>CM027097.1:5958473-7308473 GCA_015343265.1 Pao palembangensis | reverse complement strand
CTTCATGCACTCTTCACTGCACTTGGATGTGAGGGAGACAAAGCAAAAGGTGGCAGCCTATGGTGTTGAATAAAAGGTGAAGGAGACACCCAGAACCACCAGGACTGTCAGGGGAATGGCAGCGGGCTCGCCAGAGGGGGACGCACGCATGGAGGAGCTGGTGGATCACGGCCTGGGGATGGAGGAGACGGATCAGGGCCTGCTGAGGAGGCCATCGCTGAGGGAAACCTACCACAGTGACTCACTGCTGGCCCCCGACGCTGACTTCATAACCGGTACAGAAGAGTCAGTAACAACAGTAGAAGTAGCAGATAAATGCTAATGTTTCAGGTTTATTTGTTCTGCGTTTTTTGCTTCTATTTCAATACAACAGAAATTATTCATCCTTTCTTTGGTTGATGATTGGAGAAGAATCATTATTTCCAAACTGAAGCAAAAAATGAACATAAAACTCATCTGATTTCCAACTGATCCTCCCAAGCATCATGCAATTAAATAACTATAAGGAAAGTAATCAGAAAGTGAAATATATAAATTATATAACATGTCCTGACTCAAGTATTTTTAAGTGATGACATGTATTTAGCATCTGCTTGCTGTGAGAAACATTAGTCTGCCTATTTAAATCTAATCTAAATTTAAAGCCCTCCTAAATCTGGTTAGCGAAAAACAATTTAATTTGTTGCATAATCTCAACAATATCATAAAGAAGAAGATATATTTCTACCTTCATCCTTTGGATTATTTTTTTTTAACAACGAAATGAAATGGACCAGTACTGTCCGGTGCTCAGATGCTTTCTAGCGGTTGATGAGATGCTCTTCCCCACCACACCCTCACACCCTGCATTAGTGCACAAATGTGACCTTTCCTGTGCTGCTACGAGCAGACAGAGGCTCTTCATTCAAGGAACTACATCTGGAAACACAGATTAACGCACCCACATCCTCACTACAGTAATGTCATTCTGATTATGCTTTAAGGGCATATGTATTTCAAAACTGTTAGCACACGCCAGGCTGTGTGTGTGCGTGTGAAAGAGAGAGAGAGCGAGAGGGAGGGAGTGATAATCTGAGGCAGGACACAGACTTCATGCACGTGTGTTCGCTGCAGCAGGGAGCCAGCCTGGTCTTTGTGTGGCTGAATTTGTGCGGAGATTGAGCTCTGGGTTGCTAATTCCCTTTTACAGCATTGGGATTATGTGCTATTCTAATCCCAATCCCATATGGGGAGTGTGGAGGTGGCGTGAGGGTGATGTCATGGCCAGAACAAGGGGAGGAAGAGAAAATCACAGACGTGCACGAATCATAATTCTCCATGAGAGACAGATTAAGTGAAAGACTACACTGGGATCAGCTCTGCTGAGAGGGAAAAACACACGTACGCTCATAAAAATATGTTTTCTTAAATCAGAATTGCCTTAGCCTTTTAGCCTTCTGACGCTCAACTAATAAAGGCTGAAGCCACCATGTCCTAAAAATTATTAGATATTGATTTTACATTGAGCATTATTTAACTCCACACACTCGCACCTGGAGGCAATTCCAGAGTCTCCAGTCAATCTGACGTGCATGTTTTTGGACTGCGGGAGGAATCAATAGGAGATAAACGGTAATAACAGCTGATGATGCAGGTAATTGAAGTCAGTAAATTAAATTTAAATTGGATTAGAAGTGTACCAACGAGAGACAGAAAGACCTGGAGAGGCTGCAGCACATTAGGGCAAGTTAGAAGCGAATATAGGTTTTTGTTTTTATATGAATATAAAGACCAATAATTGATGCGTCATAATTTTTCCATTTTTTTGGTCCCTGTTCCAAGCTGTGACCTGCAACGTGACCTTTGGGATGTGCTGTTTGTAGGTTGTTTACCACAGAACAACAGGTCACATTTTCAGGTCTTGCTGTTTTCTCTCCCGACCTCCATCTCTCATAATGACATGGGGCTTATGTGTGTGGGCGGGGTCAAAGAGGCTCAGTCTGAGGGATTATCATTGTGCTCCGCTTGCACACACACACGCACACACACACACACACACAGATAGAGACAGTTTAGGTTGAATTGGATGATGGCTGAGTTTGTAAGCACTTCCAGCCCCGCCTCCACCTTGACACACCCAGAAAGAGCTTTAAATGCTGTCATACGCATCACCGCGTCAGACGTGAGAGGATCAAAACATCTCCTTTTACTCAGATGATGTGAGCAGAGGAAAGCTCCAGGGACGCTGCGTGTGTGTGTTTATTTGTGACCCAACTGTGGCAACAGAGATGAGATCTTAGTGGAGACCAGCCAGTGGATCAGATGGAAGGAGAGCCAGCATATCAGAGCAGTGCGAAGGGAAAGAGCGTGTGTTCAAAGGAGGAGAGGAAGAGGAGAAAGACCTCCAGTATGGATGAAGGTCCTTCCGGCCAGCAGGGGCGCAGGGGCTCCTCGTCGGTGTCCAGTGCCTCTCATGGTATCAGCTTCTGTTGATAACGGCGAAGGAGGAGGAGTGTGGATATCCCATAGTTGGGAGTGTTTCAGATCTTTTGTTTACATGCTGCTGTGTGATGTCACCATGGATGATCTGTGTCCGGCTGTGCTCTGACCTCTTTAGCTTGATTTCTGGGTGTTTAAGGCAACAAGGGGAGTGCTTAAAGGGTTTTCTCTTCCTGTTTTTAACCACGCCTTCAGATGACCGCAGCTCCGCCACCAGCGGCCTGGATGTGGCCGACCGCCTGACCTATCTGGAGCAGCGGATGCAGATGCAGGAGGATGAAATCCAGCTGCTGAAGATGGCCCTGGCAGATGTGCTAAAAAGGCTTAACATCTCAGAGGAGCATCAGGCAGCTGCTGCCACAGCAACAAGCAGGAGACCAACAGGCACTAAAGGTGAACAGATATTTGTTTGCAGCTCCACATACCTGATGTATGAATAATAATTACATTTTTATATTATATTTGCATGCATTCTCTGTGTGTACTGTGCAAAACAGTTAATCACTATGCACAGAAAACTCTTGGTAATTGTTTTTCCCCCCAAGAAAAATCATTGTTTTGCAAACATCTGTCAAAACATACCCAGAAAAACATCAGAATTTGTCCTACATCTTAAATCTAAAAATGAATTTAAATAAAACTTATGAATAATAATACTTTTCTGATTATCAATCGCCCACTAACAATAAAATTGAAATATTGTAACTAATATTGGCCTCCAACATGGGAAAGAATACAGAAAGACCCAAGTGCATCTTAAATGCAATATAGTAACTTTAAGGATGCTCGTCTCCATGCAGCTCGGCCCGTGTCTCTGGCGCTGCCCTCCAGACCACCCATGGTGACCTCCAGCGCCTCCCTGAAAAAGAGCTGCACGCTGCCCTCTAGCGTCACATCGAGGAACTACAGCCCGACGCCACCTCGCAGGTAGATCATCGCAGCTCATTCAGGGCAATGAGAGTGATGTTCTCCCAGCTTCGGGGAGCCTTTTTGGAATTTTTACAACAAAATAATATGATTGTTTTCCAATAGAGGAAAAATGAATCCCACGCATACCAGATTTCTTTTAAATTGGAAAAACTGTTCAAATGAAGCGGCGCTTAGGCCTCATTTATCTAATGTGAAAACGCAATAATCCCTGAAATATTCTTCATGAATACCCAATTATTTCAAAATCTGCCCTTATTTCCAAGCAATTGCGCTCTCAACCGTTCTGCGCTGACGTCTTCCTCTCAATTACATGCCAAATGATCCTGCCATCAGACGCATTGGTCAGAGAGAATGAAGGATTTCTCTGCACCATCTTAACGTGCACCGGAGTCAGCCGGTGCACATGAACCGAGAGGAGTAATGCTCTGATCACTGACAGCATCATTGTTATCATTACCATCACCGTTAGCAACAGTGGTGCGTCTCCCTGGAAAGTAAACATTTTTCCTGTTAATAAATTGTAAATAATAGGCTGAACTGTTAATTCAGCTTCAACAAATTAATGGTCCTTAAAAAATGTCCTGCAGGTCCATGACTAACAGGAAACAAACAAGTACTGATTTCTGAATGTGACACAGTTGCATATTTAAAAACCCTAAAATAAAGATGTTTTCGGCCTTAAGTGTTTTGTTTCCCCCCTTTCCAGTGGTGGAAAGAGCCCACTAGGGAACGTGAAGGACGGTCCATGTAAGACCACTAAATCACGACCCACCTCATCAGCCTGTAAGAAACCAGAGGAAGGGTAAGAATCTTCTCCTCTGGATTTTTAAACCACCGTTCATGTCTCAGTGCAGCCAGCGGAGTTTACTGGGTGGCTGCTCGCATTTCCAGTCATTTATACCAGTATGAGAACAATTTCATTCCCATTAACTGACACTGTTCCTGTTTCAAACAGCAGCAAGTCCAAGGAGGCTGCGGTGTCAGTGGGTACGTGCGCTCTCCCTGTTTTCCTGTTATTATTTCCAGGTCGAATCGGGCTGGAATGGGAGACATGTTCTGAACAAAATACTTTAATAAGACTGTAGTCAGATAAGGAAAAGGAAAAACACTGACTGCTGCATGTTTGTTGTGTTTACTGTCCCGCAGGGTCGAGACGTGTGACGCACTGCAAAGGTAGGATTCGTCTCTGTAACGTCACCGGAACAATTAAGGAATTAACCATGAACATTTTTAATGTTGACAGTTTAGACACTCATCCAAAGGATTAAAATTGGAAGCGCTTTAATTTTAGTTTTTCAATGAATGTATTTCTGTGTTTTATAAAATGTAATTCACAAAGATGTTTGCGGAAATAATGTGTCCACAATTTCAACGGGGAAAGAATTGTGTTTGAGCTGTTATTTTGTCCATCCTTCATTCTTTTCCACATCTCACCATGACCTGTATGCCTTTCCTCTCCCCTCCCCTCCTCCCCTCTCTCTTTCTCCCCACTCTCTCCTCCCATCTTTCCACTCTCTCTTCACTCAACCTCCTCACCTCAATTCACCACTTCACTTAGTGACTATGCAGATCTATCTGAGCCCCCTCACAAGAAAGACTGGGTCTTCTGAAGATGCTAAATTGGCAGTGAGGGTGCCCACCAGTAGCGGGTCCACAGCCAAACCCCGTGCTACGGGAGGCAGCAAGCCACAGGGAAGGAAGACGCCACCGTCGTTCCCATTAAGCCTGAAAAAAAACACCAACAGCCAGCACACGAATGTGCAGGACGAATGTGCGTACAAGAGCCCTGTCAAATCCCCCAGCCAGTACTTTCAGATTTGTTACTGAACAATCCTCCCGTCACTGAATAAACACAAACGTATTTATGGATTGGATGCATGCACAAACTCTGCAATCTGAAACTGAAAATATCCAACTCTAATTTTGAAAATGGTCAAATTTCAACTCATGTCTGTAGGATTTCTTACACATTGGCTGTGCGATTGCAGAGGAAAGCTGTGCTCCATGTGTCACAGATCCTGTCTCGTGTCGTGTGCTGTTTGTAGTTTAGTAGTCAGTGTTTGGAATTCCACCTTCTGCATGACTAGTATAGAGAATGTACCAGGAAAAAGGTTCATTCTAGAAGAACCAATAAACACTTACTTGGGTGACCCTTAATATCTCACTGTGACTGATGGTTTTGCATTGATCCAGCACATCTGTCTTATGTTGCACAAGGTTCTTTTATTGGAATAATCCGTAACTCAACCTTGAATTTAGCGGAAGGCCCTCTAGCCTTGTGTGAATAAATAACACCGGTGTCCTCAGGTGTGATACGCATCTACAGCTAGAGCGCTCTCTGTCGTGGTGACAAAGCCAACCGCCAAGTCTTCGCCGCAAATAACAGGATAAAGATGGACTCAGCAGCAAAAACCTTCTTTTAACATGACGTCTGGAGTTTCACTTAAACTTAAGGCGGATTTGAGTATTACGGCGCCCTCCTTTGGTGAATACGTGTTACTACATCAGGTCAGGTTCAAATGCGTCAGGAAAAGAACTCTATTTGCTTCAAAACTGGGAAATTTGGATTGTGACAGCAGGAAAGCTCTGTTTAACACAGCACAGTCAACCTCATGCGATATTTGTTGCCAGAACTCGCCGCTTATTGGGTGAAAATCTGCTTATAAAAATAAGTCATTTTAAAACCAAAAGGCAGTCAATCTTGTTGCATTAAAATTGCTTCCAAAGCGACCTCTAGTTTTATGGTTTTGAACTGATTTCCTGACGATAAAGGCCAAGAATTTTTAAAACAGGCTGAAATAATTGGTAGGGTGGCGTGTGTGCTGCCTGAAACAGCAGCTGGCTGATGTAGGGAGAAACAGATGTTGGCTGGTCCATCCTCCACCGACAAGTGTGTGTGTGGGGGTGCGCGCGCGCGCGCGCGCGAACAGAAGTCATGAGAATTTACTTTCTAAAGCTAATTAAAAAGAAACCAAATAATGAACTTCTACAAGATCCTAATTACCCAATATTGACCTCGACTTTAAAAACTCTAATTATTAATAAAAAAAATTGGTACGTTTCTATTTGATACATGTTAAAACACGCGCGCGCGCACACATTTTAATATTCTCATATTATTTCAGCTTAAAGGCTTAAAGTCTGGTCCTATAATCACGATGTTTTATTTCCAATCATATCAGCAACATTGCTATAGATGTTGCCATCATATAAAATAGTTTATATCTATATTTCTGTATTTCCTTCTAAATATAAATGTATTGAATTAATCTTTCATCTTGACTTATTCTTTAAAACGAAGGCCTCACTCAACCCTGCAGATAGATGGCGCTACGGTGCAGCGATCTCTCTCTCTCTCTCTCTCTCTCTCTCTCTCTCTCTCTCTCTCTCTCTCTCTCCAGCCTCCCAGTGGTTGCAGGGAGAAAAGATGGCACCTCAGAAGTCCAGGCTGTCAGCCTCTCCGCCCGGCTCCTCGTCCTGCGGACAGCGGTGTGCCGCCCTCTGAGGTGGCCTCCAGACACACACACGCCGCCGGACAGAGAACGCAGCAGGGGAAATAACATTTTTGTAACATCCAGACCTAAAAACAGTGGGCCTCCGTGTAGCATTTTCCCACACCCTGTCGCCTTTTCCACACTGAACATCTGCACATCCAGCCTGCTGCAGACTTCTCCGATAGCGTCGCTGTTTTTTGTTTGTTTGTTTTTGTTTTTTAAATAAATTTTATAAAAACGCACAGAATCGCTGCAGCTGCTGACACATCTGGATTTTTTTTTTTAATTTAACGGACTGAGCAGATAAGCGTTCTCATCTCATCCAAGCGAACATCAGAAGAAGATGAGGTAAGCATGCGTTGTAATCAAAACAGTGATGTGCGCGTCATGAGAGGTTATCAAAGGATATGTCGAGATAGCAGACAAACTGCCTTTCATCTGCACTCTGACGCGTGTGTCATCAATGCAAAACCAGAAAAGCACACGCTTTAATTGACCGGCTGATCACCTGTTGGCCGGTAGAATTTGAGACTTTAAGAGGACGGCTTAACGTCTTCCCTGTCACAAAACCTTTAACGAAATTGGTTCTGACTTAAATCACGTGGTGGTTGAGCAAAAATATCTATGATTTGATGAAAACAGCGTTGCACGTGCAGCAGTGTTTTAGTTATGATGCCTAATTGCGGCATGGTGTGTAAATGCGAGATTTCCAGAGGGAGCACATGTGTTTCATGTCTGCCCAGAACGCCAATGCGTGCGTGCGCGCACACAGACAGAAACCTGTGCACGCGCGCGCACGCCTTCCCCGCCGAGGACCAATCAGCTGAGCGCAGCCGTTATCTCAGCGTCAAGACAGCCAAGCGTCTCTCGGTGGATGCGAGCCCTGCTCTCAAGCAGCCAATTACGTTAAGCATTGCTGGCAGGCCCCAGCTGAGTAGCCAATCAGCTGTCAAAATGCTGTTACAAAGAAGTGGGTGTGGCACCAGCCCTTGGCACGGCTTCATTGTGACAGGAGGAGCCCTGACCTCAGTCTTAATTGCTTTTGGCACCAAATTGTGCGTGTGTGGGAGTGATTTCTGTGGCCCAAGGTCAGAGGGGATTGTATATGAGCTGTAGGTCAGTGTTTCAAGCATTTATAAACTAAAACTGTTAAACCACGTGTATAAAATATCAGTAAGTATGTTTTTTTTAAAAAATCTTCTCAGTTATTGTGCTGCTTTTACCACCATTCACTGTTTAGTTAATGTAGTATGATGCCAAGTTGGATGTTATTATCTTATTGTGCCACAAGCCCAAGCTGAAGTCTGTGGTGTCCTAAATTCCAAGTGTATCCCTTTATTTTAGTCAAGCTTTAAATACCAGCACAACCTTTAAAATGCAGTTTTTAGTTAGTTAATCCCTCATCTGTGTGTTGAAATGGGTGTCTGTATGCTTATCAGTGGTGCTCTGTAGGTGGCAACATTGACTGAGTCACCGCCTGAGCCAGCACACGCACGTGTGTCTGCCCGCAGTGAATCTGACTGCCCTGATGCATGTTAGTGGGGTACGCAAGCGGTTGTTTTGTCTGATGAAGACCGATTAAGAGACGATGCAAGCTGCAGTTAGATGTGCATTATTCAAGGTCAGACATCAGGCAGGCTCAAGGTGAACAGGAGGAGCTGCGGCCTTTTTAGCTGTTCTGTGACTGTTCTTTAAATAACGCTCGAATCAACAAAGAAATGCTATCTGCTTCTCATTTCTCAAGATTAAGATGCAATATTGCTTTTAATTATCTGCAGCTGCACAGCTAAATTACTGAGGGAAGTTTCAATTTCTGATTTAGTCTGGGATCTGGGTTGAAGGATTGATCCCTGTCTCGATGGAGCCTGGAAGCCTGATTCCTCTGTGGAGACTGAGCTTTTAATCTTGTCCATCTCTGCCATTATCTATCAAAAAGTTGTGCAAAGACTTTCATACCACACACGCACACACTTAGCATAACATGTCAGCCTGTCATTTGTCTTTATTTGAACTGTGAAAATAGATTTTTAAATTTCTAACTCACTGTTTTCTCCTTAAATATATTCATATCAGATTCTTTCATATTTGGTGTGAAATGTGAAAATAAAGTCACCAAAAGAAGAGAAACTTTGGCTGAGAACTAGCATCAGTTGCGCCTGTGTTCTGTAGCAAAATGACAGTTTAGCACATCTGCTGTTGATTAAGCTAGACTGATGAAGAGGACCGACGTGTGGTCCTGCCTGCGGTCCCGCTGCAGCCTCCTTTTCCATCTGCGTGGACTCCATTGTGCTCTGGAAGGGAACCACGAGTGACTATCGATCCAACAGCCTGGCAGTTGGCTGATGGGTATTGAGTGGAACAGTTGGTGGTGTGTGTGACCCATATGAAAGGCAACATTAATAGTAACTGTCCACTAAATTATTGGAGGCTGATGGTGAAATCAGTAAGTCAGATGTGCACAGGCAAACGCTGGTGCAAGAATCGTGACCAAGGTCAGATATCGTACAGTTATCTACAGGTGTGAGTGAGGTCTTTTTTAAACAACATTCCAGAGATGTTGGAATGTTGGGGATGGATTCTTATTCAAGCTGCATCTGGTGTTTTAAAAACATTACGTTTCATGAGTAATGAGATTAACCATTATAACTTTGTTGGAGAAAACACTACAAAGCATTTAGAGATTCTCTCGCCTTTGAAGAGAGATTTATTGCATTTGCTGTTGTCGGTCATTGATTTGGCTTCACAGCTGGATGCATAAATACGCCAACTTTTTGCTGACAACATGGGCTTAAAATAAATTTAGAATTCTGCAAAACAGGTTTAGGATTCTCCCGTAAATATCGTGTTTGTTGCTCATCCCACTCAAGATTGGACTGGGGAAAAAAAGCTAAATGTTTCTTTGATTACTTGTTTTTTTGTTTGTTTGTTTTTTTTATCTGAAACACTTCAGCTAAAACGGATGATGTTGCATAACCTAAGTGGTTTAACAGGTTGGCAGGAATTATTTATCAACAATAAAAAATAAATTTTAACATCTTATCTTTTTTATTAGAGCTCTGAAATATTAATCATATAAATAAGAATATTATAATTCTAGACAGTAACCGTCTTAATATAACGCTTAGTAATACTAACGTGATTAATTCTAAAAACAATTCTAATGCTGCGCAGAAACAGCAAATGTATGTGAGGAAGGAGGCAGATTAATAATCAGTCGCTTGTTGTGTAGTTTATCTGCTTATGTGAGAAAAGAAATGATTAGATTTACAGAGTTTATCCCAGACTGTTGCATAAAAGCTCTTAGCAGTCTCGTGAATGCTTGTCATGATTCAGCATGCGAAACAAAAGACAAATGAAAGATGGAGCTGAAAGACTGTAGGAAATGCCCGCTCGCACGTGGGGTTGTGCTCTACTGTGTAGAAAACCAGTGCATTCTGGGTGACAGCAGAGCCATTTATGAGTCATAATTATGCACACTGAGGATTGATAGTTAATCACATCTTTGAGAATGAAATGGAAAATCATCCCTGCTCCATTTCCCGCCTCTATTTGCCTCTTCCCTTCGTTGTAGCTCCACTGCTGTAATTAAAACTATGAGCCTGTGTGTGTGTGTGTGTGTGTGTGTGTGCATCATAGCTGAAATTCAATCTGCAGGCATCAGCGGATGAATCATTGCAGAGGACAGGAAACGTCAGACATCTTTAATATCTTGTGGGTCACACCTCTCGCATTCGCTTTCCACCTCATGCAGGACGGGCGCACACAGGTGGATTGTGGGTGTTTTAGCGGATGAAGGGAAGCAGGAGTCAAATTGGATTATGCAGAGCAACGTCTGATTGGATAGCAAGGAGTTCATAGAGCGCAATCTGCGTGTTGTTGGGACACTGGCACATTTTCCTTCCAGCATTGTGGATTAAAAGTTAAGCACTGGGATCAAAAATGCCTACACTTAATCTTTTTTATGTACATTTATCATTAGCAAATAATAATAAAGACACATATTAATACCTGAAATTGTATTATAAACTGTTTGGATGCAGCACACAGAGAACTAGACATTTGATGCCAGAAAAAATGAAAATGTGATGCATTTATGGTTTTGCTCTGTGATACGTGATGACATCAGCACGATGATGTTGTCTCATCTCAGGCTTAAAATGCCAAAGCTACACCAAGCAGGACTACATTTTATCCTGGACTGTGATCAAACATGCTGCAGAGTCATTTCCTACAAACTGAGGTTCATTTTCTGCATCTCAGTGTTCGTGACTCATTCAAGGAGGCTCCACTCCAGGAGCTTCCAGCAAATCATGTGTTTGTGTCACATAAACCTTAATTCAAAAGCCCTGGCAGCGTTACAGCCTGCAGTTACACGTGTAATCGCATTTCACCAAATTTCGTGTCCTTTTCCTGCGGTTTTTCATCAGCAGCAGGGCTCTTTTTCTCCCCAACCTTCCATCTTTGCTTTGTATGAGTCACTCCAGAGCTCCATCATGTCCTCCTGGGTCTGCACACACACACACACAGACACATATAAACACACACATGCATGCACTTGCTTACACATGAGCTCATGCTGAGTGTCAAACAGGCCGTCCCTCCTGCTGTATGCTAATAGCCGGCTAGAACTTGGCAAATCTCTTCTATACTCAAACACACAGCCCAAATGTAGGTGTGTGTTTGAGGATTAGTGCACAATCTGCCAGTGTGTGTGTCTAACCTGACAGACTGGGGGAGGGCCTCTATGAATGGATGTCCCTTCACCTTCCTCTCTTCTCGTTTTTTGCTCCCCCTGCAGGTCTTCTCGTTCCTGTTGAGATGGTTAACTGTCTGTCTGTCTGTCTGTCTGTGTCCACCCATATGTCATCTGCTCTACCTGTTTTAAAATGATAAAGTGTGTTTAAGATGAGGGGAACCATGGACCTCCAAATGCTGCTCTATGCTGTAACGCTCCAACACTTAAACATGCCTAAGCTACTTTAAGATGTACTTATTTAACATAGTTTAAGAGAGATAAAATACTGAGTAGAAGACATTTCCATGTATTGATTTAACAGTTTAATCTGCATAAGAGCAGAGAAGTAGATTTCCTTGGACTAAGCTGAGCAGTCAAAGCTTTTTGGCTTCCAAACGGCTCCTTGTTAGCAACATTTGTGACTGCTAGAGTTGACAAGACATGAAAACGCTGTGACTTATGAATAATGTAATCAGGTACCTGATTACATTACAGGTATTTTTTTTAACCTTACTTACTTTTGTGAATTTTTTTTCTGTATGTTTTTAGTTTCTTTGCGTACATTATCCCATTTTAGGATGAGTTTTGGAAATACAGAGTTGAGAAGTACACTGGGGGAAGCTGCAGCAATAGTTTAGCTCGTTCAGACTCAAATTCAAAGCTGTGTGGAGTCTCTGTGGGCTGTTCATCGGAATATGCTGAAATATAACGCCTGAAGCTGTATTAGTGAGCGTGCAAGACGTTAACCAAAGTTAAAGGAAGCTGTATGTTGTGTGTAAATGTAAGGAATATTTCATTTATGAAGCCTGGTGAATAAAAATATCCATGTTATTGACCATTCTTTTCGAAGCAGCGTTGTAGAAAAGCGTTGAAATAGTGATAAAATCTGTCTGTGTAGATTCTCAATAAAATCCTAACTTGCTTCGTGAGCGACATGATGCAACTTGTCGTAAGCAGACATTTGCGTCTCAGTGGTAAATGTATACCATTCGGGATTTAGTGATATCGCCAAAGAAATGATGGTGAATTGCTGTCATATTAGAGTTGGTGCTGCTGTCATTGCAGAGGGGACGATGTCATTCTGCAGCCGTAACGCGTGTAATCAATGAAACCGTCTCCCAGCCAAACACAGCAGGACAGATGTGGCTGATCTGGCGAGCTGTGCTAGAAAGAGGCGTAAAGGAAATATATGAGAGATTTTTGCTTCTCTAATGACGACGAACCAGAGGATTAATGTCACACACGCACACGCGCACCTTTTACTGTATATGAACGTATAATCTGGTAAGACTCAGAAAAGCAGTTACATTTATTTTTTTGTGACCAAAGTTACATTAAATATGAGATTATTTATTTCATGTTTTGTCATTTGTGCAAATATCTATCTGTCTCTCTGGCCATTTTTGGTATAAATATTTTGACACACGGCGATCAGTGGATCAGTGGTGTGTGTGTGTGTGTGTGTGTGACCAGAGCTCCGCCCCGCCTGGCATGCCGCTTTGAATCATGTGCGAGAAAATATGGGAGCCATCAGATGAATTAAAAATCTGTTGCTCCACCTCCTTCGCCTCCCTTCCTCTTCTGCCATTGCCTTAGCCAATCCCACCGCCAGGTTTGGAGCAGCGTGGGGGGGTAGAGGAGCGATGGGGGGGAGGACCAGCAGCCTCTGAGGCTCCCACCACTCTTGTCACAGCTGGGAAGGGAGGAAGGGAGGAGGGAAGGAGAGGGTGGGGTGGTGGGGTGGAGAGGGAGGAGGTAATCCAATGAGACAGAGAGAGGAAAGGCAGCGCGAGGGCAACGCCTCACAGCACTGGGAATCTCTCTATCTCCATCACTCTCTCTCTCCTTCCCCGATTCTGTCTCTGAAGCATAAAAAACACTCGACTCTCATCTCCCATTCATTCTCTCTGTGTCTTTGAGGGCTGTGCCCATTTTCAGCCTCACTTTTAAACATTTCAAGCTTTTGTCAAGCCAAATGATGAACTGTTGATCACATAGCAGGATTTTTTTTTTTCTAATCCTGTCAAGGATTTTCAGCGTTTTTCAAATTTTATTCTTTTTTTTTTCCCCATCTAGGAAGCTTTGTTCGGCTCGCGCCTACTGGTGCTGCTGCTGAGCACTCATTGACTGCTAGTGGGGAAATAGGTTAGTGTGCCTGTTTGGAAGCAGAGGTGATTGAATGCTCTGTGCTCGGTGGAGACCAAGAGGAGAGGGATGTTGTCTTCCTGTAGCCCTGTGAGCTCACGGCGGAGAAGGTGAAATTGGGATGCTGCTGCCGCTCAACTCTGACCCCTAGAGAAAGTGTCAGCGGTGAATTTCAGGTCAGGAAAAGGTCCGAAAGCAGCGATCATTCTTCCACATTTTGCAAAACGGGACTGAGAATATGGACATCAACCTGCAGTCGCACCGGTTCTACTTCCCCCAGATCTACTGTGCTGAACCGGGGGCACAGCCGCAGCTGACCGAGTTCAAAGTCAGGTAGGATTGCAAGTGCAGATGTTCTCTTCAACCTTGCTTCTCTTTCAGCACAGGATGTTGTGTATGATCCACCCAGGATGTCCAGCATCATGACTGTGTCTTCATGATCCCCAGCTGCTCCTGCTGCTCCTGTCTTTCTGTGTATGGGTACTGTGAGTGCCTGGTTGCCCTTGCAGGGGGATGGGGATGCATGCTAATGTGTTAGCTAGCTGTGCAGAAAAGTGTTGGGCTCCTGGGATGAGCAGAGGGCATTGATGGTCCACAGAGGTGCCTGCCAAGTTTGGACAGAAGGGCCGATAGTGCAGCGTTTGTGTTATATTAGCCGTCCATCAGCCACTTGTGTGTAACCTCTGTGGCTCTTTTGTTCTCTGTGTTTACGCCTTTCTTTATGTGGCCGCTGCTCTTCCTCTCCTATCAGCGTTGCTTGTTGCACAGCCGACGCCTGCCGTCATGGCCGCAGAGCTCTTGAGGACGCATGCTCAGAGGCGCAACAGATTCCTCGCTCTTTGTCTTGCGGAGGTGAAATTGTGCCAGATGGAACTGTTGCACTCAAGCATGCAGGCGGTCAGGCTTGACTTGTGTGCCAGTCATACAAAAGAAATATTTGTGTTTCCAGCTGAGTGAAGCATGCGCTGGCAAATATTTTAGCTCATTTCCAACAATATATTCTTGCATCCATTCTTTCATCCCCCTACATCCCGCAATCTTGAGCAATAATCTTGTGTGTAATATAGTTTACGATTCCTCCTCGTAGCACCTCAGATTAGTGCAGTTTTAAGGGTCTCAGCCAGAGTTTTGCTGCACTAAGCAGCTTGTAGTTTGGCTGGTGGTCCATCCAGGCTTTAGGCATCGATGTGTCAATATCACGGTCTGGCTGCGTTTCCTGATGGCTCCACGTCATGGTCTTAAACTTCCTTTTAGTCAATGAACTCCTTTGTTTTCATATTTAATTGGCAAGAATAAACAATCACAAAGGATTGATCCAATGTAGCATCACCGACGTGACCTTTATGAAATGCAAATGTGTGTGTGTGTGTGTGTGTGTGTGTGTGTGTGTGTGTGTGTGTGCGCACTACAGCCTTAATGAAAAACAAAACCACTACAGTCTCACACTATAGTCTGGCTGCGCTTTGCACATTTCTTCTTCTTCTTCTCTTGGAAGAACAAACACCAGCCAGGATATGCACATATAATAAACACTCAGCAGACGTTGCCTTTGAGCATCACTAATTCCCAGTTATCACTGAAAAAAAGGGGGATTTAATGGCACAAATTGAAGGTATTTAGTTTTTACTTTACACCTCTACCCAACAAGGTAGGTGCTGTCAGTGAACTAAGTGAGAATAAAACGGCAGCTGGTGATAAAGAAAGAAATGAAGAGATGAGAAAAGGAGGAAGAGGAGAGGAGGGAAATGAGATGAGAGATATAAGAGACTGGCCGAGGGGGGATGGTGAGAAAAGCAAAGCTAGCAGAAGGAAGAGACAGAGGACTGTAAATGGGGAAGGGGAAACTGGAATGTATATCGGATGAAATTAGAGGAGAAAAGAGTGATTGAAAAGAAAATAGAAAATATGATGACTGTTTCAATGAGGCACAATTGCAAAAACCCATCTGAGGGATGCAGGGATGTAAGCACCAGGCTGATCGTTCCATGGTCACCAGTGTAGCCTCCATAGTATAGCAAGATAACCATGACAACCACTGTTGGCCAGTCAGTGGGAACACAGTCACATGCAGAACATGTATGTGTATGCACAGAGAGAGAGAGAGAGAGAGAGAGGGCTTGTGCCACAGTGGTCCAACAGTCCTGATACTAGGCTGTTTTTATGTCTGTGTTCCATTTCATTTTCCATACAAAGAGTCAGTAGTGTTTTCTAAGGCATATTTAAAATACAACAGATCCAACTGCCATTTAGCATGTAGCAGCAGTAGCTAACGCGCCTCACTCATAAATCCCTGCGGTCGTTGTGGAACCATTTCGAGCTTCCTTGTGCACTTTAGAAAGACCTCCTTCAGCTTATCTGTGGAAACAGGGATTTCTGTTTGTCTGCTTAAAGCAGCATCCGTATGCCCCTCACAAAGGATTTCTCTCCATCAACTCACTCTTTTCCAGTTTACCTTGAAAGCCTAAATCCCAGAGTGGCCGTAATGTGCATTATGGCTTGAGGATTATGTCTTCCACCGACAGATGAATGCTTTCTGTGTTTCAGGATTCCTCTTTCTCTGTGACGCATGGTCTTGGATAGGTCAGCCACACAATCCAGTGCACATGCATGTCAAATCCGCGGAAGCGCCGTCAGTATTTTGTGAAACGTTACCGGTCATGCAGCCAGCTGACTGGTAGGGACCCGGCATGTTTAAAAGAGCGGTGTACTTACAGACGTGTGTTTTGGGCAGGCTGACAGGTCCTCCTCGAGTCTGCGATGGAGAGCACTTAACCTAATAGCCTTCACTGAACGCTCTGCTGTAAAGTGGATCACTTGTAAGCGCGTCTGCGCCGTTTTGATGTCTTTGTGCATCTGTGTGTGTGATGGTGTGTAGGTTCCTCAGTAAGCAGCACAGAGGAGGAAGGAGCGCAGCCTCGGGGAATCAGCCGCAGCTTTTCCTCCTTCCTTTTGCCTTCAGCTTCACTTCCAGAGACGACCTTTCTTAGACACTTGGAGTTGTTGTGCTCACACTAAGTCTTCTCTCTGCTGAGAAATTTTCCCCTCCACCAAATGGAGACGCATGTATTTTTAACTAGCGCCTGCTTTTTCCCGACCCCTCTACGTCTCACTCCCTCTTCACCTCTATCCTTCTGCAGACATCATAACCTGTCCACATTCGTATTTCTTCTCGTTGCTTCTGTTTTCCCTGTGGGGTCTCTGACAGAAAGCCAGAAGGTCCAGACTATGTATTAAACATTCCAGTCTGTAATTGCTCATTAAGCCAAGATCAGGATCTGAACAAACAACAGGATGGGAATTATTGAGGAATGTCTGGCTTCTTGCAGTAATTCAAGCCTCTAATTCCCCAGAAACAATAACAAGTAATAGCTGCAGTATTTTCTTGCAGTGTCCACATGATGGATCAGTATAGTTTAGGACCTCCTAAGCACTTCTGCTTTATCTCCTAATGTGGAGCAGTTCAAGAGGCGCCGATGAATAAGTCTGCAGATGGAGAATCTGTGTATCTCCTCATTAGAACGTTACAGAGGTGAAGAGGTTAAGCGTAAACTCACCTTAAAGTTTATAAATGAATCACTTCGACCGTAGATTTTCTGTTTTGACCTGATATTTGATTCTCTCTCGCTGCTAAGTATGCTAATAAGCTTTCCATGTGTTGACTGTTCTGTTCTGCAAAAACTTTCTTGGTAAAACCTACTTGTCAGTAATTCCAGATGTCTAAAGTTTCAAAACATCCCTTGATTGTCAAGGAGTATCGCAGCACTCCTGCAGGTTTTTATATTACGTATTATCGTTAGGTAGCCGCTGTTATCCCTAACACTTGCTTCTGTGTATTGCGCCCTTGCATGCACCTGGAGGTTAGGATTTCTTGTCCGCTGGAACCTTATCAAACCAGCTGTGTTTGGTTGCACTTAGTTCACAGCTGATTAACATGTTCACGGCTGCAGTCAAACCATCAGGGTGTATCGACTGTGTGTTGTGTCTGCCTGAGTTATGTCAGAGGATTTGTCCATCTGCACAGAGGCTGAAAGGACCACCCAAAGACTAAATCCTCCAACGCTGAGTCCCTCAGTTGTTCTTCTATTCTTTCCTCTCTAATATGAAGCATGCAGGGCCAGGGCCTTCTCTATTGTCATCTCAGGTGATCAGAAATTGCAGTTCTCTCCATACCATTAGCATGTGACAAAATCATGTAATTTCAAGTGAGATTTCAAGGGCTCCATTATTGGCCAAACATAAAAATTGTGCAGGCTAATTATTCCACCCTGCCCATGAAGATTTCCCGCTGTTGTGCAGCTTTTTCAGTGTCTCAGCATGAACCCCTGGGCTGGAGGAAACTCTTAAATATTTTATACGGCCATGTGAAGCAGCAGTAAAAGAAACCTCATCCTTTCTAATCTCCCTTTTCTGGAATTTAACCATAAAAAGAGTGATTTTTATGGCACCAGGTTGTGGTTTTGCCTCTTTTGCACCCACCCCCAATGCATGACAGCATGTAGAGAAGCAAATTGTTATGAATATGCTTCACGGTCTGCACCGACTGCCTCGGAGGCATTGGGACGTACAGCAGGACACAGCGGCGCGCACACACACACACACACACACACACTCATAAACTCACATGGACACAAGCAAATGTGCTAATTTCCTGCTGCAGCCACACAGCAGCGGAGAACTCGGGGACAAGGCGGGACGCTGGGTCGTTTTGTTGCAAAGACTCTAATTATCCACAGTATTCAGATCTCAGTGCTCATTCATGTTTTCTTCACAGCCATATTTTGTAGGCCAAGAGAATATTCCACTCCAGTTGTCTTGCTGGAAGATTGCAAGACTTGCGTGGTTTCAGCAGTCAACACTAGCAGCGTGTGCGCACATCCTGATCTTGTGTGTGTGTGTGTGTGTTTTATCTCAAGCTGAACACACACCCAGATGTAAAATATTTCTGCTGATATGAGACTTTGCCTAAAAGTCCAAATGAGCTCTTGCTCAAAAAACCCACCAAAAGTTGCCACTTACAGCATTTCTTACACCAAATGATTCTAGTTTTTGTGGATCTCTACAGAGATTATTAGAATATCCATCATATTCAGAAGTGTCAGCTTGTGTTTTACACTTTACGTGCCAAACGTCGACTAAAAAGTAGGAACATTTTGTGGCATACGCTGACTGATTTCCATGCGTGTAAACTGAGAAGCCCTTTCAGTCAAGGCCAGCTATTTTTAGATTTTTGACATGTTCCTTTTTAAGTTGAGGAATTTATCATGTTTATTGCTGTTTGTATTAGAATTGAGCAGGATGTTTAAAAGGCTGCTGTCAGCACAGGCTATTTTTTTCTACTTTTTTTCTAGAGTCTTTTTTTTTATTATTATTATTATTACTCTCTGTGCCTCAGTTTTTCCCCGTCTCCCCTCTTTGCCACCAGAACCGCAAATACGTAAGCAAAGCTGCTTATGTAACTGGCCTTCACTGCAGGCTGACAGTTTGTTTTCTGGGAGACCATCTTTCATAGACACATGCAAACAAATGATTCCGTCCATAAACATTTGGTGATTTATAGCAGGCAGACAACCATGTATGTGCATAACGTTGCCATGCATTTGCTCTGTATTTATCAGATAAAATTTCATATTCCTTGACGTAAGTAAAGAGTTACAATTTAATATCACTTTTTTTTTGTAAATGAATAAAAATAACTTTTCTTCTTAAGGTACGTATGTCAACCAACTGCATGTTTTTGGCATGTTTTAGTAGGTTTTTGGCTAAAATTCCTAACTTAAACCTTTAAATCGATATTTGATTGACAGAAATGTTTACAGACAGTATATATAATGGAATAATGTGGACAAAGTAACTGAACATTGCCACATTTATGCTTTAATTATGTAGAAAAAGCAAAGGTGCATATATTGGAAATAGCACCGTCCTTGTACTGCACTCTAGTGCTTTTTCATACCACTAGATGGCGCTTTACAGAAAGGAAAACTGATGAAAAAATCCTTTTTTTTTAACATGACAATAGCAAACACGGCCGAATCAACACTTGATTTTGAGCATTAACCACATTTCTGTTTTGTGCTTCAACAAAAATCTGTTGCTTCATTAAATGAAAACTAAAGAACTGATTTTACTGGGAAAGATTAGTCAGTCATTTTGGGAAAATAAGTTATCTGCTTCTGCAAAATAGGTCACATCCTCCTCAGAAAGCCAACTTTTCCTTCTGCCGCTCGCTTGTAAGCATGTCATGTTCATGCACAGTGAATTCATCTGCATGCCATTTGATTATTCTGAGCCGCCTGAATATTTCTGCAGAACAAACAAGGCTGACATCCACAACAGAAGGCTCTGGTTTCACAGAATCAGCAGCTACTTTCAGCCAGTAGATATGCATATTCCTCACTTGGTAGTAGTTTGTTTGCAGGCTCAGACTGGCCCCACTGGTTGGAGTTCAGCGTCGTTTAACGGCAGAAAAAAACCTGTTTTCCGTAGGAACTGAGGTTTAACTCAGGCTGAGCCTCATCTTTAATCTAGCTTCGCTCTGGCATGGTTATAAATGTTTAAGCTGTCAGCTGTTCTTCTCTCTGTTTAATGAAGCTTTGATGTTTCATGCGGCTAACGCACACATGCATATGCAAGTTTCGTGGCGTTGCATATTTTGGATGCATGCAGTGGATTCTCCAGCATTTTCCTAAAAAAAACAAAGCAGATTTGGGAGAGTGTGCTAAGGGTTAGTGTTGAGGTTTGTGTATTCTGCGCAGAAGAGCAATGACATGAAAGAGCTGCTCTGCGAGGGCTCTGCCGCTGCGGTTAATGATGTAATAAAAGCTGAGAGGGTCACATTTGAATATAAAACAGAGGAGAAGAGTTAGTGCGCAGTGACGCCTCACATGCATCATCTGGAGGTTGACAATGTCGAGCTCTTGTTCTGGATTCTGCAGCATTACTGGATAATCCATCACATCAGAACATTTTAGTCTCCTAATGACGGCTGCTGCCGCCAACTGGCAGGTTTCCAGTCAGAGGGGAACGTCAGCAGACACCAGATTTTCTGGATTGTGTCTCCCTAACCTGCAGAGAGATTAGAGAATGGCTGCTCCAGATTTGATGGCATTATCTCTCTGTCTTTCCCTTGTTTTTTCTTCTTGAATCACATCAAAACACTGTAGCCATGTTATGAGAGGAACTTTATTGACAATGATTTGCTGATGTGTTCGTGTGTTGTAGGATAAGAGAGCATTTGAGCTCCAGAGGTTCTGAAGAACTTTTGACAGCAGGTAGCAAACTGTCTTTTTAACTGACTAGTTTATAGCTTGTTGATATCATATTGAGGATACAGGTTTATTTCCTTTTTTTTGTTTTGACGTTTTGTATTAAATAAAGCTAAAATTGTTTACTCATCCACTCATTTCATCGGGTGGCGATTTCTGCAGCCTTCATTCACACAAAGACTCAAAGTGTGCGCCTCGTGATGTGCACGCAGTGACGTGTGTGTCTGCGTTTCTATTTTGGATCCTCCTTTGTTAGCCGCTGCCTGGAGCGCCGAGGCTCCAGAAAAGTGGAGCGGCACAACAGCTTTGATATTTGCAGCGACTGCAGTGCGGCGGGCCCGCTACGCGGATTGAGACGTGCATCGGGCCCGCTGACAGCACAGATTAGCGCAAGAGAAAGGCTAGGAATGACACGTACAAAAGCTCACATGCTGACAAGTGTGTTCGCACACGGGAGGACAAGCCCTCGTGTGAGACTGAGGAAACAGACACTTGAGGTTA
Source organism: Pao palembangensis (assembly GCA_015343265.1). Taxonomy (NCBI): domain Eukaryota; kingdom Metazoa; phylum Chordata; class Actinopteri; order Tetraodontiformes; family Tetraodontidae; genus Pao; species Pao palembangensis. The sequence goes on along the minus strand of CM027097.1, from coordinate 7,286,925 downwards.
CAGATGCAGTTACTAAACACTCTGACTGGCATGGAGCTGCGTTTGCTACTTAAGTGAGTCATTATCAAGCTGGTGCTGATTCATCATAGAGAAATGAACGCTAACTCTGACCTTGATCTTCTCACAATGGCAGCTGAGACTCCATTACAAGGCCATTGCAGTGCTGCATTTAAATCCCACCCCTGCCCTCTGCACTCATCAGTAGATGAGAGGGCATCAAAAAGGGCTAATTATGTTTCAGGCTTTGAGGATTTGTATGCAATCTGTTTCCGGCTGAAGTCTTTTTTTATTTTGACATGAAAGAATTTACTACCTGAATTTCTCCGTCAGTCACGAGTGTCTGATCTCTGCTTCCGCGGTCCATGAGTCTGATTTTCTGATCTCATCTTGGAGCCGGATGAAGCTACAGAGTGTGTTGAATTCTCCCAGACAGGATGTTGTGAGGGGGATAAAACGGCTTGATGGAATGGCAAGGGAGGTGAGTGTGACCCAGAAGCATGTTGTGGAGGTGCGGACAGACTTAAAAAAAATACGTTTTAAATTGCTGGAGTGCGTGTGTGTGTGTGTGTGTGTGTGTTTAAAATAGAGAGATGAAAGAAACCCTTAATGATTCTTTGGAAAATGAATAATTCATGTGTTTATCGCTGCAGACCATCATTATTGTGACCTTAGACGGACACGCAGACGTGTAAACCACAGCAAAACATAATGCTAATAATAGTATAATGCCAGTTTAAGTAATTTGGGTTACAAATGTGTTGCTGATCCCACTGGCCTCTAAATTCTCTAATATTGATGCTGTTTATTATGTGCCCCTATTTTATCTCCTCTGCTGCATGTATTAATACAGCTAATGTTGCTGGGTATTTCACCCACCATTATGCTTATTTTAAACCAGAAAATGTCAGGAAAATGTCGAGTTGCTGTATTGTTGGTAGCCAAAGAAGGGAGAATGCATCCAACATAGGCATTCACCACAGGAAATATTTTGAGCGCTGAGATCAAACCATAGATGGTTTTCAATGCTTTTTCATTGGGTACAAAGTTCTTTGTGCAAAATAGCAGTTTTGAAAGTGGTAAAGGTGAGTGAGCACATTTCAGAGTTGCTTACAAATTCCTGCCATGAGACATCCTGCTCTGCAGAAGTGACTGAGTCCAAAATGATACTAAAGTAGTTCTCTGAGATTTCTCTGTCTGTCCCTGTCAGCATGAATTTGCTGCAGACCCAAGAGGAAGGTGTTTAGATTGTGTGTGTGTGTGCGCGCTTCACAATGTGTTGTCAATTCAGAAACAACTGATTTATTGATGTCCTATGGAGAAATAGTTAATTTTTCAGCGAGTGCTATGGAGCGAGCTACAATATATTTCTATATTTGTGCTTTACGTGTGTGTGTGTGTCCCATAACTGCCAGTCAAAGAACACTTGTTTTTTTCTTTTTTCCACAGCTCCTCTCTCTCTTTTCTCTGCTCATCCCTTTCTCCCCGATTCCTCTTTTTTCTTTCCTTTTGCTCAAGTCTCTCTGAGCGCAGGAACCTCATTTATTCATGCTCCCAGGCCTTTGATTCCATTTTCAGCTGCTTGCCAAGTACTTCTTTTTAAAAATTAACACTCTTGACAAGTTAAAGTAAATAAATTAAACACATCGTTGCCCTGCTGATGCTCAGACTTATATCAAGTGTGTGCATTGCAGAATCACTCTGAGAAAGTTATTTATACCTCTAACAGATTTTTTTTCTTCTTTGTGTGATTTGCAAGTCAGAGTTTCTATGTCTGTGACAGCGCCTTGAATTGCACTGACACGTGGCTTTAGCTAGTGTGCTAATGTTAACGCAGTAAGGTGCACCCAGAGGTAGATGTTTACACAGAGATAATAGAACATCCTTGTAGATGATTAGAGTTCTTTAACAATAAAAAAAAACTTTAAAAATACAGTATATAAAAAGCATATTTGCCGTTGAGCTTTTTCTTTTGCATATCATACTAGCACAGCCGACACTTTTCCCTCCATATTTGCTCTCCTCCTCTTGTCTGACGCAGCTCTTTCACTTGGCCTCAGGGGTTGATCCACTAATTTTAGCTTGGCAAAGAGGTGAAGACACAGATGGGACTCTTCTTGTTAATCTCATTTGCAAGTCAAAAATGTGTCTCTGTTTCCCCTCCGTGTTTTCCCGCCTCACACTCTCCCACCTTGATCTTTCAATTTCACCCTCTCGACAAACACCAAAAAGATTCGCGGCATACAGATGTGCATGTGTGTTTGCTGTTTTGCCCAACCGTGGGTCTTTTATGGGATCAGAACTGCTTCTGATTCAGTAAATTATCGTTTAGTGTTTGTATGCTTAAAAAAAAAAAGCCGTCATTGAATGACTAAAACTCCAACTTCTCATGAACAGATGTACTTGATTACATTTGGATGAGCCAATTAGCCCAGATTGGATTAGGTCAATGCATCTTTCCATTTACAGCAACATCACATAAACACAAAGCAATGAAAGTATTAGAAAATTCAAGTTGAATTCATGTTTCAGCTGAAACAAAAGTGAAACATTTTCTCTTTTCCCCAGTGAGCAGAGTATCTGCCAGGCGCGAGCCTCGGTCATGGTCTACGATGACACCAGTAAGAAGTGGGTGCCCATCAAACCTGGACAGCAGGGCTTCAGTCGCATCAACATCTACCACAACACTGCCAACAACACCTTCAGAGTGGTGGGCGTCAAACTGCAGGACCAGCAGGTATGTGAGGACCGGCTGTGTTTGAAAATGGGGGAATAACCTTTAAGATTAGCCCAGAATGATTGCATTTAATGCAATCATTTCTCTCCTAAAGGGAAAACATTGAATTCTGCTTGTTCCTCTCAGGTGGTTATTAACTACTCCATCGTGAAGGGCCTCAAGTACAACCAGGCTACCCCAACCTTCCACCAGTGGCGGGATGCCCGGCAGGTCTACGGCCTCAACTTTGCCAGCAAGGAGGAAGCCACCACCTTCTCCAACGCCATGCTGTTCGCCCTCAACGTCCTCAGCGCTCAGGATGGAGGTGATTCACATACTCGTCATGTGTGTGTGTGTGTTGGGTTAGTATTTGCACAAAAATCACGCTGAAGTGGAATTAATTAAAAAAATATAATGAAGTACAGTATAATGTCGTGATTGTTTAAGCATTAGTGGATGTGGAAGTGGAAGCACAGACACCTGCCCTTTGGGAAAACATATGCAGAAAAAGAGTGTGTGATGAATTAAACTTAAGACCTGGTTTCAGTCTGCAGTCTTACAGCAGAGTCTGTAGGACACACATCATAAGGTAACTGAATACTAACCTCAAATATAGCGAGATTATGATGGATTACGGTGGACTGCAGCCAATTACATCAAAGAATATCTACATTCTCTAAGCAGCAGGGGGACTATAAAACTGAGAATGCCCTGCTCTTCTACGCTGTCTAAAAGGAAGGAAATTTTTAAGAATGTTCGCCGCTGGGACGGATTGAGTTTGCTTGACCTTACTTCAGCAGCAGTGTGTCTCTCCCTGCAGTCCCTCCACCAGTCCCTAAATGAGAGTGAGTCATTGAAAAGATCTCCTCATCTGCGTGACACACACACACACACACACACACACACACACACACACACACACACACACACACACGGATAAGTCCTACTCTAAGTACCGTGTAGGTGTGCGCCCTCTAGTGGCAAGGTTAACCTTCATCCGTACTCAGGTTCTGTCAGTTATTTGCGTCCTTCACTAAAATATTGTCGAGAATTATTCTGGTTTTAAATCACTGTATTCATTCAGCTTGAGTTGGTGTTAATTTTTTTCACATGCGGTATAGTTTTTTTTTTTTTTGTTTTTTTTTTTTTTTTTTTGATTCAGACCTGAAACAGGATGTTATCAGCATGCATGCAGCTGGTGGGTCCCCTCTCACACACTGGTATTCTTTAGCAACACACACATTCATCAGTGAGCTGCCTTATACACGTGCATGTGTGGCACCAGGCTGAGCATCCTCCAGTCAAACAGGACCTTTGAAACAGTAGCCGCAGATGCTCGCTGCACTGCTGCTGCTGCCTGCAGGTGTGTGTTACATGAAGATGACAGATGATACCGTCGACAGCTGGAGGAGGAGGTGGAGGTAAAAAACATACAGGCAGGTGAGGCAGGAGATATAAAGAAAGACAGGGAAAGCAGAGATGGAGGGTGAGGAAGAGGGAGCTAAAGGTGAGAGATGGTGAGCAGGGAGTGGGTCTGTGACTGTCTCTGTGTCTGCTACAGCCGGATCCTCCTCTTCAGCGTCTCATGTAGGTGTTAAAGCTTTATTTTTGTCTTTTTTTTTTTTTTTTTAAAACTTTGTGTAATACAAAATGGAATGACAGGTAGAGGCAATATACATTTTTATTTTGGCAAATTCAAAAGAGTTAATATATGTTTTAAAGATTATAAAAAAAACCTTCATAACTGAGTGTAAATGCAAGACAAAGCACATTCTTCTGAGTATTGGTTTCAAACTCAGTCGTAGCAGTGGTATATTTGCAATAAGACTTCCTTTAACATAGTTTAATCATCAACACCAAAAGGTATGAAAACACATTTGTAACAATGTAATCATAGTCATTAGAGGGTATCCGTGGATCTGTAGTTGAAATATTTATCACAGGCTGTACTTTGTAAGTGTGTTACGTGTGTGAATTTAAGGTGTCAGCAGGTAGGGGCTTTGTCACTACGCTATTTTTAGGTTTCCGTCACTTGATCAATGGCAGCCATTATCACCAGAGCCTGAGCCTGCGAGACAGGGAGGAAAGAGGCTGTGAAACACCTGCGTGACCATCAGCTCTAATTAGACACTAAAGGGATAAATGGAGGAGAAAAGTGTTTCAATCTGATAGTCTTGATCATCATTTAATTGGAGTTATAAATCAAAGTGTCTCGTTAATCCCAACACTGGAAAACTGGACTGTTTTAGAGGAGAAACTTAATTGCTAATGTAATAAGAGCACGGTCTTGATGAGTTTTACTATCTGGTGGCTTGTTCAGATCTTTGCTATTGATTATCAATTTTTCAACAGTTCAAATCCGAGAAGTTACCTAAACATCAGAATTTCTTCTGTGTCCAATTTGCAGCCGTCTGTTTGGAAGCTGTTCACTTTTCCCTTCATGTCATCAAGGGCTAATACTCACAGGACACTTGATTCACTTCATTCTGAGCACAGGTGATCAGTGACGTGCAGGTCCAGGCACCTCTCCGTTGTGCACGCTCTGTGTAATTATTATATTTCATGCAGTGCATAAATCCACTCATTATTTGATGTAATTTGGATGAATTTGCCTTTTAGAGCATATTTGCTCATTACAGAACAAAGAGGATGTCATGATCAACAGCTGCTTAATTCCCTTTATTTGAGAGTTAATTGGCTCATCACGGACCCTTTTTAATTAAACATTAAGTCCTCATAATGGATAATTACAGAGGACTTCTCTCTCTCTCTCTTTCTGTTTTTCTGCTGGATCTGTAGGTCCAGCTGTCCAGCGCCCAGTGCAGAATGGACCCACCTCAGATGAGATAGAAGTTCAGAGAGCCAGGTAAAGACTTTCTGGGATATTACAGTTAATAAAACGATGCACCCTCCTGTCACCGGGCTTTCCTCCGTTGCCACGCTCGAGCGATACACCAGAACTCTGTAACCCAAACAGAGCAACAAGAAGCCGTTTAGGACTCTTCTATTTTAAATAGGACAGCTTTGAGATGAGAAACAGGCACAAGCAGGACAAGATAGACTGGATTTTAAAGATTAAACATGTCAGCTGTATTTATATCTGACGAGACGTTCGCTGTCTGTCTGACAAACGGTTACCAGTGAGACTTCCTCTATTAACGAGCCAGTTGTTTGACTTATTTGGAACTTTCGCTGAGCTATCCCCAAACCGGTGCCTGAACTCTTAGTGACCTTAATCCAGATGTGTCTTGGATTACGTTAGTATGTGCGGATCCACGGTTTTGACAGGCTGTCACACAGAGAGAATCTGAACTCCGGCGACTGAGATAAGCAGACGACTGGCCCTACTGGCTTTTATTCCTTGTTATTGTTCATCCTCTTTTTGCCAGCTTTGTTCTCTCTCTTCTCCCCTCACATTGTTGGCAGTCAGATAAAAACGTCCTGTCTCAGAAGAGGGTAAAGCACTTGTCTTTCTTCTGAATTAAAGAAACATTCTAGTATGCAAAATGATGCCCCAGGCAGTGTAGGCTACTCTTCCTCTGTCCTCTAGTTAATCCAAATTCCACAGCTTTGGAGAACAAATACAAAGGCAGTTCCAGCTCTCACTGATCCCACATCTGTTAAACTCCACCTCTGGCGATGGGGATTCCATCTGTGATTGTAAGAGGAGATGGAGCACTCCTGCATTCACGGATGTAAATTAATTTCACTCTTCAGTTGTAGCTCCCAGCGGTTTGAACTCACTTCAATCTAATTGTCGTACCCTGTTGAGATCTTTTGGCTGCTTTTTGTGCTTTGATCCACGCAGAAGAATTTTTAAGATGTTTGTCTTTTCTTGATCTGACAGCAGGACAGTGATGCTAAGTGGCTTTATTCCCTCTGCTTGTCCTGTTGTCACTTAGGAGAATGATTTAGTTCTCAGACACACAGCCGGAAAATCGTATTTTCCTCCCTGTGACTTGCCTCTTTCCTCTCTTGCGCTTCCTCCTGAGTAATGACACGCGTGCGGCTCCAACTGAAAGACAGAGACGGGAGCGAAGATGAGCGGAGCTCTGATGGGAGCTGAAGGGTGGAGAGCGGAGGCGTGTGGAGATGATTGAGCGTGTGATGTGATTCTGGACACTTATGGATAAAAGAAGGCAGCAATGCATGAGAAGACTTTTGAAAGGCTGCAAACCTCACTCTCAATTCCCACACAGAAAATAAAGTTATTGACCAAAATGTTGTTGTTTCTCCAGTGTTAAATGATCTCTATTGGTTGAATTCCTGGATTTTGAGCCTTTTGACTGTTTTTGGTTTTTTTTTTCCTTTGAGATGACTGACTGCCCTGTTCCCCTGGACAGTAAAGTGAGAGATGAGAAAAAGAAATACTAAATATTTCCTTGCTGTGTAGGCAGATGATGGAGCAGCAACAGCAGATGCAGGCACACATGGAGCGGGAGCGACGGTCTTCCAACTCAGGTACATTAAATAGACTCATCCTTCCTCTGCCACAAACTAAATACTCATGATATAGTATTATTTATCAATATTGTTGCCATAGTAACACATGCTTGTGTACTCTTGGTGACTGCTAACAGGATAGTGTTTCTCCCCTCCCTGCAGGTTCTCCTTTCCAAGGGCATCCCGCTGTGCTCTCTGTGGCCCCTCCAGTCATACCTCCTCCCATGAACATGGGCGGTCCTCCTCCCCCTCCACCTCCGCCAGGACCTCCTCCACCTTCGGCAGGGGCACCCCAGCCTCCTCTCCCACCTCCGCTTCCCATGGGAGGAGGGATCCATGGGGATGAGCCTCCTGCACAGACTGGCCTGGCTGCAATGATCGCCGGAGCCAAACTTCGCCGCGTTCAGAGGGTGAGACGCCAGATTTATCTATTCCAGAAAGAACTCATTTATCCTCTGTAGAAATATTATCTAACAGTAACAGGTAATTTGAGACCGTTCTCTACATTTCAGCCTGATGATAACTCAAGTGGCAAAAATGAAGTTAATCGAACAAGCGGAGGAAGTGGAGGACTGATGGAGGAGATGAACGCCCTTTTGGCACGAAGGTCGGACACTGAGAAGACAAAGTCACTAAACTGCATGCCTTTTACTGTGCGCTGTAACGTTTTGATGGAGATGAATCGCGGTGTTCTTACGTCAATCTTTGTCTCTTTCCCATCAGAAGGAAAGCAGCCTCAGAGAAGCCGGAGGACAGCCAAAATGTGAGTGAAAGGCACACTCTTTTTATTGAAATAATTAGGATGTGACAATAAAGGTACAAGCTAAAGAGGAAGACAGTGATGATGAGAAAGATTAACCCTCAATTTGTTTTTGTTTTTTTTTTAAGGATGATCCAAATTCTTCATCACCAAACACCCGAAGTGGTCAGACTGCCACAGGTGGGAAAAATGTGTGATTTTATGTGTGTATCTGACCCTTGAATTGCCTAACACACGTTCCTCTTATCTAGATGGTGCAAAGAAGCCGTGGGACCGGGCTAACTCTGCAGACAGGTCAATGGTTTCCAGGTGAGAGCTGGAAGCTGGATTTTCCCTTGAAATATGACAACTGATAGTTGTTTTTTAAAAATATATATATTTTTATTACTATGCAGGGTTCGGTCCGGTGGTGGTGGAAGTGATTCAGACATAGACTTTGATAGAATGAAACAGGTACAAATGTGACAAATATCTTTGCAATAATAAGAAATGTGTTAGCTATGAAGTCGAATGATGTTTATTTGTATTTTTGCAGGAAATTTTGGAAGAGGTCTTTCGTGAATTGCACAAAGTGAGGGACGAAATCCTTGATGGTATGTTAAATATGCTTGAGAAATACTATATAGCGTGTTCATTCTGATTATTACTGAATCTGAATGGGGGTGTCAGGTTGCTGTATTGCACTGTGACCACTAGGTTGCACTAGAGCCACAAAAATATCCAAAGACATTGAGATATTTGTTTAACAATATTATAACATGATTATATATAAACATTATTTTTCTTAAAAAATAATTCTAAACCGTAAAACATCATAATTATAATAACGTGAAAAATTTACAAAATAACTGACAGTCAAATAAAATACAGATGATATAAAAAAAATTTTTCTCTGTCTTCTTTTTGTTTGCAGCCATTAGAAACGAACTCAGCCGAGTCAGCACAACATAATTAACACTCCTCGATGTGAACCACCATTTTTTTCAAAATGTTGCCCCCTCAGCAAGCTGCAGTGGTCCTGGGGAAGAGCAGACAAAGAAGAGAAGTCAGGACCAGAGGCCCAAACTGTGACATCTACTCATTCTGTCCAGCTGTGGTGTTGAAGCAATGCAGCAATATTGCAGTAACACCTCAGTCGTGTGTGTGTGTGCGTGTGTGTGTGTGTGTGTACTGTTTGTGTGTTTGCAGAGATAGACGTGAATGGGACACACTCGCACTGATTACTCTTACTTCATAACCTTTTCTATCTGCGTGTTAGCCCAGCTTGCTCCTCTGTCCTCCACCCACAGGAAAATTGTTAAAACTGTCACCATTTTATTAGTTTTAAACACTTTTTTAAATTGTTGCTATCATTTTCATTGTTCTTATTGATCATTTTTACGATTGCCGGTGTAACATTAGTATGATTAGTAGTAGTGTAGTGAGCGCAACAGTAATAATGAGGAAATAATAATGAGGGAATGATAGTAATGATGAAGAGTATAATTGCACATGGTTTTACTTTTTACAGCCTTTTGTAATTTATATATGGGTTACTTTCCTTTAAGGTTTGTTTTGGATGCGCTTGAAAGTCATCCAAAAACATCAAACATCATTATCTAACCATTTTGTTTTTATTATATATTTTTTTATCCTTTTTCCACCAACAAAGCTACAGTATGTGTGGAACCATGGCAGAAAATCACAGAAGGTGGAAGAATCTTCTTTGGATATTGAAATTTTAGAAACAACAAAAATAAAATAAAAATGACATCTGAGTATTTGTGAACATGTTGCTAATAAAATGTTTATTGGCTGCAAGGATATCATTAAATATTGTTCATTTTAATTACGTCTTTTATTACAAAGTGCTTCCTGGTTTGACAACAATAAAAAGAAACACATGAATTTAAAATGAATAAAACTGGAGAAAAAAGGCTTGGATAAATGACACTGGCTCATCCTTTTGTCTTGTTTTAAATCCTGTCTGGTGCTTTTAATCCCACTACAATTACTACTTTTTTAGAGAAATATGAAACATATGAGGTGCGTCTGTGCAACTGTTTCGAATGTGAAATTAATCTGCAAAGCTTAAAGAATTAGACTGAAATGAAAACCAGCAGTGTGTCACTTGTACGATTAAAAGAAAAAAAATGGTTTACCTAAGACACACATTACTGCAGTATGATTAAAATGAGATCATTTTTGCCAGTTTTTACATCAGCCAGCTATTAGGATGGACAGTTTTTTTCTAGTCTGCATATTCTTTAAAAAACAACTGTGTAAAACTAAACTAAATGAATTAAAAAAAAACATAATGTAGCAAATTGTTGTTTCTAAAATAAAAATGTGTCATGTCAATTATATATTTAAACTACATTCAACTGCTCCTATTTAATCAATATGATAATATTACATTATGTTAGGAACCATTGATCCGTATCCGTAGACTATTAGAATATATGGATGCTGATGCTATTTAAAACCTATCGCGTGTGAAACCGTTCAGTGTTTAGTGTTTATTGGTCATGATTAAACTTTATGTCACAGTTTGGGGACTCCCCAGGAATCACCGCTACCAGCAACCAACGCTGGGGTTCGCCAAAGTCTCGCGATGTTTGGGCCACAGAGCATAGTGGCGACGAGAAGTGGCGTGGGACGGAGTGAAGACAGTTGGAGAACCGACACAGGCAGCAGCAAAGCCGGGGGTGTGTGAGTGTGTATGCGGGGTCCAAACACGGCGTGAATGAGAGAGGCAAGCTGGCGGACTTCAACATGGCATCGGGTGAAACGCTGTACATCGAGACAGACGGCTCGGAGATGCCGGCGGAGATCGTGGAGCTCCACGAGATAGAGGTGGAAACGATACCAGTGGAGACTATCGAAACCACGGTAGTCGGCGGGGAAGACGACGACGGGCAGCCCATGATCGCGCTCCAGCCGCTGGTCACGGACGACCCCAACTCGATCCACCAGCACCAGGAGGTGATCCTTGTCCAGACCCGGGAGGAGGTAGTCGGCGGGGATGACTCGGACCTACATACCGACGGCGGCAGCGGGTTCGAGGATCAGATTCTCATCCCGGTACCGGCTCCGGGAGTGGAGGACGAATACATCGAACAGACTTTGGTGACTGTAGCCGGAAAGAGCTCTGTGGGTCGGGTGAAACGGGGAGGCGGTGGTGGCAAGAAAGCGGGCAAAAAGAGCTACTTCAGCGGGGCAGATGCTGGCGGAAGAAAATGGGAACAGAAGCAGGTGCAAATAAAGACACTGGAGGGGGAATTTTCTGTCACAATGTGGTCTTCGGGTAAGTAACGATAGCCTGTCTGCCAGATCTCCTGTTAGCTCATGCATGAGGCCTCTGCCAGGGCGTTGTCCTGCTGCACCAGACTAGTTCCTGGAATAGTCCGAAGTGCTGCCGTAAAAAGCGATAAATGAATCAAGTTTTCGATGCAAAACCCGGTCCTGCCGTTGCTAAATGTTTATGTTTTGAAGGGAAGCCATGTTTTGGGTCTTGATGGGCGCCGCCATATTCCCCGAGAATAGTAAGTATGGCGGCGGCCCCGAAAAAATGGCGATAGTCGCGGTCAGACAGAGATGGCGGCGGTGCTTGGGGAGGTAGAGACAGCTGGGTTTGGGGTGTTTACAGGCCACAAAACGTGTGGAGGATGTGTGATTCCCAGCTAGTCTGTGTAGCCCAGAGGACGTTTGAAGCATATAAAAGGCTAATGTGTGCTAAGCGTTAGATACGGTTTATTTTGGCTTCGTTGAGCTGTTGCGGTTCAGCAGCCAGAGAGGAGCGAGCTTGTCCCGGTTTCACATCACCCGCAGCAGCACAGCGTGGATCAGATAATAATCCACCATCAGTGTTAGATGAATTATATGGCAACCATATGTCGTGATTTCCAATAGCTGCACATTGTATTTCCAGATATTAAAATACGGATTTGACTTTAACAAAACCTTTTTTTAAACGTTTGAGGAACCAAGCTGCAGCTATTTTAGTGCACTCTTTTGGTTGTTTTGAAGTAGAATTCACGTGGTTTTATTTTTACAATGGGGTTTAATTAAAGGAGGTCATGTGCTTGTTTCTACCAGTTTTTTTTATTGAGGACAAGCATCTGTGTATATTTCCTAAACTCATTTATTTAAAAATCTACAGAATCATGAGTGTTTTATTTTTTTCATTCCCTCACACATCTTTGGGGAACAACCAGTATGTTATCCGTTCAGTCTCTGTACTGTGTTTCTAGATGACAATAAAGACATTGACCATGAGTCTGTGGTGGAGGAGCAGATTGTTGGGGAGAACTCCCCCCCGGATTATTCCGAGTACATGACGGGGAAGAAGCTGCCCCCTGGTGGCATCCCGGGTATCGACCTCTCAGACCCCAAACAGCTGGCAGAGTTTGCCAGGTGAGTTAATGAATTTGTGTTTCTGCATCCCAGATTTTTAATCTGTAAATAGATCAATGGTTTGATACGTTTGGAGGCATGCATATTGCCTGAAACCATGTCACTAAACTTGGATTTAAACTTGTTTAAGAACTGTGCAGTATTTATTAGGCATTAACCAGTGAACCTTTGATATTTCTGGTTAACCAAAGCCTTTAGCAATTAAATGCCTTGCCACAGATTAATTTATCAGCAGTTTGAGTGCTTATAGCCTTCCTAGTAGAAATCACCCAAGTGGAAATCTCTAAGTGTTCACAGCAAGCAGACATAAAGTAATTCTGAACTAATCATGCTAACTGGATTAGTAGATAAGGTGGTCATTTGTACATGTGTTTGTTTTTATGTGTTTAATTTTATTTAACAGGATGAAGCCCAGGAAAGTCAAAGAGGATGATGCTCCCCGGACGATAGCCTGTCCTCATAAAGTAAGTTCAGTATAACTTTAGAAAATGTGGCACTTTAACAAGGGCAAAAGGCTTTTGTGGATTAATTTTCTGCAATAACATATTTCTTAAAGGTTTCACATTAAGCAAATGTAGGCATCTATATTCAACACATGGTCATAGCCTGTCGTAATGGTGAGAACAGTGCATGAAAGATGCAAAAATAAGCAGACATGTATTTTTAACTCCAACCCATGATCCGCAGGGCTGCACAAAGATGTTCAGGGATAACTCAGCCATGAGGAAGCATCTGCACACCCACGGCCCCCGCGTGCACGTCTGCGCTGAGTGTGGCAAGGCTTTCGTCGAGAGTTCCAAACTCAAGCGTCATCAGCTTGTACACACGGGGGAGAAACCCTTCCAGGTTGGCATCTGCACAGACGCTCACACTGTTTTTTTGTATTTTTTTAACTAATCTCATCAGTTTAAAGTTAAATGTAAGCAGAGGAAGCATGCTAATACGAAATATCTGGCTCTTTGAGGATTTTGACATTTTTCACAAAGGACCGTGGCATCTTTGAGACACTCCTTTACTCTGAAAATTGTTCTTTTCTATTTTGCTTCTTTTCTATTTCCCATTTCTGATACTTTCAGATGATAGTGGGTCTTTATTGTTTTGTTGCCAACAGTCTCCACATGAGAGTATTTTTCAATTAATTGCAATTAAGACAAAAGTTTGCACATAGGGTGATGGAAAATTCATTTTGGACTCTGAAAGAGAGTGCAGAAAATATTAAAAGGTGGATTGCTTTTGTAATCTAGTATTTACTCTGGTAACATTTTAGCTGACCACCAGGGGGCACTGGAAACTTTTTCAAAGTTATAAACGGATTTTTATCCCATACTATTAATATAAAATATTATAAATATATAATTTTATAAATATAAGAACCAATTTTAGACCTCATATATTTACACGATGCCTCTGGGGAGTTTTCAACTGAGACAAGAATGTGTGTCAACTGTGTTGCAGTTAGTCAATGTAAAATCATGTATTCATTCGATTACAGATGCAGCGAAAGAGGGATGTCTTTGTCTCACCATAGTTATTTATTATTAATAATAGCGTTTCAATGTACTTAAATCTATTATAAACCAAGACAGAGTCTCTTACTTAGGTTAAGCTCCAGTGGCTCAGAGAATGTCACATTTTTCTAAAAAAAACAAATGTTTATGATTCCATAGTCTAGAGTATTTTTTAGTGAGTTTAGAAGCACCATGCCTGAGTCCTCCTTTCCACTTTCAGTGCACCTTTGAAGGATGTGGAAAACGGTTTTCTCTGGACTTCAACCTGCGCACACACGTGCGGATCCACACTGGAGACCGACCCTACGTCTGCCCCTTTGACGGCTGCAATAAGAAGTTTGCGCAATCAACCAACCTAAAGTCTCACATCCTCACACACGCCAAAGCTAAAAACAACCAATGAGAGGCCAGCGTGGAGACATGCCGGCAGAGGGAGGAGAAACAGAGCAACTTACCGCTGCACACAAACCGTTTTAAAATGATGGAGTGAAAAGATTGTGACTTTATGTTTGATATGAAAAACGGCGGGTCAGATTGAGACTTTAATCGTGAAATTCAGCTAGTTTTCCTGCATCCCCTGTTTTCTGCTGTCACACTGGATGAGGAATAAAGACTTTCCCCCTGAAGACTCCATCGATTCAGCCCCTTCCTTTCTTCAGTGGCACCGAGCTGCCAGAAGATGGAACTCATGGACAAACAGAGACTTATTTTTACCAGAGTGAGGTGAGAAGCACCAAGCTATTAGCGTTTTTATTTTCTCACATAGCTTTTATTTTCCTTGAGTGTGCATATTGTACACTTGACTCAGGCTATGTTTGCTAATGTGATATATATATATCCCCCCCAATTCCTGCATTATCAGATCGAACCCATGACACAAAAGGCCCCAGCCTCACACAACCTGTTTCACCTTTACGAGACATTTAAAAACAGCTCTTGTTTGCATTTTCCATACATTCGGATGTATTTTCTCTAACCACAAAATAACTATGTATACTTGTATCGTATGGCTGTATTGCAACTGCATAGACATAGCTAGAGGTGTGATTTAAAGTGTTAACCAGTTTAAACTTTTAGTCATGACTTTGCTTTATACTTTTCAAGGACTGTTGTTACATACATAAAGGAGTAACAATCATACAGCGTGTCTCAGTTGAAGTATCTAATGCGTGACTGCGAGACCACTACCTTTTGTTGTTAGAATGTAATGTACAGACGTGGAACCATTACCCTCCTTTGTTGATATTTACACTCATGTATCTCAACTGCCCACAATAAAATGGGTCATTCCAACCCTGCTGAACTACGCAAGTCTGAATTGAGTGTGTGTTTCTCAACCTTTCCCCTTAAATTGGTCGTTATTCTACACTTGCATGATCAGAATTTATAAAGAAAATATAGCTGAAATCTTCTTTAGTTCTATTTAAATGTGGTGATTTTGCTGTTTTTGTTCTGATTTTGTTTTGTACTTTAATTCTCGATATCTTTAAATAATATAAATACAGTTTTCAGACATGACATGACACGCAGCTCTACAATTCCGACTGAAAATTAAGGCTTCGGCATTATTAATTACTGAAATGCTGCATGATACACTGGTGCAACTGTGAAAAACTTTTGTTGTGTGAAATTAATGAACAAATATGCAGTCGTGTTAACAACAGGAGTTGTTATTTACCCAGTCCTGGTTTTAATTATGACCTATAAAAGCTCAGATAATGGTTGAATTTCCCTGCAAGTGTTCATCCTTTCTTGTATTAAAGGTTGTAATTATAAAGATGAATATACAACATTTAATGGGGAACATTTAGTCGCTTTGTTAGTCAAAGTAAGACATTTAAAAGCAGTGGCATTTGTCTTTTATTAGGTTGCATTTCAGGCCTTATCGGACAGTGGAAATGGTTTGGTGGAGGGGAGCTCATTTACCCTTAGGAGCCTGAAAAACTGGACAATGAATTGGTTTCCAGAGTGGCTGATGCATTTATTTGTGTAAAGACTGAAGTGACTATAGGTCTTGAGCCCACAATGAATGGGACCATTTAGTGATTAATGGTTTGTCCCGGTTTTAATAATTGGTGCTGAAAATAGCATAGTCTGTTGTAATTCTTGGGAATTTCCAGATGTTTGCTGTGACTGGGACACGCAGATTGAATAGGTCTGACCAAGAGTCGGCGTCAGCTGCAGTTGAGCACCGTTCTTCAGCGTATTTCATCACGCGTCGGTATTCTTCAACACTGGGTTTAACTGAAAAGGAGTTTCTTACATTTCTGCATTTAGAAATGCAGAAATGCCACCTGACAGTGAAAAGAAGAGCCGGCCTGCGAATCCTCTTTTCCATTGATTATGGCTCCATTTATTACGATGCTGCTCTCAGTTTAGAATCCATGCAAGCCTTTTATAGAACCTATTTGGTTTGTCTGCTGCTGATAATTCATCCGCATCATGAGCATGCATCGAATTTCTTGTCTTGCAGAGTCTTTTTTTTTTTTTTTTTTTAAATAACTCATATGTTTGCTTTCTGGCAAATTTATCGTCAGGCTTTTGACCTTCTGACTTGTTAAAAGCTACATCATCTCAGTGGAATTCCCTCGTCTTCCTTCTGCTCTCCACCTCTATCTTGCAGAGTAGTGATTGGGAGGTTTAATGCAAAAGGTTCTTTCCCTTTTCCTGCAAGGCCAGCAGGATTAGCACAACTGCCCACCTCAGCACCCCTGCTAAGACCCTGCACTTTGGCCTGATCCCTGTCATCCTCCTGCACGCCGCGCTGTGCCTGCCCCCTGGTGGCAGCAAGCATGAACGCGTTCATCCAGATGCTGGTGTTATCCGTGGTGTTGATCCACAGCAGATGCTGGAAAAAAAAAAAACTCTCCTGTCCTCAAGCAGATGGAGATAAGAAAATCAAGGAAACATGAGAGGGAGCCTGTTGTTGTTCTGATGTGCGAATTCATTAATTTGACTGCAGTGCCCCACTTCTTAAAACTGAGCTAAGACATGCTTGGGCTTTCGTGAAACCATGTGTGTGCGTGTGTGTGTGCGTGTGCGTGTGTGGTTGTCTGCTTTCTCCTCTTTATTTTAAAGCCAGCATTTATCCACAGGATTGGTTGTTTTGATTGACAAAGGCACAGGAGAGTAAATGCACTACTTGTTATGCAGCTGAAGTCTGTCAAGCCTCAAACACCTGCTCTCTTTTCAGATGCTTATTTCATTATAGCTCCTCTCTCCCCCTTTCTCCCAGGAGTCGAGGCACTTTTGTGCATGCGTCTGATTTTTATCCTATTAATAACCCTGTTACATGTTTACCTGGGTGTTGCTCCAACTGTTTTTAATGTTTTCTATCAGCATTGGCCAGCGTCTGAGCTTATTTGCAGCCAAGTGTGATCTGGCCTACAATCTCGACGTCTGGATTTTCTTTCATTAGTGTGGCCTTCCTCTCTGTTGCACTGGTGGCAAGCAAACAAAGATTTATCACACCAAAGCGAAGCAGGCAGCCTGAGCAGTCAGATATCCACAGACACTGCACTAAACCCTTTCATCTGTAAATGGGGACTAAATCAGGAAATCCTCACAGATTTACCCCCAACCCTCTGCTGTTTATTAGTTATTTTACATTTTTCAGTTTTGCAAGGAGCTTTTTGGTCTGGAAATTCCTGACAGATCTAAATAAATAGGTGGTACAATTTAAAGCCAGCAAACTATTTCACCATTTCCATGAGTTAAAACTAAAGAATGCCTGTGTCTGTCACGCTTAACTCTGCAGATGCCATCACACAGCCGATTAAATGGTGAGACATGCAAAACAATGCAAACTCAATCTAGACATCAAATCTCTGAACTTCAAGCTGGACACGTATAAAACCTCCCTTTTTCTTTGGTGAACACAGCGAGAGATGCTATTTCCATGCAGAAAATATGTTGCCAAGGTAACAGAGGAGAGCGAGTGTGAGGCAGGCTGAGATATCCCCTGAATACCAGGGCTGCCGCTGCAGACGTCGAGCGCAGCGCTCCACCCTGGCAGTGTTTGTAAGCTGCTCTTTACACATGTGAATGCTGCCTTTTGTTGCTCCAGACATCAGAACGGAGTTGTATTTCTCCTGTTTGCTCAGGCGTCACACCAGAGAAGCACACAGGCTGTTCTTGCTTTATCAGTTCCTGCTGTTTTTGCACCTCACTCTCCTTCTCACCTCTGATCCCCTTATCAGCTCTGTTTTCACTTTTTTTTTTCTCTCATTCTGCCACTGCCTATATATAGATGGTTTTTCTTCCTTTGCTCTGAGTAAACCTGCCTCCTCCCTCATCTCCTCTCTGTCTGGCAACCTTAGAGCTGCTTCATCAGAGCAGCCAGAATGAACTACGCCAGTGCTGAAGTAGAAGACTTCCAAAGAGTCTTCCAAGTAGAAGACTTCCAGAAAGCTAAAAAGGCAACGTTACACTGCGGTGTACGCCAAACATCAATTAATCACTGAGGTCGTTCATGCAGTAGAAGCTTAGTGAGAGTTTTTCTGCTGTCAGTCAAACTGGATATGATATTTTTTTTTTTTATAAAAACCCAAATGTCACATGCAATTTGAGGAGTGTTGTTTACAATTCAGAATTATCTTTTTTTTAGTGCAGTAATGATAGCTCAGTGTAAACAGAAGACACGAAAAGATTAGTTTAAAAAAGGATTTAAGTGCTTTCTGCCACAACATGTAGAACATTACATACAAGTGTCCCACACTCACCTATGGCTGCAATCAACGGGAGTGATGTGGTGTGCTCCACCATTAACCTTTTGTTAGACAAACAGAATTTTAAAATGCTGCAATCATTATGCAACATTAATCAAATCATATATAGAGCCACTGCATCTAAATAACTGTTTTAATAACAATTAAATAAGATTATGGAATTGCATTATGACTTCATGTTATTTTGGGTAATTGCAGCCCCCTGAATGTCAGATTGCCTGTTGGGGAATGCAGACAGAGCGTCGTATTGCAACTGAAACCTCATCTGTCATCCTCTGCCACATAAAAGCATCCAAAAGACACTTGAATGTATAATTTATTGTCGGTCAGATTTGCAGATTTCTTGATATGGTGCATGAGACGGCGGTACTGGCCTCACGTGTGTCATCATAGAGTTATAATTCAACGGGAATTGCACTACAGATGCAGCCTTCGTAGAAAGTGTTGCCAAGTTAATCAATAATGAAAATGATTAGTTTGTAGCAGCCTACAGCTTCACACATAATAATGAGATGGCTTTGAAGTCTTGGAGTTTTAGTTTGGTCCAAGGTTTTCGCTCTTTCCGTAGTGTGCAGAGTGACGTTCGGTATCCCCTCTGTTTTTGGTAGAGTTGCTCCTCTGTGGGTTGCCAGGTATGTTCGCGTCCACCAGTCTCACTTGCCAAGCCACAGTGGCTCATTTAACTTTCAGGCTCTGTTTTCCCTCTGATAATCAAATTCTTTGTGTTGTCTGATGGCTGCTTCAAAGCTTCAGTGCGCCTTTGGCTGTCATTTACACATTTTTTTTTTCCTTTGCTGCGGATTGACTGATTGGGGCACTGCACTACCACCCCCTCCCCAAACCCGTCAGCCACATGACATCAATCAGAAATTGACCTTTATTTGATTAATCCTTTATTTCAGAATCCCTGTCACGTCTGTCCGGTCACCAGAGGCGATGTCTATTGCGTCAGTGTTTCAAATCACCAACTGTGCAGCTGTGCAGAGATTTGATCAGTCTGCAGGTTCGACATCATCAAACATCGTTGCCATTATATCAAACGTCCTTTAAAGCCTTGTTTACAAGGAGCTACCAATCATCCCTAATTTTCCCAGCAGTAGCTATGTTCTATCCGCAGCCGCAGATAACAACAGATCAAACATTAGCCATGGGGCCACTAACTGTTATTTTCTGCCCATATCCCCAAGTGTGTTAGCGTGTCTTCTTTATACACCCAATTAGCATGAAATTCATGGTAAATGTGACACCATGGTTTGATATCTCAATTTAACAAGCACACTTAGATGAGATCACTCTGAGCAATAAATAAGATTAGCGTACAGGAACACGTACGAGTCATAATCCGAGTGTGAGCTGGTTATGAAAGCCTTAAAGCCATGCAGATGTCTGTGTTTGCCCATGTGGAACATTCAGCAATGGGCGAGAGCGAAAAGCAGGAGCACGAAACAGTGCATAACTACTCTGTGCTTGTGAGTCAAAAAAATAATGTGGCCCACGACCTCCCTGTAGCTCCCTATCCTCCATTACCAAAAGCCTGAAGCGATAACAAGATTAGCATAAGCACTTTTAGTAAGTCACTGTGAATGGGATCCTTAAAGAGGCTTAAACCTCCCCGCCACACTCTTCACAAGCTAGCTGATAGATGGTTGGGAGCTGACTTCTCTTACAGATCTCCAACACATGCAAGTCAATGAGAGATCCATCACCGGGGACTCTCTATAAACAGAGAAAGAGCAAATCACTTTCACAAGTGATGGCAGCAATCAGGCAAATGGGCAGAAAATGGTTGCTAATGGTGCCCGCTATGTCTGGTATAGACTGCAGCTGTCCCCACTGTCCATCAACCCAGAGTATACTTACAACAGCAGCACGAGAGGAGGAAGAGGTGCAGGAAGAGGAGGAGGTGGATGCCTCTTGTTGGTCAGAATTCCTCAAAGTATCAGGAGGTGGCCCCCGCTAATCTGAGTTCATGTCAAACCAAATCTGATGTCTGTGCTGCAGTCATGCAACTCAGCTGACAAACATTTATTATTGTGGATGCTTCCTGTTGCAAATCTGACTCCAGAAATCTCATTCGACGCCATTACTAAAGTAATCATCAGTGTGCTGTCTTTTATTTTATATGCCAACAGTGTGCTGTGAGATGATTCCAAGTTACTTAAAAGTATGTATGTCTAACAGTGTGTGAGACCTCCGGTCAAACCCCCCCAACTGCTGGCTCATTGTCTTTTCCAGCTTTGTCAAAATCCTGTAGATAATTGAAGCAGAGTTGACTCGAAAGATCATAAAAAATGGATGCCTCCCAACCTTTAACTGCTCCTTGCTGCTCCGCCAGAGTCAGGCAGGGCAGACCACCCGTCGCGAGGGGAGAAAAGTCGAGGTAATTAGCATCCTAACAGCACACTTAATAAGAAGCTGATGAAAAGCCAAAGGAAATATTTAGCTTTACATTTGACTCTTCAGCCCCCTTCCTCACCCCCCTTCGCTCATACTGCTGCTTTCCCAGAAACAGTAAATACATTCACTATTAATGAACCCTGATACTCATCCTGCTCCCATTTACTCCTCTCAATAATGCATAGTCTTTGACTTGCCTGTGCATATTTTACGCTGGACCTCCCCAAAGACTGCTTGCTCCCCCCACTAAGAAGGGTATCAGTTGTGTTTTGGCTGGATTCTCTGTCAGGCCCCCAGTCCTCCTGTACACGTACTCTCGGCGATAACGCTCTCCAGGGGAGCAATGTCTCGTGTGTGGGTCTGACTAAGACCGCCTGCTACTTGGAGATAATTAAACACTGAGCTGCAACACCAAGAGCATGAGGCACGAACGCACTTGTTGAAGGACATCAGTGTTCTTTGATTAAGACCTGAGGACGTGGCTCTACAGCACTTAAACTTAAGTGAGAGAGAAACCTGATGACGCGTCGCCACTTCTCAGTAGTCATCATGATACACACAGTTGTATAAAGTGATATTTTGAGGTCATTTTAAGAAAACATATCTTCCATTATGTTTTTATTCCAGCTGATATGGAGATTTAACATCATTGAAAATCTAAAATCATGCAGCAGTTAGCATTTTGCTAACTGTCCCCATATGTAATGCTATTTCCTCCTTTTCATTATCATCACAAGGTGTAAAATTAAAGCGATTAAAGTCATTTCAATCACAGATGTAGTCTGAATAGAACTGAGACAAGGCGGGGTGGGGCGGGGGGCGGTAATCACAATGCTCCTGGCAATCAGTGTGACTCTGGGTGGCCAGACTGATGATGGACAGACAGGACAGTTTGGACTGAGCTCGGTTCAACCCTCCCACACGCGCGCCGAAGAAGTTGCGGTGAATACCAAAGAGCCAAAGGCGGTACGGCTGGCTTACAAAGAATGCTCTTTTCTTTGCTCTACATTCGTAGCTACCAGTGTCCTGCTGTCTTCCCTCCCCCCTTACTGTGTCACAAGCCTCACCCCTCCTCTGTTTGCAGAAATGATTTCTCAAAATCTTCCAACTGGCAATGAGAATTTTGCCCCCTCATTATACCAAACATTCATCATTACAAACACTGCAGTTGTTTTGGTCTGATACACGAGCTGCTGCCTGCAGTGAGCAAAAAGATTAATTTAAATGTATTTAATTAATTTATTAATTTAATTATTAATTTGATTCATTGGTTACATCATAATATTATTTACGTAGACTCTTAGTCTAATGTATTACAGCCCATGTGGTAACTTGCAGTTGTTAATCCTACCTTTTCCTTCCTCTTCTCCCCTCGTTTTTCGTATTTCTATCTCTTCTCATGCAAAAAAAAAAAGCATCTATTATTAACACGCACCTCTGGCACTCAAGACCCGACCCAGGTTTAGGCAACGCTCCTCAGCATTTTAATCACTGACGATGAGTGAGGAATACTGAATAAAAGGTCTGGAAACTGGCTTGTTTGGGTAAAAGTTATTAATTAACGCCTTAAACAGAGCACAGGCTGCTCATTTTTAGAGATTTATTCTACTGTATTTTGGATCCCCTGAGGTTTTCATGCTGTGAGAGATGCACCGCTACGTTTATATAAAAATCAATCAGGCAGCACCAACAGCCAAAATACTCAGAGAATCAGAGCTCACATTCCAGCAGGTAATGTACGCCAGCCCCTCCATTACTGTAACCGTAGAATGAGCTGCTTCCGCTGCAGCAGGTCTCTGCAGTGGCGTCTGTCCGATGTGAGAGGCGAGAGGCCTCCCTTGTGACTTGCGTGGCCTCTTTTCATCATCCGCTTCCCTCCTCTCTTTGAGAAAACGCAGGGGCCCAGTGCAATAAGCCGTCAAAGGTCCGCCGCCTGCAAAGACGGGGGGAGTCGCGTTGCTGCAAGACTACCGAAAGCCCATATTCATTACGGCTCCGGCTGGCGGAGCGCCTTGAGCTCAGAGGATGCGGCGTCTATTGTTTCAGCGTGAACCGACTTCACAGCGCAGACAGGGGCCGCTCGCTAAAGAGTTGTGGGATTTAACAATGCTCAGTGAAAATGAGATAAGTCTGAGTGGGTTCCTTTTATAATAGGTTTATTTATACTGGTAAACATCGAACAGAAACAACAGCAAAAATCAAGAGCTGACATCCTCCCGTTCCTCTAATTATCACTTCTCTTACATTGACAAGTAAATTTACAATGGTTGTCAGCAGCGTGATACCATAACACCAGTAAGTCAGAAAATATGGAAGTAAAGTCTTCTTCTGTATTTCATCCACACGTGATATCAGATTACTTCCAGCAGCTGCCATGCTGTTGGGTGTTGGTTCAATTCTCCCTTAAATCAGCCATGACAGGAATCCTATCAGGCTTGAGTCTTTATGTAATTATGTGATAAAAATGTATTGATTCAAACCAGAGGGCAGTACTAGGTGGACTTCTGCCCCGGGGAAGGTACGGCGTTGTGCTTCATGGAAAAAAACAAAAACAGAGATGGAGGACTGTTTGTCGAATACATTCTGATCCATCACCTCTGGGATGTAAAGCACATTCGTAATCTCTCCAAACGACTACCAAGGTAATTAAACGTCTCGCTGTCTATCTGCAGAATCAGAGACAAGAATTAAAGCCCACAGAGGCTGAATCACTTAAACTAACAGGCGATGAGACTGTGTGTTTAATAACCCCGCCCCCGGCGCAAGTCTCTCTTTGTTATTATACAGAATGTCCAAGTTACCGCATTCAATACCACATGAACACATACGGTTGTATTGAGATATACAGCATCTCACACAGCTAAACAATGTACATTAAGTAGCTTTATATACTGTTGTGCCTTTCATCAAAGTTTAGCCATTATAAACATTTTTGACTGGTTATAAGATAGAAAACAAACGACGAGTGTTTCCCATAACCCTTCATGCCTGCTGTCGCCCTCAAATGTGAGAGAGAGGCCTACAGGTCCTTCTTTAGGGAGTGAAAAAGGCTCAGAACAGGCATAAAAGCCCCAGACTGTTCCACAAAAAGTCCCAAAGTTCAATCCAAGAAAACAAGAGAATACAGTTCAAATCATAAAGTGCTCTCCAAAAGCCACTCAGACCTGGAAAGCTTGTCCCTGGCCCGGTGAATATTTGATGTGCTCTCCAGCTGCGGCAGCTCCCCGCTCATCGACAGACTCCTTTTAGAGCGCAGGCTGGCCCCGGTTTTCGGGTAGGCCACGTAGCAGCGCTCCCTGTACGAGTCTGCGTTAATGGAGTGCCTGCGGTTCACCCTCGCACCACCTGCAGGCACAGTCATGTAATACCGGGGGGCCTGGTGGTGCCGTGGACCCCTAGGAGCCGTAGTCCATTGGGTGGCCCGACCAGGAATGGACACAGCCAGCGCGGGGGCCATTTTAACCTCTGAGGAGTTATTCCGGTTCGTGTTATCAAGGTTAACATCCACCTGGGTGTCTGATCGGCGAGCCTCTGTGGGTTTTGATGAAGCAGTGGAGCGTTTAGGCCTCGGAGCACCGGGGGAGGCTGGGTGCCAGCTATGGCTGGCGGCAGAGGTAGACACCATGCAGTCTGGCACAGAGGGTTTGGTGGAAGCCACAACAACCGGCGACCTCTGCTTGCTTGGTTCTGGAGGTGGCAGGGCAACTCTGAGGGCGTCCTTGTCGTTCTTTTCTGGACGAAGGACTTGCTTGGAGAGAGATTTCGGAACCCCGCATCCTTGTAGCTGTCCATCACTGCTCATTGACCGAATATCTCCCATTTCTAGAGCCTGAAGAGGAAAGAAATGGAACAAAACAGTTAGATCACATGTGTAACTTTGATCACTAACAGAAAATTCCTCAGACTAAAGGCTACACTTTGAGCACCATTTCACCTAGTTGTGTGATTACTTTGTATTTTGGGTGCTTGTGACAAAGAATAGAACAGATGCATGCCAAACTGACCTTATCGGCGTCTCCTTGGTTACACACCCGGTAGCGCACAATGAGGAAAATGATAAACGCGAGCACCGAAGCCACGATGATCCCGCCAATAACGACCACGATGGTGCCGCCAAGAAACTGGGACTGCATAAAATGGCACCTCAGGTACTGCGGCTCCGTGGTGAAGTGGATGCAGCCAATCACCCTGGTGGCGGTCAGCGATGTCACCTGGTCGTCGTAGATGGCCAGAACACACAGGTCATAGTTGGTGCCGGCCGCTAAATTGTTTACCAAGATGCTCTTGCTGCTCGGGGGGATCATTCTGTAATGCAGAAAAAGATTGGCTGTAAGGTTTAGATTAGGGAGAGGAAAATGAAACCAAATCAGATTATCCATCTTATTGTTTTAGGGAAATAAAATGGCTTGACAATCATTTATTTCTCAGGAGGCTACTTAAAATCTACCTGGGCATAATCTGTGACATTTGAATTATTCTTTCCATCATTATTACTGATATAATACTGCTTTTAGACACAACATCCGGATTATAGCGGATTTTCTGCTAAATTCAGTAGCTACCCCGATCAACATATGCGCTGCTGCCTTGTGGAGGAAGAGGTGAACGACAGCCGTCTGACATCGCTGCGGCTACAGCGAGTGGTAGAGGCGGGACATAAGAGGACGCCGTGCACGCCGGGTTCTCAGATCATCTTTTTTGCAAACACAGGCTGACATCTCTTTCATCTCCTGTCTGCAGCGCTGATGTTCTGTTTGGATTCTGTTGATTAGGCATTACCTGGCCCACCCACCTAAGTGACCGAGCCCCTGAAAGGGTCCAACGAACGCCCCGCCCCTCCATCTGCCTCGTTAAGATCAAAACGCAAGACTGCATACAGGGATGAATATAGAATGGCTTTTCCCTTAGATTATAAGACAAATGTTGGAAAAATGAAAAAATGTATTTAAAAAAAATCATGTAAAGAATTTAAATTCCAACCGCCTTATCTGGTCATTATTTGTACAAATGTTATTTGTTCTTTTCATTAAGAAATTGAAACTTATTGTCGTGCCTTTTTGTTTACCTGTAAACCAGAGAATCGTCATAAGAGCCGTTATATTGAATCTGGAACATGCGTATTCCTGGAATACTCCTCTGGAAATTAAACCTAACCAGGGCCGAGGTGGACGTGGTCTCGGCAATCACGACTTTCTTATCCTGGCTTGTCTTTGCGTTCCCCAGAGGCAGACCGCCTGCCTCTGCCCCCGTCTTGGTCACGGTGGCGATATCTGATGATCCAGGGTCGGGCTCCCTCTCTTCAACCGTGTTGTTGGTGATATGAGGGAGTTTGGCGATAGTCAGATCCACCGTCTGCTGGGCCTCGCCTGCCGGGTTGGAGGCCACGCAGGTGAAGGCACCTGGAGCAGAAAATAACCAGACTGTCATCCTCCGTGATGTTCGCTGTAATGTAGAGATAATGAAGATGTGGAGGAAAATGCTGCGGTATTGAGATAAGGGTGGTTTTTCTTGTTATGATTATGAGTTCCTGTGTGTGGGCTTGTGTTGTAGTTACTGTTACTCTTCTCTTTCTTTCTTTGAGCATTCAAGCCTCTGTCCACCCCTAGGAGCCCCTGTCCCCTCGTTTTTAAATGTGTTCATGCATATTCAGTCTTCTGCTTTGTTTTAGATTTCTGCTTGTTTCCAGCCTAAGATTTTTTGAATTTATTTTATAAACACAATCTGGTTTTGCATATTCGGACACACACACACACACACACACACAGATTAATGAAGGAACTTGTGCACAGTTGAGCTTCTGCATCCCGCTGTGAGCAGTGAGTGCAGGGGTCAGGAAGAGCAAGACACCCCTGCTGCACCTGGCGAAGATAGGTTCAGGCATAGTTATATTGCTACTCCATTTCTCGCACCTTCTGATTAACATTTTGTTATAACTATATAAAAACCTCGCTTGTCCATTACATAAAACCCTAAATATTGAGAGGGTTCTGACATGTAGTGTGTTCTGACATTCGAGTAAAATAAATGACGAGCGACCATTTTCTGCCAAGTGAAGCAACTGAAATCAGGTAATGTCACATTACCTGGGTAACGTCATTAGCAGATTTTCTAGAAAGCTCTCGGGAAGCTGAGGAATGGTAATGAGCAGCAGCCCATTCAATCACAATACACACTCAACTGTCACTCGTGTCACCACATTCTTATAGCATCACATAAATGTTAAAGTAGAACTCATAAATCATTTAAAAACACCACCTAAAATGATTGAAATCACCTTTCATTTCCATAAAGAAGTGTTTTACCTAAAAAGCCACACGTTTTATCGGCAAACTATTAATTCTTCTTAGTCTACAAGCGCGGACGGCAGAATTGTTAACAGACCTGAGTCCTTCACGGTGCTGATAAGGATGTCAAGCGTGCCGTCCGTGTGAACCACAGCCCTGGAGGAGTTGGACATAAGGCGACCGTCAGGGGCGATCCAGTGGATGATGGGATCAGGATCGCCCCTGGCCTTACAGCGCAGAGTCACGCTTTGACCCTCCAAAGCCTGGAGCTCCTGCAGAAGGGAGGAGAGACATTAATACAGAGACGCTCTGATACACCCTGATTAGATAAAAAACAAAACACATCATAATTATTAAGCATTTGAGAAAGGAGTTCCAACTCAACAGTCTCTATTAATTGATATTAGGTAAACAATTTATCATCGTCACGTATTTTCAGGAAGTATTTTAGAGATCTTTAGATACCGAGCTTTCAGAGTGGGGGCTCACTCATCATGCCCCGTTCAGCACTAACACGCCCTCTCCCCCAGAGCTCTCGTGCTCCATCTTTTTACAGCACTTCCAGAGCATGTCGCTGGATCTCCTACCTCCACCCTCCTGAGGCCAGGTACTGGCTGGATTCAGAAGCCTCTCCATGGCCCTGCCTGGATCATGCAGCTTCTGCTCAACGTTCTCTCTATCCTCCCTGTCTCTCCTCTCCCCCTCTCCTCTGTCTCTCTCACCATCTCCCCTTCTCTCCCCCCTCCTTTCTCTCTCTATCGCCACCTCTCCTCTGTCTCACCATCTCCCCGTCTCTCCTCCCCCCCCTCCCTCCCAGGCGGATGGCCATCTACACTGAGTCTGGTTCTGCTCGAGGTTTCTGCCTGTTAAATGAAAGTTTTTACTCACCACTGTCACCAGTACCAGTGGCTTACTCTGTGTGGAGCTATCATATCCAGCATGCTGGATATGATAGAGTCCAAATAAAGTTATAACAAATGTGAAAGGATGACAGAGCTATAGTTGTTTGCCAAGAATTTGATGTGATCATTGTGTTTGGAGGTATGAATCTTGCGCTGAAAAACAAGCTTTTGTTGTTTAATAAGAGCATCACTAGAGATCCGTCGTAAACCTGCAAATGACTTTATTGAATCTGAAAACCCTGAGAAAGAATGCCTCTAAAAACCCACCACAGGCCACAATTCCATTATATTTTAAGCAAGTCATATATATTTTACAATATTAAGTTAGCAGAGCTGTACAGGACAGTCCCACAAGACTTGTAATTCTCCTCTGGCTCTCAAGCCTAATATTTAGTGTGACAGTCAAGGAAAGTAGAAAGCGCCACATTGGAATAACAGAGACAGAATATAAAGCGTGTAAAAGCAGCGAGTGCTTTTTTTTTTTATAGTCGTCCATTCGGAAGTTATACCTGAGAGTGTCTGGTGATGAGAGGAGGCTCACACAGGAACTCTTCTTCTGATACAGTCCAGAAATATCGGCCTGCGAGGGTTTGTGGCGAGGCACATGTCTCCAGGTCATCCTCCCTCCTCAACCGCCGCAGCCAGAGCAGCTCGCAGTTACACCTCAGCGGGTTCCCTCCGAAGCTCAACGCAAAAGACAACGGTCCCATCGCCCCGGAAGTGGCCAAGACTCCGGCTCTTTGGAAAACAGGATCTGGAGGTAGCTTCTGCAGCTTGTTGGAAGTCACGTCCAGCCTTTTGAGCTTCTGAAGCCCAGAGAAGGTTCCCTCTGGAATGTAGCTGAGCATGTTGTGGTCCAAATTGAGAGTGTGGAGATTAGACATCCTCTGAATGGCCACCCATGGCGCACTTTCTAGATTGTTGTAGGATAAATCCAGCTCTTCCAGTGCTGTCAGGTCATTGAATGCCCCA
This sequence comes from Pao palembangensis, assembly GCA_015343265.1. Taxonomy (NCBI): domain Eukaryota; kingdom Metazoa; phylum Chordata; class Actinopteri; order Tetraodontiformes; family Tetraodontidae; genus Pao; species Pao palembangensis. The sequence continues at coordinate 7,257,824 of CM027097.1, read as the reverse complement.
GTGTGGATATGAGTGAGTTGGTTGTTGTTGAGGATGAGGTGGTGCAGCTTGGACATGCCGCTGAAGGTGTCATTGGTGATGCGTGTTAGGCGGTTGCTGTCGAGGTGGAGGGCTCGTAGGTTTTCCAGGTCTTTGAATGCATGAGGCGTGATAGAGCCGATGCTGTTCCGAGAGAGGGTCAGATCAACCAGCTTGGTCATGTTGGCAAAGTCTTTGCGTTTGATATTGGTTACAAAGTTATCTCCAAGTCGCATCTCCACTGTGTGCCTGTCGATATTCGGCGGCACAAATAGAAGCCCCTTTTTGTCGCACAGGGTCGCCAAGTTGGGATTCAGCATCTGGCAGATGCAGCGTTTTGGGCAGATCTGAACTTTGTGGGCCTTCACGACCATACAGAGGACTATTAGATACACCAGGAGAGACTCCATTTGGCCTTTCAGCCAGAATGATGTGCCTACAACAAACACAAAGAGGAAAAGAGGGGAGGGGCACATCATGTTAATTGATGAGTCCAGCTTTAACTCTTACATAAACTTCCAATGTTGCAGGAAATCAGTGATTTGCACCGTTCAAGAAGGGGCTGTTAGGGTGAACTTGTGGGCTTTTGAACAAAAAAAAATACAAACACAAAGTCCCAGTCACAACATTGTCAAATTATATCAGCACCTGAATATTTATCCTCATAGCCAGTCAAATCTGGGGGATTCTGCTGTGCAGCATTGATGCTCTTTTGGTAGATTTAAAATTCTCTCATCACTGCGCACCTAAGAGTCTCCTGATTTGGAAGCTTAGCAAATCAATGAACAAACAAATGCTGCATGATTAAGACATGAAACTAATTAGTCACTCAAAGTCTTTACATCAATCGCCAGTGTTGTCTGACTGCTGTTTGGACCCCTTCTTCTTAGCCTCCAAAATTAGCTTCATGATCGGATAATCCCAGGCTTTTCTATTGGTGTATAGAGATAAATAGACTGGCAAACTTTGCTTTATAAGATTTAGTCTCTTGGTAAACCTACAGGATAATAGCACCAGTAGGAAGGGATGACTGGGCCCATCTCGGCAAGGATGTGCTATGACATGGTATTGATTCTCTCTGTCTCTCTGCTACTCTTACTTAGGACACAACTGAGATGGGGATAAGGAGAGCTCCATTTGATGAGTCCAGAAACCTTGTCAGGGATGTAACCTGTCATAAAACAAAGGCAGTGCAGATCAGATCACAGATCTGCCGGTGCACCTTAGACTGTACATGAGCAAGAGTGCCATTACACCTTGATTAAATTTAGGCCTGAAATGTAATGTCACAGCGGTTGGATGTGCAATATTCAACCCTCTTGGCGTCTAATCACAGTGCATAAAAGAAGAGCAATCAAATCAAACACTCCCACGCGTAGAATAAAAATCCAAAGGCTAACTCTTAAATACAGAAGAGAACAGGTGATTTATGGCGATAGCTTTTTGCAATTGTCAGAAATGCATTTAATGCCAATGCTGCCTATAGAAAGGTGTGTGTACAAGTCTTTCCTGACAACTGAGCATCTTTAGAAGCTGTGACGCTGCAGCTATGATGCAGCTACGCTCTGATATGCTTGACAGTTTGGAGCGTAATGTAAATATCACAGCGCAAAGCAAACAGCAGAAAGGATGACCTGTTTTCCATGTGGGGGACTGTTTTAATGTAAGAGGAAGGCCAGTATATGCTGACATTGGTTGTATTTTGTCAGCCACAGTGAAATAATAGCCTCTACAGGCCCTCATAAGGAAGCAGGAACGGGGTCATCACACACTGGCAAAAGGGGGCATGAGGATGATTCTAAAAACAGCACCATGAGGGTTGTCCTCAAACTGCTGATGGAGCGGCGATGAATCATTCTTGACCTATTTGTAGAAGGCGCTAGTTAAAACACAAAAGCAAGATTTTGTTAATGGGGTCATTCGTGGAATTCTTTCCTTCATTAAATTCCATTTTGTTAGCTATTATATAAATATTCACATAGGTGTGCATGCCTGTAAATCAAATCGCAGAGTATGAAAGCTGAAACGTGTACATGTTGCTGTGCCAACCACCTCCTGCTCAGATGCTAAATGACGCAGATCTGGAAGTGCATTCAGGCAGAGTGGACCTGCTACTTCCAGGCCCGCCTGGCGCTGAAAACGTGATATTGATTCGCTCAGTGGAGACGGGCCTTTTTTTTTTCCTTTTGCTGCTGAAAACTCAGCCAAACATGAAGAGAGAGGTTGCAACGGTAATCCCTGAGAAACTCGGTCCGTGAGGATAAAAGGACAGTGAGAAGGGGCAGGAAATATATGCCGCTGTCTCCCTAATTTGCATTTAATTACGGTTAGTCCACAGAGATTTGCATAACGGGTGGCACTCATCAGGTACATGAGCAAATAGCTAGATAATCAATCAATGCAATCATCAATCTCACATTTCATCTTTAAATGTCACACCCCCAGAAAATCATTATCCTGCTGCTTGCGTTGTTCATTATAGCATTATAGAGGGGTAATTTGGGAGGCCCTCAAATAAACATGAAAACAGATAATCTGCTAATGCATTAACCGTAATCTCCTTCCCAGTCAATCAAATGTTCGTTTACAACCTCTGAGCAAGTCTTTTCACCCTCAGGGAACAGAGAGGACTGACTGAACCCACCCACATATAAATAACAGTGGGTGGATATGCGCCTGATAGATGTAGTTCACAACACAATAATACCCCCCCACCCACCCACCCACACCCACACACACCCACATACACACACCTTATGAAGGGCCTGAAAGGCTAATAAAAGACCTTATGCAGCAAAATACATGCCAATCGGCCGATGAGGTCATGGGGGACATGTTTTCAGATGGTCGAACTTATGTCGGATCTCATGTGAGAAAGCCTCTGCAATCCATGTCTGGGCAGGGAATCAGGGAAAGCAGCCCTGCGAGAAGAAGCTAATGAGACAAGGTCTGCTTAGCATGCCCACACGCGGGTTCACGCTGTGGCTCAAGGCAGCATCTCGGCAGGTTCTCACCTGGAAAAAATGCAGCCTGGACATCTGTGCCTGCCAAATGAAAGCCCTGTTGAGTCATGGTAGCAAGCAAAGTTCCAGCAAAGATGCTGGAACATGGCGTCGACGGAGCCTTGAAACTGTCCTCAGCTATATTTAAGGGTGCAAATATAGTCGGTAAAGTTGATCATATTCTGACTGAACTGCTAGAAATTCTGTTTCTGCTTGCCACGAGTCCAAACATCCTGATCAAACAGTGATGCTGTTACCGACGGTCTGACACATCTGTGTTTGTGGATGTTGGTATGTGCTGCTGGGAAACGCATTTCCTGTAGAGCTCGCCAAAGTTTGAATTTGATAGCTCTTGGGTGACAGCCCTGATGCCATGGCAACAGAGAAAATGTCAGGTTCTGGTGAGATCTAATGACCACCTCATTTTTGGATGAACACGTAATATTTACAACAAAGAACCCTCTGATGAGGGGTGTCAACAAGCTTAACAGACTCATTGTGCTTTTTATGACCCTGCTGAGATGGAAATAAGAGCAGCTGCGCAATCAGCTAATTTTACACTGGATCAAAGGTTTGTACCGATTCAATAATCACAGCACACAATCGTGCACATATTAAAAGCCCAAATTACTTGATCTCGAACTAAGACATAGTGCAATTTATTTTTCACGCAGTCAGGCTTGTGTGTGTATGCGTGTGTGTGTGTGTGTGTGTGTGTGTGTGTGTGTGTATATACTTGCATGCGTGAGTGTTTGCGTGCCAGATCGAGAGCATACTAAGTAGATCGCATGCACTGCATCAATAGAAGTGCTGTTCATCAGCATTTACAACTCACCCTTGTCGTACCGAATGTTTTCCTTCTCGCAGCATCGCTACATTACAGATAAAATCAGTTATGATCTGAGCGGAGCGCCAATCCATCAAGTAAACAAATACAGAACCCTTCATTTCATATTTTGGATGGATGCTGTCTGTGATTAAAGTGAGAGGCTGAAGGGGCCACATTTAAATGCTGATCACTGATTTGGTTTCCTCATTTTTGCAAGGTTGTGATGTGCCCTGATGTGAGGAGCTTATGACCAGGGATTTTCTTCCAGAGACAGCAACGCATGCAGAGTTCATGAACACCACCTGAATATCAATATACACTCCTCAAGGGAAAATTAACATCATATAGACCCGCCAGGCCTGTAGACTTTCAAACGCACCAATACCCAAAGCATGGAGTGAAAAAAATTGTGAGAATATTTGTGCTGCACTCTAAATATGGAGAAGTCAAACCAAAATCCGTGATCACAGCATCCACTGATTTATTTTACCATCATTCAGAGACGCTTTGGGGTCTTTCCCACCTCACGCAGTAACAAAATAGCTAAATAATTCACAATGTCTTCATGTTGTGTAATCGAAAAGCAATACACCCAGAATTCTGAGCAGGTGTGTGTGTGTGTGTGTGTGTGTGTGTGTGTGTAGCAGTGTGTGCGCGCTTGTGTGAAAGAAAGAAAGCGTGAGTTCAAGGCTTAATGAATGCACTTCTTGAGCAAAAAAATGGTAGAAATTTGGGTCAGTGGATGTGAAGCGGGTCTGCAGCCTGTGCAGGAACCACACGTCATTCCTTAACCGGCAGTGAAAGGTAGCACCATATATGCTACATACATCACTGAGTGCATTAACACGGCAGCAAGAGCAAACAGGAGCGGCAAAAATGAGGCGTGGGCCTGATTTCACTGGTGTAGCCATTACACCAAAGCCTCAGGCACTCATGAATAATAAGATATGTGATAACTAACACCCAATATTGAACAACGGCAGGATATCCAATCTTTTATCAAAATTACCAGAGCCGCATTTTCACCTGTCTTCATCAGTCACCTGGCAACATGATCCTCTGCCCACACACTCACCTAAATATCAATTTTGTGACTACAGGTTAATTTTGACTTCATCCAGCCCTAATGAATGCTGTAATTTGCACCGCAGATATACTTTAACTGCAGGGCAGTCTATCACACCACCCAGCTTTGCTGATAAAATACACAAGAAAACCTAAATGCGTCCTTTTGCCTTCATCCAACAGCTGACCACATTGGCATGATTCCCAGTTGCAGCTATGGGGAAAACAGCGGCGAATAACGCAGCCAAGGAGGCACTAAAAATAAAAATTGCTATCTGACCGAGCTTCTTGGCAAATCAGGAGCGTTTTCTGACCTTGCGGTGCAGGTCTTTGGGTTGGTGGGTTTATGCCATTGCCCCCATCGCGATGGGAGTAAAAGCTGAAGTTGGGATTGTGCCTCTTGAAAGACAGTTCCCCAAGAAGAGTTCACAGACAACAATTCATTAAATAAATAAAATATCGGATTTACCTTGCAGATGAAACATGAAGCCAAATCAAGGATCGGGTCTGTGCTGATGTCGTCCCACTGGAGATGAGAGCACTGAGAACATTCCCGGAGCCTAAAAATGGGACCGACTGGAGATAATTCAGGTGTCCCAAAAGACGCGCATCGGCTCCTATAACATTTGACGGCCTGCGAAACCGGCGATGCCCTTCAAGAAATCCATGACCAGCAGATAAAGGACGAGTCCCGTTTGATCCCGTCGCACCGGGATAAATGTAAATCGGCGCCCCCCACTTCGAGATTAAAAAAAAAAAAAAAAAAAAAAAAAAAACCCTGGCAAAACCTGCAGGGTCCCGGTGTGGCTTTCAGGCTGCAGCTGTGCGGGATCGCCTCTACTGCGCATCCGCCTGGATGCACCTTCGCCAGAGAAAACGCCTTTTGTGGCGACGGGTTGCTTTTAAATCTACAGCGTACGTCGGAGCGGCTGGTGCTGCGCTCCGTTCGGCCAGATGTTCGTAACGCTTTCCCTGGCGACGCAGGGCTCAGTGCGAGTTAATCCAGATTGACTGAAAGGCAGCTGCCGTCGCATGACACCAGCCCTCGCATCGCATCACCACCTCTTCTCAGGCTGACCCCGGACTATACCGTCAACCACAGACCCGGCTCCATCTCTGTTCAGGGGTGCTGTGCTCGGAATGGTAATCAGCGCGCTCGGATCTGCACAGAGACTATTTGTGTGCGTACAGACAGATGCAGTGCCTCCCCAGCTCATCTCAGAGGCAGGCGTCATAATTTATTCATGTAAATTGAACTCAAACGTACAACACACACTGGCCTATAAATGCGGATTTGGAAAGACAGGATAAGATCTTGAAATATTGGAGTAAGCAGCACAGACACCCTTTCCAGCATTCTAATAATAGGTGCAAGAAAGGTACATGAAGGTTCATTCAAAATATACTTTGAATGCCCTCGAAATTAAAGTTTCCAACCTAATTGGTTTGTAAAAAAAAATAAATTAATCAGAATTTCAATCAATTATCATTCAAGCTTTATTTATACAAATAAAAATGCAATTCAGTGGGTGATAGACGACTGTTTGGTGTGCAGGACATCAGGTCTGTAAAGCCAAACACACCCATGCTGGCTAAAACTGAAAGTAGTGGTTCCTCTTGGGTCTACTTGGCACCCGACCTATCACGTTCTGATGCAACGATCTCCTGGCCTCGTGTGCAGGCTGGCAGAGTGGCCTTTAAATTCAGCAACACGGAATTCCTGCAGACACTGCTTTTAATCCCTAAGAACAGTGACCTACACACACTCTCAGGGCCTCTTGTCAGTTAACAGAGGAGTCGATTGTCTTCCACAGAATCACTTCAAGGATTTCTGCTCTTGATGCACGGCTCCGGTTTCATCCACTTGTGATCAATATAGCCCGGTGGTTTACTTATTCACGACTGAAATGGCATGGGTTACTTAATCTGTGTCACTGATTTTTCTCTTGTTAGATCAGTTAATGGATACTTCATTAATTTCCTTTTTCAGTGTGAAGAAAAATTACAAAAAAAAAACCTCAAAAGACTCAAGCATCCATGTGGTGGGAAGTGAGAATGTCAGAGCCTACATGTGACCCACTCAATGAGTGTATCGTCAGAGTCATAGCAAGCGAACAGTTGGTGATATAAACTGACACTGACATGTCGCTGTTTTTATTTTTTCTGTGCTCCTTCAGCGTTGTGATTCATGCCAGGCTCCCGCTCGGTGAGGGATGCCATCCAGGAACTGCTGGTAGGTGAGGCTGTCTGCCCACTTCTCTGTCCGACTCTTTTTTTCCAAGAACAGGGTCCTAACATCCCGCGGAGGGTCGGCAATGCTGATGCTCCACGGGGTAGATGTGATTCCCAGCAACTTGCGCACGTGGGCAGAGATGACCTGCAGGTACACGCAGCAGTCTTCAATCTTTTGATTAAATGTATTTGCTGCACTACCTGAAGATTTATTTAGAAAGATTGCAGCACAATGAGCAAAAGGGACAGAATAAATGAGTTATGGGCTAAACCATTATAAATCCTGACTAGATGTGCCACAGGCTACTGGGACAATCTTGAGACATGCGGTTTGATGCTAATGCGGTAAAGCAGAATAGGCTACATACAGTCACTTTCAGTCAATTTAGTTCTGACCTCAGGGAGAGATAAAAAAACAAACAAACAGTTGGACTGTGAAAAGCATATGGTGTAATTTGAGCTGTTTTCTGGCACTGATGCTGGGTTACAAGATATAACTTTAATTGGAATCCATGCTGTTCAAAGGAAGAGCATTCCAGTGCTAAATAGAATGTGCAGTTGAGTTAGCTCACAATCGACTGTCTGCAGTCTGTTTACACCAGTTTTGAAAATTCTTGGGAGAGCAGCAACAAAAATGTCTTCTATTAGTTGGTTTCTTTACAAGCAATCCATTCATAGCATTTAGTGGTTTTAACGCGCAGGCCTTCATGCTGGGCCAATGTATTATCACTTATGTTATTTGTATGTAATTCAGTAAGATATACAGACAGGTAATAGTTTCATTTTTGGTGCTATTTGTGCACTACAAGCTTTATTTGAACATCGTGCGTGAGCGTAATATATTTCATATGCAAATTATCTTCCGGAATGAAATCAACCTTTTTAAGGTTAGATTGAAAGCTGTTTTCGGTTACCTGCATGTCTTTAAAATCTGTAATTCCAAGTCTTGGCATGGAGGAACAATTAACACAAATGAGCTTTCTTCCATTGATGAAGTTTTCCGTGAAACATGGCTTGAAGTCAAAGAACAAAATTAGATATAAAACTTTAGATATGGCATTTATTTTTTAAAGGTCATGTTATCGTTAACTTACCCTGTACTGTGGAAATCCAAAAGACTCGATCCATTCTGCCACATCATGACAACTCCACTGCAAGAATTCCATGTTGCCCGCATAAAGTTGCCATGGAAACGACACCTTAAGCTTTTTCAAATCTAAAACAAGATAACTTTCCCCCGCTATTGTTTTTTTGGTTTTTTTTTTTTTTTTTGGAAAGGTACATTTAACCTCAAACTGACCATTTACAGCGTCATTTTCTTATTTTTATATACGTTTAATAAAGTAAGACGAAATCACTGCGGGGATTATTTAAAGTATTAATGAGATTTGTCTGCTTCGGGGTGTGTTGTGAACAGCGCACAAAGATTGGCCATACGTCAACGAATTACGTGACAAGTAGCTTTCACTGATCACCAAATCATATGCAGCGGATCTCGGCGCTGAATTCCAGAGCATCGATGATTTGTAAATCAGTACAGAGTTGCGCCCCTCATAACTGTTAGCTTAAGTTCTCTCACTGTTCCGGTTTCGTGTGGGACAGTTCAAGGGTTTTGGGGCAGTTAAAACAGAAACGGGGCTCACTACAATGGCAGCACTCCTCCGACCCCTTTTAAACAAGAAGGTGAGACAAACTTACTCCTAAACTTTTAAGCAGCAGGTATTTTTTGTCTGACGCGTGCGCTAAACAAAATAGCTAACATCCTGGACCGCTAGCTAGCATCATTATACAACGCGCACGTTGCACAAAATCTGCACAGGGTTTAACAGGTATTAAAGAATTTGTGAATTGTAAGTTTTGCGTAATTCACATGAGTTTGATAGCGATTGCAACTAGATAGAACTTAATGTGACTCATTCACAAGTTAAAACCCGCTTTATTTGCATGGATTTTAAAAGTAAATGCTTCTTTACTTCTTGCAGGTCCCCCTGCAGCTCGGTCGCTGCTACTCTGCTTCAGTGGTGAGATTATTTATAAGTCAACGATGAATAGCTTTGCATGTTAAGCACAGGTTCTTTTGTTTTTAAAACTATTTGTGGCACATTGTTATTTATGTAAATCTTTGAACACGGTGTTGATGTCAGCAGGGTAATTTTTAGGTGAAAGGCACGTGTGTCCTGATTAAAGTATGTGACATTCAGCCATGACTGAATTAATAACATGTACGTTTTTCAATAGTGATTAGACATCTATTAGAGCAACAGCCTTTTAAAGGATGAACATCATTTTATGTGAGGTAAAGAAAGAGTTTAATCCCAAATTTCTGCTCTCTTTAAGCCCACCACCAAGCTGTTCATTAATGGCAAATTTGTGGAGTCCAGCACTTCTGAATGGCTTGATATTCACAACCCTGTAAGTACCGTAGAAGAAACTGAGGAGAAATTACATTATTTTTGTTGCATCTTTGAAAAGACAGAACTTCACCAGTCCACCTTTCTATAAAGCTGCAGTTGTTCCATGACCTGTCAACCTTTGGTGCGGCCGGCTGGATAACCGTGGCAGCCATCTGCTTTCACATAAAATATCAAACCTATACAGGACAGAAAACAAACACTTGCTCATCAATATTAATGAAGAATTGTACACTCATTAATGACTTCCACTTTGCTCTCAGTCAACTTGTCTGTACTCTGCTTCTCAGGCCACTAATGAGGTAGTGAGAAGAGTTCCGAAAGCTACCCAGGAGGAGATGCTGGCAGCTGTGGACTCGTGCTCCCGAGCCTTCCACTCCTGGTCTGAGACCTCCATCCTCAGTAGGCAGCAGATCTTCCTGCGCTATCAGCAGCTCATCAAAGATAACATTGTAGGGAAATGCTTCCTCCTTGTTGTCTTTACCATTTTTCTTAGTATATTTGTATGTTAAAATCTGTTCAATATTTTTTATATAAATATTTTTCTTTTCATATTTCAGAAAGAGCTAGCCAAAATCATCACCTTGGAGCAGGGAAAGACTCTTGCTGATGCAGAAGGAGATGTTTTTAGAGGACTCCGTGAGTAAAATTTGCTTAGTTGCGTAAAAAAGTTATTTGTCCTGAATGTTTAATGTACCAAGCACAGTCTAAAGAGTGCAGTTTTTGCATTACTGCAGTATTGGCAATAATGTGAAATAATTACGTTGTATAATTGCCTTTCAGAATAAGATTGTGACTGTTTAATGGGGATTTATTGGTTCCTTATGAATGTCCCTTTGAAAGAGCGGCTTTAAAGGATAAATTTGTGATTGTTAAGAGTTGTTACATTTAGAAAAATTAAAAAAAAAAAAAGAGTATTCATCAAAGTCCGAGGTGACTTCCTCAAAATTTTTCTGTGTGAGTATTACCTGGTCACACTGACATACTGTCGTTCTGTAATAAATGGTGGGGGGGACATCTCCACAGCTTTTTACATTGTCCCCGTTTACTTTAATTTTAGGCAAATGCTTTCCAGACTGTTTTTTTTTTTTTTAGTCACACTATATTATAAAAGTAATTATACACTAGCACTGTTTGGATTGCTTGCATCATTAGCTCCCCTAATGAAAAATGAATAGATTCAAGCACAGAAAATATATTTTGGGTAGTAATAAGCAGAGTCAACATGGTGAAGCTCCCAGTTCTTCAGTCATTCTGACTTTAACCTATCAGCTAAAAAACAGATTGTAACTGCAGGTGTGCTGCCAACATTACAGATTATCATCTGCGTTTACTCACTTGGAAACAAAGTTGATCAACTGTTTGTTTTTTATTAAGAAAAATATGGTTTAAGTAGAAATAATTAGCAATTTAATCTTCTTAATAGCTTGCGACAGTATTCAGGCAGACATTTGTATTATCTGTCCTCCTCTCAGAGGTGGTTGAACATGCCTGCAGCATCACATCCCTCATGCTAGGGGAGACGTTACCTTCCATCACTAAGGACATGGACACCTACACCTACCGCCTGCCCATCGGGGTGTGTGCTGGTATTGCCCCTTTCAATTTCCCTGCCATGATTCCTCTGTGGATGTTCCCCATTGGTATGGTATGCGGCAACACCTACCTGATGAAGCCCTCCGAACGGGTCCCGGGATGCACCATGCTCCTGGCCAGAATGCTCCAGGACGCTGGGGCCCCAGACGGCACCCTGAACATCATCCACGGACAACACGCAGGTGAGGACCAATATTCATTTAGATGCCTGTGAGTAAGAAGCAATGGAGCGGTGGGGTCTAAGGTTGATTTGAGCACTTGTCATTTACCTCCTGGCTATTCCGAGATTAGACATTTCCATAATAAGCACAGCTTCGATCGGTAAGTAATTCAGGAGCGCTTAAGGCAAGAGGAAGAATCTGTGCGTTCAAAGATTTTGTATGTTATTTTTGTGTACCTTCAGGATGCGGAATGAATGACAAAAGGGATTTGCATTATCAGTTTCTATCTTTTTGTAGCGGTGAACTTCATCTGTGACCATCCGGCCATCAGAGCCATCAGCTTTGTGGGCTCCAACTCAGCGGGGGAGTACATCTACGAGCGTGGGTCCAAGAACGGCAAGAGAGTGCAGTCCAATATGGTACAGCAGGCTTTTAATGTGCACATTCAAAACTTTTCAATGCCACCTGTCTGTATGTTTTTTTGTTTTTTTTTTCCTTTGAATTTTGCTCTTTTGTTACCAAGGCAACAGTTCAGGACTAGGCTGTCAGTCACAGAGATATGTAACATATGTGACTCACTGCTGGCTGTATGAACCCTTCATCCTACTGTACTGCTGGAGAGACTCCCGACTGAGTTGTGTTCCACATTTTTCATATTAGGGTGCCAAAAATCACGGCGTAGTGATGCCCGACGCCAACAAAGAGAACACCATCAACCAGCTAGTGGGTGCTGCCTTTGGGGCCGCTGGCCAGCGCTGCATGGCCCTCTCCACTGCTATTTTTGTCGGGGAGTCTCGCGATTGGCTCCCAGAGCTGGTGGAACGCTCCAAATCACTGCGAGTGAACGCAGGTATCCGTGTCGGTGCAAATTTGCATTTCAAACAGCCTCCTTATCTTGTTTTTATTATTTCATTTTCTCACCTTTTTTTGCGACACAAAAAGAATTTTATGTATCTCCTTTGCTTAAGGTGATCAGCCAGGCGCGGACGTGGGACCCCTGATCTCTCCTCAAGCCAAGCAGCGAGTCGAGCTTTTGATTCAGTCTGGCGTGGAGGAAGGTGCCAAGGTGCTGCTGGACGGGAGGAATGTCAAAGTCACGGGATATGAAAATGGAAACTTTGTTGGGCCAACTATCCTGAGCAATGTTACGGTAAGATTTTTATTTTATTTCATTTGGAAAGTCTGGTGTATGAAAATGTATGGTTAATTTACTTGTATATCATCTTTCTTTAATGGAAGGAAATTAAATATCGATTAGCTACACTTTCCTGCTATCTAACACGAGAAACTCTTATAAATCCAAGCAAATGTCACACTATGGGTGTGCTATAGTGCAGCTGCAAAGTCAATTTCTAACTAGCTCTAAAGTAATTTTTGATAACAGGAGTCTTGATATGTTACAGTCAAGGTTAGATTAATCCACTTTAAATGTGCATTTTCTCAGGGTTTTTTTTGAACTTGCTAAAGTCTTTTTCTCCTGTTAAAAATGGCACAGTTTAAAATAGCAGAAAGTAGCTGTTAAGAAGTGCTAAAGTATTTGATGCTCTGCTGGCAGATGGTGTAAAAATCCTTCTGCTGCTGTTTGTTTCAGCCAAACATGACTTGTTACAAAGAGGAGATCTTTGGACCGGTGCTCGTCGTCCTGGAGGCTGATAGTCTCGACGAAGCCATTTCCATCATTAACCAAAATCCCTATGGCAACGGCACAGCTATTTTCACTTCTAATGGGGCAACGGCGCGCAAATACACACATGAGGTGGATGTTGGCCAGGTGAGAGACTATTTTAGGAACCATTTAATAACATGATGATCTGTAAAAAGCCCAGATATTAAATGCAGCTGGAGCGATTACAGCGATTAGCTGTTTTTTTTATTTTTTTTTATCCTTGGTGAGATATGAATGCAATGTGAGAGACAAGGAGAACCATTATTTGTAAAAAAAAAAAAAAAAAAAAAAAAATTGGCTGGGAGGCTCAATTGCTATTCCATCTGGTGCTCGTTTAAACCTGTAGCTTTAGCAAGATTCACACGTCACACTTGTACTGTGTAAGTTAATATAACTTGAGAAATGGTTACATTTTAGAAGGAAAAGTACATTTCACCTATAGATTAGTAAACATCTTAGCTGATGTATGCTGGAGGTGTGTCAGACTGAACCAGAACAGCCACATTGTTGCATAATTAATGATTAGATTTGTCACATGCACAGTTTTTTTTTTTTTTTTTTTTTTTTTTTTTAAACAAAATGGTGAGCCAATCATCATTGATATCTTATGAGCAGAGGTCACCATGAGCCAGTAATTACCAGCATCAGTTCAAAACACATTCCTTATTGTGCTTTCCTAGTTCTTGTTGGCACTGATTCACTTTCTCATGGAAGAAGGTTCTTCATTCATCCGGCCAACAATGGATAGGTGGAAAATGTTGCCTTGGTGACGGCCTTCATTTTCCTGGTTGATTTCACGCCTGGTGGTAGAGAAAATTGCATAGTTGCAGCCGAGAACCAATCAAAATGCGAATTTTTTTTTTTTTTTTTTTTTTTTTTTTTTTCTTTCCCTGTGACCATTAAACAGTCATCATCAACCTCTTCATAATGATGTCACTGCTGGGAACTTGACTGTTCAGATGTTTTAGAGGAATACAGATGACTGTGTGCTGATTTATAAAGACAAAAATGAGAGAAAAATATAATTCATGTGTGCAGATCGGCGTGAACGTGCCCATCCCCGTCCCCCTGCCCATGTTCTCCTTCACCGGCTCCAGAGGCTCGTTCAGGGGAGACACCAACTTCTATGGCAAACAGGTTAGAGGCTCAGGTTCACACATCCACAGAAGGGGCGTTTATTGCCGTTACTGCAGCTCAGGAAGAAGTTGTCTTTTTTTCCTGCAGGGCATCCAGTTCTACACTCAGATAAAGACCGTCACCTCACAGTGGAAGGCCGAGGATGCCACCGTCACGACCCCCGCTGTTACCATGCCAACCATGGGGCGTTAATGGACCGCATTTTTGGCAATACTTTCACTGACCCCTCACATGCCTTAAGAAGAAATTGAAGATGAAAGATTAGTTCCCCCCAGTGCAGTTGAGTGTGGTTGTGAAACTCTCTGACAGTGCTGGCGTAAAAGCGCACGACAATGTAGAGTGCAGCTCATACAGAGTTCACCTGGGTTGATGAATACCCGGTGTTAGTATCTGTGATTGGCTTTGTCTTTCCCAATCAGGGGTTTTACCTTTGATGGTCTTCCTCCGTCTGCCACCTGTTCTGCTCCATTACTGGTACGTTGTGTGAGTCTGATTTAAAAACTGGTATGAACAAACAAGACTGTAATTATTTACTCCTGTTACATCTGAAATACTCTATCTGTTCCTGAACACTGTCCAGGATATACACTTATCTCTGTCTGATAAGTGAGTATAGTTTTGTGTCGCCATACTACAGTTGATGTGAGTGTACATGTTAGTTAGGTGAGAGTATTTACAAGGGCATTAAACACTTGCAAGATCATGTAAAATATCTGCAATGTTTCAACCCTTTCAACTCCACTGTGTTATGTGGCTACATATTTACTCTTTATATTTGTTATAGAAACTGCACAGCTGTGAATAAAGATTAATTTGGCACATGTTTTGGCTTAATTGGCCTCTCTGATAATATGTCTATATTGGTATGTTGACCTGCAAGATACTTGAAGTATTGTCAAAGTAACGTGATTCAGTTATGGAAAATGATGATGGGTGCCTTTTATGTTTCCTGAACATTTCATTAAAATCTTTCACTTTTCAAGTTATTTTATTCAAAGACAAATAAATGGCAGCTCTCACATAACCTCCTTGGTAGATGTAATAATACAGAGCACAAAGAAGATATAAAAGCCTGTAAGAGAAAAATTTAAATATAACCAGACAAATAAGATGTGTAAAGCTGACATTTTGTGAACGCCTTACTTCCTTTAAGAAAAATAAAGTTGACGGAAGTGAGTTCATTCTTGGCGGAAGTGGGTTTATTTTTGGCGGTAACTGGCGACAGTTACCAGACGTCCATCATGGTGAGTTTAAGTAGTTTTGTTATATGTTTCTGTTTGGATCGTTGGTGTTTCTCTATTGCGCACCTGTGTCGGTCACTGGTTAGCGTTTTCTCTACCTTCTACGCTAGCTATCGATAAGCGGATTTTGGAAAGTATGTTTGTACTGTAAAGAGAGTTGAACAAATCGTGATAAAACCAGTACATGTGGCTCATTTAAAGAATATACATTAAAAAGGTGATATATAATTTTTTTTTCCCCGAAACGCCAAACCTGACATGTCTTCCCAACTGACACTTGACAAACATTGAGTTAGGGTCTGAACAGCTATTTAAAGCATTATAAAAAGGTAGAATTTCTTCACAAAATTGTTCTATGAATATCAATTCTGATTCCAGTTGAAGAGTTATTACCCCTGCTGCTGTTTTTTCACGTTTTTCCTACAGTAAATAGAAGATAAATACAGTAAGTGACAGTCAGCAAAGTGAGACCTGCTCAGCTTAAACCATTTTGCTTAAATATGTAGCAGATATTCATTAATAAGTTACTTTCTTTTTGGACTTTCTGGTTCTTTTCCAGTCAGTCAGTTTAGAAAAAATACAGGCAGCTGTAATTAACCACAGACCCTGAAGCACTTTAAAAATACATCATTGAACATTGTTAGTAAGGTTTTCTGAAATGCCTAAGTATCATCCATAACACTCAAATATGTTTGTTGCAAATTGTGATTGAACTTTGCTGAACATTTACATCGTAGGATGAAACACAGCCAAGAGTGAAATTGTAACGTCTGCACACCGTGGCTGTTGACTCAGCAGGCAGAGGTGGATTTTGGGATGTGTCTGGTTGGTTGGCAAGTCTGAGGGTGTGTTCAAACAACTGAATCACCTCATAATCATCTACTGGTTGACAGGCCACAACACGCCTTGTTGTCAATCAGTTCAGTCTGCGCTGCTTAGTTGATTATTTAATTGAATAAAATATTTTCATTTTTTTTTAAATCTCCAGGTTGAAGATGAAGGTGTCAGGCTGGACTCTTCTCCTCCTAGTCCTGCACGCTGTTGCAGGCTTCGGCCAGGTCCAGGATATGAACCCTCTCCTGGATCTGTCCAGAAGCGCCAGGAACGTCCTCCCTAGCCTCAGCCGGCCGGCGAACTCCAGCCACATCTTCTACGCAGTGATGTTTGATGCGGGCAGCACGGGCACGCGCATCCACGTCTTCACCTTCATCCACAGTGACTCGGGTAATGCCTCGGCAGAGCTCGTGTTACTGTTTTTGTTTTCAGGATACAATGAAAGGTAACCTTAAATCATGTGCTGGTCCTGCTGCAGCGTCAGGAGCTGTCATCAATTTATTTCCACTACAAAATGCTGAGTAGTAATCTGCAATTCCAGTTCTGTCAAGATGCATTTCAGCTTGAATGTGCATTTGCTACGCTTGACTGCGTTAACTTTTTAAGTAATAATCCTATTTAGTCAGATTCAAGTCAACAGACCTCATTTTAACCACGCAGATATATTCCACATATGTATGCTAAGACGATTTAGGCATCTAAAATCCCTTAACGGCGACGGTGTGTTTGATGTAGGTGGATATTCTGTTCTTTTTTTTTTCTTTTTAGAGGAGCTGCCAGTTTTGGACAATGAGTTGTTCTATTCCACGAAGCCAGGTTTGTCAGCTTACGTCGACAACCCTGAAATGGTGAGTTCATTGTCAGGTCTGATCAATTCCTTTGAGCGAAGTCGTGCTTGGAAAACCTCGCCAGGAGTGTCCCCGTGCATCTAATGTCATTGATGATTATAGTAGACAGGAGGAGGGATAAATGTGCTCGCAGTTCACCAGCAATTCATTAACATACATTTTCATACATTGCGCATCATTTACCTACATATATTCCTTCCTGGAAAAGGTTAGAATGTGTCAAGAAACTCTGGCAGTAAAAGTACATTTACATTCTGTCTCATAAATATTTTCAGAATTGAAACTTCGCCCCATATATTGCTTAATAGAATTTATAAAAATGTACTTGCCCAATGTTGCATCAATTAAATGGTTTTTTTCTGGTATTAGTGTGGTGATGAAATCAGATGTAAGTGTGTTCTGCTACATTTTGGTCAAAAAAAAAAAAAAACCCAGCCCAGACTTGACATGGTTGACAAGCAAAGAAATGAGAGCTGAGGCCATGAATCAGAGGACATATTTGTTTGTGTGTACACGGCTCGGACACCGATTCAGAAGAGTTTTCATTTTTACGCAGCTGTTGCACACGCGGATATTTCTGCAAATCATAAAACAACTGTAGAGTCATTTAGGTCGAAGAGCTGAGGCGATGAAAAGGCTTTCGCACTAGGTTTTTAACTAATTCCGTTTGTTCTTGTGCTGCAAACACAGATTACAAAGACAGCAGGGGGTGATTGTGTTGGCTAAGTTGAGCAGCATGGAAGTGGACGCGTCGGTTTTTACCCCACTGAAGTCTTTTTCCACTTGATCTGTGCAGATCTGTGCTGGAAATTCCCTTGAGAATTATAAATATAGTTTCAAGACCTGTCTGATGAAACAAACTGGATGTGATTATTTTAGTGTCCAGTGCACAGAAACACACCTACATACAGTATACACAACGATGAACATCATTACAGATAATTCAGCCTTCATTAAGCTTGACTTGTTCCTGTGTGTGTGTATAATTTTCTTGCCTTTCTTTCATATTCACAGTATTTGTGTGTTTTTAAAGGCTGCACAGACGGTGAGGGCGATGCTGAAGGTGGCCAAGAACGCTGTCCCCCGTCTGGACTGGAAGAGGACGCCGGTGTTGCTCAGAGCCACGGCGGGGCTCCGGCTGCTGCCTGCAGGAAAAGCCCAGGCTCTCCTGGACCAGGTAAAACACCGTAACAGCAAAGATTTGATTTTCCACTGGGAGCCCTGGGAGTTGTTAGATGAGGCATTGTCTGGCACTTTCAAAGGGGAAGCGAGTCCTCTCATCCAGGCGGGGACATTTTCAGATCTGCAGCGGGAGGCAGTGTGCTGTGAGCTTAGTTTGGAAGGGTCTTGTAGAGGGGATTAGATCCTAATGGATGGCCCTGGGGCATCTTGGAAGATAAGTGATATTTCATTAAGCCCCCGAAGGAATTAATCCCTTTGATTTGTGAGCCACCGTGGATGAAGTGCCAGTAGATAACATTAACGCCATTTCCGCTTCTGCTGCTTCTTTAATTTCTCTCTTTGCCTTGCCTTTTTTTCCCCCTCCCACAGGTACAACATGTGTTTGATGAGTCTCCGTTTTCTGTCCCAGACAACAGTGTCAGCATAATGAACGGCACAAAGGAAGGTAACGTCTGTCTGCCGTTTTCACCCCTACGAGCAACAAATTCGCCAATTTCATGGCAGACTTCTCTCTGCAGATCCTCTCGTCCTACTTTCACGTTTAGTGTTTTTTTTTTTTTTGTCACTCTTCACCACAAACAGAGGCTGTATTTACATCACTGTGTAATTATGTGCCACGCCTACCTTTCAGAATTACGCCTCGTGTTTACACATGTTCACGGATGTCGACCTGTATAATTTTAACGAAAACCCAATGTCAGCTTTTCTGAGATGATCCCCTGAGATGACTGTTCACTCTTCCTTGTTGTACGTCTGTCTTTGCTAATCCTCTAAATGTAGGCATCCTGGCCTGGATAAGCATGAACTTTCTGACAGGTGAGCGCTGCGCCACTTAATATTCTGTGTTTTCTGAGCTTTGCCAGTGTTCATTTGGATTATAGACTCAGGCTTTATGTAACTTCCGTGCATAAATTGGATTTGAGTTCTAAAATGAGCGTGTCTCTTTGTTGTGGCTGCTGGATTAAAGTAGAAAATCTTTTTAGGTCACCTGAAGAAGGAAACCAAGAGCACGGTTGGAATCTTGGATCTGGGAGGAGGATCCACACAGATAACATTCCTGCCAAAACTGAAGGTTCGTTTGAGTGTTGAGATATTTCTGGACCAATTAAGCTCTTCAGGAAGTGCTAAAATGAACACGTGTTGCAGGGAAAAACACGTTGGACCACATTTTTTATCATCATAAAAAAATCTGTTTGCAATTTATGTTCTGCCGGGAAAAACATTCAAGCTGGTGCTACTGTCTACATCTGTAGTCTGTTCATCGACAGCATGAAATATTAAAGTCGCTGGCTGCTTATGAAACTTTTTATTTCATATTGATGCTCTCTGAAGAAAATTAAATGAGACCAGCAGTGAGAGAACTGGCTGATTCTGACTCGCCGTCTCTGCACGTCTGAGCGACTGCACTGCAGACCAAGGGAATCTGTTTATCTGCTCTTAGCAACACTTTTGCAGACACAAGCTGTTATTCCAAATGGCCATTTTTCCTTTTGATGATTCTCATAAACTCAGGGCCGTCTAGGTTATGGCTGATATGGGGGAGAGAGAAGGGAGATGGTGACGCAGCTCCGATGATTCTGATATGTGACTAATGTTACCCTTAATGCCTGACTGTAGAAAACCATTGAAGATGTTCCTGGAGCAGATTATGTTGCCAGATTTGACGTTCTCAACACAACATTGGAATTATATAGTCACAGGTAAGAGTATTTTAGTTGCATCACATCTCTTCCAAGGAATTGTTTTTAAATGATTTGACTTCCTGCAGTTATCTTGGAAACGGGCAGATGGTAGCTCGACTGGCCGCACTGGGAGCTCTGGATGCTGAAGGTACCGTGCACGAGGACAGCCTGCATCTTTGCTGTCTGTGCTTAATTGTGCATTAACAAGAGTCACTTAGCATTGTGTGGTTGAGAAGATGCTGAGTAAAGTAAAAGATGTTTGTGACAGGAAATTGTGTTGGTGGTTTTCTGAGAGAGAGCACAGTGATTAAGTGTGAAGCTGAATGGTTCAGTCATGGCTGTGTCCATCATGGCAGGTTTGGAGTGGCGGGTGTTCAAGAGTTCCTGCCTGCCAAAGAAATTCAGGGGTGAATGGAGCTTCGGAGGCCTGACCTATCAAGTGAGCGGTGACCCCGATGGTAAAGGAAACATAACTAGTAACTAATACCAAAAACTGAAAGTTTCTGACCTGATTGTTTTAAAAAGATGTGACTCTGAAAACATTTCTATTAATGTGCAAAAACTGATGCATGGGGTGTCCGAATCCAGTCACAATCCAGCCAGGTTTTCTGTCCTCCCAGGCAGAAATTGGCATTTAGCAGGGCCAGAGCAAGTGTCCCCTCTTGGTAGGGCAGAAAACCTGGTCGTATTACGGCCCTCGATGCCTGGGATTGGACTTCCCTGTTCTAAGAGCTCTGAAACCATCCACCTCTGTATGTTGCTTTCTTGGAATATAAACACAAAGGTTCATCTCTGCGAGTGTGAAAAGCACTGATTAAAATGTTGAATTATGCATTGTTTCATAATGTTCCCAGCATCACAAGAAGCATAATTTATACCGCTCTCTTTTTTCCCCCCTCCAGGTTATACAGGATATAAGACTTGTTATCAGGAAGTACTTAAGGCGGTGAAGGGGATTATTCATCAGCTGTTTGAGCTGGAAGACAACACCGTTTTCTATGCATTCTCCTATTACTATGATGGAGCAGTGGATGCCGGCCTTATCAGTTAGTACACACACACACACACACACAAACACACATACACCTACCTCTTATGTAATTACAGCCCCAGCTGGGGGTTTTTACCCATTCCACCATCAGAGGTGCACCTGTCTCAGTGGATTTGGTTGAGCTATACTGTAGGCGTGTTGGAGAAAGTGCCGCCTTGTTCCACCGAGTCTGGTCTGTGGTGTAGAAATGATGTCTGAAATGATGTCAGATGATCCAAGATGTCTGTTTTACAGGTGGTGTCCATGGAGGGTCGCTGCAAGTCAGGGACT
Source organism: Pao palembangensis (assembly GCA_015343265.1). NCBI lineage: Eukaryota > Metazoa > Chordata > Actinopteri > Tetraodontiformes > Tetraodontidae > Pao > Pao palembangensis. The sequence continues at coordinate 7,236,599 of CM027097.1, read as the reverse complement.
TTAAGAAGAAAGCTAAGGAGGGTGAGATGTGCGAAACTCGCTGTGCATCTTAACAGCTCCTGAAAACCCTGTCCATGTCCTCACGGCAGATACAGATGCCGGATTATCCGATCACACCCTCATCAGACCCTCTTTCTCCCGCTGTAGTGTGCAGTAAGATGACCAAGCACCCGCCCGTCTTTCCTTTTCTGTGCATGGACATGACCTACATCACTTGTCTGCTCAAGGATGGCTTTGGCTTCAAGGAGAGCACGGTGCTGCAAGTACGGCCACTTCAGCTACACACATAAATACACTTCGTGTCCTCTTGTCCGAATATAGAAATCTGTTTTTTTCCCCCCCCCCCCCTCAATCTAGTTGAGCAAGAAGGTGAACAATGTGGAGTCAAGCTGGGCTTTAGGTGCCATATTGGACCATTTCTACAACCTGAATATCCGCTGAGGTGAAAGTAGCACCAAATGCTGTAATTTGGGCAACATATAACACAATCAGATCTAAACAGGGACTTTTTTTTGTAATTTCTACAGCAGCTTATGTGTTAAAACCATAGAGGTGTAAATGAAAAATGTGTTTCTCTGACTATGCAGATTTGGCCTCAACTATCCCAACAGTGTCAAAGTCTGCTTGTTTTGCTGAGGACCAGTTTAAACATGCAGCACTGTGATTACAGCGCATTAGCACTTTTTAATGTCAGGTGTCTAGTTGATAATGGGCTATTACACATGTCTGGTACATGGCAAATAAACACACTCCCATCACGTCTTTTGAACCTCTTGTTTACAAAGATGCCACACAACAGGGCCGTGTATGCATTATATTTTCAGAAACCCGTCTCAGTATCTCTTTGGGAACATTTGTTTTAAAAGCAGGATGAGATTGTGTAAAAACAGCTTCCGCTTTTTTAAAATAAAACCGTCGTTCTCTAAATATAAATATCTACAGGGAAGAAGGTGTTTATCACAACGACCGTCTACAGCAGAGCCACCACATCTTCTCCGTAACCGTGGCCTTCGGTGGTCATGGTGACCAGCTCGTCTGGCTGAGAGAGAACGACTACTGAGTCTGCGGCGCCTGCAGGGACACAGAGATGAGTAACGTGAATTTTAACCAAAAACACACTGCGCAACGCATCAGGCAGCTCCCAGCCTAATTATTTATTAGTCTCACCTATGAACTAACAGAAAGATCAGAGATCCTAACGGTGTAGTTTTGGTTCATGAAAATGGGAGCTGACTGCAGGGTCTCTGCTCGGTGTGTGCAAACACTACCTGGCGATCTCAGCATGGCGTGGTGAAGATTCATGGGCTCCACTGCTGTTGTCATGTTTTCATCGTCAGCCTCAAGCAGGCTGCTTTGTGTCAGAGCCTCTCCTGTCAGTACACACACACACACAGAAATATTTATCCAGGAGCTGCAGAGATTAGATTTTAATTAGCCTGTTTTTTTGTTCCAACACAGTTAAATTAAAGAACAAACAAACCCTGTGACATGAAGCAGCATCTTCCTCTTACAAAAGACCAGCCTCTTTGGGGAGACTGACCTCAATAAATGTGATGTTTATAATTAGAGCAGTAGCAGCGTTTCCTCTGCGGTGATTCAGCCGCAAACCCCACCGAAAACGTCTGTCTGCTCTCATTTTGGCCCCCACAGTGATTCAAAGGACTCTGCACAATCGGGCCATATGTCGGAACGCAAATTGCTCCGTGAGATATGCTTTTAATCTGAAGTGGAAATGAAATAGATGCAGAAATACACTTCCCACAGCGGTATTTACTCATCCACTTCTGCTCCTCTAAGATGTGTGGACAAGGCCCGGAGATGTGACTGAATAATTGTCATTCTAATTTGGCGATCACATGCTGCTTAACTAATCGGACCCCATCTCGACGTGCCCAACAGGCTAATTTCTGCAACCCAAATGTGCCGTTTTTGCTTTTTACACGTTCAGAAAGGCAGCCTGGAGTGTAAAAACATCAGCGATAATCGAGCGCATTAATTAATACAGAATGTGTTCCTGAAAGTTACTTAAAGCGGCGCCATCTCTGCGCGCATTTTAAAATGTATGGGCCGCTCCGAGCTACATAATCCCACAATTAACATAACCGCCGAGTGCAGTGAGCGTAGGATAAGACGAACCTGTTTCTTTGCTTTCACCGCTGAGCCCCTCCTCGCCGTGTCTCTTTCTCATGTGGACGTTCCTGCTGCCTGACTGGGAGAACGTCTTCCCGCAGATCCCACAGTGATGAGGCTTCTCGCCTAAGAAAGGCGAAAGCATCAGTGATGGAGAGTAACTGAGTACATTTACTCATGGCATATGATAAACTGTAGCAGCAGCAGCAGTACACCTCTGCTCAGAAAAACAGCTGTAAACTCTCACTCACCAGAATGGACGAGCATATGTTTACGTAGACTGGAATACTCAGCAAAGGATCGCCCACAACCATCTGCTTCACACAGGAAAGGCTTCTCTCCTGGAAGCAGACACCCACCACACACTGACTGAACATCACAAAACAAAGACTCAAGGAAGAAAGCTCATCATTGTAGAAGGTTGAAAGTGATTTAAGCGGCCTAAAACCCTCTTGAAGAGCAGCCGATAGTGAAAACCGACCTACTTTGATGCACCAAAGTAAGGAACTTGGTATTTCATCCAGCAAAGTGGGTTTGAGACACATGGGTGGGATATAAACTATAGAGTAACCAGGGTGCCATCAGCTCCCCAGACAGGCCAACAAGCTCTTACTGCCATCCTAAATAAATTATAACCACTGCAGCTTGTGGTTATAACAGTGAAACGGAGGAGCCGGCGCTGCTGAGTCGTCACATCTGCAGCCGCTGCTGCACCGAGGAAGCACTAAACCAGCAGAGGCAAATGGCTCCATCTCCGGCTCATATTTTGCTTCCGCTGGCCTTTCGTACCTGTATGCGTGCGGCTGTGATTCTTCAAGTTGCCAGCGGTGGTGAACTTCTTGCCACAGTTCTTCTCCTTGCAGATGAACGGCTTCTCGCCATTGTGAGTGCGCATGTGAACCTGCAGCCTCTGCAGCACGTAGAAGCTCTTCCCACAGCCCTCGGCGCCACACCTGAACATCCGGTCGTTCCTTGGAGACAAGAGAACCAAACACAGACGAGAGTCGGTGTCTGCTGCGCATGAGGTCAATCAGGGCAGCCTAAAATAGATCTACACTAGTGTTTAGAGACTTCAAGCAGGACAGGGTTTTTTTTCCCTCATTTTTTACAGGAGAGCTCAGTAACAAAGGTGGTAAAGCAGGTGGTGCGTGTGACTGGTTACCTGTGTGTTTTAAGGTGATATTTCAGATGAGCCGGCCAGGTGAACGTCCTGCAGCAGCCCTCAAACGAGCAGCGCAGGATCTGCTTGGAGAGTGGGCGGCCAGTCTGAGGTGCCCTGTCTCCATCTGTGGTCGGGTTGTGTGTGTGGTCACCTAGGCAACCGGAGAAGAAAAGTGAGCAGGGTTGTACAGAAAACTATTACCTGCGTGCCAGAGAGCCACCCTCCTGAGTCTGCGCTGTGTACGAGATAACCATGGAGGCTCCACTGAGACCTGCAGCTCAGGTACAGGAAACCCCAAGATTGCGTCAGTCGCCCCCTTTTCGCTCGCTCGGACTTCCTCCTATGCCTCTTAAACAGGGGCAATTTAGGATGAGGCTTGCCAGCAGTAACACACATTCCACTGATACCCCACTGCTGAAAAACACTAAAGCGAGCTGGTGGGGGGGTCAAGCCATTACACTGGATCAGATAATGGAGTTTTATTCCCACAGTGAGCCAGTCGACTGCAAACATTTTATTTAACGGTTACTTCAAGCCCTCTTCTGCTGTCCTATCAGTTAAAAAAACATTAATATGTTGTTACAGTATGTGCAAAACATTTGATCTATTTTCGTGTCTGGCTCCAAAGTGAACCTTTTATCTTTGATCACTAATATTAGTTTATCCAATTACAACCGTCCTGAGGTGAAGTTTAACTGAAGAAATGAAAAAGGCGATAGGAAATAGCTTGCAACCAGGTTTAAATAAATAACTGTGGGGGGAAATTGCACATTTCTCTTGGTTCAAGAACAAAAAAGCCCCATCGTTTTCCCAAAATGCTAAATCTCTCAGAATGATCCTTTTCCGTTTGTTAATCAGAAGGTGCTGCAGGGATGGGGACATGCAGCTGAAGCGCAGAGTACGTCCAGTGAGTCAGCATTTCAGGTGAACTTCAACTGTGGAAATCAAAATCCAGAAATGAAGTCGGCGCCGGCTCCCTACTCACTTTTTCTCACCCAGACCTCTGGCTTGAATTCAGCTCAGAGGGCGTTCAAAGATCAGTGGTGCTGCTCGAAGCCTCGGCTCCTTACACGGACGTCACGGGTGAAAATGCTCATCTATCGAGCGGCCTGTGGAGAGAAATAGGCTGCGATGCCCGACTCACTGCAGCGCTGCGGTGGAGCAGGATCGGTCTTGGATTTCAGAAGGAAGCTTAACGATAAGCGAGTGGGGGGGAAAAAAAGATGAAAGTATACATCTGACCAGATGAGCTACAAGTTAAGACACGTTTGGACAACTAAAGAATCCTCGACAGCATTTCCAGTCTCGGCTCTGGTCTGGGTGGAGGCCTGCACTGTCTGCCTGTGTCATGTTGCACCATCTAACTCCACCTTGACAGATCCAGAAATTCACTTTGATTGAGAGATTACGATGTGACCGTTTCAACCGGTACTGATCAAAGCACCTTTTCATCTAATCGTTGCCTTCATTCTTCCTCTCCAATCAGCTGCTAACAGATCAGCTGATGCTATCTTAGAAATCAGCAGCACAGGTTTATATTCTTTGTTTTCTCCCCACATTTGGTTGGGTGCAGTCTTTACCGTTACCGACGCTGGCAGCTCTGGCGTCCTGACTGGCTTTGGCATCTCTCGCGAGCTGCGCCCGCGTGGCAGCGATCAGGCTGTCGTGTGCCAGCTCCTGTACCCGTAGATACCAGGGGGCGCTGCCATCTATCCCGTAGTCCCCTGAAGAGAGCCCCTCATCGTCGTCTTCTCCGGTGCCGTCTGTGGCGAAGATGAGCGACTCTGACGAGGCTGTGATGCCTGAGAGGCAAGAACGGGAGGAGACAGGATAGAATCAGTATCATACAAGTCCACCGCCGTCTAACAGTCATTGAATCCACTCAGAAGAAATCCAGTCACACATCAGGACAGGACAGAAAAGCTGGTTTATTTTATTTTCCTTACCTTTGGCAAGGTTCAGAAGGACATAGGAAGTGCTGTCTGACTGCTGCAGGTCATGCAGAAGGGGTGAGGGGCTGGCTGTGACCCGTGGATTAGCATGTGTCTGGACCACTAACGGACTACGTTCAGACAGCCCACTGAACTCTGAGAGGGAGTGAGAATTCTCAGGCTCATGACTCAGGCCTCCATCTGAGTGTGAAAAACCACAGTGTGAGTTTTGGCTTGAGTCAGCACTACAAGGAATCTGGAGATGAGCTGCAGTGTTCTGCAGGGACGGCACACAGTAAACTAGTGCACATTCTCTTACCTTCCCTAGATGGTACATTTAAATTGCAGATTAAAAACAGTTCATAAATGTATAATATGTAAAAAAAAAAAAAAAAAAAAAAAAAAGATAAACACAGTATAATTATAAAACTTTCAAAGTTGCATAATGAACCGCCAAAGCAGCAATACATGGCAGCAAGTGGGTGTTTCGGGTGTATAAATAAGGGCAGATTAGAATTACAGTTACATAGTCACAACAAAATCTCTTCTGACTGATACTGAAATAGAGGAGCAGTGAGGCATTTGGTCATGTGTTAGCACCTACAAGAACACAGTGTGTTTCCTTCACTCCCACTGCACCTCTCACTCGAACCATCTGGGCCACCATTAACATTTGAGCAAATGTCTGATGTAAAGAATGTCATGTCTGCTGCATATATGTATATCTGCCTTTTCTGGATTGTGCCCTCAAAAAGGGGGGTTACAATTCCCACACTCGATCACACAAAAACAAAGATGGCTTTTAACACCGATGCTGACCTGTGAGCTCCAGCGGGCTACACAGCGAGCTGTCTGCTGGAGTCAGCAGAGGCAGGCAGGAGTGTTTGGAATCAGAGTCCTCCAGACCCTGCACCAATGGGATGGATGCGTTCTGTACAAACTGCACCAGCAGCTGAAAAGAAACAACACTGTAATGCAACAAGGGCTGGCACTGAGTAGATTTTCTTTTGGTCCTGCAATAAAAATATATTACCTCTGGCTTGGAGTCAAGCTCATCAGAAAGCATGAGTCACCCTTTGCAGAACCTGCAGAATGACATAGTGATGGTTTTACAAAAATGACACTGGACGGGTTTATATCAGTTAAAAAAACAAAACAAAACAAAAAAAAACGCCAAAACATTTACCTCAATAATGACCTGCGAAATCTGGAATTTGCTGTCGGTCATAGGACGTAGTTTGTCATCTTTCGGTCAAAAACATCACACAATCTATTGTAAAACCACAGATCACGTCTTAGTATATAAATTTTCCATCTTTGCACAAGTCACAAGTTAAAATTGTAATATTTAAAGGGAAAAAGAAAAGACCGAAAGAACAACTACAACAGCAATGATATCTAAATGTAGCTAAAGAAGACAACGCTGCATCAGTAAATCATTGTTTTCTTAGGGGACAGATATTAAGAAAGCTGCGTTGTTAACTTAGCTAGCAGGGTTAGCAGTTCATCAACTAGCTTCCGGGGCTAACACACAGATGTTAGCAGTGCTATGACAAAGCCTTGTCGCTAATAAACACTGCATATATACTCAAAACACACAATGCTTCTAAATATTAAAATAAATAATTTACCTGGCATCTTACAAAAATATAAAGCAAAAGAAAAAAAAACTAAAAATTGTCCCAAAACAGAGTAGCAGATAATCTCTACGGAGTCTCCTACGGAACAAACATTGTGCACTTCCGCGTTTGGTGTTCATATACAATGCCTTTGGCGCCATCTAGTGGAGACAAATAGAATATAAAGTAAGACCGCCTGGAAGTATCAGACAACTCAGTAACATTAAGAGATAAAAATTATAATTAAATAATGATTTGGAAATGTTTTGCCCATTTCTCAAGCTTTTGAGAGTGTTTTACAACAAGGTTTGCTGGATTACAGAGGGCTCAGTACTACTGGTTAAATATTGTACAATTTTGGAGTATTTACAAAAGGTTTAAGCCCTAAACCCCACCCCCTCACCTAAATGATAGATTGTAACTAACATATAAATGATAAAAACTAAACTATGAATCGATGCAAAAATGGCACATTAAATCACACATTTTTTTGGAATGACATTTATTACACCAGTCTTTGTACAAAAAAGCTCTAAAGTACACATGACCCTTTTCACTGATTTTATCTTTCAGCTTTGATTTGTATTTCAGGAAATATCAGGATTTATCACACGGACCCTGTTTAATTAAACAGGACATGACAAACTTGTAAATGGCTCATGGCAAGTTTTAATGGCATTTACAACAAAAAGTCATGGTGTTGAATGTGAGCTGGAGATCACTGTTCAATCACTGTTGCTGGTACACCAATCGATCATTTTGAAAGAGAAATTACAATTAAATACACAAAAATTTCAGCATTTTCCAAAAAGGAAGACTGAAATGCACAGCGGAGACAAGAGCTGCCAATACACATGATAATACCCAGACGACTCGAGTTCTTTAAACAGAAATTTGCAGTCAGGAAACATTGTTGTGATCACATGATCAATAAAAGTCACACATGAAAGTGGCATCGAAAACAAAGATCTCATAAATTATCCATAACATTAATTATCCAACAACAGAGTGGATTGGTGTGAACAAGACCAGAGTTGTGATTATTGTGAAAAAACAAAACAAAACAAAACAAAGAACAACTCAACTTCTGTTGTGCTATCAGCCAGCCAGTTTAACAAACTAATTTCAGAACATCCAGATGTACACCTCAGCATTTATGATGTTTAAACTGGTTTAAAAACATGCTGACGCAAGATATAAAAAAAGACCTATTACAGCATCAACAGCACAAATGTTATTTTCTGCCCATGCAAACTTTAGTGGTCGTGAAGACTACGCACACGAACAGACGCGTCCCGTCGCAGATGTTATATGATCACTACGGCCTTTGAAAAACATGCTTCTTTAAAACACACACAACTTGGTTACAAACACACAACCCTCGTGTGTAACCTTTAATGTACACGAGTTAAGACACAGAAGTAGATAAACGGATCCCTTATCAAAGATTTTTAACTACGCTTTTATTTCAGGTTCTGTTATAATACACAGTTTTTTGTTTTTTTGTTTTTTTTTTTTAAGTAGTCGAAGGGTAGCTGGAGGTGTGCTTATATTACAACTTAAAAAAATTCTGACTCAAAAGAAGAGCTACGATAGCTGCCGTTAAAGAGTTTTGCTTAAGTTCGAATTTTTTTGTACAAATGCAAATTTCTGCGACACACTCGGTTTGGATACTAAGGCCATGATGTAAAAACACATCCAAACTATTGATGATGCGTAGAGTCTTTACCAAAAACAATAAGAAGAAAATAGCTGCTAAATGAATTACTGAATTAAATCAATAATATATATATATAAAAAAAATCCACAAAGGCAAATCAGACGCGAGTCAGCGATAAAAATGCCAGAATTGCAGGAAGCACTAATTATGCCTGGATGTGAGTGTGTAATTGTCAGTTTGGAATCTTCCTCTGCCAGTCTGCAGCGTTTACAGCTGCCATCAACATGACGGGAATGCTAAACGCCGAAAGTGCCGATGGGCTGAGCCCAATCTTGCACATCCAGTCCTTCAACGTAGCAGCCAAAAAGACACTTGCGAGGTTTCTCCTTAGGCCTGTCACAAATGGCTGACACATCTAGGCTGAATGACGCAAACGCTGATACCAGGATGGACGCCTCAAACAGGAGGCAGCGGAAACACTAAAGACAGGGAGTGATCAACTGTTAAATACCATCCTGGGATGAGTCCACTACTGATTTTTGTTCTTTTTACATAAAATTACCACTGTTCATTTTTCAACTCTTCAAACAAGACTTGTCTTGAATTCTATTGTGCTTTCAGAAAAAAAAAAAAAATCTCTAGTTAATCAAAGTTTTTATAATTTCTTGTTGATTCAAGGTTTTGGAGCTTCTTTGAGATGGAATACTGTGTCTTTCCAGGCTCGTTAGATCTCTGACACGCCAATCATGCAACCACTTCAAAGCTTGCAAATGTATCTAAAGGCTTTACAGTAAAAACACATCATCCTTAGACGGAACAGAGCATGTGTGCACGCTGCTCATTACTGGTGGTCAGCAGACCACCAGCTCTTATCGGGATGTGTGAAACTTTCAAATAAGAGGGGCAACAAAAAGTCTTTGTCTGCGGCGAGTGTTTAGAGCCGACAGCGCGTCAGGGCCCTAAAGCGGCCCGCAGCCAAAATGTAGGTCACAGCAACGTCTGCGTGAGTCTGGGTGTGGGTTGTAGAGTGCGTTATTTACGGTCCGTCTGTCTCCTCAGCCCCCACCCTGGTCGGTCTTTCCCCGTCTCAATGGAAAGGATTAGCGCCTGGCCCTGCTCTAGCTCTTATCTGTCTTCGAGCCGATCTGAACGGCTCTCTCGCCCTCTCTCTCTCCGCCTCCTTCCTGTAGGCGGGCCTGCAGCTTGACGCAGATGCTGGTGTCGCCGCTGTACAGAGCCTGCAGGAAAAGGTCCGTCTCCTCCTTCAGCTGGTCCAGGTCGATCTGGGTGCGGCGGTTCTGCCGGTGGAGCTCTTTGGTTCTGAGAGCGATGTCCAGCAGGCCCGATTTACTCAGGATATTGTAAGTGTTGCAGAAGCGCTTCCTCTTTATGTCAGCGCTGCTCTCACTGGGATCAGGTTGCACTTGTGCGTTCTCCTGGGTGTCCACACGGGCACCAGACAGGCTCCCGCTCTTAGAGGCAGGAGCGGGGCTGCCTAACTCTGCCTGGAGGACAGCTGATGAAGGGTTCTCTCTGACAGAGGTGCTGCTGGTGCTGGCTTCAAGTGGGCTGTGTGGGACGGTGCTGGGACTAGAAGGAACAGCAGGAGCGGAGGAGCTGAAGCTGCTGGCACCACCAGTACTTTTCTGCTGCTTGTCTCTCTGACAGGGTTGGTTGGGGCTCTTCTCTGACCCAGAGGAAGAGGATGAGGATGCGGTTCCTCTCCCCGAGGAGCTGGAGCCGTCTCCGGGGTGTGGAGCGATCTTGGGGTAGGACTTCAGGATGGGAAGGTAATTTTTGAGCCGTCTGTGTCTAGACGAGAGCCCTTTGGAGGCCGAGGAAGAGTGACGAGACACTAAAGGCTGGAGGAAGACCACCTGAGGCTGCTGGACCACAGGCTGAACGACAGGCTGAACCACCTCCACGGTGGGGCTGAATCCCCAGGGTTTGAGGGCAGGAGGATTATCCCCAGGCTGCAGAAGTGTAAAAAAAACAAAAAAGACAAACAAAAAAAAAGCTTTTTAGTTGTTTAAATCACACGTTATAAGAGCTGTCCCTTTTCTGATGATCATCTGCCAGGAAGAGCTTCAGCACGACCCAGAAACTGCACAGACGCGTCTGACTAATCATCAGGGTGGTTGTGATGTAGGCCTACAGCCCACTTTTAATGTCACATGCATGCACCGTAGATGCACGTGCATCTTATTAAATGACTGTACTCCATAAACCACATAATCATCAATAAAAACACTCCATTCCACTCGGTTTAGGAACTCCTCAGGAATTCACAGATGAGCAGAGAACATAACTGTGCCTATAAAGAAAATAGGTTTCAAAGGTCTTTTACTGAAGCATACAGGCTCCAGCTCCTTAAATACCGCAATTAGCCTTTTCATATTTAGTTTTTGAGACTTTCCAGACTTAACACACAAAAGAAAATAAAGGGACTGCAGGTTGTAAAAGAGGAGTAAGCCACTTCTGGTTTACGGTTGCAGGTTTTCTCTGTCAGCAAATACTCTGTGCTATGTCAGAGGTCAAATGGCAGCTTTTTAGGGGGGAGCAGTGACATATTTTGGCATGAAACTTTCAGGTGTAAAAAAAACCAAAAAAACAAAAGAGTCTGTTGTGTCTATCCACAGAGAGGACTCTACACAGTTAGACTTATGTTACAGAATCAAGGTACTGTTGTGCACCGTCGATGTACCTGTTTGAGGAGGACGTTGTTCATTATGATCATGGGGGACAGGTTGGAGTAGGAGCCCCCCACCACAGTGAGCTGAGAAGACTGTCCAGAACTTGAAGCCTGCAGCCTTTGCTGGACAGCAGCGCGGGGCGAATCTTCAGAGTCTGTGGTGTCTATTATGCTCATATGCTCTGAGCTAGCATCTAGAAAAGAAGTTTGGCTTTAATTTGAAAGCTTTCTGTATTATGACTATGAATTATATATGATCCTTTCAAACCTGAAAATCCAGAATCTCTCTCTGAATCAACTTGAGGGCCCCTGGACTTCATGACGCGTGGTCTGTTTACTGTCCTTGAATGGCTCTCTGCTTTTCTCTTGGTGCTCATCACCTCTCTCTCAGAGCAAAGTTCTGGTCATTAAATGAAAAATGTTGCAACATTACAGGCATGATAACCACATCACCCTCTCACCTTTATGTAAACAAAGGGATGGTCACACGGAGATCTAAAATACACATTACCTTCTTAAAACCAGAGCAGCTGATCTATCTAGATTGATTTTGATGTGAGCTCTTGAGTTTTGCAGCTAGCTTTGGATGCTAGGTGTCAAAAACAGAAGCTAACTAGAGAGCCTGCCCCTCCTCCATGAGCAGAAGAGGTTTTTACTTAATACAGAAAAAAAATAGTTCATACAGTTAATAGTTTTTCGACAAGATTATCTTGAAAAAGCGGTTTATGCCATCTGCTGTAAACTTTTAAATTTTAGATGCATTTTTAGCCAATTCCGACGCTTCAAGCTAAAACACATTTAAGTGACAGGATTGGTTTCATGATTTTCCAAAACACGGCAACTCACACCAAGCAGTCTGCATATGAAAAACAATAAACATAAACAAGGAAGTTAGCTTCAACTACCTGAAAGGGACTATTTTACAGAAGTCAACAATAAAGCCGGGTATACATACAAAGGCAATTTTGATAATTTATATGCTAATAAAGCAGCAGAAACTTCATGAATTAAAGTTATCATTATCATTGACGTCAACTTGATAGCAGAAACAAAGCTAAAGGGACTTTACGACCACCAAGCAGCCGGAAACACGACAAAGGGAATGGAGAAAAACTAAATATTTTCAACCTACTTCGAATTGTACGATGATCCGATGACAATGAGCCACTTCAGGAGCTACAGGAATCGACTACGCAGCTAGGTCGGGCTGCTTGTATGAACTGGTCCGAAGATGAGACGGTCGGTTCTTCTGTCTAGAACTACATTCCCGAGAACTCGCTGTTCCACGGTACAATACACGAGACTCGCTGCCCCTCCCCTGGTTGCTCGGTCACGTAGAAAGGGAGTTGGCAGTAACCGTCCGCCGCCGTCGTTTGCTTGTCCTCAGCGTCCGATGTAAACTGGTGGACCAAATGGCTCTCACTGGTGTACCTACAATTCAAAAAGACACGCAAAGGACAAGCAGTTCGTCAGACACCCTACCATGTTCGGTAGTTGGGGGCGTGGCTTTGAGGAGAATAACGGAAACGTCGCACGTCCGCGCGCGCTAGGCCGGCCCACCCGGTAGAGCTCACCGCTTCTGATTGGCCGGAGAAACCAGCAGCTGAAAAACGTGACCGCAGCTGAATGTGTGGCAAGTTGAGGACATTGTGTTCACCACCGCATCCAGAGGAGGTGTAGAGTACAGTACAGGCATGTCGGGAAAACCAGTGACGCCAAGTTTCGAGTCTGCTGTTCTGGCGTATTACATAATAGGCAGATTGGCCCGCCGTTAACCTATCTTAGCCGTTTTTTTTCTGCCGCATGGTTCAGTCAACTCGACACGGTCCTGCGGAACAGCATGTTCTCACGTGGAGACATGCTTCCCGTAACCAAATCAGCCTTATTGCTGATTTCCGTCTGCAGAACTGGGGGATAGGAATACCCAACAGGCCAATGCAGAAAAGGCAACCCAATCAAACATGTTAAGATTAAAACCAAATTTTGCAGCCATAACGGTCTATCCAGAGGTGACACTTATTTAGCAGAACAATAGGGATTAAAGTGTGTTGAGGTATGCTCGTTTGACAATACCCTCACCCTGTCCCACCCTGTGAAAGGTTAATATGCCATCAACAGTAGAAATAATAACCCCTTGTGTTTAATACAAAGGCAAGTGCAATGAGATGAGCTCCAGCCAACAGAGGAGTTCTCGTTTGAATTCAATTTTATTTAATTACAGCATAAAACCCAGTGATATATTGTAGTTTAATGATTCTGTAGACACCGCCCCCCCAAACAACCAGTTTTTATAGCCATTATATTCACTCTGCAGAGGCTTTGATGACAGCCTCTGTGGGACTGTTGATCTGACAGTTAATCAGTAAACTCTCATCGTTGTCTGCACACCTGCTGACTGGTGAATATTGCGTCTATTTTAAGCATCTCGCATGAAAGAAATTTGATTTTTATTATTCCATTACAAATAAACCACAAAGTTTAAAAAAAAAAAAAAGGTCTTGGACAAAAAAGGATGTTTGATAAATGTGCTGGATGAGTAAAGATAAACTGACAACAGATGAAGAAAAAAACCACCTCAATGCAGATTTATCTTGTTTTTTGACAACTGGCACCTGAAAAGACAGAACTGATTACTTGTCTGCAACCGCTGACAATAAAGATTGAGTCAACCAAACGTCATAGTAGAAATCTGGACGATTCAACAGATTTGGCAATAATGATTGCGTATGGATTATTCATTATTTATGAACTTTTGCTCAGTTTTCCAATGAGACTTGTCCCTCCAGCAACAGAATTGTGGGTAAACAGAGAGAAAAACACACACACATTTATTCATATTCAAACCTGAGGGAGCTCAGAACAATTTGTCATAAAACATTGCTATTTGTTCCAAGAATGTCATCGCAGCAAGGGGCAATTTTACAGGGCTCCTATAAATGCACAATTTTAAACCATTTAAACTGGTTAAAGTGCATAAATCACACATCTACAAAGCTCACAAATATCACCAACACCCACAGATGTGTTAACATTTTGCTGTAAATGCCAGGACTTTATACAAACGGGGTCAGAGGTCACTTACAGGTGAATTTATGTGTGAAAAGGCAACGTGTCATTCACAATTAACTCTAAACAGTCACTTTGCAGCATCACGGATATAAACCACCATGACATCATCAAAGTGGGTGTTTATTCCATCTCGTCTCGTGTAGGAAATTGCAGTGCAGTGCAGTTTACTTTCAGTAATGTTGCCATAGAATTCAGGGCGCCCAGATCTGACGAGATGAATGATCTCTACAAGTGTGTGGTCCCCAAACCACTAAAGCTGGGATGGAAAACCAGTGTTTGTGAACCGGTGTGACTTATTCTACACGGGACAACGTGGCCACACAGGTTCCTAAACAGTAAGTGGAGCAGCAGTAGACCCGGGGTTGACCTAAAATGACCCTGAGCCAGATGTGTCCAGATGTGTCCGCACGTATATTCACACCCCTCACAGCTTTAGCTTCCGTGTCTGAAGTTGAGCACCCCAGCTGGGTTAATTCTAAAGGTTCCAGTCGCTGCCAAAGCCTCAGACACGGGGGTGGAAACAAAAACAACCATGCTCGGCGTCTCTGCGGTGAAGCCACTCCATCATCTCCTGGGTTCACAGCCACCAGATCACAGGCAGAGTTCTGCCTTTTCACCATCTTTTAATGGTATCGAATGACTAATCTGAGAATTTAGTATTTAAAGTGTGTTCACAACTCTCATAAACTACTTTTCCCATATCATATATACATGTACTGTTTTTCAATTAGATTTTAAAGATAAGTATTTCAGACACTCCTCTGTTTATTATATATTTACTCTGAAGTTTAGCTTCAGTACAGTTTCCTTCAGCTAAGATAAATAAAAGGCAGGAAGATAATCATAGTTGACCATAATAGCAAAATCAAAAGCCCCTGCATAAACATACAGACGGATGGTGCTGGGGTGCTTGGCCTCCATCTCATCTCTGGTCAGTCTCGTGTGGCCATTTGCATATTTATCTGCACTGATATGGACTAAGGTTGAGTCAGATGTGGAGTATCTACTGTGGATTAAAGTCTGGTTTGACTTCTGTTTGGGTCACACCATTTTCATTTGAAAAAGGTATATTTCCACACTTGCTGTTCTTAGTCAGAACCTTCAGAAACAATGATTTATGCTACAAACTGGCTGGTGGATTAAAGTGCTGCTGAAGTGGAAACAGTGATAAATGCCTCAGTAAACGTTAAAGCATTATGAAACACTCTGTGTGTGTTTGTTTGAGCTAATCCATCTCTTACTTCCCACAGTGGTCTGCCGCCTTCTTGTGCTTTATCCTTCGAAGTTTGTTCTTGACAAAATCAATGCTGCAGTGGAGGAAGAGCAGAGAAGAGTGCAGATATTCACTGATGCATCCAGGGCTGACAGACAGGAAGAGTGAATCTACTGACTAACCTTTTATTAGTGAAGGATTTCTTATGGAGCTTTAATCTGGGATGAAGAACAATTGAAAATGAGCCTCTTTAAAATGGATTCAGGCGTTAATAGAAAGAATCGGTGATTTACCTGCATTCACATCTTTGATGCTCTACAAATGTGATTTCCACGTAGTCCATGGATACCACAGCCTGCTGAATTTTGATCACCTGAGGAAAATAAAAGGGAGGAAAGGGAAAATTGGATGTTTAAATTTACGCAGGAGTTTCTGACAAATCCAGTCTGGTCAGAGAATTATCCCCACCTGCAGGGTAACGTTGCTCTCAAGTGTCGGCTGGCACTCCAGATACTCATCTCCACAGCAACCAGAGCACCTCTTAAGTGGGACACAAGCAGGCATGTAGGTATATTCCACTTCTCCAGGGTACTCTTGCTCTACATCCACCAGTTGCTCCATGGGCTGACATATGCTCTTTGCCCACACCTCTTCGAACGTCATTACTACGTGTCAAATTCAGTATTAAATATTAAAAATGGTAGTGAGAACAGGAGAATTCTTTTTAGCATGATAAAACTAAACACAGGGCCTACCTTTTGTGGGACCCTTTTCTGGTGGATGTGAAATCTGCATCAGGTAAAAAAGTAGCTATGAAATGCATTAGCTTAATTTAAAGAAACAGTTAAAATGACAGACACAGGGAAGATGCAGCCAGAAATATGAATCGAGCAGGCGGCATGAGATTCAAATACACAGTGCCATCCCGTGGCACAATAGAGTACTGCATCAACCCATTCACACACTGATTCTCTAAAATGATGAGAGGAGCCGCCAGCAGCCCCATCTACTGTAACATTAGAATGTTTATTATCACAAGAAACAAAACCCCTCAAAGTATGAAAAGAATAACAACCAAGAGTAGCCGTCGTCTTCACTCACGGGAGATTTGCACACAATAAAAACAGTTAAAACAAAGGCATGTTTCAGGCCGCAGTGTGAATTCAGTCATGTTCTCATACCCACAGTCCTGATCTCCTGCAGCATCAAACTGAAGAGAAACACAATTGCTAAGTTGATCTTGGCTCTCCTCTGCTTCTGAATCTCAACTGGGTCTTTGTCACTCCTCACCTCTCTGCTGCTTTCCTATCGCTGTGCCAACACTGATGTGATGGGAACACCCTTCAGAACGCTGCGTGCAGCGAGTGCTCCCAAGGACAACGCTGAGTTTAACCAGCGGGGTTTTGCGTTGCGGAACACATGCAGAAATATACTCGAACATGCAGGGTTTTAGATGAATAAAGATTCAGAAATGGAAGAATGGTTGACTTTAAACTACAAACCACAATAAATCATTTTTTTAAAAAAAACATTTATTTTCGCTTTTGTTCTGAGTCTGGGGGCAAAACTCATTTATGCGTCAATTTCTTCCCTTTCTGCGTCAGTTTACGGGGAAATCTTCAATTATATTATTGAACATATAAATTTAAATAGTCTAATATTAAATATATTAATGCTAAGTCAGTTTTCAGAACTCCTAAAAATGGTTGCTGTAAAAGTAGACGCGGTTGTAAGATGATATTTACCTGCGCAGGTGCGACCTGGAGCACAAGAGCCAATAAGAGCTGCGAGGTTCCGATGAGCAGCTGCATGTTGCCGAACGCAGAGCAGTGACCTCCGGGCTGCTCGGGAAGGACAACTCTGAAAAGAAGCGAGGACGGCGCGCGACTTTTTAAATGACGTCCGTCTGTGAGCACGAGCTGCGACTTGAGCGCGCGCAGCATCAGTAGGAACGCCTGGAATTAAAGTTACAAAACTCAACAACGAGAATATAATATCTATAATAACCCCTTAAAAATGTTTTTAATCTTAGTTTAAAATAGGACCACTGAGGGCCTTTTTGGCACCGCGGTAGAAAAACGGTTTTAGTTGTTTTTACATTTCAGATTCAATAAGAGGCGCGCGCACACACAAAAAAGAAAACCAAAAGAAACGAAACAAAGTGTATTTCATAGAAGACTTTTGCTGTATTTGTCCAATATAAGCTCTGGTTGCTTATTGTGCAAAAATGGTGTAAAAAACTGCTTCACTCACAGCTTTCATCAGCGCCAGGCTGAGAATATCACACACCAATGTCCTCTTGTGTTTATTGGGAGGGCTCAGATGTGTTTCCACAGATTTATGGGATAACTGGGTTTGCTCTGTTTTGAAAAACAGTAAGAGAAATGATAAGCAAACCTCATTGCAGCCATGATGGTGGAGCAGCTGGGTGATCCAGGGGTTCATAAATGAATTTCATTAAATGTCAAGATGGGTGCCACGTGGAAAGTTTCCACACAGATGGCTGATTTAAATTGTGATTCTAGTTTTGGAGCGTTTCATCACTTTACATCATGCTATCCTGTGCAAAGGTGAACTCCTGACAGATTTGTGGGTGTGTGAACAGTGTTCCCAGAGTCCCAGCACTCACTACAGCGATAACTCACCCATTTTCTGGGGGTTTTCCTCTCCTCTGCTCAGACTCCAGAGGTCAAACTGACAGCTGCTGCTGCTGCTACTTTCTGTCTCTGGGAACCGCACTGATGCTCCAGTCCCAGTCCCCATCAAGGGCGGATGGGGTTTCCCTCAGCCAAGGCGGAAGCAGCAGGTGGGACCGTAGCCCTACATTTCCTTAAATGTGGGCGAATCTTTCGTTTCCCCAGAAGAAGACCATATCTGCACAACCATCACTCTGCCCTACATCATGTGACTGCAGAAACCTGAAGAGACACAGCTCATTTCCCATACTTACTTGCACTTTTAGCAGCAGGTGCATTCTGGGTAATGCTACCGTTTCCCAAGCCCAGAGAGAGACCGGCGCCGAGCGTGTGACCCAAAAGGTCAAATGGACGCAGCTCCATTCTTGGACAAGCACAACAGTTTAGAGGTCACAGATCAGCAAGGGAATCATCTACAGGGATTATATTCTGTTAGACGGCCGACTGTTACGTAACAGTTGAAGCCTGACCTACAAATTACAAATTTAGTCCACGTATCAGGCACACGAGGGACATGTTTGGACTCTCTCAGGGTTCGGTCATCAAAGGTTTAACTAATCATAATATTATGGTTTGAACATAAAACTGCATATTATTATATGCGAGTGTATAGTTTCCAAGGTTGCCATGTCGACAGTTTCAGCATTGCAGGAAACAAAGATCAGAACATGCTAGTAATATGAAGCTTTTAATGTTTAAATTTAGAGGTTACAGAGCAAGATGAGATGGCCGGGAAGGTTGTTTTACAGTTTATAAACAAACAAAAGCAGCTGACTTCAGTTTTCTTTGTTCGATCTGCTTTTCCGAGCCATGACAGGAGGGAACAGCGTTTGCATTTCAGATGGAATGTGAGAAATTTCACATAAACAAATCCACCCAACAGTAAAAGTGTTAGTTTGTGGAATAACTCACAACATGTGGGCAGTAAAGCAAAGCCCATAAAATAAATAAGAGAAGCTTCGTTTTACTCCCTCTGCGACGTGTTCCCTCCCTCTCGACCCCCCTCACTGGTGGACGTGCCTGCTTTTTTTAACACATTTTTGTGGTGCTGCTTAAGTTTCACTTTCAACAAATCCACACGTGAGACTTCTAAACCAACAGATGCTGCTGTGTGAAGATCTAGCTGAAATTCTCACACTGTAAGTGTTGTTGAATATCAAATTGACCTCCTTATGTTACCAGATGTGCTCTGTCTTGGTCAGAATCCAGCTCACCTGATGGTCAATCTTTAGTCAGTGCAGGAGGAATAAATATACCTTCCTAACATCTAGAGCTGACTAGTTCACACATAATCTTACACTTAAATGAGTGCAATGGTCTGTTGGGTAAAGAAAATACACTGAATGTCACGATCTACTTCTCTGTGGAAAAGGCTCTCTTCATGAGTGGAGGAGGGGTCTTTCCTGCTTCGTACAGAGATTCAGGAGGAGGGGAGCTCAGGCAACACCAGTCTGGAATGCGACCTGTCTGGTTGTAGTAGTCCCGTGACACAGACCTGCTGCCCAAGATGTCCTGAAGTGCCCCGAATATAGCACCTGTACAGTAGGTACAGGAGACAGGAATAATGAAGTTTTCCAGACACACACTAATTATTTTCCACAAATGCTGAGATTATTAAGAATAATAAAACTTCATCTCTGACCTCCGAGCCAGGCGGTGCAGTTGGGCTTGGCTGGAGGAGAGTGTATACGGAAGCTCTTGCTTGCCAGCACGTTGCTGTACTTCGGTTTCTCCACCAGGAGGCGTATCTCAGCCAACAGCCGATGGAAGAAACCTGGCAGCATTGAGGTGCCGCCGATCACCACCAGGTTCTCGGACAGCACCTTCCGAGCATCAATGGGACACTACAGGTACATGTACCAAATCACACCATTACTACCACCGAAACGTCATTACCAACAATGTACAGGCCTTGCTTTGCTGCAAGATAAATCTATATTAGCAGAACAGTATCCCCAAGTAATTCACGTTATATATACTATGTCTTATCTTAAAGCAGAGCAGACTTCAGAACTGCTGCTGCAGGACCTGCAGAGATTAATTAGTCTGCGCTCTGCTGACATGATCCCCAGTGGAACAACAAAGCTACACCATTAAAATACATCGCTACAACTCAGTGTTGCCGTGGCAACCACACAACGTCAAACTCCGTAATCAACCTCTTTATGGAGTAAAAAATAGGTTATGGCATTCCTCCTGCCAAAGACAATGAAGGATTCCAGCAGGGTCATTAGGGATCACGTCATATCGATTCTATCTCATAAATGTGCAGTATATATTCACTCTTTTTTACTGTTATATTTCATCTGTACCTTGACGAGGGTATCCAGAATTAGGGTGGCAACACTCTTTTCTTCATTGTCCTGTTCAAAAAGAATCTCCATCAAAGAGTCCCTGTAAATAAAGAAACAATAATGACGACAGATGATGCATTTGCTCTGCAATATTTAGGCAAGCGCTAAAAAAAAACGAGACCTAATGTCTCCTTTACACCAGTCACAAGGTGCTACTGACACTACTCCACACATTCCTCTGATTATTTACTGTTTCTGTGACTCCAGTGACCAAATTAAGATTGCTCTTCAATCACACTGACAATAGTGATTTGCTGCTCTAAGGGCATTCCGCCACTAGGTGTCACTAGTCTTATGGAAAAATTAGGTGATGAAGCTCATAATAAAACACTGTAAAAATGATTGTACTGTAAAAAAGACTTATCTCTAGTTATCCACCCTTAAGCAACACTGTTGTATGTACACAATTATAATGTGAACTTAAAACACACACTTAGTGACAGGTGTAGGAGGGACAAATTTAAATTTTTTTTCTTTTTTTTTAACATGGTCAAATTAATTTGTATTAACTGAGAAAGCATGTCATTTGGTCAGCTACCTGATTGATCCTTTTATGTGGAGTATCTTTTCACCATCCAGAGGATAATCAACATCAGGAGGATCGGCAGGGCGCTACAAAAACAGAGATCATTGTAAATGACCTCATATTAATGACTGCAAACAAATGCAACCATCCCAGCACTTACCTGGGCTGATCCATCCAGGTTAAATTTGGCTTCTTGGATCTTTAAACCTCTCTGTAGGTCACTTACAAAGCATGTCCGAACTGCCAGAAGCACAAATCATTAACAATAAGATAATGAAGCAAAAACTAATAAAGATGAACTCCTTCATCTTTATCTGATCTGTAGTTGTCAACAAAAGTAAATTAATAAAACTAATAAAACTTACCTTTGATATCTTCCACAGTCTCCTCTGGGATTGCTCCTTGATGCAAAAAAGAAGAGAAGAAGAATTTATGTATAAATCAGTTATGCGCCTCTTCCATTAAAATCAAATGTTAGCGATTAGGGGATTATGTGGCACAACCTTGGAATATGATCCCTACTGTCATATAAAGACTTATCTGGAAGACTGCACACGTGTGACGACTCCCAGTCTTTTGGCATAACCAGGACTTGTGGTGGAAACATAGATAGATAACATAATCTTCTTTAATAGTTTAGAAACTCTGCAGACTTCATATATTTTTCATCCCGAGTTGGACCTAAGCCCTTCAGAGCTCGCTGCAGAAGTGCCAGTTGAGTCAAGTGAGCTACTCTTAATTATTGATGCAGATGGGTGTGTAGAGCTGCTAGCACTCTGCTGTATACCTCAGAGCTCAGAATGGTTCAGTTTAGTGCATAAACGCTAAAATAGACTACATGCAGCATGTATAATTAACCACCATTCTTATTAATGATGCATCACAGGTCAAAAACAATATATTTTTACTGTACTGTAAAGCAACTTTATCTCATATAAACCATTCAAAAGAAGCAAAGTATTTCCTCTTTTAGGAACTACCAATGACAGCAGGTACGCTTTGTCCAGGAGCTGCGTCTGTGTCCACTGTGCACTGTTCCACAAGGAGTCCGTCTAACTCTCTGCAAGGAAAAGACAACTAAATTCCATTTGACAGTTTTGAGAGTTCCACTCAAAAGTGATCCATTTCTTTTTATAGTTCACAACACATTATTCTCTCATTCCTCTCCTGAAGAGTTACTTACTTATGGATGGCTTTCCCTCCCAAAGGCAATGCCTCCCAAGCTGGCAGGATAGGAGTGCACTCATAAACCTGATTTCACCATTAAGGTGGAAACAATTGTATAAGGTATAAATTTACCCTACTTCTAAAAGGTTTAAGGCGATACTAAATCTTGTCCTAGCTTGCAAGATGGCAAATTAATTTTTTAACACTACAAATCCTCCTTTAAAATGGAGGAATACCTACAGTTCACCCTTAGTTTCCTTACCAATACTGTCAAACGTGCAAGGATTGTATTCTAGAAAATGTTTTTCATGTTTTCTTCTCACTATGTAATATTTATGTGTAATAATTTGTAATTATTCCTCCACACACACTGTGGCTAATTCTTGTCCAGTCAGCAGGCTTTTATCCTTCAATGTTCCTCCTGTACGATGAGAAAAGGATACAGGCAGGACCAGCGTTTCTGTGTATCCACAGTCCATCACCAGAGCAGAGCTAATGCCCAAAGTCATGATGGCCATGAGGTGACTTGGAGCAAAGAGCACAGATGGCACCTGGAAAATGAAAGTTCGACAGGAACACTTCATGCACGTGCATTAAAGAGAAAATCAAGACACTTTAACTAAAGTCTAAGTCTTCATTTCCAGAACTAGATAAAAAATTAAAGACATTTCATCGTACTGTCTTTTCTAAAGCCAGAAAGTATGATGTTAAAGTCTCCGGTGCATAAAAATGTGCACTGGAGGAGCATTCAGCATGACTTAAAGGCCAAAAAAACTTAACCAAGTTACAAACTGTATGTTTAAATACATAAAATATGATGTTAAAGACAAAAATAAAGGTTGTGTTGATACCTCAAACTGTTTGAAGAAAACCTTGGTGAGCGTCTCCCTGAAGTGAGATGGGCAGAGGATGGACTCGATGATGACCACCCTTCGGTCGCGCGGATTCACCAGCAGGTGTCTGGATGAGAAAAATAGGAAGAATATTGGGAGCTAAAAGATCTCCTGTAGTTCAACATTAATCAATATGAACAAATAAAGCAGCCTCACCTGAAGTACAGTAAATGGATAAACTCTTTGAGGATGGCATAAAGCTCTTCTGTGTTGATATTGTACTGAACTACTTTGATGGCCTGCAAGCATGAAATTGAGTCACATTAATATTTTGGACTATCTAATATGTATGCAGGACAAATTATGCCACCTGTTGTTGTCCTGGTTTCCGGATCTCGCTCGGAATTATGAACCTGGGCCCCGTTTCCCCTGCAAAGCCACATCTGTAAGAGAGAGAAGTGTCCAAGTAATGATGCAACTATTCCATACATCATTGAATAACTCAGTATAGCTATTCAATATGCACAAGTGAGCTGTTGACTTGATCTTTTTTTTTTTTTTTTTTTTTTTTTTTTACATGGTTTTAGCAGTTTCATAGTTACAAGTTCAGTTACATAATTACAGCCACGGAGAACATATAAAGAAAAACTATTCTCTATTTAGAACACTAATAAAGAAAAACATGTAGGTTTAAAGCTGTGGCTAAGCTGTTTATTTAAAATCTATCAATGTAAAAAAACAAAAATCCATTAGAATTAGGTAATAAAGACAAACATTTAAATTTTGTGTCAAATGTGAATGAGCAGCTTTTAACAAAGTCATCCACTGATCTTTTGATCTTCATGTGACTTGCTTTGGGCTGATTTCCAATAAACAGGATAAAATGTTTAGCAGTCTGACACTAGGACTTATTATCGCTAAAGACCACTAGTCTCCGGGAACAATAAGATACTTAAGGCATCATAATATTTTGGACGCATTATCAGATGATAATACACAATGAAATTCTGCGTGACTCTCACAGTGGCCACATTTAAACACGATATTCAAAAGCATTCCATACATTTCTAGCTAAATAATTTGATATGGGTTTAGCGACTACTAATTTGAATTTAACTGACTGTAGTGGTACCAAAATATAATTGTATAGGTTGTTATAGTATTTTTATGGAGCAGTGGACTTCGCTATGAAGTCAATGCCTTTTTGAATAAATTGGATTTTATCTTGGATCTTGAGTTAGCTAAACAGTAACAACTTTAGCATTAGCCTAGCAGGTAGCATCCGTACAGCAGTCACTATCCGTAAAGAAACATTATATTCTGTGTGGGCTTTGCTGATCAAAGGTAATTAAAAGTAAACAAAATGTCGCTTACATATTGAGATAAATGGATAGATCTGTTGTTAAAATGTGTGCTAGAAAACGACACTCACTTTGTATATGCCGCTCCCAAGTCAATGACGATCGCAGTTTTCTCTCCTCCACTTACTAAGCCGTCAAATAAGGGCATTGTACCAAATGTTTCTGAAAAAACGTCGATATTTAGCGTGGACAATTCCAAATTTGCATCGTATGAAAGGGATAAAAAAAAAAAAAATCTGTTGTCTTCCGGTGGGGTTGGGTTGGGCCTTTAGAGGCGAGATGACGTCACAGGATTGTGCCTGATCAAAATCTTTTTTTCTGCAACTTCCCAGATAGAAGCCACTTTAAAGCTAAATAAATAAATAATTCTTTTTTTTTTTTTTACCGGATTCGCCACCAGAATAACATTTTAATAAAGACAAATACATTTACAGATATCGTAACAGCTCGTTACGTGACACAATATCATTGAAAATAAAACTGAGAAGCCCTAATTGCATTTCATAATACAGCTTAAACCTATTTTCATACGATAAAGATTTTAACTTTGTTTGGGAAAAAAGAACCGCGTTATATACAGGTAAAGGCAGCATGAGTTTTCTTTTGTTGTTTTTCTCCCCTTACGCGACATAATAAATGACTCGAACGTCGAACGAAGGCATCCATCATTTTTATCATATTTTTGGCAGCCCTCATGAAGCAGGCGTGGATAGAGAAGACTTTGAGTCGGTGACGCTGAACTGCACAACGAGCCTCTCATCCATCCAGCCCTCACGCGTTTGTGTCTGTGCGAATCCTTTTGCGCGCTGCAGGAGACGCTGCGTGTCTTACAGGTGGAGCGATCATGAGCACAGGAGGGTAAAGTTTATTTGATACCTTTTACGCGTTTGATCATGCGTTGTCAGTCTGAATTTCAGTGCATTCTTGAGTCGTTGTCAGGCGCTGTGCAGGAACGCAGCCGCAATCAAATGTTCGCATTGTGAGGCGCGTCCGAGCGCGTTAACGGTATTGATTCCAGGGAAGGTGTGCATGTTGGTGGAAAAGTGTGCCATGACATTGCTGGATTCAGGGGCTGGGTGATGATCCCTCTGACGTGTTTCTGTCTGGCTCGGACACCGTTTAGATCATCCATTTTCCTCACAACAGTGATCGATCATTTTTGATTAATTACGTCAAATCACGTGCGCCACGTGCAGTTCCCTTGCATTTAAATAGGATTTTGTGTATGATGATGGCTGTTCTGTTTTTCTGCAGAGACCGAAGCTTATGTAACAAGAAAATCTAACATTCCAGGGTCTTTATTATGTAGGCTACAGGATAGAAAACCTGCTGCTATTTATAGGAGAAACACTGAGGGGGCGCAGAAGATTTGCTGTGTCAGATCCCCTCCTCTCTTTTTCAGTTTACTTCTGTATCTCAAAAAAAGCAACAAATTGAGGGTTTTGGGGCATCCATCAATCCAAAAATCTGTCTATGTAGTGCCATGGTAACATAATAATAATAATAATGATAATAATTTCATAATCATTCTGCATGCTTGGTCCAGAATGCCATCAATTCAAGCCCTGTAAAGACAAAAGAATGTGTGGGTGATACAAGTCTAAGACTATAATACTGTACATTTACTTTAGCTTTACATTTACTTTATTCATAACCATTTGCATTGATCATTTAGGAGTCATTTCTGACCATTTTACTTTAAATGGCCCCATTGACTCTATTTCTGTCACACTTCTGCTGCTTTTAACAGCTAAGCCTGTCCACATTTAATTTTGCATCCACTTTACAGGGACTAAGGTGAGAAAGAGAGATGCTGCTATTCAAGACCCTCCGCCCCTTAATCCTGGCTGGGATCTGGCTCTGCGTGTGTGGAACTCCAGTCCACCCCCGTGTCCAGCACAACCAGGACGGCGACTGTTCCGGAGAGTGTGCCGGCTCACTAAAAACCAAAAACCTGAGGTCTGAGCACTCAGGTGTCAAAAGTGTGACTGGCCTGCTATGGAAAGTAGGTGCAGGAGGAGGGGCTGCCCCACATGAACCACCCATGGGGGAATCTTTGGTGACGCAGACAGAAAATTGGGACGGCCGCGATGGAATTTCTGGATCGACTGTGGCTGGTGGAGGGGTGTGGAACAACAGAAGTGAGATGAAAAAGGTTGGGATCGCATCTCAGACAAGGGACTTTCAAAGACAATGGTCTTCAGTGTCGCCTCTGTTCCCGGACCACCCAGTAACACCGAAACAGGCGGACGTGCCTGCTGCGAGGTTTCTTCTTGATGGAATTTTAGCACCGTCCTCAATTTTACCCCAGATGAATATCACAAAGAGGGCGAGCAGAGACCAAGGTGACACCAAAGACAAAGAACACGAACCGGATTGGACCGATTACCACCCATCAGCTATCCCTCCTTTGGATTTTGTCACCCCTCAGAACTTTGCACCAGTTTGGGATCAATATGGACCAACTGTACCCTCCCTGCCGGATCCTCTATTACCTGATATTGGATCAAATTTGATGCCTAAAGAAGATGGACCAGAAAGCGTGTGGACTGAGGCAACGAGGGCCAGTGAAGGTAAAAGACTGTGCACGTGCATAGTGGTGATCAATAGCTTGTGTCTTTTTGAAGGAGTGAGCTAAGACTCCTGCCCTTATTAGAGCCATACTGCATCAACAGGCTTTACTGAGGCTGCATTAAAAAGTTAAACATAAATGAGAAAAGTCTGCAGGCAGTGTAATTGCCTTTGATTACCACAAAGGTGCTCGCTTTGCTGCCTTTCCTCCACTTTCAACCCCAACTGAGACCCTTAGCGCTCTAATTACTTTCTATTTTTGACTCAGGCATGAAAGGAAATGTGAGAACACACACACACACACACACACACACACACACACACACACACACACACACACGTGCCAGTAAAAGGAACAGTGTCGTACAAACCTCTTTTATATACATTCTGTTCACAACCTCTCCTCTTTTTTTATTCCATCTTCCACATCCAGAGGAAACCTTTCTGCATTCCTTCCTGCACAGTAAAATAGAAATGGATTAGAGATTACGTCTGAGTCAGTATGTTCCCAGCATCCACTGGGGTTCGTCCGTTTGATGAAGCCTCTTCCTCACAGAAGAAACCTGGAAAAATTCCTCAATTCCCAATGCAGTTTTCCAACCTGTGTAGTTTTTTTTAACCTTACTTTAGAGATGATTTAGACCCAAAGAGAAGCCTCTGCAGAGACCCCATTGTTAGTTCTTTCATCACTGACGAGCAACGTGTGTGTTGAAAATCCCTCCACCCGTCAACCATCTTGACTCTCGTCTTGTCTCTTACACGTGCAGCGGACACCGTGGCCCAGCTGTCCCCGGATGAAGCCACAGAGGGCACCATGTCATCAGAGGCGCTCCCTCTCATCTTTGAGCCTTTGGAAGACACCGTCTCGGAAAGCGGTCCACCCGACACGGCCTCGGCGGTCACGCTGGCGCCCGGCAGCCTCCAGCCTCCTGCGGACAGTGGCGGCCCCTCACGTGCACCCACCCTGCTAATTCCAGATTGGACGTCACCCTGGCAGACGTCTGGCACGGAGCAGCTAGAGCCGACCGCATTCTCGGGCCCCTCTGTGTCCCTACAGCGTGCTGGAGGTGACCTGGAGAATCAGTCCCACAGAGACAAACTGTTCTTTAGCACCTGTCGACTGTTATTTTTTTTAACTGCTTCTGGCTCAAAGTTGCACAAATCACCTCACTCACGATTTGTTTGTCAGGTGCTGTGAAGATGCTAAAATTAGAGGCGGAATTGCCCACCAATGGCCCTACCTTCTCATCCGACCAGCGCACCGTTTCAGCTTTAACAGTGACAACCCATCAACACAAACCCAGATCAGGGTTAGAGGCGATGGAGTCTGAGGGTAAGAGAGAATCAGCAGCATGGAGGCTCGGTTTAACAAGGATCTAAGATTTCTTGGCCGGTGATGTTTTAAGAAGCGATCCTGGCTGAAATACCTCTGCTTTGCTTCTCACAGAGGATTCTGATGAAGATGAAGAGAACTCTGAAGAATCACTGGAAGATGAGAGTGAAGAGGACGTCACGCAAACGCCGGAATCATTCTCACTGCGGCCTCTGGTCTGCATCTTTCCTCCACCTCCTGTCTGGGTTCAACACAACCAGGGCCTGAGTAGGATAAGACAGTTTTCTGAAAAATACAGTTGTCTTTTAGCAATAATAATGAGCTTTTCAACCTTAAAGTCATGCTGATAAATGTGTGGATGTTTCCTACAGTGCGGAGCTGGTTGGAACTGATTAGAGAAAAGGTAAGCACCTCTTCTAACCCTTTCATTTTAAATGTAACCATTTGGGGCTACCACAGGCGTTACCTGAGCTCACCTGGAGGAAACATTTTCACCACTTTTCTCCACACCTCCAGGCAGGTTATGTGTCCGGGATGTTGGCCCCCGTAGGAATCGGCATCTCCGGGGCTCTACTAATTGTCGGCGCCCTGTACGGCATCAGAACGCTTCACCGCAAAAGGAGGAACAACCTCAAGCACCAGAGGAAGACGGGACAACAGGAGGTCGGTGTCTTCAGAGCGCATTACTCATGAACAATCTGGCGTCTTTTAAAAATATTGTCTTCTTCTCAGCAACCTGGAGAAAGCGGGAGCGGCAGCCAGGACCAGGCCATGCTGCTCGCCGACAGCTCTGAAGATGAATTCTGACCTGCCGGACCTACTTTTTTTGTAAGCCACCAATCCCGTATCAGAAAAAAGAAAAATCCCCATCGCAATGACAACCGTGTCTCCATCCACCCGAGGCTGTTTGGCTATGACTCATCTGATACCCAGAACGAGCATATCGTCTTCTTTGTGTCCCCTTTCCAATATTCCTCAAAGTATCAACGTGAGCACTTTTCCCAGTGTTGTCAGGCGGCGTTGACTGATGTCACAGTACGGATATTGTGACGGCGCCATGCCATCATTGAAAAATGATCTTGTAAAGCGAGGTTGTCAGCCTGGAGGAATGCATTGTTTGCAAGGTTCTGCATCTGGTTTCTCTGCCGAGCATTTAAAAAGGGCTGAAGGAGAGCTACATTCACCTACAATAATAATGTCAATAAAAACACAAATGTACCGTATGCAGCCCATTTCTGTTAAGTCATGTTAGTGTATGTAGCAGGTTGTTTCTTCCACTTTGGAAATGCACTGTATATATTTAAGATGAGTCAACAGCACGTGTTGCAATAACGCAAAAGACAAAGTACCAGTGTTTGCAGCGGTGGCAACACTGGTTACACTAAATTTGTTCTGTATACAGGGTTTAGACACATATATTCTATGGTCAAATGCACTACTTTTCGAAGACTCTCCAGGTCCATTTCTAAGCATGTAAATTGTATCATATGATACAACTCAAAAAGACAATTGCACTTATTAGTATTAACAAGCACTAAACCTTAAACATTCTAAATTTCAAGCATTTTCAAGGATTTCAAGCACCCGTACTAAGGCCCGTGTATAGATCCAAATATTAAAATATTTTTAGAAGTTTCAAACTGTTTTCTTTGCTAAACAGCACAAACACATTTTCTCCCAAGCTTCACGGTGGTGAGAAACAATGAGCTTTAACGTTGTGTTTTCTTCTGCAGTAACTGTTCGATGCCTCCGCCATCCTCATCTTTGAGCATCAAACTAAGCGAAACACACCTGCTTGTTCATATGCAGAAATACTGTTTTAGGACTGGTGTATTGTAATAAAGTGGATATTTTTGTCTCGTTTTAGAAACAGAATGTGGTGAAATAAATTATTTTAGGCGTCTGACTCATTGTAAATTGTTTTAAATCTTTTTTAAAAAGCACACAGCACACAAGATGAGCCAGTATTTAAAAAAAAAAAACCCAAAATCAAATAATTTATTTCTGTGTTCTTTTTCCACATTAAATAAAAGCTATTGGACATTTCCAGACCCAAATTCTAGAGGGGACAGGAAGGAGGAACTGGGGAAACAACTCTAACATGCAAAAAATATATGTGTATATATATCTTTTGCTCACTTTCATAGGTGGTAGTGGAAGGCGGTTTAACAGCCACCTTAAAAAGACAGCAGGAAGCCCCTGTGGTTGGCTGATTTCTTGTTGGGGGATAGATTTTACAGCATTCCAAGATTAAAAACAAAAATCAACTGCTTCTGGGGGGAGAAACGAATGAACACTGAACTGGCATGTCAAGTTTTCCAAACCCTCGATCAAACACTGAGAGAGCCCAAAACTACCACCTTAGACCAAGGAAACAAACAGGTATTGTTGATGAAGCCCTTCAGTCTGTTACCATGGTAACACAGCACCTTTTTTGGCTCTTTGCAACCCACAGTAATGCCCATAAACCTAGTGGAACTGCCACAAAAAAACCCCAAAAAGAAGAATAAAAAAACCCATTCTCCTAAAAACTGCATCTCCTTGCTGGTTGTAGAGAACTGGAGATTTTTGCCTGGTGGTACCCATCCTGTGCCAGTCGTGTGTCAGAACTGCGGTTGCACCTCTCGAAGGGGCAAAACGTCACAGAAATGAAAAGTAAAATTGAAGATGATTCACAACATGCGCCTCGATATATCTGACAAAATAACACTCAAATACAAATCTGGAAAACACAAAGTACATAAAGGTGATCCATTGCTCCAAATGCAGTTACAAACCTACATAGACGAATGTAATGTGGGTGGAAATAGTGTAAACATCTACTCTCTCCTCCTGAAACGCTGAAAGGGATTCAACTCCAGAGTCCTGTAGTGTCCTTCATAGAGGCCATCGATCCTTACATCGTTGCACGAGGACGAGTACTTCCTGAAAACCTGTTTGTTCCGTCAATATTTACCAAGACTTTACTCTTTCAGTTGTGTCACACGGCAGTATGCTGCACCGCTTCGTGCCCTGAACGGCACAGACAGAAATAAATGAGACCGGCGCCACGAAGAGAAAGAATCCGACACTAAAACACATTTGTGATCTGGTCAGAACTTTGATCTGGAGATTACTGACGTCTGCAACGCCCAGCCTGAGCTCTGCCAAAAAAAAAAAAAAAAAAACAAGACATTTGTTCCTTCACAATGTGTTTATAAAGCTCGAGCAAAAAAAAAATAAAAATAAAAATAAAAAAATAGCACAGAAGGCTCTGATTTTCCTCGGCAGTGGGGCTGATGACAGCAGGGAACAGGTGGATAAACACATCCATACACGCACACCCTGCAGCCGTTTCCAAAAAAAAAAAAAATAAAATAAATAAAATTGCATCCAATCTTTGCTTGATTTACTTTTTCTGAGAACACAGCTGAAGCAAAAAAGGTATTCCCCATAAGCAGTGTGGACTGGAAGTTCTGGTAGGGCAGGGGCTTCTTAATTAAGGGCACTGTGGACTGATGAAGTTAAACACATGCAAGTCCAGACTCTCACATGAAAACAATAAAATACAGTCTGCAGAGAATACTTATCCGCTTTTTGTTAAGAAACGCACTCGCAGCATACTTGAACATCAGACACATGATGGAGAGGAGCAAACCGCAGCCAAAATGCATCTGCACCATCACCATAACTGGCATGGAATCTTTTCTGTTGGTCTGAATTTGGAGTGATTTTTTTTTTATTCTTAAGGGAGGTTGTGGAAGGTTAGTTTTAGACTGGTTAATAAACACACGCCTTTTCCGCAGCACTCACACTGAAATAAATGCATGCATGTCTTTACAGGCTTCGGTCCTGAAGATGGAGGCGGGTGAATGAAACCGCAGCAGGGAGCGGCTGTGCCCAACGGTACGCGCCTTTCCCATTGAGCATACACCGTCGCAACCACGCATGTTCAACGCACCACCGGCCGCTGCACATATGCACAAATCTAGCCCACTCATTTAAAAAAAAAAAAAAAAAACGAAAGAGGCGGTACAAACCACACAGTCATACTATACCTTCACCATCAACTGCCCAACTTTTAAGGTTAAAAAAGAAACACAAAAATAAACTCCACAACAGTATCTTCCCAGTTTGTTTTTACAGCCCTGCTTTCCTGATTGTTTTTGTTGTGTTTAACTCTGGGTTTGTCCTGTAGGATCTGCAGGATTTGGTGTGGTAGTCTCCTCCCCTCTCCTCTCCTCTCCTCCCCTTGAGCTGCCTCACGCCTTGTCTCCTTGTCAATGTGGCACCCAAGAAACAAAAAAAGGAAAAAAGTCCCCAGTCAAGGTTATTCCAGAGACAACCCCGACTTCCTCGTCAAATAAGGTGTCGGAGGCCTCTTGATGAAAACGTCAGTCCATTTCTGTCCAAACAACAGTTGTTCAGAGATTGAGGACACAAAGGAGGGCGTGTTTGCATGTTTATGCATACCTATGTGCATACTTCTGTGTGTGTGTGTGTGTGTGTGTGTGTGATGTATGTGTGGGTATATTAGTGTGAAACCACCAGGAGATAGCTAAGGTTGTCGGGCTGTGAGTGAGCGAGATGAGCAGCGCCCGCTGTCCCGTTCTCCCTGTCCCCTCTTCTTTCCTCTAGCGGAGCCAGAGTTTGAGCCGCAGTGCGTCCACTCCGTTCAGGTAGTATCTGAACAGCCGTTTGTCTCTGACAAAACCCAAGTTCTCATACAGCTTCAGGGCAGATTTGTTGGTGATTTCAGTCTCCAATACGACCTGAGGACACACACAACCACATTAGCGTGTTTCCTACGGCCTGGTGCTACAGGAATTAGCGAGGATGTGTTCCGTTGTTGTGGGCCACACAGTCAGCTGATTTATTTAGCTTGACATCACACATGTCTACATGCTTTTGGTCTTGGCTGGTTTCTGCTCCTCTGAAAGAAAAGTCCTTAGTGTGGCTTCTGTGTTGTTATAGAAACAGTCGCAGCGTCAACAACCTAGCCCACTTTAAAAACAACAGAAACTGTTGTTTTCTAAGTAGACACTGAAGGCCTCGGGACACCAGAACAAACAGGAAACGCGAGGAAATGTTATTTTAGGTTTTAGGTGACAAGACTTTAACCTTACTAGAGTTAGTCTAATATGACAAGAAAGATGAAAAAAATGATTCCCTTTCGGTTGCATGGTACTGGTACAGAGGGGTAATAGATTACTTTTTAAATCAAGATGTGTCATTTTTATCAAATGTACAGCATAAAAGACTTTTTGAGTGGTTTCATAAACAAAT
This sequence comes from Pao palembangensis, assembly GCA_015343265.1. Taxonomy (NCBI): domain Eukaryota; kingdom Metazoa; phylum Chordata; class Actinopteri; order Tetraodontiformes; family Tetraodontidae; genus Pao; species Pao palembangensis. The sequence continues at coordinate 7,203,017 of CM027097.1, read as the reverse complement.
TCACCTGCATGTTTCCTGCTGATTTTATTATTCTGCCTAGCAACCAAGACCCCAAGTGAGCTCAGTACAGCATAAAATTGTAAGCACTGAATAAATAGGACTCGTTCTGTGTGCGCAGCATGCTGAATGCAGCCATTACCTGAGAATTCTCCAAGTAAAATAAGAGTGCAGAAAAGCTACGAGAACCCTTAACAGCGCAGTGCGGTTGTTTTTTAAATGAGTGGACAGGAAAATTCTAGTCCGTCTTGATGTTGACACCTTCAGCTGCTTCGGAATAAGCTTGATTACTGAAAGAATTGACATAAAGGGAGCATTTTTCCTCCCTTCGTGTTACTAAGCTGTACCAAACCGTGTACTGCTGACATCAACACTGCGAGTTAAAACGCTGACTTATGTGTTTGCAACATCAGGTATATTCTTGTTGGCACCATGTTAATGAACTTCTCGCTTTTACTGGAAAAACTAATAACTACTAAACTTATAAATAAAAACAGAGGTGACCAAAGACAGTCCTCTAGTGGGAAGAGGCCTTTGCCACCTACCTCATCACAGTCACCCTCCACCATGGCATAGATGGCCTTTTTCACTAGATTAGTACCTAAAAAAGAAAATATACACAAATATAACATAAGCTTTTAGAAAAACAACATTCCTGCTCTGCTCAAAAGGTTTACAGGTTTTCACGTCAGTAGGGAGTGTCGAACTTATCAAACCTCCAATTTGCATTAAGGTATCTGATACTCAAACAGTATAAAAAATGCTGTTGCAACATGGACTCTGCTCTAACCTATAAAAACAATCTTTTATTTATTCTGTGATAAAGACGTATCTCACCGATACTTTTCCTTCTGTGTTTTGAGTCCACGGCCAGCATGGCGATGTATCCTCGGCGAAACATTTTTTTGTGCATGTCAAGCTTACATACTATGGCCCCGACACACTCCTGTCCCACCATGGCCTGTGTCAGACAAAACAGAAACGTTAGGTCCAGTCAATTTGAAAGCCCACTAGCCGTCAGCCAACCACTGACTTAACACTCTGACCTGTGGCCCTTGTTTCAAGACCCTTCTGCTTTAGTCACATGCATCTCTACAGAAAAATTGGAAACTTGTAATCTTGAGGTGTGGATCATAATCAGAAGACTGGGCTTTAGAGCGCAGTCACCAAACCAACTATAACCCATACACGACTGAATAAGAGTCCCCGTTAGGCCACTTTTGCATTTCTCCGCTGTATGACCATAGATACTAAAATAAAATAATACTTTATTCCTCCCACAATGGGGAAATTTGCAAACCTCTAAATTACACAACATCAAGTCTAAAAGATCCCTGTGAGGCATGTGCACGACAGCTGCTATCAACAAATTCCAAACGTGCAGTCATCAGAAGATATATGTGTGTTCGAGTGGTGTTTATCAGCCCTCACAACTGCTCAGCTTCAGTGACCTCTGGGCCACGCACGACCCGCTCGCATTTCAGTCGATGTACAGGTATTCACAGTCACGTGTTTCACTGTCACACTCACCAGGAAGCAGAGCTGTGGCCAGTTGTGGATGAAGTACCTGTAAGTGTAAATTGAATAAGGCTCAGACAAGTCCTTGGTGATCAGTCTCATGATCCACGGCATCTGAAGCTCGGACTCGTAGCGGACATAACAAATGCCGTGGCTGTCCCCTTCCATTTGGCTGGGAGAGGTGCCCAGGTCGAGTCTGGCCATCTCTGCTGAGAGCGGCTGCTGCGGGTCACTGTCAGGACTGTCTCCGCCTGCACCCGTAGACTCGTGGGTCTTGACGCTCGGTGGTCTCGGTGCCTGTGGGTGGTCAAAAACGTCTTCTTTTCCGTCCTCGCCGGAATGGCCGTGGGCCCCCTCAGTTCTTGTGAGACCCGGCACTCCGTTCATGCTATTGTTGACCAGAGGAGAGTGACTACCGTTTTCGGAAAAGGGACTGTGGCCTTCGTGTTGAAAATGCTCACTATTGTTTTTAACAACAGACATATCATCGTTGCAAGCACCGCTGCCGCTGTCACAGTTGTCCAAGGACGGTCTGGGATTGTCAGGCCGGTTTCCTGAATGTTCGTGGCTGTCATCGTCCTCTGAAGGGCTGGCCAAGCCGTTTAGCTGTTGTTGCTCTCTGGCTTGAATTTTAAGGTGCAGCGCCGCCGGGCTACTTCGAGCTAGCATGTTTTTCTTCTTATTCTTAAGCGACGTTTTGACTTCACTTACAGACTTCTTTCCCGAGCTGATGACTCCACGCTCTTCCATGCGACAGGCCGGCTCTCCGTCTTCCTCCGCCGCCTCCACGTTCCCAGCAGTGGGAAATGGGGAAATATCAGCCGGGGATACAGGCAGTGCACTACTAGGCCCAGGCGGCACTGTGGCCATTCCACCGCATTAAGGTGGAGAGTCACGATTGTAAAACGTCGAACAAAATCTCATCCACAAGGCAAAAGAACAACCCAACAATAGAAGACCAAGTTCACCGAATATCACATAAATCCTATGCGTCTGTCACAATTATTTATCTGCTGGCGACGTTCGTCGCTGCTTTCTCCTCGATTTCCCTTCTGCCGTAAAGTACTGCCGCTGCAAACGCCATTGCAACAGTAGTCTGAAGCACTTTACGACAGTGGTTTATCGAACGACACACTCAAGTTTTCTCATTTATTACTCAGGGTAAAGTTTATATTTTATATTATAAAGTGCTTATATTTTAATGTATATTATAAATACCATGATTGGTTCCAAAAATATTTTGGTGTAAGAACGAAAGATAAAAAAGCCCGATGAGAAATTCAGTGATTTAAGAAGTTGCGATTTATCTATAACACCTAAACTTGTTTATTCAGGCACCAGCAGAAGACACAAAATTGTAACTATTCAGAATTTAATTGTCTAACTATTTTAAGTGCGGATGTAATTCTAAACTTGTCCATGAGATGTCACTATATTACCAATTCTTACCGGCGCGAACGCTATTTTGGCGTCTGGGTTTGCCTTGAGCAATTACTCAGTCCTTCAAATTATACATTTCATTCCATTACGTCTGTTATGCCATTTAAAATACTAAGGATGGTTTTTAAATGTCATCATGCTTACAACAACATAGAGAATGAGCTTTGATTAAACAAAAAATATTGCAGGAAAAAAAATCTCATGTTGAATGACATACTGCATGGCCTTTTAAATTAGAATCTTTAATTTGGGTAGTGGTGTTATTACAATATATATATATATATATATATATATATATATATATATATATATATCACATTAAATTTGATAGATTAATTTGATAGATTAATCTTACAATCAAAACATAACTGGTGGTGTTGCTCTGTTCTTTCTTAAGAAAATACATCACAAAAACTTTGTCAACTGTTCTGCATTATTCCAAATACAGTAAGGTGATTTCTTGATTAAAATCTGTCTTATCATATGTAGAAACTGTTGCAGTGAGCGACACCTCTTTTGTCCTAAACATTCAGTCACCTTGAGTTTATATTTACTTGATATGTGGCATTTATCTGTTTGTATGTCACCGTGGAAAAGACTGAAACAGAAGTGGTCCATTGAAAGCTAAGCCTTGGGGCTGAGAACTCTGAAGAGCTGGAATCAGACATGCACAATCAGTTCCCCCTTTTCAAATCTCCTTTACAGGCCTATCTACTTGAACAGGCTTCTCTTAATTACTTTCTCTGTCACTTAGTGAGCAGTGCCGGAGACTAGGAGCAGCAGCATCTTGCCAAAGACACTTGGCTAGGTTGAACCTATATTTATACATTTTCTCTCTTATACAGCCCTGTCCCTTATACACCTTCCTTTTTCGTCATCCTCCTCCTCCTTTTCCCCTCTCCATCCTGCATCTACCCTTTTCCAAATATCTCCAGGGCGTCAGTTGCATCATGTGACTGGTGCGCTTGTGATTACAGAAGTTGGCAACCGTGCTCATCCGAGAGGACGAGCGCAAAATACCTTGAAAATCACAGTGAGTGTAAAGAAACATAAGGTCAGCGCGGAGCTCTGCAGCTCAGGCTGACAAAGGCTCCCAAATACCCTTCTTTCGAATCTCTCTCCAGTCTTTCTGATTGAAGCGGTCTCAGGGGCTGCAGGCCAACCCTGGGATCTCCTCTTTCCTACCCCTCCCTTCTCCTACTCCTGCTTGTCATATTGGCTCGCTCTCCTCCCTCAGTTCACCTCCCCATGTTCTCCTATTTTTAATGTCTTTTTTTTCCCCCTGCCTAGCGTCTGGTCCACAAGAGCTGTATTTAATTAGTTTCTGTTGGGTTAATTAGGGACTAAAGTTAGGGGGTCGGACCACAACAAAAGCGGGTCAGGCTGGACGGATGCAGGTGCTCCTGTGTCGTTGCCAGATTCCACCGTTCAGATTAAGATGGCTGTAAATTGTCTGGAGTATCGAAGAGAAAGAGAATGAATGTCAGCAGAGGAGGTTTTTTTCAATGTACACCCACGCTGGCATCATTATTTCAGACATTTAAACAGTTTTACGGGATCTCAGCTCACGTTTGTCCCTTTTTCCCCCTCCAATGTTAACCCTCACACATCAAACTCAGCTTATTTAATGTATGTTGCGTTCAAGTCCATCTCCCCACTTTGGTGTTTGGTCTCATTCATATCTCTTTCATGGCAGCAGTCGGTCCTTTCTTTTTTTTCATCTAGGGGTGGCAGCTATATCCTTTCCTCCTGCTTTGTTGAGGGGCTCTGTAGAACGGAAAACACAAGGAGGACATGAAATAACCCATTTAAACAAAATAGCCAATCCAAGCCTCTGAACTGTACATCAGTCAGATCGTGTAAATGAAACAAACGAAAGCAACCAATGTGAGTCTACTAGAGCTTCTGGCTGCTATAGTTTGAGGGTTGCCTTTGCATTTCTACATATTGTTACCAATTAAAACAAACTACAAAGAGCTAGAACAGATATCTGGCCAAAAAAAATCTTATTATTATATTATTCCTATTATATTTCTAATTTGGACAGCACAGAGAACTAGAAAAAAAAGATTTGACCTTTTCTTCTGTCCCAGAGAGATGAAGAGGGACCAGATGAGCCGATAAGAGTGAGAGGAGGTGAAGGGAGAAGACACAGGGAGGAGAGGAGAGAGGGCATCTCTGGCATGGCTGGAGACCCTCAGTGTGTGAGGGGTCCTGGGGCCCTTTAGACAGGCGCCAGCCCAGCAGGGAGGCAGAGACAATCACGCAGCTCCAGATCCAGTACAGAGAGATGGAGGGATGGCAGAGATGAGGAGGACCGAGGAGGACTGAGGAGGGGCGGGTGGGAAAGTGCTGAAAGGTGGAGGACACAGACAAGGAGAAGACTGGATCTGAGTCCAGGTAGGAACAGAAAAAGCTGGACAAAAGGGTAGAAATGACAGTGTTGAGAAAGAGGAGTGCAGAGAAGAAAGGCAACGCTAGCAAGAGATGGCAAATATTCCCTCTGTTACAGTCTTTATCACAGGCCCAGATCGTGGCGTATGAACAGTGATCCAAGTCAACCATCTGCTGAGGCTAGATAAGCCTGGGAGAGCTGGGTATTGAGCTGTCACTCAGGGAGGAGCACCGAAAAAGAAAGAGAGGAGGAGACAGAGGAGAAATAAAGACAGAAGAGAGATGGAGCGGGAGGGAGGGCTCCACGCAAAGGTAGAAAAAAAAATCAAAGGGGATGATTTGTACAGACTGGAGAGCATCCGTCTTATTAGACGGAGACTTAACGTCAAACAGACGTCCAGCCACGTCCTGCTTGATCTCAAAATAATCCTTCGACTAATGAGAAGAACAATAAAACTCCCTTTTTCACATATACAAACAGACGCACACTCGTGCACGGACACACGCGCACACACGTCCACTAGCGTCATCGCTGCTAATCGGGGCTGACGATGACACGAGGCCATTTGTCGTTTATTCGCTGTCACCAAAAAACATCCACGCATGTCACCAGTTACAGTCGATGCTAATTCAGGCTGTTTCCTTATCGTTACGGCTCAGAACACACACGTTAAATGGACCAAAAAAAAAAAAAAATAATGTTTATGTGGTGGTGGTGGCAGCAGCGGTGGAGGTGGGGGTCTCACTCGTTAGACACCTCAACTGGTGGTGAAGATCCCCAGAGTGGAAGATGAATTACTGGTTGATTAAGCCTATATGTAGGTGATTAAGTTAAATCCTATTTAAAAATACCCCTATGCCACTTACCGCATAACTATGAATAAATTATTATCCCCTAACTTTTTGAGATTGTGGGAAAAGTTTCTTGCTTTGTGGCGTCGTCCATATCCAAACCCAGCTCTGGATTTTTGTATATGTGTTTATGTTTACTCTAGTAAGGGGTCGGGCATGAATTAAGTCCGGGAGGGGGTTCAGGTCTGGGAGTGGGGGTTAGGAGGGGATTAGTCGGGGCCAGTTGGATCATTTTACAGCCGGAGGACCCCCCTCACCCTATGCAGTCTCCTGGACAATGAGGATTAAACTCCTCTTGTTCCTCAACTCTGAAAAACGGCAGGACGACAAAGAGACTATTCCTCCTGGGTCCCCGTGGCTGCGGCCGGGAGCCGAGCTGCATGAGGAGAGGAGGGAGGGAAGGAGTGAGCAGGAGGATGGAGGGATGGAGGGGGAGGCAGGAGGAGGCAGGGGGTCCATCATAAAATTAATCCCTTCACAGTTTCCTCTGGGTGCAAAGTGAGATATGAGGCAGACATGTCTAATGAAACAGCACAGTCATCTAAGGGCAGAGCGATAAAAGCATATATTAAACTAATGGAGCTCATCATTAGTGCCGCCATTAAGCCAATCCAGAGGGCCGTGCTCTCCTTTGGTGATCAACCAGAGAGATTAATCAATACTATTAAAACTCCACCATCCCACGTTCTTAGAATGCAGCGCTGCAATACTGCGATTTACGATATCTCCGCTCGCTTACCCATAATCCTCTGGGTTGGAACTATAGAGAGCTGGATCAAAAAAAACAACAACAGTTTACCATCTGCGGAGCACTGCTAGCCTCCTATTCAGAAAAGAAATACAGAGATTTTCCCAAAGAAACTATGCGGGACAATGAGAAAATAAAAGAAATATAAATATAATCACAGCCTGACGAATCCACATAGTGTCACTTCTGAATTTAAGCACTCTAATCTGATATAACCGAGCGATAAATCCGGTGTAAAGGCCCTAGTGTAGATCAGTGTGCAACCATAGCCTGAGGCAGGGTGATTAGTTCCCTATGTGGCAAAGTGTCCATCCGCAGACAGAGTAGTGGGCTCAGTATGTGGCAGGCTTAGCCAAAGACAGAGATTTGGAGCCCTCAGTGTTTTACTGTAACCGCTATTGTTGCTTATTGCAACAGAGGACAAAAGTGATTTTTTTTTTCCTGCTTTTAATATGATGCAAGGATCAAATTTACTGGTCACTGTCCAAATAAGAGGGATGATAAAAGAAGAGGAGAAAAGGAACAGAAGTCTGCCGGTTTTAATCTTCGGGGGGGAAAAATGAGGGAGTCAATATGTGAACGTAAAGCGAGGAGGGAAAGAAAGAATCGAGAGGCACAACAGAACCAGGGGGAGTTGGAGAGCAGAGGAGGGGGATTTCATACAAAAAGGCTCTCTTTTGCTTATGAAAGAAAGAAAAAAAAGAGCAAAAGAAAAGCTCCTTCTCGCCTCCTGGACGCAGTGTCAAACCCAATCAGCGTCTGGCCTGGCAGCGCGGCTCGTCTCCCAGGCACCGGCTCACAATGGAGGTGATCCTGGGCCGCCACACCTCTCACTTCCAATCTGTATCCTCCAGGACGAGACTGAGAGCAAGGGGGCCGTGTGGAGGGATGACAATGCTCTTGAAGAAATACTTAAATTCTTATTATATAAAAAAGAAACTCTATGTGGCGAGAATTGGATTAACAAGTAAAAAGTGAAAATAGCGCTATTAGAGTAGCTTTAGATCACTTCAGGTTGATTTGGATGGCTAATATCAGAGGATAAACGGCTGCGTAGGTGGTTATTGTTCTTAAAAGATTCTCAATACAGGTGACGAGAATGGGACTTAGTGTCAGAGGGTAAGCCAAACACAAACATGGATAAACTGCTCAACGATTACAACCATCAACAATCCCTGAGCGGTGCGCTCGCGCGCTAATAAACTTGAGCAACAAGGCTTGATCCTACAGAGAGAGAGAGAAAAACCCTCGCCACTCAAATAAAAAATGTCTGTTTTGAATAGACACCCCCTAAATCGCATTGTTGAGCAAATCCTGTATTAAAGGAAAGAGTAACTCTGCATTTATAGTCCTGAAGACTTTAGTTAAGCCTGTGCCTCTGCCACTTTGCAACGCGGGCTTCATCCAGCTTGAGTAAATCTGTTGCTCAATGGCGATTGGCTGAAGACGAAGGGGCCATCTTTTTCACATGCTTCCCTGCCTGACACCCCGAACACCCTCCCCCCCGCCCCCCAAAAAAAAGTCTGCTAGTGTTTACCCGTCACCAAACAATGGCCGGCTACTGGCAATTAAACAGCATTTTCCAAGGAATCCGTTGCACTGGTCTAATGGCATTACTGTTGGATGATTCAATCCCTGAATAGTCAACAGGATTTTGCTCCTCACCAGGAAAATACTGCTTCATCGAATTACCCGTATTACATAGATTTACCCGAAGCTTATGATTCAAGGTTCACAGATTACTGTTCTTGTAAAGATGGCGGGAGAAAGGAGTGATAGCCCAGAAGAGCGACGACTCCAACGCCTCAAAGCCGGGCTGATGCTAGCTCAGAGGCTACACTTCCAGAGTTAGAGAGATTATTAATTCATTCTTGTCTTATAATATCAGATGTGCAGAGATGCTTGTACAGTATTTACACTCACAAATACAAACAGCCGTGCACAAACATACAGAAGCCAAACCGCACATTGTGGCCTTTGACCTTTCATGGGTTGACTTATGCTGGATAGCTCAGGGAACCAAGAAGACCAGCCAAGTCCATTATCTCACAATGAAGGGCTAATTACTGGGCCTGCAAGCCTCAAATCACACGGCAGCAGACTGCCTGTCTCTGTCCTCCGCTCACCCAACATCTTAATTGGTCTTTTATTCTCTCTTCATTTTTACTGTGCCGCTCTCCCCGACTCGCTCCTTCTCTCGCCTTAGCCATTTCGCACATAAAAGCAGGATGCTAATTGCCTACTCTGGAAATATTGGGCCTGTGATTAGCTAGGCAGAAGGTTTGGATTTTCCTGTCTGTGCGAGGGAGCGTCGAGCCAGCACGCTGCGCGCAAAAATGAGAAGCTGCGAGAAATGTCATTTCCTCGTCATCGACGTGCGAGGAAGCCGGGGGTGAACGTACACGGGCCGTCATTGTGCTCCAGTAGCAATTTGTTGGACTGCTGTGTTGGCAAAACATTGATAGAGGAGGAACAAAATTACAGGAAAATGAGTTCAGTTAGTTGTCGGCAGAGTTGGAGGATTGTTATCATTAAGACTAATTATTTGGGACCGCTGGACAAATAACTGTCGATCCCACTTAATGTGGACTTAATAATAATAAAACATCTTTTACCTCAGTTTTGTTAATAATTGGTGCAGAAAATAAATACGTTGATGGTTACATGTATGCTTATATTATTGTGTATTTAATATTTAAAATGTGTTTGCTGAAAGGGAGAGGATGAAGATTTATAGTGGTTCATACTTGCTCTTTTTCACACATGTAAATTCAATTGGAACAAATGAAGCTGTGATTATCTATAATTATCTATAATCATGCATTTGATTTTTTTTTGGGGGGGGAATAAGGACATTTTGATTCATTTTGATTCACAATTGCGTTGTAACATGAGGAATGTAATACTGAACAGACACATTTCTGTTAGCAGTTATTTATTATTTATATCCTGGAATGTTTGAAACCTGAAAAAATTGGGGAAAGCGTGCAAATAAAAACAACCAAAACAAATGTAATTGACTCTGCCTTTTTCTGATGATTTTTCTATTGTAATGCTAGCGTTTCCCATGGTAATCTTCATCTCTTCTCTATAACTGTCAGATGTTAGCGGGATTTTAGTAACTCATCTCCATCCAGAGTCACCTGCCGTTTGACCTCTGACTCGTCCCGTTACCCAAAAAAAACCTTTCGGGGAAGCTGGGGTGGATATTGAAATACTCTTTCAGACACTTTGTCCAACATGTCAGGGGGAAAAAAATGGAAGAAGGAGGAAGAGAGCTTTCGTTTTGCCAACGATGAGGAGTGTTTGGGCAGCGCAATGACCGGTGGAAGTAGTGGGGGGGGAGGTTTTTTTGGGGGGCCGAGAGGGGAGCAGTTCGGCTGTTCAAAGGCTGGCTTTTTGCATTGTTGGTCAGTTGGGGATTAAGGTCCTCTGTGCAGCAGAATAGCCCCTCTAATTAAAAAGGATAAGAAGGCAGAAAAATAGTGAGAGGCACGGGAGGAAGCAAAGAGAGAGGGAGAGGGGAGAGCAAATTTGTAGAGAAAAGAAAGAAAAGAAAAACTGTTTTCAGTGTCACTCCTGCAGCCGGGCCCATCGATTCAGACTGGATTAACTTTACACTCCTCCTCCTTGTTTCTCTCTGTCACTCTGTCCCCCAATCCCTTTCTGTCACTCTTTCTGCGTTACGTTACTGAAAATTTAGTCTCCACATGCAGGCTATTTTAGGAAGATACAATTAAATGATGTGTTCAAAGCCTGTAAATGAATCCTGACCTAATTGCAGATGTACGCATAAACGTTCAATGTTTGCACTCATCATAAAATCTAAAAAGAAAAAAAACAAAAAAAAAACGTATTTACTTCCTTCCCCCGATCCAGACAAGACTGTGCATGTGCTAACAAAACAGAGAAGTGCACTGATCCTGTGTGTGTGTGTGTGTGTGTGTGTGTGTGTGTGTGTGTGTGTGTGTTTATACTCAGTATTTGCAGCCGTGTGAATGGGGACTAAAGGGGGCTGCGTGTGCACTGTGGCCCAGATGCTGGCTGACAGTAGGTGGGCTGTTTGCAGTGGGGATGCCAGGTTGTGTTTTTGTTTGTCCCTCCTCTATCCCGCCTGTCTCCCTCCTCTAACCTGGTGGGGGGTCCAGGGCTCCCAGGGCAGTCCCTGCTGACCAGTACCCAGGTATGAGGCTTCTGGGTTTGGTTAATACTATAGCCGCAGGCCGCGGGAGGTTAACGAGGTACCAGCAGGGCAAAGACATTCAGCCTTCCCTTGGGCAACCGCAACTGGTGGATGCGTCTCAGTGAAATACATAAAAATGATCTCATGACAAGAGAAGGAAGACAAACTATCATGTTGTTAGTTTATAGTAAAACAAAAGCGTTTCTCAGTTCACAACTTTAATTCTAACCAACAAGTAACCGATAAAAAGTACAGAGGAGAATTTTTTTTTACAAGAAAAGCTATAATCGACCTTTGGAAGTGACAAAACTGATAATCTGCACTGATTTTACCTTATGGTTGTAGAATGAAGATGATTTATATCTACAGTCACAGTGCTGGCGTCACATTCTCAAACCACTGTTGACAGTTTTTGACAACTTTTTAAGTATTAAAATGACATTACGCCCTAAAATATGTCATTAAAGCGCTCGTGAAAAGCAAAGCCGGTATCAATGAGTCGCACCAGGTTGTCTTTAACATGAAAAAGGTAAAAATGAAAAGGTCTTGACGTCCTTTGTCTGATTTCTCTTTTTGTGGCAGAAGCACCTGCCGTCTGGAGCCCTGGAAATATGGTAATTCAATATGTTTAGACGCTCCAGTTTGTTGTAGAAGCATTGATGAATTTATCGCCTCCGCCGTCGTGTCTGTCAATAAATCTATCGGTGCAAATTTGGGGGTGCAGATGGTCAAAACAAGCCTTCATATTTGACTCTGACAGATTGGATTTGTCATTGATTTGACCTTGAGATGGACAACTGAGGAGAAATACACTGGAGGAAGTTTTGGATGTGAGAAAAGGAGATATTACGGGCTGTTATTAAGCAGGCAGCTGCTGGAAGACAGAGCAGGCAGCACATCAGACCCTCCTGATTCCAGCCAGCATTATCCAGCGCTGCATGTGAGCGCGCGCTATCTCAGTCCCACGATTCTTAGCCTTCCATTCGTCTCCCTGACAGCAGGAGCAACCGTGACTCCGTGAGTTGGCCCGCAGACAGGGGGAGGGCACATTGCCACAGACGTTAACAAGCGAATTCACCTTTTTACAGCCACGGCCCCGTTTAGCTAAAACACTCCCCAGGGCTATTAGATATTTTCTGATGAATTATATATCAGAGCTGAAGATGAAAGGACTCCGCGTGAGCCAAAAACATATAGCTGTGGGACAACAAGGGAAGCAGATAGTCTTTGAGTGTGGTTAGGCTGTTTGTTTAACCGAGATCACTGAAGGAAAATGGGAAAAATCGAACATTTTAACATTAATATGAACAGATCTTATAATATACTTGGGATTGTTATTATTGTCATTATTGCCCAAACAACAACAACAAAAAAAAAGTGTAGTAAAATAACCAAATTTGAGTTCCACCTCGACAGCTTTGGCTTGAGGTGTTTAATAAATAAAGCTAGGTTACTGTATAAACACTGGAGTCCGTACAGCAACGTATTGATTGTGCCTAAGAACCCAGCAGCCCCACAGTCTGTTCATCTGGCAACTATTCTCCTAATTAGTTTTCTAACCTGCTGCTTGTTGGGAGGAACATCCATCCTGGGCCCCACCGTGAGGACAAAGTTCCTTTAAAATGAAAGAAAAACATCTTTATGAACTTACACTTGCTTTTTATTGTGTGTGTTTTTTTTAAATGTAACACATATAAACTGATAAGCAAGAAGGGTGTATGTGTGTGTGTGTGTGTGTGTGTGTGTGTGTGTGATCTTGTACTTGCTGAATAATGAGTACCACAATATTCATTCTACTAGCAAAGCAAGGACATTTTTGAGAAGTGAGGACATTTCGGCTGGTCCTCACAACTTCAAAGGCCTGTTTGAGGGTTAAGATGGTTTTAAGGTTTAGGTTAGACTTGGGTTTAGGTTAGGGTTAGGGTTAGGGTTACAGTCAGGGGCTTGGTAGTACAATATGCCTATGAAAGTCCTTAAAAGGATGTGTGTGTGTGTGTGTGTGTGTGTGTGTGTGTGTGTGTGTGTGTGTGAGGGGCGTAGAGGTTCTCAGACTGCATTTTTCCCTCTTAAATCTCCTTTACAGGGTTACACAGAATCAAACCGTGACACATCCACGAGGGAAGTTATTTTCGCCTCCCGCTGTTAGAGTTGCCTCACTTTTGCTTACTCAGCTCTTTTTGAAAATTAAATCTGTTGGCTTTAAATCTTCTGGTCGGATTTGTTTCATACATTTCATTCATCGGTTCAGTGGCCATAAAAAAGTAATATTGAATATTATGTGGAATACCGAGGTGGTGTTGGCCACCTGCAGTATAATTTACTGAAGCCGCTGCGTCTTTAGGCACCTCCGTCCATCATATTTTCCTCTCATTTCTATTGGTTGGTAGAATTTCTGGCAGTCTGCCTCTCTGTGTATAAATACTGAGCATCTGTATCCGACAAGCCACCGTGAGGAAACCAGCCTTGATAGAAACACATTCTTGGCGACTGGAGATTGGGGGGAAAAAAACAAACAAACAAACAAAAAAAAAAAAAAAAGAAAAAAAAAAACGAGCTTTAAATATCAGCAATTAAAGTAAGTGACTTATTTAATTAGGGGTATTCGGAGTATTTTAGTAGCAAAAGGGCCTTTTTAAAGATAGTTTTAAGAGTTTCTCGCCGTGAACAGAAAGCCCATGGGGAGGTAATTGAGGAGGCGTTCTTTTTTAAAAAACTTTGCTCCGGACCGCAGACTCGGAAGTAAAGAGGCACTCGACCGATTAATGACGGGACGGTGGAGCAGTCGACACTTCAGATAATGGCTGCACTCGAGTTTGGGGTTTGACTATGAACTCTGGAGTCCGATTAACCAAGACTGTTTAGCAGGATGTTTTTTATTCTAGTAAAATTGTGGAGAAAACGTGTAACTTCAGACTTAATAAGACCGATACCCAAGGTAAAGTAATTGTTAATATAATAATAATAATAATAATAATAATAATAATAATAATAATAATAATAATAATAATAATAATAATAATCGTTGGTCGGTTTGTGGTTGCGCTGGGGGGTTTCGGGGGGTGTCTGGCAGTCAGCTGCTCTGATAAATACTATGCCAGGCTTTGTTTTATTTTCGTGACGCAGAAAATTGCGGGGGCCTGGATGCGGAGTCGTGGCTGGCGTCATGTAATCAGGCCAGCGCGTGCCGTCCGGATTATCTCGTTAATTTCTTACAGAAGGACAGAAAGAGAGAGATGGAGAGAGCAGGAGAAACCCTCCCGCAGCCCGTCATAATAGTCATAATTAATGGCATGGGTGCGGAAGATGTGTTATTGAACGGATGTGGCACAAACGGCAGCAAAGAGAAAAAGGTGACAGATTGAGGGATTGAGTGGCCGTTATTGGCTCTATATAAACCGGCGCCCCGCCGTCCTTGGAACTTTATTCTACAGGTAGGTGTCACTCCAAACGTTAGCAGTGGACCCAGACAGCAGCATATGGTATAAACTAATTAGCTACTAATGAAAATATTGTTTATGAGTTTAATAACCTCACACAGACAGGCCTTTGGTTTGTAATAATGCTGATTTTTAACCCCAAAAAATTGATTAATACATTTACTATTGTGCAGTTTGTTCTATTTTAATAGAATTCATTCATTTTGCACTTTAATTTGCTACAATCAATAATATTTAACAAAGTGATATCATTTAGTCATATATAGTATTACCCGAATAAGGTTTTATTTTAATTATTCAAGCGTTTTTTTTTGTTTTTACATACATAACAATACAAAGTGGTGGAAATAAACGACTCTCCGAGTAAAAACTTTTTCTCCTTTAATAGCAAATTTAGGGGTTATCTCCTTGTTTATTTAGATGAAGTGCTTCTCTCTAATCAACACTTTTCGATAGTCTCTCCTTCCAAATCTAATTACCGGGAGCAATTCATTAGGAAAGGGTGTGTGTGTGTGTGTGTGCAGGGCGGGGGTTCGTGCTGGAGGAGGGCCGCGAAGAGGACAGTAATATGTGAGAATTCACTTGGGGAATACCTCCGTGTTCCTAATTATTTGTTAAAAGTTCCCCTTCGTATTTTAATTTGGTTACATTTCAATGTACAAGAGTTTTAGTGGGAAGCAACAATAGTTGGAGATCTATGAGTGAAGACGCTCAGCTGGAGCTGCATGAGCGCGCAATTTGCAGCATCGGCGTCTTTGTTTGTTTCCTAAAGTCTTTTGTTATCAGCATTACTTATCAGTCAACAGTGAGCTTTGTTTCTGCAAATGGCCCCCCAATCAGCTGTCTATTAAGCTGCGCCTAACCTGTGGGTATATGCTAATCAAGGGCCCGGTTGGGGCCCAACGACTGTGCGCATTTTAACGACAATGTTTTGTTTTGGTGCTCCAAGAGGAGTGCGTTTGGGAGAGAGGTGGAGGAGGAGAAGAGGCGGGGTTATAGTAGCAGTTAGTGAGTGTGGTGGTGGTGGTTGGGGGGTGGTGGTGATGGCGTAAGCTCCAGTCAGCCAGACAGAGCATCCTCAGTCCGGCAGGGACAGCTGGGGGTCTCCACTCGCCTTTTAAGAGCCCTGCTATCCCGAGGACGCCCACTTTTTAAAGCTGCCGCGGTGCGTAAAGGCTGCGCGTAAAAATACACCAGCGGACGAGTTCGAGTAACCTTTGCCTTTCTCCAGGTTCGTCCCTACGTGGATCAACAAGGATTACAACTATTTTGTCTTTTCTTGTTCTTTTATTATCATCGGCCGTCAGCATGATGTCTTATTTGAAACAACCGCCGTACACGGTGAACGGACTGAGCTTATCTACCTCAGGAGTGGACCTGCTCCACCCTTCAGTAGGATATCAAGGTAAAAAACAACAACAACAACAAAAAAAATTAAATCATACTGTGTTGGTAGTTTGCAAGTTATTTAACAATTTTACATTTTAAAGATACTGTGTTTTTTTAATCGCTGCTGGAGAATGATGAGAACTTTCCACACACGAGAGATGTAAATAATCAATTTTCTTTCTTCTTATCAGCAACCCCTCGCAAACAGAGAAGGGAGAGGACGACCTTCACTCGGGCCCAGCTCGATGTGCTGGAGAACCTGTTCGGCAAGACTCGCTATCCTGATATCTTCATGAGAGAAGAGGTGGCCTTAAAGATCAACCTTCCAGAGTCCCGAGTGCAGGTGAGGTTCCTGCGTAATCACTCGGTCCACATTTAACCAAAATCCCTTGAGAAATCTGCCCCTTTGTTGTTAATTAATCGCCAGTTTCATTTGCGAAACGATTGACAAACGAATTAAATACTTAAAATACGTTTAAATGACATTTCAAAGTGGGACTCACTACATTGAATCTCTAATTTGTATATATGTATATATTGTATATATTTACAAACGTTTGCACTGAAGGAGTTGCTTTTCATCTCGTTGTACATGTAAAAGATGTATAATGACAATAAAATGCATTCTATTCTGTTCTATTCTAATTTATTTTGTTGGAACACCTAGTTACAATTTAGATTAATACTCGTAATTTTCCTCCCAGGTTTGGTTCAAAAACAGACGGGCCAAGCATCGGCAGCAGGCCCAGCAGACCCAGACCGGAGTGCAGAACAAGGCTGTCAACAAGCCACTGAAAAAGAAATCCTCTCCGGTGAGGGAAGTAAGCTCAGAGAGCGGAGCCAGCGGGCAGTTCACCCCGCCTTCCAGCACCTCTCTCCCGCCTGTGAGCAGCAGCAGCGGCGGCAGCGCGGCGCCCGCTTCTATCTGGAGCCCCGCGTCCATTTCCCCGCTCTCCGACCCGCTGTCTACCTCCTCCTCCTCCTGCATGCAGCGCTCTTATCCAATGACCTACAGCCAGGCGCCGGCCTACAACCAGAGCTACACGGGCTCCTCGTCCTACTTCGCCGGGATGGACTGCGGCTCCTACCTATCGCCCATGCACCACCAGCTGTCTGCCGCGGGCTCCACCATGAGCCCTATGACCAACAACGGGATGTCCAACCACCTGAGCACCGCGTCCTCCCTGTCCTCGCCTGCGTACGGGGCTGCGGGGCTGGGTTTCAGCGGGGACTGCCTGGACTATAAGGACCAAGCGTCCTCATCGTGGAAGCTCAATTTCAACGCCGACTGTTTGGATTACAAAGACCAGGCAGCGTGGAAGTTTCAAGTGTTGTGACAGGAAAGAACTATGAAAGAGACCACTCGGAACTGCAAACTGTGAATTAAAAAAAACAAACAAAAAAAAAAACAAACAAAAAAAACAAATCCGAGGCTGAGGAGCAGCGAGCTGGCGATTTCTCCAAGCTCCAAATTCTACCTCGGACGCAAGCAGAACAGGACTGCCAGCCGGTTGTCTCACTTGTTGGGTTAATTTATTGAACATTCACACTGACTTCACCTCCACTTTGATCAAGGACACGGAACAAATGAGTTGACCAAAAGGAAAAAAGGGATCAAAAGACTTAAAGATCCAAAGCCTGACTGGGCTGAATTTGAAGACTAGGTCAGATTTTCTTCTAAGCTTCTTAAAGACTCCCCTTTCTTGTCTTTTTTTTTCTTTTTCTGTTGAAACACTAAAAAGCCCCTTTGATCAAAGCGTGGTCCGTGAGTGTGTGTGCGTAAAGTGTGTGTGAAATAGAGAGCAGCATTGATATGAACACAGATGCACTATTAATTTATGAGAAATATGTTTAATTCTAGGTTACAGAGACAATCAGTCCATTTGTCCATTTGTGTTCATAACTGTCCTTCTATGTTTTGACATATTTTCCAGTCTTTAGATTTCTTTTAAAATTGTGCTTCTTTGTACTTGTCTACTTTTTTTTTCTCCCCACACCACAAAAACAACTGTGAATTTGACGGGTTTATTTCCATGTCTCAAGTGTTAAGTGGAAAATTATTACAAGGCTCCATTAGCTGAATGAAAATAGGGATTGCAGGGTAAAGCAATAGCAAGGTTCATGTAAAGGCGGCCAAAGGCCACAAACATATGACAATAAAGAAGACACAATAACACTTGTGTAAACCCATCTAATCTGTGTTTGTTCCACGATATACCCACACAGCATGTTGCCTTAATTTGCGGGGAAAATCAATTTAACTGTAAACTTTTTAAAAAATTCCGATTCGACCGTAGCTAAATATACATTAAGCCTAAAAGTTTAAACATAAAATCACATCTCTGTATCAGTAAAATCACTGCTTTCTAACGGAATGTGAAATATGGCAGAGCTATGTTAATCCCGTCTCATAAAGAGGGATAATCCAATATTTATTGACGGCTCCTCTTTTTGCTTTAAGCAGTTCACACATGGAATCCAGAGAAGGAAGATAGATAGATAGATAGATAGATAGATAGATAGATAGATAGATAGATAGATAGATAGATCCGACGGGCCTTCTGACCGTACGTATGACGCGCGTTCAGACGCGCAGCCTCGCGGGATTTGGAGAAACATGCGTGGATTAATCCAGAGACTCGTACGAGGATTAAAGATAAAATGGGCTCGTGCTATCGGTCTAATTAGGAGATGTTAGAGTCTCAGAATTCCGACTTTTTTTTCCACTCAAAGAGCTTAATTGTCCGTTTGGCCCACGTTTAATGTGGAATGTCAGGCAAGACCGCGGGCCGACTTTTGTCTGAAGTGCGCACCGTTTAACGATTTAACAGGATATCCTGGTTTTTTTTAATCAAAATTCTTTAGGTTTCGGGGCATGAAAAGTCATTTTCAGCAGGCACAATTCCTCAAAAGTGACTAAAAATACTAATAAGTAACAATTACATTTTTAAAGACAACGTTGATGCAGATGAATTCATATAAAACATAACGTGTGATTTAGAGAAAAGGTCCAAAGTAAATTCACTGAGACAATGTGCAAAAAACGAACTGAAGTGCAAAACTTAAACTCTGAATCGAACATTTTGGACAGATTCAGCCAAACTCGGTCTCTCCTGCAGGACGATCAGCCCCCCCGAGCATCCATTTGGTTTTAATTAAGCACAAGCGACACTAAAGGGGGACATATGGACCCGACAGACGCGCTTTATTAATCCCCTCATCATATTAATGATGATTAACAATCAGAAAAGGAAGCCTCCTTTTGGTCGAGGAGGTTTTCCCCAAACGGCAGCTCTGACCTGCGGGCATCAGGTGATCTGCTGGGATGGCGAACAAACCAACTTCAGTTCGTTTGAATCTCTGTCATTTAGGTCGATATCCGCTCTGAAAACGAGCCCAAAGCTCCCAGTGGCTCCTAGGGCCTTGACTCATCCTCATTATTTAATACCTACCATACGTAAAAAAGAATTGATTCATTTTATTTGGCAAATTATTGCTTTTACAAAATAAATTAAATGAATAAAAAAAAATCAATACCCTAAGAAGTTTTATTTCATTTATTTTTGTTTTAATTGTCATTAGGACAACCCTTAAAGACAACTCAAAATATAACTCTGCACAGCATATTAAGATTAAATAATTTGGATTATTTCAAATTTTAAAGGACGGGTCCTGTTTTTCTGGCCTTTTCTCATTATTTTTCCAATCTCAAAATTAACAAATACAGGTCACTTTACAGAGCAGACACACAAAATCTCTATGAGTAATTTATGAATTGTGAAAAGCTGTAGTTTAAACAAAGATGGGATGACTTATCAGCTGCTTGGGTCACTGACAGCCACCTGACTGTTCTTCCTTTCCAAGAAGAAGACTGAGAGAAAGTTCGGCAGCAGCTTCCGTCCTGTATGCTAATAAAGTGGGATATGGGCCTGATCCTGTGGCAGCAGTTGTTTCACATGAACTAAATAGTTTCTTTTATGAGGAAGAGAAAATGGGCGCTAAACGGCCAAGTTGTGAGTGAGAATACAACTGAAATCTTTTGTTATGCATAAGCATGTGTCCTACATTCCCCCAGAGATGATGTCTATCACATATCAGCACAGTAACACATACATAATTCATCTGCAACAACAACAGTAGTGGAATCTCATTTGAATGCATGAAACAATAGTGTTCCTGTACTCCATTAGACTGGCGGTTGAGGATATGGTGAATGGCTAAACCTAAACACTCTCCCTGACCTCCTCAATCTGTGTTAAGCCATGTAGCGTTTAGTGTGATTTCGTCCAAACGGATTACACAATTTGATGGGATTAAACTCAATTCTATCAGATGCACATTCTGAACGTTGCCATGTGGCGTTTTAATGGGACTTAAAGTGATGGGAAATGTTCTTTCAGTTGCTTCAAACACTCAAAGGGGCAGCGGAGCTTGTGTCGAGATTCCTGATGAGGACAAAAAGGGCCTCGTCTGCTGTTAGGGCAGAAATACCGCAGTAATCTGTTCAAATTAAGGGCTTTTGGAGAAATTTAGGTGTTCTAAATAACACATTTCAAACGAGCAAGATATTTATTTACTTGTTAGTATTTGAAATGGCGTATATGCTCTGCAGAAAAATGGCCCCTGTGACTGAGATGCTACTGGATTTCTTAAATTCCACCGATTTATTGCACGCGGCACACAAGCATTTCAAATTTCTCTGAATCACCTGTTTGAGTAGAAAAAGATGAATTTTTCTTGATGATGCTTAAATATTCTCACACATAGACAGACATTATGCAGAAGTCAAAAATCTCATTAAAGGTTTAAAGATAATCCAGCATATGAAAAATAAATAATAATAAAAAAAAAGCTAAATTGGTGGTTCACAAATGTCAGTGTCTATTTTTTTGCTCTCCTTTTCTCTAAAGCGTGCATTTAGCTTCGACTTTTCAGCCCCGGATTATGTTGACGGTGGACACTCAGCCAACAAAGCACTCCTGTTCTTATAAGAACAGACCATTAGCTGGAAAAAAAAGATAAATCTTCTTAAAAGAGCAAAAGGGAGATGTGGTAATAACAGATTACATGCACTTAATAGCCAAATTTATATCCGCAAACCAGAGCTAAAAGCATTTGATGCTAAGGGATGATTGAGTGACGTATTGTTTGGGAAGCTATAGAAGAGAGAGGAGAGGATGGAGCCGTGATAATGATGAAAAACTATTACTTAAGCTCATCAAAATGTTTTAAATGTAAAGCAAATGAATGTAAACCAGTGAAGTAATAGCGATAATTTCAGATTTAAACTGCGATTGTAGCAAAACACCAGACCAGCGTACGCAGGAGATCAAACGTACAAAAAGGCAGAAAAATCAATTCAGTGTAATCAGTCCAAGCCCCTCAATTCAAACAACCGCCACAGAGAAGCAGTCCTGTGGTGTTCCACAGCTCCTGAGGGCCTCCTGCAGGCTTAGCTGGTGGAACGAGTTCTAGTATGTCTTCAAGTAAGGTCACGTCAGTCGACTGCGTTCACGTTTTGAGTTAAACGCCGACCTCAGCTGCCAGACCTCTCCTGTAGGGGTCTCACAACACAGAAGTCAAAGGTCAAGGGTCCCCCCAGTGCTCCCAAGAAAGCAGACAAGTGGAGAGCAGCGACGCTGGGCAGCGACAGCATCTACTGAAGCGCTGCGGTTTACGAAAGCTGCATGTTTTTATTTATTAATGAATACGACTGCTCAATACCTTATTCTGTTGTTCAGTCACGGCGATTATGAAGTTGATCAGGTTTTCTGTTAGAGGTTAAAAACATACTGCTTGCTAATACGTTGACGGTTAGAACGGATTTCTAAGTAAAAGCCTGCGTTCTTCCTGCAGTGTGGACTTTCCTCGTGACTGGGCAGATGGAGAGGCAGGTAGGTTCGATGACAGATGTCATTTTCTCTCCCCACCTGTTAATGGCAGCACCGAGCGTGTCCGCTGCGGCCGCATGTGGGGAGGAGCTGAGCAGGCGGGGATGGACTCGCCATCCAGGCCTGTGTATCCCCGTGGAGAGCGTGGAGCCAGCTTTGATGTGTCTGCGGCTTTCTGGATCAATCGTCATATTTGTGTAAGTGTGTTAGTGTGTTAGTGTGTGTGATTGAGGGGGTAGGAGGAGTGTGCCCTCTTCGCACCCCCACAGCCGCCACACGCCTGGCCACCTGCTCCAGGATTAGAGAGCATGCGGATTACACGCGTCACAATGGAAATACACAAACACAAATATGCCCTCAGCCAACAAAAGACACACACGCACACACACGCACATGCCGGACACATCGCCTTTAGCATCGTCATCATTTTCACAGTTTGGGAAGCGATGACTGATGTGCAGAAGATGTTTGTGAGGACTGATGCTGTCAGGAGGAGAGTTCAGCGTTTTGGATTATTGCTTGACAGTTTCTGTCAACGTGTGTGTGTGTGTGTGTGTGTGTGTGTGTGTGTGTGTGTCGGGAGGTGTTGGCCATGCCAGCTCTCCTCTGACTCACAACAGATCTCTAAAATCACGGCCACGTCGGCCGACCTTCGTCTGAATGTCACTGTTGCTAACAGCAGCTGTGTGACTTCTTTTAAATGTTACAGAAAAGGATGCGTTCACAGGAGTCAGGAAGAATTTCACAGGTCAGTTAAGAAAGGAAAAAAAAAAAATACCGATAACAACAGAGATAACAACAGAATGCAATTAAAACTGAAGACCAGGTTGGAGTAAAACCAAGCAAATGATCAGCTGTGGGTCTGATTAAATGCTGTGTGAAAACTCATTACTATTACACTTTCATCGATAGTTACTTAAATACTCTTGAATATGCACACCAATCATCACCTGGGACCTGGTATCTATCTGCAATTAGAGTAATTTAAGCCAGTCTAAAAAAAAAAAATAAAAGGACCGTGCCAATAATTCCTGACATATCAAACGGGGGTATGTTAACGAGTCATTTGCTGCTCTGTCAGAGTCTTGCTTGGAAATGTAAAGGACGGTTTTACACTTGCGTTAAAGTGCATGACGTAAGCCAGTGTTTTCGCTGCTTTGAAATGAATGGAAAGGACATAGTTGGACTAAACCATGTGCGACACGGTGAGGGGACGCCTCAACCTCCGTCCCTCTGTGGTCAGCAGCCTGTAGCACCACGGCGGATAGTAGAAATGTTGGAGGCTCCTGACTGACACTGTACCCCCCTCCCTCGCCTTCCTTTGCCCCCCAGGGCCAACAGGTTTGTTTTGCTAATGACCCCATCCCGCTATGACCTCATTCAGTTTGCGCTCGGTAATTGGTGGCACACTGACACACTGTGGTGTGGAAAGAAGGAGGGGCTCGCACGCCCGGGGGGGGGTGGCATCCCATTGTAAACATTCCTCCCTGACAAATAAGGTTTTGTTATTGATCATTAACGGCAATGAGGGTGGCAGTGAGAGAAGTGTAGTGGTAGTAGGGTGTGTGGTGGCGGGGGGGTTCGGACCAGGTTTAATGTGTGTGTTTGTGTTTATGCTCCATACAGGAGGGGGTGAGCTTTCTGGAGATGGCTACTGGTTTAACTGGGTCTCTCATCCCTGTATTAGCAGGAATAATAACGTTCCCTCTTGCCTGGTTGGAAGTTGGAGTATTTATCTCCTAATATGGCAAAAAAAAGATTGCCAGCAGGCCTGGGTGAGTGTGTGTGTGGTGTCCTTATGCGTTAAGTGGTTGCATGTCTAATGTGAGAAGCGCCCGGAGTCACTGATGGGGTTCTGTCTGTCTACATACCATTATTCAAATGAAGTCGAGTCGAGGGGCAAACGGTTCAAACGAGGGTCTCAAACTTGGCAAGCGCGCTGTTGTTTGTATCACACGTGATCTACCACATTTGTAAGTGATAACAGAGTTTTTCCAAGTGAAACATGGTACCATAATGACTTAAAAACCTTGCGTAGATGTTGCACATGTGCAGTATTTGAGGGCCAGGCTCATAAACTGGGAGCAGAAGATCCCAGATCACACTTGCACAAGATAGTAGGAAATTTGGAGCTAAACTGAACCCCATTTAAAAGGATTATAAGAAAACTATATGATAGCGTAGAGGTAATTATAAATAGTAATAAATGATTAATAAATCTTTTTGTTACTTTGGATAGTATATCTATATTTGTGGGGTTATCTAGAGTTTTCTGGACTGGCTAAAAAAAAGTACACGCATGTGCCCAAACACCTCTGGATGCAAAAAAACCCGCAAGCACAACCTTTCCTCCTGCTTTCATGGGTGGCAGGCAGCAAAGAAAGCGGTTATCGCTTCCTCTCTCCTCATCCCACTATCACATTGGACAGGGTCTGCTTATAGCGCCGCGCCAGAGAGCGGAGAATGGGAAGAGAAAAGGTATTATGACAGTGAGGAGCGAAAAGAGAGGGAGCGAGAGAAAAGAGGGGCAGACAGGGTATTATGAGAGAGAGGGATGAGAGCAGTGAAGGCATTTGGAGTCTTTATTCGCCTTCCTAAGCCACGGGCTCTGCTCCCAATCCGATTGGTCGATACGGCCAGTCATGTAAATGAAATGCAAAGCAGAGAGACCCTGACTTCTCTTTGCCAATTTGCGAGGCCCTTTTTCTCTCTTCCTCGGCTGATGGTTTCTTTCTTTTATCGGCGTGTCTCCCTCGCAACGTGACACTTTTCTTCCTCGGTATCACAGCCTGCCGCCCTCAACCTCTGATTCTTCCCCTCTCTGTCTGGGAGATCATGATTTGCCTCTTTTTTTTTTGCTGTAAGAGCTGAACTCTGCACTTCTCTAATGTTCAGCTCCAAGGATTAAATCCACACAGGTTTTTTTTTTTTAGTTCCTGGGAAACTCCAGTGGTGATAAAGCACATGCTTTTTTAGCGTGTGGGTTACTTACTTGGGTTACAGTTTTCTTACATTAGTGTTGACTTCACAGGTTTTATGCTGACTAAACTTATTAGCCACCGTTCATTTAAATCAAAATACCGGATCTGTCACTTAAATCTATGATAGACCCCCCCACCGCCCCCCAGAGCTACAGAAGGTGGGACTGTTGACACTAAACTCTTCCCAGGGGGTACGGCACCGGTAATGGAGGCTCAGGCTGCATAAACCCCTGGCTGTGAGATTTAGGCTGCAGTTTATTTTATTTTATTTATTTATTTAAGACTCTAATCAGCCCAGCAGTGTCACCAGGGATGTGGTGACAGGCCAATATACAGGGCAGGGCAGATGACGGTGTTAAGTGCATACAAATGTTCCAGATTAAAAATGCCCACTACCTCAATAATCCCTGCAACGATGCCAAATTGGGATTTCCTTTAAAATGTGTCTTTACAGAGTTACATGGCTGAGCCTCCTGCTTTGTGTACTTGAAGTGGACCGAATATCAAGAACTTCCTGAAATCCTGAAATTTAGCATCAGAAACGCACCTCAACGATGCATTCATAGTCCAGTGTATGCATCTCTTAGATAGATTAAAGGGAAAATAAATGAAATATAGGCGAAAACCGCTGGCCAGAGAGCTGCAAATGTAAGAACAAAGTCCTGTGAGGAGAACTGGTATCCGCTGGACCGCAAAATGGCCCTCGGACTCTCTCTCTCTAATGTAAACACTGCCCCCTATAGGGAGCCGTTGGAAGCAAAGCTGGTTTGTTACGTTCACGTACACAAAAACTACTCACAAGTTTAAACGCTGACACGATCACATGATGCATTCAGGTTCCCTCCTTTAATCTATCAACAAACAACAATCTAATCACAGCTCGTGACGTTATCTGAAATTCGAACTCAAATTCTAGTTTAATTTAACGATATTATTATGTGAAACTAATACAAACCGAGGTTAGTAAATGTTCATAAAAGAAAAGAAAATAAAAATTGATGGGCATTAAATCCAGTTGAAACTGATACAGTGTACGAAACTAACAAAGACCCTCTAATTAAGAGTAATTATGTGCGTTACATATTTTTGCATTCTTTAAAATGTAAAATAATAATAAAAAAAATACATAAACCTTATTATTTTGTACTGCTGATATTCTACGTCATTTAATTTTATGGAGTGTATAGGATAGACAAATAAAAGCCTTGGGCTTTTATTCCTTTTTCTGTATGTTTGTCTGTCTGTGTGTGTGTGTGTGTGTGTGTGTGTGTGTGTGTGTGTGTGTGAAACGTATGGTCACACATTATGGTCAATTATGTAGAATATATTCTATAATATGACGATGATGGTTTGCATATCAGCACTATTCTAAATACAGAGTTTTGTCTTTGCTTTGCTTATTAAGTATATAAATGATGGAACATTCAGACCTACTTTTCAGTGCCGACTCTATATTATGTTAAATATTGCAGTGTTAAGCCGTACTGCCATTCTCCTGCTGGGAGAGAGAAAATCTGAACCTTTTTCTGGAAGTGATCTTTTAATAAACTTCCTCTGTCACTGACTTTGCATCTTGGACCCTCAGATGTGTGTTTAAGTGTGTGTAGGAAGCTACAGCGCAGCTCACTGACAGGAGGGAGGAGGCCTGTCATAAAGGACATCACACACACACACACACACACACTCATCAGTCTTCCTCATCCTCTCATCAGCCCTGGCTCTTCATTGGCTCCCCCTTCCTCCACTACCTCCTCCTCCTCCTCCTCCTCATCATCCTCCTCCTTCTCCTCCCCAAAAACCTTTGCGACAGTCCCGCCAAGCTGACAGCTTCAAGCTCCGTGGAAAATGAGTCGCGCTCGCATTACAATCGCGCAGGACAGATTCCATTAGCGCTATCTGAAATTGAGAGCAGGGAGTAGAGAGAGAGGCAGCGGCCCGTGCCCTTATCACAGGCGGAGGGTGAGTCCCGCCGACGTCACTAATCCATGAGGCAGAACTGAGGAACACACACACATGCACACACGCACATGCACAGAGTGAAAGACAACTTGAAGGGAAAACAAGGTGCAGTCACACTGGAGACAACCAACAGCACAACCCACACACACATTCCTAGTGTGTGTGTGTATGTGTGTGTGAGTATTTCCTGAGCCTTGGCAGGCCTGTGTGGCGCTGCTGTGGCTGGGATTTGTAACACGTCAGTCGGTTTGAGATGAAACTGATCCTGTTTTGCTGCGTGACTCTGACTCGTGCGCACACGCTCATCACATATGTGCTGACACAGGAACACCCCGAATGTTACCCCCCACCCCCTGCCTGCCCTCGTACTTATTAACCCCTGACATAGAAATCCAAGGGTTGGTGTGTGTGGTATCAGTGTGTGTGTGTGTGTGTGTGTGTGTGTGTGTAGGAGGGGAGACGGGGTTAATCATTGTGTAGTGGGGATCTTTCACACAACATCACTCAATTTAAATAGAGCAGGAACACTTTGATGTCTTCAGTCCTCAGAACTCCATCTTTCATTCACCCTCTCATTTGCACCCCCCTCCCCACCCCCACCTCTGTGATAAGGTGTAATGAGAAATGTTTGGGAATGACTCTCACCTACCGTGCGAGGCTAATGGGAAAGTCTGGGATGGAGCCACGAGAGGACGGCACTCATCCCCGACTGCTGGAGATGCTGCTGAGAAAGAGGCAGAAAAAAAGAGAGATTAAAAAAAACAGCCACGAGGAAAGCAAAGCGACATGTGACGCGGCTCCTCCTGCTCGGAGACACAGCAGTAATGAGGAGGAATAACTTCTTCATTAGCCGTCATTTGCGGGAAATTACAACAATGGCTGCTCCAGGCTGTCGTTGGTCACGCTGCGACATCAGGAGCAGAAACAAAACCCAAAAAAACTTTGCAAACATGTAGACCATTAGAGTTTGACCTACATTCAGAGGGGCAGATTCCATCATCAGAGAGGAGAGCTGGAAAAAAAACAAGCTTCAGTTGACTGGAAACAAGGATCTCCCAGTGTCTCCATGGTGCAACTCCAGGTTCCTCCCAGTCTAATTGGTATTGGGTCACTACCAATCTGTTACTGATCATGAGGAAATTGTCCTTTTATCACACGTGATTTAAGTAGTGTTTTCGTATCTTTAGAAAGCATACATATCCAGAATTCTTTATAAATACATGATTTGCTCAGGTTGGAAAAATAGGGAATAAACTAAAACACATTCCGGTTTTTCTATTTTAGCAACACTGGTAAGACACCAAAATAGAAAAGGGCGCATATAATAACACAATACTATTATAATTTATTAGAATTATAAATTTGAAGACGTTACTGTTGCCTTCACCATACCTGAAGGGAAATGACAAAAAAAAAAAACAAAAAAAAACAACCTTGCATGTTCCAGGATGACAAGGGAGAGCTGCAGTTCCTTCAAGGCTTAAGTGCTACGCGACGGCTGAAAGAGGCCTCTCACTCATCCATCTCTTACATTCTGACAGCGACTATGGTGACAGTCCCCATGGCGACAGAGTGGGAGACCACTGGGTGAGAGTGTCTGGATTAAACCAACCCACTGCCACAACATCAGCACACTAACAGGATAAGACAGGATAATAAACTGCATAAAATAATCAAACTTATTACAACTCTACCCCCGTTTAACACGTCCTGTTCAGATTATGTGAATCCAGCATTCACACCCACAAAACAGAACACAGGCGGTCGCTTGTGATGCCTTAATATCGGCTTTAATTGGATTTGTAAATGATGTGGCTAAAGGAGTAATGGTGACTTAGTGAAATTTAGGAGAGAGGGCAAAAATGAAGGTATTAAAGTTAATGAATCGTCTGTGGCCTCTGCTTAATTAAAGTTTCCCAGTGTTTGTAGTTAATGGGTGGATTGATGGAAGCATCCAGAGAGCATCCACAGGGAGTTTACACAGACACACACACACACACACACAACTTCATAGTCTCAGATACAAATTAAGTCCCATTGAGGGTTTCACATTAATTAGCTGCGATCAAAAATTAAAAATCCCTCTGCTACAAATAAATGTTACCCAAATCACACACACACTCAAACACACATGCACGAATGCATAGCTGAGGGAGACTTTGGGCAAAAAAGTGCTGCTCTTCCTCCTTTTTCTCTTGCAGTAATCTGATTGAGTGCAAATTGAATTAACATGCATATTTGCAAAAATAAATATATTTTTTACTTATATGGCTGTAGTTCTACTTCCTAAACCATTCTGATCTAAACAAGTGTGAAGATTTAATGGCTGACATTAAACACTATCACTACCATCATCACATCTCCTGTGTGCCAGATTCTACTTTATTCAGTCTTGATTTTTCTCACTCTGAGGCTTTGGAAAAGATTAAATATGACACTGAGGCAGCCTTGAAATAGGCTTTGTAAATCTTTAAAAGATCACTTAAAAAGGCCTCCAACACACGAGCAGAAAGTGAAATCATTTCTACACAAACTTCTGAGCAGGTTTTTCAGTTCTGGATTCCAAAGGAGCATCCAGGAGTCTTTACAAAAGCCTTTTAGAACCAAATGTGCTTTAATTTTGCAAACATTTGCGTGGTGATGAACGTGGCTGCCAAAATTGTTCAATTAAACGGGTGATTATTGTAAAGTGGTGATGCAACTCAAAGCAACCTCACGTTTTTGTTGGGCTGTGAGCCTGCGGGCAGAGCGCGCCATCTGCCGCCCAGCAAGTGGTACTGCAAATACTTGGTTTCAACCGCATATTTTAATAAAAATGGAGCCATTTTATACGGTTACAAAGACAGAAAAACAAAGCAAACTCAATGTTCACCAGTTTTATTGACATGTGTATAGTGATTGTCTGTGCACCGGACGATTACAGATGAGTATGACAGATAACGCAAAGCAGCTGTACATAAAAGAGAATAATTAAAGGAAGGCAATGTCAACTTAGAGGTTTAATGCTTCGTGTAAGCTATTTGCTCACCTTTGGTCAGATGAGTTTTTAAAAATGAGGATTTTTCAATCTGGAATGAAGGTTAATTATATCTACAGTAACAATAACTCCCCCCCCAAAAAAAAAATTAAAAATGATTACAAGTTTATGAAGACAATAAAATACTGTTTCTAAACATTTCACTAAAATCTAAAATAATTAGGAAATGTGCATATGGACACCTATAAGTCAAATGCACACAAGAAAAAGAACATTTGGAAAAAACGCACTCAAATGACGAGATAACCATACCAACTTAAAATCTAGATACCAATGAGGGTGCTGCAACTGTTCCTCCATCCACATGCCAATACACTGTTACATTAGCCATCCTATAATGTTATTCCCTTCAGAAGCAGGGTTCACAGGAGTCTAACCTGTCCAGTCAAAGCCAGCTGATCGAGACACTTTTGTAGCCTGTTTTAAACCCTGAATCTAAACATCACACGCGTCTTGTTATTGTTCCGCAGCTGTGAAAGTATCGCCACCATCAGGCCTCACTGATCCTGAGCCGTTAATCATCAGCTTGGATGCAATACCACAGGTCTGACCGTTTCCACTATGGGTCTAGATAAGGGGAACTGGTGTTACAGTGGACATCTTTCTGCGGTGAACTGGTTTTGGTGGACGATATTAGCATAGTAGTACGAAGTGACAGGTTTTATCATTCACATACATCACACATCAAGTATGAGGATAACTTTTTTTTCCCTTTTGTTTTGCAAAGGTCAAACACAGAAATGCTGCAGGTTTTGGAAGACATCTTGGCCTGCAACAACAACCGGTTGGCATCCAACCGTGCATACTTAATCTTTTTTTTATCGTTTACGTGTATTGTACATACCTTATGTGTACGTTCAGCACATGCAAGCTAGACAAGTATTTCCATGTGAGTGTGTAATATCAATTCTTGCACACTTGAGGTTATTTGAAAGTATCTGACTTTGCTAGTTCACCACGCAACACCATCCTATTCAGTTACAAAAATAGTATCACAATATAGACCATTCGATATGAGCACCAGGGAAGGCTAAATATAGCCCGAGTATTTGGCTACATTCATTGTCTGGGCAACTTTTTTTGTAGATTTCTTTATGGTAGCAGTGTGTTGCGTGTTTGACGGACACAGTGTTGGCAATGGTTTCTCTCTCTCTGTCACAAGCTCTCCTAGATCTACCACACGGTCATATTCTGAAACACAGAACGGTGAACTAAAGGCAGTTAGAAAAATAGTTTGATTTTAACACTCAACATTTAAAAGAATCCCTCCCCAGTTCCTAACAAAATAGTTATTTGAAACCAAAAGACTAAAACGTTTGAGGTTATGCGAGGTCTAACCTTTTCAACGCGCCGTCAAGTTAACGCGGACCCTGTTTAGCATAAATGGGCAACCAGAAGTGTGCTCGAATCAACGCGGCAGTACAAAATGTTGGTTTGGGACAGCTTGGTAGCGTGCTTTGCTTCGTTAATGCATCTGAAATATGGGTTATAACATGTTAAACGCTGCTCAAAACGTAGTGCTTTGGTTACTTCACACCTCTTAGATGACTGGAGATGTCGATCACACCTCTGGTTGAGCCCTTAACCTGGAAACTATTTCAGCCATGTTTGGAGACTGCCAACACAACACTTAGATAAACATAGCACATGTAGCTTATCAAGAAGAGTTATTATTGCTGTGAAGGGTTCTGAAGTGGAGTTGACCCGGTTTCGTTCCCAGCCCTTGCTTATCCTTCAGTCTGCTTGATAAACGGGGATCTGGTCTGGCCTTTTCAACACAATTCTTTTGATGTGGAGATAAGGTGTGCCGCTTTCCTCGGGTGCAGCCCAGATGATCACAGCATCTGCAGCTTTTCATTCCAACCTTATGCTACGCGAGAGATCTCATTTACTGGGCCTTTGTGCATAGATTTCATACCAGAAGAGGAAATGTAAGAAACAGAAAACTGCATATGCGTCACAAAGCGTCCTGATTTTAACTATTGGTTGACTTTCCTATGAACGTAACATTTCTGCGTCAGATCTCGCCTCGTAGCCTCTCGCATTTACTGCAAATAGTAAAATAAAGGTAACTGTTGCAGGACCTGAGGCCAGGTGAGTCACACTGATTTGCTGTATAAAGTGCTACCTAAACCAGTAATGAAAAGGCAATGACTCGGTTGCAGCAATCACAATTACAGTATTAGTTTTCCACAGCTGAGAGGCGGTGAGTAGATCAAGCCAAAAAAGTGCAGGAGGTTAAGACGTGTAAAGCACTGCAGTCCACCTAAAGAAAAGGCCATTCCTTTAAGTGCAAAATACCTGGCGGCTAATATAGAAAAATACATTTTACGTTTGCTTTTGTGACGTCTGTGGAGGGTTGTGTTGTTTAATCTTGCAGAAATCACTGACAAGGGTCAAGTAGCAGCATTTAAACTCCTGTATACTTTACTTTTGAAACCCCTCTTTTGACACTCGGGTAGAATTTGACTGGAATGAAAATATGTAAATATTAGGCCCATTTTCCAGATCTAACATCAATCAGCAAGCGTGAAAGGATAAACAAAGTGAAGGATTCTTGTACCCTGAGCTGCATTCACAATAGCAGTGACACCGTTCC
The DNA here is from genome assembly GCA_015343265.1 of Pao palembangensis. Taxonomy (NCBI): domain Eukaryota; kingdom Metazoa; phylum Chordata; class Actinopteri; order Tetraodontiformes; family Tetraodontidae; genus Pao; species Pao palembangensis. The sequence goes on along the minus strand of CM027097.1, from coordinate 7,170,592 downwards.
TCATACATACCGAGTGTGTGTAGGAGTAACATGTTTGACAGCTTCCTACCCATACCGACCCACTGGCCAATATCTGCAGCAGGAATGAAGCTCGGGTAGCTTCCTGTTACCGTGGTTGTGGTTTCTGAGGAGTGTCGGTTAGTCGATCGGGCCCTGGAAGATGAGTCGCGTCCAGCCCGGTGAGCCGAGCGCAGTGGAGCAGAAGGGGCAGATAGGCCTGAAAGCGTGTGTCCCGTGAGGGAGCGGGGTCTCTGCCCAGTACTTGGCTGTCCTCTCTGAGGAGACATGGCCGCAAGGTACAAACACATGAGTGGGTGCTCCGGCGTCCATGTAGACTGCAGGCTCACAACCCAGCCACAGGGGCACGTAGGGACCCACGCTCCTGCATAGGGGACATTCTCGGCGTGCCACGCAACCGTCAGCCTCTCTCAAATCCTCCTCTTCCTCGGATCGTTGGCCCCAGTCGTGGCGTCCATGAACGTGGCCGCAAGTGAGGTATACCCAAGGCTGGCGCTCTTCAAGACTGACACCAGAAGAGTAATGTCAGAACTTGGGATTAAATATGCACACAGAGACCCCTGCAGTCCTGCTACACAGTCTTTAGTACACCAGGAAACCTTCCTACAGCATCGGGCTACATTTTGCAGTGTATTACAGCGCACCGTTTCTGCTGATTGTAGCCTGTAGAAGTCAGTGGCCCTCATTTATCAATCTTACGTAGGAACGTGTGCAAGTCTGCGTGCAGGAATCGTATGATAAGAGGCATGTGTGATTTATATCAGCAGTTTTTAGATATTCTGTTAATTACCATGAAAAAACGGAAAACATTTACTGCGACAAAAAGGACAAGATTGCTTAAAAAAACAAACAAAAGAAATTAAGTCAGAACAACAGAAATACACTGAAAAACAAACCAAACATGAATTTCTCAGGAAAAAAATGGTTACATTTTATCAGGTGAAGCAAAACGCTTCCGTAAAAACATATGTATTTATTCTATTCAATGATATTCGTTTACGTTTTAATCTGAATGGATTATGTGGCTGCCTGTGCTTAATGACCAGTTTCATGTTTGTTTAATCGTTTATAATTTTCTTATGATTTTACTGTGCTGCACCACAAATCCACACTGACTCTGACTTGCGTACATGATGTCAGACCTTACGAGAGATCTGAGCCCCCGTTTCCACCGGATACAGTGCGACTCCGTCCGTCCTGATTAGATTCCATTCAAGTCAATGCGTCAGTTTCCACCGGCTGTGGCTCCGTCCACAGCAGGGCTGGGGGCCTCCGTCGTGGATTGTGCTAGATTGTTGCGGCGTTCTCCGTCCGTCCAGACTCATCCGGTAGAAACACCCGGACGGCAGAAATCAGGACGGAGGGACGAGGACGCACCGCATCCGATGGAAACCCAGGGTGAGCGGATCGTACGTCCTCGTCCAGATTGATAAATGCCGAGCCTTGCGTGAAAATAGCCGTGTGCGATTTTCTGCCATACGTATGGTTCATAAATGAGGGCCAATAAGTAGAAAACAGCTCATACTCATTGAAAAAGGTGCAGAAATAATTCTAGACATCTTCATTTGAGAAGAAATGGGATGAGATTCTTTACCTGTGACTGCGTGGTAAGCTGGGGAAAGCCAGTGTGTTGAGCCCTACGGGACACTGGGGTCGTGACGCATTCAGTTCCTGGCGGAGCGCTTCAAGGTGGCGCAGGGTAGGAGCACGCATCAGTCCCTCACCTGTCCGCCACAGCAGGGTGGCACCACACAGGTCAACCAGGGAACCGTCACGGAGCGCACTGGTCTCGCCCTCCGCCTGTAGCCGTCGAAACAGCAACAAAAGACACTTCCTCAAACCTGTAAAGGGCAGGTAATTAAAGAAATAAAGCAGCGGCTGACCAGTGTTCCCCGGCTGGGTCCAGAACGCGTTTCTCTCAGTGCGTACACGTCTCCACACACTGACATCTCCCTCCACAGACCCTGCTTAGGGTCCTCAGGGAAGCCATCTGGGTGCATCACCAGCACCCCGTTGGTGGTCAGGCCATCCATGTGTCCATCAGGGTTTTTCCATTTGGTGGCTTTCTCCTGCAGTGGCACAGAAACTGGACTCAAATGAGACCACCGCTGGTTTTTCCAAAAATAAATCCGATGGCTGGATTTGATTCTGCTCACCCCTAAGAAGATATTTTTAGAAGAATCAAAGCCCGCGGCATAAATGCGTGCGGTGTAAGGTGGGTTGCGCTCGCACACGATCCGGCAGGCAAAGCGGGAGATGGTGCTGGGAGCGATGGAGGGGTCCTCTCCGTCCTTCGCCCCACCCGAAGTGTCTGTTACCACAAAGTCGATGGGGCTTTCTGTGGAGCGTCCAATCTGCAGAGAATAACCCACTGTCATTCAGAATTCCATGGCGCATTATTTGTAAAGGAATATGCATGTGTAATAAAATAACATGGCTACAGTTTTGCAATACCCTAAAGAGAGTTTCTCCATATCGTCATTTATTTTAATCTAATTAACCTATGATACTATAATAAGAATTAGAGAATAAAAATAGACATGCTGGGAGTTTATTTTCCACACACACACACACACACACACATGGATCTATTATTACCATTCTGTTGTGCTACTTCTGGAGAAGAACATAATCATACGTAAAGCTACGTTTTATGTTATCATCCATCTGTGGCGTTCGTTACCTGGAACATATCCGTGTTGTTGTCATGGCAGTACTCCACCACCACCGTCTGGTTGCGAGACAGAGTGAAGGAGATGCTGTGCTGCCCGCTGCTGTGGACGGCCTGCAACAGCAGCAGCAAGAGCTGGTATTTACACGTTCTGGGACATTCTTCAATTACTCTGACGGCTCATAGGTGCTGCTAGATTTTTACTGTCATGACCATAAAGTGGATAACAAATAACTTATAAGATTACATTTTTATTTTTCTATCTGACCAAGCATGGCCGACTGTGTTGAATTGAAATTATCTTCCTTTTAGTTGGGTATACTATAATTATGTGCACATGCAGACGTTTGCACTCAGACATGAGCAACCCTCGCCATAGTCATGCTTCCTGTGGATTATTTATAACAGAAAACGGAGTTGCAGGAAGGAAACTGATGTCACGCTAAAACATGTGTGCACACACACCTTGGTGTCCTGTGGTGAATTAAGGATGTGCACAGTGCTGGGTTTGACGCCATTGGCCTTGGCCCTACGGTACAGAGCAAAGCGGCTCTTTCTGCGCCCGCGGTCCCCACTTGGAAGAGAGCCATTGTACCTAAAAGGGGACAGAAGAGGCACAGGGTGGAAAATAAGAGCACAGGGCAAAATTCAGACCTTTCTAGAGCACCCATTTATTTATTTATTACCACCCTGCTGGTACATACTGCACTGATAATCTGTCAGCAGACTGAAGTGGATCGATGAAATTCCACTGACTGTAGCTAAGATGTAGAGTGATATAACAACCGGAATACAAAAGGTCAAACCATTTACAGCTCTGTTATCACAACTTCTTTTGGAAAGAAATTTAACTGACCCAACTCGGTGAAAAGGACAAACTGCTTCTCAGTCTGGTCACAGTATTTCAGCACTTCCAATTTTATTTCCGTTATAAATGCAAAAACTTGTTTTTCCCAAATGCGCCATTTGAGGCTCATCAGACTTAAAAGTCTTCTTTCATTTGGAATAATCAGTTTTTTAATAAAGTGTTTTTAATAAAGTGTAAATAATGTCTAGAGCTTTGGTGGACAAGACAGGTGTTTCAGGAAGGTTAATTAACACTTATGATTAAATTAAGAGAATGAACAAAAAATCCTGCAACCAGCAAACATATACTTCTGACATTTTTTAATATGCATAAGAAGAATATATGAAACAAGACCAAGTATAAGAGGGAAAAAAAATCAGCTTATGAAAGGGAAAACAGTGCCCTGACAGAAATGGGGACAGAAAGATGGAAATTAATATGTAAGTCAGAAAGAACAAATCAATAAAATAAAATAAAATAAAATAAAGGGCAGAGGCCAAGAGCATGTAATTCTGAAAAGGTTAGGGACAAGGGCCAGCTGAGGAGCGGTTTCACAAAGCACAATTGGTTCGAGTATCTCTGGCCAGCACCAAGAGTGGGCTCACACCACATGAAATATTCACTCATTCTGCCCCTGACACAGGGCTTATTTTGGTTGAGGCCAAGTCACCAGTGAGACCTACTGCCTTGAAAACACTCAACAAGGGTTAGAAGGAAAACAAACACAGCAAATATACAAAAGGGATCATTTCTTACATTGTGAATGACTCAGAATGAATCGGGGCTTTGCTTTAGTTTACATGGTGTCCAGGCTAACTATACGGTAATCAGTGATGGCAGTCAGCCACTGCAAAGACCACACTGCCTGCAGTGAAGCAGACTGACCAGGGCATGTGATCATCACAGCTGACAGATGCAAAGTTACCCCACACTTGCACAACAACAGGAAGCAGAGAGGACAGACTGTTCTTACAGTGGACGACTTCTTCCATCTACATCTGCAACTGTCAAAAGGCTTTTTCATATGTATCGGAACAATATTGGAACGCTGTCTTTCTCAAGCCAGTCCTGTTATTGCACAGAGTTTGTGTTGAGGCCACATGCACAAAACCTCAAAAGAGGCATAAAATCTGGCAGTGTCAGAGCCTTCACAATTCAAAGTTAGGTGACAAAGAGGAGAATTCATCAGTATTCTGATGAAGGCGTGCCCCAACCTTCTCTCTCCATGTGGGAAGAGATAGGCCATTAGGTCAGTTATCTTTGGAATAGACAGGAAGTTCTGCAGGCCAAGAGGGGGGCCTGTGTGTGCCTGGATATTGCTCTGCCCGTATGTGTGTGTGCTGTGGCATTTCCGCTCCCTGCAGACCCTGAGCAGCCTGGCGGCGCTGCAGTGGAGGAAACGCTGTGGAAGCTGGTGGATGTCAACATCACATCCTGCCCACTGTGTGCTTGTGTGTGGTGATGAAGGGGTGTTTTTTCCATTCATCCTCATCCTCCTCCTTTTTTTGGCATGGGTGGTCATCTGGCTGCCATGTTTATTAATTAGTAATAAAAGAAGCATTGTGATTAATTAATCTGAGCAAGATCATTGCTTTTTCCGGAGTGATATCATCACCAGTCCCACATTTAGCCATTCCAGACCCAGAAATAGTATGACATCATTGGGATTTTCAGCACTGCTCAACACTCCACTACAACCATTGATGAAAAGAAGCTCCATGGTAGAAGCCTTACACATTTTTCAAACACATCATGGATGATATGAAAATGTAAAGAATGGGATCTCAGTAGGACTTAAAGTTAGTTTATAGAAGCGACTGGTGATGGAAGTATGCAGTGTGTAATGAATAAAATGGGCTAAGAGGTGCTACAATTAAATGTACATTCGAAACCAATAATGAAAGGCCATTTTCTACTAAACGAAAGCAACAAAGCTAAATTCGTGTTGGGTGTATTTGCACTACTGATGCTTATGTATTTACACAGAAGGAATTCCACTCCTACACAACAATACTACAGGATGTGGTATTTAGAGACTTACCCCAAAATGACGAGCTCGCCATATTTTATCGGGTCTTTAACGGGCACATCGTCTCCGTTTTTTTTCGGTGAATTCATCAGACTGGACTTGCTCCAGAGGTAAAAAAAAAAAAAAAAAAAAAAACCCAACAAAAAAAAACCCAACAAAAAAACAAACAAAAAAAAAACCTGAGTCCGACGGCGATAAAACAACGGCAACACACACGAAACTAAGCAGGAAGGATCTCGAATCTCTTCTATCAAAGTTTGGCCACAGTTGGACAAAGTTTTACTAGTGTTCTTTTATGTTCTGTCGTTTTAATTTCGTGGAGACGCATCTTTTCGACGCTTTAAAACCAATGTGGAGCTAGTTAATATAGCATCAAATCTGTTCAGGAGCACACGTTACAACAACGGCAGGGGGAGTGGGACACACCATTTTTGTAGGGGTGGTCGTACAAAACATTTCTCAAAATATTTAACCAAATCGCCACGTTAGGTAAAAATACGCGTTTTCCGGCGTTAAAACATTGAATATTAATCTAATCACTGTTTAGTAAAATAAGGTCATGGCGGAATTTATGAGTTCCTCCAAGGATTAACCCACCCATGTATTAAGAAATGGGTACAGCCTTAGTGAGACGCTGCCTCACACTGATGAAACAAAATGAAGCGTTTTGAATCTAGATGAAGTGGCCGCATCCCAAACTGGGCAGTCGATACCGATGCAATTAGATTAAAATTATATGCTACAAGATGTTGTGCATCTGGAGAATGCAAATTATTTAGCTCCGGTGTCGTGTGTGATTATGGAGTCTGACGTAATAAGATATTCAGGGTACGTAGGATATGGGTCACCATTAGACCCAGTCTAGATTCCCTCTCCTCTCTCTCTCTCTCACACACACACACACACACACACACACACACACACACACACACACACACACACAAAAAGAAAAAAAAGTCTATTCACCGTCTCATAACACGATATACCACATGAGGGCGGTATAATTCAGTTGGTCCAGTGCATCCTTAGTCATTTATCTAAAGTCCACATTGCTTTGGTTCATATGCATTAGGACCTGCTGCATCCCGTCCATGTTCACGTGTTGATGAAATAACACGGGGGTTTATTGTTGAAAAGCAGCCTTTCTACAGATATATTTTCATCCAACAGCCACTTTTCTGTTTATTGTTAAAAAAAAAAAAAAAAAAAAACCTACAAGAGAAAATAATGCATTTGCTGCAGACATTGTTTTGCAGAACTGTTGTGTCAGTAACAGAATCAAGCTAATTTATGTTTTGCCCAAGTGGTGAGAAATGTAGCTGCTTGCTCTGAACAAAGGAGCTAAGTTACACTTGGACGTTTAGCAGTGATGGCCCTGGCTTTTGCATATGCCTGAAAAATTTACTTGTGCAAATTTACAGATGCTGCCTTAATGATATGATGTCATATTCAAAAAATAGAAATGGCCATGTCAGTCCAGGTGCTGGCTCAGAAAAGAGCTTCTGTAGGTCAAACCAGGCAACCAGCTGCATCCTTGACTTACTAACCTAACTTGGTTGATGACACCCGTCTATGGTCTCAGACTATTTTAGTAACTAACATGCTGACTCTCTTCCTGCTGTTAAACAACAGTAAACGTGTTTTACTGTGTATTAGATGTTGCAGTCCCACATATTGTTCTCCTCAGATGCAAGAACTGGAAAGACCAGATTTGCCTGTGTGTGTATTTCAGTGTGACTCTCTCCTTCTCTGGGATTAAGGTCACACCCTCCTCACTTTGTTCTCTTCCCCATATTTCTCTGCTTCTTTTCACTGCTCCACATATTAGCTTGGCTTGATTGCTGTGCAAAATATGAAAAGGTTTGGCCTCAATTATGCACAGGAATTTGTCACCGTGGCCCAACCATGATCATTACCACGTGATAATGTGACACCTCCATGATCAAGAAGCAATACTTAAACATTTCTGTCATATGAGTAGAAAAATATGAAACTATTCGACGTAGTAGAGAAAAAAAAAATCACTGTTGCAAGTCAAACTATATTTGGCGAGCAAATCAAATTGTGTGTCTAATTGTAAACATGTGGAATGCATTACCTCGGCTATTATTATGCATCTTTTGGCAGGCTCCGCTTCAGATCAAGTACAAAATAGTTAGGGTAGCCTCGGCTCATGCGTGGCTAGATGCACGTTTATGCAGAATGTACAGCAGTGCAAAAAAGTGCATGAGCAATGTCAAAGCTTCTTTGGATCACCTGACATTCATCTGGGTTTAATTCATGTTGAAGACTAGAACATATTCCGCAGGGAAAAAAAAAAAAAAGTTATTGTGAAAGCTGTAACGGTCATTTTAAACTCTTACATGTGCAGCAGCCATCTCCCACTGCTGAGCCTTTGTCAATGTTGCCATAGAGACGAAGGCAAACAAAGAAAAGGCATGTCTGTAATTCAGAAGCCTATCTCTCATGTCTGTAGATTAAACAGATCAGCTGCTGAGGCCAGACACACTGAGACACAGCAATTCAAAACACAGCAACAAATATCAAATGACTTTAATCCACATCTGATCTCATCTCCTAATGTGATGGCTGCTCTCTCACACACACTAACGATGTCCTCTACAGGTGCTCTCATAGGCTTAATGCTGCATGTTGCCAATAGTGATCCTGACCGCCCACCCCCCCCCAACTGGGAAGACTTATCACATCGTTTGTTGCAAAACACTGAAAATAAATGAACTTATGACCACTGACGCCTGCAGCATGGAGTTTCACGTACTCGTCCAGCATTGTGCAATGTGTTTTCAGATGTCTTTTCTTTCCAGAAGTTTTGAAATGCGCACTGATTTCTGGGCAGCTTACAACTTTTTTTTTTTTGATTTGCCACTTCATTTTGCAAGACAGAGAGGATGACGTGAGAGCAAGATATGAAAATGATGCTTGACTGTTTAACCTTCGGCTTCAGATGAGGAGGGGAAATTAATTTATAATTCCATAAGAATATCTTCTCAGGGGGAACAAAAACCTTCTGTCACTAAGCTTTGACACTAGGCCTCTACAACCTGCCACATGTCAACACTGTCCAAGCTCTTAACACTAACTGAGAGTTTTAAAGCAGGTGGCACCTCAGATGGGTGGATGCAGTGTGTGGTGGGTTATTTTAGGATTCATTTGTTGTGTGTTATTTAGGGATGAAAGTAGGTGTCTCTATTCCTGCGCTGTGTGGTGGTGGGAGGCTGGGAGTCATTTTGAGTAACTGGCTCCACCGTTTGGGTTCCATGACAGATCTGTCAATAATTACACAGCGTCTGAGCGACAGCCTTTTACCAGGTTTTATCAACACAGCTTCCAGAGAATGTGCCCGCGACACTTGTTTGCCGCTTTAGTGCCACTCAGGTCCGGTTTAAACAGACGCAGACAGATATAAATGTCCATATCAGAAAGTAAGGCCATGTAATTACAACCTAGCTGAACAGACACATAATTTACACCAGAATAACAACTGTTTCACTCCCTTGTGTTTAATTCTGCACTAACTATGCACTTGGTTGTTATTTCTGGAGGCACACTGAGCTCATCTGCCACCAACCTTCCTGTGTGAAGCTTGTAAGATTTGCTGATTCCTGTCCCAAACATCAGCAGTCTCACGTCAGTTTCAAACTAAATGCAGAAATATTTATGTAACCAGAGAGTGTATGCCATAGTTACTGTACTCTAAAATAGCCACAGAAAACCCCATTTCCTCTTAGTACTTACTTCCCTATTTTCATTTTTCACTAATCTAACGAAAACCTGTGTCTGAATCCCCCCCACCCCCGCTTTTTTGCCAGTATGGAGTACCACTGCCTGCTGTAGTTTTAAATTCTCTTAAATGAATTTTCAAACCCCTTGCACACGTCCCTCCCGTTGCACACTTTTGTTGCCAAATGCAAACCCAGGCCTAAGGCGCCCTATAATTACTAGCACATTGTCTGAGCAGGGAAACACAATATGTAACAGATTCTGGGGTCCGTCCAAGTGCCTGAGAACAGAGTGTCATGCTGTGTGTTGCTTTTTATCGGCATCTGAAAATGGCCTTGCTAAGGCTTTCAAATGGAAATGCCTGTGAAGACTGCGGAAGAATAATGAAAAGGATTTAGGTTTGATTTAGTGAACCAGTTCTGTGATGAAGCTACATGTAGCCTGTTAGCTTAGCATGCAGTGATAGAGGACAAGTTAATTGACTTCCCGATTACAAAGCTAAATCGCTGATGTGTGCAAACAAATGGAAATTAAAAGTCCCCTCAGTTACTCACTTGACTCTAAAATTAGCATGAAATCTATATACTCTCCATCTCTATGGAAACAACTAGTCAGCGACTGCCTGAGGTGTGAGGAAAAACCTGATAAGAGCAGTGCATTCAGTTTGAACCATGAACGCATGCGTGCAGCTCCACAGTAGAAGCTGTTCTAACAGAATTTGTGATCAATTGAGTTTCAACTAAAGAAACATGCACCGCACACTTCCTGTTTTGCAGAAATGACGAGCTGTGGTGAGATTAAAATCAAAGCAAATGTCTGAAAAAACAAATGTCCATCCAAACGCATTGTTTCAACGCTACCCTCTTTGAAAATTGCGTACAATGGTGGCGTCAGCCCCCGCCCTCACACAATGGCGTCAGTCTGGGTTTAAACCTGAATGGGAGTGAAAACGCTTCAGGTCTTCTGACGCTTTTGTTCGAATCAAACATTTCCGCAGCAGCGTTCACTGCAAGGCTATGTGCACGTTTCTAGAGAATCACATCTGAGTCCTGTTGCAGTTTGAGGTTTCTAACCAGGACTTGTTGAAAAACGTCGTCTGCAGCTCCCCGCGGCAGACTCTTCCTGAAAAACCGCGGTTCTATCTGAGGCACGAGCTGTCAAACGATGCCCTTTAACAGCAGGCGGCCACAGGTGAACCTGACAGCGTTTGACACCAGCCAGTGTGTGCAGTGCATCTGCTCCCGAGTGCAGTGACAGCTGCACAAAAGACCTCAGACATGTGCAGCATGAGTCTCGCTCACTGGTGCAGCACCGGCGCTTTGCCTAACTGCTCTCCATCTCCACATTTCTTCTCAAAGCAACCCCAGATTGTATTCACGTCGAATAGAGTCGCAGGCAAACAAGATCAGGCTTGTCCTTGGCGAGGCGCTGCCTTTAACTGTTCAAATAAAACGGTTTCATTACAAAACCAGTAAAACAATATCAGAAACTCCTGTAAATAACCTTCACAGTTTCAAAATGGTAACGGGGACCTGGTTTCGGGAGAGATAACAGGCCGCAGCGTTTGTTTGTCTCCGTCCTTCTTACTGGACGTCGCGTATCGACACAGCAACAGGCCAAACTTCACAGCAGCAGCAGCAGCAGAGCAAACAGCACACGGTCAAACAGAGCAAACACGGACACGGGGGGAGCATTCCTGAACAGTGAGGCTCTGGAACGCCGCTATGGTGACATCAGAAAGTTTCAAAGTTTACCGAGTTGTTGTCATAAAATGGAATAAACTAGAATAAGAGTTACTGACAGAAGACACAGAGTTGCTAAAGTGGACATTTCTCAACACTCTTTATGCAAGTTGACATAGAAATTTAGCAAAACATCTTGAGTGTCACATATCAAAGTCCAATATTCACCTGGTAAAAGAGGAATGGACATTTGAAAAATGAGTAAATGACCCTAAACTTCAACTTACTGCAGTTCCCCCTCAAACATAAAGGCCTCCCAAACACCTGATTGGCAGAGCCCTTTCATTAGACCGTGAACTTTGACCTCAACAGTTACACAAGCCGCCATTATCATTAAGTTCCCAGTTAACCAAATTCAATCTGCTTGTCATGAAAGTTCTCCACAGCGCAGCAGTGAGTCCCGCTTCCCCTCCTTCAAACAAAGAAATGCTGACGTAGACGTGTCCAACATCTCCAAATTCGCCTTCGTTGTTTGAAAATGTCAAGTGCGATTAGGGAAAATGGCTCTGCCTGACAATCATAGCACGAAACGAGACACCTCATCACTTATTCACTGGCAATGAGTCACACACGCCAGCGCAGAGGAAGCAGGCAGTGGCTCACTTCTCTTTACGTCAGTTCACTTTGACTCTTTCAACCATCACAACTCCCCAAACTCTCACTTCCTCTCTTATCAGCTTTTCAGAAGTAAAATAGTACGAATTCTACCAACCCACATAGTGAAAAGGCATTACTTCTGCGCAAATCTGGATATATTTTTTATTGTTTTATCAGCATAGCAAAAAATATTAAAATAAAAAATAGCATTAGCTATGAGCTATTAACAGAATATTGGTGTGTGTGTCTGTTGCACCTTAGTCTACAGGTATGAAGATGGTTAACAAGAAAGTTGTAAATTGAGCACCTACACTGGAAATAATGGGGTCAAGATTTTTTTTTTTTTTTAAATGCTTGCTGGGGTCTAAAAGTCAGCCACAGGAAAGCTAAATGTGCACAGCCAGCTAGTTAGTAACCACCCCCACCCCAAAGTGCAACTCAACAGTTGAACACACCCTCAGCTGCAGTAACTGTGAGGAGAGGGACCCGTAATCCGAGTCTGTTTTAAGGCAGCCGAAACCAGAGAAACAGTCATGAAAGTTCTGGAAGAAACAAAATAAAGGCGAGTGATGACAAATCCAGACCCTTAAACAAAAGGAGAGATCCATGTCACAGTGAGTGAAGATCCTGGCGTCCACATAGTGTCTTTCAAACCAACCGCTAGAGCAGAAGCATGGAACCACTTGCACAGGACGTAACTACATACAAATTTATGTTCAAGTACAATCAATTCTGAAATCACTGAAAAGGTCCTAACATCCATATTACACATTCTTACAAAAGAGAAGAGGCAGTTTAAGCCATAAAAGTGATATGATTTCTGGATTTTAGCATCCTTCCTTTGGATATGTAGCTATGTCAGGAGAACACTGGCAGGACTTCTAATGTGTGTCCCAAAGGTCCCAAAAGAAAGGATACAAAAGAATTAAAAAACTTGCAACAAGAGCTCAAAATAATAAGCTTGAAGGTATAATTAAACAGTACAGATTATACAGAATGTGAACCAAAGCAAACTACTAAAAGAAAGCCACCAATCAAATAAATTTCTTTTTTAAATGAAATGTGAGGTTATAGTAAAGTTGTCATTACCAAGAAAGAAAATAAGAAAAATATAAATGCTATTCTCTTTGTAATTAAGCAAAAAGGTTGTTGTAATAATTGCTTCAGACTGCATTTTTTTCCCCAATCTCAGCTACTTTTTTCCCCTCCAAGTCTTCAAAGCTGGTGAAGGGAGAAACATTAAGACTTGTAATTTGAGGTAAGCCAGGTCAGACCCTCGAACAGTCCGTCCCCTGTTGTTGCACACGAGGGCTGAACGTACCAATTCCTATCTCTGATTCTGGTCAGACCTAGCTTCTCCTGGATCTCGTGGGGCTTCATGGCATCTGCGAGGTCTTGCTTGTTGGCGAAGATTAATATGATGGTTTCCTTCATCTCCCGGTCATTGATGATTCTGTGGAGCTCCTGCCTCGCCTCGTCGATCCGATCTCTGTCAGCACAGTCAACCACGAATATCAGGCCCTGGGTGCCAGTGTAGTAATGTCTCCAGAGGGGCCTGATCTTGTCCTGGCCTCCTACATCCCACACGTTGAACTTCACATTCTTATAGGTGACAGTCTCCACGTTAAACCCCACAGTGGGGATGGTGGTGACGGACTGTCCCAGCTTCAACTTGTACAAGATGGTAGTTTTACCAGCAGCATCAAGTCCAAGCATCAATATTCTCATCTCCTTGTTGCCAAAAATCTTTGCCAGCACTTTCCCCATTTTCTTTTCTGTGCATAAATACTTAAAAGGCAACCGAGGGCCCCTAATGAGAGAAATGCAGTTTCAGAGGGTGCAGAAAGTTCTCTACTTGATGGCAGCACTGTAAGGTTTTTTTTTCCAACTTTTTAGAGCTGAATGACAAGTTTAAAACAACCAGCTGGAATATAAAGGTCTATCCTGAGTGGGTGAGTAATCAGTGGAAGCAATAGGTGTGCAGAACTGGGTGGGGATGTATTTTCACGACCCAACGGCTTCCTTTGAAAATACAAACATCCCCTTCTTTAGACTTCCGTAAAATCCAAATTCTTACTCGATAACTTTCAAGCTGGTTTTAAGACAACACCTTAAAAGAAACCTGCTACAGAAACGAGGCCTTCTCCAAATCGGGGCTGTGACTTCCTTCTTGATTGTCGCTTGTCCACACTTGGCAATTTTCAGTCGACTGCTTTTAAAGCACGGTAAAAAGCACCAAAAGGGGTCTGTTTCTGTACCGGGACGTCCAGAGGAAGAGCGATCAAAAGGTCATTGATTCGGCCGACTTTCTTCTCTTCACCCTGTGACACACGAGCAGGGAGGGGTGTTAGTAAAACAGCAACTTTGGATCAGAGGAATTGCTGTCTCTGTGGATCGAAAAGGCAGAGAAACGTGTCGAATATGAAATAGGGTATAAATACCCGCGTCTTCGGAGATTATTCCCCAGTCCCCGGCCGTTTCTCCCCGCTCTTTCCGCCCTCTGGCTTTCTTCTTCCCTCCCTTTCCAGCCGTTCAGTCACAGCAGTGGCGGTGCCGTATTACCGGAAAAGGTGCGGACCGAGATCTGCCGCCACTTCCTGTACGGCTCACACACTGATGCTGCCTTCAAATCTAAGATAAAATATGGTAAATCTAATAATCCCAAATCACGCACGACATATCCGAAACAGTACACGTCTCATGTTGTTCCCTTATTATTTCAAGACACATTCACAAATTACACAATACAAAAGTGTACCTTTCCGAACGAGTTAAATAAAAAAAGCAAATGTAAGTGAATCCGTGATCGTGATCCGTGAAATCCAACTCCATATATATATTATATCGTACAATACAACGTCAAGTTCTAAAATAAACTTTTTATCTAGACAAGTACATATATACGACATCTATTAATAGTTTTCCGTATGAAACAAGCTATCAAAATTTCCATTACGTTTCATAAATTTCGAGTTTTCTGAATGCTCGCAAAGGCACCATACGCCATTTCGCATGCGCGATGTGAAAAAAGGAAACCTGCAGACCGGCTCGTGACACATGACGCCATTTGAATATTAAATATGTATCTAACTACAATTAATATTCCTTTTGTTTGATAAAATTACACGTCAACCTGAATATAGAAAATAAATTTTGATAGCTACAGTTTTCAATAAGATATTCATTCAAAACGTCGCTATTCTGTCCGGTGTTGATTTGGATGAAAGCAGCCATTTGAATGTCGATTATTCACCCAATACACAGTTAACACGTCGTTTTAAAAAGGTGACGACTAAAAACACAAGCAGGTAATTTTATCTCGTTGTGAAAATAAACATTCACTAAACTATCTAGATCTTTTGTTGGCATGAAGAACATTTGAATTTAATGAAATGTGTAAAAACAAAATGTTTCCATAACATCAAGCATCAGAATGTATAATTTTTTTCCCATTGAATGCATCAAGTAGATGACATTGAATTCACTTTAAGAGCAGTTAATCTATCCAATTTTAAACAGTATATTTACACACTTGATAAATGTCAGTCAGACTGAATCCAGTCAGTACACAATCATTCATATGGCCATTACGCGATTGTTACCGCATGTCCAAAACCCATAAAGCGCCATCTGGTGGTTTTATTTCAACACATGAGCTCTTTTGGCGAGAACAACTCGTTAAATATCGTTGTGTTCAGATATTTTTGTTTTATGAATTCCAAACGTTTTAATTGGCAGATGTGTGAATATTGGTTGTATATTATAGACACATAAATCATTTAACCACAGTTAAAACTAGTAATTTGCTCCTACTCCCCAAATAACTTTCTAAAACAGTTTAAAAACTTTTTGAAATATTGACCTGTCAGTTGTGTATTTGTGATTTTACTTACTTTATTTTGATGGAAAGTTGGAATTTACACCATCATACATTTTTATATGTGGATTGCCCTTAAGATACCTTTCATGAATGGGTGTGACTTTCAGTCACTGAATCATTTGGGAAAATTCTATTTCATCGAAGACGTTAAGAGATGGGTGTGACTCATCATATGCATGATATCTGAGCATGCCTTTAAATGCTTATTTAATTAAAAACTGGGGGGGAAACCAATGAAGGATACTTTAGGATCTGTTTATTATGAAATCAAGTCAACATAAAAAAGGAGACTTTCATTCCCTTTATGGGAAACCACCATAACATTAAAAATCTTCAAGGAAAAAAAGAAAACCTCAGAGGTACATCATTTAATGCCTCCTTTTGAGCACTGTCACAGAAAGACCGAACTAAGCAACTCAACCTAAAATTAAAAATTTGAAATCACACATGGAAATATAAATCTGCCTTCACAAATAACATGCATTGAAGAATCCCCCACGGAACAGCCAGTGTCGAGATGATGTTAGCCATTGAGCTTTTTAACATAACTGATCAACAGGAGTGCCACAATAGAAAAAAATAGTTCTATTTCAAACTATTGCTACCAAATTGAACTGATTTCACACTAAAAGTCAGAAGGAACAAATCAGAATCTGTGGCTGGACTGAAATCGCCGTAACAACCAGCTGTAAAGTCCTGTTCAGTGTCGGACAAGAAAAGATGCTTTCCTCTGAGTCTCCATGTTGAAATTTTTCTCCATCATGTTGGGGGAGGAGGATAATATTGGTTATACTGGTTATACTGGGCGTACTGCCCCCAGGTGTTCTGTCCCCAACCACCGTACTGCTGCTTAAAAAAAAAAAAAAAAAAAAGAAATATGAAGACACGATCAAAGAAATGTTACTTACAGCACATATTTAGAGTGTTGGTAGTTAGATGAAAACAGTACCTGGTACCAGTTGTAGTTGTAGGCAGAGTTCTGGGCTTGTGCATCTGTCAGTGCAGTAGCAGCACCCGAACCGTCATCCACGCGTTGCCTTTTGGCATCGGGTTCTTGAGAGCTGAAGGCAATTCATTTTATTTTTAATTTGTTTAACAAAAAAATACAACTCTGCAGTGTTGACAACTTTTTTTCCCCAGGAACCCTTTAAAATAGATGAAAATGTAGGAAAATTCTTCACAAGTGTTTTTTAATTCTCTGTGGATTTCAGCTACAAAAGGCACAATATCCTGAGAAAAGCAGTTATGCCTTTTTTGTAGTGGACAATTAAAAGCTCAAAATGTCTGGATATTTACCTGTCATACCCATTTTCAGCTTTGCTTTTTGAAGCTTCATCTTCTTTCTGTAGTTTCTGCTGTTCCTCATATGCAGCCACAAGTCTAAAAATGAGAATTACATCATTTCTAAAATAAGCCTGTGTGCAGCAAAGCAGTCTTTAAAAAAAAAAAGAAAAAAAAAAAAGAAAAAGACATACATGTTGATGTCACTGCCAAAGTCTTCCAGGAACTCAACCTTACGCTGGCAGAAGAGAAGGCGGGACTCAATTGGCATGGCACTGTTCACGGCTCGGTCAAAACAGGCCAGGATCTCTGCCTCGTTCTGTGTCACATCTCCGCTGTACTCGAGTTCCAGCAGGTTTAGGTAAAGTTTTGGATTTGCCTGTACAAAAACAGAGAAAAAAAATAAATAAATAAAACTATTTGTATGTATATGTATTAACGCTGCAGGCAGGGCTCCTCACCACACTCACCTGGTCACTCTCGATAGCATCAAGCAAGACCTTCTTGGCCTTGCTCAGGTTTCTCTGCACCTTCATGTGCTGCCTGGCCAGCTTGACAGCGTAGAACGACCTCTCTGTAATGCTGCTCGCAGACTCCATGGACTCTCTTAGTAGGGCCTCAGCTTCAACCAGGTTGCCGTGCCGACGTTCAAGGCTAACCCTCCGGAGACGCACCATCGCCAGACCTGGAATCGTGACCTCCAAGGACTTCAGGATTCTACGGGCTTCCTCGGCATCACCTGGTTAAACATAAAAAAAAGGCAAAACGTCAGTACAGGTGATCTCCTAAAAAAGATTTAAGTTTCATAGTGTCAATTGTCCACACTCACCCTGCTGCTCCTCAAAGGCCGCCCATAGCAGGTGGATAGCCGGTTTCCTGGGCAGATGGGTGATGCACGCCTTCTTGTAGATGTGTCTCATGCCATCTGTGCTGTATCCCTCTAGATATTTTGCATACTTCAGAGTGGGAAAAAAGAAAGCAAGATGGAAGAATTGGGGGAGAGGACAGAGGAAGTAAAGAAAAGAAGAGAAAGGGGAAAAAAACAGACGGGCCATGTTAAACCTGGGTTTTTCACTTCGACAGAAACAGTGAAATTCTTCATTGACAAGATCAGTTTTTAGAAATTTTCTGTGTAAACCCATCAGCACCTTCATGGAACCAATTAGATAAGTTTCTGTAAGGTAGTGGGAGACGAAGAAGATGCAACGTAGTAGTTGGCAAATGCTGCAGTCAAATCTTGTGTGGCAAGCTGGCCATCCCCTAATACAACAGATACAGTCACATATCAACGTTACACGCAAAGAGTGCAGGACGTTTTACTGACTCGATGTGATTATCATCGTGGATGGGGAAGTGCAGGGAAGAAGCGCGGTCGAAAACAACATTTCAAACGCTTGTTACCTTGATCCAGAACTCTTCGTAGAGAGCACAGGCGATGAGGCATCTTTCAAAAAGAACCACTACGCGCTCCGGCGTCCCGTTTTCTATTTCAAACTCCAAGTACTCCCTCCAGTTGGTCAGCTGAGTCTTCTCCAAGGCTTTGACGTGGAAGTAAGGTCTCTTGATCTAAAATGAAGCGACATTCATGTTAGAGGACAAAAATATAGAGAAGAATGTTTAATAAAAGTGTTGAGAACAGGACATACCGCTTCTTCAAAGGCCCAGCGCTTGCTGACTTCATGTTCGTTGTGGTTGAACAGTTCCTGGCGGACCTCAATCACCTTATGACGCATGTTTTCAATCTCGGTCACCCTCTATGTAAAGACACAGACAAAGCCGTGTGGTTAGCCCTCGCGTTTGTGAAACCACGTCACATTCCCACTGCTAGTCCTGCAACCAAGGATTTACATCACCATTAGTTTGCCAGGAACAAGAAGCCTGAAGAGGCTGGAGGTACGTATGCACCCTGCATTTTAGCCTCTGTGTGCCGGTTCTGGGGTAATTGGCCACGGTCGCTCCCGTTAGATTTGGGTTGAGTCCCTGACCGGATGCCAACTCGATTCCCCCCGACATTCATGGGCTCGGCTGCTGACATAAAGACACCGCTTCAAACCTGACCAACGCTTTTGTTTCCACAGCGAACAGGCAACTTCCTGCTAACCCCAACCAACAATACGGTGAAAAAAAACATGTCACCCCTGCAAGATCGGACATTCAATTTTACCTTCGCAGGGTCGGCGAGATCCTCCGTGCCAGGTGGAAGCTCCTCCTGAGCACCTGCTGCATCGTCTTCACTGATCATTCCTGCTAGGCTGGATTTAGAAAGTTCAACTCGCAGCTTAACAAACTCCTCTTCAGACAAAAAGTGCTTTGGGTGGTTGCTCTGCACGTGATCTTTAAACCTGTAACAGGGAAAATGAAAATTAAGTGCCACATTTACCTAAAAATACCAATAAGGAATGTGCATCTTAATAAGCGTGAGAGACCACATGAAAGCCCAGTTTTTTCTGGATTTACTTACTTCTGGAAGTGCTGGGAATACAGCTGGGTTGGTATGCCCAGTATGCGATCGTAGATGGCAGTTACATTAGCCAATTTCTGCTGCTCGGTCTCCCAGGCGATAAAGGACTCCCAAAGACGATCAGAACGAAAGTCTGTCCCTGCCGCAAGTACTGCATGTTCATAGGCACTAAGGAAGGAAAAACAATTGTGAATTTCAGTTAATGTATTAAGTATGAATCATAAAATTCATTTGGAGGGAGAATGAATGAGTTATACACTCACGCTCGAATACGCTCGTTAGTCTCTGGGTCAGTGGTGTCAGAGTTCTCTTTGAAAAAGGTTAAATAGTGCAGCCACAAATCTACGCTGAGAGGAATGGCCTGCAAGCCTCTTCTGTACACCTTGAGAGAGCAAACATGGCCATCAATCACTGAACAAATCAATTATAACAAAATATCATTTGGACAAAAAGTTTGGCTTTATTTTAAATTTGATTTACTGACAATACAGTCATTCACACGTGAAAGGCTTTTACCTCTTCTGCAGCCTGGATATTGCCATGTTTTTTCTCAATGTCAGCATACTTCTTCCAATAGCCGTAGCAGTAGGGATAACGTAGGAAAAACACATCGAATGCTTTCCTTGCAGCTGGAAGTACATTCTGCAAAGAAAAATGTCAGTTATGTTATTAGAATGTTACAATTTTCATTTTAACGCAGTCCCTTATTCTACTTCATTATTAATAAAAAACATAATCTGACAACCATTTGCAGTTGATAATTTTAATAATTGAAAATAAATAAATAAAACAATTTGATACTTATTGTGCACGTCATCCTACCTCTTGCTCCACATACTGCAGCAAGTAAACCCAGCCGTTGAAGTCTTCTGGGTTGTCCTCACATCCTTTATAAAGCTTTTCAAACTCAGCAGGCAGCTCTGGTTCGGGAGGAACTTCTATTTCTTCAGTCTCTCTGGACGGTTCTTCCAGCTCCATCCCATCGCCAGTCATATGAGACATCTCAGTCCCATCTACAAATTTAGAAAGGGCATTAGATTTACTGTTCCTAGTTCACAAAGGTTTCCCCCCACATATTCAAACACACAAATAAAAATATATTAACCATCATATAATGGCTAAATAGTACGTTTCAGGATCATTTGCAACTCTTTTAATTACCTTGATTGCCTTCCACTGGCTCTGCACCCATCTCACTGTATCCTGGAGCCTGAGCCTCTTCTGTGGGCTGTGGTGGAGGTGGTGGCTGCTCCTCTTGGTAGAACTGCGGTTGAACTTGCTCCACAGATCCTGGCTCTGCAGTATTCATCAGTACATCCTGGGATGTATCAGAGTTCTCAGGTAGAGTGTTGGTGAGTGGTCCTGTGGTGCTCTGGTCCATGGAGCAGTCAGCAGTCTGACCAGGAACAGGAAGATCAGGAAGAAAGGCATCCCCATTGCTCTCCATGGCAGGGGGCTCAGTGTGCAGCATTCCAATAAATCGCTTGTCTGAGAGATCTGGGCTTTCTGAAAAACACAGTTAAACATCAGGGATACGGTAGACATTTCAAAGAAAAGGTATCCATAGACAGCTTTTGTTTACATTTAATAAATATAAATGGTTATGAAAAAAGATGTTTTTATTTTAATCTTAATCTTTATGCCAAAAGCAGCCAGAGGAAACCATAATCTCTTTTCTTAACGACAACGGAAACGACAAGTTTATCTTTCGCTTCCACAAAATACATCGTAAATCTATACACCATAACATATTTGAAAACGAATCTAAACTAATCGTTTATCTAAATACATGATCACTGCCCGCTGCACATGTTGATTTTATTCTAGCTAGTTTCATTTTTAAACTCGGATCGCTTGCAAAGTCAAAGTTCCTCATCCAGCAGGGCCTCGACCTAGATGCTAATCAACTTCGTTAAACGCGAGCCACGGTTTCAAGCTAACTTTAGCCCAACATTAGCGCACTTTTCTCCCCAATACCATCGTAGCGTGCGTCAACACATTTATCAGAATAACTTAAACCACTTTCTTGTATAAAATGTACATACACGTCGATATTCACTGGCAAATCTACAAGTTACTGTTGTCTGCTAACCGGAACTACAACATGTGGACGTTTGCCTCCATTTCCAGATAAATCGAGCGCCTCCATGTTAGCTAGCCGGCTAACGCAGGCCTAAAAAATGCTAGGTTAGGTCTTGGTTAGGAAGAAACTACTATAACCGTCATTTATATATAAAGCTGTGTTTGTGGTCTTACCAGTATCGCCCATTTAATATTAGGAACAAAACTGTGGAGTTTGGAATAGCTTTCGAAGTTACTTAATCTTCTATCTACAATGACGAGGCGCGTGTCCCGACTATTCTTAACTTAAAAGAACCGAGGACAGATGCGCGCATGCGCTGTGCTATAGAACGCCCTCTACAGGCTATTGATATACCGCATGGACAATGATGCAACATTTTAGTTACGATATAATGATGATGTTATATTGAGAGTATCTTTTGTATAATATGTTGGGGGTTTTGTAAAGGGGATGACAATTTGATATAACATGCTTTTCATTGAGATGAATTGTACAATCATGTCAATGTCTTTATATTGCTTTATATGCCAATCACACTTTAATTGTTTTTGTTAGTTCCTGTAAATAAATGTTATGATTAATAATTGTATCAAATCCCACACAGTCACAAAATATACTGCAGAGGACAACCACACACAAAAAGGATGGTGGGAGTTTCTGTGAGGTTATACAAATCAGAGGAGCAGATCAAAGAATCAGATTAAAAAAAAAAAAAAAAATCAAAGGAGCATTTGATATTTCAATGAACAAAGCGCAAGATACTTATTTAAGACTACATGCTGTATTACAACTATGTAGCATTAAGTTATGCCTGCTCTCTATAAAGCACGACGACAGCTCCTGATCTCTCGATCAATTAGAAGCCACTGGTAGGCAGACAATTTTAAATGTGAATGATAAGGTAAGATTACATTTTCTGTTGGTTGTGCTATCAAGTATTATGCAAGTATGCAAGTTGAATACAACAAATGCATGTCTCTTCTGTTTATCCTCAAGGTTATCGACGTATTCTACGAAACTTAATTAGTATTGAGTTGTCCTTTGGGTTGTTCAACGGTTGATCAAGCAGTTTTTCAAGTTTGGGCAGAGTTATGGTCACAGGAAACACACAGAACTTGAAAATAATGCATACATAGAGATTAATTTATTATTTTTAAAAAAATCGGGGGAAGTGACGGAACAAAATCAGTGTGACACCAAAGTCCAATGTCCGATGGGCGTGACTGATCGTACGAGCTTGATGTAAGACGTAAACGTGCACATGCGCAGTTTCGCCCATCAAACAGTCCTTTTTATGCTTACCGTTGAACGACTAGCGTCAAACGAGGTACGGCCTGTGTGTTTTAAGTCAAAAATAGAAACGATATACGGTACTTTAGTTTGTGTAAGTGTATTATCTGACTACAGGTATCGTATTCATCTCATTTCGTTCCTCATTGCTAACATTTATGCAGAAATGAGTGTTTTTTGAAGCGACTTCCTACAGCGCGTGTCTCATGTGGGTAGCTAAATTAGCATTAGCATCGTTAGTGAGAAGTTTCTACTCCTGGGACTTTGCTTTCTGTTGTTGATTACACTTTTATGACGTCGTGTGGTATAAAAGCACCCAGGGATTAAAAAGACTGCTAGCCTTTATATAGAATTCTGAGTGTCAGTGTTTCCCACAGATACGCGGAGTATATTTCTGCCGTATTTATTCTGTCAAATAGCGTCGGTCTTATTTCCTTCCAGCATCAAGATGCAGCTCTTCGTGCGTGCCCAAAACACCCACACCCTTGAGGTGACCGGACAGGAGACCGTTGGACAGATCAAGGTAAAATAAAAAGTGCCAACAACTTGGCGAGTTCACCAGTCCCTTAAACATTTTCGTTCATTCGTGAATGATTCTAATGGTTTTAAAAAAGGTTTGTTATGTCACAGGCCCATGTCGAGAGTCTGGAGGGTCTCCTTGCTGAGGACCAGGTGCTGTTGCTCGCTGGTTGCCCGCTGGAGGATGATGCCTTCCTGGCATCCTGTGGAGTTTCAGAGCACTGCACCCTGGAAGTCGTTGGCAGGCTTCTTGGAGGTAACCACAAATATTAAAGCTAATATATTAAGAGAATCATGCAATAACAACCTCTTAATCTGAAAATAGTTACAGAAGTCGTCCTACACTTTTATACTGGTAAACTTTTTCCATCCTCTCCATTTCAGGCAAGGTTCATGGCTCTCTGGCCCGTGCCGGAAAAGTGAGGGGACAAACCCCCAAGGTAGGTCACACTGTCTTAAGAATATATGGCATGGGCTGGACTGTTTTAAAAGGTGCACACAACTGATCACTTCTGTCTGTCCAGGTTGACAAGCAGGAGAAGAAGAAAAAGAAGACCGGCCGTGCTAAGCGTCGCATCCAGTACAACAGACGCTTTGTCAATGTTGTCCCTACCTTTGGAAAGAAGAAGGGACCCAATGCTAACTCCTAAGTGCTTTTGATGCCCTGGAGGAGGAGAATGGCCACCCCCCATCAGTTTTTACCAAGTTAAATGTTATCCTGCTGTACAGAATAAAGATTGGCTTGGAAGAAACAGCATTGTATTGTGTTTTTCCTATTCAGTTTATTTTATTTGTAATTAAGGAAAATGGCAGACCAGGTTTTACTGATGTACATGCAAAAATACTGTAAGGCTTTGTACTATAACAAGCCACTATGAATCAAGACTGGTGGCTAACGATGAAACATACAATCGAAATGTAGCTGAAGTAAACATTTTCATCCATCTGCGAAATACAAGAGTTTTTCAGCTTCTTAGTCCACAGAAACCAGTTCAACTTCAAAAATCAGCTTTGCATTGGGAGGAATTCTGTTAGGACTGGGAGTTAAGGAGAAAATGCCAGCAGCCTTCTACATGCATTAAATCTAGCCCAGAAAAAGGATACTTGGAATCAGGGAGACCTTTTTTCCCATATGCCCACTCTGGGTCAATCTCCAATCTTGCCTTTTCGCCCTTGCTCATTGTCAGCAGGGCCTCATCCCACTGAAAACGAAGCCTTAGTGAGCATGTGTCACAAGCGTGTGAAATTTGCACCAAATATCAACTCACTCCTCGTATGACTCTCTCCATGCCAACTTTGAAACTCAGCGGCTTTGCTTGCTTTTTCTTTCTTGCTGCTGCAGACAGAACAGTTGTGATATTTTAATAGCCATAATCTTTATCTCAGGTATCAGAAACCTAAGGTAAAATACCAGGTTCTGTCATTACCTGTGGGGATATTGGTGTCAAACACAGTCCCGTCCTCCAGGGACCCAGTATACCAGCAGCTCACAGTGTCGCCTTTCTTTGGAAAGTTCGTCTTGTCGCCTTTTTTCAGCACTGACTTGGTGTACTTGGGTGGACCCTGTGACAAATGCATGAGGATTCCAAAAAAAGTGACTGCGAAGCAAAATTATCTGCAAACATGTCGGATCTGTACCTCATCCACGGCTTCTGTTTTGACTTCTTTTGGCTTCTCTTCGATTTTGGCAGCTTTCACCTGATGGGTTACTTCTTCAACCGGCTCTGAACCTTTAAACCTCTGAAAAAGACAAATGAAATAAATAATAAAAATCAGACACATGCTGTTTCAGGACTTCTTCAGTGGAAATAATCCTTACTTTGTTCTCAAAGAGTTGATTGTAGACAATGATCAGTTGTTCTTTCTTTGCTGTTTTAGCCACATTTTTGATGTTACCCAACAGCTTGTGCTCACTGAGGAACTAAGAGAGAAAAACAGACGACCGTAAACAAACATTCTGCTGCATTTTATCGTAGTTATACGTCTGCACCACACACTGGTTCTGGTTGTAGCTTTAACATATGCAAAATGCATTGCAGATATAGCATCTATGTAAACGGTGCAATGCTCTCTGTGTAATTATTCTGTATTGCTGTGTAATTTTGGTTAAAACTTAATACTAAAATATAACATCCTACTTAGTGTATTCTTTATTAAACGAGCCTTCCGTTAAATCTGCTGCTATTTAAAGCTAATACTGCAAAGACAACAAATGGGCAGACATACCGAGTGGGCTGCATTGTCCTGAATGAACTTTATAACGTCTTTTTTGGGTAAATCGTCACTTTTGAGCTGCTCATCGCTCCATTCTCGTGTTGGTTCCGCCGCCATCTTGGAGTGGCGTGAACTTTCACCCCATGACGAACCAACAATTAAATCTTTATAGTTGACTCCTAAATTTGGATTTGTTTCATTGTTTATCTTTTTTTGTTAAAAATCAGCCAACCGTTGCAATTAATTAAAAAATAAGCGTTAAAAATCGTTGATTTTTATATACTTACCTTCTCACTCTAACGCGTTTGTGCTGCCACCTAGTGGATTTATTTGTGGCTATTTTTTTACTAATATTTAATCTGAATAAATAAATATCTCAGTTGCCTTTAAAAATAATTATTAATATTCAGTTGTTTACTTTGGCATTTTCTCAGAAATAATGATGATACTTATGGTATGGAATATTAATAATATCTCATCTCAGATATCAGAGCAGAATCATTTCCACAGTCATGTTAGACTAGGTAATATGTGTAATATTTCTTGGGTTTTTGAGCTGACATTATTATCCTGATCTCTCTCAACATAAATATGCCTCATCACTGTTCTCGTTCACCATTTAGCCATAAATGCAGAGAGGAGGGCTTTGCCACGCTTGTGCTGCTGCAAAAAAGTTCACGTAGAGGTCTCACCTTTCCCTGTTGGTGATGAGGCCACAGCAGAACCTCTGAGCCAGATGCTCCCAGGACTAATTATCCCCTTAGAGGAAATCCAGCAACCATCATTTCATCACCTTTGATACCCACAAAACCTTAACTGGAGACGTGACTAAAAAAGGAATAGGGAGGATTTTACAACAGCAAAAGCTTTAAAAGGCACCCTTTTGACATCTTCCTTACACCTAATCTTCCTCTGTGTAGTACAACAGAGAGTTTTTTAGATTTATCTCTAACTTTGCCACATAAGTAATTTTAAGTCCCTCCTTATCTCTCACCCCCGTCTCCATGCTGCCGGTTCTGTGTGTGCACAGGCGTATGCGTTGCACTGTGGGCCTTGATGAAACTTGCATCACAGGAATTTTCAGAAGTGGTGGAGTAGACTGAGGATCAATCCCGCTGTTCTTGTCTGTGATGAAGTATTTGTTATGAATGCAGATTCGAGCAGCTTCAATAAGCTCAAAGGAGAAAGGAATTCAGCCTGACAGAGCTCAGGAGAACCCTTAATGTCCGCAGGTTTCCATAACTGTTGACACAAGTTCAAACAATATAATGGTCAAAATATAATATTATCAACATTCTATCTATCTATCTATCTATCTATCTATCTATCTATCTATCTATCTATCTATCTATCTATCTATCTATCTATCATCAGTAGCTACAGCTGCGGCATTGTACCACAAGGGGGCAGTGTGTATACATTGTTAATCTAAGAAGAGGCTTTTTCAACACACACACACACACACAGAAACAGGTTGATATTTTAAATATGATCTAAACAACAAGGCTTGACAGGAGGGAAAATGGTCATGATTCACCCTGCTGAAGAGCACAACAACAATAAAGCACGAGCGTGAATAAATCACGTGTGCGCGCTTTTGCAGTGCTGTTACACCACCGAGCCAATAACTCACTGTCTCCGAAGATGCGGTTAATTTATTGTTTGTGGCAAAAACACCTAGCGAGCATCTACTTTCAGGTTTGCGCACGGCGTGGCCGGACTCATCTCCAGTCTCTTCGTTTCTGTCTTCCTTGAGGAATTCTTAATGAAATTCTTAATTACACCTGCAAACTAAAGCTGCATGAAGTGACATTTGGGTATCTCAGCTTCGAACACGCTGGGAGATCCGGTGTAAAAACATTTAGTTCTGACAAGTGTGAGTATAATTAAGTGTGTTTTTTTGTTTTGTTGTAGCAATGCACCCCCGTGACCGCCTCTTTAAAGTGGCGTCGCTTATTTCTTCATAAGAGCAAAAATCCAGATTTTACTTCCTGTTATCAAACTAATTAGTGTAAACTTTTTTCGGGGAATAAAAAGGAATTTATTTAACTGTAAATGCCTTTTATTTGCCAGCAGACTTTGAAGCTTTCACCCAGCGTTGCTGGAGCCGAGCAGCCGACCACAGCTCCTTTCTTGAAGCGTTTTTTTTTCTCCCTCCTCCACAGCAGAGGAATTAAAGGCTTTCATAATGGAAATCATCTCTCGGTGGCCTCGGTCCACTGTGGATAATGTGTTTTCTGCTCAGAGCCTAATAAGCTCCCCATAAGCCATATGGCACGCTGAGCTCACCTCCCCGCGCCCAGGGCGCCGAGAGCACATCTTAAGCTTCATACAAAATCCGAGCAGCAGCTCAACCCGATCGTCCACACTTCTTCTGAAGCAGGCAGAGCACCTCCAGGATATAAGGTGGGCTGGGTCAGCGGTGGAAAAGCCAACATCTGCTAGTGAGAGTTGGGGCAGTTAACTCGCTCAATAAAACTTCTACCTGCGGTATAATGACTCCAAGGAGCCCACGGAAGGTTGGATAAATGTGCACTAGGAGCTGGGTTAGTCGGCAGGGAGCACAGGATTTCTAGCAATCATACGTGTGGTATCATCATGCGTGGAGGCACTCTCTCTTCCAATAAGCTCTACCAGGCTTTGGGACATTTCCAATCCAGAGCTTAGCCTGTAGATCTGTAGTCTCAGTACTAGCCCACGGCTGCCCTGTCAGATCTAATCTCCTGGCTGCACGCCGTGAAATAAGGCTTATTAAGAGTTTAACTCGGATCACCTCAAACCGTGGTCTGAGCAGGAAAAGGGGAAGGAGAACTCACCCACCTGAACCGCTTCAAAACCGGGAGGACTAACCCTGTCCGCCACCGGAGATCACTGATGTGCGGCGCATCACGCTTTCGCCCGTCTGTCGCTGGGATGCCTCAGCTGCTAATTAGAAACCAAAGAGAAAAGACGATTCTGAACTTCCAAATGGAACGCGTCCCAGTATCACATGCCAGTGGGGCTGATGGGGACGACGTCCCTGGCTTGCAAACACTTCCAAAGCACTTGTCTCCGCGCATTACGCCGGTTGCATTTTAGCAACGGAAGTCGAATTCTACTGTTCCACTCTCAGATTTTTAAAAAGGGCTCCAATTTTGGCAGCGTTTAGATACTCAGTAAACCAAAAAAGAGCAATTAAAATGTTCTGCAGAGGAAGTAAAGGCACATAAATAAAATGCATCGCGTGTATTCTTGTCCTCATTCTAATAATTAACCTCTAATCTTTAAAGGGATTTCCTGCACGCGCAAGTGCAGAATAAATTCAATTTTATTTATATAGCACCTTTTACAAAAAAGTTATCTCTAGGTGCTTTACAGAGGTAGAAACCCAGAGCCGGAACCCCCAGGTAAGCACAGTGGCAAGGAAAAACTCCCTTTTAACAGGAAAAAACCTTAAGCAGGACCAGCTTTACAAGGAGGAACCATCCGGCTGAAAGTCAGCTGGGAAAAGGAGGAAAAGAAGAGGGAGACAGGACAGAGAGAATAAAGAGAGAGAGAGAGGGAGAACAGATACAGTCATAAGAACAGATACAATCACAGAATTATAGAAATGCAAACAAAATACAATCATGGAAATACAAACATATCAGACATAAACATAAATAGACATAAATAAACTTGCAAATACTTCACTGACAGTACCTGTTGGCATGGTTAGCACAACCGTGTGTGCAGAAGTGCTCCACTCCCTGTATCAACCTCAATTAAAGGCCTGCCTGGACTCCGGATGCTGCCTGGCAGGAACCTATAGCGCCGCGCTCATAAATCCACTGGAACCTTCAGATAACATTGGAGCAAAAAAAAAAAAAAAAACATTTTCCTGAATTATAAATATGGATGGCGTCGCTCGCTTTATCACCGCGTCAAGTCAAGCTGAAAATTTTGCTCTACAGTAAACATAATGTGTTCTCAAACCTGGGGATGTAAACAATCCCCCCCACCCCCACACCTCCCCACACCTCCTCACACCTTCTTTCTTCAAAGATTGCATTAGGAGGCAATCCCTTTCTTCAGGAACACGGACACGCGCGGGCTTACATGCTGAGCGCAGGTTGTTTTTGTGTAACTGAAAATGAGTTTATGTTCAGCAGATGGATTTCCACAGTCCTCCCTTCAATTCCATCACCGGGATGAGGCAGCTTTCAGCGCGGCTGCCGTGCAAAATACACCCAGGCTGCCAGCAGGCAAATCGTCTAACCTTCAGTATTTATGAAACGCTTCTGGAAATGTATTCCGAAGACAAAAATCTCCCAGCTGGAGTGAAGCAGAACAGCAAAGATGGGCAGACATGATGCAAAGTCATGAACCAGTTATGCTGTTTGCAAATAATATTCCAGTCGGGGAGTTCTGGAAAGTCACGTTCACACACGGATATGAAGCTGAGGGGTTGTGGAGGGATGCTGTGTACAACAGCCACAAAAGAGGTCACCAGTTCTTTATTCATGTCTGTCTCTCCCTCCATCACCTCCTGAAGCCAGCAGAGCCACTCAGACAGAGTTTGATCACAACGTGAGGCCTGACAGGGACAAACCACCGCGCGCCGAGCTTGAAAGGCTGTGCACACACCAGGGGACTGACGCACTGGCACACACTTCCCTCGCTGCTGTTTGCTCATCAAGGCTCCCGCAACCCTCTCTTTTCATGTCTTCTGGTCGGAGGCAACAAATTGATTCATAAACTCCAACAGGATTGCTTGTGGCACCTCCACAGCCGTAAAATTCTGCAGGTGCCACATCTGTCTGATCAGAATCATGACGAGGCTGTTGTTTGTTTTTTTTTTTTTTTAAGAGTAGGAACACAGAGAATCATCAGACATTATTCTGCACTTTACTGTACATCCATCCATTGTAACCACCAAGTCCAAACAGCTCTGCTGAGCTTTAAAAGTGCAAAACCCCAAAATAAATAGAAAAAGAAGACAGGCAGGAACTTATCCAAAACAAAAAATCAAACATTTTTATGTTCCATTTATACCTGCCAGACAAAAGGAGATTAGAGGCAGAGAGAAATGGAAATGATGATGACTGCGCAGAAGGTCAGACTGCAAAAAAGTCATTATCTGTATGGAGGAGAGGCTCCTCTGGGAGTCGGCTCTCATCAATTTAAACGGGAGAGGGAGGTGGCAGATGACAGGGGATGACAGATACAGTAGACGGGCCTGGCAACCACGGCCCATATGAGCAGAGATACAGTACGCGTTGTCGGTAATGGATGTCTGACATTCCATTATTTTACACATACAGATGCTTCTTAAGTTTTGTCTTAAAGAGAACATGTGCTGGGAGATTTCCAGCATGGCAGACATTATTAGTGGAGGCCGGAGGCCAGCAGGTGTGACCGGCATTTGAACTGCTAACGTTTGATCTTAGTGGAGAGTTTCTCAGTCCTGCGAAACATTTTAAGGCTAAACTCTGATGTAATCCTCTGCGCCAGGTTCAGGATTTGGTTAACTCTGCCTGAGAGAGGCAGCTCAAAATCCTCTTCAGACAAGGTGAGGTCAGTTTGATGACAGGGAATCTAGTATTGATCGCCACACGGCCTCCCTTTCCGTCGCTGCTGTTGCATGTTAATGCTGCATTCATCGTGCGCTTGTGTTCCCACCTCGCAACCTCCACTGTTGTCTCTGAAAATTCGCCTCAGCTCCTCTGACATAAAAGGTGTATTGATTTAAAAAAAAACCTCAAATTCAACAGCTGGCATCAGTAAGACCAGATGGAGGTCGCTGGGCTGCTGTTTACAGACTCAACTCTGTGCAGACAAATAATGCAGAAAAACCGTGACCTTATGCTGGCTCACAACGAGAGTCAGGCTTGTTTTCAGGCTTCTTCGCTCTTTGGAAAGTGCTTTTAAAATTTTATCAACCACGTTCACCAGGAGTCCTGCAGGACAAATGCAAGCTAACTGCACTGAGCCCATGTAATAGACAATAAGTTGTCTCAGCCTTAGCACTTTGCAACTACACAAAAACATGGGAGCAAATAGCATCTCAGCCTTCCGTTGCATGCAGAGTCGTGGCAGCTAAATGTTACATGTACATGGTAACCTTATTGCTGCTTTTCCTTCCAGGGCAGGTTAATCAGAGCTTCTTCATCTAATCCAATTGTCTGAATGTCAGGGAGCGAGGCGAGCGCAGGTGCAGTGGACAAATGCGCAATAGAAACAGGTTGTAAAACCAAAACAATCATCTTAAAATCGGCCTCGGAGCCCCTGATGAGCTCTGTTGCAGAACAGGAGAGTCGCTGTTGATTTTTGACGGTTGTTAAAATGTGAAGAGGTTTAATCAGCAGTCTGCAGGATGGCGTGTTGGCCATGGGACCAGATCACAGTATCACCACTCTCTCTCTCTCTTTTTCTCTCTCGCGCGTGCTGTGATTGTTTGATCATCCAGGCGGAAACAGATGATCATGTGTTGATGAAATCATCAGGTAACTGAGCTAAACGGCTCGTCCAGGCAGGATTCCTGAAAGAGCTGCAGGATTAATAACCCGGAATGAAGCAGTTCTGCGTGTGCACCTCCTTCTGCAGCAAAATAAAGTGAAAGGATTTCTCTGTGTGCAACTGGACTGAAAGGTTTCCTTGAAAACGTTTCGCCCTCTCTCCAGAAGCCTTCTTCAGTTCTAAACTTGCTGAGGGCAGAGCTTGAACATATAGCCCTGTGGACCATTGGCATGTTAATGACCCGGGTGGTCACCTGAGAGTCGTCGGTGGGGTCGTTAGCAGGGTCATTCACCTAGTTTCAGTTTGGCTGCTTCCCCTTTGGGGCTGTTTAGTTTCTCCAATGTACAGTTCCTTGCATTTCTCCTGACACTGTACAGCATAGACAACATTGCTTTGTTTATGTCTTGGTGTCTTGTCCTGGTACTCCCAAAAGGACAAGACACGAAGACACAGAGACATCTAACTTTGGATAACTATGACCTGGATGAGTGAGAATCTACACAGACAAAGTGAAAGGACTTCTCCTGCTTTCAGGCTTGACCCCCTGCTCTCTGGTGATGGTGTGTTCAGCAAGACAAGACTACAGTTCATCCTAATTATTTCCAACTGATGGGCCCATCCATCAAAAGGCAACCTAAAAGAGGAGGAGGGGGACGTCTGATGCAGAGAGCTGAATGCCCTTCCTCTACCTTAGCTGTGTTTTCACCTCATTTTAGCCATTTGCGTCTCTTTTCTTTGCCCTCTCTTGCTGTGCTGTGCTGCATGCTCTGCAGCGAAAATAGTTTCTGTGATATAAAATTTGACATCGCACTATTTC
This sequence comes from Pao palembangensis, assembly GCA_015343265.1. Lineage (NCBI taxonomy): Eukaryota > Metazoa > Chordata > Actinopteri > Tetraodontiformes > Tetraodontidae > Pao > Pao palembangensis. The sequence goes on along the minus strand of CM027097.1, from coordinate 7,137,925 downwards.
CTGTCGATCCAGAGGAATAATCCGCTTCGGTCCTCTTTGAGGACTGTGACTAATGCCCACGGTCCAGACACACATTAAATACAGTTTTGTAAGATTGATATCGATACTTATCAAAACACTGACGCCCCCTTGTGCCATTAAAGACCCCAGGCGCCTGTTCTCCTCTTATGAGGAATGAGATGGATGGATGTGTGAAATGGACAAGAGCGAGAGGATGAGGAAGTGGCCTGAGAGTGAAAATGTCCTCATCCACTGCAGTCGGGCGCGGCCGAAGATCCAAGCATTAGCCGGTGTTTTCTGATAACGATTGTTAGAGATTAATCAGTATTCTGGGCATAGCAGAGGACTGCACGGGTACTTTATCGCCGCGGCAATTGCGCTCTCCGTCTAAAGGTAAGGTTAAAATGGAGATTAGGCTTTGTTCCTGCTCACCTCCTCTAATGAACCTTATCTCCCCTCAGTAGCCATCTCTCCATTCACTCTCTCGTTCCAAATAACACACCTCTGCCCTCCTTTCTGCCCTCTGCATGGAAACAAAGAGCAACACTCTATCTCACATTGTGCTAAAAACACTGTTGTTCCATTCAGTCTCACTTTGAATCATTTACACCAAGCTGCTCACCATCTACTGCACTGATTGGTTGAAATCCGCAACAGTGGAGCAACCCTAAAGCCAGCTCCTGCAGTTTGCAAAAAAATTGAATCCGTGCAGTTTCTCAAGAATTATCCATGCTCAGGCTCACTCTCACGCTCACTTGTCCAGAAAAGCAATCCCAAAAATGCATGAATGGATATTACTGACAAACAGCAGGATGATTCTTGTCGCGAGAAGCCCATCAGGGAAGCAGCCGGCTGCAAAACCCTTCAACGCTTCTTTGGTTTTCTCAGGAAAATCAAAGCACGGCCCACTTTACCCAGCCTGCAGAGGGATGCACATGAAAATGCAGAGGCTTTGTCTACGAGGTAGGCAGAATGCTACATATGCGAGCAAAAACCAACGAAAAGCACGGCTCAGGCACAGATACAACATATACTTTCATGGGAAATTGTTCCTTCTTTTTCCCTGAGTATGTTCCAGAAAGGCGGTTATGGAACATCAGGCTATTTGACATGAAGAGCCCCACAGTGCTGTTTGTTCACAGAGGTGACACCTCTCAGCACGTCGCCTCTGTGATCTTCACGACAATCTGCGGGATGTGCAGGGGAATAAGCCACGGCGGAGTCGCCTTCTTAAGATCTGAGTGGAAAACTGGAAAAGCTGATACACAAATGTAAACATGTCTTCCACACGTTTTCCTGAACAAAATAAAGGGAAAGATAACAACTGGGTACTTTTGTTTTTGAAATACAAACTTAACACTGTCCATGACTGACGAGGTTCTACGGTAGTCTGTTGAATATTCCAGTCTGCCCTTTAGCTGAGCAGATAAGAGCGATCTGTGTTTCAGATGATCGTTGGCTTCCAGCTCTGGTAGTGAAGCTACTGTTGGTGGCACCCGTTAGTGGGCCATTGTGACTCATCCCCCGTGTGTCTTCCCATGTGTGTGTCAATCTGTCGCTCCTTCTTGTCCTTGTCACACCCAGCCTGATTTGCATGAGGAGTCAGAAAGTGTTGCCGTTAGCGGCAGCCATTCCTCCACATCAGCGCCTCTTTTCTCCACCAACAGGCTGCTGATCGATTCAAACCCTGTCAGTGTGCTTCTCTTTCCACCATCTCTTTTGTGACAAATCGTCTGCCAAACCTTCCGCACCTCTGCAACCCCCCCAGCCCGTTCTAACCCCTCTCTCTCCTGCCGTCTCTCAGCTTTAGGCTCATTTGATTTGAAGAGTAATGCGCAGTAATGTGCAGATCTGTGGCAGAGCGTGGAGCCGAGTGGCCGTCAACGCTGCCCAGGAGCCTCCACGCTTCTATATTTGGTTTTCCTCAATCACAACCAGCCATGACAGTGCCAGCGGGGGGCCGAGGTTGCCACTTTGAGGCCTCCTTCTCTCTCTGCATATTCGTCTGTCTGCACAGGGCAGCGTTTCACCCTACGTGTCTCCAGCCGTCTGTCTACAAGCATGTATTTTCAAGACTTAATTCCTGCAGATTTTTCTTTGCCAAGGCTCCAGTCACCAATTACCTTGGCGGGAGCTTTCGCATTCTGGATTTCACATTTACCTGGTTAGAAAAGTAAACCTCGGTACGTGTGACTGCAGAAAAACCAGTGGATCGTTTCTTTTCTCTCTCTCCAAGCGTTGCTGTGAGGCGCCTCGGTGTTTGGCCCATCAGGGGAGCAGTCAGCCTGAAAAGCGGGAAACATTTTTGAGACTTAAAAAAGCCAACGCGCTTTTTGTGCAAAGGTCTGCAGCTCCCTCTCGCTGAATCACATTAAGCCGCCTCTCTTTCACTTCCTCACCTGGCGTCAGAACTGCACCGACCTCTGCACTGAAAGGGTGAAGGCTGGTAATAAAACTGCCTCATTATAGCAACAGCCAGCTGTTAAAGCCCATCAGTCCCCTGTGGGTCCATGCCAATGCATTAAACTGAGGTACAGCCTGTAATTAATGGACAGTCAAGCAATGTGCCAATGGACAGAGGAAAATATGATGCCATATCCTCTACGAATAAAGACCCCGGCAATTAAGTCCCAACATGCTGAAATACTCGTGATCAGATTCACTTTGTAGTAAAACTTAATTGCATGATATTGATGGGCCGAAGCACCTTCAAATAAGCTCCCCTAAGAAATAACTTTTGCTGCTCGTGTTAAGTATTCCGAGTGGGACTATTTTGGTGGGCTGGAAATACAGATTCAGCCCGCCGCTCCCAGTAGTGGCCTTGACAGACCTGCAGAAGAGACTCAGATGGGAAAAGACGCCAAGTCTGGGAAGTGTTGCTCGGCAGGAAGCTCAGGGCCTTCACAGGAAATGATTTATTCAGGATGGAAGTGCAGCGGCGGGCCATGGGGGTTCCCCTGCTGTCATTTAGGTGCATGTGCTCACTTCATTTATCCTCGAGGTTTTATTGATTAATTCATGGCCCTAATTAAATTTTCACAAGCTGCCAATTGTCCTTCGTGACGTCTGACTCCCCCTGTCGATGTGGGGCCGGCGAGGACAGCTGCCCTCTTGGTAATGGGAGAAGACGCGCTCCTGCTCGGAACAATCTCTTTTCCCAGCCTAAATATTTCACAAATTGTAGCCCATTATAATCTTTTTCTTTGGCTACCTACTGAGAGATTAAATATTGATTATATGGTAATCCAGCAATAATTATCGGCCGCTTGGATAACCCACATTTGGACGGAGAAGTCTATGAATTAAGTAGTCAGTCATTTATATCTTAGACTGGGCTGTGATTTTTGGCTTAGTCAAAGGTCGTTCTCTGCTGGGCCTTATACCAAAAGTCACATAATTAAACTTTTGCTATATCGAAAAAAAAAAATCATGAAGATGTACATGAAGTTGGACTGAATAAATGATGCCATCAGCCTGATAAAATGGAACCAAAACGCTCGCAAAGAAATAAGAAAACATGACACACACAAGGACAAAAACTCAAAACAACCAGACCTTTTCCCTTGGTTGTTGTTGGAGGATATAGAAAATAGTGATTAGAAACTGGTGTCATAGTTTGGCTCTCAGAAAGACGGATGTTCTGTTTTTTTTAATAAAAAAACATCAACAACAAAAAAAAAAAAAACACCCTGACAAGAACTACCCACAGATCTAAACCAGTTCTGCATCCAACCACTAGAAAGCAATGGCCATTCTGCATTACTATGGAGTGGCTCACATCTGTACAAATGTGTCTCTTTAGGCCACCAAAACTTTCCAAAAAACACATTTGTCCAAACCTGTTATCACATGTGGGTCAGATTTGCCCAAAGTATCAACTGAATGACCTTTTATTCAGGCCTCGCTCTGATAAACTCCTGCTGTTTCCACTTTCATGTTCCACTTTTCTCAGGGCGATGCTGCAGAAAGACAGAGCACCCTTCTAACTAAGAGAAATCACTTTCATTTCTTTGCAATAATAGAGTTAAAACCTACAATTATTCCCACATTCTTCTGCTGGATTACCTGATTACACAGTAGTCACACACACACACGCACACGCACGCAGAGCTAAAACGATGAATTTCGTGAACTCAGGCAGTGCAGGTGATAGAAGCACTGTCTCCTCATGGAAGCTGTGGGACGTGTTTTTAATAACCAGATCCAAAATTAGTTGCCATGTTCAGTTGCCATGGAGAGTATCAGACGAGGTTTTGTCTGCATGTCAGAAGAAATTCCACAGCTACCTGATAAAAGCAGCAAGATTAGTAACACATCAGGATGTGCTGAATACATTTTTTTCTGTCTTTGTTCTCCGCTGGCTTTGTTGTCCTTCCTCGCTCCTCCCTCTCTCCTTCCCGCCTGTCTGAAGGGAAAAATGGATTCCTCTTCTTCTGTTCATTCCTCCATACTTTGCCCTGTATCTCATCTGCATGAATGGAACGATATTATTTACTCCTCCAATCCTCTCCTGCTGCTGCCGTCACTCTCTCCTCCCTCCTCTCAGTAAAGGTTGCGCGCTGGCGCCCCTCGCCAAGACACCATCCCACTGTAAACGAATGAGTCTGTCACAGCGCAAACAATCTGCATTCATCATGTCTTATCTGCCCGGGCCTCCGTGGCAGCGAGTCATGATACCCGGGCGGGGAGAGAGTGTGTTTGGGGTCAAGGACTGTGGCTCTGAGGAATAGCACAGTCTGCTCAAGGCTTGTTTGGAAAGCTTGTGTTGGATCTGGATGTTATCCTTGATCCTGGATAACCTCCCTTTTGTCAGTTTTTGTGGCATTTAGGGGGGCACTTTACTGACTGAGTGTGAGTGGGGAAAAGCCTGGTTTCAGAACGGAGCAAGGAGAAGGACAAAAAAACAACAGAGCTGAAAGTCATGGAGGTCTCAAAATTGTAAATGTAATAAGTGTAATATGTAATATATATCTGCATTTAAGGCATTTATATATCTGCATTTAAGGCGGCACCGATGGGTTTGATCACGACACACGTGCAGTAGCTATGCCAGGGATCGTCGCTGCGGGAATGAGGTGATTGGTCCATCCAAGAGGCCGATCTATTCCATTTAATTCCATTATTTTGTTGTTGTTTTACAGGTGCTCCTTGTTGTCAGGGAAAACAGACAGCTGCTCGGTTCTCCAGACCAGTAGGGGGCCCCAGAGGGCTGGCAATGAACTCAGTAGAGCAGCTATAGTTTCCAAGGGAACGTGTCAGGAAACTGACACTTTCAAAGGAAAATGTTTTTTTTAAGGACATTTAATAGCTACTGTGTTTCCACTAGTTATATTGGATCATTTTTGTTTTCTTTTTTCACTCAAGTTGAATCTAATCCGTCTCTTTTTCTTTCAAGGCTCCAGACTGCAGAAACTGTGGCCCCCAGGCAGACAACCTCTGTGCCCGCTCTTCCTGTTCAAACAGTCATTTAACCTTCTTCTCTTGTTCTCTTTCCTTCCATTTTATTTCAGCTTTTGTGGATCTGTTATCATTCCTATCGTTGTCATTACCTTTCCCTGTTCTCATGCTGTTGCTGGATACGATGGTGACAATTAAAAGTTTGAATGAGAGTCTGTGTCTGACCAGATGAGGACTGAAAATAACTGCACGTTTGTGTAGAGTCTGTGTCAGAGGCTTAATTCTGCTGCCGGACCTGCCTTGGGGACGGGGTCTGCGTTTGGACATGATATAGACTGATTAGGTTGCTTTGAAGGTCAGAGCTGCTGAGCTGACCTAGCGTGAGACTCCACCTGCTGCCTGACGAACCTCTGGGCCACCTATCACTCACTCACGACCGGCTGCACCCAGCCTGACCGGGCTACACCTCCCAGCCAGCCACTCTATCACCATGGACAGTGCTCACGGATGCATTGGCACACAACATATTGGAGGTCGTGGTCAGACGCAGAACCCGAGCTTCCCCATCTGCGGGCGGGTCGGGCGGGTAAACGGTCACGTGGACGGTTCCGGGAGCCCCCCGGTGGTGATGAAGGTGTCGCTACACCTTCACCACCGCAACACATGATAAGTGCTGGTGCATTAATTAGAAAGCTGCTGATGGATGTTTGCGGCTGGACAACACACGCCGATGCATATGTTTATGTTTACGTGATTGCTAATGTCATGGCTGCATGCGTTCAAATTAAAACCCCATTTCTGTGTTCCCTCTTCCGGTCAGTCATCAGTCAAATTAACAGGCAGACGTTTGTCGGGGAGCGGAGGGATTGCGCCTCTCCTCTGCTAAATTCTGAAAATCAATCCTTCGTTTCCTCCCTCTGAGTGAATTCCAGGTAATCTCATCTGAATTCTGACGGTGGAGCAGATGGCAGCTTCCGTGCACTCCAGGGCAAGCTGATGCACCTTAAAGGATATTCTAAATAAATTGAGTTAACCTTTGTTGGCCTCTGATTGAGTCACTAATGCAGACGTTTCACCCAGTTGCAGACGAACAGGTTTTGTTTCTGCAGAGACGGAATACAATTAACAGAGGGCAGTGATGGTGGGAGATAGTCTCCACATGTGTTCCTGTGAAACGCATCAACTCAGGGTAGAAGCTGAAGCCCCTTTTTTTCTTTCTACCCTCAACAAGCTCAGCCCTGAATCTCCTGTGCTCCTTCTCAGTGATATGCTGTTTCTCAGAGACAAGGACCCTGCTCCACTAATGCATATTTAATTGTGTGAGCCATTACCATGCTGGAATATTTCAATTACATACATGCATTATACTTTCCTTGGAGGAACAGCTCAGTTTAATTTGATTCTGTATAATTAGTGTAAAATGAATTCTGATTGTTATATCCAACCCTAAAATAAATTGCTGAATATATTTTGGCTCCCTTCAGTGAGGTGGCTTTTTTTTTAATAAATTATTTGGGTTGTAAACATTGCAGCCAGACTAGATTTGGTTAAATTAGGCAAATTGAGTCCATCTAGATAACTCTGTAAAAGCAAAAATGATAGGAAATTAAGGGCTCCATTAGCCGGCTACTCTGCAGAACGTAGCTTAGCAGGATTCTGAGTGGGTTGTTGCTCTTTAAAATGAGGGGATTTAAGGTAAGAACCAGACTTTTCCTTTGATAAAATTAGCACCAATCCTAATCCGCCATGTTTCTTCTCCATGTTAGAAACTCCATGAGCAGTACAGAAGTCTGAACATATCCCATATTTATCATTAGAAGCGAGCACGGCCCTCTCTGAAACTATTAGAGGCTTAAATAAATGTGTTGTCCCCCAGCCCTCACCACCATCCCTACGCCTTTGGATCCGACCGGTTCCGCCGGGCAGAGATGCGCCTCCGCCCCGTTCTAAAATCAGCAGACATGACCGCTTATTAGATTTGCCTTCTGCGTGGCGCCAGTCGCTTCAGTCTAATCTATTCATGCATTCCCTCTTTCAGGCCTCATTGAGATTCCATCGCCATGTATTTGCGCCGTGCCTGTCAAAAACGGCCCCCTTCTCCCTCACAATTTTGGGCTCATTTCCAGGGTGGAGATGCGCGATGATGGCCCACCGCTCTCACCGGTTTACTCTTTAAAGGCTGAACTGTGTGTGTCTACAGTATTGACGTTAGCGTCAACAGTCTGTATGTGATTGAGTGCTAGTGCTTAAGAGCGTGGGGGAGGGGAGGCCGAGCACTAAAGTCAGATTAACCTCGCCGACACCTGGGAGGGAATCAGGCTATTGTAGACACTAACAATGAGCGGCAGATAAACAGGTAAATATGACAGGTGTGTGTTCTGTGTGGAACTTGTCTTATTTCGACTCATGTGAGGTAGACGCTCAGTTTCTTGATCTTTTAACCTTTTAACCTGATCAACCTGAGTTAATTCACTGAGGTTTGCCTCGACTTGCGCACCCAACTTTATCCCACACGTGAGGCTCCTTTGCACAAACACTCTTTCACGCACCATGACAAGGCTGATATTTTATAAAGGTGTAGAGGTGGGTGCCACCGTGTGTTCCTGTCAATCCGCCATGGAGCCAAATATAACTCAAAATGAAAAGAACAAACCTGCTGCAGTCTGGCAGTGGCAGCAAACTCTCCATACAAGACAGTTTTCTCCTGTCTGAGAGACAGAACTGAAACGAGAAGATCCAGCATCTCATGTTATTAAATTATAAACGTAACTCATCAGATGTTCTTTGTAAATGAACTGCTGATGTGACACACGACAAAAACAGACCGTGGTTAGGGAAACGTGGTTCCTGTCCTGTTGACCTTTGAGGAGATTTGTAATGCTTTGACCTTTTTCAATTATTTGTTTTACTGGCTTGCTCGCACGCCTTCAGGGGTGAATGAATTAAAAGCAGGTCTATTATTATTCATACAGAAAGATTCTGTCTGTGGTCCTCCACTGGTCCAATATCAGCAGAGCAGTTTCAGGGCTGCTAAACATCTCCTGTGCATAGGAAATTAATAAAAAGCTCCATTTGGAGTTACTTTTGAAAGGCACTATAATCCAGCACCAGATTAATAAACAGCATCTATATCGTGCCATATTTGCTAATGCTAACTAGCCCGTCCGTGGCGTGGCGGCCTCGGTGGTCTCTGCACTTTGTTGCCAGTTATGTCACCATGAATAGCGATGTCCCCAGAAGTTCATGGCACGTTTTCAGAAAATCTGAACAATAAATTACCTCCATAACCACAGCGACTGTTTCGCTGCGCTGGTCTTTTTACTGCTGCCCAGAAGAGGCTGCCTCTGATGTCCCGATCCAAACTTTACCAAAAAATAAGCGTCAATCTGTTGACTACTTTAGTAATTAGCACTCAAATTTGGAATTCAAGATAACCTTCATGTTTAATTCTGTTTAATTCCTCTCAAGGGGAATCTGCAACATTACAGAGTTAAATGATTTTATAAAAAAAAAAAAAAAAAAATATATATATATATATATATTATATTTTTAATTAGCTTCAACATGCTACGAAAGGTTGCGCGATTGAAATATTTGGAAACAATACTGAAAAATTGCTTGGCATTTAAAAGAAACTCGCAAACTGTGAATTCAGTGATATTTTCAGTTTGACTGGCTGATCTGAGACCAGCCTCACTGATAAATCTCTGCCTCATTTAGGCTGAACTTTTGCAAATGTTATCGATTTTCATCACACGTGTTGCCGTGTGAAAATTGTCAAAATCTTTTTTTTCCCTTCCCTCCAAAGAGCTACGAAATGAAGACAAACCTCCAGATAAGAGGGACTTTTTTAGGATTTGCTGAAGCTCATTTTATGTCACTGTTCTAATTTGTTAAAGTCCTTCTAGCAGGTGGTGCAGATTAGCATAAATTAGTGTTACACTCGTGTCGGGCAGCTGTTTTGGATTGTGTACGTATATTGCATCTGTCGCTTATGAATAAACCATACAAAGGAAACACACTTCCCATGGTCAGTTAGATAAGAATCAAATATGTGATAGAACATTTTAGGAGGCTAAATTACTACGACACAACTACTGTCAGAGGTTACAAACACCTGAAGGTGCCTGCTGGGTTGATGCAGGAACACATTCACATATTCACCTAATTCACAATAATTCATATTTAATCCAGAAGAAGAAGAACACCTGTTGTTGGATGTCAAGCAGCTGTGTGCTGGCTAACGAGGCATTCAAGTAGCTTCATGTGAGGATAATATGATCCATACAATCCTATAAATGTATCCCATGCAGGGAGTGGAACAGGACGCCATCGTAGTGTCGAAAATGTGAGCATGAATCAAAATGCAGGGTTTTTTCTGTGATTCACTGAAGACCCATCAAGCTGAATTGCTGCACACTGCACTCGTCGAAATTCAAGGAAATACGCAACACTTTCACGTGAAAATATTAGCAAATGCGTAACCTTTTACTAGGCACATAATCGGAGTGTGACGAGCTAAAACCACTTTGGTGACACAGAAAAGTGTCAGTTTGTAAGTGTTTGCTCTCTCCTTGTTAGATTCAAACGGGGGTAAAAGCTGAATGCTCCGTAGCAACTGTGCTAATTGTGTTTAAATCCCTGTGTCAGGCTGCTGTGTGACGCTTGTTTCCCTGTGTTCCTTTGTTCTCCTGGGTGTGTGGTACAGCCACGCTTCCTGAGAACTGCGAGCAGCATTGGCAGCACAGCCGCTGCGGCTGTGTTTGGCTGCTGACACCATCACAGTGAGTGATGGTCTATGTGACAGGCGCTTCTGTCACCACTTGCAGGAGGAGTCAACCAACTGAACAGTCTGGCGGCGGCTGAAGAGCTCTGCTTGTTGCCGCGGGGATAAACACTGTCACTGGTTGCTTTTAATTTCACTCAGCCTGGTTGTGCGTCTGTCAGCCGGGCTGCTTGATTGTGGTCTCTTAAACATTTTAGTTGGCTGTTTGACAAGCCTTCGCCCCCTGTTATCCAACTGTGAAGGCTTTTTTTTTTTTTTTTTTGGGTCATTTGCTCGGCTTCACCTCTCATCGAATTATGGCTGGATGCCACGCAGCGCTCGCCTTCTATCTGAGTTTAATTGCGTCGTGTTTGCGTGATCGTGTGTGCATGGAGTTGCTTGTCTTACTGTACTAGACTTTCTTTCAATCACCTTGAACTTACAGCTCCTTTGCAAATAAGATTAGGCCAGTTTAATTAGTCAGAAAGCCATTTAATAAGTGTGTGGTGCAGGCCCAAAAGTGGAAAAGAACCAGCTAATTAACCCACATTGTTTACTGACCAAAACCTCATCCGAATCTCAGCTCCGTCTCAAAATAAGCTGTTTTCATTAGCGCGGCACCCATTGCAGTAGATTTTTGCGTCTCACTGAACGCCTGATGGGCGTGTTTGAAGCACAATGACCTCACAGGGTCAGCAAATGCCACTTTGAGTTCCAAAACGGCACAAAAATAGTCGCGGCCTTGTTTCAGGAAACCCTGATCTTTTGTGGCGGCACACACGACCCGCGATCACCTCAACGCTAAGACGAGCGATGCAGAATCTAAGAGCGATGTTTTTCTATTTATGTTTACTGAAGCGTTCCTCAGGATCTCTTTCTAGAGCTTGACCTGCGACTGTGATGGGCCAAGCAGCCTAAAAGAAAAGATGAGAGCGTAAAAATTAATCCTAGGCTCACAGAAATAACACCTCGCCGCTACAGTCTTTGACCTCAAACCTGAACAGAAGAAAAATCCTCTTCCTCTTCCTGCTTTGGTTGTATTATTTACTTCACCTGCTCGGATTTTCCAAACCCTGCAGCTAGAGGGCAAGCTAGCATAGACGATCATGCTACTGTCAGGGGCAGAAAATGGTGCTTAGAATCTGCACTTATCTATTGATCTTCGTATAATGAGGGATCTTTCCACGAATGTTTTGGAGCTCAAACATGATATGTTGAAGATTTCCAGCACTGTTTTCTGTTGCTTGGCATATGTGGTGTCCCGGCAGGCCCTAATTGGCTGCAGCACCCGCGGGTCTCTGCCAGGCCACCGGCGTTGTCATTCTTCAGTGATCAGGGGGTGGAGGCTAACAAGGTCCCTGGGCTACACAATGTTCTCTGCCCGCTGTCCAGAACCTGTTCTTGCTGCTCCATCTAGGCCAACGATTTTCCAAGCGAGTTCTGAGAAACTTATCATCATGAGCAGACTCAAGCTAATTGCTAAGCTATTATGAATGCACCAGCGCCGCGTTCGGGACATAGCTGGTGGCACGGCTAACCGGGATAACGTTTCAGTGCCATTGCTGATGCTTCACGTGTCCCAACGTGGTCGTGAGTTTAGCATCTATTCTGTAAGGATGCAAAAATCAACATTCCCAGTGTGGTTATATTCTGAAGCGAGACACCTCAGACAGTTTTTGGGGATATTACCGCATTCGTGAGTGTAATTGTGTGAGTTTTACATCAATAACTGAGCTCTGCAGATAGCTTTGGTTCACTGCTTCCGTGGACCTGTTTCAACCCACATTGATGGAGTCTCTGCGGACCGGTTTATGGTAATTCTAAGACAGGCTCTTCTATATGTGTTACCTTTATGTGCTTCACAACACACCACTCAGTTTCAGAATTCCTCCCATGGGGATGTTGCTTTGAAAAGAGGGAATCTGCACATTTTCCCTCTCCTTGTCTCATCTGAGCCTTCACATCAACAAAATGTTATCTACTAAAGATCATTAGCCTTGCTTTCACGGATTTAGGCAAAGTTATGTTGAGCTCAGCTCATTAGACTTTCTTCCAGCCATCATTTCCAGCATGGAACTCTGTAACCCTGCACAGTAATATCACCTTGCTCGGACCTCCTCTGCTGACCCGCCACTTACCTTCTCTTTGCCTGCTTCCTCATTAGAGTCTGGTTCTCAGAGTGAGAAATCCATTAGTAATCCCACTGTCTACACACAGCGTGGATCCAGATCCCTCACGTTCCTGCTCTGGCTTTCCTTTCACTCTAATTTGCATGCACTGAGACAGAAGTAACACTTTTCACACTGACATGCTTTAATTTTGGCTGCCGCAGTTCTCATCGCTGGCATACCGTTCGCTTCTCTCCGCAGCTTCCCGCCATTATTCCTCCATCCCCCACATGCCCGGGAGCATCTACACGCTCCCTCCCACGCGCTCCTGCTTTGGTGCGTCTGACATCGCCACGCGTGGATCAAAACCGGCCAAATTTGAATTCTGCCTGTGGAGAACACACACGGAGAAAAGGTGCAGCCGCGAGAATGCAAGGTTGCACGGTGACTTTAGGAGGAGGAGGACTGTATAATCAGGCGGGTCTTGAATATTCACATGTACATATGTCTCATGTGAATATTTATGTCAGCCTTCCATGAAACAAGTGGAACGGTTGCAGTATCAGAGCATGCAGATGGCTGAGAGACACCATAGTCTAATAAATTAGACAGCACGGGAACGACAGAAGCACTCTGAAAAATTCAGCACAAATGCAGATAAAAGGAGAGTTCAGAGCCCGACACATTCAGTCTCAGTGGAAACACAAGAAAAGAGGAAATCCAGCCGACTCGGATGCAACAGAGTCAAACGGGGAAGCTAAATGATTTATCTAGGTTGTTACCATGAAGTTAAGCGTAAATGACACAATTAGAGTATTAGATGAAACAGATTTGTGCTGGATTTTCCACAGATTGAAAATGTCTGGATATGCCGTTAGCATTAGCAAGGCGTAGCTAATTGCGTTGTAGAACCTTCTCACCAAGACCAATTAAACGATTAACAATTGCAAACGATACCATACGGACTAATGTGTCACAACTGCAGAGGAAAGCTTGAAGGCTATTCTGTCTTTAAAGATGCAGATCGGGAACATTACCTGGAACATGACGTTCATGAATTCCTCAGCTCGTGGATGACTTCTGCTCGTGGCTGTATCGTTTGGAGGCTAGCGTGGGGCCCCTCCTTAAGAAGCCATAGCAGCTTGTGGTTGTCTCCCAAACCATGCATATGAGATTAATGGACAATGGATCATCTCAATGCGCATCCTAAACAAGAGAGGAACATATGTGGGGAAATATAACAAGAAGTAAATCAGGCAACAGAGACGACCACGTACAACCCATAAAACTGGTTCAGCATCACTGGGACACATCAGTCCCGTCTGGTTCACAATGTCCCAAACTCTGTTTCACTCTGCTTAACGAGTTTGGGACCCTGAAATCTTAAGGGATAAGACAGGGATATGAGGGATATGAGTTAGTGAAGCTAGCAATGTTATTGCTCATTTAAAGTTTCAGTATCGCAGAGCTCTTTCTCTCACATTTTCAGCCAGCGGGCCATCAGCAGGACTTCCCCCCATGAGCGTGGTCCTCCTTAAGGTTTCTTGCTGTTCTTCTGTCCAAACAGAGTATTTCCTGGAGTACTTCCGATAGTATTGCATATATTTTTCCTGCTGCTATTCGATACCACTGGGTTTCTGTAAAGCACCTGGAGACAATGTTGATTGTAACCGACACTGTACAAAAGCTAAATTGAATTGAATTACATTAAGTTTCATCATTGTACATCAGTCACTGTATAAACACACATAAAGCTCTTAACAGGAACAATTTCATGAAGAATTTAGATTTAGTTGGTCTGATTATTGTGAATGCTAATGCTAGCTGATACTCCCAGCCTCAGAATCAGCTTATATGACGAGACGTCGATATTAATTAAAAGCAAGCGTGTAGTGTAGTGGCGCAGAATAGAACAAATAGAGCTGTGCAGCAGTTCATTCCAGCTGTCACTTCAGCTGCGCCAGCGTATCGACAAGGTCTCGACCTAACCTTGTCATTTCCCCTGTTTTCGCCTACCACCGCCTGCCCCTCTCCCAGTTTACACTCTCAGGGGTTAAACGCACGTAGCCATGATTCAATCTGGCTCTTGATCATCCAGATAATAACTTTAGGGAGTTAGTTAAGCAGCGAGACTCAAAGAGGCTGGCTAGGCATGGCAGCCAGCAGATGAGATAAAGAGGCAGAAGGAGCCGGGCGTCTTCACTTTATGCATCAGCCGCAACTGAATTGGCACCAAACTCCCCTTTAAAGGCTCTGCGGGCAGGCTGGGACTGGGAGCGCCGACAGGACGAAGCTGCACGTGTGAAAAGTACACGTGGAAGCTGCAGGGAAGAAAATTTTGCTGACCCTTAACACTGTCATGCGTGATATTAACAAATAAAACCACAGGCAAGGTCAGGCCCGCCTTTAATGTCAGGAAAAAAAATGAAATATTAAGTCCTGCCTCCGAGTCTCCCAACTGTACGTGTGTACAGTAGATTTAGCGCATGAATGCTAACAGAGGTCATCTCCGATAAAGCCACAAGCAGCAGAGCTGTTGTGACACACGTTTGCGTTAACGCCGACACGTCGGAGCACATTTACTCCCTCTGATTCTGCCTTTGTTCCTTCTGGCGTAGGCAGGGACTTTAGCGGGAGGTTTTTGCTCTGCAAAGGTGACTCCGTCTCCTTCTGTTCACGCTCGAGTCCTTCAGCCGTCATCTGCCAGTGCTGCCGGAGGCTGTCAGGCTACCACGCTGCTACAACAAGGTGAGCAAAACAATCAGACTGAAGCTTGATTTTTACCTTCAATCTGAAATTTAAGCCCAGTGCTATTTGATTCCTTAATATTTAGTTCAACAATTATCAAGCAGGAAGCTCTGATGGATGATCTGAGAGACAAAGAGAGACTTTCAATGTGACCTCGAAACCACAAAAGAAGAAAGAAGTCGCGTCGATGCGCCGATCAAAGTGCATGCGCGGTGACGCTGCATCATTTCTGCCTCTGCCAGTCAAACGCATAATCACAGCTTTAGTCTTTCATTTTCAAACGCCTGTGAGAAACAAAACAAGAGTGATTTATTGGTTGATTATGAACGCTGGGGAGCATCGTTTGGGAAGGAAACTGAATTTTGCATTTGCGAGAATAGGATTGTTGCCAAATCATACTTGCTTAAATTGAATCCACGGGAAAAGTGGATTTTTTTTTGTTTTGCCCTTCAGGCAACACAGAGGTTGTCCTCTGGGTGGAATAAACAAAAGTGTAATTGAATAGAAAAACTGGTAATCACTGTCTATGTGGCTTCATCTCCTGCCCTCTGACCTCCATGCAGGGATCATACATCTGGATCCTGATTGGTCCAGAGAGCAGACACGCTGGAATGCGTCAGATAAAGGCCAGAACTCAGCTGTTAAATCAGTAGAATGTCTATTTTTATGTGGCGTGAAATTAATGGCACATTTACTTTAATTAGAGCGCTACGCAAATGAAAAGTGGGTGTGGTCTATCAATTTGCTGCAGCCCGCCGTTAAGGGTGATTGAGCTGCTCGAACTCTGATGTCATCCATTATCGAGGGTAGACAATCAGCTTGAATCTGACTTTCCGAGAGGTTTCGCATCGGAATATCCTCAATTATTGTCTTTATTACGACCATAGCGGCTCGTTTCTGCTGGGATATGGTCGTCATGGGCGTACGCACGTGAATATCACTGAAACAGACCAGGGAATTTCAGGAAAACGTGGAAAATAAGGTCAAGACACCATCACGTCACCGGGGGCCGACCCACTTAATCCAGCAGACAAGGCCGACGTGCATGCACGGCTGACGGGCCGTACACGGATTGTTCCCAGAGATTGTTCCTGTTTAGCCGTGCAGATGGCCACAGCTGTGCCATGCTGGCACGGGCTCCATTCTGCTCTGGTTGACCCTCCTCCTGCAGCTGTGGCGAACCGCACTCTCACCCACACACACCTCCCCTCCCCGCCCTCCAGGGACCGTATCTTTACCCGTGAACTCGCAGGAAAACAAATCTCCATCGGAGAGGCATATGGCTGGCTTCTAATGGGACACCTCTCCTGGGCCTCAGTCGGAACAACATCACAAACGGCCCAGCGGTTTGACTGTTGGGCGCCGCTGTTAGAGTTTACCATCATCTTGCTGTTATAAAACTAGAATTATTTCTATGTTAACAGCACAATTTACAGCCTTGGATTAGTCCGAGCTCTTCTGAGGACGCAAGGACGTTTGTATTTGCCAGCTTTTGAATCCCAAGGACAATTGTTAGATAAATTCAGCTGCTCAGAGAATCACAAAACTGCCTTATTTATGCATGTAGGTCAGCAGAGAACAAATTCCTATTTACAAGCAGAACCTGAGTGGTAAAAACGATTTTCAGGCAACTAAAATGAAAAAAAAACAAAAAAAACAAAAACAAAAAAAACCCCACAAACAAACAAACAAACAAAAATAAATACACCCTCCACTTAGGGAACACATGCCACGGATTGGCAGCAAAACATAAAATTAAAGCAGAAGGAATAATGAAAACAGCAGGATGGCAGAAGTCACAAATAACCTGGAAGAGGTGAATCGTGAAAAACATCGCCAAAGGCAGAAAAAACAATATTAAGATTTTGTTTTGAATTGCAGTTAATAAAATATACAAGCGAAATATTAAAATCCACAAGTGAAACGTACGACTGATCCCTCAGACCGTAAACGCGGTGGACGTGGTCCAGCTAAGATTCACTTCTGGCCTCTGTTGAGCGTCAAAACCATGAGAGGACGGTGAGGTGGTGTCAGGCGTCTCACAGCACATGCCTGGACCCAGAAAACAACAGTTCCTCCTCACCTGATCTCTGCAGAAACAGGTGGAAAATAATCTGTGCAATAAAAGAATCATGTGCACACCTGAAATATGTATTCGATATTATAATAATGACGTCTGTAGGGTGTGCACTTTCTGCTTAAGAACAGACAAATACACCAGTGTCTGAGATTTCCACTAAAATGTGGCTGTGACTGAGTTATCTCCTGGTGGCCGTGCAGCGTGTAAACAAGCGCAATATTAAAATTACATTTTACAGCTCGTGATTTGCATTTAACACCCTGGCTCGTGCCAAGCCTGTGAGGTGGTTTTCCCCTTTAAAGGCGACCTTGTATTGACCTCAAACGTGCGGATGCAGCGTCTGCCCGCTGCCTTAGACGGGGGACACAAAACCTTAGACGGAAGATCCAGTCGAGGTTGGAGCCATCTGAGATCCCCTTCATTACACTCTGGTGGAAACAGGCTCCATCATCTATGCTAAACACACCCCCACTCTGCCATTTGCAACGTCATGACACTAACATGGCTAGCTGCTTTGATGCTCTCAGGCCAGGTGGATTTTCTACATCAACAGTCTAACTGGGCCCAGTGTTCACAACCAAAGCTGTTAGAAAAATGAATAAACATATAGTTGTAGAGACTTAAAACGACAGAACAAGACGTTTGGGTTCTCCAGTCACTGATGCAATAGGCGGGGCTCCCTTCTTCCTTTAGTTGTCATTAAAAGAAACTGTATCACTTAATATCTTTAGTGGGAGTGTCCGTGGTGCCGACTGCCATCTTCTGTTTAAAGTTTCAGTCAGAGAGACATCGTTCCGCGCGTCACACCAGTGCCAGGAAGGACAAGGCGCCGTCCAAAAATCGCGCACGCTTTTGTTTTGGTCTGGAAAACAAGCCGGAGCGGGAGCTTCTTTTTTAAAATGCACTGCAGCTCGTTTTATTGTTTCAGTGGTGCTGGTTCAAAACTGTGATGTGTAGCCTACATAACGCTTTTCATCTGGTATGAAAAATTCAGAACATGTGTTATATCACCATCAGACCCTCCGAGACAAATATCAAAGTGCATTCTCTTGGTTTGTTTCATAACACCCGAGTTATTCTCTTTCTACTTCTCTGATGCGATGCGGGCTGATGTTTCCTGTGCAGGAACTTCACACGTCCACCGATCATCAATGTGGATCAATCAGCACAAATCGAGGCATTAAGCCAGGCCTCACTCCTTCAGGTTCACCCTTTTTGTCACCTCTCCCTCTTCCTCATCAGCTCCCACATGAGCGGCGAGCCTCCTGCTAACAGCCTCCGCTAACTCAAAGACCATCTCTGGTGTAGAAAAGACAACGGCTCGTATGATATATTCCCTCTTGATATTAAAAACAAGTGTGTTGAGCAGAGGATTTGTCTGGGCTCTCTTATCTGACTTCTAAGAGCCTTCATCTATTCCTCCTTCTTCCTCCCACCTGCCTCCCCTCATGTTCCCTCTTGCCTCGCCTCGCTCTCATGATCATCACAGCGATAGGAGAGGGCGATGAAGGGGTGTGCACGCGTGTGCATTCTTGTGGGATAACAATGTGGATTAATTTCAACTTCTCTCACCTCTCTCCATATTCTCCAAATCCCTCTGATGCTCATCTTAGATCAGCCTATTTGTTATACACGGGGTCCTTTTCCTTAAGCGCAGAAAACACGCTAAAGGAGACAAACTCTGTGTTTGATTAGTGTCAGAGTGCAGCCTTGCCTTCTCACCACTCACATTCTATAGGGATATTTGTTTTCAGCGCTCGTGTGCTGGTTAATGAGCGCACCCAAGCGCTGCTGGATGTAGATCCACTGAATGTATATGCTGATGTTGTCAAAAAAGAAAAACAAGTGCGTGATCCATCAGTGAACACACGCATGCCGCTTACAGACTGTCCATCTTTCATGCTAATGTAGCTAGCTCCACAGCTAAATGTACATTTGCTCTAATCAAAGACGATTACACTGAGAACCGCTTGGAAATGTGATAACATCGCTTTTCAGGAGTTTTGACCTAGTTTACCCTTGAAGGCCACTCCCAGCGGATTAAAACTGAGAGCTCTGTGAGCAGTCATCAGTCAGAGAGGCTGCATTTACATGTACAACACTAATGAGATTAGAATTTCATTGAGTCAATAATGTATATGAGATGGGCCCCGTGTCAACACCATTTTTCAGTAATTAGCATAATTAGATTTCACTCCTAATCAGAGCTGGTATTTTTACACTACTTCACATTGAACTTGTGAAGGTAGAGGCGCCCTGGAGTGTGTCTAAGTTGTTAACTTTTCATCTGTGGATGATAAATCAGTTCAAAGGTGCACTGATATCAGGGTCATTATACTTCCTGGCAGCTTCAAATAACGGTAATGATGAAAAATATCTATTTAAGTCAGTTATATTGGAGTTAAATAATAATAGAAACGTTTTTAATTTCCTAATCAATGTCACTTGATTTGCATTGACTTCCAGTCAGTGAGGTCAGCTGATCAATACTGAAACTGCATCACGTGCTGTCAGACAGCAGAACCGCGAAAAGTTTCCACCACACAATCATACTGAAATTAAAACATAAACTCATGGCTTCAAATCCTACATGTCCTTTAAAACATTATCTTTGTGACATTTTTGATGTGGAAAGTGACATTATAGGGCCGTTTAAAGTCAGCTGATGTCGATCTGGTGCTTCACTAAAACAGACCAAATAAAGTGCAATTAAAACAGGCGCAGCGTGCAGATGATAGCTAAATGGCAGACTGTGACTGTCATGAAAAGGTTATCTTTGCCTTGCATTGAAAGGTGCATTGTGTAGAAATAAAAGAGTCCGTCTCAGGTATGACAGCCTGTAAAACAGATCCTGCATTAGGTGTAAGGCCTGGGCGTAATCACATGATGAACCACACGTGAGGAGACCTGCAGAGGGATCTGTTGTCATTCGTCCCCTCCTGTGGGTCCGGATCTGCAAACCCACTGAATTGCTATTTCTGATGGATCCATCTCAAATATTACAATTTTACAGCTTTAATTTCAAATAATCCATCCACTCAGCCAAGGCACTCTCCCCCCACTTGCGTACCTGCACGCTCACCCTTTTCCCTTCCACACACATCCCAGCAGTCAGCTCCCTGCTTTGCATAAACCAATAATGTAATGGAGTGAAAGCATTCCCTAATGAACGCCCTTATGAATGATTTAAAATAACCCGGCAGAAGCCCGTCTCAAACTTTTACATTTGCTCCAGTCACATTTCAAAAAGTCCATAAAGCCACGTAATGCCGGTCAATTGATGTAACGTCGCCCAATGATTGTATAAATAAGATGAGTTGCTTGCATTTATATCCATTTGAATTGAATAAGTGCATAGTCTCAGCTGCTTTGATTTGCAGTCCATGATGGATTGCAGTGGAGCCTGCTAAGGAGCAGCAGCTCACGCCTCCGCCCTGCAGTGCCTTTGCTTTTACCGTTTAACCTTGCTCCTCCTCAGGGATGAGGCGGCCGCTGCTGCCCCGCACCGTCAAGAAGTGGTTCTATTCTTTTAGAGTGGACATGAGCAATGCTGGTGAAGATGCAAATGACGAAGAACAGTCGGGAGCTGAGAGGAACTGAGGATGGAGCCGAGCCGAGTAAAGTTCACACTCGTAGAGAAGACGCTTAAATTTGACCAGCCAGCCATGAACCGGGCGGAAACCCGTCCACTTGGAGGCTTTGTGGCCACCATTCTTGCTGTGATTCTCCATTCTTTTTCTCAGTAATGATCTGTATTCAGTTCTCATCCCTGTTCAGTTCTCATCCCTGATTCGGCCTGTGTGGTTTTAATTACAATGTGATTCTGATCTGTGGAAATGGGTTTGTTGGCCAGACTGAGCCCTGTCAACTGGTGCTCGAGGTCTGATAACAGTTCCCGTCCCCAGCAAAGCCAACACACCTCCCTTTGCTGAGGAGAAGGCAGTGGAGCAGTACTGCCTTTGTCTGGAGAAACAATAAGGAAAGTTCTACAGTGAGACCAAACAATCAGAGGAAAACACTCCTCTGATTGGCCATTGAAAAATCTCTAAGCTAAGCTTAGAGAGGCTAACATGATAGGAAATGCTGGAGGCAGATATATTCATTTACTCTTCATCATCATCAGTACAGGGGTCAGCTGGGGGTCAGCAAGCAGAAGCAGGGCCTGAATGTGGAGAACAATACAGAACTATGGCCAATTCTGCTCAATATGTCTGAAATACTGCAGATCAAGGTTACTTTGGTTCATTCAGTTCTATATGTTAAATAAAGAGCTATAAAATTTCCCCCAGCAAAGGGTTTGTCCCATATGGAATTAACGTTAACATTGCCCTTTATAAACATCAGAGTGTTTAAACTGAGGCCGTGTCAGACCAATCTGCCCCCCAACCATCTGTCAGCCACCTCTATCCAAAGCCCTGTCCAGACACACTCTGCCTGGCTGCTCTGCTCCGCTGCGGCCCAGTGGGATACCGCCGAGCTTGTATCTGTAAGGGACAGTACATCAGCTGGACGCTAATCGGTCGACTCACCTTCCCAACATCCTCCTCTGGGAACAGCCAGAGGACTCGCAAAGGGAGGAATGTGGAGGGAAATCAGGCCGTGAGCAATTAGACTAATGAAAGAGGGAGTTGGAGTGAAAGGACAGGAATAGGTTGGCCAAAAGCAAATAAGTTTAAAGGAGAGCTGAAACGATGGCTGGGACAGCTTTAGAGAACAGCTCCGAGACTCTGACTGGCAGAGAGGAAATAGGAACCAAAATGCACCGAAGTCGGGTTAAAGAATGACTTTAGAGGTCCTGTTTAAGCCCCCTGGATGCTGCTGGAGTCAATGAGACAGAGGGTTTTTCTTGTTTATGGTCCCATCCCGTCTCATTCAGACACACAACCGTCTCAGTCCAGGTTACACTAAAACCTAAACTAAAATGTTCTTATGATGATATTACAGCTGACGTTACTAGAGCAGAGAAGATGTCATGCAGCATTCCAGCCATAAAAAGCCTGAGAAAGGCTTTTAACCGAGATTCTATTATCTTTCATTTCTTTCAAATGAGCAGTGACAGAGGCAACTGAATAATTTGCACCTCTGCAGAAATGTGAAAATTGGCTCCTGGACCTACAAGTGTTACCGCAACATGGTCCACGCGGCAACGCGTTTACTTCCTGCAGTGTCAGAACGCTCGAGATGGAAACCCGGTTTGGACTTTCCTGGTTTCTGAGCTACGGCTGAACTCGCCGACCGTGTGACGCACAAATAGATGTTACTGTTCGGGCAAACAAATTCAGCTTGGTCTGCAGGTGCAGTGTGCAAATGGTGTCTGGCATCTCATCGGGTGGTCACAAAATTCCGACCACGCTGCGAGGCTGACCCGGTCTGCAGACTCTCTCCTCGCCTGACCCTGCGAGGTTGACCCTGTGGTCTTGGAAATGCTCTCCCTGTTGGACCGAAGGAGTGTGTCTGCAGCAGCCTTTTGATTCCTGAGGCAAAAACTCAGGTGTTCAGAGGTCAGAGGTCAGAGGTCACACCTGACGGACATGGCGGGGGAGGTTGTTTACATCAGCTGCGGCTCCTGCAGGGATACGTGTGAAAGGCAGCTGAAAACTGTGAGAAACTAAAACGGGAAGACGAGACGTCGCCTTTTCTCTTAAATTTCCGCCTCTCGTTTGTACCCACTCCCCCTTTTCTTCCTAGGTTCTGCTGAAGGGCAGCGTTTGGTGAGCGAGCCAGCCTTTCTGCCCACAGCTGCCTCTCACTGCACCTTCACGAGAATGTGAAATATAATTGGACACCTGCACCCGAGGACCAAAAATAGCACTCGGTGTTTACGCCAGAGCTCGGAGGAGGCAGAGCGAGGCAGCGAGCGGATCGCTGTTAAACTCTGTTGGGCTCAGGCTTCCTCGCTGCCGCATCCTTAACTTCCTGAAAGCAGAACAAAAAAGAGGAGTGCCGTTTGGTGTCCCAAATCAGGCCGCACACAGCTGGAGCGAGGATTGAAATAACATCAGTGGCTCAGGTGTGTGGCTCCTCGTCGTTTATCTCGCTTTAACTTCATGCACAGCAGGTTGGCCTCGCAGAGCAAAGATCTTTGGTCACATTCCTGTTTGCTTGTTGTGTGTGTACGTGTGTGGGAGTTCTCCCCGAGTCCTCCAGGTTCCTCCCACGGTCCAAACACATGACTGTTAGGTTAATGGGTTCCTCCAATGTGCCTGCAGGTACGAGTGTGCGTGGCTCTCAGATCCGTGCTCCCACCCCGACTTAATCCCACGAATAAAACATTGATGGCGTAAGATAAAAGACGGATTCATCTTCCAAGAACTAAAGCGACGCCATATCTGTCCACTTTTTTCCGATCAACAGGCACTCCTGGCTGTGGAACCTTTGCTGAACCACATCTCCATTCCTAGCTCTTACCCCAGGGACGCCGAGGAGAATCTTAACGCACAATTAAAATTTCTCGGTTGACTGCCTTCTGCAGGCTGCCAATATGAGGAGAAAAAAAAAAAAGAATAACAGCCAAGTCTGCAGTAAACAAAGTTAAAGGTGATTCTGATAAATGAGCAAGAAGAACATGGAGAGGTGATTAGCTGGGAAGGCTATATTTGGCGGTCCATTCAGCCCACCGACACAGTGTGAAGTGACTCTTGAACAGTGTGAAACTGTTAAACTGATTTATTTTAGTGTCTGGTTTGGAGAGTAAACAACAGCAAGCCTGAGGACAAACCACCTCTGCAGTGCTGCGGTCCCCTGATGCTCCAAAAAGTTGTAAATTTGGGTTGATCATCACAGGAACATAAAAATCATGGAGTGAACTTTTGACTTACAGCAGATTTTTTTAGTTTGTTTACAGGAAACAAATTAGGTTTTTAATAAATAAGTGTGTGCGTGAATTAAAGTTAGCAACAGGAAAAATAGGTGTAACCTTTCTTTGTGACTCAAATTTTAGTCCCATTTAAGTGTTTGAACTTCCCATTTTGTAGTGTTGAATCATGAGATTCAGTACTGGATTAGGAAGCTGCTAACTACAATAGCAAACATTCGTACTCACGCACTGCTTCTTTATCACCGCTCCCAACAGCTCAGGGACACGAAGTAGTGATCAATCAAGGGTGAAATGGTGAAGAACCAGCAGGAAAAAGAAAAAAAATTGTGGTAACTGAGGATCTCTGGTGTAGTTGTACCTGCAGCAGGTGCGACACAATTCAATCAATTGGAGGACTACAACAAAACAAACACAATCATATTCCTCCGGGGTTCCAACTAAATAAAGGAACAACCATGTTGTGAAAATGTTCTGATTGGCACCCACAGTCTGGAATTCAGGGGTGCTGGCTGTGCTTCTGCTCTCATCTGAAGGTTGAGTCCTCAGGGGGAAAAAAGTCGTTGCTTTGTTTCCACACAGAGGACTGGAACCACTGCATCAGCAAATGAAAAGCTGCTTTCAAACCCAGTTTTTCTGCAAAAACTACAAAAAAAAATCCTTTTCATGAGAGAACAAAACAAAATTTTCAGTCAGAAAATTCAACAAATGCACGGTTTTAAGATGGTTTGTATGATAATGGATTTGGCTGCATTGCTTGCTCTCAACTTCTCATTAAAAAGTTTTTTTTCTTTTACATTACTTGTAGGTATATTTCTTTTTCACTTTGCCTTTTTACGCAACAAATTCTAAAGAGTTATTCTTTCAAAGGACCAAAAAGTCCACATTAACTGGAGAGTCTTCTCCTCTCCTGAAGATAACTCCGACCTTTCACCTGCAGTGTGTGCACGGCATTGACGGTAACCACGGCAGCCATTTTGAGTGGTTATTGCAGGTGCAACCAATAAAATTATTAGTTCATCCTCTGCTCAGAGACCCTGTTGAACCAACCTTCTTCCTGAAGTGGCTCTTAGATTTCAGCAGCCTGGAACGCACCTGCGAGTCGCATAATCGGCGCTTAGCAACGTTGCACCTGTCAGGTGGATCGTCCGGGAGGAGGATTCACATTTCCTGACGGGGAGGAAGGTGTTTCCCTACAATCCTCCAGATGCAGGAAGTGGCTGTTATTTCTGGGACACCACCAGCTGCCTCCTTTGTTTTCATGCTTAGTCAAAAGTGTAAATAGAAGATTTTTTCCAGATTCTGCTTCATGTTGTCTGACCCACTTTTTTTTTTCTTTTTTCTCGAAGGCCGTGCGACTTTGTTGTGTGTGTCTGTACTCACAATTCCAATGTCAAATTAAAGGAGAGAAATTCTCTTTTTCTCCCCCAAATCAAATTGCGGGACCACTTGATGCATCGCTCCAGGCTGGCCATTTGAAGACTCTAAATAAAATCGCATGGATTTCTATTTAAGGGCGCGATGGCTTGTGAGATAAGCCGGCGGTGGGGGCGGATCCTTGTGGCATTGTGCATTCGTGGACATGGAAACGACAGGAGGTCATTTGTGCTAATGCGACATTTTTCATTTGATGCGAAAGTCATCAAGTTTGATGGATGATCTAAAGGTCGCCCGAGTCATCGCGCCCATGTTGCCAGGAGGGATGACACCAAAACTGATGTGATGATTGACCTTTGCACTCCATCGGAGAACAAGGGACGTGAATGTCTCCTCCGACGGGGTTAATAAGGGCCTGGGCGGGGCTTGCACACTCACATGATGAACAACCTTGCTCGCCGCCTTAATCACTCTTTCAGATTTGCAGATTTCTGTGCGGAGTCGAGTACTTGAAGGTTCACTTGCCTCCAGTCTGTCGCTGAGGACACCAGTCAAGGGCGGCGTGGGCAGAGGTGGTGGTGTGTGGGGGGGAGGGGTGGCAGATTTATGCTGTCTTGATCTGTATCAGCAACTTTAACGGTAATGAAAAGCCCGCGTCCTCGCACCTGCTTGGATAAACACAATTCTCACTGAGAAAATGAATTGACTACTTGATATGCACAGGGAGCATTAATCATTATCTAGCCAGCTCATGAGAATTGCTCTCACAGCTTAGCGCTAAACAAAACTTATGAAATCTGTTGTTGTCAATTAGCTTGTTGAGAAATTATATCAAGCACAACGGACGTGATGTGGGGAGTTTAAGGGTGGCATTGTCTTTGTACTCGGGCCTCAAAACAATGCAAACAAATGTTAAAGATGAAAACAGTTTAGAAATGCAGAATTGATGAGCAGGAGTTAACTTTGGTGTTAGCAACAAGGTTATTGATGGACTCCTCCTGAGACATTTGCAACATATTCTTTTCCCTGACATTCAATTCCACTAAATCTTGCCAGTTTTTTTAAGGTCTCAATTTTATTCTTTTTATTCTAAGATTGGAAAAGACTGGAAGCGGCAGAAAAGTACACCTTCTGTTGCTTAGAAGGTCTTAAACATGGGCTGCTGGAATTTTCCCCATCACTGGGTTGAGGTCAGGGCTTTGCGATAACAACTTCCACTACCTGGAATGTATTGCCTTTAATATCATAATCTTGGAATCGCTGCCTTCATGAAAGTCCTGCTGTAATTCTGACTTTAACATTAATATACATTTTATAATATAGATATATAAACTAACTTAATCTGTCACAAATGCATCAACTGAATTGTTAATTTTAGTAGTAGCAGCCGTTTCTCATGGACATATATTCAATTGTGAAATTATCTTTAGCTATTGAAAGCCTTGTGTCAAGCCAGCCTCTGAAATCAGGCTGTAGCTGTGAGGAGATAACCTGTGAAGACATCCCGAGTCTACCCAGATGTGAAATACAGGAATGAATGCATGCAGGACAAGACTGACAATTGAATCAGACAGAAAATGAACCGCCAGAATCTACTCATCTGGTGCATCATCTCCTTGAAGGACAAAACTGAAACAAAGAGGCAGCATGCTCTGCGAATGTCTTCTAAATTGCTTCTCAGTAGCAGAAGTAATCCCGCTGAGATGGAGCAGCAGTGGGGGTAAAAAGTAGCTCCGCTCTGTTGTTTGTTTTTCTTTCTACGTCCAGACAAAGAAAAAGTCTGATGGCTCCCTTTCCTGCGCCTTCTTATCGCATGCAGCAGATGTCTGAGGGGACGCTGGCGGCCTCATATTTGGAGAACTCCTAGTTATGCGTGGTGGCACCCAGGATGAGCGCTGGTTTCCAAAGGGCAGAGATATAAATTATTCAGCCTGAAGTTTTGCGTCAGCGAGGGCTCAGATGGCAGCACATGAGAGGGATTAATTCATGCAACACTCAAAGCTGCGCGTTGAACAAGAGGAAGGAGGCGACTGAATTTATCGATCCAGGTCTTAACATTAGTCTATAAAATCTGCATAAAAGCAGCCCTTAATTAAACAGACCGTAATAACGTCTCAGCGTTGGGTATTTGCAACAGTTAATAAAAAATAGATCAATGTTACTTTATCAAAGTCATTCATGAGCTCACCTGGAAGACAAACGCTACAAGCACAAAGCATGGCCTCTCCAGGGAAGGGCTGTCAGCGCCTCGGCGACCAGGTGGTCATCTCGTGTTTACCTGAGCCACTCTGACAAAGCTGGCATCAACCGATGCTTCAGCTTGACTGACGCGGGGAGTCCCGTCAGAGGCGCGTTAGCGGCCCGATTAGCATTCCGTGACATTTCCCCGTCTGTCAAAAAAACCGAGGTTGCCCTGTAAACAAAGTGCTGCAGCGGCGCCAGGAGAAAGGGGAGTTGAATGTAAAATGTAAAAACAGCATTGTTCGGTGGTGGAGACCCCAGGTGCGCATTCTAATGCAGATCTACAGCCTGGACCAAACAGAGGAGGGAAATGATAAGAGGGTGAATAATTGGGACTTGCGGACTGGTAATTGAAAGTACTCTGGATTTTAAAGGCCAAATGCTACCAGGGGTTATCAGCTACAAAAACCATTTGTTTTCAGGAGACTGCCAAGCTTAGACTGATTCACAGAGGCTACTGGGACAGAATACAATCATAAAGTCTACAAGCACGCTGAGAGCCATTAAAGTGCTGTAAATTTACTTTTACTTTTGTGCAGGAACAATGTTTGGATTGCATCCTTTAGAATTAGTGTGCTCCAGTTGCCAGCAGCAGATCCCATTTCAGTAATTGCCTGGGTAATAGACCCAACCATGGCGTTGATGTTTTTAGGTTCCTTCATCTGCAAACGTTGAAAAAGAAGGCAGGATCGATGCACTGAAAATGTGCTGTACACTCACATGTTTGGTGTCTGCCTGTGCATCTTCTTAAAAAATTAAAAAAAAAAAAAAAAAAAAAAGAATCTGCAACGTTCTCTTGGTGGGAAGCCTCGGGAAAGGCCCAAGGCTAAAGAGAGGCTGAAGATAAATCTGCATCTAATGAAACAATAACACGCTGTCTGTAATCCTTCGGGGCAGATGGCTGAACACAACACAAATGTGGCAGATTCCTCCACTCATGTTGAAAAAAATTAGGGAAAAAAAAAGACTTTCCTTCTAGGCGTACGGAACAATGATGGTTCAACAGAAAGTTCTGCAATGTAAAAAAATGCATGATTATAAGTGTTTGGTTCAGATAAAACATGCCAATTATTGTTTTAAAGCCCATAACAGTTCTTAAAGCTTTGTTTCCTATGTAACTTCTGATTGTAATTTGTGATTTTTACAAAGACCAGATGGTTACTTATACACAGATTTAGAACACATGATCCCGCAAATGAATTCTAGTTTAACCATAAACTGTATAGTCAGAGCACGGCTGACTTATTTCCTCTCTTCTTGCTGGGCAGCTTCAGACCACTGTTGTTTTGTTTCCACCCAGATTTATTGCTGTATTTGCATATACGCTCATACTGGCTTACCTAGTAAAAGAGGTTTGTTTTTTTTGCTCGATAAAGTCTTTTAAAGCTGTGAATTGGACTGTCAACTACTGGATGGTCAACGTTTCTGAGACTTCCTGTTTTCCTACTCTGGAGCCTCCATTCCCACGTCCACCAAGTCTTCATGCTGGTTATTCATTCTGATGCTGCAGCTGTGGTTGTGGAGTATTCTGAAGGTCCCTGTATGAAGAGACAAAGAGAAGAACATCATCTGCAAACAAACATAAAATTCACAGACAGGCACACAACAGCAGCAGAATAAAGAAGTCCCATAGTTTTCCATTTAGCTAAAGGTTGTTCTTCCTTTTTCAGATTACACAAGAATAACGAAGCCTTTTTATGGTCATAGATGTCTGATTACTCTTTCTTACTCTTATCTTCCGGGGAGACATCCAAAAATCACTCACCTGCTTTCAGTTCTAAAACAAGACACAGTAACTCATTAAAAGAATCCCACAAGTTACAGGTGCCTTCTAAATGAACAATTTTCACATCACAAAAGCCTTTGTGGCTGGTTTTAGTTGAAGCGGGGAGTCACGATGGGAATGACTCGGCTGTCCCTGTGTAATCCTGTGGGGACAAAGGCGTCAAGTCAAGCACACCACAGAAACAGGAAGGTTTGTCTTAAACTATGATTAAACTACTTAAACTAGACTGTGGAGAATGTATGACATGGCACATAAAATATTCCTTCTCTTTATTTTTTTCATTAGTTGCAGGTATGGCAAAAAAAGAATGGGTGATAAAGCCAAAGAAATACAGTGGGGGGGGGGGGAAAAAAGAAGCCCGATCATATATAAATATAGAGCATGTAACAGAGAAGAGTGACAGATCATCATTACAGGGTGTCAGCACGCAACAAGATAAATAACATCACAAACAAAAGATGGCTTTTTCAACAACCTTAATGTTACAGTATCAAATTTCATTATTCCTAGGGGTCCTTTCAGATGGTTGGAGATGGGGGATCTGACTTGTCATACCCTCGAACTGAAGTTAAAATAAACTGCCCAAACAAAACACACTCTCCATGCGCATTCAGTCAGAACAAGGAGAGAGATGGAAGAGGGGAAAAAAAAAGAAACAGTAGAGACTCAGGGGTACTAAGTGTGTGCAGTTTTCTCGGTGGTAAAGTTGTCACAGCCTGCAGCCGTGCCGTCAAATTACGATACCTTCCTTCCTGACAAACAGAGATGAGATCTCTGGGTTATATCTACCTCTCACAGTTATTTAGTGGGCCTGCAGTCAGCTTCCTGTCAGGAGGTCGCTCCATGCTACCTAGTCATTGTGATGTCCCCAGTGATCCCTTGTTAAATCCCTTCTGATCGCTTCATCTAAAGAAATAAAATGCATTATGGTAGCTGCTAATATATCATGCTAGCAAAAATTGCCACTCTGGGAGGTAAACCAGCGAGTTGAATGGCACTGTGTGACAAAGCCCTTCTTAGGTTGAACAGAAAAGTCTTTCCACCCAGAGAAAACAGATGCTTCTGGTCAATTTGTGAGGCCCTCGGAGCTCCTCAAATTGAGCCTAGTGTTACAAATAATAAATTACAGCTTTAAACATGTTGGTAAATGACATAATGCAGCTGGCTTACTTTAAAAGCACCTTTCCAGACAAGCCATTATTGTTGAGAACTGTGTAAGACAGCAGCACTTGGCTTAAAAGCAATATCTTTTCTACTTTTCCCGTAATACCACACATATCCACTTTCCAGAAATTAAGGCAATGCTGATCAGATTTTATCATATAGCATCTGGTCCTACTCAAATGGATAGGTTTAATCAAATCTACCAAAGAACCTGGGAAATTGTTTTGACAGGCCACATGTGGAAGCAAATTACATGAGTACTTCCAGTACTTTCATTTTAATGGCATTAATGGGAGCACAAGTCTTGTTTCTGTACTACTCTACAATTTTATCAGATTTTTTTCCCCTATCTCCAGGCTACGTGTTCAACCTGTTTTTCACCAATGAGGCAAGTTAAATGATTCCTTTTCATTAGTGTGGCAGCAGAAGTGGAAAACACTGCGAACGCCATCCCTCCTCTAACCTCCCAAACAGCTGCTGCTTTTCCTGCACAACAAAGATTCGTTTCTGTCTTATCTCAAAGGAGGAAGAAGGCAACTTCTGGGAGAAACTGCAACCAGCATGAAGTATGTTTAACAAAACAACACAGGCTGGATAGTGGAGGACGCCAAACACTGGTCCAAACATAACGTGCTGTTTGTGGTTCTGTGGTGCATTTATTTACGGTGTCATCATCATGTCCAACATGGAGGAACCATGGGGAAAATCACAGTCGTGGATGAAAGCGTCACAAAGCACAGCTTCAGGAATGCATGTGCTGTGGCTCGGCAACAAAGTGATGTTCTATAGCCCGTGCTCGTACGGTAAGACAGCGGAAAGGCTGCGGTCTGGGGCCATCTGAGGCACAAAAAGCCCCCTGAATGAATTATCCTTCACTAAACTTGGTGTTCCTCCTGATGCAATTCTCTGTGATATACCTTTCCTGGTATGATTGGATGTTGTTCATCACCTGACAGCCACAGCTGGTTAGTGGGGTCCTGTGAGTGGACTCAGCTGACACAAGAGTGGCGCATGTGCGCTACTTTGATCCAGAAACTACTGATTAGTGGACATTTGCACTAGGCTACATTTCAAACCCCACAGACAATAAATTAATTCATATCAAAACATTTGAATTCTATTTGTTCTGGATGGTCACACACACGTGAAACTCTATTATTATTATTATTATTATTATTATTATTACTACTTTATTATAATGAATCCATATACTCAACGCAGTATGACCGTTTATAAGTTTATGAAAATAATAACCTATTTAGGGGAAAATGACTAATTACACACATATAGTTAATGTAAACATATTCATAATCGTTCATTAATATTCGATTTAAGTTTGGGTAATTAGAATATTGCCGTTAGAAAATAAATATTTGAAGGTCTAATGTTATCGATTATTCATAATAAATTGTCAAAAAATGAATATCATCAATTTGGATTTTATGGAAAATGATAACATTAGCACATCGATTGTGATTTTCCAACCCGGTTCTCCAATATTTAGTTCTTGCAATCCCCATTCCCTCCACAAGAAGCCACCAAATCTTATAAACTGGAGTTTAACAGCATTTAGGAGTGAATGCTTCTGAATATGCATGGTCCATAATGCAATATACGTAACAAAATATTCATTTTTATAAATGATCATAAGTCCTGTTGCTGTATTATAATTCATTACATGTGTCATAATGTAAGATAATGCATTATGGGATGGAAACGAGCCCTCATACAGAGATATTGAGGTGCTATTTTTCTGTGATGTTTAAAAAAAAGCAAGCTCTAAATGCCTTACTTATTTCCACTTGTTATAAAAATGTCCACCACTGCCGCTGCCTATTTAAACTAAAAATAAAGCTAACAAACAACCCAGCGAGGACAAGTGTCACACACCCCGTGTACATGTTAATCCACTGTACTTTCGAGTAGCTTAGAGACCTTTTATCAATAATAGAGCTGAGGCAAGAGCGTGTGCTCCTCAGGTGCTCAAGGCTTCCCTTGTACGCAGAAAAGGCTTAGGCCAGCATGAAATGTGTGTTTGTTACACAGAAATAAAGAATAGGGCGAGAGCTGTAACTACAATGGAAACAAACAGTGGTTCATATTTTTCTGTCCAATTTCAGCTGCAGCTCAGGGAAAATTACACAATATTTCTTTCACACAGCCAGAAACTTTTCTGATGAATGTACCTAGAATTTAATAATACACCTCCACAGAAGAAGGATAAAAAAAAACAAAAACAAAACAGGTCTGCCATGGTTGCTGAAAGGCAAATGCTGATTCAATTCCAACATACACAAAATCAATTTCACAGAGTAGTGACTTAAAGGTAATGTGCAGGGGTGCTTGTTACTTTAAAGCAATTGTTTTCTTCATTTTGGAGGAATAAGCTTTGTTTTGTTTACCTCTTTGCAGAATTAAATGGGAACATTGATAGACTCTCATGTTTATACAGTAAATAGGATCCCACAGGCTTCAGCCAGTTATCTTAAATTAGCATCAAGGGTGGAAAATGGAAGAAACAGCTAGCCTGGTTCTGCCTGAAGCTAACAAAAGCTCCCAACCAAGACCTCAGAAGAAATTATGAACATGTCATACCTTGTTTGTTTAATATTTGCAAAAACTGAACAGTGAAAATAACATACTGCAGTTTCATTGGGTTGTCTTCTACTACTCTTTTGTGTTGCCTGGAGACCACTCTTTCCCATTTTTTTTTTAAATATTTGAATGCTAATACTTGGATTTCGCCTGTACTAAGTGCTGAGCTTAAGAGGTCTTGACTTTAATACTTTCAGAATAATGACTAGTTATTCTCATTTTACGTTATGCGCTAGCATTGGAGCCTTTAGCCTGTTTTTTGGCGTTCACTGACTCAGAAGTCAGCTGGTGGCAGCCTCAGCAATGCCGCGGGGCAGAGGAGTGTGTAAAAGCAAAAATGGTCAAAATACCTTTAGGAATTTGTATAGTAATCCAGAGTAACACCGGGCACTTTGGCACCTTCAGTGACCCGTTGTACCACACGAGGACATAGCAAAGCGCTGAGGGATACTTCTGGGACTAGTGTCAAAGGTCTGAAAGCACATACGCAGGCCCCTGAATATTCCTCTGTAATGCATCTACAGTAATACGACTGTAAGAAAATAACTCCAGTTACATTCATTGTGATCTGGGCCTCATGAAAATAACAATACAAAAAGAAGGGATGGACAGCATGATGTCACAAATGGTGGGATTACTATAGATGCCCTGAAATGCTTGTCATTCTGCTCTGTTTTGCTTGGCATATATTCATCTTTACACGTATCACACTTATGGTACACAGCCTCACATACTGTATATGGGACCCACTCAGACCCACACAGGCTACATATACTGTACAACCAGGAACTCTTCAAGCATCCTGCACTCACACCACAGGCCCACTCCTCCTTCTGGCTGCACTGTCATTTAAAAAAAAAAAGTCCATGAACTTATTTCAAAGTGCCGAAAAAGCCGGTGGGAGCAGGTTATGTGTGCAGAGATATAGAAAAATGGATTTTATATGTTCAGACCTCAACTCGGATGTTGTGCTTTCTGGACTCCAACATAAAACATTTATCATAAACCTCTGGATAGAGCCTTTTTAACATTTACAAGTTATACAGGTACCAAATTGGTTCACATCGTAGGCTTCCATCAGCTCGGATACTCAAGCAATGCAAAAGGGAGACGACGAGAAGAGAAAGAAAGTTAAGTCATCTTCAACAGAAAAAAAAAGAAACAAGATACAAGTCCTCAAAACATTTTGTCATAACCAACAATGAACAGAATTTATAGTTTTCTTATTTTCTCTTTTTTACATTACATTTTTTAAAAACCCAGCTGGTTAAGGTTATGGTCTCAGGTAGATCTTCCACAGTCTATTTTTCACAGTTTGTGTAAAAGCAGAGAAACATTCTCACTAGAGTAATAAAATATGACTATTGTTATGATCATTATGTTTTTTTTTCTTCTTTTATTCTCGTATTGTTCCATAGAAATGACAGAGGACAGGACGCCGTTGGTCCCAAAGTTCCTACACTCCCCCTGTACAAAGTTTTAGTCAGCACTGGTTCTTTCCTTTTGTTTAAAAAAGAAAAAAAATGCTAGCTCGCAGGAAAGGAGAATTATGGGAAGGAAGAGAGAAGAATTCATTCCAAGTGTCTTTATCCTCCAGTGTGATCTTAAACTGTCATTCCCAAGACAAACAAACCAAAAATAGATTCAGAGCCTCGTTTCATTGGATCCGGGTTGGACGAACCTTTTCTGCCTTCATACAGAACCGCACGCAGACGCTGGCTCCGAGTTGGGTGCATGCACACGCACGCAGGCACACTCTTCCAAGCACACCCACACGCCAGACAAGTGCTCTGTCGAAGGTTAAAGCCAGGTGTAGCACAGCTCCCATCCTCCCTCTGAACACGCCTTCCCATCAGCACTTGTGGGGCGAGAGAAACATGTAGAAAATAGCCCATCAGAGGAAACATGAAAAGAGTGTGTCTGATGTTGATTAACACCCAGGCTCACGATTCGGTTTGTGATCTGAAGGCACTTTTGTTTCATGGCAGAAAGTAAAGTGGCTTCTGTTCCTCTGGCGGAGTGGAGACCGCTCATCCCTCACGCCTCCTCTCTGCTCCATCTCATGTTCTCCTAACCTCAAGCCTCGTCTGCTCCGCCACCGTACCTTCGGCAGGCCACTCAGGCTCGTGAGCACAGTGTTATAGAGTAGATACGTCGGCGGCTGCAGAGGGAGGGTGCAAAAGAGAAAAAAAATAAAAGAAAACGTCCTCGCTTCCCTCCAGCACAGCGGCCAGCAGGTAGAGAAATACCAGGGTGCGCCACAGGGACGGACAAGACGGAAAAAACAAGCGTCATAATTGACGCCCGGTGCGAGAAGAGAAAGATACACAGAGAAAGGTCTGATGCCATGTGAGGAAATGTTATTTCCTCTCCGAAAAGTCAGCAGCATTTCCGCTCTACTGCCCTCCGGCGATGGTTTCTTAACTTCAGAAAATTGTGCTTGTGCTTTACAAACTGCCCTCCCTTCATGTCTGTCCAGGCGGCCCACCCGTCTCTGTGCTCGTGGAGTTCTTCAGAGTCCTGCATGGAAGGAGATTTTCTGCAAAAGAGGTCTCGTAGAAAAACAAAAACCAAAACAAAATAAAAACAAAAACAGTAGCACATCTTCTTTATTACTTTTTCATCTGAGTTGCTTTTTTTTTTTATTAGTGAACACCAGGCTTTCTCGGTCCATCAGGGGTTCCTTGATGCCTTCAGGATGCATGAATCTTTGGTGATTGGATGCCGAGGATACAGTTCACAGACGGTGGGTCTGAATTGGCCTCTGAGGTGACAGAGAAAGGGGTCACCTTTGACC
Organism: Pao palembangensis; assembly: GCA_015343265.1. Classification (NCBI taxonomy): domain Eukaryota; kingdom Metazoa; phylum Chordata; class Actinopteri; order Tetraodontiformes; family Tetraodontidae; genus Pao; species Pao palembangensis. The sequence goes on along the minus strand of CM027097.1, from coordinate 7,102,053 downwards.
TTCCAGGAGAGTCATCACCAAGGTGACACATAGCAGCCATATATGGGAGGAGCTAAACAAATCCTTGGAGCTGAGATCTGCAGAACAAGGCAGGGAAAACAGAAATCAAGGAGAGCTGTGAGCTTTCCCCACCACACAGGAAGGTGCTGCAGAAGCGTGGTGTTTTAATGTCCCAGTATATTTTCCTCATCGGTTCTTAATCTGATGGTGTAAAGCCAGCTGAACTAAAGACTCTAGTGTAGCATAGCCAATGATTATCAATAAATATGTGGAAAATGTTCAGTTGGTAGAGTTGATGCATGAGTCATACATCTTATTCATTCCCTCATTGTCTGGTTGTTTTTTTATATTTTGGCCCGAAAGCAAACAAATCTGTTACCCCCACGTAATAACTTTTCAGCTTATATCTTAATTATTACTTTGATGGTACTATAATTCATGAAAGTCTCATTTTAAAATCACCTGTGTTAGATAATGTATAAAATCAATGAATATTGGGATTATAATGGATCCATTTAAGCTAAAATGTTATTTACAGCTGATTCAGTGTTGTCAGAATAAATGGATGTCTAACTTGTTTTTCTGGAGCTTCCAGAGTCACCTTGTCAGCCAATTTTCCTCATCCTGTTCCTTGTTTTTGCCTTCTGTTTGTTCCTGCAACGCAATTACAGCGCTCCGTTCAGCCAGTGTGGCTATCACTCATGTGATTACAACTCAGTTGCCACGGAAACAGTGTTTCCCCCATGAGGCAGGGATTCAGTGCTGGCAAACATTTCAGATTAGACGCCCGTTGACCGGTATCTGCGAGGCGGATGGGGGACGCTGCTGATAAAGCAGGACGAGGCGCTACTCACTGGTCGGTGGGTCTCGACACTCCCCTTCCTCCAGGGTGACATCATCGATTGCAATGTCGCCCTCGATGCCCGGTCCCCTGATGCCTTCTAGCACTACCTGTCAGCAAAAACAAGTTTGCCGTCTTAAAAACAAGGCTGTTTTGATGTTTTACTGCTGTAAAATCTAACAAAACAACGTGCGCGGAGATGAAAGAGCTTCACAGAAAAGCTGCAGCTCTAATTACTCCTCACGACCGCCGCTGTAAAAGTGATGGAGGACGCTGCCCGTCTACATCAGCTGCACACAAAGTACACTTCCTCTTGGCAAAATGTGAATGAGAACACTTTCCCAGCAGCAAACGCCGACTATGGACGCCATCCACACTTCCATTTGATAGAATCCCCACCCACACCCACTGCCAAAGAAACGATAATCATGCAGAGATGGTCACAGAGAGAACAGGGAGCAGAAGAGTGGATGCAGACTTACTTGGAAGGATGATGTTGGATGGATGCTAACTTTAGCCTGCTTCCAGTGGTCACCTTGGTTACCGTTCAGAGACCACACCGGACCCTCAGAGCTTGTTTGGCCCTTCTGCTTGAGGAAGGCATTTAGTGTTCCTGCATAGAGGAGAGAGAGGTCAGTGTGCTTGTGAAAACCATTATGATGAATATTTACTAAACTCTCCAACTGTGGACACCGAATCAGTCGTCAAGGTTTTCATGCAGGAGTGCATGAAATCTGTACCAAAGAGCAGCAATCCAGCTATTAAATTAATAACCCTGAAAAAACTGCAGCAAATACAGCTTTTATTTGCTTTTCCTTTACCTGACACCCAGAGACTGCAGGCTCCCCGCGCTCTGCCATTAACCAACACCTGCCAATGTTAAACGATGTTTTGATAGAATAAGTACAGAGACGATCAAGCTTAACAGCAACAATAATAACAGGAAGATTGAAGTGCAATCAAAGGTGAGATACAATTTATAACGGCAGAATAATGAGGCATTCAAATATGAATCAAATGGAAAATGGGAGGAATTTCAACAGCTTCATAAATGATTATTATTTTTATTTCCAGCATTCACAGTGAACCAGAACAGCATGTAAATATGCCTAGAAAAAGCCATTTTGTTATTGTTCCTTTTACACAGTGACTCCGTGAGGCTGCACTGAAATTAAAACACTTAAACTTTTAAACTGTCTGTGTCTGGCGGCTGTGTTGCACATTAAGGTTCCTCTGCTGAGGCGAACGAGCAGAGGTCAAACTTGGGTCATGTGAGTTGACACATTTATTAAGCCGAAGTTCTGGAAGCGGCCGTGAGTTAGCTCACATGAATCCAAACTAGTTATCTGTGACGTGTGATGAGGATTATTTTTGCCCTCCTCTGAATTCAGCAGCAGGTTAAGTTGCCCACATGTGACTTATGTGACTCTGCACAGAGACACTCACGTGCAAGATGGCTGCCCCGTTTCGGCTGATTTACCGTACGAGCTGCGCAGTAACGCAGAAATATGCTCTCTTATTGAGCTGGAATGGACTATCTAGGTCTGGAATGAAGCCTGGCCACAGTGGGACCTGTTGTCTGGCCCTGGGCTTTGATATGAAACAGATGATGACACCGAGCGTAACCGCTTTTACCCTCCCACTCACACACGCGCGCAGGAACACAGAGGGAACTGAAGACTTGGGGCATCGTGCGAGGACCCTAATAAGGCTATCAGTGCAAGCAGGACCACCTCCTGGAAGACAGGTGAGCCTCCCACATGCAAAGCAGCCACACACACACACACACACACACACACACACACACACACACACTCCTACAGTATTTACTGCTCAGCGCCGCCTGCCCCTGACAGCACAAGCTCCACAGAGCTGAGCCTGACCTGTGGTTTCCTCTAGTGTTAAGCGCTTTAGGATGAATTCTTCAGCAGAACGCTTGCTGAGCTGGGTGGCTCGCGTTCTCATTGTCAGCGCTCTCACATCCCAAGCAGGGGCGTGTGATGTGTATTCTTTTCCTTTAAAGAGATACCTGTAGCAGACATTAAAAAAAAAAAAAAAAAAAAAAAAAAAAAAAAAAAAAAAACAAAACAAAAGATCTGAGGAGGATATGAGAGTGGTGGGACGTGAGAAGCAGCTCCTGGAAAATCAGTTCTGTCAGGAGGATAAGAGGGAAGGAGGTTCTTTTTGGTGCAGCAACAACGCCGCTGCTGATTGCTCCTCAGAAGGTTGGGCTTAACACACACTTGCTTGGATTTCTAATCCCATAAACAGATGTGACACGGCCTCCAAAGGCAAACTTTGATGTGCGTCTTTGTAATTAAGCGTGACCTTGTCTCAGCTATCCCCCCCGCGAGCTAACTACGGGGGAGTTTCTTTATGCGCGTGCCATCAGCGTGTAGGTGAAGCTGTAGGTGTAGGTGTACAGCAACGCTGGCCTTCAGCGCTGCTGTGCCACATTCTGACCGTGCGTCACCTCAGCGGCACGGTCCCAGAGATAAAGAAGATGGCGCCGCTGCGACTCACACTTTAGACAACACAAAAAGACTTTGGCTGAACAAATTAAAACAGCGGATCATCATGGATTATTTAGACTTCTATCCAGAGCATTGAGTTTGCCGGGCTGAAAACACTGTAAACCAACGTTCTCAAGCTCGGGAGTGAATCCCCTCACGCAATCAGAAAGACGGAATATTAACTGGAGCTTGGCTGCAGTGGATCTGAGCAGGGTTTCAAGTCCTTGACATTTAGTCCATTCATCATAACACGCAACAGTCTGGGCATCGGCTGCGCCACAGATGGGGAGGGCGGGGAAGAGGGGGTCTGGCTGGCGATCAATTTGAGCAAATTGGAAATGTCACGGCCTACTCAATCTCGGCAGGGAGCCGCAGGAGCCCTCATCTCCCTGCTGAGCCGCCCTCTGACACCTCTGTCCTTATATTTTCTCCAACTTGCTCTTCTCCACCTCTCCAGATGTTTGCCCGCCCCGCTCGGACACTTCTGCTTGGCCTTTCCTGCTGCCGAGGACCCCGGCTGCATTTCAGACCCTGAAGGAGCTGCTCTCAACACAGCGTTGAGCTGAAAGAATCAGGAAGGGCTTAAAAACAGGGCAGAGCGGAGTTCCATCGAAGCCGTGCGCTCGTGCATGTCAGACCATGACTCTAAATCAATGAATTAATCCAGCTATGCAAAAATATACGATGCAATATATAAAGATCAGCAACAGGTTAGCTCCTTTAAAGCAGCCCAGGCTCCCATTCACAGCAAGCTACAATAAAAATACGTTTCTCCTCCTCCAGGGACTGAAATAATGATATTATATTCTTTCGCTGATGTATTTTAAATGATCATTGATTAATTCCATTTAATTTTATAGTTTGCAGTTTAAACCGGTGTCACAGAAACACGAGGGTTAGTTTTACTGTCTACACTCGGAGTGTAAAAGGAGGAAAAACGATGCAGAATTGGTTGGAAAAGGAGGTCCAGCAACAGCAGCTCAGCACGGAGCAGGTGGAGGGTGGAGATGGCACCAATACTCATGGTCTCACTAGGATACGGAGGTAAACGCTGCCAAACGCTTGCTGTAAACATCTAATCAAAGGAGAGGAGAGCGCATTTGCCGGCCTGTAGTGATTTCAGTTTATTGAATGTCAAGTTTAATGAGCACCAGCGCGCACCCCAACCCCTCTGTGTCCTCGTTTGCTTTATTTACTATCACTCACCTTGTTTTCCAACATCAGCCTGCATGTTCTTTTACTGGTATATTCACTTTTCACTTGAGATAAATGAACACTTTGTTGGTCACTTTGCTTTCCATTTCTGCCCTGATATAAGTTTCAGAGCACTTTGATCAAGTTCCACATGATCAAAGTTCTTCATTTTGTAGTGGCCTTATTAAGAGCTTGAAATCAAAATGAGCATTAATGCTATTTGATCTATAGAAACCTGTTTCAAGTTAAAACAGGTGCTCAAACAGATAACAATGGATTCTATTCCTCATGACATGGACCTAATGTGAATGTGGACATGTGCTAAAAGGCTGCCTTGCTGCTAAAGATGCACAACTGATGCTAAGGTAGCAACCGATGAAACGATACGCACCAGAAAGATGATGCAAACATGCTGCTGCAGATCAGATGATGCAAAACTGATGCTGAGAGGTTGACCTTCTAAGGTAATGATCCCGCAGCTGTCATCACTGGCCAACAATACCACGCTAACGCCTCACCCTCACCTGCCTTTGAAACCTGTGCAGCAGCCACTAATTTAGGGTGAAGCAGAGACACGGACATCACAACCACAGTTACTCTAAAACATTTAAGCCTGCAGCTTTTGTGCTGTAGATCCAATCATTCTCAGCAGCGCCAACGCCACAAACAGCACACACTCAGAGCAGTGCTTGAGGTTGGTTGATTGGGTCTCTAGTGGAGGAATTCTAAGAGTCACAAACAAGTGAGAGTGCTCTTTCAGTGGCTCTGCTGTCATCAACAAGCCATGCAAGGCGATATTAGCTGCAAGGGCTAATATCGGGGATTTGTGCACCAATGTTTTGTAGCAATTTGTAAAATAAATAAAACAAGAGTTATTTTCTTCCCTGGAACATCTGACGGCTGCACTAAGAACCTTTTTTTTTATCAGAATGGCACAAAACTCCCCATCAAACACTCCGTGGGGTTATAATCTGAGGGATGACTGAGTTTCTGTTGCTTGCAGGAAGAAAGTGCTGCTGTTCTTCTGCTTATTTGTTGCAACGTCTCTTACGAAGCGAAGGCAGCAGTGAATTTTCAGAATACGATGTCTTGATTTTGTGTTTCAAAGACGGAGCGGTGTCCCACAGGGGTGCCATGGCAGAATGTTGCGCGATTAAAAGAAATTTTGCCTGTTTTCTTGTTCACTTTTAATAGTATGCACAAAGAAGAGTGAATTATCCTCAAATATGGATTATCAAAGAACTGATTCTCTACAGGTGCAATTATGTGTTACGAGACAATGCTGCTTTGGAAGCTGCCACTATAGATGGGCGTCTGACAGAACTTACCTATATGTTTTCCATACATGTGGTAGAAGAAGCCGAAGCAGTAGGCGGGCGGGTTGGAGATGCTGTAAGGGTTTTTGGGCGCCACATTGAAAGATGGGCTCACAAGCCGAGCCTGGTCCCCTTCTTTTCGCGGTCTTGAAGTTTCAATGTACATGTAGAAACCTTGGAACATATAAGGTAGAATCAGTCGTTTTAGTGTTTTCCTGCGCTATCACAGTTGGCCACCAGGTGGTGTTTATTACTCAATTTTCCTAATTCATGTTAAAATAATAATGGTACAATCTGCCACTGAAATGCAACAGGTCAGTGGAGACACGTCTATTTTCATGCTGCTTAAAGAGTTTTCACACATTTCAGTGGGAACGGTTTTCCACAGAATAAAACGGCTCCCTGCTTGCCACGTAATCTGAATCCAATCACTGTCCCATCACACGGAGGCTGCTGAGGACATCCTTATAGTCCAAAATCAAATATAATATCTCCCGCAGCTGAACCTCGGATCAGATAATTATAAGCAAAGAGTAATGGGGCCGGTGATAAAATGCTGGTCGTTTTGAAACCATTAGGTGATTAGAGCCGATGCATTATTTACTGCATCAGCTGCCGCCGCCGGTGCCACGGCGGCCTAATGGGCACTCACCGTACACTATATTTCAACAGATTCCCCTGATGAGTTCCTCCAGAATCCAATTTTCTTAATTCTTTAATTATCTCTTCTTGGAAACAATGACTATAGAACACTGGAGATAAAAGATGATAAGAAGTGATAAATTATATCCAGGAGTCTCTCAGGTTTTAAACGGTATCCTACATCATGCTACCATTAGGACAGTGCTTGTTTTGTTTCATGCATTTCAAACCAAACTTTTAAATGAGATATTTGAGTAATTTAGTAATGAGATATAATTGCAGGGTTTTCCTTATACACACTGTTGGAATGCATAAATGAATTCATGGATAACGTGACAACCATCAGAGTCCTGTCTATTTAAGTGTGTGCATGCAACCAAGGTTTTTCTTTCAATCCAGTAAGCAGATGGATCGTTTAAACTGGTTTAAAAAGACAGTGCTTCAATGAAAATCTTAAAATATTAATTAAAGCTAAATTTTTCTTAATAGCAGCATGTTACCCACATTACTGCAGGCAAAATCAAGATAATGCTGGTATAAAATCAGGCTTAGCCTTTCCTTACCCTGCTTGGAACCGGTGCGGTCCACACTGGGCCCAGTGTTGGGTGTGTACTTGGTGTCCCGGGTAGCAGCACTGTGCCGCGTCCAATCAAAATCATCGTTTTTGTCCTGGGTGAACATGCAGATGGGCTCCTCCTCAAAGCTGCAGTGGAACTCTCCTGTGAGCGACAGAGCAGAGCAACGCTCAAACTCACCGCTGGTCATAAACGAGGGAGAAATGACACTCAGCCTCAGAGATGAAGGTGTGTATTCATGACATTCGCTGTTTTGTGTGTGTGTGTGTGTGTGTGTGTGTTAATTTCTAGATTAAAGTGCGACCTCTGTGTGACTGAAGAGATTAAGGACTGTTTGGTATTTTCCCTGAGAACAACACAGAGTTGGGCTGAGTTCACAGAGAAGTCTCAGCAGAAGGAACAGTGCACCCAGAGAACAGCCAACGGCTGTGTGCATGTGTGGGTGTGTGTGTGTGTGTGTGTGTGTGTGTCAGGGCTGTTATTAAAAACTGCTGTGGCAGCCAGTGGTAAACTCTGTTCAATAAAGTTAGTGTTTTACCAAGAAAAGCAGACAAAAAGACCATAAATATTGACAAAAAAACCAAGAAGGGGAAAGCGGGGGGGTCACTGCATGGTGATCCGATGTGCAATTTTGTGGGTCGAGCGTGTAAAAAGGATTTCTCTGGTGATTCAAAGTTTAACCGGAGCACTTGACCTTGGATGTTTTCAACTCGTGGCTCTCTCTGTGTAATCAGGTTTTAAAATGGACACCGCCTCCCTTGGCCTCCATCATTCTTCTTCTTCGCTGCAGCGGATGTTCAGGTGGAGATATTAAGACGCCCCTCCGCTGTCCTCTCTCTCTCCTTCACCCCTCCTACCTCTCTCTCTCCTTCCCTCCACTGCAGTTTTTCAACTAGTGAATGTTGCACTAGTTCACCTCTCCGAGTGCGAGGGGGTGACGGGTCATGCGTTAGGCTAACAGCGAACGTGCTGATGATTTATCAGAATTCACGTGCAAGGGGTAATAACCCATGGACTGTATTTAATGAAGCAGCGCCAGCAGCTTCAGCAATGTCAGAACCTTCATTTGATCCAAAATGAGGAAACCAAAACACAACCAGAGGGCCTGCTGTTGAGACATGTCCTCAAAGGGGTAGCAAAAACAAAGCATTAAGATTCAACTTTGCAGGCGTGTGTTCTGATAAATATTCATTGATTTATTAAAACATAGCTAGGAGCAGTTTGGAGTGGTGACCTTGAGAGGAGCAGAATTTGCAGCTTTTACTCAGGTAATGCAGACCCGGGCCGAGCGTGGGTGGAGAGGGAGGACGAGGGAGGTGATGCCGCAGGAGCGAAGGAAGGAGACTGGAGCGGAAAGGCGGAGGAAGGGGGCCGGGTCGGAGGCACTCTTGACTTCTCTCCTTGCAGGCACGCAGATTTAAATGGAGGTCTCGCTCCTAACGATTTCGCCTCCTGTGCCCGCTGAGATAGGAGGATTTGGGAGGAGGCGTAGGAGGCGGAGGAGGTGGAAGGCATGCAGGTGAGGAGGGCTCCTTCAGGGATTTGAGTAATGATGTTAATGATTAAGATGTTTGTTATTGTGCTGCCAATGTTTGCATGAACGCTTACCAAAAAAATACACATATACCGAAATAAATAAAACACAATACACAGCAGAGCACAGCAGCAAAGCAAACAATGATAAAGTGAGAGATCTCGGGGCGTGCATAATTTGAAGGGCTCTACAGCAAAATGTGTCATAAATGGGCATAAACATTAAAGGATGCTGATGCATGCTGGGCTTCTGCAGCACTCAGGTACATGCAGACACACTCGCTGCATGTTGGATGGAGCGTGTTCTCAACTCTCACGTCGTGCAGCCTGATATGGTCTGGCTCTGAATTCCTGGAGGAGCATCTCATTTATCATACTTCATTTAGCTCCACTTAACAACACTCAGAACAGCAGATTTGCACCGGCGCGTTGAGAGCCAGATCTCCACGGAACGCGCAGCTACTCGGCTGTTCCGGTGGCGGAATGGAAGAGTGGTGAAACATGCCAAGCAAAGTGAAGATTACTTACTCAGGTGAGGGTTGATTGGCGCTGTGAAAGAGAAGAAGGCCAGGGACAGTCGTTAGCACACAGCTGTCTGCAGGTGAGGCTCTCATCACAGGAAACATGCAGAGGATGCCTGTGACAGAGCTCAAACTATCACATTCCAAAAACAAACAAACAAACAAACAAATAAATAAATAAAAAAGCTTGGCTGGTTCACAGAACACAGGTCGGACATGCACACGTAACCCCTCCCACTACCCTTTTCTTCAGCTCATCTGTTCAGCACAGCTCTGATAAAAGGCCGCACATATAAAACGTGCACACTGCTCGGCGATGCGCCGCCATAAAATAAAACAAAGCCCTCGGGAAGGCAGGAAATATAGGCAATGATAACACTGAAAGCGCCTTGGAGCATGCACGCTCCGTATTTGTTTGCTCTGTCTTGCTTTAACAGTGTGTGACTGTGTGAAATGTGACGATCATCACGGCCATAAAAGAAAATAGCTAGGATTTACGACACATGACATCAGCGTGTCCCTGTCTGTTGGCAAATTTAAAGACAGAAGGATTCGGAGTCCAGCTTGACAACATTAATAATGTTTAAGTGAAGCGGCTCATCAGCACTGCTGATGTTCCACCTCAAGGTGACTTCCATCTCAGACATTAAGCTGGGTTCATATTTCCATTAAGACGCCGATAAATCACAAAAACAAGGCATCATCTCATGTGGTTGTCTGCTAATTTCTGTCCTTTTCTGCAACATCCTTGATATGTGCTGGTTTTAAACATACGACACGTCAGCGCTCTTGATATTCAGCGCCAGCGCTAATGACTGGAGTCCACTGAAAGGGAGTCCAAGACGCTTTTGGAATTCTGTCGGGCGAGGCCTTGGTTCAACGCTTACCTCATTGACCGTTTAAGAAGCGCGCGTTGGAGGAAATACGGCAAAAGGTCAAGGGTATCACGTCGAGTTGCAACAAGCCAGTTAATCGGCACTTCACTTTTTGCAGAGTAAATACCATTTAACCTGTCAAGACGATTCATGGGCGTTTTCATGATCGATTGCTGACCGGCGAAATAGATGAGATACATCGGCTTTAGCACAAAAGCGTGTTGCGGTGTGATTTATGAAACCTTGCTGTTCATGGAGGGAATTGATTTTAATCCAGCCAATTAAAGTGAGTAATAACAAATCATTCCTACAAAGGAAAATATGTGCTGAAGTGTGGGGAAGCACCGCGGGGCTCGTGGAATTGCTCTTTCTAATAAGCGCTGGCGCAGGTAGCAATTTTCTTTTTGGTGCCCCGTCCCTCGTTGGAATGGGCCATACGTCCACTGCGAGCAGTGTGCACAAAAAGAGATAAAGCCTGGGACGCGCAGAAAGAGAGAGAAAGCAAACTGGTGCACTTCTGATTAAATCATATAAAAGATTCAGTGAGCTGCAATGCTGTAGCTGAAGGCTCATTACAAGAACAGGCGGCGCTCCCTCAGCGTGCACAAGCTTTAATAATCTTAACTGACTGCAGGAATACCTGCATCCCAACACCCTGACATTAGTCCGGAGTGGCTGCAGCCCCGGTCCCCCAAGGTCCACACAAAACGCCTCCAGCCTCATTCTCTCCACCAGACTTCTGTTTCTCTTTAGAGACTATTATGAGAACATATATTTCATCCCCCAGAGCTTTTAAATTTTACCTGCAGCTTCATCCGGGTGACTCATGTCGTGAGGTGAAGAAGCAGACAGCAGAGAAGCTGAGCTGACTTTACTGCTGACGCAACTCTCGCAGAACTGTCTAGTTTTTACTGTATTTCCTAAAATGATCCGGAAAACAAGAGTGGCTCAAAAATGCATCACCTGATCGGGTTTTGCTTCTTTTTTCCTGTCATGATTAGCAACAATCAGCCTTTCTCGTACGATGCGTCTTCACGCCTCCTTTTGGCGCACGCCTGCCTCTGTGTTTCAGCCCTGATGCCTGAGAGGCCAAAGTCGGTGGTATCTGATGCACGACTGCCCCACATCCTAACAGCCCCAGCTTGATTGAAACACAAAGTGAGCTCGCTGACCGCCGAAGGACAGCAGCCCGCGGGGCACTTCTATATACAAACACTGACTCCATCTTGGCTGCCGTTCCCGCCCACTGACTTGCGGCTATGTTACAAAGCAGCAGACAATTCTGTGGCTGCAGCCAAGTGCCTCACGGTCAATGGCAGCTTCAACTTTTCTTTTTCTTTTGAGGGGCGGGGTCTTCAAAATCTCAACCATGCTTCCTGTTTTGGGGGCCTGGGCAGACGTTCTGAGAACAGCTAGCCATGACTTCACAACCTTGGATAAAGCAACAACAGCGCGGCCAAATGGAATCGCTCTGACAAAAACAAGACAGCGGCCTTCAAGGCCTGGATACGATGGTAAATTCGCCTGAAAATGCTGCCAACTAGTGGCCTGGCATGGAAATGGCGGTGTTTTTAATGTTTCGTGCGTGTGTGCAGCTCTCATGCCGTCAACATGAAATGGACACACTGCAGGTGATGGTTTAGAAGGAGGCACATGTGTGAATCAATAATCAACAATAACAGGAGACTCAGTGTGCTTCGTTGCTATGCACATTCATTTGTACTTAATCCTGAAAAAACAGCCAGATCATGTGCACTGTTACAGATGTGTATTGCAGTTGTATAACAGCAGTATAACGTCTGTCAGCCTGTTAGCCTGTGCACTACCGGAAAGATTCTCTCTGAACAGCTTTTAAAAGTTTTAAATTAACCCAACTTGATATTAACTTTAAACTTAATGTTCAAAAACAAAATACACCAGTTTGGTATTAATTGGTTGTAACTGGTGCTGATTGGGGAAGTGGCTGTTCATTTATAACTAAACATGCAAATCATTATGCAAAACATCTCATAACAAGTGAAAATTTATGCTCTTTCTTATCACGAAGCTCGAAACAACATCTCAATGGCCAAATTCCACAGACGGCAGAAGAAATATCAGGTGCAGGAAGTTGCATTTAAGGCCAGATTTATTGGGTTTTGACTCCGGGACAGACATCTTACTGTTTATAGCACCATGAGCCGCATAAAATGCATGAATTAAGAAATGGCAGCACTGAGAGGGTTGAGAGGAGGTTTAAGCATTAAATCCTCAGTCTTGGAGGAAACCAAGGGAGAGGGGAGTTATGAGGAACATCAAACAGATGCTGAGTTTGTCAGCAGCGAAATTTAAAGGAGTGCCTTTGAAGCCGGCTGACACCATCATCCTTCATCCCACAGCTGGGGACGCCATAACTGCTTTTTTGTTTTCTCACAACTCACAGAAAAGCTGCCGCCGTCGACTTTCCGCCCATCGTGGTGAGCGCTCCGCCTACTGGGCGACCATCAGAAGACTCCCGCCATGATTTTTCAAAGATGTATCGGAGCATCTTGCTAAGAAAATGAATACTCCGACATCATCCATCCAATCCATCCATCAATGTCAGGTGCAGGAAACATTCCTGCGCTGACAGACTGGAGGATGTGAGGAAACTGTAAAACACAGAACCTACGCAAAAATCTGGATCCATGCACCCTGACCGTGGGTGTTCCGGTTAATGTGCAGTGGAGTTAAACTTGCGTTAGCCGTAGCTCATTAACCACCTGCAGACTGTCTGAGCTCCCTGAAGGTATCGCACACGAGGGCTGGTGAAACCACTCAGCGCCGGCTGTGCCAGTGTTGGTTTTTTTCCCCCTCTAAGGAGAATACTAATACTCAACGTGGCCAAGTGTTACATTTAGCACGCCAACATTAATGGAATGTTTTAATTCCCACTTCCTGTGCTGCTGACCTTTCGAAGCTGGAGGCAGGAAATGTCTGAATCAAACCCAAACCATTCCAAACATTAGCTTCCCGTTCAAATATGTTTCACACAAGCGCCTACACAACCATTGCCACCAACCAAACATTTCCTTGCGTGCACCGTGAACGGTCTGATGTGTCTTTCCTGCCGTTCTGTCTTCTGGGGCCTGAAGTGTGCGTGAATCTTGCTCAGCGATGCTGCTGTACTGGGAGGACTGAGCGGCCCTGGAGTGATAATTAGTCAAGTCTCTTATTGTGCAGCTGATTCACTCATTGGTTATGGTTGCTTTTTTCCTTCCCGTTCTTTCATTGGGCTTTTTATCTTCCTCTTTTTCCTCATTTCTATTGTACTGGATCTTGATTTCTCCCTCTCCACTGGGCAGCTTCCATCACTCCCTCTTTCCACCTCTCCATCTGAATTAGAACCGATTCTCTCAATTTCACTTAGATTGGATTCAAATTGAGTCACTTCAGCTGCATTCAGTTCAGTGGTAATTCCACACAACAACGTATGTGCTAGTACAACGCTAACAGCAGGGACGGTTAATCACGCTCTGTTTTCTTCCCTTTTCTCATGATGACGAGCTCCAGCAAAAGTTAATCATTCAGAAAACTGCAGCACTTCCACACTGGAAGACCTCAGCAGTGACAGGAAACAGACAGGCAGCACACTCTGGCACCGCTGGGAACGCCATGGTTGCTAATGCAGCGTTAGCGCTGCAGCTGAGCCGACAACCCTCTGTGTGAGTCATGTACTCGTAGCTTCTTCTGCTAATTGCAATTTCCACACTGGTTATGTCATTTTGTCGCTGTTTTTGAGACTCAAGTGGAGTCTATTTGAATTTTTCATTACGCAGAATATTTGTGTGTGGATTTTCATTATTTTTTCATCACTAAAGAACAACCAAGTCGATGTTATGATGCACATAATAACTACATCTCATAGCAGGTCTACTTATTTCACTTCTATTCAATCAAAAACTCCATATGCGCCTCAGCCTGAATGCACGCCACTGCCTCATTTCCTGTGTGTATCTACAGTATTTAACACACCCCTGGAGCGTTACGCCTCTTTTGTGATCCTTTATTATCTATTATTAACTTTGATTTTAAAATGGCTGCAAAAGTTTTAGACAACTCCCGTTTTGACTGTAAGCCTCGGTCAGCTTCAGAATCCAGTGCTAACCACCTCAGTTAGCACTGCAGCCTCAGAGCAAGAAGGTCACAAGTTCAAATCCCGGTTTGGAATGTCGTCTTAGCTTCATTCTCCGGTGTTATTTTATGTGGTACTTTCCAAGATTTTAACTTTTTTTTTCTTACAACTTGCCACAGACTTTTAAACTCTAATGTAAAGCAAAGAGGGAGCATTACTCATATTTAAAAAAGAAGAAAAAAATTTCCCAGGAGGCAATTCTCATCTCCTGGAGAAAGATGAAAAGGACTCACCTGCTCAGAAAAGTCATGTTCCTAGGGAAAGCATGCATGTCTGTCTGTCTTTGGTCTTATGGCCAATTTTCCTTATTTAAATGATAGAAACGCTGTTGGTGCAATAAAAATCAACACGATCAAATGTTTTTTTTTTTGTTAATTTAACGTTAGAGCTCTAAGTGGATAAAACCATCATCTGCGGCTGTAAATCCTCCGCCTGTTCCTCAGACACATTTAACAGGCTCGCTCAGGTCCTCCTGGGGTGGAAATGTCACCACGGTGTCGGTGGACGCACAGCTGTGACGTTCACAAAGAGCACTCACCGCTGTACCGGACGATCCGGATGGTGGAGTCACCCTCACCAAAACGCGTAATCGGTGTGAGGCGCACCTCGTAGGACTCGGGCCTGACGAGCTCGGTCAGGTTGTGGCTCATCAGCTCCCCTTTGTTGATGGGCCCGTCCACGGGGATCTCCTGCTCCCACCAACGCTGCAGCCCCATCTGGACAGGAAGAGGAAATCATCTTGCGTTAACACAGATTCATTACGACTGACAGGGCACCATCCATCAGACTTAAAAGTCCCGAAGGCTTTACAACTTCTAGACATTCAGCCGTTCATTAAGAGCGATACAGAGGTGACAGATGATCCCACCTGTTGTCAGAGAACTTTTCACACATTCAGTCGACTCACGCATGTTAAGCAGGCTGCTGCTGTTTGGATTAACGTCTATTTATTTAGATATGAATGACCTCCATGGCTGCCAGCTGACTGCTGCTGATTACACGTATGGAGAGCTAGCATTTGTGGGACTGATGTGTGCGGTTTTGCAATTGTTGCAAGGAAGAAGTTTACAGGAGCATCATCTTTGCGTGGCTGCGGACACCCATTCAGCACAACCGCAAAGTCGATAAGCTCAGGAATCAAAGCAAAACCTCCAATGCTAAACGCTACACTGCAGCCCGTCAAAGTTCAAAGAAACCTCAACGTAAAGTTTGTATTTGCTGAGAGCAAAAGAAAGACGAGACGGGCGAATTTTATCCTTGAGGATCGGTTTGAGGGGAAGAGCAGCACAAAGACGCATTACAGCTTTTGCATCACAATTAGTGACTTTACATGCCCTTTCAGAGGAGGAGGGCGAGCGCGGGACTAGCAGGAGAGAAGGAGCGATGGCAGCGAGACGCAGGCTGCTCGCCTTCCCGAACAATACCAATTAAGTAATTATGCACAGCTTGGGCGATCCACAATTATGGGATGAAGGTTTTCATCACAATTAGAGAGCAGGTAAAGCGCTTGCCGCGTCCTCCGCTCCCAGCAGCACATGGAGTGCTCGCTCCTCTATTCCCTGAAAAAATTCATTCCAAATCTGTTGCAATGCAGAACTCACACCGCTTAATTTGTTGAAAATTGCACGCTGCAACCTGGAAGTACTTCAGAAGCGTGTGAGAGATGGAGTGGAGGAAATTTGTAGACTGGAAAATAACAGTGCTTTGTCTGGGGCAGACACGGCACGGGCAAAAGCGTTATTTTCTGGTCAGTAGTGATTTTCATTTAAGACATGACAAACTAGCTCGTAAAATACACAGTAATCATACAGCGTGCATTAAAGAACAAATGCTACTGCATCAGTCTGTGTCAAGACTTTGGGCTACACGTGTAACCGGTGCTTGCAAGATTTAATACAGCTGTGCCGACTCGGTAGTTCCAATTAATTATCCGGACGCTATCGCCAAGTAAGAATCCCTTATCTCCTTTGTTTCGCTGCTTGGCTAAAGCAGCTTGGTGGACAACCCTTGTGTTTGGCTCATTGCTGTATCAGGAAAGAAAAAGGGTCAAAATATTATCACTTCTGTACTTAAAGACAAGCAGGGCCATAAACGTCAGAATAAATACTTATTTTTACTGGTCTGAAAAAGGGGGTCAAAGCACAAAGGGGAAATTCAGTGTTCGGCGCAGTCCGTGGCTCCCAACCACAGGCTGGAAGCCATTTCCAGGGCGTTCTTCTCTTACGTCTGTAATTGTGCAGGTGCTTTTCAGCCCCTGAAAATGGAGGCGCTCTGCAAAAAATGGTCGTGATTTGATTAAAAAACACACTTCACTTCTCAGGCATTTGGAACGATGCCCACACTCTTTCATGGAATTTTTTTTGTTTTTGATTCCCATTAATATTCAGTAATATCGGCACTCCTCTGCTTCCAGAGTTTGCATCCCATTACTTTTCATTCTGCGCGCATTCCCCACAGACATCCTGCCTTATTGATTACATTCTATTACACAGCAGCAACATATGTTTTTATTTATCCTTTTAAATTACAGAAAAAACAAGCAAGCAAGATTGATCGACGCACTAAGAGGAGCCAAGATTAACGCTGGAGTAATCAGCGTGATGCTGTAGACCGCCTGCACCATTATTATTGAACCGCCGGCACAAGCTGACTTGATAGATCAATTAATCAATTAATTAAGATGAAACAGGAAGCAAAGAGACGCTTTTAGGATGGCAAAGATGAAAGAAACTCTGGAGATGGGTGTTATTCGTTTTAAAGAAGCAGGACAAAACACTAATAACAAGGCAGAGTAGAGGAAGCTGCAGCTGGAGTACGTTACCTATGTACTTATTTAGACAAAAGCTACCCTCCCACTCATTTGCAACATCTCTCCCGATATCGCAGCTCTTGCGCACTTTATTTGTTTCATTATCCTCACTTTTAGTCGGAACCCAGATTGTTTCCATGCGTGCAGCACTTAGAAATGAACAAGAACAGCTCTCAGGCTGGAAATAATTTGCAAAGGTTAGCCTCTTGAGAAATTAAGAAAGGAAATTGAAAATTAATTAGCCTAAATGACGAAATAGACTGTAAAGTGCCTGTTTTTTTTTTTTTTTTTATTTGGTTGTTTACTGTAAATATCAATTCTGAAGATAACTGGCTAGCTAGCTAGATGTTTTCTTACTTGGCAAGCCCAACCATCAAGCAAGCATAACATCATTTATTAGTGAGCTGAGATGGCTGACAGGAAAATCACTGCAGTACACAAACAGAGCTGGTCCGGAATGCATTTTCCAGCTTCAATTCCTCGAGGGTCCCGAGTAAAACAAACATGACGCTTATTATTCATAGGAAAAGCAACACTAGCACGTATAGCTGCTAATTCAGACTGAAATGAGACGGCCTGGATTTGCGCCCATGGTGCACGGTGCTAGTGTACATTGCTAAGTCAGCTGTAATATAAAGTGACGACGATTTGTCCTTTAAAGGCTGATCAGAAAACAGAGGGACAGAGCTTGAGGTCAGTGAGAGACAACGGGCACATGCCATCTATCGGGGCTGAGAGCCTGTCATCCTGAGGAGCAGCAGAAGAGCAGCTATGTGCTCTTTACCTCTGCAGGGTTTCTGTCTCTTTTCTAGACGAAGAAGAGAAACAGTGGCAATTAGAACCCAGAGAACTCATGGAAACAACACCTTCTGACAGGTTTTCAGCTACTCCTCTTCCCTTCACAGTTCTGCTCTAACATCTCTGAAGAACATAGGGGAATAATACCGACAGAAAAAGCAACATTTCAGACAAGAAACACTGATACTGCACAGGAAAAGTGGCAAAAAAAGAACTGCAAAAGGTTCAAAACAGCTCAAAATCACCATTGTTTTTCTACTAGATGACAAAATTGAGCAGAATCTTGAATCTCACCTGTCTGAAGCCTAATCTGTAGGCCACGATGCGGTCGACAGCGTTGGGATTCATCTGGGTCCATTGGAGCTTGAAGTTGTAGATTCTGGGTTTGTTCTGCCACACGGGGTTGTAGGTGTCGTAGTAAAATTCTGGAGGATACGCCTTGCCTAGAGCAGAGGCAGATAGAAAAATGACTCATGCATGAGCGCTCATCATCTGCAGTCAGAGGATTTAATCATTTATTTATTTATTATAATTATATAGAAGGGACCAGGCGCTCTTTCCCCTGTATGTGGAAGCTTGTGGCGATTTGATATAAACTGACATTTAAACCGATTACTTTAATATTTTAGCCTCTTCCTCTCTGCTGTTTGAATTGTTGAAAATGACCATGTATGTAATTTTTAATAACCATAATGGAGATAAAATGGCCTCTCTTCCACTATTAATTACTCTCAAACTCAGAGGTGCCTCAAGGCTAAATGGAGCTGTTTAGTTTAAAGAAAAGGCAATAAGCTGTGAATTGTGGGAGTGGATTTGCTTATGGTGATGAATGCCTGCATGCAAAGCTCCTCCGGGCTCTTCTGCAGTGTGCAAAAATTCGCCGCATGTCGATACAGCCCGATAAAAGTAGCAGCGAGATTCTTTGAGCATGTGTAATTATCATTTGCCGCGCTACAGCATCCTCGTTGATTTCACCTCGAATGAGAAAAAAAATTATGAACTACGGCACAAAACCGTCTGCTGTCGGTAACAAGACAGAAAGTGATGCTGGTAATTGGCCTTTTGATTGGAGGAGTGAAAATATGCGGAACGGCGCTAACATTACTGGCCTTTTACCAAATCCAAGACGTGGTAAGTTACTGTTGTCAGGACAAGCGAACATAATTAAGCGATGCATCTTTGTGTCTTGACTGATCATCACTTGACCTATGCTGATCCCTCTTAAAAACACAACACTGTACTCTAGAGGAACACCTGGTAACCAAACAGTGTTATTTACTTCCATAATCGACGGTGGGCGTCTCGCAGGCAAGGCTCCACAGGCTGTCGTGGTTGAAGGGCTCTTTTATAAGTAAAGACGCCAGAACGCAAATGGCCTCGGCGGCGTATAGAGATGCAAATGTGAGTGTTTTTGCATACATGCATACAAATGTCTCTTTATAAAATATCACATCAGCGGTAATTAAGATGAGCGGGATGGTTTTCTCACTGATCTGCAGAACCATTTTCACCGTCACCTTACATTCACAGGAATTTGGCTTCATTTTAAATTGAATTCATGATGCGGCGTGAAACAGCGGACATCTCTTCTAATAATATCCCGCGTGTGGTAAAGCAGATTACCTGGCACATGTAAACTGCCTGATACCCTGCAGAAGACATCAAACACGCGGCGTAAAAAAAAAAAAAATGTAATTGATTTTTTTTTTCCTCTTCAAATCTGTTTATAACAGCAGAACCGATGCAATGACTCATAAGAGCTCAGCAGAGCCTCCTGGCGAGAAGCTGACCCTGTTTGCAGAATTCCTTTTTTTTTCCCTGCAGCATATTTTCCTCCCCAGGACAGAGCTTCATCCCACCATATGGTAAACCTCGCCGCTATAAGGTGCAGAACTGATGGGTGCTTACATACGGACGCACAGCAGGTCCACGCAAACCCGTCTGAAACAGATAATCCCGGCTGGGGAGACGTTAGCTAGGGACTGAGTTGTCGTTCTGGGGAGAAAATGAAAGTGAGGGCTTCCTTACTGTAGGTGAAGGACCTGCGAACACATTCAGATGTCCTAAAGGTGGCGGCTGTTGAGCAGCAGCTTCTACGCCACGATTGCTGCAGCTTTAGGAACAATGGCGCAATAAAAAAAGGGGAAACTGGGAGCAGACAAGCACATCATTGTAGGACAATCTGAATTCATTTTCTGAGAGAAACCCGCCAAATGCAGACAATGAATATCTAAACACTGTCAGAGATTGCCAAAAAGGAGAATTAAACGTGGGGGAATCCAATGGCATTGTTTCCTTCTCCGACAGCGGGAGCGCATTTGCAGGGTGCGCTGTCTCCAAGAGTTACTGAAAATAAAGACACTCAAGTCTGGACAATTAGTATGTAGACCAACGGATCCAGAGCAAAGGAACCTTTTAAGAATTCAGGTTTGTCTTCTTGGCTAAGGAGGGAGCCGATGTCATCTAGGTCACTCTGGGTGCTGCTGCATGCATGCATGGTGCTCTGAAATCCCAGAATGCACATCAGAAAAGCTCCCCCAGCAGGCATAAAAGATCCTCACAATAACTGCAAAACAAAACAGAGCCCTGCACATTTCCTGCCCCAGTGGGGTCTGGCTTGGCCCTCGACAGCCGTCCCAGCGCTTCCACTGACCTCCCAGCAGGCTCGGCAGGTGTGCATTCATGCACGTGCACACACACAGCATCCGTTGGCACAGCACCAGAGAAGAGCCTGACCCCCGAGTCTGCCTGCATGGCCACGTGTGCGTTTGAACAGAGGTGCCGGCTGCATCTGTGAGTTTATGACTTCGGGCTAAACTCTATTGTGTGTATTTAGCATCAGCATCAGGAGGGGGAGGGGGAGGAGGAAGAGGAGGGTATCGCCTGTTTACCTTTCTGCACTCCTGATTCTCCCTCAATGCAGGAACCTGAATAATATTTGATGAGCTTCATCTCAAAGCTGCTTCACGACAAGTTGAAAAGTCAGGAAGTGGTGAAGAGTAAAAACTGGATCTGGCTCGCAGAGTTTGAGGATGATAGGAGGAACCAGAGTGGATTTTCTGCACCATGCCCCTGCATCCAGGGAGCTACTAAAAGAGCATCCCCACCTTTGGCAGCCGCTGCGTCCAGATGGTGAGAATCCGGAGCACTGGGTGGGAGCGGTGGAGCAAGGGGAGGTGAGAGAGTGGATGAGAGAGGGAAAACCAGAGGCGGAGTAGAGGCAGAAGAGGGAGTGATAGTACGAAACCCCAGTCCTGTTGAGAAAACAAATGGCTGGAGGGGAATTTGCACATCCGTTCCATCAGAGAGAGTTGGGGTTAGTGTGAGGGGAAGAAATGAATGACAATAGAGGGTTGTCTTTCAGATGAAAAGATGGAGTGAAGCAAAGCACAATTAGTGCATTAGAGAATATGGCGTGAAAGAGGAAAGTGATATAAGTGGTGGAGGATCAAAGTGACAAATGCTGCTGCTCTTTTCTCTATGGGAGATCTGGGAAATTCAAAGGATGGCCAAAGTTCCTGCGGTCATTCAGCGGTTCCAAACTCATTTAGTCCCGTCACAACAGTCCACCTGAAGGTGGACACCCGCAGCTCTTCATGAAAAAATCAATTTCTTAAAAAAAAAAAAAAAAAAAAAAAAAAAACAGGGATAAAAGAATCATCGTCTGCACCTACCGGTGTAGCACCGGTGATGCAGAAGCAGTTGACGCGACGCCTCAGACCTGGAACTTTTATTTCTTTTTGTCTTCTTTCAAATGAAGGTTTATCTGAAGCAGCATCGTGCACTTGTGGAATACAATGAGACAAGAGTTGCTGCATGTTTGAAGAGGCAATTTCAGCTGCCCCAGTTCTGAGTGAAGGCTCTAATTAGACGTCATCCTGGAGTGCGTCCTGAAGTAGCTGGATTACCAGTGCAGATGCATGACAGCAAAATTGCTGCCATCAAATGCAACTCGGAGGAGAAGGGATAGAAGGCGGGTCCGGAGAGCTGCACGCTATCGCGCCACGCGTGGTTGTTAGTAAGGGCTACAGTTGGTGGTTAAAGAGATTGGAGATGACTTTGTTCACAAACAAACAAAAGCACATTTGAACATCCTCTTTGCTCATTATTAATCTACCATAATTTTTTCTCCTGCAAGGACAAGAAGCACTTACTCTTGTGTGTTACGCCCAAGAAACCCTTTCAACTCATTATGTTGTTCAGTTCAGTTTGACCTGACCCAAAAAACCTTTTCTGTGTAACATTAAAAATGAACACTTAGAAATCAATGATTATCCTTCTTCCTTGTCAAAAATTGGTTGGAATGAAAAACTATCTATGATTCGTAGCCAGTCCTTTACAAAAGCCATTAAATATCCTTGTTAGATGCCCAAACTGTCCTCACCACCTGACCCCTTCCTCAATATGTTAGCGTAGTGTCGCTAGCTTTGTGCATAAAGCAGACATTTTAGATTAGACAACAATCCAAATATAAAAGTCTATATCAGCCAAAGTGCTTCACCTGTGACCAGGAAGGTGCATTTCCCGGCTCCAGCCTCATTGATGACATTACAGGTGTACTCCCCCAGGCCGTCTCGGTTCAGGTTACGGACGGTGTACTCCGTCTCGTCTCGCTGAGCGTCGAAGGCGCCGGCGTGCAGCAGCCGGTTGGACAGCAGCCACTCAAACCGCAGCACCCGCGAAGGGTGGGCGCGGAGCACCCGGCAGGTCATGACCACGGGCCTGCCCAGGCCCTGACGCATCTCCATGAACACCGGCTCCACTGTCGGCGGGTCTGAGTGGGAAACAGATCAGTTGGACATTTCACCAGGACATGAGAGGTGCGGCCAGAATATCAAGAGAGAGAATGAGGAGGGCGTCAACATCCATTAACGACAGATGCTGAAGACGGACGGGCTGATAATAAACAAAGCATCTGCAGGACAAAAGCAGCAGTCAGGATGTAAAGCGGATGTATTAGCTCTGACAGGTGAGAGTTTTGGAAGATAAATGGATTTGAAATGAAATTGTGTGGGAAAGAAAGTAGGAAAATGGCTCACAGCAATTTACCAATTCTAAGCCGAAAAAAGAGGACAACGCAGAAAAGAAAATAGCAGCTGTTAGAAGGAAAACAACCCATGTTTAATTCATGAACACATGGCGAAGAGAAACATTCCAGGAGATGGTCTAACAGGGTGACGCCAACAAAGGACTGAATGAGGGTGAGATTTACACACGACGCGAACGAACTGCGGAGCAATCGGCAGGAAAATCTGCTGAAATGGAAGGAACAGCTGAACCCGGATCAGTCCTGAAACAGGATGAGGAAGAGCATCACCGGCTTCTAAAATGAAAAATTAAAAATGCATTTGAGTATCTATCAGTTTTAACCTCATCTGCCACAGACGAGCAGAAGGTGAATTATTAAAGCAACACGTCTGAGTGATGTGACTCCGGACGTGACCTCGGC
Organism: Pao palembangensis; assembly: GCA_015343265.1. Lineage (NCBI taxonomy): Eukaryota > Metazoa > Chordata > Actinopteri > Tetraodontiformes > Tetraodontidae > Pao > Pao palembangensis. The sequence continues at coordinate 7,078,834 of CM027097.1, read as the reverse complement.
GTGACCCACCTGCCCCTGGGAACAAACACTTGGGCTTATTCCATATTCGATCCTGCTATGTAAATGACGTGTATGATTGCGGGGACAGTGTGTGTGTGTGCGTGCGTGTGCGTGCGTGCACGTGTGGGTGTGCGTGCTGAAATAACCATGAATGATTAGCACTTTAAAATTGTAATATGCTCCAGATCACAGATTACCTGATTGAAACAGTAATCTGCAGCACAATCTGCATTATTCACAGTGATGTAATCTAATAAAAAACTGTTCCAAAGCAGACAGGATATGAATGAAAACAGTTCATTAAAATCTACTGCAATCATTTGATAACACAGTTAATGACATTATCTAAAACCATAATCAGCCATTTTTCTGTGAAACATGTGCGGGCAAAAGAGACACTAAATGCTCTATTAGAGCCCGCTTGTCGGAAGGTGCGTTTGTTTTTTAAGCTGCACGGAACTGAACCGCAATTAGTTGAACCTGTAGAGTAGAGCTGGACACCCTGGTGCACGCTGGGTAGTCTCATGCGTGGGCCTGTGTGTGGTTGTTGTGGTCTTAGTGCTCGAGTTTAACTTTTTCAGATCCATTCAGAGCCGAAGAAATCGGGCACTTAAGCACAGCGACGGGAAACAAGTGGGACTTTTCAGCAACGGCCATTAGAAGCAAATGATTTCAGAGCGTGCACACGCGCACACACACACACACACACACACACACACACACACACACACACACACACACACACACACTCGCGCACATATGCACCAAAAACAACAACCTGAAATCAACTGAGGAGTTGCTATGATTAATGGGACACCATTAGATAGTATAATGACTGGTGGAAATGTGGGAAACAATAAATCACAAACCCTCTTTGACGGCGTACACGCAGACTTTCCAAAGCAGGAATAATAATAAAAGAAACACCTCGGTGTTCTATCTCCGCCGGCTGTTCACATGCTTTCATCTCTTTAAATGAAACCATAAATGAGGCCGACCTGGGCTTTTACCACACCCCGAGTCTCGCCACTCGCTCCGAGAGAAGCCTCTGAATCTCTGCTTTTCACAATAAAATTGTAGGCTTGTGCGCAGCAGCGGAGCGATGCACGGCTCCGAGGAATCCCAAATGGCACGAGACCAAATTCCACCGAGTGCATTTCTCCTGAGCCATCCTATATCAACAAAACCTCCTTTAAACAAGGACATATGTCTCCTGTCCCCCTCTGCATGTCTCCTGTAAACAGGCAGCACAAAGGTCATGTAACAGTCCCTCAGCGGCGATGGTTTACAGTCGACCGAAGTCTCAGTCTGAGGGAAAAGCTCCGGCGCTGGCTGAGATGCCATCCATCATCGGTCACCGGAGCGAACCTCGACGCTGAAAAGCAGCGTTCAGGAGTGCGGAGGCCTCTTCCCTGTGGCGCCTGCGGGGAGGCTGACAGGGACAAAGACCTGATGTGCATGTGGCAGAGGTGGACGTGTGGTTAACAGGGAGAACCTCTGCATTTGTTCAAATAAATGAATATTGATCAAAATGTCGTTAACATTTTAAGGTTTCAACTCACTAATAAAATGTTTGCAACAGTTTTAACTGAATTTGAAGCTAAAGACGCTCAGGTGCTCCATGTATTAGGAATCAGTGCACACGTGAATATATATAGAGAGAATATGAAATGATTATCCTGATCCAGCTGATTTAGAATGAGCCCCCTGCTGAATAATGGAGCCAGTTGCTGCTCTGCAGCAGTGTCCCACGCTCTGGAGCCGCTGCCATCCAACGAAGAGCCTGAGCACCATCCACATTTTCACGTTCTTATTAAATGTGTGGGGTAATTTATGAGCTTGAAGGCATTTGGTGATGCCTGGATAGATTTGGTTTAGCTGCTGATCAGCTTCAGTGGGACTCCCTTCAGTCGTGTGCATGTTTCTGCTTGTTCTCTGACCTTTAGCGGCTGATCATTTCAGTTTCCAGCCCGAAAAGGCCGATAAACTGCATTGGCCCCACATTGGGGCCTTACAGCAACACAAGAGACCCCTCTGCTGACACCAGGCTGATGTGAGGTTGGCCTGGAGGGCTGCCGTTGCAGGCTTACTTGGTGCAGAGAGGGAAAATTAATTAAAAACAATATTTCAGCCTGTCTGCAGCGATGCTTTCACGCAGGGATCAGCAGGGTATCCCGGCCTTTTGTCTTTTTTAACGCCTCAGACAGGAAGTTGCTCGCTCAGAGGGGGCAATCACACAGTTGCATCGGACAGATGTCACGGATGATGTGTGTGTGTGCGTGTGTCTGTGAGAGTACACAGAAGGGAAGCCTGGATGAAAAGGATCCTGTACATCTGTGCTCAAGTAGAGCTTGATCACTATCACTGCGGCTGACAGTCGTATCTAGGACAGGAAACCGCTCCATTCCTCTTTCTTCCCTCCATTTCACTCTTTTTTCTCCACTTCCTCTCACAAGCCCCTGGATCATGCCAAGTCAGTTTGACTAAGAACATTAGGATGTCACAGCTTGGGATTTGGCGTTTGCAATTATATTAGAGTGACGGTTCTAAAGTCAGACGCCTTCCGCTGCCTCCACCTCTCCTCCTGGCGTAGCCTGCTCTCGCCAGCAGATGCAGGTTTTTTACATATCAAAGCTGTTGACTTGCCAGAGTCGTTCTTTCACGCCTCTAATGCTCTTTGCTTCAGAAGACTGTACTTCGGTCCCTTGATCAGGTTAGACTACAAAACGCAGCTTTGCGTATGGCTCACCACCAAAGGCGGGGGTGGTGGGGGGGGCGGGGGGTGTCACGGTGGGACCTGGAAATGCAGGCGAGAAAAGCATCTCAGAGGGATTGGCTTGTGCTTACATGCAAAGAGTCCAAGAGGAAGCGGGGCATACCAACAGTGGAGCTGAGAAAACAACAAAAGGAAGGTCAGATTGTGTTAATAAAGCGAGTGAGAAAAGTCTTTGTGTCTGGCGAACGGATCACAGTCAGGAACATATTTTCTTTTCTGATTGAAACTGTTGCCTTTAAAGAGTTCAGGTCGGCTCTTTGCATGCGGAATAAAATCTGTTAAGCCTCACTAACAGACTGGACTGGAAGTAATAACACGCACAGGACTGATGTTTTACCTCCTTCTGCGGTAAAAAGAATACCCACCATTTTTCCAGCACGTTATGGTGGGCTTTCTTTAGCAAATCTGAAGACTGGAGGTTTAAAGACTTTCATTTTTTTTATTGCTTCATACTTTAATTTTGGTTATGTCCTGAAAAGTCTTTGAAATCTAGTTTAGCATAAGATGCTGGTTGAGTTACAAACACACTGTTTTGACCCGGAAACTGAGGGGTTTGCGTGTCACATTTCCAATCATCTGATTTTAGTCCCATCATGCAAGGTTTCTTTAGCTTTTTAATTTTGAGCTTTGAAGTTAACAGGTAATGAGAGTCTGATGACCGGCTCAGTGGGGAGGACACGGGTGCAACACTGATTTATGGACGCCGATCTCCCTTCATTACACGTTACGCTTTGAAGACGGCAAACAGATGAAAGTGGCTCACATCAAGAACTTCACTTCAAGAGAAGATCGTTATGAGTATCATGCTAAATAATGAGAAATAACTTGTGCTTGTGATGAAGGGAAGAATATAGGAAATCAGGGAGGTTCAACCCGAGGAGGAGAGCTGAACTAGCGGCATGTTTGCACCTCCAGAAGACTTCAACCATCAGCTGAACCTGGAAATAACTGCAGTCCTTGAAGGTCACCTGACTTTAACTGTAGTTTAACCATCATTTTGAAAGGAAAGTTCTTATTCTATGAACACACACGTGCGTACAAACACAATTATTATTTTGAGTCTTTATTCTGATTCAGAAGACCTCTTCCTTTGCAGATCTTTTACCTCAGAATCACATCTGAGGTTGCACAATCAGTCTAATTTATCAATTTGTCAATTAATCTAATTTATACTGAACAGATTGAGCAGGGCAACAAAAGTTTCCTCCATTTCAGGTTGTTTTTACACAGAAGGAAACTAGTTAATTCAAGGATACTTATTGCAGTAAAGGCGTGCTTTCAACACCATATGTTTATTTGTAAAAGTGAAATATGATTTCAGACCTGCCGCTGTGATCACCTTGAACTAAGTTTTCTTACTTTGTTAAAAAGTAAAAATGATTTTCATCAACAGTCACAAAACCTACAATTTCCTGATTAATAGACTTGTTCAACACAAGATTATAGCATAAGAAAACTTTCCAAACTGTGGCTGTTAAAAGTCTGTGGTTCATTTTCAATTCTTCAATTTGTTCAAGAACAATGTCTCTTTGTGCTCTGGCTTGACACGCTTCCTTTGTGCTGGAAGATGTGCTTTATTTTCAGGGGAAGAAAATCATTAATAAAGCAGAAAGCGAGGCCTTGGGAACTGTGGGGAATGTCTCATTTTCATTCATTCATTGCTTTTACACAGATTCTAACATTAACATTCTTCTTCTGTCAGGAACATTTTTATTCAGTTTGAGTATTTTTTTTTTTAAAACTCATTTAACAGTAAAAACTCTCAACCATCCTAAAAGCATTTGAAGCTGCTGTAGAAAATGAGGATGATTTTCTAAATTGCCGCATTGTTGATTTTTACCCAGAATACGCCGCTGCTGCAAAATGGCAGCAGGGATGGCGGTGACCTGTGGACGAGGCAGGTCAGTGAACGGCTCTCTGCAGAGATGGACCACAACTTTCCATCGTCTCAATATCTGGCTAATAATAATAATAATAATAATAATAATAATAATAATAATAATAATAATAATAATAATAATAATAATAATAATATATAATACATAGTATTTATAAAGCCTTTTTCTCTGTACTCAAATGCTTTACAAAACAAAACAAAAAAAACAACAACAAAAAAAAAATCTAGTGTTGTATTGTTAGTAAGGCTAACGGCAGAGCCCCGCAGCAGTGCAGGATCACTTTAATACTCTTCCTGTCCATCTCTGCAGGAGAAAAAGTCCCCAGATTTCATATAAATGACAACAAGCTCTTTCAAATACATTCAATCTCCATAAATGAATACAAAATAAAAGTGAGGGGGAACTAATTAGCCGCCTGGTAATTAGCCGTTAAGCCATTTTTGAACGTCTCTTGAGAAGCAGTAAGGGTTTCTGTGTAAGCGGTAGTGGAGGTGGTCAGGTTTATGTTCTGTGCACGCTTGCTTGGACACGTGCGTACACGTGACACACACCTTTCTGTTAATATCAGAGCATCTTTGAGATGGAAAAAGTGACATATTGGTTGCAGGGGATAACATGGTGCATAAATGAAACAAGGACTGACCAAAGTGACCAAACGACATAAACACTCCATTTACACACTGACAAAAACATCCACGCCGTCTACTTACATTGGACGATCAGCTCCACCACGGCCTCACGGGGCTTCACGTTGAACCCGTTATACTGGCTGGTCTGGCAGCGGTACGAGCCCGTCATCTCCCTGGACACATTAACAATACGCAGCACGCCGTCGTAGCTCTCCATCTGCATGCTGCCGTCAGGCATCGGCGCCTCTTTATCGGCCCGCGACCACAGGATGATTGGCTTGGGCTTCCCTGAAACAAGGCACTCCAGCTCCACTGTGTCACCCTCACGGGTCACCAGGGGGGACTTGCCCCGGGGGACTGTCAGGTTGGGGGGAACTAAGAAAGAGAAAAACAGAGGAGGGACTGATATGGGGCTCTAGAAAGTCAGCAGGCGAGGTAAGAGGGAATGGTCGACTGGAGTTAGAGGTGGCGTGGAGGACATGGGGACGAGAATATGCATCCAAGTAGCTATGGCAATGAAACTGAGTGCCAACGACAAACGCAGCTCTCATGAAAGGACCATGCGGATATTAGCGGCAGCAATGGCGACGCCGGGTACAAACCGTCATGGGGCAGCGGTGAAAAGGTTAAATGTAATCAAGCAATGGCAGACAGGTCAAAGATGCAATGGAAAGCTGACAAGCCAGAAAAGAGTAACAACAAAATCCAATCCATCAAAATCTATATGAACTAGCCATGAAAGCTTTGGCAAACTCTGAAATTCACCTTTTCACAGCCCTGAATCTGCCACTCCAACCTGTTACGACTGTAACTATGTTGTAACGTCTCCGTTAAGGCTGAAAATCAAAAGATGGAGTTCATCAAAGTGTCAAACTTCTGAGTGATTAATGTCAAAATGGTTTCTTGTTGCTAGCTTAGAGGTTACATTTGAAACAGCGCCAGTGACAGTCGGTCACGGGGGACCTCTGACAGGATTCACCTCGGCTGACTCTGCTTCCTGTCAGCCTCTCTCATCAGCCCTCTTTATGAATTTGGTACCTTTTGGGAATCTTCAGTTAATTAAAGCATCACAGCAGAGCAGAAGAACCCACGCAGCTGTGACCGGAGTGCTGACCTTTCACCCCGCCCTAATGGAACCACAACACCAATCAGGACCAAACAGCCGGAGAAAGTAAAGTGTTGAACATGCATCATTATGATAAGGACACTCTAAAAACAGGCCGCGTTCCACCATATATGCCTGTGAAACCATCAACGCTGGGTTTATCTAAGTGCTGCCTTCCACAGATCCCATTGACAGTTATTGCCATGACAACGCAGCCTCATAATCAGCGAAAATCTTATCTCATCGTATTTGCATCTCCGTCATCAGATTACATGGCCATCGACTTATTGTCACACAAGGATCTTTTTTAAGATGACTTCCAACATTAACAGTTTCCGGCGCCAACGCGTCCTTTTCATTTCAGTTTTTCAGTTTTTGCTGCAGTTCCCTCCACATCGGCAGTCGTATCGCGTAAATCTACACGTTAACAGGACAGCGCTCCCCAAACGCAGATTTATTCAAATCTGTGCTGACAAAATGCGTGCCGGTGAATATTTTGCATATTTTGATTACAGGAGTGAAAATCTGGCTGGAACGGGCCTGCATGCACGTGCATGTGAGCGAGCGCATCCTTCTGCCGCCTCTCTCGCCGCGCTGGCCAAGCAAATTTGTTAAATTAGTAAACCTGGCAAATTGCAGCAGCTCCTAGAGTGCTGCGCGTCTGTGTCTAAGTGCTGATGGATTCCGTGCAAGGCCGAGCCGTCAGCAGACTCCAGGGCTCATTTAGGGCCGCGGTCCTGAAAACGGCTCAACGGCAGCAAGTCAGAGAGCAAAGATGTTCCCAGCGGTGATGAAACCCCGTCGCTAACGTGACCCTTCGCCCAAACAAAGGAAACAAGTCAGGCGGTGCCGATGTTCCCCGCTGATGAAATCAGCAGAAATCTTCAGAAAATAAACTTAAACTCTGTTTCCTATATTCTGGAAAAGGCGTGTGGAGCGAGAGCATCTAAAAGATGGAGCAGAAGCCAGAGAATAGCACACCAGAACCCACTGCTCCTTCTTCTCTTTGGCTGAAAGGGCAAAAATCCATTATTAAATCTGCTATTCATGAAACGTAAACCTCAACATTCTAGCTTTGACGCTACAGCTACAGATTTAAAGATCTGATTGTGTGACATGGATTCAGGTTCAAATGACCAATAATGATGAGTTCCTAGTTTTAGATTGAGCAAATATGTGAATTAATGGCTCTTACTGACTTAAGTTGTTAAAAACCCACTAATATGCTGCCATATTTCTCTCCACAGCGTGTTTCTCCCTACGTCCAACACTGAAACGGTGACCGGAGCGGCGAGCGTCCATTAGCGGAGGTGTACCTGGCGTTACAGCTGGCCTCGCCACAACCACGACTGAGCAGCCAATTCCAGTACTGGGTTGGGCGGCGGGAATATAGGCTATCAGCTGCCACCATCAAGGACCAGTCTTCCAACGCGTGCATGTGCACAGCTCACACTCTGCTCACTTCCTCCCTGGGCTTCCTCCGCGTCTGCGAGGGTAACTGACCACCGAGAGGCTCAGCGTGGTGGTGAGAGCCCGGCTGGTCTCTGCTGCGCTATCATAGTGCCGAGGCTGTCCAAATGCCGGGGATGCCTGCAGGGCATGCCCGCTGCGTGCCCGCTTGTTTAGCAAGTGCCTGTGCGGTTTCATGTCTGTGCCCGCCAGACAGGGGGCGAGTGTGTAGCTCGAGTGCTCCTTCTCTTCCTCTCGCCCACGGCTGAACCACGCTGTGATCCTGCCTCACTTCCTTCGCTGGATGCTTCTGTTTTTGGTCGCTGGCTAAAAACAGCACATCTGCGTGTGCACTTTGCAGGCTTACATTACAGAACGGACCTCATTGTTGGGTCCAAGTGCAGCGGCCTGTCTGAAGGGTCTCAGCTGGATTAATCCTGCGTGGGCAGGATTCTTGTTTCAGCCTCTTGAAGCTGGAATAAAACACGGAATTAATTGAAACTCAAGGTTGTCTTGCAGCTCCAAAGGCCAGAAAGAGGCAACCGAGGCTTTGGAGAAACAACGATCCTGCTGCCTCCTTTTCTCTCTGTGACATCAGCCCCGTTGCCATGGCAACATAGCAGTCTTTCTTACTGCAGCCGGGCACTGTAGGATGTGGGAACACATGCAGGCGTGTGCTCAGGCAGCTCAAGACCACTGAGTTTTTTGCAACCTGACAGGGCTCTCTGCACCTCTGAGTCATCGACCGACCTCGCCGACCTCCGGGGGCCTCAGGGGGGTCGGCGGTGTGGAAACATTTGGGGGGGGGGGGCGAGTGTTTGTGCGTGCAAGGTTTTACATCCTGTGTCAGTTCAGCTGTAAAAACACCCACAGATGTGTTAAAATTCACAAAGCAGTGACCACACCGGTGCGTGCTCTGTGTGTGTGCGTGTGTGTGTTTAGCTCTTTCTTGTCCCTTGTGATTTTAACCCATCTTATCACAGGAACCTCCTCGCGGTTTTTAGCCTCTCTGTCAGAGGCAGCACAGCTCTCTGCGGTGCCGACCTGATGTTTTATTTAACCAATCAGTGCAGTGAAAGCCCACCACCCACTGTGGTTCATCTCATCTGAATTTCACCTCTTTCAGGGGGGCTCAGCAAAGCTACACATCACTGCAACGACCACTCAGATTGGCCACACCTGCATAAATATTAAAGCCTGGCAAACGCAGAGCCTCTGTGTTCCAACATTTTTTTCCCAGGAATCACAGGTGACAGCTGACGTTTGCCGTCGTCCGTCATTCAATAATCTGTCACGCTGACATATTATGAAGACGTCAGATCAGTCGGGTTCCCAAATATTGCTGCTTCAACGTTTGACAATAAAGGACAAGAAGTGTTTCATGTTACCATGGGAACAGATGAAATGGTGAACTGCGGTCTAATGTTTCATAAAAGAATAACGTTTCGTAAAAAAGAGCAACGTTTACCTGAACATTTTAGAGCTGAACAAATTCTAAATCAGTCTGCAATTTAAAAAACAGTCATCAGATTATCAAGATGCTGATTATTAATGGAACATTCTGTGTTTTAACTCTGTTTCTGCGTCTTGTGGTTTCCGTGTCCTCATTTCCAGACCACAGTCATACGTGAGTTATTCCTAACCCCACATATAGGGAAGATGCTTATTTAACGAGTTCACCACCATAATAAACACTATTTCTGCACAGCAACCGGAAGGAGTCAGCCAGACTTTTGATATCAGCGTTCATCAAAAATTAAGAGAATAGAAGATTATGAATATTCTCTTTCAAAAAGATGCTGCTGCTGGTTGAGGGGAAGCATGGGTGCGGAATCTGGAACCGGATCTCCTTGTAGAACGGTGAACACAGCAGATTGTCTGCATGACAATAGCCCAAACACATCCAGCAAAAAGCCGGAATTGCAACTAGCAGAAACTAAATTCTGCACAATACTTCTTTTTATGGGAACAGCTCTGCGACACTGCGGCACATTTGCGGTATTTCGTCTGACAGCGGCAATGAAATCAAAAGCAATGGCTGCATCTGCGCCTGGATGAAATCTTTAATTTCACATGATCACAACAGTCATTTCCTTTGTTATTGCCTAAGATGGCACTACTTTTGCCACTTTAAAGGAGGTGTGTAAATGCACTGGCACTAGTCAGACACTCAAAAAGGAGAGAGCGGGCGACTTAAAAGATAATGAGGAAACAAACTTGGCAGGTGCCACTGATCCTGCTGCTTTAGAGCGCAGGGATTATCAAAGGATTATCTAACAATAATTATGCAGCCAAGGTTGACACGCTGCTTTCATGTTCTTGCCGAGTGGCGGCGCAGTGTGAGTGGTGGAAAATACAAGTGAGAAGTGCACGAGTGTGTGTGGGTAGGAGACAAGCAGCTCTACAGCTTCCCAAATGTCACACAGCCCCAAAGTCCCTTATTAGGAGCTACGGATGCCAACACAAACACAGGAGAACAGTCAATATGGAGGACACGCCCCCTCTGAAGGCTCAGACTCCATCAGGTGGACACATGTTTCCCTCTCTGACTGACCTCCCGCCGGAGCAGAAATGTGACTCTGGGTCTTGGCTGATGCAGCAGAGCTGTGGTTGTTGTGTCAACGTCCCCTTTCTGAACATGCCATGACAGAGATTACAGTGATGCGGCTCGGTAGACAGGGTGGGCTGGTTATGCTGGTATCCACATGCTGCACAGATGTACACAAATGTTAGTCCACGGTAGCAGCAGCCAATTAGATGGGAGGACGATGGACGTTCGCTCTGTGAATCACAGTAATCCAGATCATCTCTCACTGGCCCAAATGTGTGAATGTAGTTGAAGGTTCATGGCAGTGGTTCTTGAACTGGAGTGTTAGATGCTTTAAGAAACTATTATAGCAAAAAGCTCTTGAGATTGTTTGGCTTCTTGGGACTATCGCTGGAAAAAAGGGGCTTGACCTTTGGCATCCAAAGGTCAGTGATGCTTACAGGTCTTAATCAAAAGGTGTTGTCATACACTGGTTTTGTCTTGAGGCATCAGCCTTGAGCCACATTTACTCATTTCCTCCAGAAAATATAGCATCAATTCTTTGTTTTATTATCAAAATCAGAGTTTAGTCAAAGCATCCCAGGCCAGACAGTTCCAAGAATCACTGCCAGGGTAACTTTTATTTTCTCTCACAAGGTGAGCAAGGTGTTTCGGGGAGGTTTCAGTGACACACAGGGGTGTGAGACTCACCAGTTGTGGACGAGATGTTGACATCGATGCTGATCTCGGGGATGCCGCCGCCCTTCAGCGCGGCCACGCAGGTGTACGTGCCGAAGTCCGTGAACTTCAGGTCTATGATGTCCAGGTTGGTGGTCCCGGGAGAGATGTCGGGGTCTGTCTGGGTGATGACCATACGCTCTGAGCTCCGTAAGGCGCGTCCATTTTTCAGCCAGCTGAACATCAGCTCCTCCGGCGGCGTTGCCTCCACCTGGCACAGCAAGAGGGTTGTTGGATTGGCGTGGAAATGACCAGGGCGTGATGCAGCGTGGTTGTGGGCGACTTTACCTGACAGGAAATCTTGACCTCACGTCCAATCTGGATGTTGTCATCGTTGTGGTAGGGGTCAGGAGTGATCCAGAAGCGGCCTTTCTTCAAAGCTGCAGAGAAATAATCCCATTCATTCGTGCTACTTTAAAGCAGACTTACATAGTCAGCATATTACAGAAGGTTCTCAAAATGGACCCGTGCTGAATGTGCACAGATTTATAGGAACTGGATCGGTCCTGATAATTTCCTGTCAACTTAGTTGCAGAGATATCAAACAGAACTTCAACAGGAACTCAAAGTTTACTTTTTGATACTGCAGACGCGAATCAGCAAAGACAAAGCAGAAGGTTTGTTGTGAGGACAAAAAAAATTGTCTTCGTGCTAATAGATTCAGAGAGAAGAATCCAAGCAGTTGCTCACGCACACACGCAAAGAAAAAGAGAAACGGCAAACAAAAACACTAGCGTTTCTAATCCAATTTGGTTCCCCAACTCCAAACACAGAACAGAAAGAAAAACAAAATCCTAATTTCATTATAATTCATGCTGGCTCCAAACCCTACTGTTCAATTCAACTCCTCAGCAAAACCAAAAAAAAATCTGACAGCGCCATGAAAATCTTTTCATCTCACAATTCCCAAATGATGTTATCGCATTCAGTTAGCCAAAAGGAAAAGGAAAACAAAAGCTGCGTGTCAGATTTTAACACAGGAAATTGAATGAGCTAAACACGGTGATAGCTGAGGGGAGGAGGAAGTGGAGGAGAGTGACACCTGACAAGATCGTCCATCTCACAGTCAGCAGGCAGAGGAGCCCATTTCTGACGTGTCAGACACGAACGCACCAATCACGTTGATGCGCATCCATAAAGTCTTATTTTTCCCAGACACACCAGGGTGCAGGACGTGCGTGTGGCCTCTGCAGACACTAGCATTATGAGCATTTCTTCCATTTCCTGTTGGGGCTGAGCTGCATCTTCGGTTTGCTTTAAGCACGTGATGCTCATAAGACGCCCGTGAGTGTGCACCTTTAAGAAAGGCAGACATCCATCATACGCGTCAGCTGGTAATAAACGCCAGACAGTTTTACTTTTATCTCAACAGCTGGAGAAAAACTTGTGTCTCGGTGACACCCTGAGCATATTTGGATGCTGCTCCTTCACAATTATTTGGCGCACGTCCTCCCAGACATCAGCACGAGTCAGTGCACTGTCACAGGTGATATTTGGATGAACAGCCCGGCTCTCTTCAAAGCTCCTTCGGCTCAAGCGTCCTCTCCTCTCACCTGAAACACTGACAACGCATCGGCTTCGATCCCCGCAGCCACGGCCGAGTTTCATCCTGTTCATCACTGTTTCCCATAAATATTCTCCTCAGCTGCTGTAATTCACCAATAATGACTCCCGGCAGTCCTGATGCAGGAAATATCAAAGCGTTAAGTCTACAAACACTCATCAGCAGTTCTAAACAAATATGCAGGAAATGTGCCGTTGAGAGGAAAAGCTGCGACAGCTGCCTTATCTACACAAACAACGACTGGCTGCAGAACAACCCCCCCCCCCCCCCAAAAAAAGCTCCGAAGACAAATTATTCTAATTCTTGTCACATTTTACAATGACAATGGTTCAAATTGGACCTTCTGAACATTTTCGCCACAATTAATTTGGCAATAATTGTGTTATTTCCAAAAAAATTAAATAAAGTGGGGGTTTAATATAAGGTTTAATTTCAGTTATGGTTCTGTTGATGTGTCATTAAAAGGCATGGATATGGATATGTTGTGCATACAGAGTTTACGAGATAAAAAATTGTAGTATTAAAGAATTCATTGTTAAATGATCCTGCATTTCCTCTGTTTACCTCCTCAACGTTCTGGGCCAATAAATAAGAGAGGAGGAAGATAAACATGCAGATCTGGCAGCTGATGCTCCACTTTTTAATATGTATGGTAATATCTGCAGGCTGCACTGATCAGCGCAATTCAGCAAACTTCAGCAGCATTTTCCTCAAAGAGACAAAATATAAATCGAAAAAAATCTTTTTCTGAAATGGACACTTCACATTGGAAGGAAGAGTCTGTGTGGTCACCACGCTGATGTGGTGGGCGGAGCCACGAAAGGCTCCTGGACTTTAAGGTAAAGCCAAATATAACAGAACAGACACACATGTTGAATTTTAATATCTTAGCACTGTTTCTGGCAGTGGAGGACCAGATTCACCAGCTCTGTAAATGGGTAATATTGGGGAACTTTGACCCTGTCCCCTCAAAGATCACTTGCGAGGGAAGGAATGTGGCCACGGTCGTCTCCTCTGGCCACAGTGGCTCCGCTCTCACTCATGTGTCCACATCAGGAGCTCTGCTTTTGTGCACTCAAGCACGGTACAGAACCGCTCCCCTCCTTCCATTTCAGGCTCTTTCTGCAATTTCATCACAGCATGAATATTGAAAAGCAAGCGGGCCTTCCTGTAAATCGGCTACATTTGTGTACAGCATAGATAAGTGGGCACCACTTGGCTGTAAATTTTCGTTGGAGATCTGCAGCTGCTAAAATGGTGCCTGTTCCTTTACGCATCAGAGAGGATCACGGAGCGGATGTTACTCTAAAAAGCACAGTGGCGAATGTGAGAGGTGACAAGAACAGCACTGAGGGGGCCTGCTGGGCAAAGATGGCCTTTAATGTGCAGATGAATGAACGTTAACTCACTCCTCGGTTCTGTATTGGGATCGAGGGTTAAGGAGGCCGACGGTTCAATCCTGGGGAGGTTTCACAATAAGGCGGAAAAGCATATGTTGTTTCAACAATACTAAAGCTGACAAGTGTGGGTACATGCGAAACATTCCCACAAGCAACAGAGAAGCTAAAGCGTAACTGTATCAGCACGCAGAAGAGCTGCGAGACACTTGTATGGAAATCATTTACAGTACTATCTTTGTGCTTATGTTGCATGTTTGTCTTTTCCTCGGGTTGATTCTGTAGCTAAACAAATGTTAATTATGCTAACAGCAGCGAGCATGTTACTGGTTTATGTTTGTTCTTGACCAGCTGTGTTAACGTACAAACACCATTTTTGCAATTTGACACCATTAAAATGATGAAAACCAAATTAAGAAAAAAAGCTACAAACGGCCAAGGCTGAGCATTCACACCAGTCTCTCCCAAGGTTTGTCTTTGTTTGTTTACAAAAAGGAAACTTGGCCCACGCTGGGCGGCAGGAAGGACAGCGTTCCCTGCAAATATCAAAAACATCAGAGCACAAACTAACTCAACAACAGCACAAATTCTGCATGAATAATTGATGGACGCCGGAAGCTGGTTTACTCTAATCACCATCAAAACTTCCTGTCATCGCACCTGGACGTCACCAAGGTACGTTCAGATGCTAACCTGAATGGCTGCAGAGGAGGCCTGTATTATTCTCCATGAAAAGTACAGATAATCACCTGAAGAGCGCCCTCGTGGAGCTTTAGTTCTGTGGAGAGCTGCTGTCGTGAGGCAAGATTACAACATCACCTCTGGAAGCTTCTGACAGAGCAAACGCACAGGCGCACATTTGTCGCCTCATAATGACAGACACAATAGCGCCACTTATATATACACACAGATGCAGCCGTACTCCAGAAAAGAGCCATTTGAAGGCGCGTCCCATCCAGCCTATTTTCCCTCATCGCTGTAGAGGAGGACACGTCTCACTCTGCATCATTATCCTCCTTCCTGCCCGTCGGTCCATCCCGTTGCGGCTCATCTGTCTGTCTCTCAGCAGGCGTCCCCCCACCCACCAGAGCTCGTCTCTCGCTGCATGGAGGCCTCACCCGGCCTGTCCCGAGCCTCAAGGTCACACGCAGGACAAATAGGTTGGGGACGTATGAATGGGTCCAAACATCCAGGGCTTCAGTGCCACAACACACACACACACACACACACTTCTATGGTTCTATGGGACAAACATCCCACTCATAAAGCAGCTCTTGACCTTGAGGTCGACCTCCAGATTTAATGATCCAACAACAATACATGCATGTGCGCACATCAGGGCTGACATACAGAAGCAAACACCAGCAGTCTTTCGGACCAGCGCTCAGGACAATCTCCCGCCTGAGTTCGTTCTGGCTATCTGGCTTTCAAACCTGGCGTTCGTGACTGGAATAGGTTCTGTTTGTTCCAGAGCTGAGGGTCACTCACATGTGGATTCACATACTGACAAGCGGGTTGTCACAAAGCTCACTATGATTGCTTTCCGCACAGCCAAGCGTCTAAATACAAAAAGCAGGAAGCGACGACAAAAAAAAATTGTTTTATGCTTCTCTATAAATACCAGCAAGCTTCCAATCAGAGTTACAATGCGTTGATGGAAGCTGCGGCATCCGTCTTTCTGTTTACGCTTGTGAGCAGGCGTGTGGGTGTGCACAACTTGTCGTGCTTATTTCAGCAGGTTGGCGTGATGGATGTCTCCGCTGTGGGAGCTTCACACCTGAAGAACTGATGAGAAAACCCACCGACGGCACGGCAGCGTTTTAATCTGGATCTCTTGATAGCTACGGAAATGCTAAGGGAGCGGTCCCCAACCCCCGGGCCGTGGACCGGTACTGGTCCATGGGTCATTTGGTACAGGGCCGCACATAAAGAATAAATAACTTACATTACTTCATAGAAAATACCACAGTTTTCATTACGGTCATATCACATTCTTTTGTTGTATTTATCCACATCTTAATGGCTGGTCCCTGAAAATACTGTCTAACATTAAACTGGTCCGTGGTGCAAAAAAGTTTGGAGACTGCTGTGCTAAGGTGCCTAAAAGACATGGAAGGAGCACGTACTGTTGAGGTGAAAGAGAAAATGCCAGGTCAGCCGTGCGCTCCCATACACGTTTGCGCTGACGCATGTTTCTGTGACCGGAGCAGAGCGTCTGGGCCGGACGGTGGACAGAGTGCCGCTTAGTCCACATTCAGACTCCCGTCAGCAGGTTGAAGTGATGCCAGTGGCCTGCTGGGACGGCTGGAGAAGGCCAAGGCCTGGAAGGCACTCTGGCTGGTGGGACAGTATGGCCACAGAGACAGCCATCTGCTGGGGAGAGACGTGTTTTTACACACACACGGCTCCCTTTAATGCCAGTGGAGGGACGGGTGAGACAGCAGCTCAATGCGCTGGAAGGTTCTCCACATCAGAAAGAGCCAATTAGAACCAATTGAAAAGAAATTCCTGCAAGAAGCTTGTGAAGTTTCCACAAAAGCTCCTGAAGTGGTTGGCAGGGACATTTACGGCGGGAGCATCGTTCTTCTCCGTCTGGCCTTGAGGCTACACCGAGACTGAGAGAAAGAGGAACAGCAAATGCAGCGTAAATAAATCTGTCCGCCACGTGCACTAGCCTGTTCAAGACCTGTTGGTGGCTGCTGCAGCTACTAATTCTAAACCCCCCGACTGAGGGTCCTGCCTGAAGCACCACCTTAAAGTGAGCACAGGTGAGCGTCTACAGGTCTGCCACACACTTTGCTGGCGTTAACCGCTAACCGTTCAGTTTTACACATAAATGTGGAGCTGCTTTTCTCCACCCCAAAACCCCCTGCCCCCCTCCCCTTCCTCATCTGAAGCAAGTCGACTCCGCCCGGGTGACGGCTCATCAGAGCCAGGAAGGTGATCCTGATGTAATAATGAGACGCGTTGAAGTTTGCCTCAAAATTAATGACAAAAAAAAAAAAAAAAGATCCCTCATAGAGCTGCAGAGCAGGATCCAGATTCATTCTGCTCGCCTCTTTAGGGAACTGACGTTGCATCATTAATTAATAATCCAAGATAAACCGATGTCATATTTGCATTGAGGCAGTCTGTGCTGGAAACAGGCTTCAATCTGATTGATTAAGGATTGATCTCAGTGCTAGAGTGACTTGTTTCATCACAACATTTCAGATTTATTTTCAGGTTTATTCAACCTCCTGCATCGCTGCTTTCATTCATATTTCATGTCAGTCAACTGCACTTTCATATTTTGGGACAGTTACCTTTCATTCCTGTGAGCATGTAGCCCTCTAATGTTAGTGTGACACTGTATTCTTCTTTTTACAGCTCTATCGAGCATCACAGTCCCTGTGGATTTCAGGATGTTGGTAATATTTCTGTAAATACCACAGTCACGTGTGTGTTTCTGAAGCCTCAATGACGGCGCTCTGGGCCTCTGACTCGCGGCTGTGCGACGTTTGACATCTTTGAGTTCATGGTAGCATATATAAAAGTTTAGAAGCGGGCTGAAGGCAGAGGCGACCTGAGGATGGAGCTGTGGATTAATCTGAGAACAACAAAACAAACCTCAGAGAAACTTTAAGAGCCAATCAGCCAGACCTGGATTCAAATGTGTCCCATTTACGCCCGTGTGATGTTCTCTTGAAAGTGAGGATTCCCATTTGGATCATCCCATGTTTTGTTTGCTTCTTCTGATGGAGGCACTTTTTTCATACACCTGCAAAGATGCTCTGGCACTTTCACATTCAGGGCACTGGGAGCCTTTGTTGTGTCTCTGATGAGAGGTCTAGTTACCGCCTCTTAATCCTGCAGCTTAGCAGAAATAGTGGATTTTTCATGCAGGGTGTTGCGTCTGTGCAGGTCGCACCACCAGACAGCTTCTGCCTGCAGATGATCAAGCTGCCTGTCTGTAAAACTCATTCGCCTCTGTTGTTTGTGTCAAATATGACTGGTGTGGTGGAAGCAGCACAAAATAAAGATGCTGTGGTGGTAATTTAAAGGAAATTAAGGTCCCGAGCATGAACCTCAGAAACTAGATTATAAATGTGCACGTAAACGTCTCCCTCACCTCGCACCACAATGGTGGTAGACTTCTTGGCTGGATTCCCCACGTTGTTGCTCGCCACACAGCTGTAGGCGCCCGCCTCCTCTGACGTGATGGCCGGGAGCGTGAGCGTGCCGCCGTTTACCACGCTCCTCTGCGGCAGGCTGTCGTTGCTGCTGACCCAAGTGAGCACGGGCGGGGGCTCTCCGCCCGTGGTGATGCACACCAAAGACACCGTCTGGCCGGGGTTGACCACGATGGGGTCCTCCACCAACAGCTTGATGGACGGGGAAGCTAAAGAGGAGACGCAGGAGGACTGGTGTCACTTCTGACAGCTTATACGGTGAATGTAAAAGGACAAGGTGTCTTCTGCACCATCGGTCCTGCGTGGCTCGCTCTGGACCCGTACCTGTCCTGTTAGTGAGCGTGAAGATCACGCTGCGATCGGGGATCCCGCACACATTCCTGACTGAGGCGATGCAGCTGTAGTTGGCGTAGTCTTGAGGACGCAGGTTCTTCAGCTTCAGAATCTTCGTTTCCCCCTGCAGCTCAGACCAAACCAACACTGGTATGCAAATGTGTGCGAAAACACCACCGAAATATTCAGCCACACAGAGCTAATCCTGGTAACTAGAAGACAAAGGCCAAACAGCTCCAGAGAAAAGTCACGCTGATGAATATGTAGAAAAATTTTAAGTGAAGGAGTATAATAATAATAATAATAATAATAATAATAATAATAATAATAATAATAATAATAATAACAACAATAATAATAATAAAGTAGTGTGGCTGAGTGGGAGGATGCAGGTGAAGAGCAAGAGTCTGCAGTGCATGACAGCCACTCGCGTCCAACCTGCTCTTTCATATCCGTTTCATAACTTGATTTGAATAATCAGCCGTCCACTCCTGACATGGTTCTCTGAGTACAAATTTGACTCCTATTTGGTGTGAATTGTGGAGAAAAAAAAGGGCTTCTAGCTGATTTCCGAGTCTTGGATGCGCATCCTGCTGCTGTCAGCTGCTCCACCCTAGAGAAGGAACCAATCCTAACATGGAAATGCTTTAAGGGGGGCGATGAGCAATATGTAATAGGAGAGCTCCACGCACACACAAAAGAAAAAAAAAAAACACCAGAAAACCACTACAGCGAGCCAAGAGTGGAAGAGCTGAGAAAAGGCTCAATTTTCTTCTGAATGCATCTAGTTTGGTGGATAATGGTGGAAAAGCTGCTGTGAGCATCATGGAGCAGGTGAGCATCATGGAACTGAACAGCAACATCACGGCTCTTAACTTCAACCCTGATTCTCATACCTGGTATAAAACAACTGCACGATTTTCCCAAAATATTAGTGGAAAAATGGAAAAAAAAACCCATCACCCTTGAGCAGGAAATGTGCTTGAAAATGAAGAATAATGGAAGGTGGCAGCTAGAGAGGCTAATTTAATTCAGTTTCAAACTTCTAAAATAGAAGCCTATAATGTTCTCCAGAATTTAGGCTACAATTTGGTTGCTTAAAGTGCCTGAATTGAATGCAAGTTTGGAGATTTTGAAGAAAAAAAAAAATTGTAATTACCCATTTATGAGCTATTTACCAAGCTATTTACCAAGCTTGTGAGAGTCCAACCCTTGGTTGGACTCACACAAAGCTAATCTCTGGCTTTAAGATGCAGTCAAATTTGCAGACCCAATTAAAGCTTTAATTGAGAGCAGAAAGTCATTGAGGCGAGCAGAAAAGATGTAAAGAGAGCAGGACAGAGGAGTGAAAGGAGGCTGATGAGGCTGGGCTGTGCAGCTTCTTCATCCTCTCTCATCCGATTTGCCAGATCCCTGCAATCTTTCTTAATTTGTCCAAACATCACTTTCACTTCCTCTCCATTTCTTTCTCCTTTTTCTCTCTCTTGGATGTCTTTCTCATAGATTTCCATTTCCTCGAACCCCCAATTCAGCATCCAGGCAGTATTTAGCTCAATCTATTAAAACAAACCAGTTCCCCTGACTGGGGGCAGAACAAAAACCCCTACTGGCTGATGAGCTCCTCCAGGACAAAAACTCTGAAGTTACTAAAGATGCAAAGAAAATCCAGCTGACTGTGTAAGTGGGTCGAGCTGTTCTGTTCCAACTGACCCGTTTCAGACTTCACGGTGCTGAACTGAGCCACAGAAATGTGCTTTGACTCTGTACGCCACCAATCTGATTTAGGAGATTAGATCTGATTTGAAACATTCACATTACTGAAGTTCAAGTCTGATTTCAATCACGTACAAACATTCTGGACTCTGTGATCTAAGTCTTTCTGCTGCCGCTCATTTAAATTCACCAGTGTTACAAATGAGAGTTTAAATGACCTCCATCCATTCAGAAGAATAAATGATCAATGAGGAAAGCAATGCACTTTTATGCTACATGAATCCAATGAGAAAACTACAAGTGCTGGGCTGAAAAGCTGGTTTCTTGAGTACAACGGCGTCATTATGGGATTTAGTGTCAATTCTTCTACTAAAGTTGCAAGAATGCAGCACATTAAAACAAATATAGATACAAAAATACAGATACAATGAAATAAAATAGGAAACAATGAAATTCTGTTTTTAACTATAAACTTTGATATAAACACTTTAATTGGCGCAATTAATTGAATTTTGATTTAAAAGGGGATTTTGTTCGGTTTGTCTCTATCTGGTGGTGACATAAAAAATGCAAAAATTCTTAAATAGGTTATGGCCAAAGAAAAACAGGAGATTATGACATGTAGTCACGTGACCTGAGATAGGCTACCCTTAAAATATCATGAGCATAGACGTATAGAGCACATGTTGTGTTGCCTTTTACCTGAGTGAAAAAGGGCTCGTAGATCTCCACCCCCTTGTCAGAACCCTGCGTAAGCACCTCTCTGCCGCGGTGCCAGCTGTAGCGCACGGGCGGGTTGGAGTTGGCCACACAGCGCAGGAACACTGTCCTCTCATAGTAGAACTGCTCTTTAGCCTCTCCTATACTCTGGTGCACCGTCACCACAGGGTCGTCCAGGTCTGTGAGACAGAAGCCGATTAACAGATTCCATATATAACATATACATGCGCGGGGATAGAGGCAGCAAAATCCAAACCTGCACACTCAAATCTGGCCATTGTGGTTGACAGTGAAACAGCTATCAGCATGCACGCCGAGGTCGATGTCTGACGGGAGGTGAGAGCTGTTTAAGTCAATAGAATGCAGCCCAAGGGCGTATTGACTTCCCAGTCGGTGGGACGCTGCCTGTTCCACGTCGCCCTCTATTGAGAGCCTCAAACACGAGCGAAGATGACGAGGGCGGATCATGAAGTCAGGTTTGATGTCCATCACTTCAAAGAATTGTGGCTGACCAGTTTACTGGAAGTAGATTGTGATTTGACATTGGAGGGAACTTTCTACCCCGGCGTCAGGCTGTTTGAAAAAAACTGCCGGTGGTTGATTAATGGATTCAGAGTTAATCATCTTATCCAGCTATCACATTAAGCTTTGGCAAATGGTGTTCATCACGGCCGTGGTGTCTTTTAGCATGCTAATACACGCGGTTTAGATTACGCCCATTTGCCTGCTTGCAGAAAGTGGGGTGATAGCTGGTTCCCTTTCATCTTTGAGATGCAATCAGTTTTTCTGCTTGGGCAAAAGGCAATTTAAGAGGGTGGGTGAGGGGAGCAAATGCTAGTTATCGCTCATCTTAAAACTCAAACTGATATAAGCTAACGCTGCATATAACAGGAAAGAGACAGTCAATGAGCGTACCAGCAAGCGAGTTGGCAACGAGGTAGATGATGGAGTGATGGAGGCAGCCGGCAAAATTAATACGCAACTCTGACGATTATAAGGCTCTGGTGAAAAACTAGACCCTCCTTAGTTGTTATTAATGGACAAATTCATTGCCTTTAATTCAGTGGCAGGGGCCCAGTGCTGGATTTGCTGAGGATCAAGTCCTAATCAAGATGCCTGTGGGCCACAGCATCCAGGCAGCAAGCAGCAGTCAGGGAATGCTGATTCTTCAGTTTCATTAAAGACATGTTCTGCCCTACAGCCCCTTAATCAAAATCTAGCTGCGGTCAATACTTCATCCAGGATCCATTACAGTGTCTCAGGTAAGAGCAATTACCTTTGGGGCTGTTAGGAGGAAAAACAGGGGCGGGGTGAGAGGAGACAGAGCGATTGCAGTGCCATTTTAGAGGATAAGATTGCTCTAAGTAAATACACTGATTCATTACAGGGAGAAGGGGGAGAATAGGAATCTTACATCTTATCTCTGACTCTAACCAGATTCCTCCTCATGTTTCTGGTTTCAAACAGTCATTTTAGCAGGTGGA
The DNA here is from genome assembly GCA_015343265.1 of Pao palembangensis. Taxonomy (NCBI): domain Eukaryota; kingdom Metazoa; phylum Chordata; class Actinopteri; order Tetraodontiformes; family Tetraodontidae; genus Pao; species Pao palembangensis. The sequence goes on along the minus strand of CM027097.1, from coordinate 7,056,329 downwards.
ATGTTTCACTCTCAGTGCTGTCTTCCTCAGACTAAAATGTGTCTTTGAATGTCAGCCGGATTTGTGCTGTTTTTTTTTTGTTGTTTTTTTTTTTTTTTTTAGGTGACAAATGTGAGGGATTGTTTCTAACTATGTGCATTAGGTGAGGAGCTCTTTATGCTATTATTAGGGCCGGAATGAGATGCAAAAAGGAAGTGCGCGCTTGGAGTGCAAAGAGATAAATATGGAAATGTACACACTGGATTAAAATTGTATGAATTTCAAACAAATTTCCACCTCCACCGTCAGCCCCTCCACTTGTGTGTCTGTGCATGTGACTGTATGCGTGTCACTCTTGTGCAATTAGCTTCCTAAGTCACGCTCGGCTGAATGTGAGGCTTAAATCCCTGAGCCCCGAGGAAAACTGTGGCGTTTGGGCCGCCTGCGCCAGAGTTGTTAGGGATTGTAATTGCAGGTTTATGGGTTCACAGGCCGCTAAATCTGCTCATGTATAGTTAAACGCTCCAGCGAGCTAACCTTAGCATCGCTGCCGTTCACTCCCACCAACCATGACAGGACTCATTGCTTTTGAGTTTCTCCCTGATATTAGGACAGGGGAGAGGGGCGGCCATGACACATATACGTGCAAATGCCAAACACGTGGCATGTGTGAATCAGACACCTCAGCAGAAACGGCTATAGCTTTCACTTCACTTAATCTTTTAAAAATTCTCATAATCTCATGATATTTTAGTTGATTTCTTTTCTTTGTAGGACTTTGAAAACATTTGTTGGACAAATAGGCACAGGTAAGAGATTTTGATAACAGAGGGAGGGAAGATCAAAGATGCTGCTTCATTATCACTTCAAACCTTTGTGCTTTCCTTTCATGTCCCGCAAGCCCCGCCCATCTGAAAAAAAAAAAAAAAAACAACACCTGCTCAAACAACAAAGTGCGGTGCCGCACTTGACCTGCCCACACCCTCCCACCCGCCTGGCTGCCACTCCCCCCTCTCTTTCTGGGGCTAATGAAAAGAGATTTCTTTGATTTACTTGGCTTTGATGCGTCTGACTTTCTCTGCGGGATACGTGTGTCACCTGGAGGGAGGACACCTACTGGGCTCCCAGAATGTCAGCCATAAGCGACGGGGGCCCGCAATTAATTGCCCCTAATCACTGTCTCAGCTTGATGAGCAGCGAGAGCGGCTGACCTGTGCGACATTAGCGCTGGTGTCTTTCATGAGCAAAAACAGCGCTGTTATGTCAGTGATAAGCGTTCCGCTTTCATTTCCACACCAAAGGCTCCGAGACAGGCAGCAGGGGAATGACAGAAGGTGATGTGGTCACTGAGAGAGAGAGAGAGCCCAATGAAGGAAAAGTATGGAGGGCATGTAAGCCGTCTAATTTGCTGCTATGCAGATATGGGGTTAATGAGGCGGTTAGCAGCTGTTTCCTGCATTCCCAAAACTAGCGACTTGTTTTATTTTCAGAAGAAAATATTCTTATGGAAATGAGCAAATTAGATTCAAGTGATCAGAGATGTAACTTAGCAACTTGCCTGGTGAAGTGGCTTGCCTACAAGGCTACTGTTTCAATGCTACCACGTCAAAAAAAATAAAAAATAAAAAAAAACAACAAAGAGCATAATGTTCTCGCTTTGGTGGTCAGATATGGAAACCATCTGTCTGTGAACTTTTGTGTAACTGTTTTATAATATTATTTAGATTTTCTCTCCCTACCCCCAGGAACACCGATGCTACTGGCTTGTAGCTAACTCGTTATTGTGTTTAACTCCGCGCAGCCATTGTAAAAAAAAAAAAAACAAAACAAAACAATAAAATAAATATAAACCAAACCCTCTGGTTGACTAAAGACACCTTCATGATGACCAATGTGAGAGAAAATGATTAATACCTGAGATATCTGCACCTCTGACACATGTTGCTGAAGATTTATACCACGTTAGATGGTCTGCATGTACAAAACAATATACAATACCAGTCTGCCACGTGCACACGCACTACATCAAAGCAGACAGTGCAAATAAAGGATGATACAGATATAATCCAGGACGTGTGCTTGGATGCATTCATTTTATGTTGGTCAAAAGGTTAATAAGCCACACCGTTGATATACGACAAGCGTCAGCGGCAGAGCCCTGGAATACGTGAATCCACCATGTAATTTACTACCGGGACATTTCCACACCCTCCTTCTCTCACCCCTCGGAGACACTGACCTCTATCTGAGGACGCCACTCTACAATACCTATCTGCCGTGGAGATGCATGCATTTGCCGTCGAGAGCTGTATTGTGGCGGCAAATGATGCGCTGGAAAGGTGTGTGAGGGCGAGCAGCATCCGTTTCTGAGAGGGTAACAGATATCCTGGAAAAGAGCCCCCTTGGCAGGACTCTGGGAGTCTGCCCCAGACACTGTCAGCAAGAGCTGAACCATTTGGAACCAGCTGATCTGGGTCCTTATAAGGGCCTTGCAACCACCGGATCTACAACACCAATGAGAGGCTGCACTCCTGATGCTGTCAAGAAGATGCAGCCCAGATGTTTTTGCATTATAAACACTTAAACGGTGACTTCCTGGATCAGACAATAGCAGAGCTATCATGCCACTAATACCATAATTAAAACTCAACACAGCGTAAACAAGCCGTGGGAAGTGACTCATCCTGGCCAAGAAAGCGTCCCAGACAGCTTGCTGCTTTCACAGATACTGTAGCTGTTTGCCCCCGTTGGTGGATTCAGCGGCACTGCTGTCATGTTGGTGCAACAATATCAACATTCAATATTGTTCCCAAAGTCAATCATTACGTGGCAAAACACAAATACTGAAAAGGTTTCAAATATTAACTGCCAATGTTTAGATTTAAGAAGCGCCTAATGGTGGCTAAACGTGGAACGAATCACCTAATCAGACGGCAATCAGTTCAATTATTGATAGAAGAAAGCATTCACATGCGTCTGACACGTGCACGATGAGCCGGCAAGCAAGCGTTTGAGTCGGGGGGGTTGCACCAAGGCTACTCTGCAGCTAGCACGCAGTGAGAAGAAGTCAGGTGTGAGGGGGTAACAGACCTCTGCTGTCATGGCTGCTGGGAGGAGAAGCTCGGTGATACTGCTGAAAACTTCCTGAATTATTCATTTAACATTTCCACACTCATACATTACCTCAATTTTTCCAGAGAAGGGTGGAAAAACCACCGTTTCTCTTACCATATCTATACAGTTTGTTTTACCAGAGCCCACACTTGGACATGGCAACTTGACTGAGCATTATGGTAATGGTAACAAACTCCAGTCATCAAGTCTGGTTAAGTGTAATTACCAGTGATTAAAGCCGTGGTGCAGAATAGAGTCGAAGGAGTGGAAAGAGCACTGTGCAACATCAGCGCCGCAAGAAGGTACTCTGATGTCTGCTAAAGTGGGCTCGTACTTTCAAGTTAAGCACCGCTAATGTGCACAGGACACAATATTATTCATAAGAGGGACCGTATGTATCCAAAAACCATTTTATTTGCACTATAAATAAAGCTCCATGGATTAAATATATACTTATTATTACTCATTTCCCCTTTAGACAAAAATATGCAAATGTGTGATATTTAAGTTCAGGAAGTGGGTGTCCCCCCCCACCCTGATAGAGTTATTTTCCAGTGGAAGTGTTCTGTGGATCCATGTCCAGGAAGCAGCAGCCCACCAAGCGCTGCCCTTCCATCTCCCTCGGTGACAGTTGCTCTACTATTCCGGGGTCTTCAGATGAATGCAGGGCATTCGTAGGTGTTTGGTGCGAGGGGCATGTGCATCCATGTATCACTCCACATGCGGACAACCTGCGTGATGAATGGAGGGGCAGTTGTCGACGGTCTGACAGTGGAGCCCGCAACCTCTCACTTCCTCCTGGTGATGGAGATGAGAAAATAACAAGGCCCAATTGGGATTGTGTGTGTGTGCGCGCGCCATGGTGTTGAGGAGTAATGAATCTTCTCTTCATCCTCTCCCTCAGACAACAGCATCTGCCTCATCCCATCGCCTCCTTAATTCATCTCCCCAGAAAACAAACAGGTCACAGAGTGCTGATGTGAACAACAGCGCTCCGAAGGCCGCCATTAGAGGCCGAGGTAAAGCAAAGTGACATGATGGAGTCCTTTTCTGGTTTACTGGTTTAATGACCATCAGGCTCATTTAGGAAAAAGAAGACAAAGCAATGCTGGATGGAAATGTAACATTTATAATGCTAAACGATCCTTTTTATTCTACTGGTGTGCAATGAAGTATTTCTGTTGTATCTTAATTTCTATTGAAATTTAAAGTATACATCTGGATCGCCACCACGCATGGTTCAGCCTAAGTTGTAAAACACCCTCTTAGAGTGCACACTGACAATGCTAGTGCTAGCGATTCTGACACAAATGAGCCTCTCATGGATTCCACATGGAAGGAGAGCAGGAGCTAACGCTGCTGTGATGCACTAAAAAAGTTTTCTTTCCCATCTGTAAGTTGACTGAATTGGCTCCAGTGCTGGCTTTTTGACCCTGCATTTCATTCCTGCTGCCTGTGGATTATAGGAGCGGGGCTAACAAAGTTGAAAACAGTAGTCTTTTATGGTGGCAGGTGTGAATACCACATCCGCACACATAAGTATTTTCATATTCATAAGCAGCCACGCCATCGTGGCCATTATTCCAATTTAAAGTGATGTTTGACCGACATTTGTGATAGCTAACCCCCTATTTCCACTGGATGCAGTGCATCTCCGTCCGCCCATCCGTCCTGATTAGATTCCATTCAAGTCAATGCGTCAGTTTCCACTGGCTGCGGCTCCTTCCACGGCAGGGCTGGTGGCTTCAGTCGCCATCTGGAAAAATGTGCATCACTTCTATTGTGGACAGACGGAGTGCGCTGCAACCATCTAACACAAGGCATCATGTGTGGCACAGGAAGCCGGGTGCAAAGAAAAAATAAAACATCCGGGAATTTGTCAAAATAAAAGGTCCCGTATTTAGAGCGATCTTTTTTTTTTTTTTTTACGTTATTACATGTATGAATCATCTTTTTCTTGTGCCATTTTATTTCTTGTATGTAAGTGTGTGAATCAACATCAATAAGTTAACTTGTTTGCATATCTTCAAATATATTAAATAAATAACGTAAACAGCCATAATTTACAAGAAATAATCGATCTATTACACATTTTAGGAAAAAAAATAGAATTACCCATGGTAGAGTCACCAAAATCCGAGTAAAGGGGAAATTTTACTCCTCTAGAAACAAAGAGTGTCTTCTTCTGTTGCTCGTTTCAAAAACCACAAAGTGGTTATATCGATTGGTCGTACATGATTTCGTTTTCAGCATCCTGTTGAAAAAGATCGCTCTAAATACGGGACCTTTTATTTTGACAATTTCTCGGATGTTTTATTTTCTCTTTGCACCCAACTTCCTGTCCCGCACATGGTGGATTGTGCTAGATTGTTGCGGCGTTCTCCATCCGTCCAGACGCATCCGGTGGAAACAGCCGGACGGCAGAAATCAGGACAGATGGACGGACGGAGACACACCACATCCAGTGGAAACGCGGGGTAAGCGGCTGATCGTTAATATGAGCAGCTGATCATTAATATGATCAGTTTAGTGCCTACTCTTCATCTGATGCTACATCCTGTTCAGGAAAACATAAAATATTAACCGGAAAATCTACCTGACTGACAGCTTCTTCCAGGTTGCTGTGGTTGTCGTTGCAGCGGAAAAGATTTACAAAAAGTGTTCGATTCTACAGTATGCCACCAGGTAAAAAAAAAAAAAAACAACCGTTTACTTATTTGATAGATTAATCCTCCTTAGACATTGCCTCATCTCTTCGTGAGGCACGCTGATATTCGTTGGCATAGAAACTGCTAGCTACTGCCAACTGGTTCGTTAGCTACAGCGCTAGCAGACATGGGCTCGGGAGTGAAAGATGAGTTTGACGGGGGATGGAGTCATTCCTGAGACCAAAAATATCATTTCCAGTCATTCATTCTCTTCTGGTGACAATCTTTTCAAACCTAAGCTATCACAAATAACATCCAGAGCTGAATGTTTGAGCTTCTCTGTGAAAAAAGACGGAGCCTGATGCTATAAATTTGATATTCCATAGAATGGTTGAGAAAGCCTGATGCACATAAACTGACAAAGGAAACATTTTGTACCTAGTAGTTATAATTTGCATATTCACCTTTTTTTTTTCTGCAATGTGCAACATCAGACACACACAAGTGTGTATGAGGTCATTTAAAGTGAGCCACAGATTAAACTCTAAAAGAAGAATCCCATTAGCATATTAATGCAAAAGGTGTAGTATGTTTTAGGCATCCAAAGGAGAGGAAACACGCGCAGTTGACGAGGCTGGTGAGGTTGACTCCGGTGCTCTGATTAAGGGCCCCGTCCTCAGAGCGAGTCCTTGAAAGACTAATGGGCAGTCGCGAACTGGCTTTACCTCCATTAACCAAAACAGCAAAGATTTACATAATGTACACATAATGCTGATTCATTCCGTCCTGATTCAAACAAGGCTGGGATAACTCACCAAGGTGGTATCAGACCATTCATCATGCCGGGTCATTAACATCTAAAAGCACTTAAGAGCTGCAGCGCATATATCTTTGTCTACATACATTATGGGATCTTTTTAGAAAGTTGGGTTATATATTGGCTCGAATGGCCAGATTATCTCATTGTGAGAGAGTAAGATGGCATTCCTGCAGCTGCTCTGTCAAAGGGTTCCCGAAACTGAGGATGAAGCTGCTCTGTGTGGATTTCTCCAGCGAAGATCCACGAGCTCAGGAGGCTCAGTGGAGCTCAGGAGTTCTGCACATGTGCAGGTGTGTAGAGACGACTCATTATCCTAAAATGGTCGTCTTGCTTTCATTTTGCTGCTGTATCTCTGCTTTATTGGGACAGTTGGAGGATAAAAGGGCAGCGGGGACTGAGGGGAGTAAACAGTTTTTTTATTTAACGTCACATTAAAAGCCTCCCAGCCTTAATAAGGGAAACATTCGTTTATGAGCAGGAAGAGACTGTTTTTTTGCAGAACTGTGAACTGGTTCAGATGCCAGCTTTTGCCTTTTGTCGTCGGTAGCTCATCACACGAATGCAGTTTATAAGCTAAGTATAAGCTCAGTTGTGACTCATAATGTGACCTATGAACATGCATCGACTGCCTGCTTCCTCCCACTAATCAACAGGCTCCCCTGAGGTCACCATCCCACACATTTCATACAAACATCTAATTACGTCTTTTCAGACGAGCTCCCTTACGAACGGTGGGGAATACACACTATAGCTGAGAAAATCTGCCTGAAAGCTCAGTTTTTAAAATGAAATTTGTAAGTAGTTTCCTGTTGGATGCACAGGGAAGCACTAGCAAGGCATGCAATGCAAAATCAGCCCTTTAATCCATACTTTACTGCTCATTCATTAATCAAAATGGAGGTTTTGGAAAACACTGAAAGAGATGTTTGTTATTTGACTGGTGTTGTGATGGGCAGCCAGTCGATCGGCCGCTAACACTGCCACACATCCCAGCAAATGAAGAAATAAAAGAGCAGAAGTGTCAGTCGGAGCTGGCTTTCCCTCTCCCTGTTTGGTGTCTGGGTGAGTCAGTGTTTTCCCTGCACCCTCGGCCTTCTGATGCTCCACACACATTTACTGAGACAGCTTCCAGCAGGGTGGCAGGAAGCTGACACCTGATGAGATAGGCAGCACCAGCTAAACCGGCCGACTGGATGAACCAAACCAGCGTGGACGCTAAGCAAACACCCTCCGTCGTTGTTTGGTGAACCCCATCGATAGAAGGTAAATAGTGCGCACACACATACACACATGTACGTGCACCTGCCTACCTCAGACCGCATGTCTCAGTGCAGGAACGTAGGGAGGAAGTAGATGCCAAGACACATTAAGCCTGTGATACGTGCTTGAGTCAGTAGAGGGGAAGTTCACGCAGGAGCAGTTTCTTCGTCCTCCCACACACACAAGGACCCACAGAACAGGACACACAACCCAAAACACACGCAGGGAAAAGGCAGAGAAAACCCCACTACAAACACACAATCCTCATTAAAATTCTCCGGCCTCTGCGCCGCCGGCGTAGAGCCGATCCTGCGTTCATCCTCCCAGAGATAGCCCGTGGAAAGCAGATTGTTGTCTTATTCTAATCCTTCTTCTGAAGGGAATGTAGTGAAAAGTTTTAGGGGAAGAGTGAATGCATCAGAGAGATTAGATCAGCAGTTCAGTGGGAAGCTTCTCACACTGTTCAGAAGGTGTCGCTTGATTCTTGCTATAGCCGCTACTGACCGCACAGGCTACAAATCCTCTGACCAACATTAGCAAGCACACGAGCAGGATACACCTTTTTTTCTTTCTCTTGGAGTGATTCTTTCTCGGCCAGGTGGTATGAATCTGTGCTAAATGGATTCAGCTCATTGAAACGGGCCTGAAGTTGATTTTACTTTGTTCTTTCTGACAAGTTTAGATCAGGGCCTCATGCACAGCACCTAGCCTGGACAGTTCATCGTTTTTTCTTTAACTGGAGTGATTCCCTCTCACCAGTTTCTATTTTCTGCCAAGAGTAAAAATAAAAGCTAATGGAAACCAGGCAAACGAGCCAGGCTGATGTTCTCACCAACACCCAAACAAATCAGCCATGACGGTTAAGTCACATGATGCAGGAGAGCTTTAAATGTCTCCATTTTACATGTTGCCTTTGTGCAGGAAACTAATGCATATGTACCATCTGCATCTGTCAGCAACATAATTAGAAGATAAAAGGATGCCGCATTCTGCCAAAAAAATGGAAACATGGATTTTGCATCACCATCAAAGCTTCTGCGCCTGGATCAGTTTGTCTGACTCAGTCTGGCCTAACTCGCTGGCTTTGGCATAAGGAGAGGATGAATCTGTCTGGTTTTAAACAACAACACCAGACAAAGGCCCAACGTTTAAAAAAAAAGGATAAACTATTAGGTGTATTTAATTGTTTGTGGGTCCTGAGAGAGCTCCATCCACCTCTATCAGCCCTCAGTGAAGTCTGCAGAACTCCAAAGCCCCGCACAATCAGTCACTCAAATAAGCGCCATCATTAACGCGGCTGAAATCAAATGAAAACGCGCGAAAGACTCCCCCATGGGAACGAAGAAGTGACTATCCTAAGCTAAAAATCGATGTGCGTGGGACTGGGGTAAGATTCTTTATTAACTTTGCGGAGGAGCCTCCCCACAGAGCCACCCGCAGATGAACACAAGTGAGGTGTCAGCAGGTTGGAAATGTGCTTAGACGGACTCCTGCGCTTTGTAAATATGTTACCTTTGAGCCGGCGATAGAGCCAATATCAGCTTCTCTGGGCTGCAGAGGTCAGTTATTGCCATCAATTATCCCTCCCTGGTCTCGTGTGCCACGCTGTGAACTGCAAAGAAACTTTTCTGCCAGTCTGTGCGTTTGTCCGCGTGCTTTTATCGCCCTTTCTCATATTTCAGCACGTGTGCTCTAATATAAGTACGGGGTGACACATTCATGGCGCAAAGCAGGTTTTCATAATAAATAAAAATTATAGCTGCACACACATCGTATTTACAGCAGACTGCCATCAAAGTTCACCCCAGGGACGTCGATTTACCACTACGCAAGAGGGAAAAATGTCCTTCTGCGGCAAGCAACACTGTCGTGCACCAGGTGATACAGGAAGTTACAGCTAAATTTTATTGTACCTTTCTTTCCAGTGGTTCCTCAGTCACCTCACAAGGACTTCCCTAACCTGATACTTGAGTTTGGGGTCTTCTTGTGCGATGAAATAAACGGTTCTGTTCCTGTCAGAGTTTAAATAATCGATGAACCAAAGCTGCCGTGCGAATGCATGCACGACTCATTTGTGCCTCTGCGGAACTGCAGAACACCGTGTAACATATTTTCCCCATTAACCATGTATTACTCAACCCAAGGGACTCCATACAACCTCTTTGTGTCCAGATTATGTGCAGTTTAACTGGCAAAATGGAGACGGACGTGCCCTAAATGCACACGTAGGCTTGAGCCCATCAATTATTCATACAGGGTCGCATATAAGAAAATACTATTGTATTTGTATTGCGTGCTATATCAAAGCATCCCTACAATATAAAGAAAACATACATTTTTAATTACATCCGTGCGCAAGTTTGTGAACAAACACAAGGTGGCAGACTTGTGGCAAACGTTATTTATCACAGAGGGGATGTCGGAAGGCTGCTGTCAACTGCACATAGAGCTGTTTTAAAGGCTGTTTTGATGCCTGAATTTGCAGACATCAGTCTGGTCTGAGGAGACAACAGTAACGCCCAAAGTGGTCATGCTGTTATCTCCTCCTGTTTCAGCAGGAGTGGGAGAAGCTCCATCAGCTCAAACGGCGTCCTCGCTCTCAGAGAGGAAACAGCGCGGCAGAAATTGCTGCAAACAGCTTGTTCCCTGACTTATTTTTGTATCTATTTTCTCTATAATCCACTGTTTCTGTCCTCCAAATTCCAGCCACTGACACGACGCTCTGAGCTTTTCTCCAGTACCCTATCTGAAGCCTCTGGGGTCAAGGGGATCGTGCCTCACAACAGCTCTTCTCTGTTTTTAACTTCAAGATTTGATTTATATCATCTGTGTTCATTCCCTTCATTGCATCTAGTCCCTTTAAGTTTCAGCTATGTACCGTACCACCTGATGTGTATCTGGACACCAGGCCGTGTCTCTGCTGTGACGTCTTCACTTCCACATCAGCCTCTGCGGCTCTTGGGAGCCGCCAAGGTGAAGGGGTGCACAGACAGAACAAGGCTCTGACTGTCAGGAGAAGCCGAAGCTCCACCAGTCCACCGCAGTTCCCAGCAACCTTTTCAGACAAATTTCAATTCCGCGACCTCTGCCCACATCCGTCCAAATAAACAGATACAAGCCAACCGACCAGAAGACGCCGAAGAAAAGCAAGAAAAATATGAAAACATGGCCAAAGGAACAGAGGTCAGAGGTGCCTGTCAGCTGAGAGGCAGGACAGAAGGTCATTGAGATCTCATAGATACAGCAGAACCTTCAGGTCCGTCTTATTTACTGCAGAAATGTCCCCCTCCCCAAATGCTTGCTTTTTATTGCTGTAATTTTAAACTGGATGACTGGCAGAGAGATCACCATTTGTAAAAGAGACAGCATGTTTGCAGGTGCAACAGGGTATAATAACGGGAGTAGGCACACGCCAACACTAACAACAACAGGAGGAGGAGTAATTACTTTAGAATTAACTCTGGGCTCTTTCTGGTTCTTCCTAACTTGAAACAGCTGAGAGGTTCACCAGATTCCAAATAATGTGGCACTTTTGCATCATCCCATCGTTTCCTGCAGTGTTTGTTGTTTTTCTAAAGCAGTTAGTCATAAATAATTGATACATTTTCAGATTAAAATCTGCAGTGTGATGCACTCACAGTAAACGTCCACCCTGATGGACTTGATGGCCGGGGATCCGAGGCCGTTCTCTGCCTTACAATAGTATCGGCCTCCTTGGGTCCTCAGGATCTTTGCGATGTGCAATGTCTCGTTGAACACGCTCGAATCCTGGAAGCGGTCCGACACGCTGCCTGCCGTTTTGGTCCAACGAATCTGGGCAGAAGAAAACGGCTGGTTTCAAGCTAACATCAAGTAAAAAGGCAGAGGATAGAATTGGTAGAAAAGGCTGAAATGCTAAGCTAACTGCTAAATCAACATGTATTTTCAGCAGCACCTAATGGTACAGCCCACTGATCATAAATGCATAAATCATTATACAAGTCGGATATCAGTCCAGCATCCAGTTTCTTTCAGCTTTTACTAAAATTAATGGGAAAACAAACTCAGAAAATCCATCTCATCTAAATATACAGGACGTACAGTAGGAGGTACCTTTAAGACAACAACACTGGAGGGGAATATAGCATCCTGGAAGGGAAAACAACAGATAAATGCTGAAATAAAATCTCTTCTAAATTTAGATGCTTTCCAGTTGACTATCTTTAGCTATTTGAGGCTTTGCGGTGTAAACTGTGGTACTTATATTCAGATATTTCCTTTGAAATGCAGAACTGCGTTGCTCAGGCGACAGACGAGGAACATCTATTTTTGTGAAAAGTCTTGGTACTTGGGAGTGTTTCACCATTTCGAAGCCAGTGACACTTAGTCAGCATGGGCAACTTTCACTAACTAATGAGGCTCCATGACGGTAAGTTGACCTACGGCGCAGGGGAGTAATGAAAGGTGAAATAGTCTTACTTTCCAACATGAGGTTGTAATTGACCCTCCATCATCTCCCTCTGCCATCCTCATTAAAGCATCCAGCATGAAAAGGTAGAGCAGAAACTTTGGCCCTGAGGCCATGCAGTCAGAATTACAGCATTAAGGCTCGCCTCAATCCCAGGTGAGATTCGGATGGGCTGGCCTCGCCTGCAGAGCTCCACCGTACCAGTCCTGATAAAAGCCTATTTTTAGGGAGATACCATCAAATGCAACAGGAACATCGGGGAGGTTGCAGCCGTTGCTCTCTAGCTGCAGGGTTTTCAAGTCGCGTCTCCAGCCTGAAGTTGCAACCACGGAGCCTGGCCGTCTTCCAAACAGACGAGAAAGCCGGCAGAAAGCGTTTTTTTTTTTTTTTTTTTTCCCAGGCCCGACCAGATAATGCCGCCCTGCTCCAGAGGGTTTTAGGAGCTGGGGGCTGCCCAGTGACAAGAGCAGGAAGCCACAGGCAGCAAGTTTATCAGAGCGGCTCCAGATTCTCAGTCTTGCTCGAGGTGGCAGAAATAAATTAGCCAACCAGTCAAAGAGTGCACAAGCAACCTCTTTTTATTTTTTATTTCTTCCATCAAAAAACAGACCGTTTCATCCTGATTTTTTTCTGTCATCTATTTATACAGCCTCCAAGATCACATGCTGCTATCACAAATAAACTCCCCCAGAAAAGCTTTATTTATCTTGTTTTAAATCCATTAACGGGAATCTGATGATGTTAAAGCCTTTTTTTTTTTTTATTTCATGCAAATACAAAGCTGGTTCTTGGCATCCTCAGCAGAATTCTTTAAGCTTCCTCCTGCTTTTTTGTCAAAACAACTTTGAGTTTTAGGAAAGTGCACTAACAAGTGCACTGCCAGGGCGGCACTAAAATTTGTGGATTTGAACCTTCTATTAAAACAAACAAACAAATAAATAAATAAAGTGGCCCCATCGGTCTCCCAGAGGCAGCGGGGGGTGTTTCTGACAAGCTATCAAGTCTCCTCGCATCCCAAAGCTATTTCCACTCCTTTGACTTTTTACATCTGAGCACCTTTGGAGCTGGGGGAGTCCTGCAGAGAACAGTTTGACCCTCTTCAGTCTCCTTAACACAACGCAAATACTCTTGATCCTGGAGGTGCTGCTGGATTTCTGTGGAGCGATAATGACTCCTGCTCGTCTGACAGCGGCTTTGTTTTGGCAGTGGGGCTGTTTTTACAGCTCCTTCCTGTAAATGATTCAAGCCGAGTATCCTCTTCATCCACAGTTTGTGTTTTTATCTTTTTCTTGTAACATTTTGCTGTGGCCAGATTTTGCCATTTGTATTTAAAATCACTTACAGTGAACTCCACAGGGAGGGGAATCTAAGTCACCACCATCTAACACCCTCAAGAAAATCAGACGTATCGATTAAAGCAACTTTTGTCTGAATGGAAACCACCCAGAAAAAGTCAGATGAAAGTCTGAGCAGTGCCACATACACTGCCTGGCCAAAAAAAAAAAATTCACCACGAAGAAAGCCTTCTCCAGCACATCCCAAAGATTCTCACTGAGGTTAAGGTCTGGCCAATCCATGTGTGAAAATGATGTCTCATGCTCCCTGAACCACTCTTTCACAATTTGAGCCCGATGAATCCTAGCATTGTCATCTTGGAATATGCCCGTGCCATCAGGGAAGAAAAAATCCATTGATGGAATAACCTGGTCATTCAGTATATTCAGGTAGTCAGCTGACCTCATTCTTTGAGCACATGCTGTTGCTGAACCTAGACCTGACCAACTGCAGACTCTACCATCATCAATGCAAGATCTTGGTGAAAAATGAATGCAAGACTGGATGGAAATAAATCTTGTGACATTGCAGAAGCTTATCGAAACAATGCCACAGCGAATGCGTGCCGTAATCAAAGCTAAAGGCGATCCAACAAATAGAGCTGTGACCTTTTTTGTTGGTGGCAACTTTTTTTTGGCCAGGCAGTGTATGCTGCAGCACCACAGTGAGAGCTAATTAAAATGCACCCAGGGTCAGTCGTTATGCTGGGATCATATGCCAGAGCACGCGTGTCCGGCGACTCTCCCGCGACACCTGCTGTGGTGTTCCACTCTCCCCAACTACAAACTGCTCTCTAATTCCTCGCCATCTTCCCTTTTGGGCACCAGCGGTCAGTCCATGGTCCTCGCCGACTCAGCCGAGCGTGGGCCGCCATCACGGTTCGACCATCAAACGCAGCCAAGGGAGTCCGTAATAGCAACAAGATTCAAGATTCAAGATTCAAAGCTTTATTGTCATATGCAAAGTAAAGAAGCATGTATCCCTGTACAATGAAATCCCTGTACATTTAACCTCTTACTTTGCTGCCCACACTGGATGCCAAGAGAATAAAAATTAGGTATAAAATGGATAAATAATAAGCTAAAGAGAGGCATGCAAAAATATAATAAAATAGGAATAGGAATATAAGCAAGAGGGCGCTTCTATGACGTCTGTATTCCAACATCGTAACCCATAAATGATCAGGGGAACAAGAACCAGCATCTCACGCGAGGAATCCACTCCCCTTCGTAGAATTAAGGCTTCAGTGTGATAAGTAACAGGAGGAATCTGGAAGGTTAAATATTGTTGGAAGCCCCATCTGCTAAAGACACTGTAGGCGGGCTGTCATGGGAGCATCCAGACAGATCATATACTCCACTTGGTCTGTATATAGAGAACTGTCCCAGGGCCTGAGGTCAACTTATTTGTGCTCCCTGACCCGTGGTGCTCCGAGATGAATCTGCCGAGCCAATAATTGAAACGAAAGAAACGTGTTTTGCAATGCGGCGTGGCTGCCTGTTGGAGCCTGGTGCTCAAACAAAAGCGCTGTGGACATAATGGATGGAAGCCAGGACGGGGTGGGATGGGGGCAGATGGCTTTATCGTTGGGGAATCTTTGATGTCTATTCATGGCATCAAAGAGATGAAATCAGCTGTGCGACCACTGACATGTGACCAGACAAAGCCGGACGTGTACAGTATGTCTGCATGCTGATATGCAGATAAAGGATGGGGGAGAGGGAGCTGGTATCGTTATTTTTAACACAAGCAGGATTTAACTGAATTTTGATTTTAAATGTTTTTTTTTTTTACGAAGTATTAACTCCAGCAGTTAATCCTTCTACGGAGTCCTGAGGCAGGATTTTCAAACGGTTTCTACATTTAACCTATGATGCATTAGAAGATCTCGCCAACTTATTAATGACTCATCTGTTAAAACTGTCCAATTATGTGATATTTTGTGTCCCTCAGATGTTCTTACAGACTAAAAGAAGACAACAACCCAAGGTAAACTGTGTCTAAAATCTTATTTTTGAGGGCCCATAAAGCTGCATTTCTCTCTTATTTCATGTGATTTTGATGTCTTTTACTTCTGTTAGAATATATTGATTTGCTGTTGGTAAATATTGGTTTCCAAATAAATAATCAAAAATAGCAAAAACTCCCTCAATAGTTTTAAATCTCTCATATTTCATGAAAAATGCATGAATATTTAATATAATAAAAAATGTCTCAATATCTAGAATCAACTGTGAAAGATTCCTGTAGTGTCCCACTTTGCTAATATCGCTAATAAGCAAATGCTAGCCTGCTAACATGTTGAAGAAACCAGATGACAGACATCATTTACATATTAATAACACAGAAGGGCTGAGTCAGGAGCTATGCTGCTGCAAACTTTAACGTTATAAATGACACTTGTGACTTTTCCAACAATTCAGAAAGCGTCAAAACAATCACACAGAGCCTCCCGCGAGGGGAAAGCAGCGGCTGAAAATAAGAAATTCTGTCTCGTTCTTTTCAGAGAGTAACAATCCGTTCCTCCAGCCTTGAGGACTACCCATCAATGAGAATTTCATGACTTGTGTGAAACCTGCACATTTTCCCTACAAGCCTGTAGATACCAAAGCTGTCCCTGCACAGCCCATAGTAACGCCTGGAAATGTCAGACCCACAGGGCATGAAAAGTACATATAACAGCGCACTAGTGACTGACAGGAACTTATATTTATCTGACAATTAAATAGGAGGGCAGACAAGTGTTGCCCCTGCCGTGTGTAGGTGTGTGTTTGTAGGTATCTCTGTGTGTGACTGTGTTATTAGGAGGTGGGTGGGCGGATGTGCACACGGCTGACAAATAGGCCCACTGTGGGGAGGCTGCTGCCTGACTGGACACAATCCAGGGAGTCCATCAGCGAGAAGGCCTGAGGGGTGTCTGTGCCATTTCAAAAGTGTGCATATTGATAGATGTACAGAATTAAATGGTGACGAAACGGCGGCCGCGGCCTCATTTGCTCAGCGGGCTGGTCCTCTGTGGCGCTGATGTTGTACTTGGCACAGCTTCCCTCAGTCTGTGTATCATCACGGGAGCTTGTCGCGTCTCTGCGCCAGGAAGAGAGGCTCAAACCTCGACACTAATGACAAAATGAAGCAATATTGTGACTCTCTAATGCAGAATTGAAGGCGTCTCCTGCACTGAAATGGTGGCGATGGAGAGAGTGATGATGTCACTAGAGCACGATGGCGCCACAGATATCCTGACAGTTTGCGGCTCTCACTAAACACCTCTACATGCACGCAAGAAAATCTCATTTATACTTTAGTCCGATTTCATAAAATGCATGTGGACGCCCTAGCTTGATGAAAATTGGTCCCGAGATCGCTTTCCCTTGGACATAAGTCCCTGAGGTGGCAATACCAATCAAGCTAGAAGTGTAGCCCAATTTAGATGCGCACGGAAATGCATGTCCTGATGTGGAGGCTTCTCTGACGCGATCCACATCTCATCAACCATCATTTCAGAACCTATTTGGGTGGTTGCCTCTGATACTGTAGGGGGCAGAACATAAATAGCAGCAACACTCTGAGGTGTGACATAAGGCGACATTTGACTGGCTGTTTTGCTGCATCCCATTAGCTCTTTTCCAACTTGTCCGACTTCTACCTGCGATGCTGTGAGATGGGAAACTGGTAACACCCGAAATAATAATATCTATCATCCCACAATCTGGTTTAACTCCCTGCACCATCCACTGGCAAGGATGTGTAAGATGATGTCTTATACAGTATCTATTTTAATATATCCCACCATAAGGAAAAAGTGAACATTTTGTAGGTTTAGATGAATCTTTGCAGCTCTGATTTCTTCCTTTACTCTCCGATGAAACTCAACTCAAATAAAATGTGCAGGTATGGGGATTGATGGAAGTCTCTGAGTGCGATCCGAGGATTACAGTTTAACTCCAACGAAAGGAATCTGCATTAGCGTCCGACTCCAACGAGCTTCCAGTCACTCAGAAGAGAAACAGGTTTGCACCGCCACCCAAGATAACCCCACCGGCTCCTGGAAGCACCCCCAATGAGAATGCACTGCCTTTGGGTGTCATGCAGCAACCACACGGGGTCAAAGGGGACGCATGGCATAGCCTGGAGGGACGCAGCCCAGACTGCATGAGGGTGCCAGGGGATCTGAGCAGGTCTCATAATGACTCAGTTTCAAAGGAGCTCAAGCTGCTGCCACAGCCGCACTTTTGATCTCCAACCCAACCCCACCCCCCACGCCCCCGTGCGGCTTTTGACAGGCGCCAAGAGTCACACGCCCAATAACCAGGGGAAAACAATGAGCCGAGTTCCGTGCGCAGGTAAGTGCCCGATCTGGAGCAATTTGTGTTTCTGAGTAAATTGGAAGCAACATTACATTTAATCGTTCAAAAGTTTGAATGTGGAAACGGATATAAAGGCATGAGAGCAAGGTCATTTTTGGCTGAATTAGTTGTTATTCACTATATTTAATTGATATTTCCACAACAGGGTTATCAAGCCAAATATATTTTTAATTTAAAAACTGTTGTGCATTCAGGAAAACTGTGTTTCAGCTTTGCTGTGCACTCTCATTAGATTTGTAAGCTTTTATAATTAGCACGCAGATGCACGATGCAACGTAAACCATCAATAATTAAAAGATGAAATTTTTTAGCTGGTTTGGCGCAAAGGTACACGGAGTGTGACTCAATTACGCTAATACGAAATTAAAAGACGGTGCTGACGGAAAGTGGGGAAAGGAGAGGCGTCTAATTAGCATCCCAACGCCTTTGTGAAGCTATTTTTAATCGTTCTAATGGCTGTAGAGTCTCACCTGGGGTCGAGGATGGCCTGTCACCAGACAGGTGAGCTCCAGGGTCTCTCCCTCTCTGATGGTGTACACTCTCTCGGTGTACCTCTCCTCCTCAACATTACAAGCGTGTCCCGAGTGTATAATGCGGACAGTTGGAGGGGCTGTGGAGAGAGAAACAAGAAAGGACAAAGCGCGTTAGCATTCAGGTCACTTCTCGGCAAACGGCAACACAGCAGATGGCGTATCGATTAACAAGTCAGCTCACTAAACATGAGCATTGTTGCATCTGTAACTCCAGAAGTGTTTTAATGCCAGTATGGATTTATTCTGCTTTCATACTTTGCTTTTAAGTTTGGTTTGCGTCTTAAACAAATTAGCCGCCGCCCGCAGCCACAATTAAAACAAGGCGTCACATTAACCAGCCGAAGCGAAAAACTGGTGGCACAGAGAGGAAGCCATCTCACGTCTGACGAAAATAAACGTGAAAATGAATTTGCAGTCGTGCGAGTGCTGCACGTGGCTGCAGGTCGGGCAAGAATCGGGAACGCCTCAGCAGAGTAGACTCTGACCTTGTGTATGTTGCTGCTAATTCAATATTATCAGAGATAATTGTAAAACCTGCGATAACGTGGCCCCTCACAGACCGGGAGGGTCTGCGCTGGTGCGCTGGACATTCCAGAGTCCACATCACAGTAGTGGAGGGATTAGATATTTAACGCAAGCAGTCTGAAAAGTGCAGCTGCGTGCTGGCGACTCTGGGTAATAAAGGCATCTGCTCAGCATTTATTCTTCTGCATCTTACATGATTAATGAAGAAGGTTGGGGTGAAATGTATTGTGAAATGTATGTAAGAGGACTACAAATCGGTCTGAGTAGAAAAAAAAAAAGGAATCTGGAGATACGGGCTGGTTCGCTTTCATGTTGGTGGAGCATCTTCCAGTGTGGCAAACTGAGGCCCAGCAGCAACCTCCTCCTACCTCCATCAAGGCTGCCATGCTAATGAGCAAGGCGACGCTCCCCAGTGATGCTGCAGTGGGAGTCTCAGCCAGAGTGCACTCTGTTAGCTATGTGCTAACCACTTCTGCCCGTTAGCAACAGAGCTCTTCGTCTCCATCAGCTTGTTAGCTTAACGTCCCGCTGTGCCCTTCCTGGCCATCCAAAGGCTACGCAGATGGATGAGCGCTGAAGCTAAATAGCTACTCGCAGTGCCTTATTGGTCCGTTATTGCTTATAGCAAACACCATTGTCTTCGTTCAGTGATGAACAAGCTGGTGGTGAATTCCATGAGGGGGGTGAGGCTGGAGAAAACAGAGCAGCATAACGGACCTTCATGCAATGCTGCAACTCGGAGGAAAAAAGGGCTTAGAAACAGGCCCCCAGGGCATTCCCCAAACAAAGCGCTAATGCCATTGACTCCAACGAGCCAGTGTCTCCACAGCATACGATCAGTCCTGGAGGTGAGCCGGGAAACAACCGTAATTAGTGAGCTTCCACCAACATAGTTGCTGCGACCAGAGCCACACACACACACACACACACACACACACACACACACACACACACGTTTGCACAGATGATTCACTGAGCTTTCTGTGACAAACGTTATAAAATTTGTAAAAATGGGGAGATCTTCATAACATTCTGGCGGTAAACTGAAATCTAATCACACTCGTTTCTGATCCTGCTGTCTTGAGTGTTGGGGGAAACTGGCGGTGGTGCGAGAGTCACATCTGCTACTCACACTCATGTGAGAGGTGCAAAACAGCAGGAGGAGAAGCTTGCGCTCCACACTGAGAGGATCTCAGACTAATGCAGAAATCAGTATTTATATACACCCTTGTGATTGAACAATACTGCTTCCAGTGTTAAGCAGCTGTTCACAGAACGCCAACCTGTGGGTTGAGATAAGGAATTTGCACACATTTGCACGCCACATTTGTTTCTGCGCTTAGTCGGTACACGCGCAACACAATAAAGCTTTAATGTGAAATAAAGTCAAGCTCATAAACACACCTGATAGGTGAGATTACAGCGACAAATGCAGGCAGAGTCTGCACGCATAATTGTGCAAATTAGACGGTAAAGTGTGTGTGTATGTGTGTTCTAGTGTGATTCGCGACGGCATCATCCGTTGTTGACAGTTAGGTGTAAATTGAATTTGGCCTAAACAGCCTCGTCATGGAGGTTCTGGAGTGGCGGAGAGGAGGTTGTCAGCAATGCAACGCAACACAGAAACAGCAAAAACGACATTTTATCCGGTTTTAGGGGGAGAAAACTTAATTAAAATATTAATAAAATGAAACCAAATCTAATATTATGAAAGTGCCGTGAGTCATCATATACAAGAGCGGAAATTCGAAAACACCCCGGAGATACTAAAAATCAACAATGACATCAGTAAAAATAGCCACCAGTGGAAATGGTGGAGGGCCTGGAGCAGTGGAACCAAAGAATGTGGTGACACTTTCATATGAAGTTATATATGCAGGCAGCTTTAAGGCCCCATATCTAATATAAGGTTCCGGTAATCATATAATAAATCTGGAGCAGTCTTTCAGCGGGTATTACAGGGCTGAACTGAGATCTGCTCCTTTCATACGCTGCTGAGCAGACCGTATTATATCAGAGCGGCAGCAAGGCCTGCAGGTGATGCAGCTGCAGCGAGAACTCGATGGATTGTTACATTAAGAGCAGAAAAAAGTCATTTCCGCGTTTCACACAAAGAAATCAGCTCTTCTCTATGTATCTGTCTCCATGCCTCAGACTTTAAACGCACTCCCCAGCGTAGCAGCGGAGGCCCTCTCTGGAGAATAATCAAGGAAAAAAAACTCATCTGCGGTGTCATCCATGAGTGGAAGGTCTGGGAATGGCTTCCGCTGTGGAACGCGTCCCAGATCAGGCTGTGACACTGTGTTGATTACACACTGTAATGCACGAGCATGCGCTCCCCCGTCTGCACTGTTATTGTTAATAAGGTTCTTTATGGATCCGGTTTTTCGCTATAAGCACTGATCATCTATCACGTAGCGTGCAGCCAGCCGTGGAGTATAGATATTGGTACGGCGCAGCGGCTGCGGCATCATGGGAAACAACAACGTGTTCGTCCAGCTCAGCAGAAAAACGACAGACAGTCATTATGCAGATCAACCAGGACGTGTCAGGTGATCCTTCCATGGCCCGATGGGGAAGGGGGTGGTGGCGGGGCAGACTGGAGGGTTCATCAGAACCGGCTCACTCAAGGTGAGACAGCTCATTAATGCGGCGGAGGGGCTCATTTGTTCGATCCTTCACGGGGACGCAGAAACACAGCGAGAACACAACCCAAATGTGTTCAGATGTGGCCCCCAGAGGTGCTATTTTTAGAACGGTGGTGCACATGCCAAAACACACCTTGTTCCTTTAAAATTAGGCCAGTGTGAATCTCCAGAACCCCCGCTGCGAACGCACCCGAGTATGTTAAATCTGTTATTTCAGTTTACACACAAGTTGCTGCAGTGGTTTTGATAAACACGGTAAATAATTTAAACCCCTCGATCTCTGAGAAATGTTGTTAAAATCTGGTGTTTCCCAGGTCTTACTGTAAAAGCATCTAAAGCTTTTTAAAAGTGGAAAACGTTAAATAAACACACTTTGCAGTGATTTTTCTGCAGAAAAGAAATATATTTTCTCATATTTTCACATGACAGATGACAAAAATGTGAAAGACACATTATTTATGTTCTTAAAAAGAAAATGTCCTTATTCCAGCTGCTAATCATGGTCAGCTGAGGATTAAGGCCACCTAGCAGTTAGAAGTCAGTGGTATTTCTGCTGCTGTTGCTCAGACCCTGTGTGCCACAGGACCGTTAAACTTTGCAGATAACATTGAAGATGTCCTTGGTTTATGTAAGCTGCTGTCGAGATACGAGGAATAAACCTACAGCTTTTACGAGTACATGCTAATAAATTCAGGTTCTGATTAAAGACCTCGGCGGTAGCGCTTCCCAGTGCTAATACCATAAAAGTTAATAAGGGCAGACATTTGTCCATCAAGGTGTGACAGAATCAGAGACTGAATACTTCGTCAGGGTTTCAGATGGAACCGAATTGTTTTCCCTCTCACATTCATCCAGTCTCGGTTCACGGCGTCACATCGCTGCAGCGCCTCGATGCAACCCTAATCAGACATCTGTAGGGGTGGATAAAGCTCACATTGGCTGTAGCTATGCAGCGGTTCTTTGTTGATAGGCCCAGCTCTGGCCATCGCTCACACCATTGGCTCTCGTGGAGCCGCAGCTTCCTTTATGGTTGGCTAGCATCCTGAGCCGGCAACGGCTCACCAAGGAGCGACTATCTGGCATCCCTGCGAAGACTGCCTGCTTCACGCCAACAAAGTGTCTCATGATTGGTTGTGGTTACTACAGCGTGAACCGTTTGTCCTATCAATGCTCACAGTGGGCTGGCTGGGGGTGCTGCCTGCTGGCAGGCTTTGTGACATGGAGCTATCTATGAACCTCCAGGAGGCACGTGTCCATGTCTTTGAGCGCGTGTGCCTGCATACCATCCATAACTTTTCCAGCAGGGAGGTGTGCAGCTAAACCCTGCCAGTCGGTTTTAGCCCCTCGTTATTCAGAGCCAGGCAAAAGTGGCTTTTAAGGATCTTGTTTTCAGAAAGCTGGGCTTCACGTTTTTTGCTATGACACACCACAGATCACCGCACAAGCAACATTTCTCCAGGATCTGACACAGTCTTGTGCAAATAAATCTGGGTTTTCCAGTTCTAATATTATCCAAAGTTAGATCTCTCTGTGTGCAACTGGACTGTTAGGTTTCCTTGAATATTTGTAGAGGTACCCACCACAACCCAAGGGAAGATGAAAGAACGGGAACATCTTAAAACAACACTCAAAAGATGTGGTTACCCAGACTGGGCCTTCAGAAAGACCCCTACCTGTCTGGAGTTTCCTCCAAAAACATGTCATTCTAGTACAGTTCAAACCGTCCAACAAACTCAGACAGAAACTGGTACACCCAAAGGTCAGGAACCAAGACACAAAGCAATGTTGTCTACGCTGTACAGTGTCAGGAGGAATGCAAGGAACTGTACATTGGGGAAACTAAACAGCCCCTCTATAATCGAATGGCCCAACACAGATGTGCCACCTTTTCAGGACAGGACTCAGAAGTACACCTAAAAGAAAGCGGACAATCAAGTACGTGTACTGGCCAGAGAAGATTGCTGGTTTGAAAGGGGTGTTAAGGAAGCCATTCATGTCAAGTTGGAAAAACCATCTTTAAACAGAGGTGGTGGACTGAGGCACTTTCTGTCACCCAGGTACAATGCAGTCCTCCACTCTCTTCATCAACAATCCAAACGTTCACACCGTTTGACGAGACCTGGTGACTTGTTACCATGTGACCCAACAGACAAAGGGGAAGCACCCCAACTGAAACTAGGTGAACGACCCTGCCAAGGACTCTCAGGTCCACAGGGCTATATGTTCAAGCTCTGCCCCCAGTAAGATTAGAACTGAAGAAGCTCTCTGGAGAGAGGGCGAAACGTTCCAAGGAAACCTTTCAGTCCAGTTGCACACAGAGATAACTAATTTTGGATAACTATAATGAGTGAGAATCTACACAGAGTCCTAACACTGAATTTTTCCAGCAGGTCTTGTTAGCCAAAGGGTGGTGGTTGATGTTAAATCCAGCTCGGCGGAATGATGAAGATGAAAAATAGCAGAGCCTAAAGTCTCGTTAGGGGCTTTTCTAAATTTAGGTTAAATAAGTTTGCTTGTGCAGTCAGTGTGAGGTGTTAAAAGGAGGAAGAAAAAAAAGAGGTGACAAAGGGGAAAATGCATAAATATACTGAAAAAGTTCTTTTAATTAAAAATAGCGTGGAAAATATTCCACTTCACGCTCATTCATTCTGACTCAAATATGTTGGATTTGTTATTCTGTGTTAAAGTGGACTTTTGTTATTTTTTGTAAATTTATAATCTCATACCATTTTAGCCGCAAATGTGATAGAATTTATCCAGAATATCAAATACGGGAAATAAAAAGGTCCAAATTTGAAAAAAAGTGAGAACTAACACCATAACTGTTCACAAAGCTGAGAACGAGAGAGGAGGAGAAGGTTTCCAGTGAACTGGTACCAGTGAACTGGTGCTGGTACAATAAAGCCGTCTTGCCGTCCACATGTCTGTGTGGAACACGCCGGGCTCGACTTTATTTTGCTGCCAAACCCAGCAGAATTTCAGATATTTAATCTGGTAAAAACATGAAAATTGACTGCTAAGAGCATTATGCAAAACTACAAGCTTTTATTGCTCACTTCTACCGTTTGTGTCGAGCTTTTAATAACAAAAGTGTATCAGAATATGGAAGGAAATAAAATATAATCATAAGTTTGGGCCAAATCACCGACCAGAGCGACCAGAGCGTTCAGTGTAAAACACCCTGGTTAAATATCAAACTCTGACAAAGTCAAACAACTGAGTAAAACTGAGTGTGTAATTTGGCTCAGTGGTCCCTTTGCCAAGGCTGTTGCAGCCACCTGAACTCGTGTGCAAACATGAGTAGCAGAGCTTAGGCTAGCAGGAGGTCTTGTCCCGGTCTTGCTTCACAAACAGTGCAGGTTTACTTTAAGATCAAGCTAATTGGCCACAGACAGCTGAGAGCTAAACGCTAACGGTAAGATGACAAGCCTGTGTTTGTGGCCTTTAGCGGCTTACATCTGCTAATAACACATAACATGTTTATTTAGCAGATTATGCAGAAGGTAACCAACTAACTGCACAAACTTGAATTCATGTTCTTTAAATACGGCACAATTTATGACCGTGTACTCATTTAAAAGCATTTAAAATCCAAGAAGAATCCCTAGAAATCAAAAAAGATGACAAGAATGAGTTTTCTTCAGGCTAAACTGGTTAGGGAAGCCAATGCAGCCTAATGGTTTTAAAATGGATTGATCAATTAGTGAACTAATTGCATTAATTGACTGCCAAACTCTTTGGTTTAGCCTGATGGGAGATAAGGACCCAAATGAGCTCAGAGGGGTCACATTTTAACATGTTTACTAGCCTCTAAATGCATCAGTCACCTCTTCAGCACACAGGAAGTGAGTGAGGGACACGTCTGATTACTGGCAAACAGAGAAAAAAAGATATAATCACGTATAATCATGTTGGAATCAGATTATTGACTAAACTATCAGAGATAATAATAATGAACAATTTATGCTGCTAAAAAATGAAACGATGTTGCTCCTGCTGATTGTATATTTGCAACACCTTGTTCCCTTAATGCCCACTGCAACAATCAGAACTTAAATCCACCTCATAATTGTCTTGATGCAGTGCTTGGCAAACGCAATTATTCACTGGATGGACAGCGCGCAGGGCTCAGATCGAGGCTTAATCAATTGCATTAGTACAATAACACAGCTGATTTAATTTATTGCTGGCGTGGCTCTTACAAGTGTGCTAATTCAGCTTGATTAAGGCCGCGTTTGGATTCAGTGTATTTGGATTTCCTGTTTGCCTGCTTGTCAATTAGCACGCGCGTGTTTACATTGTAAAATTAGTTGGAGGACGGAGAAGAAAGACGCGCAGGGAGACGGCGTGAGAGCTACTTTTAGCTTTCAGAGATTTGGTTGGGGAAGAAACGAATAAACCCATTACTACAAGTTGCTAACTCGCAAATCACCCGAAAATGGGTTAGCAAGTGTGAAAACGTCGGGAAGAACAACGTGAAAGTGCATAGAGAGCCGAATGGCAGAGGATGCTGCGTGCACAACAGCCAACGTGGTCAGATGCAGAGCAAAAAAGGCGAAAACAGCAAAAACAGCGGAAGAAAAGTAGGACGTGTGCATCCAGGAGAATGACCGACTGTTGGAGCCGCAGTGAGTCAGAGGCAGCAGAGCGCGCTAATGCGACTCATTTCAGAGCACCATCGTGCAGGCAGCAGATTTACTGCGAGCGCTCCCAGTGAGCACCAGTGGGCCGATCGCAGATGTTAAGCACATTGTTTTATAGTCCATTACGTAAATTGCTATTGCTCATCGAGTGCTGTCCTTGACTGACCACACGAAGTCAGAGGGAAATATATGGACGTGTCCCGTGATGTCATTGGGCTAATAAACGGCGACGTCGCTGCAACCTTTCTTGGGCCGTTGCTGGCGTTTGCCAAATCCCGCCTGTGTCCCAAACGATTGATGTCTGACATGACGCCATCTGCTGTTAGCCATGAGAAGACACCGCAGCCGTTCACTTCCTGTTTACCACCGACTGAGTTTGGCTCCGCCAGGGTATCCTGAGCTGCAGATGTTTGGGCATCCAAATACATCACGGGAGCTCTGGCTGTGATCTATAGCACAGGAGAACATGTAGAGGTGCTGGAATTTCAGGTGGAGGCTGCCGGACTTGTGAAATCAGTTCTCAGATCTGCTCCCCACAGCCGTCCTCTGGAAGCCGCCCATGTAGCTATTCCATAAATCGAAACGCTCCCCTCAACAGCCCATTTGTAGATTTTAAACTTTCAGAAAGCTGTGTTTTATTTTTTTCGGTTTTATTTGTCACAGTCTGGCGGTCACAGCTTGCACTTTCCAGCCGAGATCATCGCCGGTGCAGCAACAGCGGGAATAAAGAACCCCAGACTTTACAGCCAGTGACTAATTGAGCCATTATCATGATTTGAAACAACATTTTAAATGAAGCTGTACAGCAACCCTTAGGTCACAAACTGTGAGCACTAAATTGCCTTTTTTGGTGGAATCCAGAGCCGTAAAATCCAGAGCGGCTGTTAGGTTTAATAGCAAACGATGTTTTCATTAAGAGATGCACTGATGCTGTCGGTATTGTTGAAGAGCAATCAAACTCTTTTGGGGCCAAATTTGGGGGATATTAAATTTTGCTGTGACGCCAACAACTACAGCTACTGGTAAATTCAGTTCTCCCCAGATAACCTGTAAAAAGTTTAAACCTAGAAAATATAGTTATGGAAAAGGATTTTACCTCTGACGTAATTTTGGAATAAACCTGAAATTGTTGAAAAGCCACCCGTAACCACCAGATTATCTACGTGTGGCGATGGCGGGACGGGGCCGGGCAGGCCGCGCCCATCAGGAGTGTGTTTAAGACAGAGCTCAAACAGCTGCTGCTAATCTCCGCACACAGAGCCTCCCTGCATATAAAGGCAGCACGGCAGCAGGTGCAGCATCAGTCCTCGGTGCAGCTTTCCAGTCGTGATCTTCAGCCTCAGGAAAAAGAAGGAACAATGTTGGGAACAACACTTTCGCTCCTGCTGCTGCTTCTGGGTTTTTGTTCCGCCGGTAATAACAATGTAAGAGAGCATCTTTGGTGCAGTAATTGCCCACATTTGCATGAGACTGACTTTAATTAAATCAGATTTTTTTGGTTTTTCTCCACAGCTTGATGGATACAAGAAAGGTAGGTGATCAAAAGTGGGAAGGTGCAACAATGAGCAGCTTTCTGATCTCTCAGATCAACACATTTTCAGGCTCTGCATTGTTTCTTCTGATTAGTGGGCTCAACTGAGGCAGAGGGCATCACCACCACCATCCTCAGAATGAATAATGGTGAGGACGTTCCTCATGCTGATCGGCTGATTTGCTCCTTCATACTGACACATTCTGGTGATATTTTCTTCATTTTCCCTCCAAAAGCATCAGATGAGTTCCTGCTGGAAGGAGATTTGTTCGTCCCCAAAATCAGGAATGCAATGAAATGCTTGAATGACGCTTTTAACTGCCTGTGGCCCAAGTCTTCTGACGGGAACGTGTGGGTCCCCTACATCCTCAGCGAGAAGTATGGTAGGTGGTGCTATAATGGGAGGGGCCTCTCTTTCACCTGTTTTGTTAGTGACCAACCGCTCCCACTGTTTCAGATGAGGGCGAGAAAAACACCATTGTGACGGCCCTGAATGAGTTCCACACCAAAACTTGCATCCGCTTCAAGCCCAAAGAGAAAGAAAGGATGTACTTGAGCTTCGAGCCGAGACAGGGGTAAGAGAGCCAAACTAGTCCCGGCTTGGCAGCGCCCATTGGTTGATCAGCCCCGACCATCTCTGTTCCCTTCATCAGCTGTTTCTCGTCCATGGGCCGCGTTGGGGACAAGCAGGTGGTGTCTCTGCAGAGGTTCGGCTGCGTCCAACATGGCATCATCCAGCACGAGGTGCTGCACTCTCTGGGATTCTACCACGAACACACCCGCAGCGACCGGGATAACTACGTCAATATCCTCTGGGACAACATCATCGATCGTACGGCTCTCTTCCTCTGGCAGCAGCTGTGATCTGTCAGACGGACTCCAGGTCATCTCTCACTCTTTTCTTTTCAGATTATGTTTTAAACTTCGACAAGAAGGATACCAATAATCTGAACACTCCATACGACTACAGCTCCGTCATGCACTATGGAAAGTAAGCGTCTACCCACATGTCCCGATGATGCTGAAATTTAAGAAGTTTGAAATCTCATTCTTTCCGTGTGATGACCAAATTTGCAGAACTGCTTTCGGAATACAAGGAAAGGAAACCCTGATTCCGATCCCGGACAGCTCTGTGGCCATCGGTCAGCGAAACGGCATGTCCGACATCGACATCCACAGGGTCAACATCCTCTACAAGTGCTGATGGGGACCATCAGCGCGACGCTGATACGGTCTCACCTATGAGTTGGGGTTTGCTTCCGGTCCTGGGGGGAATCAAGAAGGTGGGTGATCTATTTGTGGGTCAAAGATCTGTGGGTGTGGCTGTCTCGCTTTGGCCATTTTTATCTGATTGTGAAAAAAAAAAATGGTAAAATAAAACTGCAGTTGAAAAAAAAAATCCCAAAGCCTTGTGTTGTGATATCTGATTTTATGAAGTCTAAAATGAAAACGACAGTATCCATCATTCTGTGTCCAGTTTCACAGGCGGGAAAACAAATACATGAGATTTGCCAGCAAAACACAAAGAGATAAATTTAATTAGATTTTTCAATGACTGGAGGGCAAATGTGTGGCAATGTCTTCATAATTGAGTTCACTTCCGTAGCTGCTCATGGTAATTAAGTTGGAATTAAGTTGGGGAGGAGTGAAAAACATAAAGCTTCATCAGAGGGAATCGATACCACGGTTTGTGCAGAGCATCAAATCAGTCCACACGGCCGAGTTTGAGTTTTACTCCCCCTAAATGTGAGACGGCTGGTTAAAGATCCAAAGTCTGCCCTTTGCAGGACGGACTGAGGTGTGAACAGTGATGACAACGTTCACAGCAGCAGAGTTCATCAAAACGAGGCCCCATTAACGTTTCACAGAGCCGGTTCAGCTCAAATCGATCACTGCGCATATGAAATATTTAAAATCAACATGTTTACTGAAATATTTAACACCCCCCTGCTCAGTTTATGCTTGGACAACCACAGTAAACTCTCAGCCATCGATAAATGAAAGTAGTTCTGCAAATTTGGATGAAAAGTTAAAGTTTTTGGAGCTCGAGTACAAACAGGCTCAGAAAGAAAATCCACAACCAAGCTACTGTGGCTCTGGTGGAACTGGAATCCAGGGAGAGCCGAGACACAAGCTGAGGGAACAGTCCAGCTTTCGTTCTACCGTTTGCCTCCTTTGACTTTAATTTAACTGAGAGTATGGAATGACTGACTATTACGGCTGCTTTACTGGCTGTTCCAGAGTCTGTGAAGCTTTCACTGAAGCTCTTTGACCTCACTTTTAAAGGCAAGCATGTGCATGACCACAGGGTCTGCTGAAGGCCGCCTGGTCTGAAGAGGGCCAGCTCAGCAGAGACGCAACCCGAGTGGTGATGTCACCGCTAATGTGCCAGCCACTCCAGCAGCTCTTACCTCCAAGTTATTAGCACCCGTCAATGTACCTGCCTCTCCTTCAACAAGATTAGCTGCAACACGCCACTGCCGAGAGAAAGATGCTGGGTTCTTTCAGGAAAACCTGGAACCTGGATGGTGCTGCTCATGCTACCGAACAAATACGACTTCAGTCCTCCATCAAAACAACAGACAACAAAAGTTTCTTATATATTTTCATTGCATTCTGTTGCTTTTAAATATTCATAATAAATTTTTACACACACACACTCCGCAAACACTATTATCCTTTTGCAAAATCAATCATTGCTACAAGAAGGGAAGAGGAAAAACTGTTGTAATTTCAAAGCAATTAACAGAATGTCACTATACTTAATTATATCTGCAAAAAAAAAAAGGGAACCAAATATTTTCTGTTTTTTCTTCAGCTGTGAAACCACCAGCACAGAACCACTGGCAGACTCCTGCAGAGGCTGCATTAAGCAGGATTTTAATGTGGAACAGGAGTGATTCATCAGACACATGAGGAACGTCTCTGCAGTTCCCAGCAGAAAAAAAAAAAAAAAAAAAAAAAAAAGCTATTAACGAACAGATTATATAAGAACTTCTGAGCAGGTTGTGCGTTGTTCCCCGTCGCTCCCCTCCACACTGATGGAGCGACCCATAGATTTAGACAGATCTTGCAGATCTTGTAAAGCTGCTTGCGTGGAAGAACGTCTGTGGATTGCTGGAGTCACCCGTGCAGAGATGTGCGCTCTGAGCAAATGAATATTTTAAACGTACCAGCGTGAGAGTGTCATCTCGCAGTCGGTTCTCTTTCTGTTCTCTGCCCCTGGCTCCTCCTGACTTTATGGCTCCTTGATTGTTTATTATTTAATGTCGTGATTGAAGGTGATTATTGGACCATTTCCACATCCCTTGTGGCCCTGAACGCAGCATGTCAGGCAAACAATTATCAACACTTCCAGTCTGAACAAAGAACCACAAAATCAGACAAATTAATAAAATAAAAAAACAAATACGCTCCAAGTCCAACCAATTGATGATTTGTGTGGACAACTACGTGCATTTCCCCTCGACCAGCAACAACAGCACATACAAGTATGCATGTCCAAGCATGAACTGCAGAAGTTCACAAGTCCGTAAGTGAGTACCAACATCTGAGAAACTGCTGTTTAAAAAAAATAAATAAATAAATAAAACAAAAAAATCAGCTGTTTGCTATGACGGCTGTGGTCAGAGTGTCCGTGAGCAAAACACTAAAACCTGGACTCCATCCCTGTTTGTGTGAATTCAGCTCGATGAGCAGACGGAAACAAGAGTCAAGTAGATTAATTGATTTCATTTTTCAACCAGTTAAATGTCATTAAATATGAGTCTCTAGTAGCCCCATTAGCTCACCCCTGTTTGTTACAGTCCAGAGCTGTTTTAAAGCCAAAAAAGAGTAAATAAGTGATGCATTTCCAGAAATCCTCTGCAGTTGCTACGTTTTTTTTCACTCTCATACTTCTGAAAGAAAGTTTTGCTCAAAAACTGCATTAAATATACATTTTGAAGCAGGATCTGGTCACATCAGGTGCCAGAGAAGAAATCCCAGCACTGCAGGCAAATTCAGAAAAAAAAAAAAAAAAAAAAACAACATGCTGGACATTTTGGGTGGAACTGACATATGGCTGATTCGTTGTGAGCATAATTAAACTGAAAGCAGAACTTTTAAAAGAAGAACACAGATACTTTTCCCCCCACAAAGCGTTTGATTCTGCAATCTGCGGCGTGATCCTGCTGTCAGGGTCCGTTCTGGGTCAGCAGCTACTGAGCTGTTAAGTTTTCTTTTTGATAGAACATTAAAGAATGGCTTGAAAAACAAGTTCATTTGCTTCAGGAGGCAAAAAAAGAAAATAACAGATTGGAATACAAATGGGGGGGCTTTGTTGTTGCCCTTCAGGACACAGTAAAAGCGATTAGCGGGCTGACAGACCGGAGCGGGCCGACTTGCAGTGTTTGCTTCTGATGGTGCTTTCATGAAGTTTCATTTTGCTTCTCTTCTCCAGGTCTGAGGAGCCCGAGGAGCAATACAGAAACTTCTAAGACGTCTGAACCCAGAATAGCACAATGACAAGCGACTGTCTGTTGTCGCAGCATGCTCAAACCTCATAAATATTTCATATTTTTTTGTTTGTCGCCACCGAGAGTGTGGCTGACATTATTTTACATAAAGAGAGAAGTTTTACGAGCCAGTAAGAGGTGGTGAAAGAGATTTGGACCGAGGTGAGTCCCAATCTCAGCCAGTCCAGTCTGCGATCTCTCCGAGCCTCATTCGAGGGGCTGCACCACTTCTGCGTCTGTCAGACGTGAGGAATCACAGCTGTCCAAAATGATGTGTCCCCGTTAATGACGAAGCCCCGGACTGAGAGCCAGGAACAAGATGATAACAAATGAGTGTGTGTGTGTGTGTGTGTGTGCATGTAAGAGTGAGAGAGAGAGAGAAGAAGAATGCAAAAGGAGGAGATAAAGTGGTTAAGATAAAAAGAGAGAGGAGGTGTGGTGAATGAAAAAAGAGAGAGGGGAGATGATGAGGAGATAAGACAAGATAAATACGGAGGGGAACAATGAGATTGGGGAGCAAGAGGGAGTGACTGGAGCAGTAATCAGGCGGAGGCAACGCCGAGACACACCAATCAAGCACAGAGCGAAGCAATTGAGTCGGCGAGAAGTAGAGGAAGGGAAAAAAAGAAAGGCATACAAGGTGGCTCCCTGGGAGAAAAGTTTATTTGTCGGTAGCTGCTGATTTCCCACCAGGAATACAGTTGATACTTATCAACATACACCCACACGTGCTGTTAAAGCGCTGAAGAGTCTCTCCACAAACTCTCTTTTTTACCATAAAAGGACAACATGTAAAGTCCCGTAAGGTTAAAAAAATACTGAGAACCTTTGATATCTCTGCTGGCTTCATGTAAAAAAAATTATTCCACTGTAAGGAAGAGCTGTTCAGGTACGTCTTCAAGAGCAGCTGGCTCACATATTTCTCATGGGAATCATGTATTTGGAGACAAATGCGTTGCCTTGAACCTTTGTATCTCTGGAAGATGAGGCCTGGTGACTGAAAATGGTGGTTTTCAGTCCCCTCTAAGTGAACAATCTGTGCAAAGTAGGTCAAAGGGAGAAAAAGGCTCTTTAATTATTCATGAGTATGTTTTGGCTCTAAAGTAAACTCAACCAATCAGAGTGTCGCCTCACATTTCCCCTGAAAGGGTGCATTAACCTCGGCACTGCTCTCGCTGGGGGACATGAGGGTGATGCCGTCTGGGCCCTCACCTCATCGTCTCAGTTAAGAGCGTATGAAAAAAGATACCAGTCTTTAAATGAAAAGTCGAGACTTTCTTCTGTGTCCCTGGCTTTGGAAAATCCACTCAAAAATTCCTCCTGAGCTGAACGTGACCCCCGATCCCGGTTTCAGCACCGTGGACAGCTCAGACGTGGGCTTAAAACCTGGCGCAACCATCTAGTCGGTGAAGGTTTAATTACTCCAGGAGAGGCGCGCAATTAGTCCTCACGATAGACATAACACCCTCAATTAGGCAGGACACACTTAAAGTCCAATTTCTATTTAGTTAATTGCAATAAAATCACTGTTCAATTACAGATTAGAAACGCAGAAGCTTGTGTGAGGACCCGGC
The DNA here is from genome assembly GCA_015343265.1 of Pao palembangensis. NCBI lineage: Eukaryota > Metazoa > Chordata > Actinopteri > Tetraodontiformes > Tetraodontidae > Pao > Pao palembangensis. The sequence continues at coordinate 7,022,409 of CM027097.1, read as the reverse complement.
TCTAGCCTGGGAGCACAGTACGATCATGACGCAAATATTCAGTTAAAAAGAACCGTTTACTCTCCAAACTGTGTTCCTCTTTGCACCTGCATCAAAACTGCATGTGTAATTACAGCTTCCCCCCCAACTTGTAGTCATTTCACAGTTTGCAGATTTCCATCTGTGGAGTTTTCCAGGGTTATTTCTGGTCATGTTAACAGCACCTAGCTGTGCCATGTCCTTGGTGGACTGGACCCAGGTGGTTTCTGATCATGTGACAGCTGGTCCTTAGATCTGCCTGTCTGTCATCATGGCACAAATGAAGAATCACACTAGATGTGCAAACAGACGACAGAACAGCAAATCCACGTGGCACTCGTGAGGAATTCAAAAGGTGAGAGGTTCAGGAATTAGCTCCAAGTTACCACCAATAAGAGAGAAATTATGAGCTTTTTAATGTTTAAATGTTTCTTTTTTTGTTGTTTATAGCCTAATGTTCCTGGGAGGACATGCTATCCCTGCAGAGATGTGTGTTTAAGATATTTTTAACTTAGCATGTGTATCGCCCAATTAAAGACGTAATTAATGCGGCACCATTGTGCTTCCAGGAAAATGTGCAACTTAATGCATATGATGAAGAAACAGCCGGAGCAAGACTGCCTCAAAGGTGTTAGGCACCGCTGCTGCTGTGGTGACCGTGTTGGTTGACCTCTTGACCTTTTCATCATGCTGACATTTGTGATTGGAAGGTCTGTTTTTAATGGGCTCCTGTTCGGACGAGGTCTGCTCAAAGATCTACAGGTTGCTGCAGAGAACGAACCTTCATCTTCATCAGAAGGTTGATTAAGTCCTCAAATGGAGGTCTGGTCGGCCTTTCAGGTCAACTACAGAAACCTTGTGCCCTTGGCTGCGTTATTACTGGAATTGCACACAGGCAGGTCTAAGTAATCTGAGTAATCCCTCCAACAACTTGTCTGATGTTGTGAGTTCGCTCTGATGCCTCCGGTTCTTCACATCTGACACAAAAAGCCTCGCACTTTAAAGGCAGCAGCAGTAAATGGAAGAAGGCAAGCATGTTAGCCTGCAGTCTCCACCTAATGCAGGGACAGAGGTGATGATCCCTTCAGGGATCTGCTCCTCCTGCAGCACAAACAGCTGAAAAATGGCGACATTGGCACGAAGAGGCATAGTAAGTCTCTCCTCCGTTCACCACTTCTGATTATAAATCCCTTCATCGTTTTTTTTTTTTTTTTTTTTTTTATGTGATATTGATACCATCCATGGGCCAATAAAGCAGGTTTTTGCACTTTCTTTTCATCGTGCACGACAGCATTCATGCGTCTCGTTCTGTTTTTGGCACCTGACATTATTGCTGAAGTTTTGGCTGTTTCTCCACTTTGGATCACTTTTATTTCCTGGTTGTTGTTCTGGGCGGCTAATCTTCCACACCAGTTAATACAAGAAAATAATTGAAATAAAACCTCCCTCCAAACACACACGGCCAGGCTGACATGTTCTGAGCCAGTACGAGTCCTCATGCGATAAGGGGCCCGTTCACCCGTGAAATCAAACACTGTTACCTTGTCTTGTATAAACATTTTTAGGAAGAAAAATGAAGAGCTGGAGGGGATGAAAGAAAACAAAACATGTTTTGTCGTTTTCCAACATGTACTTCAATAGAAAGGACACAAAAACACGAGAAGTCCCATTTCTGCAACACTGTGGGCATTATTTTGGATTAGCTGGTAGCAGCGGCTGCTTTTGTGCATCCCGCTGATAAATTGTCCTGGTCGTCGCTAACAATGAGCAAATCACAACAGAACTTTTTCTTACAGCTTGTTTCTCACGCAGCTTCTTTAAGCATCACATTTTCCTTTTCTGCACAGGACCACATCTGTCACCAGTCGGCCCTATTTACCATTTGCCTGCAGCTGGAACTTTCCTGCCCTGTTAGCTTGGAGTCCTCTCCAGCAACGTTTAACGTTAAAGCCACTCAGCTAGAACGACTTCAGGAATCCCCAATCGGGATTCTTGTCATAAAAACATCATTCTGGACACGTCAGTGACGGAAGACAGCACGATCTTTATTGAAACGGCGCTTAAAGCATTATTTTACACAATGCGTTTTAAATGAGTGTCTAAACCCACACACCTATACGAGCAATTTACTGGTTTGGGGAGGAAAAAACAGAAGAATTTCTGCATAAATAAGATGAGAGGCTTTTTTATTATTCACATCTATCTGTCGAGAATAAATGTACAGTAAGTGGGTGTCACTTATCTTTGCAAGGCGCAGATAAGACTCAGAGAGAAATCTGAACAGAAGCAAATGCTCTGGGTGACCTTTAAACAAATTAACAGGATTATTTATTCATAAGGATTGACCTCTTTACAGGCCCGAGCTGGCCGTTTGTTCTAGTTATTTAAGTTATGCTAAGAGCTTTAGCTTTTGCATAAATATTGTTATCCATTTTATTTTGCTCATGAATTAAAAGGCACCACTTACTTGTACCTGATACTTTAATGGGCCTGCAGAGGATATTTTAATATATTAACTTTTAGTACAGTTTTTCCACAGCATCCAAAATCAAAAGTGCAGATAATTGGACCAAAATAAAAAGTTCACATGTGGGCAACCACTTCCACATTTTTAAATAAGCTGAGGAGTGAATGCGCAGACTTGACTACTCCGCACTCATCTACAGTCTGCAAAGAGAAGGAGAGGCCACACACCCACCACAGCAGCCCAGCAGCTCCAGTTCAACCAGTCCTGCGTCACAAACGCTGCAGCTCTTTAATCTAAACCAAGAAAGCATTTCGGTGTGAAACACATGGACGTGTGCACTGCACTGCAGCTGCCCTGGGAGGATTAATAAAAACTATCATGTTCCACTCCTGGCTCCTTCACACTGCAGTGCTCTGAACGTGCAAGCATAAACTGGGAGGGTGTGAGGACAGCCTGGGACAGGGCCGGAAGCGCAGGCCGCCACCGTAAATGAGCTCTGATGGCAGTGCATGGTCATGAAGATCTGGGCCAGGAAGCCCATGCATCAAGCTGCAGCTGTGTCCGCAGTGCACTCCTGTGATTGATGGCCTCACACCCCGCTTTAATTTAAAGTCAATGGCATCTATAGATACCTGTCAGGCCAAAGCAACCTGCAATGTCTCCTCATACGCCAGGACCCTCGGCTGTCCAAACGTGGAGCCGGCAGATGTGGGGCTGAGCTCTGGCAGCCCGGGGGACTAATGGAAGAGAGAGTGAGTGAGGCTGGTAATCGCTCATCCAGCTGTTTTATTTCTGGCAGCTGTGAGAGAAAATGTGAGATGATGAACTGTCATTTATCACAAGGATGGACTGCAGGAGAGAAGGGAAATGGGACTGGAAGAAAGGGGACTTCTTTGGTCTGGAATTCATTATTACAGGACAAGAAGCTGAAATCTACATTTCAAGGTTTAATAGGTCATTCTTTTATTAAATACATCTTTCTATGTGTGCCGCACGCCTGCACCTTTCCTCAAAGACATAAGATGGCAGCCGTTAATTGCTTCATATCCTTCAGTAATTGCATTTTATTTCTGGCACACAACATATGGCCCCTGAATGACTGTAAATCAAGGGAAGGATGTGACGGCGAGCTACATTTCTGAGCATTTACACGTGCTATTCAAGGAAACATGATTCCAATCGTGCCCTCCCTCCTGCATTCTTTATCACACATAACATAACTGAACGCTGTCGCTCTGATCCCTTGTCAAATTATTTAAACGCTGCTGACAAGTCTCCTCCAAATCAGCTATTAATCTTCCTTCTTTCTCATCTTCTTACTAACACGACTTGGTTTTGTCTCGTAGCCTCCATCATAGTCATTAAAGCAGACCCTCAGGGTCGCTGCTGGCAAAGCCACATTCAGATTGGGAGGCCCTGACCTCCGCTCATGCATTTACAACGTGGGACCTCGCCCTGGAGGCCACGGCAGGCACACGGTTTCAGAAGAAGTTGGGTAGCCCGGAGCGGGAAAGATGCGAAAAACTGACATATTTTCAGGTTGGAGGTCGTGTTGTCTGACGTGGGGCACAGCTTGTAAACCTGGGAGTCCTGCATATATGCATGGTTGCATGACCTACACGTATGTGCTGGTGCTGGTGCTGTTAGCACCGCCCTTGTGTGAAAGACAAGCGGCATTTTTTTTATTTATATATATATTTCATGCACTCAGGTGTTTGCATCTTTTCTGTAGGTTCTATTAATTTGTGAGTGTTCTCCATATGGAGCGTGTCCTGATCCTGTTGTTGAATCTGCAGGCTGGTCGCAGGCAGCCATCACACACGCACAGACACCTACTGCAGGGCGGAAACCTACATCGATTTCATGACCACAAAGTGTGTCTGATTGTTCCATCTCGTGCTGTTGTTCCCTGCACACCTGCATTTAAGTGCAGTTTATGGCCCAGTATCTATCACAGAAATCACATTCCTGGATGTCCTCCTCTTCGCTCTGATCAAAATGAGTGCGATTGCCCTGATCATCCACCCGAAAACCCAGAGGGAGTAAATCGATGTCCACTCATAGATCAGAAGGGTCAGAGGCAGTTTGGCCAAGCGTCAATTGCAGACCAGACTAAACCAGATCCAGCCAGACATCCTGTGTCGTATCCTTGTGAGTCAAGGATTAAGGGTTAACGTCTGTTTGTTGTTTATTGGAATTACTCGGGTTTCACTCGACCCAATTTGCAGTATTTAAATCAATCAGAAATTAATTAGCTACTTGAATTTCCTCCATTGACTGATTAAAGTGCTTTTGAGTTTGCGCCCATAGAAAAGCACATTATAGTCGTCTTTTTCAGCAATTATCCACAAGTAACAAGTGTCTGTCACCAGTCTGCAGACAAACACACACCCACGCTGCTGTATGCATACTCAGGTTTCTAAAAGATCTGACCAACCACGTGAGGAACAGACTGACTCATAACACCTCCCTCATGCAGCTAAAGATGAAGACAATTGCAGATTAATGAGACCTTCCCGGTATTTCATGCACTATTTGTGTACGCTCCAACAAAGGAGCGTCCGACAAAGGACAGCAGAGCTGGCAGCGAGGGTTCCAATTATCACGTCAGCAAAATGCACGTCAGCCCTTACACGGCGTACAGTGGAGCGCACTGACATCTGCAGACATGAAAGGCGCCCGTGTGTAGATGTCTGACAAACCGCCTCGCTGGTGTGACGCGCCGAGAGCAGCAGAAATCCTTCCAGCTGGAGAGTTTTACAGTCAGCTCAGAGTTTTACCGCCTTTCATCACCGTGGACGGAGCTAAATATGTGCCTGTTTGCATCTACATTCCATGCCAGACCCCAGAACCCCCCCGTCCCCCGGGCCAAACTGTTTTCTGCTCTCTACTTAACGCCCTGCTCCACGCCACCGACACGACGGAGCTGCTCTAATAGTCGGCGCTTAGTCAAAGTAGGCCTCCCTGAAATGTGAAAATCAGTCATGGGTGACAGCTCATTTGGACTATCACCAGGGAAGGCAAAGGGGCTGGAAAAAAAGGGGTAGAAATTCCAATTACACAGTTGATGACCATCCGCTACATGGAAAAGTGTAACTGCTGGCTGACACTGGCAATGCCTCTGCACGCTCGGATAATAAGCCCGCGTGTGGGTGGAACTGTGAGAGAAGCAGTGTTTCTCTTTAGAGGGATCAGGTGCTTGTGGAGATGAAATAAGAGTCAGACATGATTTACTGGTGATCTTATTCCCTGCAGCTTCCTGAACTCTTTCTGCAGCTGTTCTTCCTCAGGGTAAGTCGCCTCAGCTCCCAGCAGATATGGCAGCCCGTCAACCTCCTGCTTACAGGATGCAGGAGGTGAAGGAGCAAAAGTTTCAGCCCTATTACTGCTCGTGCTGATTGCTGGAAAGTTCAAGTGTTGAACTTTTGGATAAATTCAGCCATAAGCCGTAACAACAGGGTGGACTCAGACTAAAAACTGGGCTTCGCTCTTTGGCTGAGGAGGCCAATTAGTCGCCTTTATACTCCATTTCCTGTTTGGTTTTGGCTCACGCAGAAACTGCATCATGCAACAGGTACCACATTTAACTTTTAAGACAAGGGGCGCTAATCTTCCTGTGACACCTGGACAGGACGTCGCCACAACCACGAAACCGCTGGAAACTGAATTTTCATTCAGCTGTGAAAGAAAGTGGAAGAGCTGCGGCTTGTTTTGTTTCCCTCGTGGCCTCTTTACATATATTCCGCCACGCTCCGTGTGATTCATGTGCGTTGTGGTGACGGTTTAGTATGCAATGAGCGAAAGGCACCTTGGGGAATTTTATGATCCATGACGCAGTGTCCGGGATCATTCTGGATATATGCATGTGTCACTGCATATTAATAATGGTCGCTGTTGCATGAAAGCTGCGGCGCACCTTCAAAGGAGATAATTTAATCTCCTCGCTGAACCTCCTCTCCTCTCCTCGCTCGCAAATACTTTGCCTCAGAACTCCAGTCAAAGGGGCCATCGCTTACACCGGAGCGCCGCGGCTTTAGGATAATAAAAAGAAGAAACAGGAAATGACAGATGAAGTCAAGTCAACCAAAAAGAGGAAATAAGGCCCAGATTTGGAACACAGCTGAGGGAGATAAACATGAAGCCCAGGGAGAATCTTTTTTTTTTTCTCTCCCTCTACTTCACATATAAAATGCAGATGAAACTGTCATGCAACGTTACCATGGAGACAGTAGTTGAGGAAATCGACTTCTCACCTCTCTGGGTTATCACGGCAACTACAATTTCCCTGATTAAAAATGACTAACCTGCAGTGCTCTTTTCCCCCCCGTTCCCATTTTTGGCACTGCACGGCACAGTCCTCTAAGAACTGCTTTATGCCTCCCTCATGGCCGAACTTCAGACAGGAAGTTCATGCAAGTTCCTTAAAAAGACAGTTCTTGTGCATATTGCAGATGGAATATTATTTAAGTATACCATGAGATGACTAATGGATGCTAATGTTGGCTGAGTTGCATGGAAAGGTGCAAAGATCGCGTAACCTCCTGTCACGGGCGTTTTATATGGTTTGTGGTTTAGTGTGTTTATTTAACCACCAGATCCTGGAGGCCAGTGGTGAATAATAGCAGCCTGGTTTTGGAACTGAAAATAGTCCATTAACTTTCTTTTTATCTTTCTTACAGTACTCAGCATTCTGCATTTATTGATGTGGGGGTGGGGGGGTAGAGCATGAATACTGTACAAGAGGCACTTAAAAAGTGTAACACACACACACACACACACAAAATCACGCTAATGTCTGTAGGATTTCTGGCGCTTCGGATTAAGAGGTGAAAAGCTGTGAAAATATGAAGGAAAACATGTTAAAAAATGGGGAGTCCATTTACAAAATAGGCCCCCCTCACCTAATGCAGTAATCTGTGTCAGATGAGGTCCGGTAACGAGACTATCTGCAGTAAATCTGATCGTAACGAGCTTGTCTGTTCGAAGTGAAAGTCCAAAGTGGGTGTGAGGTGAATCCGGCCTGGTCTGCTTCAGAGACGTCGATACAGTGGTGGAAACCGCACAAAGTCGCTTGCCGGGGCAGCTCCTGATGGATCGTTTGTGACACTCGGTCCGTTTTTTTTTCTCCTTCTTCTTCAGGGACACGACTGTGAGTCCAGAGTTAAAGCTACTGTCAAGGCCGCTCTGGTTCAGGGGCCTGGAAATATCCATATAATGAAAGACTGCCTTTGGTTTCCTACTGCTAATAAAAGACTACATCCATAATCCATTCTAAACCAAAATAATCCCATCAGGTAATATCTGTATCCACCTCCCATTGTTGTTAATGCTGCCTATTTAACAGCTTTTACAGCAACACCCCATGTTTGAATGTTCTTTGCAATAAAAATACTGGTTTTGTTACATTAGGGCTGAAATTCATGACTCTGAGTTCATGCTTGTCACAAGAAAGTTCAGTTATATAACATTTAAACCACAAATCAGAGCAATTTCCTGCTTTCCCCCCTCCTGGAAGCTAATGGCTGTGCCACTCAACGGCACAATCAGTGCAATCACCACTCTTAGAGAAGCTGCTGCTAACGTCTGACTGTTCAAAATCCTCACCTGAAATTCCGGCTCTGGATCTTTCCTCAATCCATGTGCCATTTTATCAAACCGTTATTGTTGCTAGCATTCAAACACGCTCTGTGGGTTTTTCAGAGACCTCAGAGGTTGCATTATTCATGGCTGATTTCTATTTTTACATCCGAATGACATCAGCGCGGCACATTATAGCTGACTTTGTCCTGGAAAACGGATGTTTCTGGCTTGGAGGTGCACTGGAGGGTTTCTGAGAGAATAAATTCAGCTTTATCTCAGGCACTCACTGGTACTGGGATTGGTAAAAAAGAAAAAAAAAAAATAAAGCATTAAAGATACCAGTACAAGTCCTGTCACTGTTTCCTTCAAACTATTCCCCCAAAAAAATCCCAGATTTTGCTAGAAAAGAAAGTGCTTCATAGGTTAATGAGATGAAACAACTCGAGGAAGTTGTGAGTAATTATCATGGCTGGTCCCCACCAATGGTGACGTGTCTTCATGGACAAGAAGCCACTTAATGGTGAGATAAATGAGTCAGATGCACGAGCATGCGAGCACAGGAGGGGTGGAACACAAACAGGAACAGAGAGAACACCCGCGCGAGTGTTTCTGTGTGAATGAACCGCGCTCTTTCATGCACTCGCCTCCCCGCTGACACTAAAACACTGAAGCGTGTTTGTGGCGATGATGAAATCCCTTGCCACCGTCAAGGTTTCCCCGCCCCCGCCTCCGCCCTCGAGAGTGGAGGAGGTGAGAGGGAGGGAGGCTCAGCTGTCGAAACGACTCAGATCTGTGTCCTCCCACAGCTCTCCGCCCAGACTTCTGTATATTTTGCACACACACACACACACACACACAAAGAAAGCATCAAAAGTTTTGTTTCAGAGTTCAAGCAGACCAAAATATACCAGCAAAGGTCAAGTGGGAGGTGCTAGACATGCAGCGTCTGTCAAAACATCATGGTTTTCAGCAGCACCAGCCTCATTAAGGAGCTTATTTTATCCAGAATCATGTGTGATTAGGCAGAATGATCCTTTGGTCGGCTGCGATGCAGAAAACACACACCATGCTGATCGTTTCCACCCTTCGCGTCCTTGCTTTGGTGCTCAAACCTTCATTTATTTCATGTGGTGGATCACTGTGAGGGTTGCTACTCCACCGTGGTTAAATATTCCAAAACAAGCCCAGTTCTTAAATAAAACACCACCTCCTGACCCTGTGTCTGGCGGCATGCTTTATTAATAAAGCTTCAAGTTTAAAAAAAAAAAAGACATCCTGCTGAGCTAAAGAGAGATCACCTTGTATTTCACGAGAGGTGGAAAGACCTGCCCTCCTTAATTAAGTTGAATTGAATTGTTAGTCATTTATATTTGTGGTGCTGAGGTTGTCTGCTCTAAGAAATTATGAGAAAGTCAACAGGTAAAACTGATGATGAGGGGCTCAGGTAGCGTTTCTGGTGCTGGTGATTTCCTCCGGAAGACAAGTAGCAGATCCCACAAAATGGTTCTGAATGTTACTAGTGATTGTGCAGCGTTTGCCCAACAGCGCTTAAGAGCCTTTTCCTAATACTGGAGCTTTTTTAGCATGTAGAAAGCTATAACAGCCCCAGTTTTGATAATAATCAACAGTCCTGCAGGTCTATTTACTGACTGATTTTGCCATAAAGCTAAAAGTCCATGCACGCACACACACACACACACAGATATATTAATCAATATTAGCACACAGGCTGTTTCCAGCCTCCTGGGAACCATTAGAAGAACGTAAATCAGATAATGAAAATAATTCTAATTGCACGACTCCGGCTGTCAACTGCAGGAACTCCTCGTGCTGCACGCTCTCCGCCCGGCGTCACAAAAACAGCGGCTCATCTCTGAATAAATATTTATTATGATAATTTGACAGTATACAAATCAGTTAATTACCGATTCTCCTGCTGTGGGAAGCTAATGTTGTTGTCGTGCTGGCTTGCAGCCACGTTTTCGCTTCAAAATAAAAGCTTATTTCGATTTTTTGTTGGGAAATTCTTGCAGAAAACTAACAATCTGTGATTAAAAACTCATCAGGTCCTTCTACAGCAGCATTACTGGCTCTTGCTCTAATGCTGCTGCAGAGTAGCAGCAGGCGCAGAACAGGGAACCATTTGATGTCTGCCAGTTGAAAGAAGCCTGACTCTGGGTTCCACAGAGGCATGCTGGGATTGCGAGAGCACTTGCCCAGGGCTAACGGGGATTTTTGGTGGGCGTCACACATCCAATTACCTCGGTAGCATCATAGAAATCCACAGGGAGTGCGCACACAGGCAGATACACACATACCATATAGCCCCCCCCCCCCCGTCCTCCTGCTGCAGAGTGGGAACAGCCAAATCTTAGCTCTGCTGCTTCTGCTGCATCAGTCGCTGCAGAATTCATGAATATTATCAGCGTGTGGCTTCAAATATACTGTAAATATGGATAGCAATATGGATCGCCGCCACACCCAGTTTCCACCTCGCATTATTACTGCATTCAGCAGGGCTATTAGGAACTCTGCATGGGCCCGTCTGGGGGGGCCACAGACCTGTGGAGCCGCTCCAATGGTGAGCTATACTGCTGCATTTCAAATCTGTTTTCAAGTCTCTCTTCTATGTTAAATATTCTCACTAACAAACGTTAATAACTGCCACATCACAACTGATGGGAAATCAGACTTCAGATCCCATCCTGGACTTAACTGTGTTGTTTCAACACTGGATTGATGGTTGCAGAGCTAGCATACAACACTTTTCCCCAACTGTAAACCACGTGTGAAGCTAAAGAAGTTAAACAGCTTTGAGGGGACATTTTGAATTCCACCATTATTATTTAAGCTCATTTCCTCCTGTGCTTTCACGGAAATGACGTGACATCAGGCCGACCTTTCAGACTGAGATGCTTATTGAGAGCTTTATTGATTCGTTCTCTTTAATGTTGCACTTAAATCTGAGGGGGCTGCTTTCAGGGTTCTCAAACGTTTCCTCTGTAATGTTCCAGTAAAGTCCAGGCCTCCTGCCAGAACACAATAGTACAGGCACTCGCTGTATAAATATTGCTTTGGTTTTGTGGATTCGCTCGACAATAAACGCGATAAATCATCTGAAACCAATAATCGATCCTGGTTTATCTTCACGAAATCCAGGCAATTTCAAGGAAGGTGCCAACATTTTTGAATGAGTGAAGCTGCTCAGATATTGATTTGCTTCTTATATAACTCAAGGAGTGTGTGTAGGGAGGGGAAAAGAGGGAAATAAAGCAGAAAGTGTAGGAGAGCAGAAAATGGAAAAGGACAAAAGGTCTGCTGGAGCCGTGAACATGGCATTTGAGGAGCCATCCTTCAGGCGTCTGTCACTTTCAGATCAAACACGTGTAACTGACGCAAACAGCAACTAAAAGATTCACTTGTCTGTCTGAATTTGCTTCCGTTGTCCTCTGTTCTTTCCACACTCTCTGTTCACGCGTGTCTGACATGGACATGAAATGCCGTGGCACAGATTCAGAATTTACTCGCTGAATCGTCGGCTGCAGAGAGAACAAACCTGGCTGAGTCAGCCCAGCCGGAGCCTCTCAGAAAGGAAACGCGCTGATAGGACGGACAAAGCATCTCCAAAATAAAACACTCAGCTCCTCTTCAAAGTCTGTGAGGACGTTTCTTTATAATTTACCAACATCTCTGCACCTCTGAGCTAACTTTTTGTTTGCGGTTTATGTTAGATTCATGGGGTGTTGACCGGCTGCTGAGGTGTGCACAGGAGGCTACATTCGACAGCAGATGCGTTGACTATGTTGCATCTTTCCAGGCTTTCTGAGGGGGAGAACATGGTGAAGAAAATGGTTAAAAACGTAATTCAGCTGTGCGTCAGTAATTCTGGAGTCAAAACTCTGTTTTTAAAAAGCTGATCTGGTTAGCTGGCTCAGCCTCTGCAGATGCATACTCTTCTGCTCCTGTTGTACTTGCATTTGCTTTGATGGGATGCGCACATACAGTACGCTGATGGTTGTAGTTTTACGCCTGTGCAGCCACGTCAACACATTTATATACTCAGAGAAGCTCAGATGCTCTTTTCTGCAAAGAGAAGTTGCCCGGGTGATGAAATGGGGGTCATTTCTGAAGAGGGACATTCAGTCTGGCCACACTGGCCCTCCAATCCTTACAGCAGAGACCCCCACCCCCACCACCGCGACCAAAATCCCGGCAGCAATCTCATCTTCCCTCACGCACGATTGTGGGGCAGCAATCACTTCACATTTGTTTCAGCGATTGATTTCCTGGCATGCGAGGGGAAGGAGAGAATGAGCAAACCTTCTCAGAGGCGGGGGCGGAATGGGGGGGCATCAGAGGATGTGCAATGCCAGACTTGCGTACTGTCACCATGAAAACAGACATCACTCCTGAGGAGCAGTACTTAGCAGGCCTGTGTGGGCTGGAGTGGCACAGTCAGAGGCTGGCACAGGCCTCCCGTGGGTACCACAGCGCACCGCTTCTTTAAATTAGCTTTTTTTGTAAAACTCGATTCCCGCCACGTTGGTGCTGCATCACTTTCCAGTCATCTACTGGGCGTGCCGAGTCTTTTGTTGTTTACTTGTGTAAATACGAATCCTGCCAGTTTGTCTTAACAAAGACAATCCGGGCGGCTGAGGGGTGTGAGGGAAGGCGGAAGGAAGCATTCATATTCAATGAGCTCCTTTCATCATTTGTGTCACTTTGAAGCCGGCTAGCATGTATAATTCCCTGTGATTCCGAGCAATGCCAATCATGGAAGTGATAAGTTATGAAAGATGGAGGAAGACGCCACAGGCACCATAAAGTTTTCATCTTAGCATCTAATCTTGATGTTCATTGAGCAAAATCCAAAACATCTGATGATACAAATTATGCTTTTAAATGCTAATTTAGAGCATGACTCATCACGGTTTTACCCGTGTACTGATGGGTTACATAAAACCGCGTCCTCATAAGTGATGATTACAGTGATGAAACACCTTCTGAATCCTGAGTTGACAAAATAAAACCTGACACAAGTGTATGTCACACAATAATTAGCATTTCATTATATCAGCTATTAGCCTGCTAACGTTAGTCGCACATAAAGGCACCTGCCTGATCTTTTTGTGAGCAAATTATATACCTGACTAAAGGGATTTGGTTCCATTCTTAGTGCCACATATGGCTGCAGGCTTGGCTGTCTGCCTGGCTCATCATTCAGAACAGTCGTTCAGTCGCTCATCATTCAGAACAGAATTTATGAGCTGGCCCGAGTGTAAAGCATGTAGGAGGCATGATGGCAGAACGAATGCCTGTATTGCCCCGTGAGTGGCATTTAAACAAATGTATCGCGGTGAGTGATTTACAACCAGATAACCTGCATCCGGGTTAAATAATGTTGATTTGTTTATATAGCATATATAGGAAAATGGCTGCTTTGCCACAAGTGCCACAAACTCTTTCTGTCCCAGTTTAGCAGAGGCTTACCTGTCCAGCCTGGGATAGGATAATGCATGAGGAAGAGGTTTGTTAGCAGCTCCGAATCTGTGTTGTTATCGAAGCATGTTGCTGCTCTGCCTGGATTACATCACTGTTTCATATAGAATGTGCACAATATCTACCTGTATACATCCAGGAATGCACATATATTCAGAGCGTGTTTGTCAGGTTTTTTTTTTTTTTTTTTTTTAGATAAATTCATCAAACTGTTAAATTATGCTGCGTCTACATCCAACAACAGGGACACACTGAACAACACTGAGCTCCAGCATGCTGCACTGACAGCTGGAGCTGTTTTGTTTAGCCTACCCACACAGGTGTTCTTTATTATTTGAGTTAATCCGGGAGCGGAGGGAGGGCTTTTCCTAAGAATCACATGTTTACTGTACATCAGTATAGATGAGATGCGGGAATATGCCCTTCTCCACCCAAGGAACACCAGCTGACCAACGATAAAAATGCATCCTGTGCGTGCCCAGGGAGCCGGTTCCCTGTTAGCGCCATGGATCAAACTACTTCTGACATGCTGCCTGAGGTGCTGTAGAAAAACCTCGAAAAAGCAAAAGCAAATCCGTGCAGACGGATGACGTTAGAGCTGAGAAGAGCTGCGCTGCTGATTCTTTGGCTAGTTGATTACAGAAAACAACGGCTGTGCATGAACTGAGGCGTGTGCGTGACTGTTGGCTCAAATCAGAGAGGATCAAAGTGCGTTACATCGCTGCCTAAAGCCCAGCAGCCACCAGGGGGTGGCTGCTGAGATAGCTGGCGCAACACAGGCTGGAGATTCTGTGCGTTGGTATGAAGACAAGAATTAAGATGGAGAAACAACAGCAGTCACACTGTAAAGTACTATTTACTTCACGATGCCACTTGTTTTTAATGTCATTTTGTAAGTAGGTGCTAAATAACATCACTCACTAACTAGCTGCAGGCTAGATGTCATCCTGCTTGTAATATTAATGTAGAAGCAATGAGGAGGCACATTGTAACTGCACGTTATTTCAAGTTTTAATGGGTAGAACTTGTAGTATTCAGAACTCTGGACCAATTATTATGTGGACTATGTAGAATATCTGTAACACCAATAGCAGACGTTAGCAGACTGCAGGTCCGGTGCTGCCTCATCATCAAACACAAACATCGTTTCAAATAACTCAACAGTAAACATACGCATAAAAAATGATTTATCCTGAGCAGAGCCTCCCGAACTTTTGCTCAAGACCCCTCAGACGCGCCGACGTTTAGCATAGCATCACATCAAAATCAGCAGCATCCTGGCCATGTCACGTCTGTTGGAGACGGTATTTCAGGCCATTGTTTTGTGGCATTTTGTGGCGTGAATTAGAGTCTCTACAGCATATTCCCCAGGCTTGTTTTGATTTACTGACATGCTGGGAAGCGTGCTGTTGATGCTATAGAGGTGTAGATGGAGGGAGAGATGAACCACTTCATTGTTCCCAAGCTGGAACAGATGTAATGGTGTTGCCTCAACCCCTACGCAAACAAGCCTCTCATTCAGGCATAATAACAGCCTTTAAATGGTGCTTGAATTTAGACCTACTGCTCATCAAAACAATAAACAGCTGCATTATTTTCAACAGTTAAATCAGAGAAATAAAAGAAGCATAAGGGAATCCTAATTGGAATCTTATCCTAAGTATCAACATCCATCGTGACTCACACCACTCTGGTGCCATGATGGGATGAAATTATCATTATCTCTCTGCTTTTATTAAACGGATTCAGCACAGGCTAGTTCTGCAAGTTGGGGGCTTCATTACAGGTACAAAATGGGTTTTGATGGGAAATGGACTGGGGTTTAGTCATGCGCCAGACCGGGACATAATAAATGAATGACTACAACATCAATTAAGAGCAGCTTTCTGTCCTTGGTGCTGTGCAGAGCAGGGAAAGTAGCTCAGGGTTTGGGGATGCAGGCTTAACATTTTGAAGCAGTCAGCCAGGTTACAATAAGCTTCTTTGGTCAACGAAGGGGATTTGGCCCTGAATGATCCTGAGGTAAATTGTGTTCCTGAACTCATCCAAATCCTCAAAGCAAGAAAGTATTACAGCTGCTCATAATGTCTGCAAAGTAGCCAAAGCTATATTAGACTTTTCTCCACAGCGTGGACACAAATCATCAAAAACGTGCATTTATATCACAGCTCTGCCCAACGGCCTAATAGTGGTGCTTTCTGGACTGGGAAGCATGAATAACAGCTAGGATGCATTCATAGCTCGAACACATTAACGTCCTACAATTGACAAATAATGCCGTGAATGCCGTGACGGACTGCTCCTGATTATGCAGGAAGTAGAATTCAATAAAACTTGAAATTACAGCTCCAGAATTGGCATGACACAGACGTTTTCCATCGCACTGCACCAAGGGTTGGGGTTAGCATTAAGTGCAGCATCCTGGGAAGCATTGCGTAGAAACTGACAAATTCACCCTCCAACAACCATTTTTACAGTTATTTTGGGTAGCGCTTTCATCTGACACTTTTGCTTAAAATTAGCTAGTAGCTAGCAGACACCTCAGATTATCATTGCTAACATGACCGTAGCACCTCGTGTTGAGAAGTGACAGCAGTTTGCGCTAAGCTGCATGTTCAGTGGGTTATTTTTTTCTTGTTGGAGGACAACGAAAGAGTTCGATGTGTGAAGCTGAGAGATGCTGTTTCACATTTATCCCATTGTATCAGAATATTAATGTGACGCTGTCAAAAATTACTAGCGTATAGACGGCTCACCAGCGGTGCCTTTACATTCAAGCATTGTCTTAGTAGTGTGTATTCAATACAAGTCTCTGAGGACTCGGCCCAAAGAGAACTGACATTCTGTATGATTAAGTTGCCATCAGAAGCCCCACCCAAGGGTACGCCATAATTCCCAACGTGAATCCCACGCTAGTGCAGGAATTCCTCTGTACCAAGCTAAGCGGTGATATCCTCATCGGTTTAATTGAAGCCTATGCCGCAGACATCCACCCACTGCTCCGGTCCCTGGAGGAATCGCAGGGAGAGACGGGCAGACAGAGGGGAAAAACAGGTAGGGAGATGGGATGGGAGAGAAGAGGCAGAGCCATCCGCCGTCTCATTACGGTGGGAAATGTAGGGTCCCGATCCAAAGAAATGATGAAGGACTCTGTGGAGGAGGCCTCTGAGCACCAACAAAGACGGCTTTAGTTTCACTGGCAGAATGCATTTGCATAGCTTAGAAGCCAAAGCTTCTGAACCGGGGCTCATGAAAAGAAAGCCCGGCAATTGGTTGGACTTTAATGCAAACGAGAGGGAGCAAGAGACAGAAATGACACAGAGGGGAAGAAATCAGAGGAGGAGGGAGAAAAAGCAGCAGGAACTTTTTTCCCCTCTCCAGTGCTGTCACGCAGAGCAACATGATGCCTATAAACCCCACAGAGGTGCAGGACGGCCAACTTTAATGCAATCAGAACTTACTACAGGTGGGACACCTCCACACGGCAGAAAAGTTACGTCCCATGATGCGGTTTTTTTTTTTTTTTTTAAACTCACAACCACGCAAACAATCAGCAGCCCCCTGCAAAGGGAGGAAGACTTGGCTAGACAGAGGCGGGAGAAGCAGTTGGCCAGAGTGGTCCCACTTAGCGACATCCCTTCTGTTTCTGCCTTTGCAGCCTGGAGCCGTGGAGGGACGACTCACCTTCATCAATCCTCTCTAATGACTCTGGCAGCATGACTGAACACACGACTGTGTGATTTCTTCATTAGTACACTATGATTCCACCATTTACTCAAGAGTGGCGAAGAACGGGAGGAGATAAAACCTGGTGATGGACTCTGGAGCGCCATTTCTCTGCCCCCTCCTCACGTTATGAAGTACTAAACTATCAGTCTGTAGTCACCTACTTTTACAAAAAACACAATCAACGTTATGTGTTTCTCCACCTACTGACAGAATTGGTGTATTTTTTTTTCCCTCACAATTGAAAGCAAATGACCCCAGAAGTGTTTATTTACTTCAGCCCCTTTTCTCTTGCAATGACAGAATATACAGCAGCAGCAACACAACTCCACAGATGCACGTTAATCATGGTGCAGTGATGGAGGAAACTGGCGGAGAGTGTATACTCTTGTGATTTCCAGGCCGCGCAACACACACAAGATGCTTAAACCTTCAAACAGATTCCTTTGCTGCATCTCCTAATCTCATCTGCTGCTGACTCTGTAGGCCTGCTTCTACACACACACACACACACACACACACACACACACACACACACACACACACACACACACCACTGTGGCAACACATCAAGCAATATGGGATATGATTCCCACTAATGAGAGTGCATCTTCATCTGCACGCACAAACACAGTCGGCCTGCTCGCACCAAAACCAGCCGCCACATTGATCTGGCGTTCCCGCTAGCACTTCTGATGGTCAGCGTCATGCCTGTTTCTCCTGTGCGTCTTGCAGAAGCCAATTTAACAGATTAGGATGTGGACAATGATTCCTGGAGACGTCGGAGTCTGATGTGAGGACACACCCGCGGGGCCCCGGTGCAGGAACTGGCCATGTCTGAAACGGTAAAGCCGAGCGTGCAGGGGTTTGGAGACAACTGGCTACAACAGGCATGACACGCTGTGATTTATCGTTGCTGTCGCGCTTCTCCCTCACCGGCAAAAGACCAGATACAATCCTGGAAGATCACCGGACAGGTGCACCACCGTGACTGTGCCAGTCGTGCTCGCGGTGCCTTCTTTCATCGTCTCTTTCAGTGCCGGTGGCATCTGAAGGACAACATCTCGTCTCCGAGCTTGACCTCACAGTCCCGCTGCACAACCTCGGCTCTGGCCGCAACCACCGCTCCGGCTGTTGGGTCAGGGCAGGGCAGGGCTGAGCATGTCGTTAGTGCACATGAATCATTCTTGACTGCCGGCCGCCGTGAGGATGACGCCTCACATAAGACACCGTCTGTGCCACTGGTTGCACGGCGAAGACACAAATGTGTGCAAGCAGAGTGTGCAAGGGAGGGACGGAGAGAGAGGGAGCGAGAGATTCAGATAGATGGAGATAAGGAGGAGGTTGGCTGTGGCACATGACAACAGTGCCTGGCTGCGAATATTAAATGCACACTGGTTACATCCAAACACACGTTTGTCTTCATCATAATCAGCAAATTAAACTGTCTGAGAGGCAGACATCGCGGGACAATAATCCATAATCTGGAGATGTGCTGGAACCACCGAGTCTTCCACAGACATGACGTTCAGACCCTTCATGTGAGCTGCAGTTGCGTGTGGTTTTGTGTGCGCGTGCGTGTAATTACTGGACTGTGATGCTGAACAGATTACAAGTGGCCATCGTCAAGCACAAGGTCATGATCACATTTGGTTCACGCACTCACCGTACACTCCCTGGCAACGGACGCCCTCCGCGATCAGCGTCAGCAACCCCAAAACACAGATAATTAGATCCATCTTTTCACGTTAGTCTCTGCATATCCAGCGCTCGACGGCGAGAAGGTCTTTCGCGAGTGCGCCGGAGGTTGATCCGACGCTGCTGTGCTTCGATCTGCGCGTCTGTGGTCTCAGTGGCGGCTCTGAAGGTATTTATGCCACACTGGGCGGTGATGGATGTAATGTCCACTGCGTGCCATTTGGCGCGGGAGGATGCGGGGAAGAAAGTGGAGCGCAGGGGAGAGCGGGCTGCAGAGAACCCGGCCTTAGCACGTAGCAGCCTCCTCTCGACTCCAGGTAGGCGCGTTTCGGCGTCCCGGTGCGGACCTGGACTTCAGCGAAGTCCCCGGAGGAGGCGGACGGACGGGACGCGCTCAGGCTGTAGATCACGGGCAGGAGGGTGAGGACGTGCGTACATAGTCCCTCATTTCCAGCTGTGGTTGACCGGCCGCTCTGCAGCTGCTGCCGCCGATGCGAGAGCCATCACCGCCGCTTCACACTCTTACTTTCGCTCCCTCTTCACCTTCAGAGCTGTAAATACCGCACACCGCCGGGTTTTTTTTTTTTTTTTTTTCTCAGAAGCTTGCGCGCTCACAGTCCACATCACCGGGTCAAACCATCGACGGCGCGGCGGTCCGGGTACCGGGCTCCAAAGCGTTCCTCGGCGGGGCTCGCCGTCGACCGTCACCGACGTTGCGCGACTACTTTTCCGATGACGACGGGAGCCGGATGTGTCGGGCCGTGCATCCAGTTCAGCATCAGTCACGTTGCGCACATACGTGCGACGGAGACCAAGTGGCACCGCAACCGGTCTGTGGCTACGTCAAGAGGTGCGTGGCTTTCAGCGCTCATCTGTATGGGAGGCTTCGCTCGGCATCAGGGAAGGAAAGGCATGATAGGCGCAGCTGCTTAGCGGGAGAGGGAGACAGAGAGAGGGAGAGAGTGGAAGAGAGAGAGACAGAGAGAAGGGGTGGGGGGCTCCTGAATCTAGAAAACCGCATGTTTGCTCACGCGTCCTTTATCAGTTTGGCAGGATGAGACTTCTGTCATGTAACATTCACCAGATACCGACCATCAGATCCATCTCTAAGTCAGATGCCAACGTGAGTTCATACGGCTCATGCAACTTTCAGCTAGTTTTTGCATTAATGCAACAAACACAGAGCAAGGACACTTGACCACCTTTTCACTGTCTAACATTTGCACTACAGTTGCACTGTTCTGATTTTGTGTATTTGTGTATTTATTTCAAGAGACTATATTTTATATTTTGTGTTTTATGTTGCACCTTACGCCGAAGCAAGTTCCTAGTCTGTGAATTCTGTTCAGTGACAATGGCAATAAACCCCTTTCTGATTCTGATTCTGATCATTGTTCAAAACCGAAGTATATAAGACCAGCTCCGCCAATCAGGTGGCAGACATATAAGATCTAATTTAAATGGCGTGATTGACCGCTGATTTTGGCAAATGGGGCAGCTGATATGTCTGATCAGGCTGTGTCCTTCAACTCACAAAGAGCCTCAACTGTACTCTAGCCAGAATTCAATTTTGAACAAAAGTTCCATCAATCATTGCGTTCACTGTATTTTACTAAAAATGTTGTCCATTTGATGCTTAATCCTGGAATCAAACCTGATTTCCATTTCATTAGGCTGGTATTCTTGATCATTTTGAGTAACAGCTGGAAAGTGTGGGCAAACTCCGAGACAAGTGGTCCTTAAATGGGGTTCCATTTTACCTCCAGACTACTCATAAGTCTAAAGGATTACTGGGGAGTCCACTTCATTACATTCAGTTTCCACAAGCATATCCAGAGTGACAAACATAAATATAGCTAACACACTGCATATGAACATGATCCATTTGACACATTGTCTCTGATAGCACTCGCAGGATGTCAAAGTTAGTCTATACCTGTTTCCTAGCAACACAATTTCTTTCACTGCATTTAATTAGCATAATATTTTCCTCAATGCAGAAGTACACACGATTCTTTTGTGTATCAACGTCAAAAGCTTCCGTTTCAGACACTAATGTCTTATAGCAAAGCTTTAATTTATCAACACTTGTGCCTGATGAAAGATCTTTACAGTAAGGTACACATATGTTTATAAGTGACATTATTTAACTTCACTGAAGTCTGGTGACGTTCATTAGCTGCGCCTCTGATGGGAGTTTTAGCGCCCTCTACAGGTTGCATAACATATCGTGTGTGGGGGCTTGCGGGAGGGTCACCCTGAGTTTATGATTAGGCTATAATTTTGAGCAGGTTCAAGATGAGCTAAAGTCAACATCAGGAGTGTTTTACCTCCAAATAAGCCTCCCACTCTGTCATCCTGCAGAGCTGGCACCGTCTGATCCGACTGACCCTCAGCCTGGGCCCTGACAGCAGAACTGGGGAGTAAAACCAATTTATTGAGAGTTAATAATTGATACAGCCTACTCCAAATTTAATTCCAGGCTCTGAATCGTTGATCTGTTACATTCATTTTATGCTGTATTTTCTCTGCTCAACTGGAGAATTTTATTTTCCTTTTTTGCTCTCTTTTTCTGTTTACCTCCTTTTCCCTGTCCTTCCTTTGGCAGACACAAAGAATGAAACCTTAAGAATCTATTCAGCCTCGAGGGCCTTTATCAGGATGCATTTTCAAGGGGAAAATATTCCTGCGGTGGTTCTTCAGCCGTCAGACTTTGAACATGGGCTGAATGCCCCCTCAGGCGTCGCCCGCCTGCTTGTTGCTGCCACTGTTGTGTTTATTACTGTACATTTGCATCAGCCAACCAGTAAGGACTGGTGAAGGAGATCAATGGTGTGTGTGTGGGTGTGTGTGTGTGTGGGTGTGTGTGCCCTTACTGCTATTGTGTTTGCACTTGCGTGACATTTTACTAAATGCATGCAGTGATACAGTGTGTGAGGTGCTGGATAAGATATGAAATGAGACAATCTGGCATTTGCGGAAGGCCCCGGTGGGCTCCGTCATCATCAGACCCGGTTTACTGTACACCGCTGAAAACACCAGGCAGGGGTCAGCTGGGAGGAGCGCGTGTCTGGGAGCGAGGGTGAGTGTTGCGGCATTGTCACGCCGGCAATACTGTGCTCCGTTGAGCAAATCTCAAATGGAACAACATGTATTTTTCCATCTGGCTGCCCTAAAAGTCAAACAGCCGAAGGCCACCTGTGTGTGTGTGTGTGTGTGTGTGTGTGTGTGTGTGTGTGCACCGCAGCTCAGAGAAACCATTCACGGGTTTGCCATTCGGTCTGGTCTGGTCTGGTTAGTGATGCTTCATTTATATTGTCAGCATCAGTGTCTGAATGTGACATTTGAAGAGATCTGAACAAGACAGGTGCCACTTTTTCACAGGGACGCCGACACAGGCCGGAGAATCAGCATCAGAATTTGGACTTTTAAGAATTTCAGCTAAACGGAATCACCGTTGCCCCTGGGAAGATGTTGTTTCGCACTTAAACCCTCTCCCCCTTCCCCCCGGTGTGTGCTGCATCCCTCACCTAATGTGGTAAATAGGTCATCTTACAGAGATCTTACATCTTACAAGCTGACAGAAACATCCAAAAGGGCAGGCTGATCTGAGACCAACTGCAGGTAGAAAAATGCATCATGCATCCAACACAGATATTGTTGACTCCTTTAGCGGGCCGCAGCTCGTGATGGGGGATTTTTTTGTTGGAGGAAGCAGTCTTTTAACACAACCCTGCATCAGATCTCGTGCTGAAGGACAGGCTTTAGCCGACTATTTAAGAAGAAAAAAAAAAAAAAGCAAACGGCATTTATGACAGGCACAATTCAAGCTTCCTTTTTACAAACGTTCCCTCAGACAGCGCTTCTGGTTTTTCCCCGGGTAGAAGCACTTTGACACACTCAGTATTCACAGGAATGAAAGGGCCCCGTCTGCAGTGTTTGCACAAATAAGGGAGGTGAAAAGAAGTGGATTTCAGCATGAGGTGGAACTGTTCACATCAGGATTTCTGTCAGAATCCAGGAACCGCAGGGCTCTATGGTGGTCCGGGGACTGACCTTATAGTCTGAATCATCAGTGACTTTTGTCTTATAAAGCTCAAAATTTAAGCAACATTTTTAATATTGCACACAAATAAAATTGCAAATACGAAATTTACACAAAAAATGTAAAAAAGTTCCTTAATTTCCATTTTTTTCCCCCTCTTAAAACCCATGAACAGGATGAACCTGAGCTGAGGCTGGGTGCTGGAGCCAGCGGCTGACTGCATCAGCTGTATCACTGCACATTATTGATCCAACTTGATTGAGTTAATTGCTGATTGCAGATGAAGACCGAAGCAAATCAGCAGTTAAAACGGTTTATTGAGCTCCTGACTGCAACAAGGCGGCTGTCCGTTTGTGCTAATGCTGCTATCTGATACTAAAAATGACAACAGAAGCAAAACATGAGGTGGAGATAATCTGATGTAATTAATTATAATTATCCTGAGTGACCAGATCAGCTGAATTTACACTGTCATGTGTCAAAACCGCAAAATAAAAAGAGGTTATCGATCTCAATGTTATTGAGACAGCGATAAGCCACCTGTGCTGCGTTTAAAAGGCACGTTTGTCCAACACAGTTCTGTAATGACACCTTTTGTCCTCCTAAAAGCGACACAAGAACCTTCACTTGAGTCTCTATTTCAGCTAATTCAATTGTAAATAAAATGTGATTTTCAGTTTAGCATGCGCTGGTATGCTCTGATTGAGAATGTGGAGAAGGTAAAGGAAGGAGTGTTTCCTGTCCGTGATCTGGGGAAGAAATCTCAAGGAAAACTCACTCCAGGTTCCTTCATCATGTATACTTTGACGGACGGTGAATTAAATCAGCAGTGGGGAAACGCAGTCGGTTTAAATGCTGGTACAGTAAATTACACACAGATTCAACCTCTTGCACCTCAAAGGCCATCGGAAATCAGTGCTTATCGCTGAGCAGACTTGGATAATTAGATGTTTTGTAAGAGAGATACCATAACTGTGCAATTACTGTCCAAGTCTGTAGATAATAAAAAAGCCTCTGTGCAACTCAGAGCACCTTCTGGAAGCCCAGAATGGCTGTTGGGCTGCAGTTGAAGCAATGAAGTGTGGGTACAGTGTTGTATTTGAATGAAATCGAACCGGCTGCACTCAGATTTCGCCACAGATTCACTCAACACCCGAATGAAAAAAGGACCACAATCAGTTTAGGCTGAGTCGTCAGCAAACAAATCAATTATTTATGAACAATGAATATTGCATATTGCTCTTGAAAGTCAAAAAAGATTTGATTTGGAGGCCGGGTGTTCGCTCCTTGTGTGAAACTGAATATCCAGATGAGTTTTAGCGACGTCAGCAGGTGGAGGAGGGCGGGCCGAGCAATTAAAAAAAGCAATTGTTGAGCTGCTTTCATTCCATTTTTAAACTGCACATCGTGTCCATTAATGTTTGTGCGTTCCTGATCTGATAAACATCGCCTCTCTGGCTCCCTCCATTTTTGCTCCACATCGTGTCCTGATGCGTCCACTTTAAAAAGTAATAGAGGAGTCAAACAAAGCTCGAAACAGCCGCCGTGTAACATTCTGCTTTTCTATTTGCCACCGTGGCTCAGATATGGGGCAATAAAGGCTCTGCCATCTGCTCACCCGCTTGTCCTTTAAATGGTCTCTCTGCTCGGAACATTTCTGCTCCAGCCTGAATGTATTTACTCTCACACCTCAGCCGCATTTTCAAACGGTTATTGCGAGAAAAAGCAACCGAAGCCTTGATAGAAATGAAGATGACAAACAGCTCTGCTGATGTGATGTTTGAGGCAAAGGTTCATGCTCCAATCCGTCCCTCCATCAAGAAACAGCGGCAGCCAGGCCTGCGCTCAGGTGCCAACAAACAAACTGCTGTACCCCCGCACGTGAGCCCTGGTTTCCACTTCACTTAACCTGGAAGTGTCTGAACAGTTGGAGGAAAATTAGGCATGGAGAGGGGGAATATGTGTCGCCCACGACTCCAGCTGGCGTGGGCAGGTTTGAAACCTGGACCAATGATTATCCAATCCATCACTTTACGCTCAGTTTGATGGAAGTAAACAAACATTCCTCCTGCAGAACAGCCCTTTCCAAAGCCCAAATTTTTAATCAGCACCGTGTGTGCAGGTATTTTCAATTCAACTTTATTTATACGGCATCAGAACCTGACTATTATTAGAATATTTAGTCTATTTCAAAGTCTGTATCAGTAATAACTGCTTTCATCATCATGATTGTGCCACTAAAATTGACGTTCTTACGTCATCAACAGAACCCTCCCGGACTGGTCCCAGCTCTAGTCATACAGTGGAAAACAGCTTAAATGGATGGAAATACAGATGGATATGCAAGGCAGCCTTTCCATGTTTGGAAAAACATTTCTGGCTCTTGAGGACTGAAGACCATTTCTGAGCTGCACAGAATTCTGCCCTGCAAGGCAACAGAATGGCTGCATCATCACCAAATCTATATGCCCTCGTATCAATGCCTCCTCCTTTTAAAACTGATGGATAGTGACTCACAAAAAAAACACAAAATAAAAAACACAAACCACTTGATCTGCCTAAATGCGGGTTCAGCAAGAACATATTTCTTGCTGAACCCACTCTGGACTTTCCATCAGTCAAGCGTTGCTGTGAGAGCAGCGTGGCAACCGCAGCCAGAATATATCCAAGACACCGGTGCCTTGGGGGATGATTTCTCTGCAATGTGTCAGGAAATTTTGAGCTGAGATGTGGCCTCTCTCGGTGGTGGTGATGGAGGTGATGGATATCCATCTGGCCCGACTCACTTCTTGTTGCATGAAAAGCTCGCTGCACGTGCACATCTCCATTTCTACGAATCTCAGCAGCTGAGCGAGGCCTTCAGCCCACAGCCTTTCAGTTGGGTTTGGATCACTTGGAACACCGGTTTATTAGCCGTCGTTGCAGACGCAGTAAATTTTAATATTTAGCTGTAATTTGTGAGTCTTTACATCCTGTGCAGCCCTCACTTAAGTGGGCTTTTGAGGGAGAACCACGAGGCCGTATTTGAACTGGCTGCCATCTCCACGATTCAAATATTCACGATGCTGTAAGCCACATAACAAAGCGCCGGTTTAGGAGCGCTACTTAAACCTCCGGATGCAGCGTTCGCTCGCAGACATCAGAAAATCTAAATTTTTCACCAAAAGGAAACACCTGAGATGTGATCTGCTTTTGGTGCACATCTGACAACAAAGCTCACTTAAAATTTAATGGAGCAACATCTTCTGCACTTTCAGCTTGTATTCCTGGTTCCCTCCCTCTACCATGGCTGTATGGTGTCCAGGCAGCTGGGATGTAACTTTAACCATACCAGACAGAGTGAACAGTGGGTGAGGTCTCCTCACATTGCTGTAGGTTCTGTGAGCTCAGTCTGTGAATTATCACGCAAAGCGTTGCTGAAGCAATTTGCATACGGGACAAAGCTGCCATCTTGCATGCATGATGATGAACCACACAGCGAAGTCGTAAATGAATGAAACCTGTGGGCGGATGAGAAGATAGAAGAATTCAATCTTTTTTTCTGCTCCGTAAGCATGTGCTGATTCCCCATCAGCCTTTTCTGCCTCTGAAACTATCACTCAGCTTCTAAGACCATACAGGTCTCTAATGTAAGTTAGAAAGAGCAGATGAAAGGATGACAGGATGACACTGTGAAAGATTTAACAATGCCGGATTGTCAGGCTGACAAGCTCCACCACAAACAAGAGCGGCATTTGGCGATATACATGATGATTGCAGGTGAAGACGTTTGCGGCCCCTTTTATTAAAGACACATGCGTTTCTCTGAAGTCAGCTCAGCAAGGGCATCACTGTCAACGTGAGAGTGCGTCTCTGGGGAGCGCAGCCAAGCAGAACTTTGATACGTTGAGGGGGGCTAATTACGGTGCAACGCTAGTTCAACATGCTGCCCTCAGTAGCGCTGATCGAACGCTTCTTAGGGGATGTGGAGGTGCCACCAAGCTGAGGAAAGAGTGGCTGAGTAAACCCCCACATCAGTCCTCCTCCTGGCTGTCCATGCTGCTCAGATCGCAGCCTCTGACAAACCCAGTGTCCACTGTCAGCACCTGCCTATGCTGTTCCCTTTTTTATAAAACCTGCCTATGCTGTATGTTTGCTATGTTTGTATATTTCTTTTTCTCTCTCTCTTTTATTCTGTCCTGTCTCCCTCTTCTCCTTTACCCAGCTGGCTTTCAGCAGGACTCCAGGACTCCTTGTAAGCCTGGTCCTGCTCAAGGGAAACCTTGAGCAGGAGTTCCCCGTGTTTTCCCTTGCCACTGTACTTACCTGGGGGTTCAGGCTCTGGGTTTCTGCCTCTGTAAAGCACATAGAGACAATTTTATTGTAAAAGGTGCTACATAAATAAACTGAAACTGAACTGTCCCATTAAAACCTCTAGGTGGACATCATTAGAGAGCAGAGGAAGCCCGATACTTTGGCACCCTAATGTGTTTTACTCCAGCATGGCTTTACTGACTGTTGTTATCACAAGTGTTTCTTAAACCAATGTGGTTTGATCAGAGCACAACCCCAGAGGAAAGAATGCATAAAGCAGTCTCCAATGACTCATGGCCGCTGACTGCATACGAATCTGCAGGGACAGAGTGGCCGACAGCGGATTTAACATCTCAGCGAGCGGCTGAGACTGGTGTGATCTGGCAGCCAGCACTTCTCCCTCTCTGTTTCCCTACTCTGCCGTCGACGGTGATGATGGCAGGAGCCGTGGAGAAGTGGCAGCAGCGGGCTAGCCGGCGACCTGTTGGCAGAGCAGACTGGGAGGGCAGCCAGCTCGAACTTTCAGAGGGCTGCCAGACCTGCCATAGAGCCAGACTCTTGCCTTTGTCCAGCAGGATACAATAACAGCACAAACACATGCAGCAGACGGCCACCTCTGCACCTTTATTGGTGATAATCACACTTTCAGTCTGCGTCATAAAACTGTTCTTGAAAGTTGAAAGGTTTGGTGAACCTTGAGTAGCTTTAAAGCTATAAAGACTACATCCATGTATTTTAGCTTCCATTAGCCTCCACTAGGTGGTGGAAGCGTCCATGGAAGCTTCTTGAGCCTCGTTAGAGTGACCCATTATGCCACAGACCAACGAGATGATGGACAGGTTAACTGGCGATGGTTAATGCAGACCCAACATCTCTTTTCCAGTCCAAAGCTGGTAGATCTAGTGCCCCACTCCTCCATATCCCAGTAGAGTCAAAGCTGTTTGTACACAGTAAAGTAGATTTTAACCCCTGAAATCTGTCTGTCCATCAGTCTGTCTGCACGAAGCCAGCAGATCTTGGGATTGTTGGATGCGGCTCAGCGGTTGTTGCACGCGCCATCTATTTGCCAGATGTTATTGTTTACACTGTAGCCATTTAGTAACTTGCTGTGACAATTTCATTAAGAGGGTGGAAATAAGCCCCTCCCTCAGAACAAGCGTATGAGGAGGGATCGGGACCTGAAGGGCTGCAAAGTCAACAAAGGGAAATGTGAGAGTGAAGGAATTACTGAGCACAAGAAACTCTCTTTTTCATTTCCATGAGCCGTCTTTGGATCGTGCTACCTCCTACCACTGCTGCTGTAGGTGAGTGAGACACACCTGGATGTTACACAGAATTGCTGGGGACAGAAACCTTGATCTACCAGCAAGGCAACCAATTTTCCCATCTGCCTCACCATGAATTCAAATTTTCATATTTAGAGACGTCAGACGATATTAGACGTCTCCCATTTCAGGGATGCATTATGCTGTCAGCGTTAGCGGCTCAGTGTGGGGTGGAGAAGGATTGCAGCAGCGCCGTGCAGGAACATGGTTAATGGGGCTTCAGAGAAAGCACAAGACATGAGGCGATTGTGTTCCCTGATCACATATCGATCAAGGCCCAGTGCTCGATTGAGGTGAACAGGCCCAGCACAATCCTGTTAGCAGCAATTTTGCAAAACCAGATGTGAAGGTATTTAAGATAAGAGTTCGGTATCTCTCTCCTTAAAAATGATATCTACAGACTAGCCTTGTTCATCCTGTATCTGGAATTCTCATTCTTGGTGACCCATAAATGTGCACACCCACTTATACATTAAAAATAAACTCATAGCCCAGGGATGCGCGGAGCATCGCAGATCAAAATTTGGCAAATCCATTTTAGAGGTTTGTTGCAGAACAATGCAGCAACGCCGTCTCT
Source organism: Pao palembangensis (assembly GCA_015343265.1). Taxonomy (NCBI): domain Eukaryota; kingdom Metazoa; phylum Chordata; class Actinopteri; order Tetraodontiformes; family Tetraodontidae; genus Pao; species Pao palembangensis. Next base: position 6,993,181 of record CM027097.1, on the reverse strand, counting down.
GGCTGTAGTTACAGGAAACTAATTTCCATTTTTGCAATCGGGCCACATTAGCATATATCCCTCCATGAGGTAGAGAGGTGGTGTGGGTGGGGCGGGGGGGTGGGGGCACTGGGGTCCTAATCAGATAGGATTAAAGAGGAGAATCTGCTGGAGCATAAAAGTTTCAGGAAGAGCTGCTTGAGGAGAAGTTTGCAGTGGGATAGAGAGGAAGGGCAGAAATATGCACACATTTCAGCCTTTGGTGACATCACATCTGTGTCATCTTTGTTATTCGTTTAGATTTTTCTTTACAGCAGGAAGTCAAAGTTCGCCCATTTAAGCTCGTTGTACCGGAATGGCTGCTATCATCACATGAACGACTACAAAGTTCAGCGTCTTTCTAAACCAACATATCTGCTCAGCTTCAGACACCATAATGAAAGACATGATGATGACAATGTTGAATGCTGACAATACAGTGGAGAAATTTGGCTGAAACTGGGTATAAATAAAGGTGAAAGAGGAGAACAGGAGGGTCATGGAAAGGGTGAGGGTTGATGGGGTTAGTAAACTGGTGGATGGATTGATAATCAATGTCAATGTACAATGCGACAGTGTGAGGCCACTGATGGAGATATTAAACTAAAAGGAGCATAACGTAGCTGGATGGATGACTGCAAAGTTATGAGTTGTCTGGCCCCAACAGAGAGAGAATTTTGAGAATTTAAAGACAAAAGCAGCCTTCAATTGACAGAACTCAGACAATAGTATGAAAAAAACAGCATAGCCAAGTCATCCCGGTGTTTACCATCTAGTTACCAACCAACTAACCAATCAGACAACCTGCAAGTTAAACCTATACTGGTTTATGAGCGAAATCAACTTTGGTTTTTAAATAATTCACCATTTTCTCAGGTGGGACAGTAAACTCCTGCCACGGAAGCGTGCTGGTGAACTGCTGTTTTGAAATTACACCCAAGTCAACAGCTTAGGTGCAAACTGTTTCAGCTGTTTCAGTATCAGGAGAGAGTTTTTTTCCTTTGCTTGAAAGGAAGAAAACTTTTTTTTTTTGTTGAATGGAAGAAAAATACAATTGTGTTTTTATGGGAGAGTGAATCACAGAAGGAGCCTTAAACTAACATTTGAAGGGAAAGAAGAAAAACAATAACATAATAAAATGCAGCCAACAGCAAAAGTCACTTTAAAGTTAATAATTCATACAAAATGAGCTGACCTCCTTCTAATGAGGAGTCTTGCAAACTGAGAAGCAAATGGGAATAAAATTGACCCATTTCTTCTTCTCTTGGCTCATAACGTGCACAAACAACAATCCAAATACTCCGCTTCATTTCGGCCCAACGGTGCCTCCAGTCTGCAGAATTACGGCTGACGGTGCATCCGCCGGGCTGCCGTCTCCATCTGCCACAGCGGCGGCACGCTGGAAAGACGATTCCGGAGCTCTTGTTTCAGTGAATTTGTGGATGCACTGGGGTTTGCGCTGCTTTCATTTCCACACGTTTGAGAATTCGGACGCTCAGTACATTAAATCATCAAAGGGAGTGATGTTATGCGTGGATCGCGGCAGTCGGAGAGATAAAGAGATAAACAGTATCAGGTGGAGAAATGATATCAGCTGTTCCATCCTTTCAAACATAGCTACAGAATTGATAGTGATTATTGATCCGTCCTACATTCTGAATTGTGCTCCGTTTTGATAAGTTTATTTCCGAGCACTGAGCTGCGTTATTTTACCGGAGGAATGGCCTCTTTTCTTTTTTACTCATCCTCACTTTATAGAGAGGAATGTAAGGGTTCTGTGGATACCATGGGGATATTGATCGGTTCTTTAATGCAGGAGGAAAGACGTCGGCGCTCAGTGCTGGAATGTGCCATCGGCTGTGCTGAAGTCCGCTGGTGGGGGGATGGGGCGGGGGGTGGTTGTTCCAGGTACACCGGATCAATATTTTTTTGCAAAGCTAGATCAGACACTGGCCAAAACCTTCAGGACACAGTGAAAATGCATGCATTTGCGTGTCCATTTCTCTCCTCTTTCTGCCCTATCCCCCGTCTCCTCCCCCTTTACCCCAGCCTAAGTCCTGCTCAAGGTTTTATCCTGTTCAAGGCAGTTTCAAGCTCTGGGTTTTTGAGAAACAATCCTGATTGTAACAGACACTATATAAATAACATTGAATTGCACATTTTATCTGATGTTTCAGGAAACTGTAATGGAGAATGTTGGGTCTACACCTGCACACAACTCTCATGGCTCTGGCTACTTTACTTTTAATGGGGGAGAGAGACACAAATAAAAGAAAACAATAGTTCACTTTCACTTTCCACACAAAATTAAGTGATAACTGGGTGTTTTTTGATTGTATGTTAATTATTTCTTAAGTGCTGCATGTAGCACATTAAACTGTGGTGTTTCAGTAAAATCATCACTGATTAAATCGCTAAAAATCATCGCTAAAAATCTGATCTGCATCCAGGAGCAACACTAATTTTACATGTGTTATGTTACTATGCAGCCTGTGGTCATTCCAGCAGCCTTTTTGATGGCTGATCATCAGGATGTGATTATTTCTCTCCAGCAGTTTCCATTTCTGCCTGTTTTTTTTATTGACAGAATGTGTTTTCTGTCTTTGTTGCGTGACTGGTGTCTAAAAAGAGGAGCAAACAGTCAAACCAGCCGAGAGGGAGGAATGGAAAAGGCTATTAGCCCAGTGTTGCGCGTCTCCTGTTCCCCGACGTCGGTTCAGTTGCAGAGCAGAAGACTAGCGCAGATATTCAGGCCACTACACACACGCGCGCACATACACACACACGAAGAAATGCATACATGATGAAAATTAGCTGTATTAGTAGCCTTGAAGTGAAAACAATCAGCAAAACCAGCAAGTGTGGATTGCAAAACTGTTCTGCAATCAAAGATGACAAAAAAAATTACTCAATTATTGTAATTTCTATGCTTTCTGCATTGTTTGTTTTTTCTAAGTTTAATCTGCAAACACTTTTTACAAATTAAATTCACCTCCATGCGTGAAGCCTTCAGGCTCTTGTGAGGTAAAATGATAATAATAATCTCATCTTGGTTATTTTTTATTCTAACTAATCTTACTTGTGTTTGTGATCTGGTTTAGTGTGTTATTTTAATGGTTTTGCTTGTCAGGAAAGATTAGTCATAAGATGGGATCCAGTCCAAAATTTAACTGAATTGAGAATTTGTTTGCTTATGACAATAGCAACATTATTCTCGGCATCAAAATATTTCTAAACTACTCCAACAGAGATAATTTAACACAAACTCAAACACAACACAGCTTGAGTCCAGCAACACACCAACACATGACAAATAATTCACTTACATTTCAGTTCCACAGCTGAAATGTTTGCCTGGTTCCTCCATGAGGGCAGCCGTCAAAGCAGGTGAGCAGCTTGATGATGTTGACTTTAGGCTCCACCTTTCCAGGAAGTAGCAGCCTCCACCAGTCCAAATATCACTCTACCTGCATGCACTTACAACACAATCAGGCTGGATTCTGCTATGTTTATTCTGAAAACACCAAAAAGAGTTCCTACACTTCCTCTGTGTGAAGTTAGGATAGAGAGGAGTGAGAAGAGTTTGGTCCATCCAGGAAGTGGTGCTGCTGCAGGCTCCACCTTTCCAGGAAGCAAAGCAGCAGGAAGATGAAGTCATTATCATGAACAAAACAAAATAAAAGCCTTTTGGCTGATGTACAGTTTAGTTACTATAATGTTACCGACATATGCAAAGATTCACCTTTTGGAAGATGACACCATTAATTTCTTTCAGGCTAAAATGATTCACATGAATTGTACTGGAGAAAGACAGGACTCCCACTCACTTCTCACCGCGGTACGTCTGACTGGGAGCGCTGCTTCTGTCTCAGCCAGAGGCAAAACAACCTCTTCAACTTTGAGAACAGTCAGCTTCCACAGGGGGGTAAACAGACCATTATTTTACAGGGTGGCAACACAGATTTGAGCCTTAAACTACACGTTGCATCCAAGAACCGCTTGAAGTCTTCTGGCATCAGCTTCCCTCTCGGGGAGGGGGCATTTTAGGTCCAGTGACCGCTACTTTTTGTGCAGTGGCAGCAGCAATATAATGAGTGCTGAAGATTGCTGATTCCCCTTAAACGCAGCCCTCGCAGGAAATCTCCAAAACTCTCGCTGCTCATTATCCACATGGCTGGATATAAAATTATCAACGTTGTTATGAGCTGTAGGTGCATTCGGACGCACATGTGCACACTCCCACACGCACACAGAAGTCACTCCTCTACCCACTCTTTCCCATCTTAGATACTTCCAGCCTGACTGAGCTGGGCATCCCCCACAGAGCTTTTCTCCAAACTCGCCAAGTGCTTGAGCAAACACTGCGTACGGCGCCAATTAAAACTCCTGCGGCGTGGGTGAGGAGGCATGGCGCCGGAGGATGGATAGATGGGGCAGAACGACCCGTCTGGGCAATGAACGACTTTCCTTATCTCTCCTCTCACTTTCTTCTCACCCCCCCCCCCCCCCCCCTTTTTTTCGGGCTCCATTGCAGGGTTGATTCCCTGTCACTCCCCCGATGCCCCCGGGAGCCACTAATTGCACCTCTTGCACTCTCGGCTCTGCCCCCATGTCATAGGATGCCAATTGCGGTGGGGACTCTTTAAGCAATCGATGGCTGGAGTTGCTAAACAGTCCGGCGCTGTGCTGACTGCTGCCATGGCATCTGCGGTCAATGTGAGGGGGCTTTTCTCAACAGGCAGTGTTGCGAATGCCTTTGAAAAGCCAGTGTGGCGGCAGCCTTTTCAAGAAATACCCGTCTCATTGGTGTTGAGGATAACCAAAGTTGGCAGGCGCCAGCTGTTGAAGCCCAACTCAAAGCTACGCTGACCAAAGAGAATAAACTAACATTATTTTCACTCGGGGGCTGTTTCTTGGAACATAAATAGAAACAGTCAGGGAGGACAACTTGACTTCTACTAAAGTTTATGTCAGAGCGTGAGAAGCAACATTCCAACGGCCTGCGGCCCCAGATGAATAAAAACCTGGAGGATGTTCTTTCACAGATGCGCGGGTTGGCTGCAAGCGTCCTATCATCGCCTCTTTCAGACATATTTGCCTATGCAGAAGCGCCGCCGCTGAAGGTGCTAGCACACATGTACCGGGGTGCATTTCATTTAGTCTCTGTTTCAGCTTCAGGATTCCCTGTGGCACCTCACTGAGCAGGAGAGACGGATTCGGAGTGAAAAAGACGCTGTACGTCCTGAAAGAGCTGTCACAAAAGATCCTCTAATATGATTACACCATCATGCCCCGAGCGCTGAACGGTAAAGAGGCAAGCTTTTTTATTTTTTTAGTGTTTAAACTTTGAGGAAGACAAACCAACCAATTAAAGCGGGCTGAGCACAGACGTCTTTCAGCGCTGTGTGACTTACTAACATCATTACTTGCTTTAAAAGCCTGACAAAATGAACTCCGATCACAATGCTCCTGCACTCCTCCTCCCTCACTTAGCACAGTTTTGCCGCACAGGCTGACATCATCAGCGGCTAATTACACTGTAGGCTCCTCATCAGTTTCAACTCAAATCAAGGAGAAAATGAAGATTTTTGAGTCATTATTTCTGAGGGATATTTAACTTTATAAGTGAGAGAAGATGCACGACACAAGCAGGCGCTGCTCCATAATTGTCTCCTTCTGGCCTCATTTTAATTCATTTTAGCTGGGATCATTGCACTGGACACTTTAATTTGACAAAAGCTGTTTTCCTTTAGCACTATATGGTATAGAATCCCTGTGTGTGAGGAACTGTTAGCATTATTAGCTGCATGCTATGGAGGCGTCACACAAAACGTTTTAAAAGGAAAAAACAGATTTCAATCTAATGATAGATGGTTTCTCTCATGGCCACATTTAGGTCATGTGACTTTACTTGACTTTAGGATTACTGTACATCTGACAGAATGAGCAGAGTGAGATGAAACTTAACTATCTAGTGATTTGACGACTTAAAATGTAATGGTCAGTGTGTGTGTTGGCTCATGGACAATGACAGAGGTGCACAGGGGCCCCATATCACAGCCTCATCCAAAGTTGGGTAAAAACAGCATCTAAAATGTCTTTACAGGGGATATTTCTTACTCTGGCTTGCTTCTTTTGGGAGATCAGTTGCAGAATTTCTTAACTCTGGTTAAATCAGGTTTCTGTCTGTAGCGGACAGCACCACGTTAGCAGCGGTGTCGGGCTGTGTGTAATTCCTGGCCGCGTCCTGTTAATTAGATAATGCTTCACTTCTGTTGGCATCTCACACTTGATGAACACTGTCCTGGGAGATTACCTATCCGGAGCAGCAGACATGCAGGATTACTTACGAAAATTAATGGCTCTATAATTTGATTTTCTTGGGATTGTGATGCCAACGTGACTCCAGCGGAGAGGAACAGTCTGAATCACAGCCCCGCTGCCTGGTGACATTAGCTAATCACATCTGCATGCTAAAGAGCTGGCCGTGCCACAAGGTAGCGCAAGGCTCCGCCGAGCTTTGGAATGGGAATATTTCTCACCGCAAACCCATCCAGCTAACGGCTGGAGTCAGATAGCACAGATCAGTTGGGTTTAACGGAGGCCTCTTATAAATGACAGAGCAAATCCAAAATATGTGTTAAAAGTGGCGAAAACAAAAGAAACAAAAACAATCGAGGACACAGGAGACGAGACACAAGAGGTTAGAATGGAGAGAAAGAGATAACAAACTAGAACTGGTTAGAACAAATGACAAACATGAATGAATAATTTTGACAGTGGCCGAACCTCGACAGACCCTCTTAGATATCTGGGTCAGGGTTACAGAAACTTGTGAAAAATAAACCAAAGAAAGTAAATCTGCTAAAAACAGTGAAATGTTGTTGCATTTTGTCATGAAAACTGCCATTAAAATGATGTCTATAGTATGTAAAACTGGACCTGGTTTTGATCAAATGACTGTAAATTAATGTTTTCATCAAATATCTAAAAAAAAAAAAAAAAGTATATATATATATATATATATATATATATATATATATATATATATTATTGCATTTTCCTTTTAGGTTGTTTTGAAAATATTAAAACTTTCAAGGTTTTTTCGAGCTTATGAGAGTATTTTGAGACTTACTAAACAACATTACACTTAATAGCACTGGTGTGTGTGTGTGTGTGTGTGTGTGTGTGTGTGTGTGTGTGTGTGTCTGTGTGTGTGTGTGTTTTGTTAATAGTTCAATTGCAGCCGTGAATGCTTGATGCGGTTAAGCTCAGGGGTGAGCCTTAACTGTACAAGATCTCTATTTTTATGCTGTCAAACTAGTCAAGCTAGGATAGCTGCACCCTGCAACCACAAAGATGATTGAACACGTCCTGCAGTGGACTCTGGACTGTCAAACAAAAGCACCAGTCCCTCCAAAGTAACAATAATACAACAGATGCAACATTTGTAAAATAATAAGCTTTAACCACTGACTCCGTTGTGAAGACGTTGGTGCTCTCTTGAAAACAATAATAGCATCATGCTGCTAATGAAAGTTGTAATGGCAGGTTTCCACTTGCCCAAGTCCCAATGGCACGTAATTAAACTGTCTTGGGGAATCCTGGCTCTAATGAGCGTCTTGTGTGTCAAGTGTACCGGAGAAGGCTGAACCCAGTCTATTCACACGGGTATTTCTGTCAGAATCAAAGTTCAGCAATATACTTGCAAATAATTTGGCTGCTCCAAAACTGCATTCGCGTCTTCGTACGTGTGAGTGATGGCCGGGGTCCCGCTGACTGACGCTGAGTGACAGCCAATCAGGAAGGCACCTCCGCCTGTCCAGGAAGTCCCATCTGTGCTGACAGCACAAATTCGATCAGCCTCGCTGCGCAGGCTTGATTTGCACATTGGCCACGAATCGATCGGGCCGAAAGACGTTGACGCATAAACACCTGAGCAGACTTGGCTTGCACAACATTTGTTTCTTATGTAACAATGCTGGCGTCTTGTGTAAGCAGTTAACGGGGTTGTTCTCACTGAAACATGCTAAAAGTGGACACACAACGCTGTGCATTCATTTACATTAACAAGGTGTTTGTGTGCAAGCTCGTTGTTAGCACGTCATTAAAGTTAAGTCAGGCAGATGTGTGTGTTGTTTGTATTTTTATGATAATGCGCCACAAAGAGAAGACAAAATATCAACAAAAGAGGGAACAAAAACAGAGGCAGAAGCTATTTGAACATTAAAATATCTGCAGAATGAATATTTCTGGCCTAGAGAATCTTTTGGGAACACTTTGAATGTGTAGATCAAAAGGTCACACTGCCAGCAAAGTCTTATCTGTCAGCGGCAAAGTCAACAGCAATCAGAGAAGTGACAGCGTTATCAGCGGGACCTGCATCGGTTTGATCAGCTCCCACATCCAGGCAGTCGCTGTGTTTTTGGAGAGACCGCCAGTGACACAATCTCCCTCTGACCTGCCGGTGCACATTTATCCCTGTGTATTTCCCGAGGCATAAAAACAGTCCTGGTATTTGGAGAAAAGGGAGTGAGGAGTGGCGTGCCGCTCTTTGGTGGGGGTGGGGGAGGAAGATGCAAAGATGAGCAGTTGAAGAACACATACAGGAAGAAAAACTTGTAGCATGTAGCATGTTTCTCCAGGCTTTCCTCAGATTGAACAGTGGTTCCACATTTGGCAGTAGCAACACTAACGATACTCCATCATCCTCTGTCATTCAAAGAGCTCTTGGATCAATACGTTCCCTCGCGCGCCACCTATTTTCTTATAGACTCAGAGTCAATAAGCAATTCACTTGGATTCAGACACTGTTATGGATTAAGCTAATGCTTCTAATGCTACAATCACATGTCTAACACACACAGGGTGCAATATAGTTTGGTATTTATAGACAGCTGTTAGCATTAGCATTGTACAGCATCTGGTGGCTAAGAGGCCCAAATTAAGAGTTAAATGAACATTGATTTCAAATCAGACTGTGTTTCATCAGGTTGGCCTTTGAATCTCTAAATTTACCTCCCCCTGATCTTCTTCAGCTGTCGCTTCTGCTCGTGTTAAAAAAGACAAGACAACAACGCAAATCACGCCTGATCCCCAAGATTAAAAACTCGCTGGAACATTTTGTCAGTGGCATGAGGGCTTGTTTCTATAATTAGCAACCTCATGTTTGCAGGGCTTTATTTTGAAGATGACGATCGCCGCGGAAACTTAAACTCTGAATGTTAGAGAATTTGCAAAGAAAGAACATGAGAAAGAAAAGTGGTGCTGCTGAAACTTCCAGGAGAATTGGTCTGTCAGAAACGCATGACTAAATCATCTTCCTTAAAGAAGTCTGATGAATATCTGTCTAATATGTGAGCAAAAAAGAGGGTTTCTATTAAGCTGTTCAGATAACAAATTGGGCAGGGGTTAGATTAAAATAATAAAAAAAGGAGTGAAGCTCAGGTCTCATCTGAATCTCCGTCCGTCTCTTCCCTCAGAGGTGTGCTGTCCAATCAGCCTCCATTAGTAAATTAGATGTTATCTTCCCCGACTGGATCGATGAATTATCACATAACAAGATGTCGGACCTTGATTTGCATTACTGGGTCTGACAGCGGGCAACAAATTATTTCTGAAGGACCCACCACCCCCACCCCCACCATCCCTATCGCCACAATCACCGCCACGTGTGTGACTCGCCAGCACGGGAACACACACGAGGGAAATCACGAGCAATGGCACAACAACACATAACTTCCACAAGCAGACTTTCAACTTTGTGCAGAAATGATTGCTTTTATTTACTTTGCGAAAATGTCGGCAGGTTTCCACCTAAATTGCCAATTTAGGTATAAATTGGTTGGTGGAACACGCCGGCAGCCTCCTACGCTTTCATACAGCCGCCATGTTTAGGCCAGTGTGCAGCTGAAGCTTGTTTATTTGATTTCTATAAGCTTTACTTTAAAAATGGGGCCTAAGAAGAAAGGTTAGCGGACCTACAGCAAGGTCCAGGCACTGTTCAGCGTCTTTGTGGCGGAAGAAATTCAGCGGGACAGTTGGAGTCTAAGCAAGAATAGCTGAGAAGCTGATGGAGCAAACAGAATTACCAGGAACTTTTTATAACCAGGTAAATTCCTGGAAATAAAACTTCCTGGGCAAAGTATATTGAAGATAACAGTTTTCCTGTTTCAGTGGCGATGGAGATGGTTTTGCTTCACGCCGTCTGCCAACTTTCAGCTGCTCCAGAGGGAACTGTGGGTAAGTCTACAAAACTGCCTGAAGCTAAACATCATAAACCTAGCAGATGAAAAATCTGATGGCTGCAAAGTCAGATTTACCCGAATAACTGGAACGTAAATTTTAGGAAAGTGGAAGTATAACATGTGCTATTATTTTAATGGAATAACAAACATATTTGTGCAGGTTCATTAAAGAACACTGACAGTTCCAGGAAACATGTCGCTCCATTCAGACCTAAAAAGCATAAAAGAATTCTGAGAAAAGCCGTGGCAGGAAGAATTCAGGCCAAACCACTGCTCCTCACAATGCTTTACATTTTGTAAAGACGTGTTCACAATAACGCCATCCTTTATGCTGTGGCATGGCGACAGATGACCTTGTTTGGTTCCCGCCTGTGCTTTAGAGCTCCAGAGCTGTGAGAATTCTACACAATAGGTGCAGATCAGCACGAATGGAGGAGTGGTGAGCACAGGCAGGGCAACAACAAGCAGGGTGGTGGGAAGATTGAAAAGGAGGGACGCCTTCAAAGGTACATGGGAGTGGGAGAGGGAAATGAGAAGTGCTCTTCGAGAGAGAGAAAAGAAAACCTGAACGCAAAAGGAATAGTGTCCGTCTTTATAAAGTCAGAGAGGGGAAGAAGGACACGGAAGATGGAGAGAGAAAGCGATGGGGTATGGAGGGAGGGATTGAAAAATGGAACATAGCACTAAAGTGGAGGAGGAAGAGGAGGGAGTCTGAGGCCAGGAGAGTGAAGGATGTGGCACTGGATGGCTGGGTAAAGGGAGCTTTGGTCCCCATAAAGTCACATTACTGCAGGCTCATAACGCAGGAAAGCTGCAGTCTCTACAGATATGAGCAGGGGCTTTGGTACATGAATAATTCAGGCAGCGGGAAGGACACAGGGATCCACAGATATGGTGGCGTACGGCTGAACCTTTCCGTAGGCCTCGGGAGACATCGCACTGGAGGAGAAAGCACCAGTTAATCCACATTGCCACAAGATCTGACCTTACATACCAGTGGCATCACAGCTGGTGGAAGGCGCCACATGCTTGCGAGTGAGCACTGATCCTGTTTTTGACAAGCTGCATCATGTGCAGGTCTCATTAGGCGATATGAAATGTGTGTGGTGTTTTACAAGAGGTTTGTTACCATGGAAATGCATGCAAAGTCCCTCTGTGGGGAAGGAGCCACCGTTAATCCGGCAAAGAGAGAGTTAAAGTTTCTTTGCATGCATCCGGCAGCAGCAGCTCAGCTAATGGGAAGCAGGCTGCGAGGAACCTGGCCGATGGGATTAGATAGAGAAGTGATCACAGGGAAGACTTCATCAAAAATGCTGAGGCACCAGGCAGCTCGTTACTACTGTAGCAGCACAGCCTCAGCCCAGTGGTCCTGCCCTGCTCACACACACACACACACACACACACACACACACACACACACACACACATACACACAGTCTATGTTGGATAGGATATACAGCACTGACACACACGCAAAACAAGCCTCCAACACAATTAGACCCACTGGTTGTACAAACTTGCACTTCTAAGCCTTACAGGCTGTACTCGTCCCATTCACTATGTCTGCGCCGACAATACATGTGCAGACGCGCACTGAGAGACAATTTCAAAAAAGAACAGGCTTCAAACGCGCATGATTTTATCCACCGTTATTATGCCGGGAATCTATAGGAAAGCAACCGAAATTCGTTTTCAGCTTAAGTGCTCAGGCTCCTGCGAGGACTGCTAACACAATTATTATTTTGGCGCAGCGGCGAGTCAGAAGCGCGCTGGAAGGTGAGAACACAAAGTGGATCAAGACAAATGTGACACACATCAGCATCCATCAGTGGGACTGGACCCAAAAGTCGAATGTCTGATTCACAGGGTTCTTTTTTTTTTTTCATGACAGTTTGAAATTACCATCGTCAACGGTCCTGAGTAGGTCCAGTACCTTCTATGCTAATGCTAAAGCAGAAAAAGTATGGCACCGCAACAAAAGTAACTTTTTCTAGCTATTCTCATATTTCCAATTCAGCCAACAAACCGTCGCCCACACTTTAAGGTGTCAGCCAACAGTTCCAAAAGTACCACATAATTTCAATATGCTGTTTTTTCCCCTTAATAATACCTGACTAACACAGTCACACAACCAGCCGGGCTGATTACGTCTGCGTAACATGAAGTGCTTTTGTATCGTGACAGTATGGAGCAGAAAAAGTCTCCTTATGCTCCTGCGTTGACGCTCATTGTTGCGTTGACACTGACAGACGTGCTCGTCCATTTAAATGGCCAATGAGAACAAATGTTTTAGTCTACGTTATCCACACAGGCCGGAAACAGACAGCAGACATTAGCCACGGTGAACGTGAAAATGTGGCGCGACAGATTGTGGCCATAAACTGATCACAGCCTGTAAAATGCCAGATCCAGTCTGGAAAGTCAGATGCAAATCTCTCAGAAAGATAAAGACAGATGGCTTAAAGGAGTGAGAAAAATGGCAGCAGAAACAGAACAATGAAATCATCTGAAGTTCCCCAGTCAGAATATATGGAATGAACTTGAATACAGGAAGTAAACTATGCAAAACGCCCACGTGATCCACCGGTGGTGGATCTACCGCCATCTGCCACACAGAGGTGCACAGATGATGATATTTTATGAGAAAAACAAAGATTTATCAGCTCTCCTAGATCCAGATTCCCCAAATTGCTTCCTGTCAGGCCGTCACTTGACAGTTTTCCCCAGCCGTGAAGCTGTGCGTTACAAGTAAAACACACGTTTGCCTCTTTGTTCTGCAGCAGACTGCAATTTAAACACATTAACTATAGTAGAAATGGCGTGCATGAGGAGAATCTGACAGTCCCGTCAGTCTAATTAGAGGCTGGATTTGGAAAACGTACCTGTCAGGAAGCCGATGGGCTTAATGCAGATGTAAATGAGACACGCTGATAAGAGCAGACACTCATCTTTTCTCTGCCTTCCTGGCATTATTGCCATAATTGCTGTAAAATTGTATTTTTGTTATGCATTTAGACGCATCCTTCGCCTGATGAATGTACAGTCGTAATGAAAGTGACAGGCCAAATGTGCACGGAGAGGCTCTGCTTTATTTTGGAGGAATTTGTAGAAGTTTCCGTCGATTAATACGAGACAATTGAACAGCGGAGTTAAAAATAATAACAAACTGCATTCATTGCTGTCCTGTTATGTATTTATTCATCTTGGTGCTTTGCTTTGCATTACTTTGCATAATATTTCAAGCAACTTTAGCGCCATTTACCTGGGCTTAAAATGTCATTTCCTTCACAAAATCCAGATATTACATGTTTGAACATTTAATTTCATGAAAAAATATTGTGTATAAGTTGTGTAGGATATATTTTATCCTTTTTTTTTTTACTATCTCAGCATATAATTTCACTTTAGAAACAGGGCGACTGACAGTCAGATCAAAGAGTCCAGAATGCAGAAACGAGCTGATTGTTCAGGTCGGTGCATGATGCAGGTGCAGGATAATAAGATCCAACACTGTCCTGTCGGTTCCAACATGAGTAGCTCACGTATGAGCCACCCCATTCGCCTTTATATTTGGGTTGGAGAAACACAAAAATCAACTGTCAGAAGACAAGAATTACCGTCACGTCTTCATCACAATGTGCTTACAGAGGTGAGTATGAGAGTTACACATCTCAGATTTGCATTTAAAATAAGTAGTTGAATAGTAATTGTCTCATATGTTCCAGCAGTAATGTAAATCTGAAGGGACCCCCACCACCAAAGCGTGACCGTGTTAACTAGAAACTGGCGTGTTTGCCCGCGTGGGGATCAGTTAGCATCAGCTTCTCAGCATGCAGAAGACAGGAAAGCGAAGAAACTGGGAAAATTTAGCTGAAGCAATCCTCATCCAGCAGTCCGGTGAATAATTAATGAAGCACACTGCAGTCAAGACTGGTTTCCATTTACAAAATATTTAAAAAAAAAAAAAAAAAAAAAAAAAAAAAAAAAAAAAATAGAAATAATCTTATTCATAAGGGCAAGAGTGGAATAAGAGATCCGGGTATCTTTGCGGCAGAGGCGAGGAGGATGGATGTTATCGCTTTGTGTGGCTTTACGCTTCATCACACGCTTCTACAGCCTGAATTGATGGAGCCATAGTTTAAATAATACTGAGAATGTGGATGATTGGCTCAGGTTAGCGACTGTACCCGGGTGGTCTAGAATCGACAATCGAGCTAATTTCTGAAGCTGGAACCTTTTTGCTCTGGCGTGATTGTGCTGTGAAGATATAAAAATATTTGATGTTCTCTGGTATTTCTGTGTATTTCTGTCTCTTCTCAGCCCCTTAGAACTCAGATGTAGCTCTGAAATAGAAGAATCCACCCTCTTATATGAAATGATCTAAAGAAGGCTTTCACTGGAGTCACCATTAGCTCGTAGCACAGTAGAACCCATCTTCCCTAATGGTGTTTCATGTTCTTTGTCTACGAGTCCACACAGATGAAGGATTTGGGTGTCATTAAAACTCCAAAGCAGCCCACTTCAGGGAGGAGGTGCAATGATCCGCAGGAGACAGCAAAACACCTTCCAGGGACAGTTTTGTGTCACACACTCGCCACACTGACTCTGAACTCACCTGGGATCTGTGGCAAGAGACTAACACTGAGAGTGTGGCCACCTTGTGGTGAGATAGATAGATAGATAGATAGATAGATAGATAGATAGATAGATAGATAGATAGATAGATAGATAGATAGATAGATAGATAGATAGATCAAGAGTGTCAAACGTACGGCCCGCGGGCCTGATCTGGCCCGCGAATGGGTTTTATCCGGCCTGTGAGATGATTTTTCAATTAAAAAAAAAAAAAAAAAAAAAAACTACTATTCTAAATGCGTCCATTTGATGTCACAATAGCAATTCTGTTAAGCAACCAAACGGTTTATACCAGGGCTGAGCAAGTATATGAAGTGTAGGTAGCCCGGATGTACCTTGTCTTTCTGTGCAACACGTTGCGAACGCCATGTCGCGCACCGAAAACCTCCTGCATGAGGCAGTGTTATGAGGCAGTGTCGGTTAACAAAGAGTACAATTTACGTCGGCATTTTGACACCAAACACGCCAAAGTTAGCCTTTCAGAAAAACTAAAAAATTCTCCAAGAATTAAAAGCAAAATTACGAAGGCAGCAGATCGTGCTCACGAAAGGCACAAAAAAATACTGCGGCAGTGAAAACTAGCTTTTTTGTGGCTAAAGAAATCAAAGATGGTGCCTTTTGAAGCAGTTCTTGCTGAAGGTCTGTCAGCAGGAGCACGCATCACTAATGACAACCCATTCGACACGCTCTACGAACCGCCTCCACACAAGACCTAAAACCAGACATTGACACACTGGTCACAGAAAACAGCATCAGACATCTGGCATAGGAAAGCATTTTTAAAAACCTAATTAAAATATAATAAAATGTATTTCAACTAAGAAGTTTATAATACTTAAACTGTTGAACTACAATTTAATGATTGAGTTTGCCTTCTGTTTAGTTTTTGTTATTTTAAGAACATGATCTTAAAATGGAGAGGGGATCCACTTGGTGTGTTCCAGGACAGGCAGCATCTCCTCATCAACTTCACCTAAAAACTTATAGTTGTGAATTGAGATAACCCTGATTTTGTTATTTTGAGGTTATTACTTATACTATTTTATATCTAAAGCAATTAATTACCGCTTTACCGGTTTATGTGTTTATGCAGACAAATCTGTGTGCAGCCATTTGTTTTTGTAAAATGTTACATCTGTCACACGTTCTTAGCAGCTCATAATTGTTGGTTGCACTTATTCTGTTCTGAACCTCTAAACTGTGACAAAAAGTTTTTAAATAAAGTTTTTAAATAAAATTAATGTCAGTTAGTTTTGGATGATATTTGTCTTTATTCACGTGGATAGTTTATTAATTCATTGATGGAGTACTGTGGGTTTATTAACCTGACAATTCAAAAGGATTTATGTTATAACAGAGCAACTACTAAACATACATTTACATCTACGCAAATGCATATATAATATTTGTAATTTTAATAAGTAATAAATTCAGTTATTTAACGTTAAAGAGTAGTTACATTTATTTTACATTGCATTTGGTTAGTTATACTGTCTTACTATTACATGCAGCCTTTTGAGGACAAACCTTATGCTAATGTGGCCCTCAGTGAAAATGAGTTTGACACCCCTGAGATAGATACTTTATTAAGAGAAATTCACATTTCCAACACAAAAGTGGAAACACACAGGGGCATGCAAGTCTTAGGAAAATACTAAATACTAAAACTAAATTACTAAATACTGAAACTAAAATGCTAAATATTAAAAACTACAATGTGCTAAGACTGTAACTATAATAAAGGGGTTGTAATGTGAGCGGTAATCTGGATTACAGCAAAGGAAAGAATCACCTGTGGATGAGTGTCGGCTGGATAAACGTAGGCTCACAGCAGAGTGACGAGAAAGGGCAATGTTTAGCATTTGCCGCTGTACAAACACATCATCTATCCTCTTGTTTGGGGGGGGGCAGAGAGGGGGGTGTTCCCATGTAATTACACAGCTGTCACACTGTAATCAGTCTAATCTCTGGTGAATCGCGGGGAAATAGCACGGGCCACTCTCTCATCAGGAGGCACAACTCCTCTTCATCTGCCATGTGATTGTTTTATGGACCTGAAGAGATAGACTTGTCAGAGCAGGGATTAAAACAAAACAGCACACACACACACACACACACACACACACACACAACACACACACACACACACACACACACACACACACACACACACACACACACACACACAGGAATGTCAGCACGAGGATCATCAGTCCTGGTCTGAATATCAGTCATTTATGACCTTCTGGATTCACCTGTGTCAGGTAGAGCCCGTGCAGAGGCAGTTTATTTCAACCATGTTTGAAAGACTGTTCCCCCCAAGGATAAAAGAGAGAGAGAGAGAGAGAGAGAGAGAGAGAGCCGTCAACTCGGGTCAATTAAATGCCCGTTGATGTTTTGCAGTTCAAAAGGAAAGCATTAAAAAGAAAATGATTGCTGGTGCTTTGCTATGAAAATAAAAATACACTTAGATTTTTAACCCAGAGTCACATATTAGTTCCCTGAACTCTACTGGTGGCTTTCACATTCTTTATATTGGATTATGATAGAAACTTTATACATGATTACTCTTTTAAAGCAGTGAATACATTACCCCCCCCCCCCACCCCCCACCCCATTTCCAAGGCGCATTCAGAGAGGGGAGAGTGACTTTTTTGGGAACACCTTCTGCTTCTATTCTATTATTGAGGTATGGCCATACACCCACCAGCTGTAACATCACTGAATGAAAACAATTCCTCAGATCTGAGCATTTCCCAGTGACCTTGATGGAGGCCACAGGACAAACCCTCCCGTTGGATAAGTGTTGCTGGTGACTCCTGGTGGCTTATTTCCTTATTTCCAACGATGGTGATGTCACTCTGATCCTTGCAGACTGGCTGACTTCAGCTCGGATTAGTACGTACCAACGTACGCCAAAACGTGTTTTTATCTTAATTAGTTCATAAGTTACATCCACGCTGACACGGCTCGGCTAATGAGACGACAGAAGTGGAGCGCAGCCCGCAGGGAGTGAGGGCGGTTGGCGCTGCACAGCCGGTGCGTCCACCGTCCACTGTGGCAGTCAGAACGGAGCCCGGTCAGCTTTCAGCCCTGCGAACATCCATCTGGATGGAGGGATGCGAAAGTGGCAAGGTCCTGCAGGAGTCTACTTTTAATGAAGCGAAAACGTCAGACTCACTCAGAGTACAAACGTTTGATACTTTCATGCGTCTTCACGGACTTAGCTAAACATTCCAGTCTAGCAACTGAACAGGGAATGTGTAAAAGTAGTGATTTCGCACCTTCAACCCACCTCGAAGGAGCGTTTTGTCCTTTTGTGCTCATCTGAGGAACACACACACACACACACACACGGTGGAAATTTAACAAACCAGGCTTCCTGCAGCATCAAACATGATCTGCTTCTGAATTCATAATGTGGTAAAACACACCTTGTCACCTTCGAATACGAACACATCCCTGAATCGTCCCTCACATTCAATTAAAACCCGCGGAGACATCTTAAATTCCGTGACAATTTTCATCTTTCTGCTGCACACAAAGTGTTTTTTTTTTCTTCTGCATTTGTCTGACTTGTGGAAACAAAACGCATGTTCGGATCTACGTGGGCGCAAACACAAAACCAGCCGTCGAGCCGCCCGATGTGTGTCGGGTTTGCAGACACGCTTAGACACACCGGCGGATGTTTTTGATGGTCTCATTCCAGGAATCGTTTGCAGGATTAAACAACAGTGCAGCAACAGTGCAGTTGGAAGGCCACCCACCTCCAGGTCCTCTGAGAAGTTAAGCAATTTCTTTAGCGCATTTCTTGAAATCCTGGTGGGGCGTGTGCGTGCGGAATGGCAATGATGCCGAGCAAAATAATGTGAAACTTTTGCATGGATGCAAGTCTGACGCTACTCCTCACACATTTGTATAATTTCCCTCCATATCACAGAGAAGAAGCATATATTCCAAAGGCAGTTGTAGAAATTGATTAAGAGCCCCCCCACCCCTCCACTGCAGTGATGGGAACACCATTGCTATGCATCAGAAATAAGACATTCTTTTCACAAATATGGAGAAGAGAAGTGCAGAGAGGGGAAAAAAAATCCCCACATATTCAAACTGGAGGCCCTGCTGAATTGATGGGCGGCAGGCGCACGGCTTTTCTATGGGGAAATCATTTGCATAATGGGAAAGTGTTTGGAGTTGGAGCTGAGAGCTCTCCTCTTGTGGGGACAGTTGGTGAAGTGGAAGGAAAGAGACAGAGAGAGAGAGAGAAAAAAGAAAGAAAATCCGCTATCAGCCAGAGGACCGACAGCAAGGTGCTCCAGGTGGGAGATGTGACCTCTTGATACGCCTTTTTTGCCCGCCGCCACCTTCCAGCTTCATCTGCAAAACAATTTACCAACAATCTCTCAGACACCCCCGGCCAATAGGTGGCCTGCACCCCAGCGGAATTTCTCCGACTCCATCCCACTAACGAATCTCGCAAAATAGTTCTGACTTTGCTGTGATAAAGAAGGAGGGAAGATTGCTGCGGAAACTGACGTTCAACCAAATTGAATTCTGGAGCTTAAGCTTGGATCAAACACTAGGACCGACTCTGCTACACTGTAAAACTCCACTCTTCATCTTTGCTCACCCTCCAGCTCCCAGCAGTGATCCACTGTCGTCCTGCTCCAAAGCAAACACGAGATGTCCGATTTAGAAACAGCAGTGCATTATTCAGCCCTTTATGGCACTGGTACTTATAGAAAACGACATAAAGGTGTGGAGGTACGGCGGGCAAAAGCATACAGACTGCAGCAGTGAAAATGTGTGTTGCTGCATGATTTATAGCCCTCTTTTGATTTATGTGTGCACTTACCAGAGAGGAGGTATGTACTATAGCTCAGGATTTGAAGATCGAAGTGAATGACGCTTCGGTCATACATTTTTCAGCAGTTTCGGTGGTGCTCGGCAGTTTGCGGCTGCTGCAAGGAATATCAACAACAGCATTGATGCGAGCAGGGGGAACGGCACAAGGTGCTTAATCAGGAATAAATGCTCATCACTGCACCCCTCACACTGTGCCGCCCTTGCAGGTATTTTAGGATTTGCATCCCTAACATGGGGCAAACAATCTGTCTAATGTAACACCTGATCATGTAAAGCAATAGCTGGCATTCATTTAAGTGTTGCCTGTTGAATATTAATGGCGTAAAGCCTGGCAGCAAGTTCAGGCAGAAAATTTGAGTAGCGCTGCATCCTCAATCAGCTGCTGTTTAATCTCCGTCCCCACCAAAAACATTCCTTATCAGAGGAGAATTTTCAATTTTCCCAGCGCGCTTCGTTAACATACAGGCCGGAGTGATATTATTTCCAGAAAATTCCAAAAACAGACGCATCATAAAACACTGTGCTTCCTCATTCCGGCAGGTTTCTGCAGCACATTTAATGCTACTTAATGGTTTGACCTTCCATCGTTCTTCTCTTTAAGCTAAGTGCATTTGACCTGAGCGCTCTAGTTTACCTCCTGATGCCTGTTTTAATCAGCGGGTGACTGTTTCTCCACCTTTAATCAGCTCAATCAGTGATGCCACCAGCTCGTGATGAAAACGATCCGGGGCTAAAGGTGCTAGAAGCCACCATTTAAAACCCATAACCCAAACAAAAGCACTGTCAGATTAAATACGGATGTAAATAAACACAAATGGCCTCATAAATACATCAAACCTTGCGGTTTTGCTGGTTCCAAAATTAAACTTACTCGAGGAGGGAAAAGGACAAATACTGGTGGACGAACTGCCAGGTTTTAAAGGCTGGTGCTAAAATCAACTTATCACACGGTTTATCTGATAACAGGATCAGCCACGGTGCTGGAATTGGCCAGCACTTGGTCATCACAGACCGATAAAGGCTGAAGACGCCATTGTTGATCTTTGTGATGCGTTTTCAGATAATCTGCGCCAGCCTTGTTCACGTCCAGATGGACTCGGGCTGAATTTCCCAGGCTTTGCTGCTGACATGATGTGGTCTTGTTAATGGTTGTGGATCAGGGGTTAGGCTGGCAAACAAACATGCACCCTGGGCAAGAGTCACGTGACATGTCTATAGTGTTTTTGTTGGTATTAGCGCCAGAAGGCTGAAGACACAGGAGGATTAAAAACACACTCAAATTAGGACTAAGATATATATAAACACAGATTAATGATGCAATAATCATGCAGTATCGTGTAATATTCCTATGATAATATCAGATGCAATAATTTGCAAATATTGAGGTATGTGGGGCACTGTAACACTCTGATTGTATATATTTTTGTGTTTGGGCGACTGAGCAGCAACATTTGCGACTATGTGTGAGACAGTCTATGTGATATGTGCATGGATATCTTTGCAGGTGATTCATTTCCAATTTATCGTGCTACCTCATCGTAAATTCATTTAAAGTTCAGGTGATGTATCCCTACAGTAAAGTGATCAATGCATTAATGCAATTATTAAAGACTCCATCTCCTCAGCTGCCACACTGCAGATGTGGCGTCTCCTGATTCCTGCTGCAGCGGAATAATAGGATATTTCTTTACGCTTCCCCTTTGTAGTCAAGGTGTCGGGTCAGCAGGGTGAAGGTGCCACTTGTGATGTGCCGTAGGTAAAGATAAGAGCGTGCATGAGTTTTCTGGAGCTCGCATGAATGTCAATAAGCTGCCCCACAACTTCCTCCTCCCTCAGGACACTGGCTCTTAAAGTATCAGAGAAACCTTCCTTAAGTAGATTAACATTAAAGAATCCACAGACAATATCCATCAATCCATCCATCCATGTTCTGCTCCATCTCACCACAGGATACACGTCCACACCGGGGGCCAACCTGATGCACTGGATTCTGCCTTTTAGAACATGTGTGAAGGTCAAAAGGTGAAAGACACCCATAACCACCTTGTGTCACGCTCAGAACCAAGGGATGTGACTTTATTCCTCATCAGAACTGTGAAAATGATGTATAAAAATAAACCTGTGTTGCTACACATCTGTATTTCCACATGGATGCCTGATACCAGATGATATATTTCATATATATAACAAATATTGTGTCTTCACTGGTTGCTGCAGGAAGGAAAAGGCAAAAGCCCATTTAGCTCCCTGAGCTTCCCGCCACCTTCCCAGTCCACTAGCATTCATTTAATGCTTCAGCTCTCTAATGTAGTAATCCTATAAAATTTCATGCTATTGTAATTTTGTCCATCACCACCTCTCTGCTCACTTCCATTTTACATTTCATCAGATCTGAAATGAATTAGTCCCCCTCCACCCCCTCCACACACACACACACACACACACACACACACACACACACGTCGTAGCTGTAAAATTTTTATCTGTGGGTTTTCGGCGCGGAGAGCACAAGGTGCAGAAAATGCATGACGGAACGTACCAGACGTTCATTTGCAATGAGAACAAATCTAGTTATCATGTACAACAAGTTACAGATGCAAATGATTATCAGACACAAACAAACATTCCTGCTTATCCGGGCGGATTAGGGACGTGAGATCTGTCACATTTATATGGATTTAAGTAGGTTGCAAATGATCACCTGAGATGCGCTTTGAGCCAGCAGGCAAGAATACAACGTCCTGACATTTAATTTGCCACCCATAATGTCATTCTGACATGGGGAAACTGTCACAGAAGGTCTTCATTTAATCACCGTTACATTAGTCTGATGATTGTGCCTCAGATGAAAAGAAAAGGAGACGATAATCTAATGTTTATGATAATGGCGTCTCGGGGAGGAAGAGCTGCCTTTGGGTCGGCATCGGCCCCTGCTGTCCTTGATGGAATCAATTGGGAAATATTGATATTCCTTTAGCATGAACAGAGTTGCAAAACAAGCACAGTCCTGCCCCAACATCAGACACACACACACCTCTCTCTTTAGATTTAAATCAATGACGGTGGAGTCGGTGGACAGGGGCTGGAAACATCAAGCAACTCTTCAGTGAAAGCGAAGACAACACAGCCGAAAGTGTGGCTCCTTAAAAGCCACAAAGCAGATGTTTTAAATGTATATTCATGTCCGACATGGACAGTTACATCCTGCAAACGTAAACATGTTGGAGCAGAAATAACTCCAGATGTGCCGACGTGTCTCACCTTGTCTTGTTGTCTTATAACAGTTTGAAGTACAGTTATTTTGGGTTTCTGGCTTGATTCTTTTTTTGAAATTTTTTTTTAGAAAATTCACGAAAACACAATGAGCCGCTACATTTTTAAAGTTTTAAGAATTCCCACTGCCATCCTAAAGTAAATTCACCTTTTTTTTGGTTATATTTCTTGTCTGAATTTTTCCCACTGAGCAAATGTGGATTATCCACTCGTGTCAGTTGGCAGAATGCTGCTCTGTGAATCAGGCAAATTAAGAAAATGACGTGGAGGATTGAGAGCCACAGAGTGTGGGGATGAGCTGCTAATCTGGCCGGGACAAACATGCACAGACTGTTCATACGAACCGACTCTGCGAATGACAAAAACTGTGAATAGAAGGCTTATTGTTCTGGCTCTCAGGAAAGTCTTTCAGGCGGGTTTACAAGAACAACCCAGAGTTCTTAGCTCATGTTAAACATTTTTAGCAGCTTGTTTAAGTTCATTTGCCAGGACACACAAGGTAAGCAGCGTGGTTAATTCTTCAGCTTGATGACACACTCCTGATATCAATAATCGGTCATGAAACGCCACGCTACAATCTACTCAGTTAAGCACTGGTCCAGATCGATAGCGTGATGAATGGAGTGGTCCCCCGGGCATGCCCTGCTGCTTAGTCGGCTCTGTGGAGACCTTCCGGGGGCCCGCATTAATCCCTCTGAGCTCCGCGACCCTCTGGTCATTTGCTGGAAACCCACTCAGGTACCTCGTCTCCATGCTGGATGGAGACACATCAAACGGACGGTAAAAGGGAGCGCGGCACGTGACGTATGCCGCCATCTCGCCAGCTTTCACACCGCTGGATGCTGCTTCAAGCAGATGAGGACTCATTGCTTATGCAGAAGAGAAGATCTAGCCAGTCATTCATTGTCTGGCCAATTAAACTCTCATCAGCTCAGCCGAGCTCCACCTTTGTTGATTAAAGTCTTATTAACGACTCGGCCTTTCTTTAGTCTCAGCTCAACACTTATTACTCTGGAATGTTGGTGGTTGACACTTTGCATCAGGATTAATTTTCCTTATTTCCTTGGATTTATGTTTTGATTTCTTCTAATCCTTTGATGTCACCTTGGAAGGGCTTTAAATAAACACTGATTGATCAGCTGGGAGCTGTTGGAGGATCAATCTTAAACACAACTCTGGGAAGCAGCCGTTAATGCAAACGCCGCTCTTCCTCCGGTTCGACACGAGCGTTTCATTTATTTATTCGCTTTGGCCCCTGACAGGAGCAGGACCGCAGAGATACAGTGGAAGGAGCAGTTTAATCAAGCTCCCGCACCCCAACCTCATGACTGATGCGCAGCGATGCATGTTTGTTTATCCGGGGCGCAGCTGCCGGAGGCCGAGGTGACGAGGGAATTCTCCCCCCTGTCGGATGCTCTTTTCTCTCCACGGTGTGAGGGAGGAAAAGGGCACGGAGCGTCTTGAACCTTTTCTGAGGAGATCTAAAGCGCCGGGTGTAATTAGAAGCCACCTGAAATGAGGACAATTATCTGCGGTTTCGGTGTCCCCCCTCGACTTCTCTCAATGGGCTGAATTAGAAAACGGGTGCAAAAAGATTGATGAGTTCAATGTTTTCCAAATGAGCAGCCTTATACACATAATTACTCCACGGAAATGAATGGATCATCACGATACAAACTCAGGCGAGAGGATGCTAATTGCTCATCAAACGGGGAGGCTGTACTGTCAGCTACATAACTGCAGCATTTACAGGAAAAAAAAAAAAAAGCCGGAGAGGGGTTCTGCGGCAGATTAGTGCGATCCATCTTCCTTTTGTCTGCGCCCATTATTCTGTTTATGCAGTAACCCCTGTTATCCGCTTGTCACCTCCATGCCAGTCACACGCCAGGGCAGAGTTTTCTTTCACGCTCGTGCTCCAGTTGTGATCATCGACCCGGTTTGGCAACATTTTCTTTCACCAGCATAGCGTGAACTCGGCTAAACTTTTCCTGGGGTCAGATGGAGACGAGCAGGACGTTCTGTCACCGGCCAGACATCAGTAAGGAAAATTCAGTGGAGTGATCTCGGGGATAATGACATGATTAATTTGAATAAATCTGCTCTCGGTTGTATGGAGGTCACAATTATCATCAGGGGTTACGGGACTTCAGAAACAGCTGCCATGGTGCCGCTTCAATTGATGGAAATGAGACTTGCCGTGAAATGGGAGTGCATTAGACCTTTGATCGCACCATTCCGCTTTTCCTTTTCAGTATCCACAGAGTTCTCTTGACCGTGTGACTTAAACAGCGAAAGATATTCAGTCCGGGTCCACACTTGACCCTCTCTAATTTACACATGGGTTGGCATTTCCTTCTCTGCAAACTGCATTTTATTTCAGACCAAATTACTCATCAGCAGAGCCGCCGAGGTCACCGAACCTGCAGCCGATATCCCCCGCCCATCGGACCTTTGATATCCTTACAGTAAGCCCGAGGTGTTACTGTTACAGAGAATAATTCAGCAACGCTCCACCTGTCAAATCCCCAGAAACAGACAGCAAATCCCTTTTTCCCCGACCTTATCTGATATCTGTCCAGCGAGCCTTTCAGCACGCTGCATCGCATTAGACCGCATAGCCCTGGGCTGGCTGGGCTAGCGTGTAGCCTCGCTCCTCCCGCACGGCCGCATGAAAAAGTCAGCGTCCGGGTCGGCTCGTATGTATCTCGTCGGATGCCCACTGGGGTGTTTAGTTGGTCCGTTCGGGGTGACGGCGATGGCCAGACTCCCACCGCTGTGGGTTTGTGTACGTTCATTATTCGTTTAAACATGTAGCACGCCACACCGGAAAGGCTGCAGATAAAAATAGAGTGCGAGGAAGTTAGTATTTCCTTCTTTTAAGTATGTTATAGCTAAATGGCTTGTTGTCAGATGTTGATGCTGCAGGTGGCACATGTTCCAAAACTCTGTGAAAGGGGACGTACTGTGGAATGTGGACATTAACAGAGGACTCTCCAGCAGCATTATTCCTCAGACAGCTGCAGAAAATGCAAGTGGCTTCCTAAAGCTTTCATTTTAAAAAAGGTAAAGATCTGTCTGGCTGCACAAAATGATAGGCCAGAAACTGGTGTGACTGGTTGACTGACTGACTGCGAAAAAACAGAATATTGGAACAAGATGAGGCTACTGGGGTTTGTGCATTTTTAAATATTTCATTTCACTCTTTGTCTGACACTCTGCTCCTTTTCTGCAGAAAGCTGACAATTACAGAATGATGACAGCGTGCAGAACTGTTGACGGAACAATTTCAAATCCTGTCGCGTGCGGACGCCTGTCAGGAAGGAAAAAAATTGAATTATGTGTTCAGCTTCCACAAATATAACTCAAGAAGCTGGAGTGAAGTTATGCGTTATTGTAAACATTTGTTTGTTGCCTGCGGTGCATCAGGGTTGCATCAGTGTGGCCGTGTTTGGATCACATTTGCAGGGTTTTACTGCTGCAAAATAAATCAGTTTATGTCTCCAGTTCAGGACAGATGGAGAAGCACAGATCCCAGCGTACGTTTCTGTTAAGGTGTTACAAATTCATGAAACTCTGAGTTGCCCACTTAAGCTGCTTCTGCTCTTTGCCAGTGCAAGTGTCAGCCAGATGGCCCAGGCTCCATTTGGATACCAGAAGGTTCAGAAAGGAGCAGGAGGGAATTCTACTGAGACGCCTATTAAAACAGAGCTATTGCATCTAAAAATGTGCAAAATGGGTAGTTTTAACCTACCCTTCTACCTGCTCACATCAAGCCCAGTTTTTGAAAACTGTAATAAAATCGGGTCTGTACATCAGAGTCAGACAAGAATCGTTCATGGGAGTTTTGGGACACTTTGGTGCAACACCTGTGCTCTGCAATGCTAATTATTTCTGGTATTAAGCCCAGTGGAGGCTGCTCGCTCTCAGAGGGAAGATAATCTGGCTCACCTGCAGGAGGACGCACGCCGCTGTCCTTTAAATAAATACATCAAAGGTAAATCTCTTCACCCTGACGAGGGTGCGGTCACCTGGTTTCCTGCAGACGAGATTGAGCGGTAAAAAAACGGTGAAACAGTTGACTGGAAAAGAGCGAGGCAGGCACCTCTTACTAGCCTCTACTCTCAGGCGGCGGAGCCTGCTCAGGTGAAGCTGCCGGCTGTCTCCAGGAAGCTCTTCAACTCAGTGCCCAAATGCTGGTGTCTGCTTCCAAGCTTATCAGGCTTCCCCAGATGGTGATTTGAGTGCATGTAGGGAGCAAGAGGTGCACTGAAAAGGAAAAGAAGGTGTAGAGGAGGAGAGGAGATGAAACAGACTCTACACCCCGGGTCAAATATATTTAAGTGCTTTTTTCCTCCACCCTATTTCTTCCTGAGGAACCGCGAAGTCATTTCTGATACAAACAAGTACAGTTTGTGTGATAAGTCTGGGAGCTAAATGAAAGTGAAATAGCACCTGGAAACGGTCATATCCAATAAAGACACTCAACAATCAATGGCAAGACCATGATAGCCACTGACCTATTAAATGATATATTTTAAAATATCCATGAGAAAGGAGTAAAAATGCATGTTTTAGCCTAGCACATCTGTGCTAGGCTACTGTCAGTGCTGCTTTGAAAAATGGAAAACTAGCTTTAATAATGAGCTCAAACTCCTGCCTCTGCTTGGAATACATACCTTTTTCACACAGACTGTAGAGAAAGGAGTCATTTTCAAAAAGAATAATCACACTCTGAGTGCCTGGTTGACTGACTGACTGTGATTTTGCGAAAACAGAATATTGCAAAACAAGATGAGGCTACTGGGGTTTGTGCATTTTTAAATATTTCATTTCACTCTGTCTGACGCCCCTTTTCTGCAGAAAGCTGACAATTACAGAATGATGACAGCGTGCAGAACTGTTGACGGAACAGTTTCAAATCCTGTCGCGTGCGGACGCCTGTCAGGAAGGAAAAAAATTGAATTAAGTGTTAAAGGTGTTCTGCCCTCTAGTGGGAGAGTGTCTGCATTAACATTCAAAAACCATTAGTTTCACCCTCATTTCTCCTTAAATGTTTACAGGTTCCCAGTTTAGTACACATGACTGCTTAAACTGAAATGCACGCACATGTAAAGCTAAGCTAACAGCAAGCGTCTACGTGGATCAGATGCTGTGCTGCTACACGTGGTGCTACAGGATGCATCCGTGCAAACTGAAGAGCTAATTGGCTGTAATGTCATCTTATCTGCTTCAGCAGGTTATTGACAGCAACATCCCAGAAGCCTGTTCATCCTTCTGTCAGCTCTTCAGCATGGGAGAAGCCATTATCATCTCATTATGGCTTTCATATAATCCTGACATTTCCTCCATCTCTCTGCCTCTCCCTCACTTCCTGAGCTCTGAGACCTGCAATGCATGACTGTGTTGTAGCTGTAATGGTGCAGTGGTTCGTCTGTGTGTGTGTGTGTGTGTGTGTGTGTGTGTGTGTGTGTGTGTGTGTGTGCGTGTGTGTGTGTGCGTGTGTGAGAGAGAGAGAGAGAGAGAAATAGATAGAGAGAGAGAGGTGGTAATAAAGACAGTTTTAATTTCCTGGAGTTACTCAACAGACAGTTCTTATCCATCTGCTGCTTCACTCTAACAAACTCAAACCTTTAAGTATCCATGATCCTGCACTTCAGCAGAAAAACCTGCATGTTGAACAGAAAAAGAAGAAAAAAAGTTGCACTTGCAATGTGTGTGATTGCTTGTGTTTCCTTGGCTCATGCTTGGTTAACAGTGAAGGAAAGGTCATATGGAATGGGACTGGGATAAATCTGGCGGCTCCAGGATTACCTGTGAAATTAGCAAAACTCCATCAAGGAAAGGAGTAACGTATACACTGTGACTGATATTTGCTCACGATACTGCGATCACGTTTTTTTAAAGGTGTGCAGGGCCTACAGCCGACCTTCTCTCTGAACCGTTTCCTGTGACCCGTCACTGTACATGTTATTAATCTTCCAAAGGCGAACGGAACCCCAGCCAATCCCTGAGAGAGGGATATTGGAGCGATCAATACAAGAAGCCGCTGTAAAGAAAGCAGAGGCAGGGTGATGGTGCTGTGGGCGAAGGTGAGAATCCCACTGCATCCTGCAATTTATCCTGCATGGCACTGCGGAGAACAAAGGCAGACTTCCTTCCACTTCAGCAGCCATCAATAGCTTCCAGGCTGTCTCCCACTGCCACTGCGCCATGATTGCAGTTTGTCAGGTGAAACAAAAGAGAACCTGGAATATTGTTCTCCTACAGACGCTGGAACAAATGTTCACTCTTGTCTTTTAACCCATTTATATTGTTGGAGGAGCCGTAATGCACGGACGTAACGCGCAGCTGAGAAGTCGCTGACCTCCACCGGCTCTCTAACGCTCATCTAAACCTGGAGGGTTGTAGGAATGGTTGCGCTCATGTCTGACATACTGGTTATAAAGGTCAAACTTGCAGATTCTACAACGTTCTGAGGATATTTGTCTTCTCGTTTCTCAATGTCTTTGACACCTTGCAGCACTGAAGATGTAAAATAGACACAGGACCCTTGACCCTTCAGAGGACACAGACCAGTTTAGATCCACGCCCCTGCCTCCATCACCCAGATTTCCACACACATTTGTATCGCGCTCGCCAGCAAGATGCAAAACAGCGTGATCATTAGAATCTGTCTGCTCGCACACAAATGCAGACTCTTCCCTCCAATGACAACGAGCCTCCATTTATTCCAGTCGGGATGAGCAGGAGATGGAATCGACACGAGACCATGTACCAAATGTGTCTAAACATGGCGCAGTTAGCCATAAATCAACAGAGGAGGAACTGGGGCAGTTATTCTCCTCCTGTCTGACTGCACAGACGGGACAGATGAATCAGTGTCTCCACATACCAACAACGCTTTTTTCTGTCCCCCTCGTTTGCTTTTTGTACAGCCAGGCTAATGTGCCACCGCGGAGCTGCCAGATTGGAGAATTCATGTTAGCCAGCTCCGTCCAATCAGGAACAGCGTGTCCAAGCTCAGGCCACTGAAAGGATGCAGATCCAGAAGCCTGCGTGGGTCTGTGAGCCAAAGAACGCCACTGCATTATGAAAACAAAGCCTCATCATCTGACTGTGTCGCCCATCAGAGGAAACATGAATCCTCTTGTTCGGCAAAGCCCAGGCGATGCCGTGCATTCACACGGGTATGTCTGTAAACACAAGCTGTGCGACGTGCACGCTCACCGCTGCGGCCGACACACAAGGGTGTCGGCACACGCACACACTCACACACACAGGCAGGAGCACACAGTGTGCTGTCAAGTAGCAGAAGTAGCAGAAATGGCAGAGCGCCCGGTCATGCTCTCAGGACCATGAGTGATACAGCTCTGCATGGCTGACTGGACTCCAGGCGTCACTGCCGTCATTCTCCTCACCGGAGCCGACCTGCTGTTGCGTTCAAGAACTCACCTCACGCCTGTTCCTGGCTCTGAGTGTCTCCAAAGGCATTGTGGAGTTCAGCTAGTCTTCAAGCCCTAAATGCTTCTTTGGAAAAGAGATTATAGAGCTGTTTTGTAGTTTACATCAGTAGCTTTTAGGGTTTAGGACCGTTTAGGCTTCAGATTTAGCCAACATTTGTGATTGGCTGGATTCAGACAATGATTGTTTGTCATTTGCAACTGAAGAAAGCGGGATCAGCACCTACGCAGCCTCACCCCTGTTAGCAGGCCAGCTGGTTGCAGGGCATTTGTCTGCTCACTACTGCCACATGCTGGATCGGGGGTGTAGTTACAGTTGTGCATTGAGAAAGCTTCTCAGACTATAAACATTTTTATTGCAGTGAAGACAATCCAGAGCAATTTTAAGGTGCTGGAAAGGCTTTCTGATTGAAAATCATCTTCAAACTGAGACAAATTGTAACTCACACAGGCATCACGTCGCCTTGGCTGCTGTTAATGCCACAGAAGTGTCCTGATGCAGTTAAAATCAAACTCCTGTATTATCCATCACTGTCCGGTTCCCTGCTGATCTGATGCGGGTTGATGGAGATGTCAGTTTCTCCAAACCAAACGTATGATGGCGTCTCTCAGGTTTACATGAGTGTGCTCGCTGCAGAGTAGGTCGAAGCGTGCGGCAGACGTCTCATCTGTGACGGTACGTGTCAGTGAAAATGACATGAAGGTGGAGTGAGGAGCGTGTCGCCGAGTTCTGTTTGCCCCCCTTGCGCAGGCAGTGAAGAACGAGACAACACCTCCAGACTGTCAAAGCTAATGAAAAAAAAGCAGCAAAAACAAGACTGCAGGTTGTTCTTCCTGCTCCTACATGGCTGCTGCTTTGTCACGAATGGGCTGTTTTTAAAAAGCGTTCACTTTCTTGCGGATGCAAATAAATTTTAGCAGGTACCAGTTGCTGATTGTCCATCCTGGCAGATGGATCTCAGTTTTTCCTTTCTCTGTTCCTGCTCTTCCGGTGTGAAACAGTATTTAAGGAGGAATAATTCCTTATCTAAGTAGATGGTGCAGGCGAAGAGGTTGTTGTGTGCTCTGCAGTTTGCAAAGCCCCTTGAGGCAAATGTGTGAACAGCGAGAGCCGCATGAATAAAACTGACTAAAGCAGAACAGGGGTGAGGGAATGGAGTAGAACAGCAAAAAAGGAAGAAAAAAAAAGAAAGTCAGTCCATGTGCACCCAGTCCTGTACTCAGCTGCTGAGTACAGCTCTCATGGTGCCATTTGTCCGTCCTCAGCTCCAGAGAGAGCAGCGAGATGCTGAGAGAGACTCTCCGCAGCAGATGGCAGAGTTATGCTCTGCAGAGGTGAGAAATAACCTATTAGGCTGACCACAGATTACAGGCTGCCTCTTCTTTAGTGCTCAGCCTTGAGTACACCTGAACGGATTGGGACTGAGCCCGTGGCTGTAATCAAACTGTTACTCTGAAGCCACTATAGCACCAACCGCAGCTCCTCCTTGTTTTTTTTTTTCTCTTATGACAGCATGGAAAGCATGTTGACTTAGCAATTGCCAGTGAAATGTTCTTCAGTCTTTTAGGGCCTTCTGTGCCGCTGCCAGCAGCCTGGTCAGTTACGTTTCGCTGGATTGACGTCCCTCATTAACTGGATCCACCTTCTGCTGGCGCACTGAGATGTCTCCCACGCTGATGTCT
This sequence comes from Pao palembangensis, assembly GCA_015343265.1. Lineage (NCBI taxonomy): Eukaryota > Metazoa > Chordata > Actinopteri > Tetraodontiformes > Tetraodontidae > Pao > Pao palembangensis. The sequence continues at coordinate 6,960,999 of CM027097.1, read as the reverse complement.
TCCCTTCATTTTCGTCTGCATTTCCAGTGCGTTCCAATTCAGATTTCCAGATTGGGTTCATTCAAAACTACACATTAGATTATCTGATCATGGCGTTCTTCAGGGTTTCTCTGAGGGGGGCTAGATGGGATTCTTTGCCAATTACTGGAGGAAAAAAAAAGAACGTTTTTTTTCTTTCTGCATTACAGAGAAGCACATAGGGATGATAGATTGGAGAGAATTTTAAAGCAATTCCATTCAAAAAATAAGGTGAGCAAATAGACAGATCACTATAATGTTTCTGCCAGAGAGGATATAATAGCTTATTTGTTATCTGGTGTGCACAAAATGAAAAAGAATATCTTTTAAATGCTACTAGAGACATTTTGTTTTTATTGATTTACACAGGATCATATCTCATAACGAACATTTGGAAACAGAAACAGCTTAAAAGATAAACAGCCAGGCCACACGTTTCTGGAAACAATATTATAATGTATCGTCCCAACGGATGTGTTACATCTCTCGTGCGTTTGCAAGCAAATGTTGTAAATGATTTAGCATTAGTATCATAAATTACCATTTTTCCCATAAAACAATCTGACCATGAATGATGCCAGATACATTATATGTCAGTTTCCTACTATTTGTCCATTATACATGTCGGCCAAACCTCTATTTCTGTTAAAAAAAAAAAAAAAAAAAAAAAAAGATAAATGTAGCTGGCAGCCATTTCTGGTGATTTACAGCCATATATTTTTGTGGCATATTCTCAGTGATTTGCCTAATTAGCAGTTAGGATATCAACAAAGTAGCTGATAACAGATGGCTGCAGGGAAGCTCACCGCTATGTTCCACACAAACAGTTACATAGCATCCAGAGAAATCCATTTTTGCTGCGGTACAGAGAGGCATAGTGAGGTCAATCAATTCAGCCTCAGACACCACCATGTTCCCTCTGTTCCTGTGCATCACAGGCAGAGGAAGTGCACAAAACTGGCAGCGTATTAGTGGCAAACAGTCATACACAATATAGCGTATGCTCATGTTCCATTTTCCCACCTCTTCAGACCCGCAGGTTTTCCGCTTTTCCATCCGTTTATGATATAAGCAGCTCATTCTTTCTGCATGTCTTTGATTATTTCAGATGTGAACTGACGCAACTAAACAACTGCGCTTCCTTGCAGCTCAAGACAGACCAAAGGAAATGGAATATTAATCACGTCCCACATGGCTGCTGTGAAACACATTTAATGGACAAGCCTGACACAACCTATTAGGAGAACCACCGGGATGAAAAGCATGCTAAAGCTATAAAAGCTCACGTAAGGGCTTGCAAAGTAGTTGCAATCAGCTTTGTGGCGGCAGGAAACAAGACCACCAATAATGGCGAGACTCTATAGGTGCGTGCATGCATTTAACCAAGAGGTAAAAAGATGTTGGAAGGCATCTAAACAACCAGAAAGGAAAGAATACTGCGCAGATGTGGTTGTAGTTGCCGTATTTCAGTGTCTGCTCTACTGCTTCTCTGTCAAACATCAGCTGGAAACATCACATGCCAGTCAGGGCCTTTGAACCAAGGCCGCTGTGAGATTAATAAAACAATAATGCAGCTCATCGTCACATCGAAAACAGCGGCTGGGAATGTGCCACTGCGAAACAAACACATGCAGCCGAGCCTGCGATATCAGCTCGAGCGTGGGCAGACACGCTGACTACGCACACGGCACGACCGGGTTCAGACTGTTGCTGCATTATTGAAAAAGGTTCATTAAAAAAGGTTAACTGTCTGTTAAATCCAACAACGGTATGGTATTCACACATGCGACCTTTTCATGCACCACACTGGTAATTTCACACATGGACAGCTGGTAACGTTCTTGGGACTCTGCCGGAAAAGTTGGCTGAAATCAGTAACATGATTGAGAAAGTGCAGTAAACATGTTTAACTGATTTTTCACGCATGCTTTTGATAACGTAATCTTACCCAGACGCATCATCCCGCAATCGCACAGGGTGCATGTGTGGATGACAAATTAGGGATTCCCGTTCCACATTTCAGCGTTATGGCAGAATTCTGCAACCAAGCGGAACGGAATCCATCAGGCCTGAACCACAATTCAGGAGCAAATAATCTCCGCTTTGAGCATCTCTCCCTGTGTTTCATCTTGAGACCACTTGACCAGAAAAACAGCCTCGATTAGAATTCCATATAGAAAGAAGCACCTGATAAACAAAAATCCTTTAAAAAATTTTTTATTTAATGTTTTAACGCGCTTAGATTCCAGTAATGCCTTCGAAAAGATTTGCATGCGACCTGTTTCGAGTCAAATTCAACAAGTTTTGATGCTCAGAAATCTGAAATAACGCTCCTGAAAAGCATCTCTCCTGGTAAATCTGCTGCTGCGTTTGTGCACTTAGCAACAGAAATGAGCCATCTTTCAGGACAATAGAAGCCACAAATGTCCAGTATTTCTTCTCAGCCCTGTGCAGTATCCTGCACTGCTGGCTTTTAATAACAGAAATGGTGTACACTGTGCAGACTGCTGCGAGCCCATCATCATTAATGCTGTGCTCACACACTCTGACAGACACCCAGATAGTGACAGAGAACAAGAGAGATGTAGCAGAGAGCGTCTCTGAAATGTTCATCAAAACAGAGCTAATGTAGGATAGCTCCATGTGAAACAACCCTGACCGCTGGACTCAATGTGTCTCAAATATGGAGGTTTTATCCTCAACATTAAGCAGCAGAACAAAGAACTAGTTCTCCTTGTGACATCACAGCAGTTTCCTGCAGTATGGGTGTGTTTCGCAGCTGGATTAGAATCACATTAGCTGGTTTGTTAAGACTGTTGGCATAGTCGTTTTAGCAGCGAGGCTGGATTGTACCTGCCTGACCTCCTGACTGCAGGAATATTCGCTTCAGTGTATTTGTTCTGACGTTCAGAGCCTCGTACACTGACTGTGACTCTGGGTGTAGGCAGCTTGTTATTCGGCGCTTTGGTGAAAAACAAAGAGCCGCCTGCTGTGTTTGGAAACACGGTGACAATAAATCTAAAGAGTAAAGTTTGCAAAGGCGACAAACATGAAGGACGTGGAGAGGAGCTCGACTATGAGTGTTTGTGTTACTATCAGGGAGTTCTTGCTAATGCAGCTCCATCACAGCTGACCCCAGGTCAGATAAATAAGACGTTATATGGTAGTCATGAGATCTTACATTTTCCAGATGGATGATGACTGTTGACTTGATGACTTGATGACTTGCTAGCTTCCTCTGTCCTCTCTCCTGTGCACGATTTCTTTGTGTTGTAGGGCAAACAGTAAGAATAGATTCTGAAAGAACCCAGCAGCTCCTCTATTATACCTACCACTGGTTTAGAACACGGGCTGAGCTCTTCACAGGCCTCCGTCTTGGCCTCCTTCCACGGGCCGCTTTTACACTGTTTGCTTTTACAATCGATTTAAACATTTTCACTGGTCGCTTTAGAAGCACATCTAGTTACAGAGAGATGGTAGCTCAGCATGAGCCTGAGGCCCCATCGTGGAGCCATTCTGCTCCTTCAGACACGGAGGTAAGAGAATAGAGACAGCCAGACTTTTGTTTTTGGGGCCACTGGGCTTCAGAAAGACCGGCTCCAGGAGACGGAGCTTCAGTGATTCGTTTAGGTTTTCTTAAAACCCATTTCAACAGACTTTTATGTGTCTTTCTGTCTTGTCCAACTAGTACACCCAACTTATTTTCCAGTCACGTCCAGTAAAGCTGCATAATCAAGATAATTGTTAGCTTACTGTCATATAGAAGATGCAGCACCTTCCCAATGTTCAGTGGAACGACCTCAAACGTTTCCTTGCATGCGTCCACAGTGCCCTCCTCAGGGCTTCCTCACTCAGATGTGTGGCTTATAATCAAGTCTCCATACAGCAGACAGAGCCATTTCAGCTGTAATTGCTAAACCTTGACTTTTTCAGAGCTGAAAATCCAGCTTTAATCACACAAATGTTGCTCACTGCTGTTTAATAGGTGTCTGTGAGGATTCAAGTGGGGCAAGTGTGTTTGTGCGCTCTGGCTTTGTTCCAGCTAAGAGAAGAAATGTTTAAAATCTTTAAAGCTGCGTCATGCAAACTAAAGTTCAGCTTATAACACAGCAAACCTTTTTTTCAGTGTCTCAGTCCCACATCACCCATGAACCCAGTAAACCTGTTGCTTTTTGCATTTTAAAGTGGAATTACAGTATATCAGCTGTTCTGCAATAAACCTCTAATCACATTAGATATAAGATCGTTATCGGGATCACAGGACCGTCTTCTGTGTTTGAAGCCCTGGGAAATTACAATCTACTCCAGAATCCTTATTGAAAAGCTTTCAGTGGACGTTTGCCGTCAAGTCCAGCCTTAGTGCGAAATCAATAAATCATCAATACCGAGACTGGAGACAGTTCATCAGGACAGACGGCTCGTCTCCTGATAGCTTCATAGCAGGATAATTTACTGCACTGGTGCACTCTGGGACTTGTATGGTACAACTGGGGTTGATAAACTTGGTAGAACATATTTGAACTGACATCAATGAAATAGTAGAGATTTATCAGAGCGCTGATGCGGCCTTATATCATCTCATGATGGCGCAGGCATGATCCTGATGGCTGCTTTGTTGGTACTGACAGCTTTTATGGATTGTGTTTGACGCTGGTAGGGTTAGAGTAGCAACAGGATGTGTGATCCGGGACTTTGGCGATGGATCCCAGAACTTCGTCTCCCTCTGGCCCTGCAAAAATTACCCGTATTCATTTTTCTGCAACATTAATTTTATGTCTCCTCTCATTCTGCAAAGGAAACTGCAGTTGTGCACATTATCAACACACAGATGCAGTCAATAACCCAACAAACGCACCTGCCATCCTATTTCTTTGTATGTTTGTTGATATTTTCTGTCTGTGGTGTTAATTATGAGATCAAACATATTGTCTCCACAGTAATGGTGGCTTTTCTCTTCTGTTACTGTTGCTAATTAAAACTATTGATGTTATGTCATCATGCAGGGAAGAAAACGGCGAGAAAATCCATAGCCTGTGTGTCCATCATTACACGCTGTTTACAGGGGGAATTACAGACGTATGTGGAGGGTTACTCCTCTTACTTCTACTTGTAACCACTTTTGAAGTCTTGGAAGGTTCAAGCCTTCCAAGACTTTGGACTGCAGTTTTCTAGTGGATCCTCAGGTCGCCACTGTCTGCTCCACTTTTCTTCTTCTTTTCTTTACCTGCACCAATATTATAGATGCAGGAGAACCAGACCCATCGTCCCCAGCTCTCATCCTTTATTTCCTTTGTGTCCCCCTGTCTGGGTTTCTCTTTTTGCCCCCTGCCTCTCTCTTTCTCTCTCCCTCAGCCCCTCCACTGACAGCTGGATTACCGTGTATCAATGCAGAGCCAGAAAGCGGCTGCCAGACAGAATCATGTTTTGTCTCATCCTTGGCTCCTGCGCTCTGATGAGGGCCAACAGCGTGTTACAATGGGAACAAGAGGAAGCAGAAGGAAGGTGTGATGAGAGGCGAAAATGACAGGTTTGTGTTCTTGTACGCATTCGGCTCTATGTGCATTTACGGCAAACCTGTTTATCTGCATAAACAGGTTTGACTGACGAGTTTTCCCATTGCAGGTAGATATTTACGTGTAATTTAAAGCCATGTCGCCGCGCATGTATACATCCATCCTTGTCTTGGTGGAGGAGTCTGCTGTGCTCATGCGTCATTGCTGTTTGAAGGTTATAAATGATTATTGCTGCAGACGCCGCGGCGAAATTGCACCACGATGAGAAAGATTCTCACTGGCTTGCAGGCTGAATATTGGATTTTCCAAAAAGTCAATAAAGCGCATGATCATTAAAGTGAATAAATATTCTCTTGCCTTAAAGCTATTTCGAGATTTATTTTCTGGAGCTCGATTGTGGCCTTTTATTATTTACAGTATTCTGCTGACACCCGTGCTCTTAGTGCATGTAGTGTCTCATATGAAACTGAAAAGAGGAGCGAGGAGGAAAAGCTGCCAATAATCCAGAGACAGCTCTATTAAAATGGATTACCTCTCCCCACTTTCGCTCTTCCACCGCCTTTCTGAAAATATTGTATGAGATTTCTGTCAGGGCTCGCTGCAATGGATTGCCTTTTTGTATATCTGTTTCCCAGAAGAGCAGATGTTATTTTGGAGCTGCTGAAAAAGTCCAGTAGTAAGAGAAAACTGAGAAGGTAAAAAAGAAAAGGTATGGCGAGGGAATATCCTGAATTGCAGCAATTATCTGCTGACCATGATGGACTCCATCAGCGGCTGCAGCAGGTTCCTCAAGAGGAGGCACGATGTTGGTAAAAAGCATCGCCTCAGTGGTGTTATTAAAGCTCGAATACTACAGCCACTGGAAGGTCGCGCACAGGAGGTAAAGCTCCAGCTTCCTGGAAGAGGCCGAGGTGGAGTGCATTATGTGATACCTAGCTGTACCAAGCCCACACAAGTCACGTCTGGTGTATCCTTGTTTTATCCGGGTTTCCAGCTCATCACCCTCCGAAGATGGTGATACATCAGGGGAGCGCTGCCCAATGGCTCATCCTCGTGTCGCTGGGTCGGCCCGATAGCGCCTCTCCTCATCTGCTCGCATATTGTTTCTGATTATTTACAGCGTGGCAGGTAGACAGGTGGGGGGGGTTGATTTGTATTCATCTGGACCTACAGGGTACGTGACAACCTGGAGGGAAAGGAGGAGTGAGCAGATAAGATTGTGTGTTCAGGAGGATATATATCTCGGCGCGTGTGTCCAGGTGTGTACGTCCCAGCGGCTGTTTGTTTTTGTGCAGAGCAGCTCACTCCTGCACATCCAAGTTAATTAGGTTATTTATGAGGGAGGCGAGTGGAGGTAAATGAAGACTTAGAATTGTTACTTATCCTGACAGAGCAGGATAGCAGAGAGATTAACTACGCGGGTCTCAGTTCTTGTGGGATTGATGACTGCTGAGCCACTGGAAGACGGACCCAACCATTCTCCGTGCATCCCGCTGCCCACGCGTCACCTTGTCTCAAAGTTGTTTTCAGCTGTTGTGTGGAGCTGAGGGTGCTTTTGGAGCGTGATGTGCTGAAATCCTTTCACAGTGCAAACTTTAACTTCTAATTTCACCGGAAACTGATGATTTGCAGAATAAATGTCTGAATAAATTACGTGTTTCAGGTTAGGGAACACAAAACTTTACCGTAACAGTGCATTTCTCCTGCTGTAAGTATTTTCCTTCATATTTTCCTCTTAATCTACATTTCCATGCCTGCTCTCCAGCTCTAGTACAGGAAAATCAGCCTTTACTGGTGATCTTAGATCCCTAAGACCCTTGTAACCCTCAAGGTAAGGTGAGCACTGGCCTTCTTCGATCTATAATACACATATTTCTAGTATTTCAGTATGTATTTTTCCATTTTTGCCACTCTGTGAGGGTAGTTTTGCTGCTTCTGCCTTGTCTTGCAGCCTGGAATTTACAGCCTGCTGCGCTTGTGGTTTAGTGCTGCTTTTTGTCACGTTTAGATTTGTAATCAATTCTGTTCGAGATTAAATCAAATCCTCTGAGACTTCTGTGGTTATATCCTGTGTTTTAGTGGCAAATTTACAGAGCAGGCTCAATAATAATGTTGTAGGCAAAGACGGGAGAAGGAACCTCTGCATGACTGCAACCGAAACATCCAGAGAAAGATGATGAAAACAGCCAGAAAATAGATGAATGAAATTGTTTCAACCTTCGTTTTCTCATGTGTACAAACACGGACTCTAGTTCTTGTGTTAATGTGAAGTAAGACCCTGAGCTTTTAGTAGCTGCAACCATGACATAAATAAGACAAATACAACACTATAATGGGCCTTTTGCCATGTTAACAAAACCATTACATTACTGGAATTATACCCTATCTAATGTGTAATGCGTTACTGGTGTTAGCGGTCTAATTTAGCAGTCAACCTTCTGTTGTGTGAATGCTCAGTTGTTTTAGGTCTCCAATTGTGACAGGAAAGGGTCGTCCATTTCTCTCTGGAGCAGTGTGATGGTCAGGAACAGTCACCCGGAGCTTTCTGTGCTCATAACAGTCGGTTCAGGACAAGAAGATATCCACATAATAGCTAAGAAGGAACCACTTCTTACAGTAGTTGTTGAAAGCCGCTGCCAGATGCCTGTATGAAACATGACTGCCTTGAATTAATTAAGTCCTGTTGAAATAGGTTCTGAGGGTCACACTTCGGGTGATCACATGTAAAACACACACTGCAGAAGCAAGCTAATGGTAAAAATCTATTTTCACCCTTTAGACTTGCTGGAGTGCGCTTATTCAGCTGGAACCATCCGAGGCTGGTAGAACTGACAGTAATGAGCACATCAATAAAATACCTGAGGTCTGCCACCTCAGCCCTCCTGTCCTACCCTCCTGATGAATCGAAGCCTCCGAAGATGCTCACTTCTTGGCCAATTTATGGCTATAATATGGCTCCTACAGCTCCCAGCCAATACTGCGGAGTGAGTGCTTTAAAAGCCCGCGTGTGGATGAAGATGTAAAGACACGTGCAGTTCTAATCCTGGGGTTCAAATGAAGACAAATTTCATTGCAGCCACCAGAAAAATTTGGGAACAGGACATCTAAGTGGGTTGTAACTTTCAGAGATCATTAAGAAAATGGATTTACACACTGAGAAATGCTCTTATCCCCCTTTTCTTTAAAGCTTGGTTCAAAAATTTAGAGCACTATAGACTTTATGTGAAGGTGGTTGTTATCAGGTGTCTTTATTATATTTCTTTACTGTTCTTTTGCGCTAAACTAATCAGGTAGCGTTACAATTATAATTTGTGTCTTCTTTATTGTCTGTCAATCCACATATAGCCTGATGAACGCCTCCATGATGTCAGCTCATGCGCTCGTGTAATAAACAACATGCAAATAACTGAGGCGAGCGGCACATCATTCTCAAATCAGCTACCGGTGGCGCGGTAATGGCCAAGAAAAAGCGAAACTCAAATCTCAATCAGGCAGCTCTGTCATTTGAAATGACACAAATGAACAGTCTGTAAAAAGTGACACCTCACTGTCCAACCACATCATCCCTGCATATACATCAGGTAGCACCTGTCACAGCACGATATGCAAATGATTACTGGTTTCACGTGGTGCACATGAGGGCTGTCTGCTACACTTGCTATAAAACTGGAGCCATATATTTTAACGCTCGGTGAAATAAAGCAGAGGCCCCACCATCATTTTTACTGCTCAGTATGTTTTTGTGTGCTTTTTCTTCCAGCATTCAAGATTTTTCTTCCTCCGATAGCACAAATGCATCATAGCATGTTGTGCAGAAGGTGAACTTTATCATCCTTCATGCAACGAGTCATTATTCCACAGCTGATGCATTGTTTCCGCAAGTTCTTTTTTCTGACCCCTGACCATGAACCCCGGGAAACAGTGTCATTCAGTTATGGAAAGGGAAATGTGCATTTAGCAGGGAGAAACCTGGAGCAGGAACAGCCATATTTCATTGGTAAAATTCACATGTTCTAACTGTCTCCCTCAGAGTTCCCGAGGACATTTGAAACCATGTTCAAGAATAACTTGCACTGTTGTTTTTCTTTTTTTTTTACCCGGGGTATCATATGCATGATGCATCCATTAAACTTCCTTGTCCATGGGTCACGTGCAGCTTCAGTTATCAGTATTGGTCTTTGATGCAAATGAGAACTTTATCTTCTCCTCTTTGTCTCCCATTAATAATGACACCAATTAAGGATTCACATCAGCTAGGTGACTCTGTCATTGTTATCGCCTCTCAATAAACATGGCCTCTTTTCTCTCATCCTTTCTGCTTTATTAGCAAGCCAGGCTGCATCCTGGCTCTCAGGAAAAGGCATGAATCAATGGTAGAGAGCAGACACACAGATGGCTCTTCATTTAAAAAATATAATAAACATCCTACTTAGACAACAGGTGAATATTGCACCATCAATACACGCTGACAAACACGTGAAAACAAAGAACCACGCAGGGCACAAATAAACATCCACTACTATAGATATGCATGATGAAAAGACAACCAACGGCGGCCCAGAGACCACCCTGTCCTGGAGTCAAATAAAATGAAGCAATAATACCAGAATAAACCACTCTGAAGACTGGAGCATCACCATACATGAAAGCCAAAGCTGAGCAATCATAAATACAATCATGTCTAAAACGAGTCCTGCAGGAAAAAATGCTGAAAGAATTGTTGAGGAGGGTAAACTTTGAGAAGGGCGAGAGGAGGATGGGAGTTGTGATGATGAAGCTTTCGGCAGCTCTTTTACCAGCACACTGACGCCCATGCCACATGAAGGAGCATCCATGACTTGGAAGCTTTTTGGGGTGATACAACAGTGATAACGGCCAAAATTGACTAATCTTGACAGAATCCAGAGGTCAGATTGAAATGGCCTTCAAATCATCTAAACGCTCCTCTTCGGGCCAAGGACGGGGTGCCCCAACACTGCTTGCAAATCTTTTATCATCTTACCTCTGTCTCCCCCTCAATCCACGTAAACTCGGAATTCTTTTCACGCTTCATTAGCTCGCCCACCGACTTTCCATTTAAACCTATTACTTTACAAAACTCAGCCATGCACTCTGCTGATGATGTTCTCAAAACCTCATTTAAGATTTCATTGCCACGAAAATGAGTTCTGCTGTAATTCATGAGTAATAATGACGTTTGGACCGCTGATGCTACACTTTCGTTCCTCTTTTCAATTTGCAGGCTGTTTCACTGGGTAAACTCGATAGGGATGCTCCCTGGAACGCTACCAGGAAGGATTAATTCTCACATGATGACACCGATGCTGAAAGAGGGAAACGCGTTCAACATAAGACGCTGGGGGACGCTTAGAGACAAACCGTACACAGATGATGAGGCCTTCCAGTAACACTTGCAGGAGACATGGTCAGAAGATTTTTTTTTTTGCCCTCATAAATCTGTAGGTCCCCATCACCTTGACATCTTAACAAGCTCCGTCCATCCAAATTCCATTTGCCACAATCAGACGTGATGATTTCTCTCCCTCCGGGCTAAATTATCTCTCGTATATCATCATTTCCTTGAGCCCGAGCAGATGCTCTGAGCAAAATGAGGTTGGGAAGGGTGCATCAAATTAATCTAAATAATTGGTCCTAGCTTATTTGAGCAGGCTCTCGCGCAGATCTCAGACGGTGTAATGAAGTTGCGACCTCCCCCAAGATGAGGCTGGCCGGTGGGCCCCGTTCATGTGTCATAAGCGTAATTAAGTGGTAACAGCTGAAGGGAGTAGGGATGCCATGACAGCACGCCCCCGACCCCGGTGCTCATAAATCATAAACTTTGCATTGTTGCCCTAATTGCAATTATAAATAACGCCATCAGAGCTGCTGAATTATTCATAATGCTCTAATCGAGGTATTTAGAGATATTTTATGTGTGCTTACTTGTATAATGTACACACTTATGCTACCAACTCTTGGGAGGTGTGCAGGCAGGCATTAGCGAAAGCAAACAGATGGAAAGAGGAGTATAGGAGATTATATGATGCTGAGCATATGGTGAGGACTTGAGCGTTTACTGGTGCCAGAGGATGGATGGATGGATGGATGGATGGATGGATGGATGGATGGATGGACCAAGCAGCAGCCATCTTTGTCTATAAATACACTGTTTTAATTTTCGTTTTTTGGAACATGGTAGTTGGTACAGCAGGAAAACAGAGCAGAACCCTTCACCTTGGCTGAATATCTTCTTGGAAGTCGGATTAAATGAATGTCATTTACATCAGAAAAACACCAGTCTTCAGATCACAATCCAGACCACGACCTCTGCAGAGGTTCCATGTCACCATCTCGCCCCGAAGCATCTTGATGAAGAGCGTCTGAAAGGGTGATTGATATGCAGAGTGTGATGGTTAGGTCAGATGATCAGAGGGATGCAGAGTGGGGATGTTTCCCTTTAAATCGCTTTTATAAGGAAGACTTTGAAATTCCGTGAACCTTTGTCACCCGCTCAGTTGTTCTTTGCCATATTTAGGAAATAACAATAAAAGCCAGATGAAAATCAGTTAATCTGCTAACACCACTCCTTATTGTACTGAAACATCTATCCGTGCTTATTTTCTCGGTTTTAGTATTTTTTTTTTTCTGTAGAATTTGCTGTTATCTAGTCAGGATCTAACCACAATTGACCTGCTAAGCGACCCATGATCCCAGCAAACCACTGCCTTGTTTCTATACGAGAAACTCGTATATTACTTAAAAGAACATTTCAAGCCTATAAGAAGGTAAAGACACCTTTACCTTTAAATGATCTTTTTGCCATTAATGTATTCCATACTTGTGTGTGTTATTTTCCATTTCTGTTTATAAATGTGTGAAAGGAGCCAAAACAGAAGGACACAAAGGTGCAGAAGTTTCTTCCACAGCAGTGCGCATTAATATGAAATCATCTCCTCTGAATGAGGTCAGTGCAAACACAGAAAATGAGAGCTCAGTTCTGGTGCTTTGTTTCCAGCTCTGGGCTGAGGGAGGATAACACAGAGGGAGCGTCAGCCGTTCTTCCAGGGAGATGGAAACGTGCTGGGTGTTACCGTGATTTACTGTGACAGCCATGCCCCCGTGCAACATTCATTTAAAGCGTGCTTTGTCCATTTGTATTTATTAATGTGTGTATGGGGGTGGTTGCGCACAGGCCAGTCAGTCTTGATGAACACGGAAAAGTGCTCATTTCCCACCCAGGTGGGATCAGACGACGCCTTCCTTTAAAAACCAATGTGCTAAGAGATGGTCTCCGTTCATCACATTTTGGTAGACTGATCAGGAGAAAGGAGTGTGAACAAGACAGAGAAATCCCTGAAGCGCAGGATTTTAGACCTAATAATTTCACGAGAGGCTGAGCACTGTGAAAATTACGCCATACTGGGGGGAGAGCCCGCTTACCCAGCATCATCTGGGAGGTATGTCTGCTTTAACTACATTTTCTGTGGAAACACGCCGCCAGGTCAGGCACACAATCACGCTGCTGTTCCTTCCATTCTGACCCATCTGTTTAACATAGCACATTACTAACGCAATCAGCAGAATTTGGCACGGAGACAGATTCATTTGGAAATCATGCTACTCCCGTTGGGTCGGGAGTCATCCCGACCTGATTGGATTTTCACCTGTTTGCAGCGACTTTTATGGCTGTAGATTGAGTTTTAGAACTTGTGAAGTAATCCTACAAGCAGAACCTCTACGGCCTTGTGAACTTCTTGAGTATGTGCTGGGGATCCACACTTTGAAGTATCCACTTTCTGCCATTTATGCTGCTACATAGTACAAGTACTTGTAGCATACTTACTAACTCACACTAGCTTTGGACTGAATTGGAGCAATACATTGGTGGCAACAGATGATGCTTCACAAGTACATGAGAATGCAAGAACACAAGTAGTTCACTACAAGAAATGGCTAGTTTTGTAAATACATGAATGGATTTTAATCAGACCACTAGGTGTCACCAAATCACCCACAAAGAAATTTAATACAAAAATTTTAAGTTAAAATGACTTGAGGAGAACATGATCAGAAAAGTGACTTACCGTAATCAGTCTTCCAGAAGTATCCATGTGAAGAGAAGTCTAAAGTAAAGGGGGAGGAGGGGTTTATTCCTTTAGGAGAATCTACCAGCAGCAGGTGATGAAGATTCTTTAGATTCACTTCCATTAACCCAGTCACACTCAGGCAAAATGTTTTGATTCACGTTAACTGATTTTTTTTTGTCTCTGGAATTTCTTATCACCTCTGTGCTCTATTCCTCGGCCTTCTCATCTCTCACAGCGCCAGTGTGTGTCCACGCCTCAACAACGTTTGTTATGCAGGTTCATGAGATCAAGTGAAGGTCTGTCATTCCCAAACTTGCTCCTTCACTCGCATCCGAATGGCTGCCTGTCTCCCCGCGATACCACAGTAAGCATAAAACAGCCTGACACGGAGCACGGCTGTCTGCCTCACAGAGAAAGAGGCACGCAGGGGCCGTGTTCAGGGGCCAGCCGACTCACGGCTCTGATTTGCTCTAAGATGATTTCTCTGTGAGATGGTCAGGCAGGCGGTGTTTGTTGCAGCGGTTTGTTTCCGCTGCCGGTCATGCAGCAGCTGCTTGAGCTCTACTACAGATAAGACAGACGCCCACTGGAAACAAGCTGCCACTTAGAAACACGCGCACCCTCGTTCTGCAGTCACGGCAGCCACAAGTGTGACCCCCGCAAATGTGATGAGGTCATTACATCCGACACAGGCAGAGCCGGAGCTCAGAGGCTGCTCGGCAGTGAGACAGAGACGAGTACAGCGTGTTCTCCGAAAAGGCCGGAGGTCACAGAAGGCTATATGCATGTCTTCATCGGTGCAGACAGAGGATGGGGAGCCGCTGACATCACACTGGGCTACTCGCAATGACACAGACACACTAATTATTGCTTCAACCTCCTGCTCCGCTTCGAATTGACTCCTCTCCACCTCACGGCTGCCATTTTCACCTGCGACATTTTGACAATCTCTCTTAAATCTCTTGTTCTCCTCTGCTTGAACTTTTTTTTTCCCTATGTCGCTTGAACTCACACAGTCCTATGCAGCAATTAGATATTATAACATTTATATTCTGTTTAAGGTCACAATGTCTTACTCTAGCTTTACTTTCTAGTGTTTTTAATAAGCTTGCTCTATAGTCTGTTACACACTACATACAGTATGAGTCATAGAAGCGCCCTCTGGTGGTGAGAAGGAGATAAAGACTTGAATTTCTCCTTCATAGATAGAGATCATATCTTGTTTAACTATTTATTTATTTATTTATTTATTTAAGGCAACAAGAAAAGCAGAGCTTGTGTGTACGGTTCTTTGGTTATTTGCGTTGCTGAGCGGACAGACATGGGTGTGCGGCGCAGCCTGAGAGAGGGACAGAAATTATACAGTAATACTACAGAAGCACTACAGACAAAAGTGATATTGTTCTAAAGTTCTGCCACCACATCAAAGGCACTATGTTGTTGTAAATCAAGGCCATTGATGGTTAAGTGAGGATTTAGCCTACAGATCTAGCATACAGGGTAGTGGAAAGTCAGACAAAGAAGAAGCTTCAGTATATATAGAGAGAGATGGATGCTCTAATAAAAGGGTTTGGTTTGCAGGAACACAGGGTGGGTTCTTGTTTGTGCTCAAGGTTGGCACTCATCTGGCTGATATGAAGGAGACTTGGCAGAGCAGCCAGCTAGCAGCTAGCACACCTGGGGAACAAACGTGACAGATGCTGATAGACCCTGACACAGACTGATAAGCACTCTCCCACAATCCACCAGCGCTGCAGAATCCTTATCATGCTTCGCACCAAGCCAGGCCTGCTCCTCTCTGCCCCGTTGCCACCATCACCGCTAACGAGCCATTGCCCTGATGGGCTTGGCGGTGACGAACGCTACTAGCCATCAAATTACACTTGACTGCTGTGATTAGTCACCGGTAACCAGAATATTTTATTGACATCCGCAGGCTTGACTGAGCACCGCCTCCAGATGCAAGTGTTATGATTTTCCATAAAGCAGGATCCCATGAACAGGGGGAATGAGCAATATGGATATTACATCGGTTACACGCAGAATGGCCTGTAAAATGATGTGTGGGCTGAGAATAATGAGATGCACAAGCTTGTTGTGCTGCTGGGTTATCTTCTGAGGGGAGGTAGTGCTCAGCTGATGCTGAAAAGATGCGACAGAAATATTAGATATAATGCTGTACTGTCATTATTTAAATAGATACAGCAGAGGTGGAAACCAATGGATGGGATCTACTTTATCTTTGCAAGCTTTTTAGTGCCCATTTTTATTCATGAGGAATGTCACCAGAGGTTACCAAAAAAGGTCCTTCAGTGGTTGGTTCTTCACTCTTAATTCAACATACTGGAGTTTGCAAACTTGCTGTAGTTAACACTCTATCTGTACCTTAAAAAGTCGCTATTGTGGGCAAAGAAGGCGACCTGAGGTCAAACATTAATAATCCTTAATCAGCCCAGGCCAAACTTGGATGCTGGTGTGAACCCCCAGCATGTTACATCCACAGCATCGCTGTCAGTCAGAGGTGCTAGTTAAAATGCTTATAATTTTTATTGACCCAGCACCATCGATCTTGTACACTCCTAATCAGTGTTAACCCCCCGCTGACCTTATCACTTTCAGTTATGCCAATCAGAGTTTTGGACTGCTGTAACTGGGATGTGATCCTTTGGAGGGCGGACAGGTGGGAATCAATGAGAGTAGAGACAAACGGCTTTGGGCCAACTGGCAGTGGTTCCGGACGGATGGTCTTGGGCATCAGACGATGGCGTTCTACACCCCATGTTTCTCTTTTTGCTGTGGGCAAAACCGTTGTGCTTTAACTGAAGCTCCCTGAAATATCTCAAGTTATACTCAAAAGAGCATGACTGACAGACATAACTGTTTTTCCACAAAAGGAGACTATAACTCCTGAAATGACAGCTAAAAAGCTTTAGGAGTCTTACCTGTTCAATCCGTATGAATACTGCCTCTTAGCAGGCACTTAGGCACTTCCTTCTACAAATGGGGGGGTGGGGGGGACACTTAGCAGAACAAAGGACTGAAGCATGATTGGTGATCTGCAAATGTACCTTTAAGTGTGTCGCCAGAAACAAAACACGGATGATCAGCAGCACCATATTTGTTGTGGATTTCTCAAAGTACAGTTCATTTTTTAAATTGTTTTCAAGATGCATATGTCAAAAGATAAAAGATGAACCCTGCTGCACACTCCGCTATTACACTTAATAGAAAAATATCTCTTTACAATGATGACACAAGGACCGCATGTCATGGAAAGAGGTCTTTTTCTGATACAAGGATGTAGCAGAGGCATAATGAATGTGGTGGAAGTGGGGTTAATTTAGGGAGGGGGAAGCTAAGGAGGCTGGAAAGCCTGGCCTCTGCACATCCATCTGAGCAGGCGGGTGAGAGGCTGTTAGAGCTCTGTGTGATCCTCTCTGGCAGCATCATTCAGACATTCATCCTCAGCAAATAGAGCAGCATCTGTCACATTGTGACTGTGGCTGAATTACCTCCACATATTCTAAATAGAGAGTGGAAAATAAAAAAAAAAAAAAAAACACGCTCTTGCTTGCCCATTACCGCTAACCACAGTCGTGGATGCGTTGTCATGGTAACCAGCAGTCACATTTCAAAACACATACGGGCAATGACTCACTTTCTTTAGCAGATTAGAAGAACAGATGGCAAAGTCTCACTAAAGCAGATATCTCGCCTGGCCTGTACTCTACAGGTATGCCACAGGGGGCGCCAAAAGTGTCAAAGTGTCATTTTTTCAGTGATTAAGGCCAGGAGAAGGTTAAAGACTGGTTTGGAGGAGGAAAATTTGTGTTATTGCTAAATGCCAGGACAAAAATCTACTCCTAAAATGATGGTAAGATTGATAGCGTTAAAGCTAACATTAGCGGCTACTTTTAGTTAAGGACCACCGCAGACATCTGTTTAACAATCTGGATTTTTTAATGACACCATTACTCCAGATACCGCTTTTTTGGACATCAGTGAGTGGCAGCTGTTCACTCACAACCTTGTGCAAATGTTTATCATATCGAGCAATGTTATGAAATAAAATCACTAGTCAACGTTTTCACTTGTCAGATATGCGTCATCTTTACTCTGCGCTTCATCACGGAAAAGTTTACGCAAATCACGTTAAATATTCCCACAACTCAGACTGTCCCTTATCAGCATGGCTCAGACTCGGCCTGCACTGCGCAGATTCAAAGGTTAAACCCAAACCTGCGTACAAAGAGAGTAGCAGAGGCGGTTATGGGTACATATTTCCATATTTCATAAAAGGTTACGCCTTGTCTGGTGTCTATAAAAGGCATAAAAATCTGAATAGAAGCGTAATTGTAGCTTTTACTTCGGTGAACATATGTTGTACATCTGCGTGTCTGTAATGGTGGGTTACAGCCGGGGAAGGTAAAGTATATGATGTGATAGGCCATCCCTGACCTGAGCCAGAAATAATATACAACGGTGACAGATTAGCCTGAAGACGGCAAAAAGACTGGCGTCCTCCTTGACGTCATTTCTGCTCCAACTGTTAAATGCCACTGTTTGATCTTTTCCATTTATCAGGCTGTTTCTCTCTCTCTCTCTCTCTCTCTCTCTCTCTCTCCCAGCTGCTTCTGACCATCACGCTCTCTCAAGCTACTTACAGGATGCCAGTCAAACGCAAATTACATGGAAGGAACAATAAAGCACGTCTGTTTAATCCCGTCCGCCGTTTCCGTAACTCCTCTGATCATGTCTTCCAAGAAGAGTGGTTCTCCAGTTCATCGTTCCTCATTCCCGACCTGTCATGTGTCTGCAGAGGTTTGTGTGATACCCACAGATTGTCCTTGGTCCTTCCACCATGATGGACTCCATCCACCAACCTGAGTATCATAAAATCCTTTTTTTTCAGGGTGCTTTGGTTTATTACTTTGGAATGAACCTAAATGAATTCAGCTGTGAATAAGAGGAACTGAGCTGATCTGCATATATTTATTTTCCTTTGGTTTTTATGGGTCTTCAGCTGGATCCCAGAGAGAGTTTAGTTCTGTGTGGCTGAGGGATTCTGAGTGCTCTCCTGGCCCGATTCCCTTCTGTGTGTGCTCAGTGTAAAAAAGGCAAAAAAGGCAAATAAGGGCAAATAAAATAAGCACAAGGTCAAAGATTTAACATTAGCATTTGGGTATTTGAGTCGATCCCTCCCACTTTTGGCCTTTCTGTGCCATCATGGCCATCACATCTTAGACAAAAATGATTTTCTGCACACACAGATTTCAACATTAGATCTCTGCACACCCACAAATGCTCTTTTGTACTAAAGTGGCAACACAGCAGTCAACCACACTGGAAGTTGACTAATATAATCATTTCGGCCCATTTGTGTCAAATATCACCTTTGAAGGCACCCGCCTGGTCTCTTCTTCTGACGCATTCCTCTTCCTCTTCCGCCACCGGCACGACGGCGGCAGACTCGGTGGGGCGCACAGAGAAGATCAGATTTATCTGTTTGAACAACCTCTGTGTTGGCTCTTTGATTTGTCTTTGATTTGTTTGGTGTGGGCTCTTCTCCCGCTGCGCCTGCCCTACCCTTGTTTCTCTCTACTCCAGCTGTATTCCACCACTTCAAATGGCATGGCGTATTTAATTAGATATGCCTGAGCTGACAGCCTGATTGAGGCTGCATCTCTCTCTCTCTCTCTCTCTCTCTCTCTGTCTCTCCATCTCTTTAGTGTTTTTTTTTTCATCTGTGACTCCAGTGCTGCTCCTCAGAGACCAATACATCGCCTCCTGTCACCTCACCCTCTCTCCTCATCTGTGCCGACTCCAGTTTCCAGCTGTGGTGCAACACTGCCCCCTCAGGTGAGTTCGGGTTCTGCTATGATTTTTTTTTTTCTTTTTCAAATGACTAAATATGAATTGATCACTTTATTCCAGTTCTTGTTGTAGATATTTGTACTCTGTGGATTCACAAACCATTTATTCCAGTAGGATTGAATGCAAATGAGGGAACACTCTACTAGTTGTGCATATTTGTGAAATTCAGCACAGCGCCAAATCTGCTGAACACAATCTTTCAATTTTATTTTTTGGCGAGCAGCACAACTTTTTAAAAATTCTTCTGCTCAAATTACTTCAGCTGTGAAATTGCATCGCTACTAAGCAGCAGGAACATAGTTTTAAGCATTTCACAGGAAGTCGTTTGCCCATTAATATTCAGGCTGATATCAATAAAAAGCAGCCTTTGTCCTTCATTGTCGGATCATTTGCTTGCTGCTCGTAAACACTGGGCAGACGGAAGGAATATAACACCGGGTCTGCATAAGAAGCCTCTAATTGCTCCCCTGGAGGAAATGTGTGTATATTTTGACCAGGAAGACAAGGTGAATGTTAAAAAGGTCAACTTTAGTTGGATTTTTTTAATGAATAATATTTTTGGCATGCCATGTTGCATGCAGTTCTAATAGAAAATATTACAAGAAAAACTATGATATAATGTCATTAGTGCTTTTTCAGTGGAATGCCCACTTTTGCATTTTCAGTTAAAAATACAAACGTGCACAAAAGTGCACCCCTTGGTGTGGTTTGAAAAGAAATGCAATGATGCAGTGCCGCCTTTGCTGATGACGTGATAAAGTGCCCTCCTCTTCAGTGGGCATAAAGAAGCTTCATCTAAGGTCCCTTTCCAGTAACAACACATGGTCATGTAAAGAAAAGCTACCTTTCCAGCCTAAAAGGCAGGATGAAGCACTGTTTACAGCATGTTTTCACTGGTGAATCTATGACGTATGTGATTAAATGCCCTTTTCAGTAGATGGAGTGACAGTCAAAGTGCCTTTCCAGGAAATAACACACGCCAAAGTACAATCTAGAGAGCGGTTCCAGTGGAAAAAGTGTGGTAAAGTGCAGAGATAAAAGTACCCCTATGGCAAATGCATTTCCAGTAGATTACACATGTTGAAGTGGCTTCTTTCTTTTAGGTGGATAAAAGAAAATAAAGTGTCATCTTGTCTGTAAAATCATATCAATAGTTAGTCAGGGACAAAAAAACACTCCGGACAGGTCACCAGTGCTGGGCCGGATACACACCCACACACGCCTGGAGGTAATCCAGTGTGTGTGGCTTTGAACCAGGTCCAGCCGAGTGTGTGTCCAGGCGTGAGAGGAAAGAGCAGGTGTGACTGATGACAGGAATCATGGCCGTGTTACACTGGAATGCCACAGAACGCCACAATTCAGCAGAATAGAGATGGAAGTCAGCCATCGCCGGTGATATTAATCACACTTCAGTGTGTTTGTGCTGCGGCTTCTTGCCCAGGAATAATTTCACATGCAGATGTCACTTTTTAGCATTTTTTTATGTTATTAACAGACCAAAACACAGAGAACTGTGGTGAGTTTGATGTTTGCTTGAACCACCTGAAGCAAAATTAGGGTTTCAGTTTTGCATCTTGAGGATTTGGATCTGTTTGACTGGAATAATTGAGTGAGCCAAGAGAATAAACTGGGAAAATGTGAAACTATCATCTATATTGTAACACTGCCTGAGAAGATTAGTGTGTTTTTTACCCTCAACCTTGAATACAGTATGATGCTTATTTTTTTTTTGCGTTTCTTTTTTCATTTAATATGTTTCTTTTGTTTTTCACTTTCTCTATTCCCTTTTATTTGCCATCACTGGCAACTGAGGGAGAATGTGTATTTGCTCACAGTATTTTCTGCAGAAAGCGCCTTTGGCTCTGAGAGCTGAAGGCAGGAAAACCCCATAGAATCATTCCAGGAACATCTAGAAATCACTTGAATTCTCCTTAATCTTGAAGATGGATGGGAGGCCTCTGCCTCGCCTGGCATCAGACTTTTGGATTCTCAACAGTCACGCGTGCTTCTGCCGTTCTGTGTGCTCGTTCCTGATATGAAAACTCTTACGTTTACAGGATAAATGCATAGAGGTTTGAGTCATGAGGAAAGTCACTGTTATGCTTCCTTTTGTGCACGATATGTAGTGGCTAAGATATATTGAACAAGTGGGATCAGTGTTGTACTGATGGTTGATGCTCCTGTCACAGAAGACAAAAG
The DNA here is from genome assembly GCA_015343265.1 of Pao palembangensis. Lineage (NCBI taxonomy): Eukaryota > Metazoa > Chordata > Actinopteri > Tetraodontiformes > Tetraodontidae > Pao > Pao palembangensis. The sequence goes on along the minus strand of CM027097.1, from coordinate 6,939,308 downwards.
AGGATTCAGAGCAGCTATAAGAAGAGATATTGAGGTCGAGATGGAGGAAAAAACAAATGTCTAACTGTTTTTCCCCTGAGATTGCAGATAATCTGTAAATGTATGGAAAGTGGCACTAAGGCCACCGAGACTCCTGTACAGCTGTGAAAGCTTCAGTGGCTGAGACAGAGAAGATTTTCTGGATTCTTCAGCAGAGAGTCAAAAATAAAGTAAATCTGAAGATGTGGGAGAGGTGCAGAGGTTAGCCGGAGGAAGATTCTGGGATCTGTTCAAATGGAGTATTTTTAGCGTCAGTCTGGAGGTTTTTAAGGACAGTAAACACACCACGTGACCTCAAACGCACCATCCCCCTTGTGAGTCATCAGACTGTGTGGATGCTTCTCTGCAGCAGGTCAAAGATGTTTTGGAAAATCAGAAAATAAAACAAATGTTGAGAAATAAAAAAGTTCTGTAGGAGAATCTTCATTCTGCAAGAACAAGGATGGAGACAGCGAACTGAGGAAAACTGGAAACTAACAAGATGACAATAAATCTGATTGTTAGCACAAATTACATCATCTTGGTCTCATATATGTTAATTTATTACTTTATATTTGAATTACAAGACATATATATCAGTTTCCCATATTATTGTATTAGTTACTGTCAAATTTGGTGTAATCACTAAAATGTAAGGACTTAATTTATTATTCATGTACAGAATATCATTTCTGATTCCCACAAGAGCTGAGAAGCTTTATTAAAGCTAAGTGAAGCAGCAGAGTGAAATATCCACCAGACCCACTCAGCTTTTAACAGAATCTTAGTTCTGTTGTTGCCTGAAAACTCTTTTCAGAGGCCTTTTCAAACAGCATTTCTGACTGGGATCTTTTCTACATCGACAAGAGACTGTTGTCAAAGCCTTTAATGGATCATGTTTGTTTCTGGTCTTGTGATCCGGAAAATCCAAGAAAACAACAGACATTGGTGATGTAAACACTGTCACTATATTTTCCAGCTGATAAACTAAAAAACGGTTGTGAAACCCTTATTTAACATACTAAATGCAGCATGTTGTTTTTTTTTTGTTTGTTTGTTTGTTTGTTTTTCAGTTTGAAGCAAGGTATCTTTACAAACAGGGTCGCGGTTCCAACCTCAATGGATGCAAAACTGTCAAACACGATCAAAAACATTTCTTCAGAACAGTTGTCTTACTTTTGCAGGGGGAAAGCTAAGTTTTTAATCCCAGTTCCAGGTTCCAAACCTCTGAACTGCAAATTCTTGTAGGTGCAGTCATGGAAGAATCTATTTGGTTTCATTGGACTCGTAAAAGGGGGACGGATTTTTATGGTCTGTATTTTCACAGCTAAGTGCCACCTTATCTTCCACACTACATCAAAGTGATGTAACGTTGATGGAAAAATCTATCGGAGACACACTGGGTGCAAGAAAAGGAGACAAACTGGCCAATTCTAGACTTTACAACCTGACCTCTAAATGCTTGTATTGTAAAAACATATATTTAATGCTCACCAAGACAACATCACTACACCAATCCTGCCTTTAAGGTTTATTGTTCTCAGCTACATCTTAACTGGTCTGACCACAGCAAGTGGTGAAACTCCTCCATGAAAGACTTTTGTGTTCTGTGTTTGTGACTGTGTTCCTAAAGGCACCAAGCTGAGGTGGTAGTGCAACACAAGAATGAATCCACCAGTGAAGAAGAGAGTGGAACTGATCTGAGCATAAAAGAAAACACCTTCCTGCTGTTGGCTGGAGTCAACTGATGCACCAGTATTCAGTCCCCCAGTGCTACCACCTTCAGCAAGCCTTTAACTTTTAATAAACAGGCATCCTAAGGAAACTTGCTCCTGCAATATTACATTTTTGTACAAATATTTGCTTTTCTTTCCCTTGTTTTAAAACGTACCAGCTGCCTTGGTTACTCATCTATTTTGCAGTTTTAGATCTACCTTGATCTACCAGACAGTAGAAAAACATGCATTAATTTATTTAGGGGACTTAAAGAGACACAATGCAAATGTAAGTTAACATATCAGGCATAATATACTGTAAAACTACATACTGTATAATTTGGGGGGGAAGGTTAATACAAAAATAAGAGTATGTCAATTTTCAGTGAGCTGAAATTGTTGACATTGGAGTGTTGCTGCCACCTAATGGTCAGGAGATTTTTGCCGGTACTTTCTTCGGTTTTCTCTCTGCCTGCACATTTACAGCCTTTTTCCATGTTAGAGCAACAGATCTTACATACCAGTTCTGTGCATATTTAACCACTAGTGTCAATTTCACTGTGCAATCATGACTAATGTCAACGTATTTCTGAGCATCAATATTTTAGGAGTACATTGGATAACAAATATCACCCATATATCATCTCTTAGGCAGTTAATTAACATTTATTTACCCTCGTTGTACCGTGAAATGAATGCTTAGATACCAGAGAGTAATTGATAAACCTTATTAAATGCTAATGGTTAATTTTCAGTCCAAAGGTCGCAGATTAATCATCTTCACACTGAGAAAGCAATACAAAAAGTGTATTTTTAGTTTGAACAAAAAATTTATTTGCAGTGCTGAATTATTCCATGCAGACTGGCATTCAGGACTTCACTCGATTCATCTCAGGACATGTCAGTCCACGATGTTCAGTCCAGCTGTGAACGAAAACAAACATACGTTAAAGATGCACCAAAACTTGCACCCAAACTGGGAAACGAATCGAGTACAGGCCAAAGAAAGTACAGCAAATCACCAAAGTCGTCCTTTCACTGTTAAAATGAATTTAAAAAATTATCTTCAATTCCTGAGAATTAAAATTAAAGACTTGCCTTAACGAAGCCGATGTCTTTAGCGTACTGTCTGAAGCACTGACGGCACATGTTGAGCCCGTATTTACGGATCAATCCGTGTCTGTTTGAGCATACCCGGCTGAAATTAAAAACAATACATTCATTTGCGGGTCAATATATAATTCTGACCACAGGCCACGAAAACCACAGTATTTCAACCAACAATCATCAAAAGTAGCTAGCTGTAAATTTAAGAAGTGATTTAATACAATGCCACAGACAATATTAAAAGGAATAGCTTGTCGGACACGTCTTAAGCAAATATGGCTTTTATGGTTGTACATTATAAACAATTAGCGGCTAAACAGAGCGCTAGTGACTTCGGAATAACAGGGTGCATCCTCCGCCGCCATATTGGCTCAGCAACAGCTTCCATGCGGTTTAAGTCCGGTGATAAATTCATATGTTTAGGAGACTACAAACACGCCACAACGCATACACTGTTAAACATATATTTATAGTGAACACATTTTATTCAAAACTGACCAGGAACGTGATCCCTGGCCGAACTTTCTTGGGTGACTCCAATAGAGCTGCTGATGGCCCATCTTGTCTCGTTCGCTCGAGCGCTGGAAAGGAAGAAAGGCGAGTGCGCCTGCGCACAAGATACGACGCGCCAAGATGCTTCCGGTGGTAAATGACCGGGTGCTGCTACCTAGTGGTTGAATGAACTGCGACGTATAGTAGAAAAGCAGGACACAAAAGTATCCCTGTGGGGGGACTTAAATCGGAATAAAACGCACATATTGGACTGTTTCATCAGTGCGACCTGTGCATTTTAAATACACTGTGAGTTGTCAGATAAATAAACTGAAAAACCTTTTCCCCCTTGGGCTTGGGTTTATGCTGAAATATTATATTTTACAAGTTCTCATGATTACATATAAAAAAATACTTTTTAAATTTTACAGTGATCAAGGCAACAAATTATTTCTTCTTGTCCACAGGAGCCTAGAGATATGTATTTAATTTTTATAAATCCTTTTTACTTATGCTCCTCACATTTTACGTGTTATCACAACATAACAACAACCGGCATCCATTTAATAGTTTACATTATTCATACAACACAACACCAATGCAGTAATATTTCAAGGTGATTTCTTTATTTTAGGTTTATGAGCCTAGAGTGGTTTTAATCACTGGTACTGTCCGTTCATTACACCCTCGCAGTTTTAGGGTTGGTTTTCTCACTATAAATATGTGTGCGCATATCCAGTGTAGTAAGCTTCCAATTAATCTTCCGAGAATATTGACTTGATAATAAATCAGCGTAGCCTTTGCCGACGGTGTCGTCAGTAGGAATACGATGGGGTCTCGCGTGCCCCCCGGCTGGACCGGTGCATTGTGGGACAGCGGCAGCCAGTGGTTCCGTATTTGGGATTTTCGCAGCTAGCTGCTGGTAGCCAGTTGGAAGGAATGGAGGAGTATGTATCGCCACCGTACTGATGCATGTCGCTAAAATGACCACACGGCTGCTCCAGTTTTAGGTGGGTGACTGTCCTGTTTTGTTTTCCGTCTGGCCGGACTGTTTCGAAGTTGCTAACTGAAGCTATCTTACCGTTAGCATATTTCGAGAGACTCGCTCTCATTTGAAATACGAGCTTCCGACTACAACAGCTGTCTTGATAACTGAGTGTGTCTTGCCACTAATTAAAAAAACATCTCGATAGAATCTAAATCATACAAGTATTGGTCTGGGTTAGAGTGCATCACTGCTTATTTACACTAAAATTAAGATTAAATCGATAAAATACTACAAACTGACACTGCTGTTTTGTTAATCGTTCGATATTGGTACCTTCAAACCAACTAAAACAGGCTAGGCTACTATATTGAAAATATATAAACTGGTGATGTTTTAAAACACACATTCCCCGTGCTGCTGTATTGACTTAACATTGACCATAGTAACGACTGGTTTCGTTACAAATATTTTTGAAACAAATATTTTCGTTACAAATATGATCAAATACGGTACATTTCCGGACATCTAGCAAGTTAGCAAAACAACTGCAAGACAAATAAAATACATTATTTTCTTACTACAAGCTCTATTAGTGTTGCTAATGTAGACACGAGCAGCAGTTGGAAAGAAAATAAATGAACGTTAGATCAAAACATTTGTTTTTCATGGTCATCGTCCTATCCAGCGTTTCAGAATGGACATAAATCTGATATTTTAAGACAATATTTCCATATTAAAATATCCAGTTTGTCATTTATCTGTTTATTTCTTAATTAGTCCTCTTTATTTTTGTAATTCATGTCAGTAAATTATAATAACCAAAATATCAATAAGACTGATTATAATTCCCAAACATGGTGTTTGCTGCCCTGACTTTATTTTTTTATATGTTCACAGTCGTTGCTATCCTCCTGCCTCCGAGCAACCATCATGCCTTATGGAATATTGATTCACCATTAGTGACATTCCAGTTGGATCAATGTTTACAACAACAGTTCTTTTTGCCAATAATTAGCCCCACCACGACTTCTTCCTCTCTGGGCCTGCTTCTTGAGCCAAGCACATCATCTCAACTGCAACTGCACTTCAGCTCTCTTGCAAACTTCTCTCCACTCGCACGGAGGCTGAGCCCCTATCATGAGATTCCGAATCTACAAGAGGAAGGTGGTGATACTGACTCTGGTGGTTCTGATCTGCGGCCTAGCTTTCTGGAGCAGCGGAAGGCAAAAGAAGCATGATGGCTCATTGTTCAAGGAGGTAGAGACAGTAAGGAAAAGCAGCAGCATTGTCAGCAGCAGTAGTAGCATTAACAGTAATCATAACCAGGCAGCAGCCACGCCTGCAGCCAGCCGGGCACCCGTACCGCCTCCTATTTTACAAGCAAATGATACACGCCAGGAAAAAGCCAAGATACCCAAGCCAGAGATGGACAATACCACTTTAGTGTACCGTGGCATCGTCTTCCAGCTCAACTTTGACCAGATCATAAGAAACTCGGAAAAGTTTAAGGCGGCCCGACAGAAGGATGACTTGGTTGTTGTTGTTCAGGTCCATAACCGGGTGGACTATCTTAAGCTACTAGTGGACAGTTTGCGGAAGGCCAGAGGTGTGGAGAGCATACTGCTGATATTCAGCCATGACTTCTGGTCCCCAGAGATTAATAAAGTGGTCACCTCTGTTGACTTTTGTCAGGTACTACAGATTTTTTTCCCCTTCAGCATCCAGCTGTACCCCCAGGAGTTCCCCGGAAACGACCCCAGGGACTGCCCTAGAGACATTCCAAAAAAAGAGGCCTTGAAGCTGGGCTGCATCAACGCAGAGTACCCGGACACTTTCGGCCATTACCGAGAGGCAAAGTTCTCCCAGACCAAGCACCACTGGTGGTGGAAGCTGCACTTTGTATGGGACCGAGTCCACGTTCTCAACGACCACAAAGGCCTGGTGCTGCTGATCGAGGAGGACCATTACATGTCCCCAGACTTTATCCATCTCTTAAAACTGATGTCGGCTCTCAAGAGGGAGCAGTGCAACGACTGCGACATCCTTTCACTGGGCAGCTACAGCCACATCGGCTACTCCAGCAAAGCTAACAAGGTGGAGGTGAAGGTCTGGAAGTCCACTGAGCACAACATGGGGATGGCTCTGAGCAGAGAGACGTACCAGAAGCTCATCCAGTGTACCGACACCTTCTGCACCTATGACGACTACAACTGGGACTGGTCCCTGCAGTACCTGACCGTGTCCTGCCTCTCCAACTACTGGAAGGTGATGGTGAGCGAGGCGCCGCGGATTTTCCACGCCGGAGACTGCGGCATGCACCACAAGAAAGCCTCTTGCATGCCGATCAGCCAGAAAACCAAGATCGAAAACATCTTACAGAGCAGCGGGAACCAGCTGTTCCCCAAGAACCTCCTGATAACCAAGAGACTGCCGGGCAACAGGGCCGGAGGCGTGGCCCCGCATGTGAAAAACGGGGGCTGGGGGGACATCAGGGATCACGAACTCTGCAAGAGTTATGTTCGATTACAGTGACCTTAATTGCTACCATTACATATTCTTGTCTCTTTTGCATCCTCTATTAAAAAAAAAGCCTTTTAAAAGTAAATCTTTATGGACTATTCTTCATATTGCCTGTTTTATTGGACTGTTACAAATAAAGATGAAAGTTGGAATTTCTCTTTAACACAAACACGTCTGTACATCAAATTCTTTAATATTTCAATCGTGCTGTTTCATATGTGTTGTGTTTTCTATAACAAGGGCTGGCTTTGGTTACGTGTCTGAAGGTACGGAGTCAGAAGGGGACAAACTTTGTGAAAGCTGTGGCTCTGGCAGTCCATCTGAGCATGCATAATTAATCTGAAGGTATTTCTATCGCACAATTTTCGCTCAGATCAAAGAGGATCCTGTGAGACACCTCGTTCCACATAAAGAACCCCCCACTTAGCTTCAACAGGTTTTCCACAGCGGCTGCTGGAACGGTGTCGCTTTACCAGGTTGGCCACGTCACTACAAATGCTGCAAATGCTGCTAAAACCGTGTTTGCAGAGGTTTGCATGTTGCGTGCGGGACAGTTCTTTGGTTGCAGCCCATTTGAATACTAAACATGCCCGTTCAGGTACCTGTATCGGGCATTCTGAGCTTTCTGATTTGCGCACTCTGCGTCCGGAGCGTCCGGAGGGCTCCCAAGACGCTCGTGTCAGTGCTGTTGGCGCTGTAACCGTCGAAGCCGCATTTACATTTTAAGTGCTTGGACCGCAGCTCGATATCGATGGTCTCCGAGCCGATGCGTCATTGATTACCCCATCCTCCCGCTCTCTGTTTAACAATCGGTCCTGCACACACTTCGGATTCTTGCGAATCCATGGCTGAGCTGTCTGTGCAGTTTCTGTGCATCCGAAGTTCCGGAAAAGGTGCAAATGATCATTGGGATTTTTGCATTTTACAGTTTTTTTAAAATGTGTTTAAAGTATGTCGCAAGTCTATTTTACTGTAAAATGACAGATTTACAAAATTTAGCCTGATTAAGCCTCTGTAACTAAATATTTGCTCACTAATGCTGCTCAATTATTACACTCAGCCTCCAAACAGCCTTATATTGGGTTTTATGCGTTTTGTCTGGAGCTCCTAATGCAATGTAAAGATCTGACTGCAGGGTTGGATCCGGTGATAAATGGTGCAGCTTCTCCCCTGGTGGAGGCCCAGCTATTGGGCCCAGCTCTCAGGGGAAATGAGCTCGAAATAGAAGGAAGAGGCACCGTCGGCCCCTGACTAATCCCAGCTCAGAGAAAATAGTCTTACATTGTGCTCTACTTAAACTTTTAAAATAAGAAGAGGAAAACTAGAGCTGGCTACGCGTGACTTTTATAAACCAGTCTGGACAAAAATTTGCACCCAAGAGTGTGTAGAGATAAATGGTGTGCTTTAAGGTGCAGCCGCAGGGCAAAGCCTTTTTCTGAATCCATTACTGTAAAGATAACCTCTTTCTATAACTGCACACGTCAAATAATATCAAAAGCGGCTGAAACAGGCGTTAAAAACTTACAGGAGTCGAACAAGTTTTGATTAAAACCCTTTGGCAAGAACTTGTACGAACAAAGAAAGAATCGGTGTGGATGAATTAATTATCAACGACGTGATGAAATAATACCCTTCAGAACTGGAATAAATGTGCTTTTCATGTGTTGTCCTTCCTCTAACGCTTCCTCTGTTTATTTCCATTTTTAAAGCTTCAAGACAGACTACGTCATTCATCACTATCCCCACGAAGGGTTGACCTCCATTTCCCTACCAAACCGAACCTCTCCATGGAAAAAAGAGCCCATTTGCCCAGCGGAATTCTGTCAATGACGCCATCAGGAAGCGTTTCTGTAAACACTGCGCCTTCAGTTTCTCAATCAAATATTTGACTGTTATTTTATTTTATTTTATTTGCAACACGAGGAACGCTGCTCATCCCTCCCCATCCATCCCTGACAGATACAGTATCTTTCATATCTTTCAGCCTGACAGGTTGATCGTACATCTCCAGGCTTCCCCCTCTCGCTCCTCCTTACTGATTAGACAGGATTCACATTTAATGCGACTACTCGTATTTCTTCTAAAGGCGCGTCGTAAATTATAGAGGAGCACTTTTATCGCTGCTTGGAATATAAAATATGCATAAAGAAACGTGATGGACTGCAGGACGGGGCAAACAAATGCAGGAATTTACTTAGATAATATTATCAAACGATGGTCTTTTTAAGGTTGTGAAATTTCGTTATTCGCATATGCAACACTGACCCCTAGCGGCCGACTATCAGTTAACGGCATATTTGCCAAATTAATTATTTTGTATTGTTTATTGATCAGATGGTTGAGTGGAATAGGATCAAATGTGCTACAATTGATGGATCAGAATGTAAATCAGTGCAAAGGCAACATGTTCTGTCAAAACTGTTTTAATGAGGCATCACAGAGAAAAACAACGGTTCCCAATTTAAAATCTTGCCAATAGTAGAAATAAAACAAAACACTCTCCTCAAACATTTACTCCAACAACAGTGTCAAAAGTTTGTTCAGAAGTTCCACATCAGTATAACACGCTCAGACACAGGAATTTTGTATTTCAGCCCGTCTGCCATCAGTCATGTTAGTGAATTCACACGTGTCAAAGGAGACTAGGTGAACTATGGAGTTAGTATTACTGTTTCTTTTTTAAACCTGAGCTCAAAGTGATGGCTGAAACACACTGCTGCTTCTCTCCGACAATGTGGTCAAAGGGATCTGCAGCAGAGGGCTAGATAGCATTCAGTACGAGATTTTATAGACGTCTCCTATACAAATGTTTCAGTAACAAAAATACACCAGAATTCTCTTTCTGTACAAGGAAGAAACTGCTTCACCTGCATATTTAAGATTTATATTATGTATAGATTTTCTGTATTAGAAATATCACTATTTGCTCAAATGAGGGACTATAATCATTTCACCTATAGGTCATAGAAGTACAATATTTACATATAGTACAGAGCCCATTGAATTTGAAAGAATATTAAAATAAATTCTATTTATATTTCAACCTTCTCAAGGAAGTCTTTACACACTCCAAAAATGTAAAGCATAATCTTCTAACTATTAAGTGCAAACGTTATTTTTTCCATATATGAAACAGAAAACTATGATTGCAGCATCCAGTGTTGAGACCAAGGCATTTGCCAAAATGCCCCTTGTTAAGTGCTTCCAAGGCTTTCTGAGCAATATGTGGCTTGTGGTCCGCTTATCATTTCAAAAACAAAAAAACAAAAGAATCCATCTGTGTAAATCTACTGTTGAAATTCCCACACAGGAAGATGAGATTAAATGGAAAAGGTGTCCAGAAGTGAGAGAAACTGCATGAGAAACCAAGCTGCTCCTGGAATCCCTCATCTGATTCCCTTTTCTGAGTGTTTACACGTAAATAAATTATAGACTGAAATGTCTCATTTAAGCCCAAACTTGGTAAAGTCAGGCTGATGCTTCTCCTCAATGTGTCCCAGCGTGTTTAGTCCTAAAAAATCTACAGGCACAAAGGAGTGGGTTTGAGTGTTTGTTAGTTTCAGACTAGACGCAACTGGATATGCCTAAATAGGTAGAGTCAGTTAACCCCTTCAACCACTAGGACAATTTTAAAGCTTCCCGTAGCAGCCTCTTTAACCCAGACAAAGCGGTCTGGGGTCGGATTTCTGACTCTGGCTCAGCTGTTTATACATAAGCAGTGACACAAAGAGAGGAGGTGACTGTAACGATGAGAAGGAAGGTAACACTGGAGGTCATGTGGTGCACCACAGTGTGTGAATAAGAACTGCGGGACCTCGGTTGTCCCTGCCTCTGTCAAGAGGAGCATGAATCAGCAGCCAGGGCGCAATGATTACACCACTGTTCCACTGGGGGAGTTGGCTGGGTTGTTTTGAGATGATAACAATCCCTGTGGAGACACACATAACACATGCTGATAACTCAAGGCTATTTAAAGAGGAAGAACAGTAAGGGGTTTAGTAGATGTGTGATACGTTATATGTAACAGTTTGTTTCCAGTCGAACATTACTCACCACTTTCCCCGGCCTTGCCCATGTGCAAACGAACCCTTCCTGACAGGCTGTTACCAGACAGTCCTCCAGGAAGATTAACACAGTGAGTCTCTCGTGAGCGATCTTCTTACACACCAGCGGCTCCAGCAGCGGCACGTCCTCCATACGTGGGCACAGCGTGGTGCCCAGTGTCTTCACGGCCTCGGCTTTCGCCGTCCGCGACGTGTTGAGCTGGTTGAGCTTGTCACTGCTCTTGCTGTTGATATGTCCCATGCTGTGGTTTCGCTTGTGGTCCTTCTCGTGGCGGTCTTTGCGCGACTCGTGCAGAGACAGCGTGGCAAACTTGCTAACACCCGTGGCGATGAACGCACTGTCGATGATGCTGTTGCCCTTGGTGTTGCTGTTGTTGCTGCTGCTGCTGCCGGTGTTACTGTTGGGGGTGCTGCCCCCTGTAGGGGTGGAGGAGTGTGGCAGGCTGTTGGACCGAGGCAGAGTGCTAGGGAGGGAGTTAGCTTGGTTCCCACTGGTGCTGCTATTGCTCACATTGTCTTTGCTATTGGTACAACTGGGATTTGTGGAGGATGCACTTGTGTTAGTAGATTGTCCTATGGTCAGAGGGCTTAAGGAGCTCGTTACATTAGTGTTAGTCCTAGTGCGAGACAGAGGGAGGTGAGGGAAGAGGATGTCTTCTGTTAGGTCCCACAAACACAGCTGAGTATCCTGGCCGACGGAGCCGAACCGGTAGGTCACACTAACAGGCCTACTTTCTGTTGAGTTTCTCTTAGAAAGTCGAGAATGAGAACTGTTGGCGCGGTCTCTCCCTGCACCAAAGTGAATGTGCTCATGGAAGTCCTCGTCGCTGCCACTGAACTCAGCAGGGACGTCACCGTCCTCCACGCTTGTCGTGCAGTGGTCAAAAGCCACCACGCTCACCCATGACTTGTGTCCGTGGCCCCGTGCTATTACTCTGCAGTCCGAGAATGACCACACAGTCACCAGGTCATCCTCCCCTCCTGCCACAATGTACCGTCCATCTGGGCTCCAGCACACACATAGCAATCCACCAAAGTAGCTCTTCATCGTTCCATGGAGTTCTGCGGCATCAAAGCCAAACACTCGCAGAAAGCCGTCCTGGCTGGCACATGCCAGGAACTTGCCATCAGGGGAAAAGGCAAACTCATTGAGCGCCCCTTCACCCACCGTCCAGCGCAGTAATGGGTTGCGAGCTGACTTGCTCTTACAGGTGTGCACAGAGTAATTTTCACCCTGCTTCAAGAGCTGGTAGTGCGGTGCTGTGGTCCCGCAGGTGTTCTCCACATTGTACAAATACATGCTGCCACTGGAGTGAGCCACCAGAAAGAGGCTCTCTGACCCAGGAACCCATCGCACACACGTCACTCTTGATTTGTCAATAAGTCTCTGAGAAAGAACAAACATTTGAACGTATTATTTGCGTGAACAACATGCACATTTTGACACGAACATAAGATTATATCCTAAAACGCACCTCTTCATTGAAGAGTTTGCTGGTCTCCTTCTTTATTGGATCTATGAGCTGCACTTGACCTGCTGAGAAACCCACCAGCAGGGAGACGCTCTCGGCCGTAGCCGTGAGAGGGTTGAAATCGTGACATGTCGGCTGCGTTCCTTTGTATATCCTCTTGTCTATGGGCTTACTAAGATCAGCAGCCTAGACAAGGCAAGGACATTTTCTGTGTCATGTTTAACAATTCTGAATTCAATTTTCAATCAATCAGTATTTGACAAAATATACAAAACAATGAGAGGGAAAAAGCCCTATAGTGCTTTTTACATTTTTGTTATAGTGCTAAAATAATGTGTGGGGTAAAAGATTATAGGTGGATCTATACTGTGCAGAAATTGCATGAAAATCTGCAGGAAAGACAACTGTGTTCCTGTATCTAACGATAACCAAATTATTAGTGTGATCACTCCTGTCAATCATAAATAAAACCATAACAATACAAGCAAAGATAGCTTTGTCGTGCACGTTATTAGACACCCAAACACTGGAATCAACAATAACCACCGTTCACTATCACTGTGGAAAAAATGCGTCAAGGCTTTTATCAAGAAAGATGATGTGCAAGAGTAAGATCGGGCTGCTGTTAATCTGTCACGCACGAATGAAAATAAACAAACGTTTCAGGCACGCGTTAACGCATGCTACGCACTTTATTAAATATACTGTTATAGCTTCTAACTAAGAAACAAATTAACTGAACGCCCCCTGGAGCGCACACACGTATCCTTTAAGCAAAAACAAGCATTTTGTCAAACTGAGTTAAAATATGCTAATTAGCTGCTAACTTAGCTTGCTCTGATACATGGCCTTGTCTTGACAACCAGCCCTTCACTGACAGTAGCTAATAAATATGACAGCTCTATTACAAACCATATAAAAATGCCAAAATAAAAGAGCAGCTCACAGACATGCCATCCTTGCTCAGCCAACATTGTTTACCTTTCTCACACCTTTGTAGATATAAAAGTAGAGTTCCCGGCCCACATTGAAACAGATCCTCTCCCCGTTGCCGGACTGATCGTTTACATTGACGAAGGATACTTTGACGGGATTCGAGCCCTGTGAGTTGAAAGGCACCCTGTTCGGTCGGCTGTATTCGGAGTGAGTTAGGAGTTTATAGACGCCTTCCCGAGTGGTGAATTGAGTTTTAATTTCGTTCATCTCCTTCCCTCCTCCCTCCGCCGCCATCTTGGAAATTGGCGTTCATCCTTGTCAGAGACCCGGATGTTCGCAACTGCGCATGCGTATTAAGTCATGCCTGACATAAAAACACACCAACTGTCATCTGCACATTCCACACCCTTAGTGTGTAAAAATATAGAGTCAAAATACACACTTTTCATAGGAGTCTAGTCATGCCACTTATACACACTTTTTTAGAAGTTTAGTCATGTCATTTATTTATCTTTTAGTCATCAGCCTATAAATGTTATCACTACAGGTATATTTTAGCGAAATGACACTATCATTTTAATTTTATTGTATCACATATTGTGTAATTATCAAAGTACTCAAATTAAGCATGAAGTGGTTATATTTCTTATCTAATCGGTCGGATTAACTGTTTTATTAAAGTCCGTCAATTAAAAAAAGTCTCTAAAAAAATGTCAAAATCTTTTTTGACTAGGATGTGGAATCTGCCACTTGGCCTCAGAGGCTCATCTTTCAGTAAGTGCAAACAGTTCACGTTTCTCGATTGCACCACCTGCATTATGCAGCTTCTGGTCAGGTCTACCGTCAACTGGACCACCGTGATTGCATAACGGTTCTGTGGCATACACACTGCCATCTTCTGGTCAGCTGAATTCACTATAAAGTTACTGTGAATCAGATAAGTTTATAACTAGTTTGCTGAGCAGAGAACCTCTGAGTAGTCGGTTTCAATGTTAGTCCAACATTTTAGAAACATTTGCATGAATTGTCCATAAAATGTTTATCAGCGCAAGCTTTAGTTCTTGTTCAAGGAATCATGTTTTTTTTTCAATACAAAAATATTCACCCTTTTTTTAATTGCAAAAGAGGTCACAAATTGTCACAATTGAAAAAGATTTGCGAGTAAGTTTATCTGATGGTGAAGACCACAGAGGGTTACACAAAACCCTGGAAGGTCTTGGGTTTCTGAATATTCTTTTTAACCAGCGGCTTAGAATAACCACATCTATCTACCACCATCTACCATTTTTCAGTCTGACATAAATTCAGATACACTCACAAATAACCGTGAGAAAGGATGAAATGTCTGATTCAATGACATGTGCTTTGCAGAAGTGGCAACAATTTGTCCCACATTATATAAGATTTAAATGTTTAAAAAAGAAAAACAAAAAAACTTTCAGATTGCCTCAATCCTGTTTTTTCCTCCAAAAAAGCCAAATGGGTCTTCTGCCTTTGGGCCTCCATGTGGTGTTCAATGTGGGACTAAGACAACAGGTGATAGCATATTCACAGCACAGCTGTGGTGCAAACTGGGGGGTTTCAGGGTCTAAAGGCCAGACAGGCTATCAGGAAAGCTCTTACACTGAGTGACAGGCGCTGCTTGCAGCCCTATAAGGGCACATAAACCTTTGGGGTCTGGTATCACACACGTCACCCATCACTCACCTTAACACCACCCCCATCACTGTAGTGAGAATATTTCTGGAAGGTTCTGAATGGGAGCTTCGAGAAGCCAACCATAAAGTATAAAAAGACACTGGTGTGTGGTGAGGTCTGCAGAACAAAAACTCAGGCCATTTGCCCACAGGAGCAGGAGCGAAGCACAAATCTCTTGAAGAAGAGAAGATAAACCCAGTGGCATATTTGAGAGCAAAGACTATAGAGAATATTCAAGGTAAGACAAAAATCCCTTTGAATCAAATTATTTTAAAATTTTGCTTTCCAATCAAAAACATCAAAATAACAATTGCTACAAAATAGAATACATCAAACAACAACATTCCACTTCTAAGATAATGTTTGTTCCAGAAGTTTAATATCTCTAGTGTAGCAAAGGTTCTAGTTACTTGGTGAGGCTAACGTGCGTGGAGCACATGGCCGGGGGAGGGGGGGGGGTGACCCTGACTGTTAGAGCAATGACGGGAGAACATAAAAATGAACTGGCATTTAAAAGGTTTAGGTATTTAAAATACAGAACATTGCACCAGTCAACTGTGATTCATCACGGTTTCATTACATAGATAGGAACTTTTATGGAGCCATATATAACAGCTTATGAACTAAAAGAAATGTTAAAGCTGATTTTCTTTGTACTAAATCTTTAGTTCTTGCTCACAAAATAAGAATGCTTTTTTTAATGGAATTGAAGACAAATTAGATTTTTCCTCGACTCCCATTTTGCCATTCATTCGTTTTATCCTGAAGTGTTCGATGGCATGCTGAAGCCTTTGGGCTTGCAGCAGAACTCCGCCCCTTCACCATATGGCAAACTTTGATCGACAGGTCACAGGAGGAGCATTATGTTCATCTGCCATAGGCAAAAGCTACTCAGACCATGACGCTATAGGATAAATCATATACCTCCAGAAACAGCATATTATTTTCACTAAACTTGCACATAGATTAATCTAGTTTTGCTGAACATGTGTATTTTTTGTTTTAGATGCCCGAGAAAGCTGGACATGTTGTGGAGGAGGAAGTGGAGACCTTTGCATTCCAGGCTGAGATTGCTCAGCTTATGTCTCTTATTATCAACACCTTCTACTCAAACAAAGAGATCTTCCTTAGAGAGCTTATCTCTAACTCCTCAGATGTAAGCATTATTGACACTTTATCACTGCACCTTCCTTCATTTCAACACTTTTAGGAAGATACATTCTAACTATTTCCTCTCTTCAGGCTTTGGACAAAATCAGATATGAAAGTTTGACTGATCCAACCCGACTTGAGTCCTGCAAAGAACTAAAGATTGAAGTCAGACCCGACCTTCATGCCCGCACCCTGACCCTGATTGACACGGGTATTGGGATGACCAAGGCTGACCTGATCAACAACCTGGGCACGATCGCCAAGTCTGGCACTAAGGCCTTCATGGAGGCTCTGCAGGCTGGGGCCGACATCTCCATGATCGGTCAGTTTGGAGTGGGTTTCTACTCTGCTTACCTCGTGGCCGAGAAGGTGACAGTCATCACAAAGCACAACGATGACGAGCAGTATGTGTGGGAGTCTGCAGCGGGAGGCTCATTCACAGTTAAGCCTGACACCGGTAAGTTTGGTATAAGAAGCATTTTCTAATAATTTGCAAGATGAAGATAATGGGAGTCATTACCATTACTGTTATCATCATCTTGTAGGAGAACCGATTGGCAGAGGAACCAAAGTTATTCTTCACCTTAAAGAAGATCAGACGGAATATTGTGAGGAAAAACGCATAAAAGAAGTTGTAAAGAAGCACTCACAGTTCATTGGCTACCCTATTACTCTTTTTGTAAGTCTTCAATTTCACCAGTAAAGTTTTTTGTTTTTTTTCATTTTCACAATTAACCAGTGATAATGACACATTTTCTCAATGATTCAAGGTGGAGAAAACCAGGGAGAAGGAAGTGGACCTGGAAGAGGGAGAGAAAGTGGAGGAGGTTGAGAAAGAGCCCGCAGAACCCACCGACAAACCGAAGATCGAGGACGTGGGCTCTGATGAGGATGAGGACACAAAGGACGGCAAGAACAAGAGGAAGAAGAAGGTCAAGGAAAAGTATATGGATGTTCAGGAGCTGAACAAGACCAAGCCTATCTGGACCCGGAACCCTGACGACATCACCAATGAGGAGTATGGAGAGTTCTATAAAAGCCTGACCAATGACTGGGAAGACCACCTGGCTGTCAAGGTAACCTGAATCTAATGTCAGCAAACTGCAAAAGTAAAATAAAAAGTAAAAAGTAAAATTTATACCACCCTTTTGCATTATTCTACATAATAAGCTAATACCTTCTCCTTACAGCACTTCTCAGTGGAAGGGCAGCTGGAGTTCCGTGCTTTGCTTTTTGTACCCAGACGGGCCCCATTTGACCTCTTTGAAAACAAAAAGAAGAAGAACAACATCAAGCTGTATGTTCGCAGGGTTTTCATCATGGATAACTGTGACGAGCTGATTCCGGAGTATCTCAGTAAGTTACTAATCACATTTTATAACATGCAATAGTTATGCAGGTACATTATTGTTATACTATCTTTCTTCCCTGTTAAGATTTCATCAGGGGTGTAGTGGATTCTGAGGATCTGCCCCTAAATATCTCTAGAGAGATGCTGCAGCAGAGCAAGATCCTGAAGGTGATCCGCAAGAACTTGGTCAAGAAGTGCCTGGAGCTCTTCACTGAGCTGGCAGAGGACAAGGACAACTACAAAAAGTTCTACGAGCATTTTTCCAAGAACATGAAGGTAAACTGATCAGTCTAAATTCATAAATGTGTTAAAATCACCGGTGAATTTCACATGATGATCAGGTTTGCGACACACTTTTACATGTTTTAGCTTGGCATCCATGAAGACTCTCAGAATAGGAAGAAGCTGTCTGAGCTGCTGCGCTACTACACCTCAGCCTCAGGGGATGAGATGGTGTCTCTGAAAGACTATGTTTCCCGCATGAAGGACAACCAGAAACACATCTACTACATTACAGGTAACTAGATTTCTATACATTAATTTTAACGCTTCTGATCATGTATCTTATCAAGTAGCATATCGATTTGAAAAAAATGTCATCATCTTCCACAGGTGAGACCAAAGACCAGGTGGCTAACTCGGCCTTCGTGGAGCGCCTCCGTAAAGCTGGCCTGGAGGTCATTTACATGATCGAGCCTATTGACGAGTACTGCGTCCAACAGCTGAAGGAGTACGATGGCAAAAACTTGGTTTCAGTGACAAAGGAAGGGCTGGAGCTGCCTGAGGATGAGGAGGAGAAGAAGAAGCTGGAGGAGCTTAAAAACAAATTTGAAATCCTTTGCAAGATCATGAAGGACATCCTTGATAAGAAGATTGAAAAGGTAATTACAGAAAAATATATTTTAATAGTCCAGTACTCTTATTTTGAGGATGGCTTGATCATGAAACACATTTTATTTTTGACAGGTCACAGTTTCCAATCGCCTGGTGGCTTCCCCGTGTTGCATTGTCACCAGTACATATGGCTGGACGGCTAACATGGAGAGGATCATGAAGTCACAAGCCCTGAGAGACAGCTCCACCATGGGCTACATGACAGCAAAGAAGCATCTTGAGATCAACCCTCTGCATCCAATCATTGAAACCTTGAGGGAAAAGGCTGAAGCTGACAAGAACGATAAGGCTGTGAAGGACCTGGTCATCCTCCTGTATGAGACTGCCCTGCTGTCTTCAGGATTCACTCTGGAAGATCCTCAGACACATGCCAACCGCATCTACAGAATGATCAAACTGGGTCTAGGTGTGTATTCTATTCCGACTCACAGAAATTAGTATGTAGAGTATGAGTATATACTGCTGGTTGCCAATGTATACGTTTATGTTTGCAGGCATTGATGATGATGATTCAGCAGTTGAAGATCTTATTCAGCCTGCTGATGAAGAAATGCCAGTCTTGGAAGGAGACGATGACACATCCAGAATGGAAGAAGTTGACTAAAACTCTCAGTAATCTTTCTTTGCCTCATTTTTATTTTTGTAAGTTATTTTCCTTTTGAAATCCTAATCGTAACTCAACCACTACACCTTTATGTTAACAAACCAGTACTAACCGAGGGAAGAATTCAGGCCACAAAGTGGCTTAACCTAGATCGTACCATAAGCTGCTTATTTTTAACTACTGACAACAATATAGAGTAATTTAAATACAGTCGTGGAATGGCGAGACTGCGATGAGCCGACATCCTACACAGAGGCGTTAATCAAATGTCAAGCCCCTCTGTTCCTGGATATTTTAGCTCATTTCGTAACTGTCTTTTTTTTTTAAGGCATTCAAATTTTTAATAAAACCTATTGCAATAAACTCTGCCGTTATGTGCACTGATTAATTTGCATGTATTTTCTTATTTACTTAACCGACAAATGACCTGGAAATTTCTGAATTTCTTGTTGATGGCGGTTTCAATGATTTTACGTTGGTTTCTCTTACTTAGGCGCTCCGTTCTATAATTTCGTAATATTTTAATCTAATAATTCGCTTTCACTTGAAATTTCTTTCTGGAACTTTCAATGAACGATGCCCAGATCATTCAGTCCAAAAACGTCTTCCTCATTCCGGGCGACAACCATCCTTCCTTTCGCCTAAGTCCCGCCCACTGTAGATTCCAATGGAGGTGTGCGCGCGTGCAACTTGATTGACAGTTCATAGGTCCTATCAGTGACTACCACGGAGGAGGGTTCCAGATGGTTCTCGAAGCTCTGCCTCAGCCTCCGCCAGGATTTCTAGAACACTCGGAAACGATACTTAAAGCTGGTGGGTATCACAGCCATCGAGCCTGCTAAACCTGCTGAGTTCCTTTGTCGTCGAGGTGACAGTACTGCAATTTCCACTGGTTTCCCTACCGTAAGGACCAGAGAGTAAGTTGTAAATTACAGCATAATGTGTAATATAGAATGACGTTGTGGAATATTTAATTACGCACTATTATAACGTCCATTGAGTTAGTCGATATTAGTTTTTTCTTTAAAGCTATTTTATTAGATAAAGCTGGCTGATTTTCATCGAAGATGAGCTCCAAAAGATGTTTTTCTTTTTAAATTGTAGGTCATGTACATCCTGTTCTATTCAGGCAGAAATCAGGTTGTATCAACTAGACAGGTCTCATTAAAAATATATTTTAGGATTTGCTTAGGTATGTATTACTTCTGATTCTTAGAACTGCCCAACAATTATAACTACATTGCTTGTATTGCGTTTATATTGGTTTGTGCCGGGGGTCCTT
Source organism: Pao palembangensis (assembly GCA_015343265.1). Taxonomy (NCBI): domain Eukaryota; kingdom Metazoa; phylum Chordata; class Actinopteri; order Tetraodontiformes; family Tetraodontidae; genus Pao; species Pao palembangensis. The sequence continues at coordinate 6,919,015 of CM027097.1, read as the reverse complement.
AGCCACATGGTTCATTCATTGTGCACTTGTCAGGCTGGAATCATCATGGAAGGTCATGATGAAGAGAGGAAAAAAAATCTGCTTCTATTATGAAAAGCTAAATTTCTCATATCTCTTTTAGTGACTTATAATCCTGTTCCATTAATTACGTCCCAGGATCTGAAATGTAGTTGAAATCATTCATGATTTTCTGAGAAAAGGGTTGGAGGAGGAGTTATTGGCACGCTCATGGTATGTTCTAGAAGGCCGCGTCTCCCAAATTAAACCAGCGGGTGGCGCTAGCTGCACAGCTTCCATCTGCAGTTCCACCTGGTGCTTATGACAGATCGTCTTACTTTGACATTTGTATTAGAATATTTCAGCCTCATTCATTTCAGTTATTCCATTATTGTGCATGATTTATCAACATATTTGCACTCAAGACATAATTTTTCACTTTTGTGCAGGTATAACTTAAGATCAAACAGCAACTATATGGTCAAAAGATTTAAGGGACTTTGACCCTTCATCTTCCAAGGATCAAGGTTTAGGGGCTTTGATCATAAAGCAACTGCAATGTACTATTACCTTGTATCTCTACTGATTATACATACATGTACTATGCTACTGGCACTGGTTAACTTGTAGGTATTATAAGCTGAACAACCTTCATTATAGGAAGGCAACTCAGATATCTCTCCAAGTGCCTTTATTCTGTAATTGAAATCATAGTCTAATCTGCCGCATCAGTCTACAATCCTTTCACCAAGGTTAATCCAAACACAAGACAAAAAACTAGACAGTGGAAGACAAACTCATTAAAGGTATTCCAAGTAATTGGAGTTTTGGGTGTAGGTAATAATATGTGGGGAAATGACCTACTTTGTGGAGGTCTGTGTTCTCCAAATGCTTTTCTTGTCATTGTAACATTCAGACTGGCGCTGAAAATAGATTAGAAGAAGGTAGAGACATAAGCCAATTGTTCCATCTGTCACACCACCTGTCAGCATTTTGCACATACGGTTACACCTAAGCAACCAAAGATGATTGGCAGGATGTTGTTTGATGTATGCATTTTTTAAAATTGTCGTGTTTTGTGTTTAGATGCCTGAACCCCACGACCTTCAAATGGAGGAAGAGGCTGAGACCTTTGCATTCCAAGCTGAGATTGCTCAGCTAATGTCCTTGATCATCAACACTTTCTATTCAAACAAAGAGATCTTTCTGAGGGAGTTGATCTCCAACTCTTCAGATGTGAGTTTATTTTAAAGTCTAAAATTGTGATATTTCTAATAGTCCAGGTATTTGTTGTGATAATTACAATACTGATGTTATTAAAATTAAAAAATGATTAGAAATGGAATTTCAGTTAATGCTAACAATGGTATTTTCTTCCAGGCACTTGACAAAATTCGCTATGAGAGTCTTACTGACCCCTCCAAGCTGGACAATGGCAAAGACCTCAAAATTGAACTGAAGCCCAACAAAGAGGAACGCACCCTGACCCTGATGGACACAGGTATCGGCATGACCAAGGCTGACCTGATCAATAACTTGGGCACTATCGCCAAATCTGGCACCAAGGCCTTCATGGAGGCTCTGCAGGCTGGAGCCGACATTTCCATGATCGGTCAGTTTGGAGTGGGTTTCTACTCTGCTTACCTTGTGGCCGAGAAGGTGACAGTCATCACAAAGCACAACGATGACGAGCAGTATGCCTGGGAATCGTCAGCCGGAGGCTCGTTCACCGTCAGAGTGGACAACTGTGAGTGATGTGATGCTGTTGGACTTTGTGTTTTATTGAAAGTGGAGTTTCCTGTTATTGATCCCCCTCTTCTCTCTGCAGCTGAGCCCATTGGTCGTGGCACCAAAGTCATCTTGCACTTGAAGGAAGACCAAACAGAATACCTGGAGGAGCGAAGAATCAAAGAGATTGTAAAAAAGCACTCACAGTTCATTGGCTATCCCATCACACTCTTTGTAAGTTCATTGTTAGATTCACAGATGTTAACTCGGAGTGAGTGAAATCAGAATGAGTTAACGATATGCATTTTTATTGAGGTGGAGAAAGAGCGTGACAAGGAAGTGAGTGACGATGAGGCGGAGGAGGAAGAGAAGGAAAAAGATAAAGATGAAGAAGAGAAAGATGAGGACAAGCCGCAGATTGAGGATGTTGGGTCGGATGAGGAGCAGGACCAGGAGAAATCTGGTGACAAAAAGAAGAAGAAGAAGATCAAGGAGAAGTACATCGACCAGGAGGAGCTTAACAAGACCAAACCTCTTTGGACCCGTAACCCAGATGACATCAGTAACGAGGAGTATGGAGAGTTCTACAAGAGTCTTACCAACGACTGGGAGGATCACCTGGCTGTCAAGGTAAGTTAATATTTTCCAGATTTTTTTTCATCTTACACCTCAATGGCAGTCATTCTTTAACCTATGTAGTGAGGCATTTTAGAGTGGATTTTTGAAAGTTACAGAAATTTAGCTGCACATTTAAGCAGGGTGGGTGATTGTCTTGTATGTCAAAATGTATTAACATTTTAAAAACCTTTAATGTGTTTTTATTGTTTACAGCACTTTTCAGTGGAAGGTCAGCTGGAATTCCGTGCCCTACTCTTTGTACCTCGTCGAGCCCCATTTGACCTCTTTGAGAATAAGAAAAAGAAGAACAACATTAAGCTGTATGTACGAAGGGTCTTCATCATGGACAACTGTGAGGAGCTCATCCCAGAGTACCTAAGTGAGTATTCAAGTGTGGAATTAATGCTATTCACTGAGTTTAAGTAGAAGTCTAATGCTTTTTTTTTTTTTTTTTTTTTTTTTTTTTTAAATAGATTTTATTAAAGGTGTGGTGGACTCTGAGGATCTGCCCCTGAATATCTCCAGAGAGATGCTGCAGCAGAGCAAGATCCTGAAGGTGATCCGCAAGAACTTGGTCAAGAAGTGCCTGGAGCTCTTCACTGAGCTGGCAGAGGACAAGGACAACTATAAAAAATACTATGAGCAGTTTTCTAAGAACATCAAGGTTAGTTTTTCACATTTTGGCTGTGAATGAAGTAACTGATAGGAATTGAACTGAACTGTATTATAATTTGTTTTGCAGCTTGGCATCCATGAGGATTCTCAAAACAGAAAGAAGCTGTCTGAGCTGCTGAGATACTACACTTCAGCTTCTGGAGATGAGATGGTGTCTCTGAAAGACTATGTTACACGCATGAAAGACAGCCAAAAACACATCTACTACATCACTGGTGAGGATGCTCTGCATTTACTAAAATAAACAAAACGATCCCTGATTAAACGTGATGTCACTGACATTCCTGTGCATCAGGTGAGACCAAAGACCAGGTGGCTAACTCGGCCTTCGTGGAGCGCCTTCGTAAAGCTGGCCTGGAGGTCATTTACATGATCGAGCCCATTGACGAGTACTGCGTCCAGCAGCTGAAGGAGTTTGAGGGCAAGAACCTGGTTTCAGTGACCAAGGAAGGCCTGGAGCTGCCTGAGGATGAGGAGGAGAAGAAGAATCAGGAGGAGAAGAAGGCTCAGTTTGAGAACCTGTGCAAGATCATGAAGGATATCCTGGAAAAGAAGGTGGAAAAGGTGAGCATGTGTGATTCCCTAAGACACCACCGGACTATTTCTTTAAGCTTGAAAAGTGTAAGTTTTAACATGTCTAACCTCACAGGTCACAGTCTCCAACCGCTTGGTGTCCTCCCCCTGCTGCATTGTCACCAGCACGTATGGCTGGACGGCTAACATGGAGAGGATCATGAAAGCCCAGGCTCTGAGGGACAACTCTACCATGGGCTACATGGCAGCTAAGAAGCACCTTGAGATCAACCCTGACCATCCAATTATGGAGACCCTGAGGCATAAGGCGGAGGCTGATAAGAACGACAAGTCGGTGAAGGATCTGGTCATCCTGCTCTTCGAGACCGCCCTGCTGTCCTCGGGATTCACTCTGGATGACCCTCAGACTCACTCCAACCGCATCTACCGAATGATCAAGCTGGGTCTTGGTTAGTCCATAGTTTCTGCCAGTCTTATCAAAAGTCCACTAAAATGGACAATTTGCTCATTTATTGTTGTTTTTTTTTTCCCAGGCATTGATGAAGATGACGTGACACCAGAGGAGTCCACAGCCGCTCCCACTGAGGACATGCCCCCTCTTGAAGGGGATGATGACGACACATCCAGGATGGAGGAGGTTGACTAAGCCTGTTCATAATGCTTGCAAACATTGACTAGTACAATTAAAAAATTAAACAATTCTATGTTGTACAGTAAATGAGCCTGGAACGTTGACCCTGTTTATTGAGTTCACTTTATCACTTTAATTCCTACTTGCTTTCACTGTATGCTGTTCAGATTCATTCCTTATAGAACTTTATTTTAAAGGTTGTCAATTTTTTTGTATCATCGGTTGTATTAAAGTGTTTTTTTTTTTCTGTTTTTGTATTTGACATTCTGATGTCCTGAGTGCTTGGACATGTAAATCTAAGAAAACTGATGCGGTTTGAACTTTAAAAATAAATAAAACAATTTAAAAAAAAAAACTTGTTTTGTGTGTAGTTCACAATGGGAAATGTTATTACCGAACAGTATAAGTTGGTGGCATCATTGAACTTAGCAATAAGTTGTATTCAAAGCCAAGAGAAGAGCGAGTGGTGTGGCCTGATTCACTGGCACCAAGAATAAGATCTATAAAGCAACAAAATTAAAGTCCATATTAAATCTAAATCTAATGCTGTCTGACAGTATTTGTAATATCAATTGCTCAGTACAAATTGAACAAATCGGTAAGTATGAATGGATCGTTTATAATGAGAATTGATCACTCTAGATTTGGTCCATGGATCAGAACAAAAGAACAAAATCCTTATTGCTATAACCAATATAGCAGAAACCTGTCATCGCTGGGCGCTCCCTTCGTCTCACCTTGTCAAGCTGAGCGTTTGAGGTCAGCTGACAAACAGCAGCCAATCACGGGTCGAGGAGGGATCGAACCGCCTAACTGTGGTGCCCAGAGAGTTGTCAAGGTTTTGATTGTGGAGTATCCGAGGGGGGAGCAAGGGCGGCTACGGTTGTACAATGCCGAATAAATCGAAAAAAGACAAGGTGAGTTTCAGTTTTGTCTCGGAAATGCAACATTTGGAAGAGTTAGCGTGACTGCGGTGTATTTCGCTTTGTTTCTTTGGATTTCGTCTGCATACGAAATAAGACATTTGGCGTTAGCTATCAGCGTAGCGTCCCATCACATTAACGTTAGCCAGCCAGAAATAATCAGATGCTAGCCGCTATCTTGCCAGCGTGATAGCGCTGTCTTTGTCGGTGTACTTTAAAACAAAAGTACACTCTTGGAGATGAGCAAGGTTATTTATGTTTGCTTCTGTCAGCACCTTCAGGAATTAATACATAAATTAAATGATCTTTTTTTCATGATTCACGCTGAAACACTGTTGCTAGCTAGCAACAGATTTATGTGTTCATGTAGGAGGTTGAGACTCGGTGGCAGACATGCTATATTTAGCTACTATTTTGGTATTGGGACATTAACTTGTACGATTTTTAACTATCTGAATAGGAACTGATTTTTTTTTTTTTTCCTTTAAGGAGACACCTAAGTCTGGCAAAGTGGGCAAAAGTGGAGGTCAAGAGAATTCAGAACATGAGGTAAGCTCGACCAGAACAAAGTCTTCCTCAAAGACAGCAGCAGTTTGTCTGATACTGGGTCAACGTAGAGTCTTCCTAAAGTCTCTGCTTTATGATATTTACAAGAATAACATCACATCATCATTAAACGATTAACCATCTGGATGATAACGAAAACATTGTGCAGTTGTCGTGCGTCATTCATTCTCATATTTGTTATTGTCAGCTTCAATCACTGATTCTGCTAAAATAATAAAAAAAAAAAAAAATACAACAGCTCCTGAATTTACAAGGAGGACAGAAAACATGTTTGATTATTCTAATTCATTTTGGCATAAATCATTTCAAGGTTTGTTATCCATAAATATTTATGCCCAAATCTTGCATTTGATGTCTTTATAAAATCTCCATCACACTACAGCAACACTGAATCTGAATCAGGGTCAGTTTGAAGTGTTAATCTTCCCTTTTTTTTGTTGCCCTTCAAAGCAGCATAAATTTTGTAGCATTTTAAAATCACTGCGTTGGATGAGGCGGCTGTGCCATCATCAGCAATCTTACTTTTGATGTTGTGCTGCTTGACTGAGCTTCACCTTGATAAAGCTTGTCCATTTGCCAGCTCTGTGGAGACAACGTGCAAGGCTGCTCTTCCTGTGACTCACTAAATTATTCACTGTGAGCACACGACTGACTTTTAGCATGGCTTTTTCAGTGTTTCTTCTTGTTGCTTCTTCAGTGTTGAAACATGACATATCTTTTTCCAGTTTATTACTCATCATCAGTTTGTGCTGTTGTGCTAAAATGTATGTGTGTCCACACAAACTGATTTGGTTTAAGAAACTAACTTGTGTGTAGGTCATTCAGGTGATTCAAATTCAGATGGAATATCAGTCCTCTGGTTTTTCATGCTTGGTGTCTAGTTGCAGTAACAATGAGACATCACAGATCTGCATCACCAGTCATGTAGCTGATTACAATCATGAGCCAGTGAGTAGAACAGCCCATTCTATCTCTGTCTCACATGAATATGTAATCTGTTTATTAATAGAATGCAGCTTGGCATCGTTTTCCTCTTTCCTTGACGGTTTGTTACTGGCTCAGCTCCCATATTACAGCATCGCAGGCTGTAGTTAAGTTCTGCAGGGCCTTAAATGAGTTTTCAATCCCCCTGTGATTCATGATGACGCCATTCCACAGCCAGCAAAGCCAGCTCTGCTTTGTCAGGTGATCGTGGAATATTGATGCCCTGCAGGCAGGTGGAAGCAGCTGTGATAGAGTCGATCCCACAACCAGATTACATTTAGCCAGAAAATCAGATTTGTGTTTGAGTAAATAAGAAAATCCTTTTTTCCCCCCACAGCGTTTGAATATTGGTGTTAAACAGTGTGGTTTACTACAGTGGTGTCCTGACCGCTGCTCCCTTACAGCGTGGTTTTTTTAAATAAATAGTGACATTTTTCCTGGTTCCACAGAACTCCAACAGGAAGGCTAGCAACAGCATCCCCCCCACCACCCAGCTGCTGAAGGGGAAGCAGCCAGGTTCCCAGACACCTGTCAAAAAGGACAAGAGGCAGAGCTCCTCTCGCTTCAGCCTGAGCAACAACAGGGAGCTGCAGAAACTGCCTGCTTTCAAAGGTACGTCCTGCTTTAGTGGCCCGCAGGGTTTATATATGCTCAGTATTCACTCAGGACAGTCTCAGGTTTATAAAAGTGTCTCCTGGATGGAAGGGGAGGCTGTGTAAGGTCAGCACTCAGCAGAAATCATGAATTAAAATGGTTTTGATAGCTGAATTGAAGAGTCACTGATGCTATACATAGAATTTCATTTTCCACGAGTCTGGCAGAGGAAGGAATTCCTGCAGCCTCAACACAGTTCAGGCCGCTGAAAGTAAACACTCAGATATGTCATTTCTTTAAACCTGCAGAATCAAAACCTTTCCTGGTGCGTCTCAATCAGTTTAACATCGATGTGAGCATGTCGTTACGCAACACATGGAAACAGAGGACGTCCATGACGTGGACTTTGTCCTGGATTTAGCCCCAGTATCTATATTTAGTGGTAATCCAGAGATAAAGCTTTAATTCCACAGTGCTTGTGCTCCAGTATGTTGACAGTGATGGGCTGCTGAACACAAGTGTTTGTAGATGCATCTTGGTGTGAAGCGTCGAACCTGTGGGCCGCAATAGCTGCAGATGGAAAACAGGATGCTTTTGTCTATATGTTTCTGTGTGAGCACACACAATGTTGAAATGATTACAATAATTACATAACCTGGCACTGCAGTGGAGTCATATCACCCAATCACACACATGCACAGCAATCAGATGCTGATAGAGAGTCTGGAAAATTCTGCATGCATACAACGCTGGAGGTGGATATTGTGAAGCTTGTTTCATGGGGGGTTTGTCGCCACCTGCTGTCAGAAATGAGTTAACGCTAAACCAAAATTTAAATTCGGAAAAGCAAATTTAATAAGTTCTGATTTAACTTTATGTCGTGGAAAAATAGTCATAGTCATAATTAAAATGAATATATTGGCTTTAAAGAAAAAAGGTTTTGCTCTTTGTAGCATATTTTGCTTAAAACATATAATCTATTACTGTGTGTCAGATTTAAGCATCCATCTGGCAGGAATGTGCAATACTTACATATTTTTCTGTATTTTCAGTCTGCTCCATTATTGAGCATCCAGCAGGGTGGCATTGAAGCTGAAACAACAGAAGTATATCTAAATGTTTACTTTAATGCACAGTTTTAAAACGGCTCTGAAGGGCTGCAGAGCTGTAGATGAAGCACTCGAACATGGCTCGCCTGCTGTTATTGACAGTCACCAAAGAAATCTTTGCTATCGGGCAGTGAAGCACTCTCTCCATCACAGGCTCACATGTTCAGTCTCTCTCTCTCTCTGCCAGAAATAGCTGAAAGAAACAGTTCAAGCCTGACAAACGCATGTGCCAGTTGAGGGTTTAGAGACTATTTGTAACACGTGGGTGGTGTTAAATATAGACTTAAAGTTAATTCTCATAATGGGATAGAATTAAAACAAAAAAATGTACTGTATATTCTCCTTTAACCCAGTTCAACTCTATACTGTTTCCTTTAATGCAAGAAATGAGTAAATAAAGAAAGTTTTGTCACGCATGCTAAATTGTCTCCTATAACGCTAATAATCTGCAGGATATAAAAACTGCATTTATGTTAATTACAATAATTTTTACTGCACACAAGCAAAACCCGAGACTGGGTTTGTTTTGCACTTCTGCTCCATTTATTGTACAGAGAACAGGGGTGTGGCTCGCCACATCCCATTGCTGCATGACTTCTTGTACAATGCACAGGAAATTGTGTTGTTTTTTTTTTTTGTTTTTTTTTTTAAACTGAGTCTCATCTCGCTCGGCCTAGTGCCTCTGAACGTCAGAGAAAATGCACAAAATCTGTGTGTCTTTACCATTGCGAATGCACGTCTTTTCCCCTCCAGGATTTGCAGTGAGTGGTCCCAGGTGCCGCTGAGGCAGCGTTGTTCTCTACACGGCACATCCTGTGTTGCTCAAATGGAGACTTCCTGCCTCGGTGTTGCTGTGAGCTACACCTGGGCTCAGGCAGTGGCCTCGGAGAGCCATCTGTCGTGCAGAACTTGCACAGAGGCAGCTTACACATGACTGTTAGAGTCTCTCTCGCAGCTCAAGTCCAGTGTTGTTGTAGTTCTTTGCAGAAACCAAGTCTAATCCGGCCCCTGCTGTTTAACCCTTGTGGTTAAGTTAACTGTGGTGAACTTCGTAACACATCTGCAGCGTTGTGTGTGAATACATCACTATTACAACACCGCATTTCACTGGGAATAATGTATATTTATTTAATATACAACAGTTTTAAAACTGACAGAAGTAGCTGCTCTCTAAACACAAACACAGTCCCAGCCCTTTTCCTGTCAGCCCAGCAGCCAATCCAGTCCCTCATGTTTATGTATGCCGATAGCCAGCCCATGTGACTGCACTGGGCCAACCATGCCGCTGCAGTCAGGTATGACATCACAAAGCTAGCTGGTTCCCTCCAGCAGCAGGGGAGCTTCATTTTCTGCTCTGTGTTGGTGCTGAAATGGAGGCTGACTCCTCTCTTTAGCCCGGGCTGCCCTCTCCTCCACATCAGACTCGGCTCACCGATGTCGGCATGCACCGGAGCGACCAGTGACATGTTTCTGGATGCAGCCGGCTCCAACGGGCCTTTTCAACCCCTGGCCCTGGTGCATTTTAGAGGTGAGCCTGGAAATATGTCCTCTATTTGAGTCTGTCAAAGGGCGATAAGCAGGATTTATTGGTTTAGCAGCTTCAGCTTCCACGCCAGACTGTGAGATGACTTTTCCAGAAGTTGCTGAGAGAGAATGAGAGCTTTCCTGCTGGCAGCATGAGCAGTACGAGTATTTCTGGAAGAGGAAGCGGGGTTTGTTTTTGTGTCCATGAGGAAGGATTTGGCCAAGACATTGCTTAGCTTAGCACAAGTCAGAGGAAGAGGGTGCGAGAGAGAAAGGGGAGCAGTGCTACTTTAGTGTCTCCCATCCCCCATCAGGACTCTTGATCATAGGAAGTGAGGTCAAACCGTACAGTCTATTGTACATATGCACTTTATGTCAGCAATGTACAGCCTCAGTTTCCTGTTCTCGTTTAGCCACTGAAACTAAAACTTACTTTAAACTGCTAAATTACAGCTTGTTAATGCGCTAATATAATACTCTGTTGATGCAAAATGCAAAAAAAAAAATATTTACTGTAGGCATGCATTATTTCCATCTCTGCAGCAAATAGATGACTTTTAATGACTTGTTCTTTATCTCCTAATAAGCGTTATTTGCCTGTCTTCTCTGTTTTTGTGTTGATTTTCATTTAGCCCCTTTGAAAGGTTCCAGTTGTTGTTGTCAGTGTAGAAAGTCCCTCAGTCAGACCTGGAAGTCTGATGGATATGGAGAAAACAGATGCCCGTCACCTGACTTTAACCACCGACTTGACGTTTAGGTGTCCTTGCAGGTCACACACCCCTACGCTGACCTCATCCCTGGGTGTGTGAGGTTGGCAGTAACGTTTGGAGGGCTTACTGACGTGAGAGCAAACATTTGCCGAAGCGATGACAAGTTCTTTGGTATTATGAAGAGACGGCACTAAAGCTGTGAAAGTGCAGACTGTTGGCCTTCCAAAGTCTTTGTAACACAGGAGAAATGTTAATCCTGATGTGCACGTTTGCATTTAGTGCCACGAGACTCACCACAGGTGCCACTTTACGGATCAGTTCATCAAACATTAATCAGATGATAATGCTGAATTTTGCACATTTGCACCCACAGCCGGTTTCCTGTCTGAGCTGGAGGCTTCAGATGAGTAAAGGTTGTTTTCCCATCATGCAGAGAATCCCGCCCGTGACGCCTGCACCCGCACAGTGTGTCTCTGAATATTTTAGCTCTGTTCAGAAACCCTAGTGCTGCGGTGTAACCTGATCTAACACACTCAGGCTGATGAGACCAGGCGGTCCCGTTGGCCCACGCTGCATATGAGTTTAGCCAGCCAACTTTACATTTAACTGGGCAATTTTAGATTTAGTTTTATCAGTTGCATTGAAGCATTGCATTAGAAAAGAATGTCTTTGTGGGACAAATGAAGACACGTGCAGCAGTCCAAAGTCCCTTCTTAGCTTCTGATCACCATGGTGACGGACAGTATGTTTGCAGATCTTAATGGACAGGCGGATCTTTAACTGTTGTAGTTAGAGTAGTGCTGAACACCAGGATTCAATGTAAATAACATGAATGAATGAAGAAGAGGAAGGTTTGACAGCTGTGAAGAGCAGAACGGTTCACCGTGTTTAGTCCGGTTAAACACCTGTTGATTCCTCCTCTGATCCGTAGATGTTCCCCCTGCGGAGCAGGAGAAGCTGTTCATCCAGAAGCTGCGGCAGTGCTGCGTCCTCTTCGACTTCGTCTCGGACCCCCTAAGCGATCTAAAATGGAAGGAGGTGAAACGGGCGGCCCTGAGCGAGATGGTGGAGTACATCACCCACAACAGGAACGTCATCACAGAGCCCATCTACCCAGAGGTGGTTCACATGGTCAGTGCTGGGCTCATCAAAGCCTGCAGACATGCCATCCTTCCTTTCTGTCTTCCTGCTTACTGCTGAAGGTGACAGCTGACACACGCTGCTTCTGTTAAAGGTGCTTCACATCCCCGTCAGTGGAAGACCATTTCCAGCCACTGGCTGCGTCATTTACCGTCTGTGTATTACCGACTGCCCCTCCGTTAAGCCCCACCATGAAGAGGCTCCTCGGTCTCAGTCATCCGCTGCTTTTCCTCGGTCTAAATGTGCTCCGTTCTCGGTCTCACCGCGATGACAACGCACGTCAAACTAAAGAGTGTTTGATGTGAACCAAAGCCACGCATCCATGCTACACTGCAAGCGATCAAGGTGCAAACGCACCCACGTCCTCCTCCTTCAGGGTTTGTTTGATCAGGGCTGCAAAAATGCCACAGAGCTGCTGAATCAGCATGAAAATATACTGATTAGCTGCAGCCTCGGAGACAGATGCTCTTTAGAAACCTTTCATCATCAAAGCGTTGAGAGGGAGGCGTCAGAATCATTTACGGAGTCCACTCGCAGCGCTTAGACCTGGATGACAGCGTGTTGTTTAGCCTCATTTGGGTCAGTGTGTTCTGACCTTTCACCTTTTTTTCCTCTCTTCTTTATCTCAGTTTGCTGTAAATATATTCCGAACATTGCCGCCGTCATCCAACCCCACAGGAGCCGAGTTTGATCCAGAGGAAGACGAGCCGACGCTAGAAGCAGCCTGGCCACATCTACAAGTACACACACACACACACACACACACACACACACACACTCACTGAACCAGTAAATCAGTTTGTTTTTTTTAAATAACCCATTTTTCTTTTCTCAGCTCGTCTATGAATTCTTTCTACGCTTCTTAGAGTCACTGGATTTTCAACCAAACATTGCCAAAAAATATATAGACCAGAAGTTTGTAATGCAGGTAAGCTGACTCTTCATCAAACTTTTTATTTTAAGAGCCTTGGTTCTGACGTCTTTTTTTTGTTTGTTTTTAAACCAGCTCTTAGATCTGTTCGACAGTGAAGACCCCAGAGAAAGAGATTTCTTAAAGACGACTCTTCATCGTATCTACGGCAAGTTCCTGGGCCTGAGAGCGTACATTAGGAAACAGATTAATAACATATTTTATCGGTGAGTGTCCACTGAGGCTCATTAGTTTGCTCACAGTCAGGTATTTATGGAGACGTTGCTCTTTTAGGTTCATTTATGAGACTGAGCACCATAACGGAATAGCGGAATTACTGGAAATTTTAGGCAGGTGAGTTATTTTTAAACACTTAACCATGAGGTTTTTGAAAAATCTGTAATTCCCAATGACTGCCTCATCTAGACCTTCTCCTTCACAGTATAATTAATGGGTTTGCGTTACCTTTAAAAGAAGAGCACAAGATTTTCCTGCTGAAGGTTCTGCTACCGTTACACAAAGTCAAGTCTCTTAGCGTGTATCACCCACAGGTAACCACTTCCTCATTCTTAAACAAACTCTGAACCATCTGCGTTCACGTGGATAATGCAGTGTTCTCTTTAGCTGGCCTACTGCGTGGTACAGTTCTTGGAGAAGGATAGCACCCTCACGGAGCCGGTAAGTTGCGTTAACGATGTACTCAGGGATGGGACGCATCCTTCTGCCTGCACTGTGGCCTGATGTTCAGCTTTTTTAAGCGTGTCGCCGCTCTGTGTGCAGACGGTGATGGCTTTGTTAAAGTACTGGCCAAAGACCCACAGTCCCAAAGAGGTGATGTTCCTCAACGAGCTGGAGGAGATCCTGGACGTCATCGAGCCGTCCGAGTTCATCAAAGTCATGGAACCTCTCTTCAGACAGCTGGCCAAGTGTGTGTCCAGCCCTCACTTTCAGGTCTGCTCTCTGACTGGATGTGTTTTTTACACATCTACGTATGATCTGACACTGACGACAAATGTATCCTTAGGTGGCAGAGCGAGCTCTGTACTACTGGAACAACGAGTACATCATGAGCCTGATCAGCGACAACGCCGCCAAGATCCTGCCCATCATGTTCCCGTCTCTGTACCGCAACTCCAAGACCCACTGGAACAAGTGAGTCCTCACCTGGTGTTCAAGGCTATCTCTGTTTATCTGCCGAGTCCACAAATCAAGTGACCCACACTGATCCCCGTCTGCCGGCAGGACCATCCACGGGCTGATCTACAATGCGCTGAAGCTCTTCATGGAGATGAACCAGAAGCTGTTTGATGACTGCACCCAGCAGTTCAGGGCAGAGAAAAGCAAGTATGTCCCGTCACGTTTCCAGTCTCCTAAACATAAAAAACAGAGTTGACTATGAGGAAAATGTGCGAGGTCGCCCGTAAAGCCTTTAACTTCCATTTCACTAGAGTTTTTTCTCTGATTCTCAGAGAAAAAACCAAATGGAAAGAGAGAGAAGAAGCCTGGCTGAAGATCGAGAACCTTGCTAAATCAAATCCACAGGTAATCGCCTACCCCAGTGGGCTCAAAACCAATGAATATGACGTAATTAACTTGAGAATATTACATTGCAGTTTCATCCAGTTCTATCTGTTTAAACAGCTGACTGACTTATTGTTTCCTCTTTTTCCAGTTTTTGATGTACCAGGACTTTACAAGTCCAGACAGACCAGTGGACATGGAGACGGACGGCCCACTGCTAGACGATTTCAACATGCTGAAGAAAACCGTAGCGGAAGAAGCCACAGAGGTCAGGAGGTCACTAGAGCGCAGAGCTGTTTGTGTCGGTCATCGGTTAGGTCCGTGAGCCGTTTTGAATCTCTCCTCTCGTCCAGATCCAGAAAGAGCAGCGTCGAGAGCGCCCGCTGATGCGGAGGAAATCTGAACTCCCCAAAGACATCTGCACTGTCACGGCCTTGGAGCTGCACCGGAGGGCCGAGGACATGCTGACACCTGAAGGCCAGTAAGAAGCTGCCAGAGATCCACTGAAACCAGCAGCAGAGTCTGTTACCCATCAGCCACAGCAGCCAACACAGAAGCCCGGCATCTCATTCCAGCCAATCACAAACCACAGGCCCTCAGTGACCCCCCCACACACACACACACATGCGCGCGTGCACTGGGCTCTCAGCCACCTAGAAGGACCACCTGCCGTGCCCTAAAATAAAACCTAATACCTGCGTATTTTTCCTCTCCTTCCTGTCCTCCCGGTTTGCGTTGGAGGGATGCTGTGCTGCGCTGCCCCCTCCTGGCCATCTCTCAGGTGTACGGTTCAAACATGACTTTTCTGCTGTATAATCAGGACAGCTGTTTACTCCTCTGTGTGTGGAGCCACAGCTGTGTCCCCTTAGCCGTAAGGATCCATTGATCATTTTTAAATCAGGACAGGGCCACTCAGGGCTCCCGCTGGGGCATCGATTCAGCCCTCCCACCACAGAGTCTGGTATTTCCATCAAACAGATGCATTCAAGTCTGGTTTGGTGCCAGTCTTACTCTTTGAACAGCACTCCCTTGGGCACTGTTGTTGTCGCAACGTGCCAGCGTAGCTCAAACAACAGGTTTAAATCTGTCTGACCCTGTGCTCGCTGTTAGACGAGAGCAGATTGCGGGATTTATTTTCAGTCGCCCGTTTGCTTATACAGAGATATTAGCATTCAGTAGACATTGGTGTCATTCACGCGGGCCCTGCAGGGGCGGTTAGAGAGCAGACGATGTCACTGTGCAATGAAAAGAGGTCAAACAGGGATGAAGGCGCCCCGATCCTGTTTTTTTTTTTTTTTTAAATCCGTTTAGACGGCTTCATGACAAGGTATGTCTGGTATGGAGAAGCCTTTTGTTTCACAGTGCCTTTTCTCGTCCACGAGGGTGTTTGCTCCACTGAGGCTGGAGAAGGAGAAGTCAAATGCAGCGCTAGCTTAGCGTCCAGGTCCGGACCGAGGCTGCGGACTCGGTGGTGGCCCCCAGAAACCACTTCAGCGTTGAAGCACTTCCTGGTAACACTTGAAAGAGAATGGAGCAAAACAGGAAACAGACTGGTGGAGATGTCAAATCAGTGCTGCTGTCCATCTCTGAAACCTGCTGTCCACCCCGGCTGGAACATCTCCTCCCCCTCTCAAACCCCACGCACGGACGCCTTGTTCGGCTTCTGGACCCTAGCAGATATTATGTTTTGTGGTTTTGATTTCCCCTCTGCCCACAGAACTTCCTTGTCAGTGTTTCAACTGAATGTGCAAATTGTAAATATCGCCGCAGTTGCGTTGTTCCCTTCTGTTTGTTGAAGAGCAACGTTCATCACTGGTGAACTTCGTTCTTCCTGAAATGGCTTTACTAATCGCTTCTTTGGAGCTTCTTTTCATTTTTCAGATGCTTTGTTTTCTCTGAAGTGTCTTTTAGTATCTCTACTAAATGGCTTCATCTTATTTTGTACATATAATGTACTTTTAATTACGATTTAAATGTTATTGAACGGTAGAGTTAATATTTTGTGCAAACGCCAACCCTTGTACAGCCGAGACAGTCGGTCATGTGACTTCCAACGCATGTGACTATCTGGAAACCACATAAAATTCGATTTTTTTTTTTTTTTTTTTTTATCTATTTGTAATGACGTGTTTTATTTTTTTCTCCAGATGTGTTCAGAGTCTATTGGCGTACATCTGTCTATATACAGCAAATAAAGAGAACATGTGAGTTTTATATTTTCATGCTAAAATAAGTTTCGTTTCAGTCATTTTATAGAAATGTATGTGACAAAATGTATTTGAAACCATTTAAATGGCCCTCTGCTGCCACCTGCTGGACGACACGGAAATCGTCTAATCCAATTGGAAACCAGATGAGGGTTTAAATCTAATTAGAAATCCATCTGATCCTCAAGGTGAACCAAGGTGCTGCTCTTTTGATGTGTTTCATGACTTGAAATCTATTTTCCTGCCTTCTCCCACTGTTACATCCCATCTTAACCAGGATTTCTCCCTCTGAGGAGATCAGAAGCCGACAGAAGCGGCTGATGTTGCTTCTGTTTTCTGATTTGTTCAGGCGGCAGAGACGCCTGAAACCCAACTCACTGTCATGGTTGCTGACTGCTGATTTGAGGACTTGTTTTTCTCTCAGCCTTTTTTGCGCAAGTTCCCTCTATTCACCCGAAGACACCTGTGGGCTCGGGCCCCCCACCCGTCTGCCTCTGTTGCGCCCCCCCGCTGGGATCTGCATTGAAACAGGATGAACCTGTACTGGTTTTTCTTTTTTTTCCCTGCCTCTAAAGGACAAAAGATGCTGACGACAGCGAAGAGACACCTCTGTCATCCGTCTCCTGGATTTCACAGATTTCTCTGAATTTTTTTAATGCCTCTCTGACATCAAAATATGAGAGTATAATAGTCTTTGTGTCCAACGGCTGCTCTAATGAGAGTTCGGTTCCCACAACAGGTTTTGCCTCATTATGCAGCCGGAGATCCTCGGGGCTCGATGTGCCACCCAAAATCAAAATAGGTCAGTGTGCTTTTTTTTTTTTTTTTCCTTTCCAGGTCACTCAGGTCCAGCAGCCGGTGTTCCGATTAGCCTCCTCTGACGACCCTCCATCTCCGACAGTCAAATTTTCCTGTGCCATCTTGCAGCCCTGGAATGGGGAAAAAAACAGTCTTATCACAGCAGATGTTAGAACCCATCGCCATGGAAACACTGCTCAAATGTTTCCCTACTGTGACTCCATCCAATCAGGTTTTAAGTGTCTCAGTGCTAGATACTTTAATCTGAAGTGCTGTGTGTGTGTGTGTGTGTGTGTGTGTGTGTGTGTGTGTGTGTGTGTTTGCACCCCAGGGCTGTGCACTGCAACTCCTGTTTTCCTGTTTTGTGCTCCTGTGTCTCACTGAACCTGTGTCTGACACTCGGGCTGGAGGTACGAGGGCGTGCTTAGACGCTTCTGGTTTTCATTCTGGGCCTTTTTTAATTTTTTCTATTCAATCTGAAAAATGTCCACAGAGCAAAAATCAATCTTTTTAATATTTTTTTACTTAATCTTTAACTTTATTATATGACATTGACGTCCCCCCAAGAACCCCTGAGGTCATAAAAAGACAGTTTTGGTCATTTTGCTGTGCTGTCTCTCTCTCTCTCTCTCGCTCTCCTCTCTTTCTCGCTCGCTCTCTCTCTCACACACACATACACACAAACACACACTTGATGATCACCTTCTATCATCCAGGGCGCCTGCAGCTGCAGACACGTGAGCCTTTGTTGGACAGGAAGCGTCTGTGGGCCAGATGAGCCAGGACTGTGGACGCAGTGGCCTGGGATGACTGTCTGGAGACACGCAAGTGTGTTTCTTTTACATTAATCTGTCACATTTGTAGTTAAAATGCTAATTTCCCTCATATGACTATGAAATGCGGATTGGAAGTACTTCTTTTGTAGTTCTAGGTTCTCCTCAACTCCTGCAATACCCAGTCTAACCACTAGGTGCAGACAAATTTAGCATACTGGAACATGTTTTCATGCTCTGTCATTGAATTAAAAACAAAACATCTGCTTCAGCGCCATATTTATTTGATCCCTTAATGTAATTACTCGTTTACTGATTTTCTTCCCCTCATGGATTTTCTGAATCTCCGTTTGTTGTATAACCTTGGAATAAGAGTTAAAGTCAAATTTTAGATTTGGAGTCTTGTCAGGGAAGATTTTATGGTATTGTGCATAATTGTATTGGTGTAAACACTCAGAAAAGTTTAATATATTTAAAAATTGATTCAAATGTACATAGTTCTCACGGGAACTTTCTCCTCTTGTTACGGCCTCATTTGTTCCCTAAAATTGGTTTACAACCTTTAAATTTGTATTTTCTGGCCACATTGTGACGCAGAAGAGAATGTCCAGGATGTAACTCAAATGTTTTGAAACTCATGTGACCAGATGAGATTTTCTAACATCAAACTCTGGAATCCACAACAGAGTAATGAGCATGGCCATGTGTGGAGCCCTGCATGGAAGCTGACAAAAACTTATTTGAGGCAGCAGAAGAGGTGGCTAACCGTGCCGTCTTTGCTGTGTTAGCACATCGGTCATCGGGGGATTACATTCCAGTTAAGAGGCATGAAATCATTGATTTACATGGTGCTTTCACACAGTCCCCAACACTGACTTCCTCTGTGGTTCAGGATGACCCACGGCACCGTCCTTTAGTGCTGACAGACACTTGGACAAATGAAAGATGTTGTTTTCTTTTCAAAACAGCCTCTGATTCTTTCAGTGCGCCTGGATATTGATGGCGGCTTCTCCTGTTGGATGCTAGTCCTTGATGTAGCATTAGCCAGTCCATGCACACTTGTGCTCCTACTTCCTGTGGTGTGACGCAAGACGGAGGGAGCTGCTGGACAGATGAGCAGCCTTTTTTTTTTTTTCCCAGCAGAAAAAAAAACAAACAACATTTCCCTGATCTGATTCTGGACTCTACAGTTTTTCCAAAACAAGCCAGGCTGGGAAGCACTATGCAGAGAGGCGTGCAGACAGAGGTGGCATCAGAACCTGCATGCTGGGCATCTTAATGTCCAACGTGTGTTTTTTTGTCTTTATTAAGAGCTGTTTTTGACAGTCAGGAGGACAGAATAGGAATGAAGTTAGAGGCTTTGTTATTATGAGCAGCGCTCCGTCTGCAACCAGCCAGATCTCCAGATAAATTGATCATAGCAACCGTATTGCCATGACATCAGGATACAGATGCCCTGCTGAGGTGAGGAGTGCAGAGCGTCTGGCTGGAAGGACGGCGCGGCTCACGACCACCACCAAACCGGAGGATTCATCAGAATCATCAAATCATTGCTTCCCAGTGTCTCCATCCAACAGATAAAAGGATGGAAGATTTCCGACTGAGAGGCTGTGTTGTGCACAGTCGACCCTGCCACAGACTCCTGGGCTCTGGGGTTTTGATGTCTGCACCAAAAATAACCAAAAGCCAGCCTGTGCTCACGCCGACACACACACTCTCGATTCCTTCTTCCACTCCTCACCTCAGCTAACGACGCTTAACAGACACACGCTGAGGTCGCAGAGGTGGCAACAAGCGAAGCAGGAAAAAGGGCAGAGGAGCTCAAAACACGTTAAAGAGAGTAAAGTTGATTTAGTTTATGGTCAAAGAGGATGAACAGTGGAGAGAGAGTCACTAGCAAACCGAGGGCATGCTTGTTTTTCAGCTTGGAGCGCGAAGGCAGCGAAAGGTCAACGTTGTTTCCTCGCCGCGCGGTCCTCCTCTCGCTCCACCTTCATTTGTGTACGTCCAGGTGCTAAATATGGCCCCAACTCTGGATCTCGGTGGGTTATATTATATTAATGTACACTGAATTGACCAGGGGAATGATTGTTTACGTCCCAGCTCGGCTGAGTACTGGACGCCATCCGCACAGCTGAGATCTTATTAAAGGAAGCCGCCACACGTCTGCCTTGTTGTTCCGTTGGCTACGGGGGTCAGCGGGTCACCTGACGGGAATCCCAGTTTGTTCGAGGAGCAGAGAGGATGGGCCCACCGGTGTTCCTTGTCCAGAGGTATGTTTTTGTGGCCACGTCTTTCTCATATTTCTGACAGCAGATGATTAAAGATGGAGCACGCTGGGACTTTAACGGCCTCTGATGGGACTGGCATTGATCACTGGTTAAACAGGCTCTTGCTGAAATTTTAATTAGCCTGAACGTGTTTTCCTGGCGGAGCCAGTATGGGGGAAGCTAATCACAACGGTGTCCAATCGGTCCCGTAATCCACAAAACAAAGCACTTCCATTGATTAGCCCAACAGATGCAGTCGGGGGGCGGGGGGGTTGGTGTCTTTTCTTGGTGCCAGATCAATGAGATTTTTGCTAGAGCGCAATTTTCCATCTCCAGAAAACATTTGCCGCGATATTCAGGCCGATTACATAAGAGGAAGCTTCTCAATCATTTCTCTGATTTTCCAGCACAGAAATATTCCTGGAAGGGAGGTTCGACCTTACGTAATGAAATCAGTGTCGACCCCCCTCGGAGACACTCCTGCTGCCTGTCTGGTGCCTCCACCCAGTCTGACCTCAGGTCACCCGGCGCCTGCCCTTATGTGCCTGGGGTGAGGCCTCTGTTTGCCATTTGTTTCTTAACATTTCAGCTTCTTTCCTGTTTCAGATTCCAGCCTGACTTTTCCCAAAATCCTTTGTTTTCAGGCTACAAAGGTCATTAAATATGTGGAACCGGAATGTTCAAACCCCTCTGGACTTCCCCCGCCCTGAGAGCGGTTCTCTGCGTCTTCAGCAGCGCTGGGACAACTTCGATGGGTAAAACCTTAGTAACCTTTTATAAACTCTTTGTGCGGATGCTGCTTGCAGCCGCGGAGAACTCAGAGGTCGCTGACAACATCCGACACACGTTTTCCCCTGATCCTTTTCTTGCTTCTCTAAAGTCACACCAGCAGTAGACCACACCCATCACGAGCCCACCAGTTTGACCAGAGTCCTGCACGTGCACCAGAAACCAGCAGCAACAGCATCTTTGTGGCTGGAAAGGTTTTTGTATTTTCTATTTTATCTATTTTGGAGTGGCTGCCAGATAAGTTGCCATGACGCCCGTCATAATGAGAGAGGCCTCTTGGAGCCAAAAGTCCACCTGACCAGCTCTCGGCTTGAAAAACCTTTCATTTCTCTCTTTTTTTTTGAAGCAACAGGTTGATCACAGGAAGTATTTTGTCTCTCAGCCAAATCATAAAAAAAAGATCTTCTGATCTGATTCCAGATGCTTCAAAAAAGTCTCAGGATGGTTGCCACGGTTTCTGTTGCCACTTGCACAACTCTGGGTTTGAGAACCCTTAGCTGGGAAAATCATAAATATGTTTTTCCTGTAGCTGACGGGAGACACCAGAGACCCTGTCACTCCAGAAAACGAGGGAACAAGCATCACAAAGGCATCGTAGGAGTCCAACTGGATCTAGAGATGGAACCCAGCTCAGATGCTTTGTTTCTTTTATCTGATCCTATAAGACATTCGCTTTGATCTTTTCAGTTTTTCCTTTGATCTCCTGCAACCTATGTTTCAGAATTACAAGAGCATCTGAACAAGCCTGGATGACATTAAAGGAATGAACTTGTTTTTCCTCATGGTAATCTGCTTAACCTCACACGTTTTCTTGCTCAAAGATGGTGGAAAGTGTACGGCTAACATGCTAGTCGCTTCTACCCTGACCATTCTGATTAGAAATGAGCATATATGGGCTAATTCTGCCTTTCCTCTCATAAGTAAATCATAAAATGGTTTTTCTGTGAATGAAATGTCCTCTTGACAATGGAGATGTTGTAGATGTGAAAACGAACTTTTGTTGCAGAACTTGTGAGTGAACTCGGTTCAACAGTCAACAGTGACCCCAACACTGCGTCATCCCACGTTTATTTCAAAACACGTCGACAATAACATGATCAGCGACATGACATCGATTGGCAGCCGGTCAGAGGAGGCATCCCTGCCCCCGGTGTTGGAAACATCGGTGTCGGTTTTCTGGACTTCGCCCTTTAAAAACCGAACTTCACAAAAACACCGGGGTTTAGACATCACACACACACACACACACACACACACACACACACACTCACTCGCCCCAGTATTGTAAAAAAAATAGAGTGATCACTAAATGTTCAGGTTAAACAGATTCAAGTATTTTCCCAAACAACAAACAGTAGTCTAGTCGGGGTCTGAGCTCAAAGCCGACTTTCGGCTATTTTACCACAAAACTCCTGAAGAAAACCAAAAACAAGAAACAAAAGCAAGATTGTGTGAACATCTGATAGCAGCATTTCTGGATGTTTTGCACCGGGTTGGACACTGAAGCAGAATAGCGACAGGCAGCTGAACATCTGGGTTACACATGGAGCACCGCTGAATGCGCCACATCGTTCCTGTACTGCTCCAACCAGCTCCTCAGCTCCGAGATCCGGTATCCCTCCGGACCCCTGCCCCCCTGGTACACCACTCTCTCATCCCTCACGATGTAAAGTCTCTCAAAGTACGCCCCGTACGCCGCGTTGGAGGAGTTGTCCATGTTGTCCACCACCACGTTGCTCTCCGGCACCTCTGCGAGCATCAGCTGCGCCGCGCGGAGCCGGTCCTCCAGGCAGCGGTGCTTGGGGATCTGATAGGGCGCGTCCGTGCTCACCCAGCCGTCCGACGGATGCGCCTCCTCGATATATACAACTAAAAAGTCCGCAATGTCCGCGTACTGCCGCACGACGCGCTGAAACGCCGCCAGGCGCGTCATGAACGGCGGTCAGGAGCAGCTGCCAAAGTTGAGAATGAGCGGTCTCTTCCCTTTCATGCAGTCCAGGATCCGGACGTGCCTCCGCTCCTGCACCAGCATCACCTCGGTGTTGGGCGCCGCGCTCCCGAGGTGAGCGGATTTGAGAAAGTCCAGTTTCTGGCCGTACCACACAGCCCTGAGGGACTCCAGCGTAAACATCTTGTTGGAGTCTGAGACGCACACCGGCGGGTCGTCCGGGCTCTTCTGCCGCTGCCCCATTTGCAGCAGCACTTTTCTCCTAATGCACAAGAAATCCAGGAGCCAGAGCGTGACGGCGGTCAGGAGGAACCGGGGCAGCAGCATCAGGCACAGGGCTGCGTGCTTCAGCGCCGTTGCCATTTGGACACCGCCGGAATCGTGCATCATCTTCATTCCCTGCGACGAGAGAGGCTGTCAGCTGAGTCCCCCTCATCCATTAGCGGTGAAAAAAAAAACTATCCAAGGCGCGCACACGTCCCTTTTATACGCACAGCAGCTTTTGAATAATGGAGCAAAAGAAAACAAACACCACGCCTCCGGTGCCGCGCCGCCCACTCACATGGTGGGGATTACCTCCTGTCCAGTCCGGGCTTCACACAGGGCGGAGAGAGGCTCCGCTCCGCACGGACGGCGGCATGGTTTACCTCTGCGCAGCTGTCAGTAAAACTTGACTGCCGGTGACGCGTCGCACTGACCTCAAACCCAATTTACACCGGGTGCGGTGCGTCTCCGTCCCGACCAGCTGATTAGATTCCATTCAAGTCAGTGCGCCAGTGTGCACACTGGCTGCGGGCTCCGATCGCCCTCCGGAAAAAATACGCATCACTTCTATTTTGGTCGGATGCCGGAGCACGCCACAACAACTTAGCGCAATGCATCCCGTGCGGGACAGGAAGTCGGGTGCGAAGAGAAAATAAAACATCCAGGAATTTGTCAAAATATAAGGTCCCGTATTTAGAGCGATCGTTTT
The DNA here is from genome assembly GCA_015343265.1 of Pao palembangensis. Lineage (NCBI taxonomy): Eukaryota > Metazoa > Chordata > Actinopteri > Tetraodontiformes > Tetraodontidae > Pao > Pao palembangensis. Next base: position 6,895,092 of record CM027097.1, on the reverse strand, counting down.
CAACAGGTCCTAAGTCTTGTGAGGGTCATCTCGCAATCATTTTATACAAGGGCGAAGACAGACTCGTCATCGAAGTACGAAGCCATTATTTATGACGTGTCACATCCATTTGAGAAGGATAACATAAAAAAGACATGATGGAAAGCGATTTCAGAAGCAATATGAGTGAATGGTTAGTCACTGAAAGTTAATGCTTACAGTGTTTAAAGTGTTTTTCATCTACATAACCACAAAGTGGTAATATCGCGTGTTCGTACGTGATTTCAGACGCAGCCGGCGTTAATTGGCGGACGGCAGAAACGGAGCGAAAAGCCGCGGCTGCAAAAAAAAAAAACGCACCTTGACTTGTTCAGGCGCCTCTGAGATCCGGGCTGCGCGCATGCGGACCGCGATGTGCGCGGAAGCCGGATGAGTCATGCAAACATGGATGAGTCATGGAACAGGCTGAATGAAGTGGTTAAAGTGGAACAGAGAGGTGGAATGGATGGATTGGAGGCTACATTCACTGGCTGAACTGGGACGGAGACACGTTTGCTGCTCGCGGTGATGCTGGGCAGGGTGTAGCTGTGACACCCGTCATCGTTTCATTTTCCAGGAAAAGACCGGACTTTTCAGAGAATCATCAGGGGAACTTGTTTGTAACCTTGAGTCCTTGTGTGTGTTTTCGTCTCAGATTTCCTGATTACCGAACTGGGCAACACCCGCTCCTCCAACATCAGCTGACGGTGTTGGGGGGGGTCGAGAGATCTGCACGTGCAGCAGCAGCAGCTCTGCTTCTTCTTATCCAGACATATGCAAAGTCAGATTAACTGGAAGCTCACGCCAACGTGTTGTTTGTGTTTCACGCAGACCGATGAGGTCAAGGTAAGAAACCTTTGTGGGAGCCGAATACCCATCCACGACGTGAAGGTGACTCAGGTCACCTTCACAGGCGGCCCATGATCACTTCCTCACACTGAATGTGTGCACTTTAGAATGACGCACTCCCCCAGAGCAGATTACAACTGTGCAGAAATGGTTTCGTCTTCTTTCTTTTTGTTTTACTTTAGTTTTGATTCAAGTTTACATCACGCCCCTAGTGGACAGAAGCGGCACAACAGCCAGCGGTTGACCGACTCCTGGATTCTGCAGCTGGTTCTAGTCTATTTATTTATTTATTTATTATTTATTTATGTATGTATTTATGTATGTATTTATTTATTTATTTTTTATGTATTTATTTCTACCATCACATGTGTTTACATCACCTCAGTCAAGCACCAGTTCTGACCAGTTTGCCACCAGTTAGGCAGAAAGAGCCATATTCCAAACTTTAGACAACATTCCTTTTTCCCTGCACCTGCTGCTTTTATTGACACATTTTCTTGAGTAAAGATGCTTTATTTGAATGCGTTTTAATGTCTGTTTAACAGGAGCTGACACAGTAACACCAGTACGCCTCAGGCGGCTCCCAGTTTAAACGTATGCATGGTTTAAAAGGAATTACAGTCGGGGAAGACGGACCTGGCGTTTCATTTCTCACCACATGTTGTTGTTTAAAGAGCATGTGTGTTGGCTTATTGGGAATTCTTAGCTGCTGTCACTTTCTTGGACGGAAAGTGATTTTCCTAGAATCATTAGGGCTTCTGTGATCAGCCCGGGTTCAGCCTCGTGACCCAGTGGTCAAAGCGGCCATCACAGAAATACTCCTAATCTCATTAACTGCACAGACTGTCAACAGACAAAACACACACATCCCTGCGCTTCCTGTCACCGGCCTTCCTTCACACACAAGCAGCAAATCACCAATAAAAGACTAGTTACCCCGTCGTTGGCTCCACCGCAGCCTCGCAGCCGCTGCCTGGTTTCACCTCTCCGTTCTTCATTAAACACAGCTTGGATGTTGGCGCAGGAGCGAGGGTCAAACCAGAACAGCCTCGAATAGGCAAAGCAGATGGACGTAAAGGTGGCCGGCATCCAGCCAAAACAGTCACTAAACACACAGTCCTCAGGTAAGAAACACACACACACACACACACACACACACACACACACACACACACACACACACACATGCAGCTATTCTTGCAGAGCTATTTTTGCTGCCCTCAGGTGACTCTCATGACATGTGACGCCCAACGTGACGCCTGCAGGTCAAGGTTTAGCTCTGTTTGCAGTGAAAGACGGAGCCCCGTTTATTGTGTTTGCAGAGCATTTTGAGTAGGTTTGTAGTTACTAAGCAACCGCCACGTAGTCCCTCTCAGGCTAATCCGTCTGGTCCGCTGCGGTTACATGGAGCCCTCGCTGCAACTAATACACCACCTCGGCTCACCGGCTGCTTTTGTCCGACCGGCCCGCTCGCCATCTGCGGGCCGAGTCAGCGTGTTCACTTCTACGGTGTGTCAGACGAAAACCAGTCACGCAGCAGCTATTCAGCGAGATGAAAGCACAGACCGTTCTCAGGTCACTCAAAGATCTTCGCTAGGACAGGAAGTTTACTTACGTTTCTTTCCAGAAAATGCCACAATAACGTTAGAGCGCGATTAAGGACTTTTCTCACAGGCCTGCCAAGAACTCAGATCTAATTTGACCCGCTGCAGTATAAAACTATTGAAAACAAAGCACAGTTGTCATTACTTCTTCCTGGCAACACTTCTCTGTAAAACCCCACCCCCCTCCGTATCCAGGAGGTTTACCTTTTCGACATTTAACAGCAACATGGCAGATTTTTTGTTAAGCCAGTCTAGGTTATAACAGCCTAAGCTGTATTATGGAAGACCTAAATAGTTTCGAAGTGTATAATCTCATCCCTTTAGTGCAGTTAAGCAAATAAGCAAACATGCTTCAGGAGCTTACTGCTTTGATTGAAACCAGCATAAAAAAGCACACTTTCAGTTTCAAGTTAGCAGCAGTGCACTTGAACTACTGAAAAACCAGCTGGCGCGTGTCCGGAGAGCTAACGTGCACAGGTTCAGTTGCAGGTTACAGCGGTTCATCAGTCAGCCAGGTCAATACTTCTCAGTAAGCTCTTAGTTTTCAGCTACTTGTCACTAGTGGTGCAGTCCGATAGTATCTGTTTATAGTGCTAAATCTGTCCTTTTTTAAGTTAAAGCATTCTCTATTAATTGTGGAAATCTAATTTTGTCTCTACCCCATATTTGAGCCATTGTCATGCTGAGTGAGTCAGGACATTTAGTGATAAACGCTATCTCACCCTCCCTGGTGATTCTGCTTTCTGGTCCTGGTCGGCCTGAGGGGAGATAAAAAGTTCGTGACCGTTAGCTCGGTAGAACAAGGACAAGCTGTCATGAGTGGATGAGGCCGTCTGCGTATGAGCCGATGGTGTGCCGACAGCCTGACCACAGACTCACAGCCCCATCTGTTATTGCTAATTGTCTTTAGAGCTTGTTTGGTCTGGACCTCACCGCAGTTGGGAGATGCTCTCATGATTTAGAAGTGGCTAACATTTCTTCTCCAGACGTCCAAGACTGATATAAGAACCTTTTTTTCTGCTACCACCTGCTAATGCCACTTGTTTGTGGCCACATATTACACATTTATACGTCTTTTTCTTTGTAAAAGGTGATTTTGAAGCAGTTTTTATTTTAACAGCAGGCTTTCAAGTCATTCGAGCTGCTTTATCCCACACGTGATCCATTTTCTAATGTCCTAAAATCCACCTATTGGGACATCTTGGAAGGATCCAGCTGTCTGCAGACTTTTGGTGTCATTACAAAAGAAGAGACGGGGAAAGAGATGAACCCTGAAGAGCTCACAGCCACATCGAGCCAGAGGAAGTTCTGCTACCTGCAAAAAGTCCTCGTGTTGCATTCACACCAGCAAGAGGTGGGAATAGACCAGCAGACGGTGGCGGGTGGCGTCACCAGAGCCCAGATGCTGAGAGGTCCTCTGACCAATCAGAAGCTTGCAGTGGTGACAGGGCCCTAACCCCGTCGGTGGTTAAAAAAGGTACTAGGTAGCAGCCTTTTACAGGTTATATCACTCCCCATTTTGGCTTAGCTGCACGGTACTGGGAATTGCGTCCTCCGGGGCCAGAACCCTTTTTTAAGACCTAACAGCGGGCTTTCGTGAAAGATAGCGGGGAGAGAGAGATTGCACAGTAAATCCTGGGTCACGTAAGGCGAGCCTGTCTCTGTGAAGTCAGCTGGCTGAGGAAGCAGGAGGTGCAAAGTGAGACGCAGAACCAGTTACTAATTCACCACCGAGGGAGAGAACTCCGACCATCGTCTGTTCCCAGTTCCTGACAAACTCGCAGACGCTGTTTATCCGGTCACTCGAGCATGTTGAGTTCAAGAGCAACATACAGTATCTTTGACTATACAAAAGCAAAAAAAAAAACAAATTAGAAGGCTAAACTGAATTAACTGGGAGCACTTTCACCTCTTTAATCCTCCAGTAGAAGTAGAAAATCTGGGAAAGTTGGTCAAGAACAACTTTACGACCAACTTTCATTGCCGAGTTTCAATGGGCGATTGGTGCTGAATTGGTTTTGTCTGTGCGAGCCGTGCGTCCACACCAGGCCCCCTTGGGTAAACAGTCACCCAGCTGCTGGGCTGTCAATATGTAACCATAAGCCAGGAAAGACCACACAAAGAGGGCAGCTATAGGAAAACAACAGTGTGGAGCTGCCAAAGGTTTGTGTGTTTGGATGTGCTGCAAACACCAGAGACCCGTTCCAGTGGGTTCCAGGAGACTGAAATCGAACCTTAAGAGAGGAGCGCTTGATACGCTCTCCACCTTGGAAGGGAACCGAAGATCCTTTCTGTGGTGGGAGCATGAGCGTGTGCTGGAGCTGCGCTCTGACCTCTCGTGATGTAAATCTGCTCCACAATCAGACCAGTAAGACACTTTTGTAGATCCTGATCCACATCAGACCATCAGAAGATGGTGTGAGGAGTCATCGTATCAGTGGAACGACCTGGTGCTGACCCCTGGTGCTGATCTGGTCCAGGATCTGCTGTTTCTGTCTGTGAAGTCTCAGCAACAGCCAACCTGATTCACTCTGTAGCCCAGCTGATCGGAACGACAAACACAGCGAATGAAGATGATCTGGATGCTACCTTACATCCGCTACGAGGACAGGACGGGATAGATAACCACCACCGCAACAAGATAGTCGGTGCCGATGTGGCATAACTGAAGAGCCAGACACATTTGTGCCAGAGGATGATGTAATGCAGTACATGACTGATGAGTCTTTACGTCAGGTAAGCCATAAAAGCCTTGGCTGCCGCTGTCCTGGGTTTCCCTTTTGAAATGCTGCCAACACGTCAGGCCTCTGAACGTGTGACGATACGTTCTGTGTACACATCCGCGTGTTCCTGCTGGCTTGCCCCTCGTTTGCCCAACTCCTGCTAGTACATTATGTTTGTTGGTGGTTGTTATGCAACCCTTTATCAACAGGCGGGTGGGAAATCATCTGAGGTAGCGTCAGCCTGTGCTCGCCCGATCTTCCGGGCTGTTCCAGATCCTGTGGCGTTTGCCGGAACATCATTGACTGGAAGAGAGGAACTTCTGCCAGGTTTTACCATCTCTGAGTCAGAACTTGGTCCTGGAACAAAAACACATTTAAGCTTCACAATCACGAATGCTCGGCTGGTTTGTCGACCGTTAGCTTAGCATTCAGACGCCTGACTTGGACTTCAGATTCAACTATCTTCTTGTTATTGATCCGCTTCCTAATTGGACGAGCTGCGTTTTCTTGCAGCCTTCCCACCTGAAACGGTTTGCGTATCTTATCATTCACTGAACTGTTTCCAAATGCACCGCAGCGTAACGAGATTATAACGTCAATATCTCGAATAAGGGGCGTCGCGTAACGACAACGCAAAGGTGGATGTGGAGATAAGGTCAAAGGTGTGCAACACGAGGCTGCTTTTGACAGAAAAACATGTTTGTTTGTTTTTTTTACTGAACTGTTTATTCTTTAAGGTTGTCCATTGTTCATTTGCAGATGTTTTTGCCACATCAGCAGCTTTATGGAGATGCATAGGGGACTCAGCTTGGTTCTCAGCTGACTTTCTTGCTACATAAAGTCACATCAGGGCAGCGGCTGCATGCGTGAGTCCGTCTGCGGTTGGTACAAGTGACTCGGCTCCCATCTGTGCCAGTCGCGCTTCTCTGCAGGTAGATAATAGCGACTGTAACTCAATGGCTTAACTGTCTTTCGGGCACAATAGTCTTGTCAACGTTCCTTAAAGTACAAACAAAACTTCCTTTCAGCCGTCAGACATCAAGTTTTTCCACTGGAGTGAATGAAAGAGTTTAGAATCTGAAGCTGCAGATGAGTCAGCGCTCGCATCTGACGCAGACTGCGACGCCCTCTGCCCTGCTTTGGCGCCGGTGTTTATGAGAGCAGCCTGTCCCCTTTTGAAAGACGTGAGAGATTTGCTTGTTCATTATCTCTGCTTGACCTCAGCTGACTCCCTCTGCTGAGGGGGTTCATGACCTCCTCTGACCTCCGCAGATTCCCAGACGCGGGGCCCACGCACAACCACCGTCCGCCGGCGCAACACAGGCTGGCCTTCAGTGGGGTTAAACGATAAGATGTATGCGCAGCGCCGAGCGGAACATTCCTGCAGCTACACGATGGGACTGTGCACGGGCTGGTGTGCACGTGCAACGACCTTATGTGCTGCAGGGAAGTGGGAGGTGGGGATGTTTTAAAAAGCAAAATTACCCAGCAGCAAAAAGCCCTGCTGACACTGTGATCATTCACAAAGTGAGCGCGCCCTTGCTTTTCCTGTCTGACTTTCTAGTCCTCCTCCTCCTCCTCCTCCTGTCCTCCATCTGTTCACAACCTCTTGCACTTTCTGTTTCCATCCCATCTGCTTCAGCCGCGTGCTTTCTCGTCCTCGCCCTGCTCACGCTGCTGAATCTCTTCTTCTCGGTTGTTCCAGTAGAGTCAATTTTCAGGCCTGTTGCTCTTTGAGCGCTCTACAAATTAGAGCATATTCTTGTGGTATTCCATTGTCTCCAGAGCTCCCTCTCTGTTGGGGTTTTGGATCCGGTAGGGAGCGTTCCAGCCAGCCGTGAGGACACGACCCCTGTGTTAATTCCTTTGTTGACGGCCGTGTCCTTTATTGACACGATGTTCAGGTGGTGTCACTGCAACAGGCAATCAATTCACCTGAAATGACCCTGAAAAGTAGACAAATAAGTTCGCTGGGAACGGCCTCCCGGCTCTGACGTGAGAGGCTTTGGGGCAGATTTCAACGCTAACTGATTAGGAAGGGCGGACTGACCTGTGGCCGCCCGCTGTTAAACACTCAGATGTCATTAACAGACCGAGGCTTGTTTTAATGGTGTTAACTGGTGACTCTCCTGTGGTTAGAGGCTCTGAGAGCCTTCCATCACACCAACACGCCACAGAGGTGGGGAGGAGGGACGCTTGTGAGGCCCTGCCGCTCCATTAATGCTACTTCATGCTTGAATTTATGCTACGATCTTATCGAATGTAGGCAGCATTCCTCCCGGGGAATCTGACACCTGGACATCACATGCGGGTGACATGTGTTCTCTACACCCTGCACAAGAGCCCATAAGGTCGTGGCACGTGGCACATTTATGTTACCCTTCAACATAAATATGAACCATAAGGCGTCGTAAAAAAAAAGTGGATTGATGGCTTCTCGAAAAACCGATGATTCACAAATTCTTTTGACTCGCAAATTTCAACTTTTGCAGGAAGTGAAGGACTGAAGGCCGGCGAGGATGGGGGAGGAGCTGGTGCTCATTTTCACAGTGCATGTCCATGTATCATGCACTGTCCAAATGGATGGGTTAATCCATTTCATCTCACTCCAGACTCAGGCTGTTTCAGGGAACTTGGCAAAACATCCGAATGGCCTCCGAACTGCAGCCGAGGCAAAAATTGGCCCACGGGGCCGCATCATGTCGACGCGGACTGCTAACAATCGCTTGTATGGTCAATTGCGATTCTTTGTTAACGTTAATCACACTTTCTTGAAGCGCGCTCCCCCAGTACCGACCACTCTGGCTCGGTGCTGGTCGCTGTACAGGAATGGGCCGACATTGTCCCGAACACAATTGACAAACTGATTCATCCTAAGCGATGGGAACCTGATGGGCTGCACAATGCAGCAAATAGTGGGCAGATCTGACCAAAGAAACTACATAACCTTTGCCACGTCACAGTTACATGCCTCGTTTCAAGAGGGATGTTTTTGTTGAATTAGTAGAAACTGTCTGAAAAGTGTTCTTTAGCTACATCGTAGCATCATGACACAGCCGTAGGTTCGGCTTTAGCGGCTAAGCTTCTTCTAGAAACCGTTGTAGGACTTTGTCCTTCGTGGCAACATAGCGTCGCAGCTTTTATTAGCTCAGGTGTAAAACAATCTCCTCCTCATCCCGTCAGCAGGAGGCCCCCTATGAGCCTGGTCCTGCTCAAGGTGTCTTCAAAGGCTGCTCAGGTACCGGGGCAACAGGGCAGGTGTACTCTGACCTCCCACACCCCCGTGCATGTGCCTCAGTGCTATGTGTCTGTGGTCACTTATCTGAAGCCCAAGTCTCTGCTGTTTATAAGCCTCTGTGTGGTTTGCTTCCCCTAATGAGAGCTGGTTAGGTGGTCTCATAAAGGAAAAACTGCAGAGAGCTGCAGAAATAAAAAGCCGAACGGTCGAACGTGAGATAGCAGCAGAGGTTGAACGAGGACAGACAGATGGCGGTTCATCCACCCGGTGGGACTACCCCCCCTACCCCCCCTCCCCTGAACAAATTCATTTAGTTCAAGTCAAAGTTGCTGTTTGTCTTTGGTGCTGCCGAAACGGGGAAAGAAGTAATAATTAGGAAGAATAAGACTCCTCCCCTTCATTTTCATGCCTCTCACACATAGCGATGGTGCTGGCTGCAGACTGGGCCCAGTTTCACAAAGAGCTGCACGTGGTTGGTGGAGCAGAGGAGGTTTGGGGTCTTCACCGCCTGTTTGCTGGTATGTAAATAACACAGCTGTAGGTTTATGGCCTCAGCCTGCTGTAATGCTCGCATGAATGAAACGGCCACACGTATGACCTCCTTTACTCTGGCTTGATGGTTTCATTTTACGTTAGAAAAAAAGCAGAAGTTTGGGATTTCATCAACATGAGCACCAAAACGATGCATTTAGGAACAGAAAACACAGCCATGTTGTAGTTTTACACACCTGTAGCATGCAAGCGCACAGTGCTATGCTAGAGTGGATGGTTGCTTGTCACCGGTCTGTTTGAGAGTTCTCTATGTGTGCGGCTCTGTAGGCAAACGTAGCTTTGTTACAGCTCCATCAGAGCAGCGCTGATGAAGGACGGGCCTGCGCAGTCTCACAACCACCCTCCGACTGTGAAAGATGGAATCACAAGAGGACATTTAGCGTGAGTCATCACCAGCACTGAGAAATAGAAAAAAAGTTATTCTCAGGGGGGCGTTTCTCCACCTCAGGGTCAGAGACAGTTGTTTTCGCCTCAAAACACAGAACAGAATGACTAACAAACCATCCATCATGCATGTTTTTGACACACGGCGAGGTTAGTGAACTTTTACCTGCTGTTATTTCTGCAGCTTTTTTTCTGAGAAACGGAGATGCAATTGGTTGTGAGGCAGATGTGCTCCCAGGGCTTAGATAAGAATGAAGCAGGTTTAATATTCAATGTGGTGACTGATGGTTTGTTTTCTTTGATATTGGTCCAGACATAGATGAATTCCTACATTTAAGAACAGGCTCAGTCATTCATGACTGCAGGGTTAACCGCCACGCTAACAACATAAACTAGAGCAGCTGTGTCAAAGACGCCCCATTTAATTTTAATTTGTTATTGTAATCATACGCAGCCCCATGCTAATGTGTATGCAGCTAACGAGGCCTACACACCCTCGGCAGTTTGACCTGCCTGCGCTAGACGATTAATGGGAGTTTGGAAGTTACAGCTTCTGCTGTGTGCTTTCATTAACTGGGTCCAGTTTTTCTGTCTCGTCCACTGAAGTGCTTCTTCAAACAGGGGTTTGAAGCCACGCCGGCGCTAACAAAAGGCCTAGGACACAAGGCTCTTTTGTGAGGACTTCTGACGTCCTCCTGGGTTCACAAGGGTACAACCAATGGGCTCAGAGCTGAAAGAGACCCATGTTGTCAGGCGGTTGTAAATGCTGAGAAAAGTGTTCCGACTGGAATGCAAGGACCTGTACATTGGGGAAACCAAACAACCCCTCCATAAACGAATGGCCCAACACAGACGTGCCACCTCCTCAGGACAGGACTCAATAACACCTACACCTAAAAGAAAGCGGACAGTCCGTTGAGGACAGTCAAGTACGTGTGCTGGCCAGAGAAGATCGCTGGTTTGAGAGGGGTGTCAAGGGAGCCATCCACGTCAAGTTGGAAAAACCATCTTTGCACAGAGGTGGTGGACTAAGGCACTTTCTGTCACCCAGGTACAATGCAGTCCTCCACTCTCTTCATCAACAATCCAAACGTTCACACCGTTTGATGAGACCTGGTGACTCATTAACATGTGACCCAGCAGACAAAGGGGAAGCACCCCAACTGAAACTAGGTGAACGACCCTGCCAAGGACTCTCAGGTGACCACCCGGGTCATTAACATGCCAATGGTCCACAGGGCTATATGTTCAAGCTCTGCCCCCAGTAAGATTAGAACTGAAGAAGCTCTCTGGAGAGAGGGCGAAACGTTCCAAGGAAACCTTTCAGTCCAGTTGACACAGAGAGATCTAACTTTGGATGTTCCAACTAACACAACATCCCAGTTTTCTGGATATGTAAAAGACATTTTCATCCAAACAGCAAAGTTAAAATGTATAAGATAAACTTTATCGCTGTGCAGCAGCTGGACTGCGGTGGAGCCCACCTGAGGTGGACCTTTACCTCAGGTAATGATTTGCGTGTAACCTTTTACAGGTCAGGGCCGCACCATTTTTGGCTTTAGCGCCACCAGCTTCCACAGAAGCAAACCAACATGGATCCGGTCGTCAGCAGCGTAGCTGAGGCACCAGAACCCATCAGACCAGGAGCAAACTTTACTGCCTGCTCCAGGAAAGTTGCAAATTAACATAATTAACACGCTAACTACCTAATGACGCTGAAAGAAAAAGGAAAAGTAATCCTCACTTTCCAGGCTGAGGTGGATACAGGACAAGGTTTATTCAGCAGAGATTAACTGCTTGACCCGCCTTATCTTTGCTGCCCTTCTGCGCACTTTGCACCGTGTAATTCCGCAGGAATGTTGCCGTTCCTGAAAACAGTACAACACACAGTTCAACAACTGGGCACTTTGTGAACGTAGCAAAGGTGGTTCTGTTTACATTCTTTTCCTGCGAGGACAATAGGGAGGCATAAAGACGGAATTCTTGCCTGCGTGATCACAGAAATCCAGAGATGCCTGCAGCTAATGAGCTTTGTTCTATCAATTAGAAAAGATGAATAAGAGGCACATGCAACAGTTGTATTCTCGAGTCCTCTTTTATTCCTCCTATTTTCCAAATTCAGTTTTTTTCAGACTTAATGACGTTCTTTGGAAGCAGGCTTCCGATCCTCCCCGGCTGCAAATGAGAGCAGTATGGATTTAAAGCGCAGGAAGTGTGCGGCGGCGAACAAAGGTGCGAATATGCTGGTGGTGAGAGTTTCTAATCTCCTGCATGTCTGGGTGTGACTGACCTGCTCTGAACCCTCCACTGTTGCAGCTGCGTGTCATACATCAGCTCAGAGATCTGCGCTGCGGGGCACATTCTTCCTTGGCTCGACTGCTTTATCTCCTCATCTCTGCATGTTCCGCCATTTCCAGTCTTTCACAGCTTGTTCTGGTTCTGGGTACTCTACTCCGTGTCTTTTCTCACAATCTGCAGCCTCCAGTTCAGCTGGGGTCCCTTCCTCCACTCAGCTGCGGGCTCTTGGTCAACATCATGTGCTTAAGCGCGCAGCCACAGTTGGTAGTTGAAATTCCGAACAGACGCACACAGTTTCATGGAAACAGGCGCATTTGGTTTGGATTTATGTGCAGGTTTTGGAAAACTGATCCGGAACAGATCCAAATTCACACTAACGCTGCGTGTCATAGAAAACGCATTATTTGGATGCAGGATCGAGACCTCAGTTATCAGGGATCATTCCATTATTATTCAGAATGTATTATGATCTTTGGCTTATTATGACCAGAAGAAGTTGTAAAAGTTCATAAGTAGTTCCACATCATCCATCTGAATTCACAGCACTGTTGTCAAAGCTCCTTAGTTTAGAGAAAGTCAAACGTGCCTCTCCTTGTTTTCCCCAGATACGTCGCAATATTCAAATTAGCTTCAGACATATGGACACGTCTAAGCACGCCGCGAATTCTTATAGCATAATTGTGCATTTGTTCGTTAAAACTTAAGCAGAAGAGGTCAGGAGAGTGTTTTGGACTAACGACAGCTGTTGATTCCTGTGCGCAATCCTCTCCGCGTCTCATCGACGCAAGTATCTCCAGTCTGAAGAACTATTGCGCCCCCACCCTACCACCTGTGTCATTACAGGAGTGATCAGCCGCGACTCAGTTTGCTGCCACTGCTGCGCTTTCATTCATCTTTAACCTTCAGGAAATCGTGCTTTTCAGCTCATTTCGATTATTTAATATATAATTTTTGTTTTACCAGTTAGAGCATCGTTATTATCTGAAACCCCGCTCTCGTCTTCCTCATCTCACAGTAATTGAATGTCCGTCCGTCCATCCATCCGTCCGTCCATCCATCCTCTGTGTTCGCCTCTGTTGCCATCTGAGGTTGCAGGCGCCAAACGCTGGAGATGCAATTTTACCCAGCAGCACACGTCACCGTCAGGGAAGCAAAGAGCTCCGAAAATAGCCCAAACAGCAACTGGTGCAAGGGGAGGGGGGCAGGTGGTACAGAGGACTGATGCCTGCCATCCAAATGACGCTCCGTGAACCTGGCGCAGCTGCTCATCAGCCGCTGGAAGTTTTTCCTCCTCTGCGAAAAAAGACGAGAGGCTGACAGACATGAGAGGTTGGTCTGATGTGAATCTTGCGCTGCGCCTCATCCCACTGATTTGCTTATTAAAATGCCACCAACACATTATTCCCAGCCGCTCTCATCTGTTGCATAATCTGCTTTGTGTCACAGCGCTGATATAATCTGTCTCCTAAACTTATTAAGTATGCGTAAAGCGCAGCCGAGACTAGAATGGTTGATATTTTTCAATCAAATATTGTGTTTTTTCCTTCCTTTATCTCGTGTGCGTGCACGCAAGTAATGCACAATTCGTGGAGACTCATTAAAGGTAAATTCCAAAATAAAAGCGTGGCTGGTTTCGTGAAAAGACAGCGTGGACGCTTGCATAATTGTGGAGTGTTGTTGCATAAACATGCAGGGTTTAATTAAAAGCAGCAAACAAAGACGACATTCAGGCCTATTCTCAGAAATTCAGCGAGTGTGCTTTTGGTTTGTGAAGGCCGGCACTGGTGTGGAACTGCCAGTGGCGCGACATTCCTGTGACCTGACACCCGAGGGGCCACGACTGAACGCGAGAACAGAACCTGATTTATTCATTTATATAACTCGATTAAATGGAAACCAACAGAATTTCTGCTTTTCTGCTCAGGCAGAAGGAACACAAAGGAATGTTCCTCTTGATAATCTGATTTCTTTAATGCTTCCTCGAAAAATAGGCCCTGTTGCCGTTTCTGAATTTTTGCTGATGTTCTGGGAGGGTCAGATGATGACAGAAATATCTTCTTCAGCGATGGAAAAACAGGCTCCTTAGGTGCTATTGTTTGTAAACATCTCATTTAACTGTTTTTGACGACTCATCCTAAAACTTTAAACGCTTCTGTTCGGTTGCAACAGGTTCTTGCAGGGGCGCTCTGACGGTATTTCACATTCCAGACAAACTAAAGGTTGATTCTGCAGAGAGCAGCGACGCAGCCATGATGCAGGGCCGCAGCCTGTGAGGAAAAAACGTTTCTGACCCGTCTCAGGTTCAGCAGATTATCAGACATGATTAAAAGAAAGAAAGAAAAAAAAAAAAAGAACACGGTTCTACATTTCAGTGTTTCGGTGAGATGTGGTTCTTTGCTGTGATCCACGATGCTTTTACCAACATCTCTCTGGCATACGGAGACTGCGTGGATGACACGATGTTTGTGATTTTAAGATGCGTGAATAGATTGAGATTCCGCTTTCGGTCACTAGATGGCGACAAGGCCCAGTGATCTATTTACCTGTGTAAACAGTGTATACCTGTTTAGGGCGAAAGTCAAATACGTCATTATTTTAGTCCTTGCAGCCAAACGACGTGATCATGTCGTTAATCAGCCATTTGAGTGAATGCAGAACAGTTAAATACAACACACCACTTTTTTCTTTCAGCTTCACTCTGTAAAAATAAAAGAAGTCATGATGATAATTTACAGCTTTAATTGTGGAAGGCACATCAGCATATTGATGACAAATTCAACAAATACGTAAGCTCACATGTAAATGCCAGCAACATTCTAAAGGTAATAAGTCAGCAGAACCACAATAAATGACCTGTTTTTCCAATAATAATAATAAAAATGAATGATTGATATGTGTTGTGTTTCTCACATTGTCCTTATTTTGCTCCCACCAAAGTCATTGTTCCAAGTAGTATTATGGATGCAAATTGTGCTGCTGTCATCCACACCTTCAGAATAAAGGTTTCACAGCTTTGAACAGTCTACTGCCACCTAGAAGCTAGAGACTCATTAATTGCACCGGGGAGACCGGACTGCAGCCTCCGGTAAGACGACAGGGGGAGGCGTGTGTGTGTTTAACAACTCGTGGTGTAGAGACGTACGGACTGTACACAAGCACTGTTTGCCAGATCCGGAGTTTTTACTGCTGAGATGCCGTATCTTTGATCTACCAAGGGAATTCTGTACTCACTAAATATCACCAGCATGTGGACATCCCCATCCGTGGCAAGAACACCTTGGACCATGTCTACAGCAACATACGAGGTGCACTCAGGGCACCTCGTGGTTCGAGCTGCAGCTACTAGGAAGGACTCTGTCAGTGTAAATGAGTATGTGAGTGGGTACATTAGCGCTTGTGTTGAGAACATCATACCCACCAAGTCAGGAAGTTCCCCAACCTGAAGCCCTGGGTAAACAGAGAGGTACTGCACTTGTTGCACGCTCGCTTTGTAGCATTTAGATCTGGCGATGAGGCTGAGTACAAAGCTACGCAGTACCGACTGGAGAAGGCCATAAGAGCGGCCAAGAGGCAACAGAGAGAAGACGGAGGGTTTCTCCTCTACTGCCAACCCCAGGAGGATGTGGCAATGTCTGGACCACATCACAGACTTCAGGACCAGCTCCAGCCCCACCACCACCAGAGCCGCAGACAGCCTACCAGACGACCTCAACGCATTCTACACCCGCTTTGACATCTCCACCACCACCACAGAACACACACACACACACCTCAGCCATTCTACCCCCATCCCCCCCGCTTGTCGTCTCATCAGCCCAGGTACACAAAGCCCTGCAGACGACAGTCCAGACAGTATTCCTGGCGGGCCCTCAGAGTGGGTGCTAACGAGCTGGCTGATGTCTTCACCTCCATCTTCAACCTCTCCCTCAGCCAATGCACTGTCGCCCCCCTCCATAAGAAGAATCCTCCAACCTGCCTGAATGACTACAGGCTGGTAGCACTCACTTCAATCATTATGAAGTGCTTGGAGAGCGTGGTACTGTCCCACATTCAGGGCAGCATACCGGACACTACAGACCCCTGCAGTATGCCTACAGGCCCAACAGGTCCACCTCCGACGCCATTGCCGCTGCCCTTCATGTTTCCCCTCTCCCACATGGAAAATAAAGACTCCTACATCAGCATACTCTTTATGGACTACAGCTCCGCGTTCAACACAGTTATCCCCCACAAACTGTCATCACTGGGACTACACCCCAATCTCTGAGACAGTCTGTCAGGATTGGAAACAGAACTTCAGCCAGCATCACCACAAACATTGGCACCCCGCAGGGCTGTGTCCTCAGCCCCATCCTCTACACCCTGTTCACCCACGACTGTGTCGCATCGCACCCCGAGAACATCATCCTTAAGTTTGCTGACGACACCACTGCGATTGGTTGTATCACAGGTGGGGACGAGGCAGCCTACAGGAGGGAGGTGGACAGTGTGGTTACATGGTGTGGGGACAATCACTCTCAACACAGACAAGACCAAGGAGATGATAGCGGACATGAGGAAGGAGACCTCATCAGCCACTGTTTATCTGGGATCTAGAGGTAGAGAGAGTGAGCAGCTTTAAATACCTGGGGGTCCACATCAGTGATGACCTCACCTGGACACTTAACACAACCCAGGTGGTGAAGAAGGTGGACTACCAGACTCCCACAGCCATCGGATTATTGAACTGCTGAGCGATAGCCCCCCTCTCCTGGACATCTACTTATACTCTTCGCACATGAATAATTTGCACTATTCCTGGCTGTTAACTTTTTACATACAGTTGCACATTTTGCACACCACTTTACTACTGACAGGTGCACATAAAAGCGAAGGTGGCACATTATCTGCAGTGATATGTACGTAGTATAAAGATTGTGTTCCTATTTTATTGTATTTTTGCATGCCTCTCTTTGTCTTATTTATCCATTTTATACCTGGTTTTTATTCTCTTGACATCCAGTGTAGGCAGCACAGTAAGAATTTCATTGTACAGGGAAGCGTCTCTACTGTACATGACAATAAAGCTTTGAATCTTTAAGAGCAAGAGATAAAGTAACAAGTTGGACGATAGTGCCATCTAGTGGTAACCTTGGTTGTTGGTCCATATTATGTTATCGGCATGTGAAATATTATAATCAAATTATGGAGGTAAAAGCATCAAATATAATTTATATAAAAGCAAACATTATCATTAAGAGATGACTCATCAGCTCCTACTATTCGAAGCTGACACAGGGTATGTGTCCATGTGCTCAGAACTTGTTTGGAGGAATGCGGTGATGACCTCGTAGGTCAGGAACACCAACATGCTGACGGGGATGGCCCTCACGTAGTTGAGGCCCAAGCTCCTGAAGAACACCCCGACTCCCTCTGTCCTCAGTGTCTCAGTGAGACAGTGGAAAAAATTTTTGTATCGCTTCTTCCCCAGGAGGCCGTCCATCTGCAGACGTGCCTTGACCACGTCCATGGGCGTCCCCACTGTCCAGGCTGACATCCCTGCCACGGCCCCACCAAACATCACGCCAATCCAACCTAGACAGACAAGACAGACAGACAGACAAATACTTGATGCTAAATTTGTTGCCAGCTGATGATGTAAGAGGTTACTGCAGGATAATTTTATCACTTTGAATTTGCCGTTATGCAAAAAGGATGACACTGATGAGCAGCTTCAGGGAAAATAGCTTAAAATATCTTCATATCCAAAATGCTGCCATTAAAACCACCTCCTCCAGAGCATCTGAGTGAAGAGGACACTGACAGGTTTCTTTCTGGCAGGTGTTGTTGTTCAGTCTTGTCTCTGTCTTGTGATGTGAACAGTAAAGGTCCCACGGCAGGACAGCTATGGGACAGCTGTTCTTATGACAACAGCTGTTTTCTCACACATCTTCCTGCAATTTCTGTTCACACTCACTAGGCTTTTTATCGCCAAAGTCGCTCAGGAGCTCGGAGGCGGTTCTGTACATCAGGAAGTAAAGGCCGTAGGACGGGCCGTCCCTCAGCATGAGTGGAAGGGCTCCCCTGTAGAGACCTCTGACCCCGTCTTCTTTGAAGATGCTCAGCAGGCAGTGAACAGGGCCGCGGTACTTGGGTTTGGACGTGCTCGTGGGTCCTTTCTTGGAGTCTGTCTGACACTGCAGACGCACTTTGACAATGTCACCTGGCGCCATCACTGATATCTGTTTGGGAGGTGATAAAGAGACACTTTGACATGATTTTACGTTCACACACAGATTTATGACACTGCCTGCAGGGGCACATCTCAATCTGTGGCCCATACCTGAGCTACCCCTCCCGCCAGACCCGACAGGAAGACTTCCAGTTTGGTATTGGGACCGCCGTCGGCTCCTCGTGCTTGGCTCAGACAGTGCAGACAGTTCCTGTATGTGCCAAACGCCACCGAGGAAGTCATGGAGACGGTGGTGAGAGGCAGCGCCATGCCTTTGAAGAAGCCGCTCACCTGCAAAATATCAGGTGAGGAAATATCTGTTTAATTAGGATGGTATGGAACCACGCCAACATGATTCACTTCCAGCGGCTGCTCTTTTTGTCCATGCAGATGTCACCTACCCCTTCTTTTGAAAATGTAGTCACAATACACTGCCATATCCCCGTGTACTGTTTCTGAGTCTGGATTCGCACCTTTGAAAGATTAAAGTACCTGAAGTCAAAATGACGCCAGTTTGTTAAAAGTCCATTGCGAGATGTCCATTATGGTACCTTCACAGTATCCAGAGGGTAGCCCACAGCGAATCCGATTCCCCCTGAGTGTGAAAGAGAAAAGGAGAGCATCAGGAATAATATAAACACAAGATTCTAGCTTGTGTTAACTGCAGGGTTGAAACTTGTCAACTGAAAGTTGTCAGGGAGAAATTTGAAATTTTTTTAAATGAATATCAAATTTCTTAGCCGCCTTCATCTCTTTCAACATTAATATAACATTATTCTTAGTGTTTTACTACCACATAAATTTTCACTGACATGTTTGTCGTTTCAAAATAGACATTGCATAATCTATATTCCACTGTGACACGCCCATTTTACAGTAACTGAATTTTTGATGCAGAAACAAATAGAAATACATTTTTGAGGCTGGTGAAACTTTGAAGGTAATCGTAATAAATGCCTGAAATACTTTCGCTTAATACTAATAACGGACACCACACTCACTCTATTTCAAAAGTAAGGCCAGGCGAATGGAAAAAAATAATGACTTCACTTCTTGCTCTCTTAACTGACGGCAGTAGTTGTTGACAAAAAACGCTACATCATCTATGCTCGTGCCTCACTTCTGGTTTCGTCAGAGTAGTTGAACGGTAAATGTGAAAATTCTGCGATTTTAATAACAAATAATCTAAAACTAATTAAGTTAAATAGAAAACACCTTTATGGTACAAATCACTATATAAATACAGCCATTTATTTTTTTATTTCACATTTTTTTTCCTTTTCATGATGACAGCTGAGGCCGTGCCTCATCTGCCTCCCCTGACGACACGTCACTGATTAACTATGCTAATAAGGTAGAAAACTGTTAAAAACACACCTTCAGCATTCGTCTGTAACATTCTCCATCTTAATTTTATTTTTATTAATGTTTTCAGGTAAAAATCGTAATGAGCCATACATCATATATAAAAACAGTGATGATGTCCATCGCTGCACTCTGCGGTATAGTTTATTTGGCTGGCTAGCCAATTTGTGCTAACACTAGATAATAATACCGGCGTCAGATGTTACCTGCCAGCGATCCGGACACAAAATCAGCGATATGCATCCTGTCAAACTTCGACTGACAAAGAGAATCCGGTTTGACATCAACCCAATCATCTTTTACTGTCACTGCATGACAGTAAAGTAAAAGTCAGTTGTTGCATCACTCGAAAGAGAAGGAGGGTGTGTCTGCAAAACCCGGAAGCAGGAGTTTCAGGACCGCAGCTCGAGGCCTCTCTGGTTTTTACAACAGCGCCACTTGGCGAGGCGGATGACACCCTGCTTCAGGTTCTGCTGGAATTTTGCGGAACTAGTGTAATATCAAATGAGTACTTATGTGTTATTTGTTATCAGTATCGTGTTGTTTGTTAGTTTAGGATAGGATAGGCAAGACATTTTTCAGCGAATGTGTCTGCGTCCAGGCTAGATCTGGCCAGCATAATGCTTTTAACTCAAAACTGCTACATCTCTGAATAACGTCTTCATCCAAATCACACACAGAAATTACAAATAACAGTCCTACGTCAAAAATCCCACTACTACAGTAAAATGTAATTGTTTTAAAGTAGCATGTTGCTCTCAATCAAAAGTCCTTTGACATTTGATCACTGAAGATCAAATGTCAAAGCTTCTTTTATCCTTTGCTCTTTAGAATTTTTTTTATATATTTTTATGTTTTACGTGTTGGATGGGGGGTTATGGATAATAAATTGTGTGACCTCGCAGAAGCTAATTTGAGCGTGACAGTGCAGAAACGTTTAAAGTAGGTTCATATAAAAAGTATTTAACGCGGTTTGCGGGTCCAGTTTGCATAGTCATTGCATGAATTCAAGCGGGGCGACTCAAGCGGGACACACGATGCGACAGCCTGACCGCCTGTGAGTGATTTAAAACAGGGTGCAATCTCATGGCAGCAGCCGCTACTCATAGAGTACAGAACCCCGGCAGAACGATACATGCTTTCAGAGTCTCCAAAAACACTGGAAAAGTTGCTAGATTTAACGCTGGTGGCTTTTAACAATAAAAGGCGCAAGTCGCCAGATTTAGCGAGAACGTCGCCAAATGGCGACACTGCTTGAAATGAACCAAACGTCGTGGATTTTCCGATTTCACCCGAAAACAGCCGATAGATTATGCTGACTGGATTATCACTCGTTGTGCTAAATTAAAGCAGTGAGAAACGACGGAATCGTCAAAGATGGTTTATCTTTGTTGTAATTGACACGTGAGTTTTAGCTGTTTATCGTGTCACAGGACTAATATGAAGTCGACTGTTTCTTTTTAGTTGACACAAAGAAGCACACGTTATACTCAAAACACCACGCGACACCAGTGAAGCGTTTCCATATTGAGAGTCGTCGCGCTAACCCACCAATGGGCGACAGGAATCAGTGGGCATGGGCGTCAACCTTTTCTCTAATTGGACGAGAAGACCCCGTCGGCAACAGACTCGCCCATTACTACTGACATCCTGCGACTCTAGCTTGGCTGCGGTAGCTCCACAGACCGACTTCCGTGAAGCCCTGAACAAGCGCATGAACGAACCTGGTTCACGGAGGTCGATTAAGTCAAGGAGAGCGTTTCGTTACGTGCAAATATACAGTAACGATAATATACAGTAAGGTGTCAGCATCTTGTGTGTTTTTAGGTCGACAGGGGGCTAGCTCGTATAGATCACCGGAAACCATCAATTTGATCATCAGGGACTAAACATCCGAATAGCAGGTGTACCGCAGGAACACAACCGTACCGCCAAAGTTGACAGTTTAGGAGAAGAATTTTTCCTTGAATTATTAAAGACGTCTCCTTTTACTTGGGGTAAAAGGTGACGGCGAGGTGATGGACTTCGTTGCGGGATGCATCGGAGGTAGGTGACCGATACCTGCACTGTCTTTCCATATGTTGTATAAATTCGAGATAGCGAAGAGTTGCTGAAGAAGCAGCTTGGTGTGGACATGGCCTTACCTCCCTGGGGCTGGCCTAAAGTGTCCCCGTTGCTCATGGTAACCGCAACAACCCGCCAACACGCTGAAAGTGATGCAACTCCATCACAAGATTTCAGTTGTATTTCCGAAATTCTGCCGCTTGTCGGCTCACTGATGACAGTTATTCCACAGAGATATTAATCTGCAACACTCAACCAGTGTACTATTATGGTTGTTTTATTATGCTTTTTTATTAGCTAGTAATGTTTATTTTATTTATTTTTTTTTTACTTTTTCCGATTTAAAAAGAAAATGCAATTCAAAAGCTTAATGTGGAGAAATTGGCAGACTGTTTTTTACTATGGTTCAGACATCTTTGTGTGTAAGACTCGTGTTTATTTCAGGTTGTTTTTGTCCAATCACTGTTGCCCTGCGCCAGTCCTGAGGTTAGGAATTTGGCCTTGGAAAGTTTCCTTACACCACGGTCAGGTGACACGAACCAGTACACACCCCTCCACAGGCCAATCCCATGGTTTCAACACCATCACACCATTGCCACACCATGTGCTTTTCCATTCCTCGACTGCGTCGGAATCCTTCGAGCCGTCTGCCTTTGTGAGGATGATGAGAACACGATCCAGTGACCTCTTTTATCGCGCCCTATGCTTTTACCCGAGTGCCAAGGTCACTGGCTGTTTGTCATTGTGCCGCACGCGCTTTGTTGCGTTTTTCTTTTTTTTTTTTTTCTCATGGCTTATAGCCGGGGCTTACTTCCGATTGGCTCTTTTTACAAACGGGTCAGGTGACACAGCAGGTGCTTATGTGGGATTAACTCTGCAGTTTGTTTACACTGGGTGACCTGCAAAATCAAGTGTTTACTTGTATGTTAGGGAGAGACCTTTCATTCTAAACCACAAAAACATGCTCATGGTGGGGTTATCATGCACACAAAGGAATCACTTATGATATAATATCAGTAAGAGTAAACAAATCAGTTGTGTAATCTGGTCCAACGTCACTCAGATGTCATACACACTTTGTCAGCTTCTGCTCACCTTGGAAACTATTATTAGGTTTCTACACGAGCTTGATTAAGAAGAACCCGAGTTGGTATCAGAACAAGGTCGTGTAGAGTTCCAGTGTCAGTTACATAACACTGCAGAAAGCTGAACAGGTGACGATGCCCGTTCAGCTCGTTTGGCACTCTAAAATTACACAATGCTGAACATAAACAATGTTCTTCGCCTTGTCTTCAGGGGCTGCTGGAGTCTTGGTTGGACATCCGTTTGACACAGTCAAGGTGAGAAGAAAAGATTAATGTTTAAATTAGTCATCGCACACATTAATTACTGCCGATCCTGTTGTTTTAGTTTTTGAACCCTTGGTGTATAATTTCTGGTTTTGTCAGGTGAGACTGCAGGTCCAGAGCATCGATAAGCCTCTATATCGTGGGACGTTTCACTGTTTCCAGTCTATCATACGCCAGGAGTCGGTACGTGGACTTATGCTTTACACCACTGGTTCCTGAACCTCTTTTTTAAATAAGATAATTTTTAGTCCCCTCCACCTCACCCCGTCCACCTCAGACAGACAGTCCATTACTTGCAGTGGTTCATTATATCTAAGTTCCTTTGAATATCACTGAGGATCGACAAAAACATGAACCACAGACACAAGTCAACTAACCAGTTCGTGCACATACAACCCAGTACATGTTCAGTTTAGTTTAATTTTATTTATACAGCGCTTTTTCCAATTACAATTTTCTCTAGGGGTGTTACAGAGGCAGAAACCCAGAGCCTGAACCCCCAGGTAAGCAGAGTGGCAAGGAAAAACTCCCTTTTAACAGGAAGAGACCTTGAGCAGGACCAGGCTTACAAGGAGGAACCATCCTGCTGCAAGCTGGCTGGGTAAAGGAGGAGAAGAAGATGGAGACAGGACAGAGAGAATAAAAGAGAGAGAGAAAAACAAACATGCAAACATAGCAAACAACGTAGCATGGCAGGTTGCTATGAAGAGTAAAAAGAAACAGCACAGGCGGGTGTTGACAGTAGACACTGGGTTGGTCAGAGGCCGGGATCCGTTCAGCATGAAGGTCTGGAGATGGAAGACCTAAAGAAAGATACAGAGAGAGAGGAGGGGGAGAGAAAGAAACGTGATAATACTATCGCTGCTTGTTATTTTTGTTTACGTGATTAATCTTTATATTTTATGTCTTATCTATTCTATCCTTATCTCACTGAAAAAGCTGTTTGCTATTTGACAGTGAAAACAGTGTTCACAGCTGGCCAGCCCAGGGGACCCGCCCCTCAGGTTGAAGGCCACTTCACAAAACGTTCTTTTTGTTCTTTCTATTCGTAGCGAGGCTTTGTGGACGGTCTTAGAGAGCTGTTTCGGCCCAAAAGGTCCACCTGGCCCGATAGCAGAGATGGCCGAGTGGCGAACCCTCAGAAGTGGTGGCAGCTCACCCTTGTCGGTATTCAGCTCACACTCACTGTCCGGTGGTCTTTGTTTCTCACCACAGATGCTGGGTCTCTATAAAGGCATCGGATCCCCCATGATGGGCCTTACGTTCATCAACGCCATAGTGTTTGGCGTGCAGGGGAACGCCATGCGGCTGCTGGGGAAGGACACTCCCACGAACCAGTTCCTGGCCGGCGCAGCCGCGGGAGCCATCCAGTGCGTCATCTGCTGCCCCATGGAGCTGGCCAAAACCCGCATGCAAATGCAGGGGACAGGAGAGAAGAAGTCCACCAGGAAGCTCTACAAGAACTCCCTGGACTGCCTGGTGCGCATCTACAACAGGGAGGGTCTGCATGGGGTAAACAGAGGCATGGTGACCACGCTCATCCGGGAGACCCCGGCCTTTGGCTTCTACTTCTGGACCTACGACGTGCTGACACGCAGCCTCGGCTGCGACTCAGGAGACCGCTACATGATCCCCAAGCTGCTCTTCGCGGGGGGCATGGCGGGGATCGCCTCCTGGCTGTCCACTTACCCCGTGGATGTGATAAAGTCCCGGCTTCAGGCGGACGGCGTGGGCGGAGTCAACCAGTACAGCAGCATTGCCGACTGCGTGCGGCAGAGCGTCAAGCGAGAGGGCTACATGGTGTTCACACGAGGCCTCACCTCCACGCTGTTACGGGCCTTCCCCGTCAACGCCGCCACCTTTGCCACCGTCACTCTGGTCCTCATGTACGCCAGAGGGGCGGAGCCTGCGCCCACAGACTGCGAGCCGCCTCAGCCGAGCCACCACTCGCAGCTGCAGCAGCAGCCTTCCAGTCTGTGACGTCAGCGAGCGTCAACCCTCAACCTGGGCACTTTACGAGCGCATGGGAAACAAGATCTAGATCTAGATCAAGATATTTATTACCAACCAGTTCAGCAGCCATTCCCAAGTTCTGAAAGTTATGAAATCCCTGATTTGTACAAAGCTGAAATATCAGGTTTGCCTGTGAAAATGCACAGGATTAGTGGTATTTGATTGGGTAATTAGGGCTACTAATCTGATAACTTGTTCTGGTTAAGCATGTACTGTTCAGTAAAGTCTCCTATACATGTTTATCTCTGCAAATCATTTATTTTTGTTTCTTTGTTGGAAAGTGGTTTCCTGCCTTATGACATAAAAAAATCACGTCTGTACTTGAACTGTCAGACATCAAGAACTAAATGACAAATTTTCTGCCTCTAAACCAAAAGAAAAAGATAACGCTTGGATTTGCACGGTTTCTTGCAGTGTTATTCCCACACGCCAGCGCCCTCACAGGGGTTCCTCAGCACAGACCTTCAGCAGGCACCTCAGCATAGTGTGACGTACACCCTAAACAGTAATCCGGAACATCACCAAAATGTAACCATCCTGGTCTAATTATAATCTGTTCCTGGTCTAATTATCAACATTTTCCTGAAAATGTGATTAAAGCACCTTTCTGAGTTATTTTGTTAACACACATAACCTCCCTGCTGGAGGTAACAAGGATGTTTCCTCTGTGTGCGGAGCATGGTGCTACACCTGGCAATTTTTTTATTTTCATCTTATAAACTGTTTATTAAAAGCTGTACCTGATACTGATATTTACAAAGGTTTGGAACACTCTTGAAAGGTTTGGATTTCTTTTAAATATATATATCCTGGAGAGCGACTGACCGTGTTGGTCCGTTAATGTCTGCGTCAGCGTTTGTCACTGTATTATCTAGAAACAGCAGGTTCAGCAGCTATATTACAGATCTGCTTGCTGTCGTGATTCAGTTTTATGCATATTATCTTTTAACTTACCATTTTTTGTTTTTTTTTTTTCTTTTATTTGGGAATTGTTTGCTCGCCGCATGTGTGTGGTCAGGATTTTTCCTAGAACTGTTGTCCTAATTTACATCTCTATCTTTAAAGTCTTTGTTTCAGTTCCATCAATAGTAAAATGTGCAAAAGCCTGTTCTGTGGAATGTTTAGAGGGCTATCTGACACTAGATCAGCTGTAAAGAGCTTGGGTGTTCCAGACCCATGTTGAGCCCCAAGGACTTCTGGATAATTTAAGCCGGGAGCGTTGAAAGCTGCTAAGAAAAAAACTTGAAAACC
The DNA here is from genome assembly GCA_015343265.1 of Pao palembangensis. NCBI lineage: Eukaryota > Metazoa > Chordata > Actinopteri > Tetraodontiformes > Tetraodontidae > Pao > Pao palembangensis. Next base: position 6,869,173 of record CM027097.1, on the reverse strand, counting down.
ACGTTTATATGGGCTGGTTGAATTATAAGGATGAAGTGAAAGTTAGACAGGTACAAAGAGACACGTCATTAAAGTGTTTAACAAGTCCATCTTTTTATTGCTAACTGGAAACTTGTTACATTTGATTCGTGTTATAGCAGATGAGCACTACATTTTGAAGTGGCTATGGTATACATACCGTATATATGTAAAGTATGTATGTAAAGTAGTATTTAACTCATCATTCTGGGTTTTTTTCTTTTTTTTTTTTTCTGACAGTGAATGTCTGGCATCAATTTGTCCAACGGGGAAAAAAACATGCTAGGATAACTGAGATGTAATATTTTTGTAACATTACATAACATTCATTTGTCCTATAGCAGATGTACAAACGTGTTAATAAAATTTATTTCAGCATTCTTTTTTGTCTTTTTTGTGACCACATTTTAAGTGAATATATTATTTGATAATGCTTATATTGTTACTTTGCATTTAGGTTCTTGGCCTCTGGCGCCATCTGCTGGACATCAGAAATCGATGTAAATATTTAACCTTGCCTGAACACATTCTACCAGAGAGAGAAATTATCCAATGAATTAAAGTTTACTAACCTAATAAAGTCCAAGTTCAATTTAGTATCCCATTTTTTTAAATGATCTTCAGTGACAGGAAACTACTTTTTTTTAATTGATTCTGTTCAGTTATTTTTATGTGTGTGTGTGTTGATTGTATTAGATTTCAAGTGTATATGTTAAACTACCACTGACATGGGTAAAAACATGAAGTGCTCTGCCTTGTGAGGATGTTGGCAAATGCAGGAAGTGACACTTCTGTTCCAGTCAACAAAAGAACACCTTGTTCAACAGATCTACACAGGTGATGGCTGCCGGAATCCCTCACATCCTGATCAGACTGAGGGTCTTCGCTTTGATTATCAGAAGTAAGTGAAGCAACTCTGTCCTCCTGAAATCCCACATGTGGAATGTGACTGTGTCGTCTGCTTCTGCAGGTTCTCTGCTGTTCGCTGACCAGCGCTATGATATCATCATCCCATGTGAGGGGGATTTAGTCTGCTTACATATGTGGAGCTTTGCCAGGGATTATTACATTGCTGTGGCCACAAATGGACGGATCCAGACCAGGTCAGAGATGTCAGGATGCCGTCTGCCAATCACAGATCAGACAGACAGAACTGTTCTGCCTCGTTTCTGCCAGGAAGGGACAGAAGTCCAATTTCCTCAAAGGGGTGAGGGCACAGTAAAAACACCAGGTAATCCAGATTTTATTTCTGCTGTGTTATACACACATTTTTCTGTCTGTAATCCCTCTTAGACGTCCCAGAGATCAACCTGATTCCAGGCAAATCTGCATCTCTGCAGTGCGTCTTGCTCAGCTATGGAAGCTCTGGAGACTGCAGTAACCAGCAGGTCCGCCTTAGGTGGCTGGATGAAGCTGATGATGAGATACAAGCAGACTCTGAGCAACAGGTTAAACGGGATTGTGCCTGTAACATAACTCTGACCGTCAACTTCAAAAGTCCCGGATTCAAAAAGCTCAAGTGTCAAGCAACAGCGGGGCAACAAGTCAGGACCTCGGTGGAGCTGTGGGTCAAAGTTACAGGTGTGTAAGGCTGACCCAGGACAGGTACGCCTCATAATCCAATAATTAGTCTTTCTAATTGCTGCTTTCTCTGTAGCATTAAAAGGGAAAGGAGAAGTGTTGACTGTAGAGCCTGGACCTGAGGACAAGCTCCCAGAAACAGGCAAGTTCTCCAGGATTTCAGCAGTTTAGTTTCTAAGTTCTTTAAGTCCTTCATAAGCACCCAAGAACTGTAGGAAACAAGACACATTTAATGACCCTTTAATGCTGAGAGGAGCATCTTTCCCTCTATTTTTGCATTGCTAAGATAACTCATGTCCCTAAAGATTCAAGAGGCTCATTTCAGCCAACAGTGTGTCTTTTTTTTTTTTTTAATCTTCAGATCTTATCCTGTTTCAGGTGGTTATCGGGACATCATCAGCATGGCGGTGGGGGTCGTGGGATGTGTGGTTTTTATAGCGTTGGTTGTGGCTTTTGTTGTAAGAAGAAGAAGAACTAGTAAGTTGTTCTGGAACGTGCTGAAACTGCTACAAATTGTTTGCCACATACACGCACAGATTTTTCACAACAGTGCGGTTTTCAGAAAAAGTCTGTGCAGAACTCCTGTTCCTTGTGTGACTGTAATCAGCCTGCAAACATCAAACAGGTCATTAAATGCAATAATCATAATAATCTGTGGATTTTTAGGAAACCAGCTGCCTGGTGAATCTGAATCAAGTAGCGGCAACAACGTAAGGCGTTACTAGCTTCTCCGGCAGCTATGTTGACAGGACAGTTGCAGCAGTGCTGACCCCTGTACCATGGTGTGTGTGTGTGTGTGTGTGTGTGTGTTTGTGTGTGTGCTGTAGGGCTCATGTGCAGACGACGTGATCTACGCTGACGTTATCTTACCTGACGGCTCTGGCCAGATGCTTGTGCACGAGGACACCGAATACGCCTGCATCCGACACAAGTAATCCGCAGTCTGGAGCGCAAATCCATCACCATGACGACAACATCACATCTGTTTGATCGGGCACAAACCGAGAATTTAATTCAGCCAAAATTCCCTCAGTCTACTTCGTTCCAACTTGACCCGACACAGACATGTAAAACGTTATGATTAGCATTTAAAAAGGACTTAAAGCAGAACATGTTCATGTAATTGTATCTGCAATCCAGAGGTGGATTCTGCACGAATCTGATGTTAAAAACAGCTTAGTGAGTAAATAAACACATCAAGTGAAGCTCAGATCCATCGTATCTACAAGAGTTAGAGATGAGTTGAGTTAAACTATTTCAAGAACCTTTTTACCTGCCTTAATAAGAAAGAGCTGGCCCGCTTGCAGCATGTGCAGAATTCAGCTGCCAGACTTCTGACCCGTACAAGCAGGAGGACCCATAGGACCTCTTAAAGCACTTTGTGACCGCTGTCAGTGAAAAGTGCTATACAAATAAAGTTTACTTACTTATTTTATTGCTGTCCAGTCAGCAGGAAATGCTGTTTTTAAATAACCTTTGTCATCATGCTGAAATGTGATTCTGGAGAGAAACTTTGTGCCTGTGTGAAGAAGCATGCTGAGTTCTGTGCGAGACCGGTTTCAGCCTTCATCTTGTTCCAGATACAACACACATTTACACACACACGCACGCATGCAGACACACACTCAGCCCCAGCAGGTGAGAGACTGCCGGAGCCGGCCCCAGTGCTGCCCTATTTGCATTTTAAATGCTTGCAGCCAGCCCACTACTGTGTTCAGAGCGCAGCACATCTAATCTACACACCTAAGGTGTGTGTGAGGGGCTGCAGATGGCAGTCTGAGGGGGTTGAAAAGATGGAGAAGGTGTCGATATCAAGAGGGGAGACGAGCGGAACCCACAAAATGTTCCAGGCCGGATGAGAGGCCGGCACTGCGCGTCCCATTAAAATGATCCGATGGTGATTAGATTTCAGACTGGTGAGAATCAAAGGACCAGACGATGCTGCAGCCCACCGAGCTCCAAATAATCTCAGCATAAAGCCCCAACACACTTTCAGAGGACACAGAATAATCAAAAAGCATGTTTCAGTCCATGTTCTCAGGCACAAAAGTGTATAAGACAACGATCTATAATGAAGATGTGTCTGTTCTTGATAATGAAACTCCAACCCCCACCCAAACACACAGACACACACACACACATACTTTGTAGCTGATAAGTGTTGGGTGGAAGCCTTGAACCCCAGTGGATACTGGCACCAGCTCGTCTGCAAAGCTGGTTGGAGCGAAAATCAACGGGGGCCAAATGCTGCTGTCCCCTGGTGTGTGTGTGTGTGTGTGTGTGAGGGGGAGAGAGAGAGAGAACTGGGGCAGGGCTTGCAGGGTGGGGGCTGCGGGGGTGGGTGACAGCAGCCTGCAATTGTTGTGCGTACGTGGAACAAAAGGCCTTGATTGCTGAAATCCTGCAAAGGGCAGAAAAAGGGGTGTTAAAAGTGATATAGTGGAGCAAGAAGCTGACCCCCCCCCCCACACACACACACACACACTCTCACACACACCCGCCCTGTCTGCACATATGCACCCTAATCAACAAACTGGGCTTTTGGATTAGTCTTGGAACACAAAATGAAGCACAACTACAAATAATTCACAGTGAGATTTAAATCTAATCTTTGTTTTGATCCAACCACGCAGGTCACGTGATCAAGAACGAAGCAAATAAACTTGTTGAAAGATCAGTTCGTTTTGTATTTGAAGACAAATTTTGTTTTTCTGGGGGTAAAAAAAAAAAAAAAGAAAAGGATAAGAGCCCTGAGAAGACCTTTACCTGCGGGACCACAGGCCTCCTCTGGCGGCCGTGACTTTTTGGCTTTTGTTCCCACTTCACATTGAAATTGACCCTGGCTACCGTCTGTGGAGGAGGGGTAGAGGTAGGGTGTTTTTTTGGGGGGGTTTCGACACAGACGCATCAAAAAGGAGGCGAATAGACGATGAACTATTTCCTGTAGGGAGGTGCGGTTTGTCGCTCCCAGAAACCTCCAGTGCTCACCGGAGGACGGGACATTCTGGAGCTCCGCGCAATCAATGGACTGAAACTCCCCGGGAGAGCCGCGAAAACCCCGCTGACCGCCTCATTTGGAGCCCCTCGTTTCGGCTGCTGGATATCCAGGTAGGACAGCAGTCCTCGGTCTTTTGGCTGGACTATATTCTTAAATTATTATCTGCGTCCGGAGACGCGCCGCAACTCCGAAAGCGCAGCAGATGAGCGGCAGGTAGGCCTTCAGAGAGGAGCTTCAGGAGAAAGCAATGGCTAACTCCGATTTAGATGTTAAAAGCCTAAAAGCAGCCAGATTGTTTGCAGATGGAAACATAATTATAACCGACAGCACGAATGAGTTTTATTTAACTTAATTCTTTCATTTTTCGGGTCTGGTCTAAACTCAGGACAAGCCAAGTGGAGGTGTGTGTGTGTGTGTGTGTTCAAAGTTCCTCATATGCAGTTAAAATATTCCCAGTGAAAGAGTATACAGTGAGGCATGTTTCGTTGGTGAAGCAGGAATTTAATTTTCTGCTGTAATTTACTATAAAATCTCCTCCTTTTGCTGCTCTTCACCTTTATCTCTCAGATCTTCGTCCCCCCCACCTCTCTGCAGTTCCTCAGGTATGATCCAGAGGAAGGAGGTGGTGCTGTCCGTCCTGGGGGAACTCCAGGAGGCCACGGAGAGCTCCGGTCTGGGTGGTCTGACCAGAGTGGCCCTGGAGGTGGACCAGATCCTGGCTCCATTCACCCTCCCCTTGACCCCCTGTCAGGATTTCCCACAGTGGGCGCGCGTGGACGAGGCCGCACGTGACCTGTACCCCGCGGATGCGCCAGCCGGTCTCCTGCCCCTCAGCTGCCAGGGAGGGGGGAACCTGCTGTTTGATGCCGTGAGCACGTTGCTGGTGGGCAACACTGACCTCAGCCTGGAGCTTCAGGTCCGTTCACCTGTTAGAAGATCTTTACCTCTGTGTCTGCACATTTGCACCCTGACCACTTTCATACCCGCTTCCGCAGGTCCGGACCGTGGTGGACATGGTGCTGTGGAAGAGATACTACCTGTCTGGGATGATCGACTCAAAGATGATGCTCCAGGCGGTCCGCTTCAGTCTCTGCGCCGAAGAGTCCGAGGACATGCTCAACCTGCCTGTCGCGGTCCTGGAGGCCATCTTTGACGCGGACGTGAAGGCCTCCTGCTTCCCTGGCTCCTACGCCAACATGTGGCACGTGTACGCGCTGTCCTCCGTCCTGCAGTTCAACATCTACTCCATCTACCCCATGTTCAACCTCAAAATCCGACCTTACTTCAACCGCGTCATACGGCCCAGGACCTGGCCCGGCGACTCCGAGCCCCAGACCATCCACATCATGTGGTCTGGTGTGCTGCACTCCAGGTCCTTGTTCAGGCCGAACCACTTTGTGGCTCTGGTCCAGGCGAGCGATGACAGTGACCAGCAGGCGTCGCCCAGCAAGACCGAGGAGCTGCTGAGCCAGAAGCTGCAGCTCTCCTACCCCAACCTGAAGGACAAGTACAACATCACCAAGCGGACCTTCTACCGCTGGAAGAGGCAGACCCAGGAGCACTGCAAGAAGTCTGCGGCCAGGTACGAAGCAAAGCATTTCCTGCAGGCCTGCTACCTGGAGGGCAAACTCATGCCTCTGCACCAGTTTAAGAAGTTTTTCCCAGAAATCTCCAGATCATCTTACTACAACTGGAAGCACGAGCTCCTGAAGACCGGAGGAAGCTTTTCCACCTCGCTGTCCACTGGAGAGGTGAGTCCCGGGGAGAGCACAGAGCAGGAGGCCTGGTCCTCTCCAGAGGGGAAGCAGCAGGAAGAGCAGGACCACCACGACAGCGTGGCCAGCATGTTCGGTCTGAGCGTGGGCAAGCTGGACCTGGAGCGCGCTCACAACATAGCTAGCATGCAGGAGGCCAAACGCTGCCTTCAACACTCCATCGCCATGAACACGTCGCTCCCCTTCAGGATCTTCAAGAAGAACTTCCCAGGGATCTCCAGATCGACCTACTACAACTGGAGGAGGGAAGCCATGCTGTTCACCAGGGGTTACAAAGGCGGCATGGCCAGCAGCGAGGACAGCTCAGACGCCGACAAGTGCCAGAGTCCCCGCCTGTCGCCAGTCCTGCCTCAGTCGGTCCTGCCCCGGGCCAGGGTCTTCAGGAGCAGGCACAGGAGCTTCAGGCTGGCGTACATGAGCAAGAAACAGCTCAGAGATGCCGCAAAGCTGCACGTCCAGAGGTCCAAATGGTCCCTGATGAAGTTCAGGCTCAGGTTCCCGACCATGTCTGCTTGTTTCTACTGGCTGTGGCGCGGCAGTCTGAGCCGCAGGAAGAAGGTGGCCGAGGATGACTGTCTCCCCGCGGGGAGTGAGGACCCCGCTGCTGAAAACACGCCGGCAGAGAGGGTGGCGACGAGCCATGCGCCAAAAGGGGAGGACCCTGAACACGTCCAGCGTCCCTCAGCGCCCAGGTCCGACGCCCCACTTTCAAAGCACGCGCACCCCAAAGCGTCCTTAGACCAGCAGATGTTTGTCATGGATGTGGTGGCGCTGGCCAACTTCAAAGCCAAGGCCAAGCTCTTTCTGCAGCAGCGCTTTGAGCAGAAGGCCTTTCCCACTTTCAAAGAGTTCCGCTCCTACTTCCCCTTCACCCCACGCTCCACATACTACATGTGGAAGCGGGCCTTGTATCACGGGGTGTCGCTAATTCACGGTTAAGCTGAGGTTAAACCACACAGAAACAGACTTTTGTGTGGAGAGGAGAACTTCTCGCCCATCAGAACACCTTCAAGCTGCAAACATACTACCTAAAAAAAGAGCCTTGAGTACGCATCTAAATGAATGTCCTGCACCCGTGGCGCCACAACCCCCTCCTGGACATTCATGCAGGTGTGAAAAGGAACTCCTCCCTCATGCCTGCATGGCACCTGGAGGAAAACAGGCACGTTTTAAAGGTGTTGCCTCCTCCGTAGCCTGTTACCCTGGTGGAATCAGATTCCTCCCTGGAGATTATTGTGCTGATTTGTTTTGGGCTGCCGGAGCTTTATTTCTTTTTTAATTATTGTTTATTATATGAATGTAAGTTGAATCTAGTGACTGTTTCCGGAGGTGGTTTGAGTTCTTTTCCACAAACAGGATTCTAGTTCTTTCCCTTTGATTTTCCACTTTAGATAATTGAATGTAAAATCCCTCAAGTATTTTAAAAAAGCTTTAACGTGTGTTCTTTAATCATTGGAATGTTAACATTGTCTCACTCTATTTGCACTAAAGAGCTTTGAACACAGCGTTGAATGACTTAACTGTGCACCCTTGGGCTAGCTTTATTTTTTTCAAAATCTATTTTTAGGTGATTTTTTTTAAACTCATGAACAAACTACCTATTTCCCCAAGTGTGAGGGAACATTCAATGTTTATACTTGCATGCTGCCAACTCATTTTACATTTTTTTTTCAGCCTGGACCACAGGTTTCAGTGTCTGGTTGTACCTGCTGCAGGTCTTCTTCCTGGTTGCATGTCTGATACGCGTCCTGCTGACGGTCTGAACGGTCATGCAGGAAATTTGTGTCGGGAGGCTGTTTGTCAATAAGGTACAGATTAGTTTTAATCGTTTGCTTTGTTTCTACTCTGTAACATCGTTCAGTGCTTTAGAACATGTCAGGGGGCTATAAATTCTCCTGAGTGGTTTGGTGTTCCGTCCGACTGGTCGAGCTGTTATTCAGGCAGAAATGACGACAATAATCCCTGGCTAAGCATTTCTAATCGGACGCCCCATCATCCGTATCACTGCTCGAGTCTCTGTGCTGACAAACTGGACAATTTATCATGACAGTGGCAACATAAAAAGAGAATCAACAAAAGCATCCAGATAAACCTGCAAATCACATGACGGCAGCAGCTAAATAAAGAAGCTTTGAAACTTGGTTTTGCTCGCCGCCTTTTCTGTGCTCGACCATTGTGCTGATGCTAATGAAGGCTGCTGAATAAAGTACAGAGAGGAGGGGGAGGGGTAATTGTATGCATAATGATAGAGGTGTTGAGATAAGACCATTTGGGGTGTTTTGAGGGGGGTATGAATAGGGAGGTGTGAGCCACGTCTACTCCCTGTTGGTTTGGTTACTACATTTAAATCTTTTAAACTGACAGACAAAAGTAAAGCTTAAGCTTTCAAAAGTTTTGTTTATTTTAGATTCGTAGGAGAAGTTTTGGACTTAAGAGGTAACTGACCTCAACACCAACGTATAGTTGATGAAGCTTTTTTGCCTGCAGGTTGGTTTGCCATCGTCATTACAGGATGAAAGGAGGAACTCTCAGTGGCTCGGAGCTGCCCAGCATTGTTTATCTCAAAAATAGCATGAAAATAATGAGGGTTGGCAGGTTGCAGCGCACACAAACACACACACACACACACACACACACACACACACACACACACACACACACGCTGATAAACCTGAAAGATCCAAACTTCATACTTGTCAGTAAACAAACACAGATATTGTTTCTGCCAATTAAACCTCAGATAATGACCCCTCAAACTTGGCCCCCAAAGTGGGTAAACCTAAAAATCATTTGAAACAAAGTTATGTTAAAAACGAAGTTTAACTTTTGAGAGAATTGTGTATTTTAAGTAATACTAAACACCCATGTCATACATCGACTGTCCACTAGATGGGGGTAGTTGAATTCACAAGGCCGTTTCCATGGTTTTCCTTAGCCTCTGCCGCTGCAGGGTGTGCATGATAAATTCCTCTGTAAAATCACAATTAATAAACATAATCCAGCCGCTAATGCAGGAGCCTGATAATGTCTAGGAAGTAAATTACTTTGTGGGGAATTAAACCAAAGAGGAAACAAAATGATAGAAAACATTTGTTTTGAGCGTCACTCTGAGATTTGAGTTCCAAACAAACAAAAAAAAAAAACACAACAGGTATCATGGAGGTTGGTTATCATGGAGTTTTCAGTGACATTTTCATTAGTTTTACTACTAAACAAATGTTTACTTTCTGCCGAGGCTGCACCCCGTGCCTGTGCTGGCATCTTCACTGTTCTGACTGTTGCGTCTGGACGATCACACACCCGATCCAGAGCCTCTGCACACATGCTGGGAGATCACTTCTCACCTGGCTCTGTATGCAAATACACACACCGGAATTTCCATTTGAAAAGTCTGGGTGACGGCTTTTCTGATCCAGAGCAGAGCACTTCCTGCAAACAGACACTGGGACTGGGACTGGGACTGGGACCGGCCAGGATATCTGACCAGTCCTGTCTTCCAATGAAACAGATACAATCAGTAAGAGGGATGAACTTTGACCTCTGTTCTGCTAGCTGTTTGTGTGACGATAAACATTAGCTGCTGGATTGTAATAACTGGAAATTGGAGTGTGGGTAATCATTCCAAACATGAATTATAAAATCCCAGCACACATCAGAGGAATAAAGCTTTACGGTAATGAGAACTGTGTTTAATACCAACGCTCTTAGCTTTCACAGGCAATAAATAAGCTTCAGGGGACTCGACTGTTCCTGTGTGAGGATTTTTCAGGTTGTCATGAGCACCGTCTGCTCCTCTGAGATCAGACTCTTTCTCAAGAATGCAGCAGAATTTAAAGCTTTGACAATTTACCACCATTTTAGATGAAATCGCCACATTCCCAAGGTTAAAATGTGGCAGTTTATGCCCCTCAAGTTTGAACCAAACCACTTTAAAACATATAATTAATCATCTGGGGACATGTGACAAATAAATGTCTCAGTGAGGCTAGAATGAGATAAACAAGCTTTCAGTTTGAAGCAGGATCATTAGCGCCATCTGTTGTTTAAATTGCGACATTGCATTGAAATTAGTGCCAGTTCCAAAGAAAAAAAAACCTGGTTTCACATCTGGACCCTAAACTCAAATTTAATCACTCCTGATTCGGTCCAAGTGGGTAATATTAACTTATGCACAGTAATATATTATTGTCTGTACCATAATACTTGGACAAGCTGATTCTTTCCAAACACAAATGGATTAAAGGTCAGTTTAAGGCAGGTGATAGAAAAAAGATTCCAGGTTCAAATCCCAGTTCACAGCCCCTCTGCTAGCCGGGTATTTCCAGAGAATGAAGACACTGCTTCATTAAATCGCAGTGGAAGAGTGATTCAAAGGTTTTTATGCAGTTCAGGTTACCGTGCCGATGTCACTCTCCAGAGGCGGTGGAGGTGGGGTTGGGAGGAGGGGGGGCGGGCGTGTGGGAGCGTTGAGGCTGCAGAATCCTGCTGAGGCGAAGATTTCAGAGGCTCAGCCAGTCATTTAGGAACAGAGCTGCCTTAGAAGCCTGCAGCTCTACAGAACACAGAAACAAAATCAACAAGGGCCTCTGATCAACGTAATTCATCTAAAAACAGATTCATTGTTTCTTCAAATCAGAGAATCAAAACAGCAGCAGCAGTGAGCTCCTGTTACTGTAACCATGGATACCGTGTTTGATTTTAGGGAGAAATGATAACAGACTGGTCACACTGGGAAAACAGTTATTAGAAAGACTATACTAGAGAGAGATTATAAATGGGCTGGTTGTAGTGGGACAGAGAGGGCAATCAGACTGGTTATACTGGGTTAGGGTTCACCCACCAGCATCTGAATATCTCATCCACTTTTCTAACCCTAACCCTACCCTAACCCTATTTCTGGGCTTAAACTTGAAATTAAAGCTCCAGGTGATGAAAACAGAGACTGTCAGTGTCTTTTTATGAACTGTAAATTAAAAAGGCATTTAGCCGCCACAGTCTGTTAGCGTTAGAAACAAACTCCAGGATTGGATGGAGCGGCTGACGGAGAATCTCCCAGAGCCAGCAGCCATGCTGGCCTTATCTGTCTCGATGATATCGACTGCCTGGCTCATTATCACGCCAACAGCGTCGCTGTGAATCAACTCGCACTTAATAAAGCCGGATGTAGCGTCAGAGAGGAGATCTGGGGACCGGCCTGATGCATAAATGCTCCGTCTCTGCCTCTCGCCGTCTTAAATGTCATTGGGTCACTCAGGGTGTAAAATTTTAATAAATTGACTAAGATACCCAATGAGGCGTCACTTTGAGGAAAAGATATGTTGATATTTCTATCACTGTGAAGATGCTCGGGAACATAATGCAACCCCCAGCCCTGTACCCTAACCTGAACCCTAAAACCAAGTCTTAAAACTTCAAAAGCACACAAAATGTCCTCACTTGGCAAGTAAAATGCACCTTTTGGTCCTCACAATGCATGTAGAAAAAACACACACACATATCATATTCATATCTTTCTGAGGACATTGATAGCCATTATATTACCCAGCTCCCGACCCTAATCCAGACATCCCAACTAACCCCCCTAAGATAAATCCAATTCTAAAACACATTTTAACCCTGAAACCTTGTGTGTTTTCACTTCTATCTATCTATCTATCTATCTATCTATCTATCTATCTATCTATCTATCTATCTATCTATCTATCTATCTATCTATCTATCTATCTATCTATCTCAAACAGCATGCTGCTGCCAACAAGCCTCACAGGTCAACAACTCATTAATCTTTCTTCATTCTTTACAGGAACCAGGTAAATAAAGATTAGCATAATAAGCTACAGAGGTCAGGACGTTGACCCTGAAGGCAGCTAACCGTTTTCCACAGCACTAAATTATTCAGTGTTTAGACTTCAGGAGGTAATAAAAACTTTAAAGGTCAGGAATAATTATCACAAATATGCTTATTTTCCATTTCTTTAAAAAGGGAATTGTAGTTGATACCGCTCATATTTATTAACAATGCAGCACAACAGTATGCAGATAATGAGCTGAGCTTAGCATAAAGATAGGTAAAAACACAAAACCGGCCGTTTTAAAGCTCAATAATTCACACAGCGGCGCTCGCAGGCAGATTCCACCAGCAACCTCCCTGTAGTTCAACTATGCTAAGCTAACCACTGCTTATTAAAAAGCAACAATGAGCCTTTTTAATTACCTAAACACAAAGTGACCATAATAGTGTTATTTATCCCCAGAGAAGTTTATTTAAATCTATTCCAGATTATATTTATCTATAAAATAACTGAATTACTCATCTTTAAAGGCTGAAAAAAAGCAAAAAAGTTCCGAGTCTCAATCTGAGATTTTCCTCATCTTTCCTGTCCTCCTGGCCACATCATGGATTTATCACAGTTTGAGTTGGCTATATCGTCAATAAATTATGGGAAATGAAATAAATATTTCATAAAATCTCAAATAATTCACAAGGAAAAGCGTCCAAACGCAACTTCTTATTAAAATCCGGTGCTGAGCGCGACTCAGCAGTGTCAGGACTCCTTGACCCGGCCAGCCGACATCCGACTATAAAACAACCATTTTCAGAAGCAGCTCCTGAGTTCAAACCTCCATTTTAATTTCAATAGCTCTGCTGAATTCAGAGGTGAAATCTCCTAAAAAATAAAAATGTTTAAAAAGAATAAATCATCTGAAAAAGTGGAGCAACAAATGTCCTGATTTCATCTGTCAAATGGCACCGTTAACTACAGAAACAGCCTGCAAACAGTCTGGTTTGTTCTTCTGTTGCGGACTGAGTAAATTACTCTTTGCAGGAAGTGGACTGAAGAATGTGTTTCATCCAAACAGTTTCTGGTCTCTCTATCATCCGGAATGATTGATGACGCTGAAAAGCGCTGAATTATCTGCATATTTGTACACCGATTTGCATATTCATCATCACCACAACAGCCTCGATAACTGCAGAGGAGAACAAAGAATGGACCTGTGATACACAGAAATGAGGGGAAAAACAAGGAGAAGCTTTGATTACCTCTGATGTGAAATCTGCATCAGAACTTCAAAGAAGCAGAAGATTGCAGCGTCTGACTGCTGGATGCAAACTCACTCTGAAAGGCGTCCTCCGAACGGAGCAAAGCATCAAAGAGGAGCCTGGTGCACCGACAAGGACTTGACTGTTCCACTCAGAGCTGTTAGACAGGTCGGCAAAACAAACAACTGGGAGGAATAAAAGGAGATGAGAAAGAGGAGAAACCTCACTCTGCAAAGATTCCCTCTGTAGGAAGAACACCGGAGGAACAAAATGGAAAAGTAGGTCTGGAACAGCAGATAACATGGTAGAAAAGTTTCTTCTGTTAAAGACTGGTGTAGTATTGTTGAGGCTGCGCCAAGACTGGTCTCAGCGGGAGCTTACCTGCTTTGTTCGGTCCATTATGTTATCTGGACTTGGAGCTGCTCAGGCCAGGCACCGCTAGAGGTCACTGTTGAGAAGGCTTAGCATGAGCCTTAGGAAGTCTAGTTTTTAAACATGTAAGATCATTAAACAGATTAAATCAAATCAAGTTTCATTATAAATGCTGCTATAGAGCTATTCAAACTATGGTCATTTAGCAAGTTTAGACCTGAAATGTGATGCTGTATCACAGGACCCAGTTCTGTGAGGTTTTATGCGATAATGCTGCAAATGTCAAACCCATCGATTCATCTGAAGTTTCAAAGCATTTGAATCATTTTCCTGCAGACAGCTCTGACACACCTAAGCATTGTTCAAGCGTCCTTCATCTTCTCTGAATGATGTCTTTTGCAACACTTCCAAATCCAAACCTCTTCACGCCAGAATGAAACAACAAAAGGGGCGGGGTTCCACACACGGCGACACTGTCAGCTTCAAGGTTTAATCAGAGCAGCTCCATCTTTAGCCTTTAAAGAATCAGACCGAGTTAGCACCAGCGAAATTAGGTCTGCAGTTTTACTTTCTGCCGGCGGAACCTGGGAGGAGCGCGGCGGTGAATTGATCCAAGATTTGATGGAAAAGTCCTCTGTTGCTCAAGGGGATCAATCCAGTGTCGCCTTTTGAAGATATAGCCGCTGCGCATTAGCATTCAAAAAGCAACTGCCACTGAGAGAACTGTAGAGTGCAAATAAGAGAATGGTTCATTTCTATGCCCCCATGGTAACACAAAGTGCACCCTATCAAAAGAGCCAGACAAAGGCGCAGCAAGAGGGCCTGGGGCATCAATATCTGTCCCTAAAACCTGCACCCAGAGAGAGCTGTCTGCTTGTCCTAATTCGCAATCAATCTACACAGAAAGTTTTAACAATCAGAGACTTTCTCACCTTTTTCCAACCACCTGAGTGACTGTATTTGTGACAGCTGGGATAAATAATTAGCATTTGTTTTAGCTGAGCAAATCAATATAAAGTACGGTTGATTGAGATTCATATGGTCCATAATTTGAACAGAATGTTGAAATGTGACCATAAATATTCTAATGTTGACTACAAAAATATATTATTTACAGCATTCTCACATATGTAAGACCTGTATTAAAAACACAAACATATTTGCCTCTAATTTAATTGAGAAATTTGCAATAGGACACATTTAGATCTTCAGTTTTTCAGTATGATCTTGGTCCTAGGCCACCAGAGAAGGGCGACTGGTCAGTGAAGCAGCTCAGAATCAGCATGCAGCCCAGCCTCCAAAGCTGCGCTGATGATGCTCACGATGCCTCCACCTGTATAATCTGCTCTAATACCCTCGTCACCGTCGGCTGTTTACTTCTCCATTTGCCTGAGTTATCCTCCCATCAGGTGGGATGATGCTCTCTGCAGCCACTTGTGAAGACAAACTCACACTTCCAGCTCGTTTGAAGATTTAATGGTATTTTAAGGGGTGAGACATGGAGGGGGAGGACGAAATGAGTCATCTGTACATTCCCCATTATGCACTTCTGAGTGTGTAATAGCACAAAACTACACCGCGGGAATGCTAACGTGACTGACACCAACACCAACAAGAGTGCCAGTGGTCGGGCACTTCCTGCAGGAGTAGGATAATGGAGCCGGTGTCCTATAACCTTAATATGACTGTAGCAACGGATGAATGTAAGCTAAAGTTTGACGCGCTTGCTGCAAACAGATGGAAGGAGCTGCAAATGGATTTATTCTCAGCCAAGGGTCTGACCCCAGATGAACACTACTGAGTGAAGAATATATTCCTCTGTGGCAACACCACGGGCTGGAAGGGCCCCTCCTAGAGGAGCCAGGTTTGTTGCGCGTCCTGGCCAGAGCTGCAGTTGGATTCCAACCATAAAGATCTGGCAGAACCAGGAACAGTTTTCCACCGCGAGGTCCGTTATTGCCGTCTGTTGTTCGACAGTCAATAGAGCAGCTAAGTGGTAATGGCTTTATATTGCGGCCGTGCACAATCCCACTGAGCTGCACCACATTACATCCTCCACACGCTTCCACCCATGCTCAGCCCACGCCCATATGTGGAGCACATATGGTCATGCTCTTATGGCAATTATCCTGATTAAAGAATATATGCTCTCAGCTGAGTTCAAAGAGAAGGAATTCAATGCTCAGCTGCCTCTACAGCAGACAAAAATCAACAAGAAAAGGGTCTTTTGCCGGAGTTTGTGTTGTTAATGAGATTGGCTGGAGCTCAGATGTCAGACAGGAGAAGCTGCCTTCAGAGAGATGAGGAAAAGAAAAAGACAGCAAAGAAAATCAAAATCTGTTCACATCAAGTGTTTTTCAGCCTCGGAAAAAAGACTCACCCCCTGCTTATCTGTCTGCGCTATGAGCCACTTCCTGCTGAAGAGCGTTTCGATGCATCATCGTGACATCCGACATCATTCTGCGCCTGTTGATAAGTGGAGCATTCAAACTGCTGCTGCGGGGCCACTTCCAGACAGAACAGAAGCTCAAAGGAAGGTTACATTTCCACGGCGATGCAAATGGATTGGTATGTATAACAACCAGGGCCGGAGCTGCTTTTTCTGCCGCGTCTTGATTGCTTTGGTCCCATCATCCAAGACCTCAAGCTGCTACTTTGATGCAGCGGCTTAAAAGAAACCGCGGCTTTGCTGCTCGGCACACAGATGTCTGCGGAGGACCTCGACACCCCGGGGAGTAAGAAAGTGGCCAAATGGGGTCATGAGAGACCCCTGTCACCCCACTCGCAAGCTGTTCTGAGTGTCATCCCACAGATGCTAAGATCGCAGCTAACCCCCCCACCGCTGTACTCGGGCAGGCTACGAGCTGCAGAGCATCTCAAATTCTCTGCATGAAACCATCGGTGCTGCACGATATAAAGGTCCCATGTGATGCAACCAACGCAGAGCACAGCAAGGGCTGCGATTGTGGAGGACAGCCTGGCTTGTATAAAGAATAAACATCTTGTGAACGTAGGATATAACTTATCCAGCCACCACACAGACTAAAGCTCATGATATCAGCAAAGATATTGGACAACTGAACTCTGACTGCACATCCATGTAAAATGTTTCTGCTTTAATAGTTTTGTCTTGGAGGCTGTCACACCCTTAATTCCGAGGGGTGCCGTCTGCGCTGCATCAGCGCGCAGTATTTGAGTGCATGGATGACACGCAGCTCTGAAGTTGAGCTGTGTAACAAGGTGCATCCTCGCAAACGACTGCAGGATCTTTTGACTGTGGGGGGCGGTGTTTGAGGCGTCTCCGCGCCCGCTGCATGAATTCAATTCAGTTCAGTTCAATTCAATTCAATTCAATTTTATTTTAAGTGCCAATTCATAACAAAGTTATCTCAAGACTTTACACTTTCAAAAAAAGAGAAACAGCTCCCAGGGCAAAGCTCCACACTGAGTAAGTCAATTGGTATTGGCAACAGCGGCGAGGGAAAACTTCCCTTTAACGGGCAGAAACCCGTTAAAGGGAAGCACATGAGCTAGCTACAAACAACATCAGGCCAGTTGGAAGCTACTCCATGCATGTGGCTGCTGGAATTGGTTTCCCCAATGTCAGGATATCACATGTTTCAGTCAGAAGTCTTTAAAATTGCTTCAACTGTGCTGAGAAGCTCCAAAATATAGAATATCTGGCATGTTTGCTTAAAACTGAAGTGGAACCATATGGAGAGGCTCAGACATCAATACGCTGGAAATTTCAACTCAAACGACCATAAAATGAAGGTAAATGGATGGTTTAACTGTTAATAACTGAGTCAAACAAGCATCGTCTCAACACATCCCCTCTCTGATAAACATGATAATTTGTGGATAGAGTGCAGGGAGCTTTTCACGTAGGCGGGAGTTAAATCTGCTTTTCAGGAAGGGCAAGAAAAATGCGACACTGTGCTGCTGATGAAACAAGGGCGGTCTAGCCCTAAGCAGAACATCCAAATGAAGTGAAATGTGTGTGTCCATGCAGGCGCCCCACACCTTCACACATCTACCCTTGGTTCTCTTGTAGGACCCCACGGAGCCAATAGAGCCAGACAGACCTTGGCGATGTGTTTGTCTGCTAATCCTCCCACTTCCCATCTCCCTACCGAGCAAATGAACACACATCCCCGGTCGATGGCTCTCCATTTGAAAAGCACGGAGCGTTAATGCGAATCCCCTCTGCACTACTCCCACACGCTGACGGAAGAGAGGCGATGAGGAGAAAAAAATGACAAAATGGAGCTCTCATAGGCTGCTGCTGAGATGATGGATGATAGGTTCTGCAGCAGCACCAAAGACAAATATCTACTTTAGATGAAACAACTTTCTTATGTTATTTTTCTGCTCTAGGCTGAATGTTTATGCCGCTTCCTGTCCACCACATGCATAAAAACGTCTTTACAGCGTACATGCTGCAAAAGTTGAGGTGCATCTTGCCAAAATGGTGAGACGTCATCCATGTGTATCGGAAGAAGAAGAAACTCTGCAGCACCAAAAATCAGCATCAGCTTAAATATTGAAAGCAGCCTCGCGTCTTTTTCTTGCTTAATGGCGTACGCTCCTCCTGCTCCCTCCGGTTAATGGATCATGAGCCAGCTTCCCCGGTGGGCAGTAACCGGTTCAGCAGCCGTCAGCTGCACCGCACAGGAAGAACCGCAGGACCTGACGCAGATGGTCGGCTCCAGTTTTAAGCAGGAAGTATAGTTTCCCCCCCACACGTCTTGCGTTTTAACTGCCCCCTCTGGCGTTGACGCTGCGGACTGACCTTCAGGCAGGTCTGACCCCGACCGTCCTGTGTGAGAACCTCCCTGCAGCTGTCTGACTGTAGGAACAGATGCTTCACCACACACGTGATTTTATGGTTGGTTGGTTGGTATGGATGGTTTTTACTGTTAGCGGTAGCTCAGGGACCACAATGGGCCCATTAGGCTGCGTGATGGAACCGGCGGTGCTCCTCGCCGGGGTTGGCGCTGCGGGGCCGAATGCAGGAGCGCGCTTGGTGCGCGTAAAATGTCAACGGGATGATGGTTATGATTTGTCTTGCATGTTCATCACACAGCTGTAGCCTAAAGCAACGTTTTGATTTATTTTTTCAATGTTTGCTATTTCACATATCTCATTTATGTCTTATTTTTCTTGCTCTGTGTTATTGGTACTGGTACTTCTGAGCTCTGTCCTGTTTGGTTAAAGAACTCTCTGGTAACAACAGGCAAACATCCCACATTGTATCAAGGCAATATATTATTCAAACTGTAGGCGGCAAGATTTAAAAAGAGTGAATAAACTGATTTCGTTTGCACTGGACAAAGGGACTTGCTGCAGGGCAGCCACTGGAATCATACTGTACACATTGAAACCATGGAGACAGCAAAGGCGGGATTGTGCATCAGACCGAGCCTCTTAAATCAGGAAATACTCAGAGGGGCTGTTTCCCCTCCTCCGCTACTGCTGCGTGTCCGCTTCTGTCAGTTCCAATAAAAACTATGAGACGACTCGTGTTTGGAAAGAAAACGACAGAGAGAACGGCAGAAACGGCAGCCTTCTCCCAGCTCCTGATTAATCAGGAGCCAATTACTTACCTTTCCCTGCGAGCGCCAACAGCTCTGATTGAAACGTTTAAGACCTCTGGCCCCTCTGACAGGCGTGGGGGCCGACCTCTGACAATCTTTGCCCGACAGCTTGCGACATTTTCATCAGCTGAGAGCGGAAACACTCACAGGGCTGCCCCTGTCCACAATGGGAGTGGAGACATCACATTAAAACCCAAACAGGAAGCAATCAGTATTTGCAGGGGCGACTGAGAAAACGGAGACCTGAGTTCCACATTCATTTAATAGATGTTTCTCTGACCTAATTCTACTTTTAAGGTCAGCAAATGAATGTCTGAAGAGGCTCAGCTAAATATATATCGCCCAAACATGGAGGCCTGCGGGAATAGCTCGCTGTTTTCTTTAAACGTGTGTAGCTGTTAATCTGATTTAACTTGTTCTTTTACGCATGTGCATGTGTAAAAGAAACATTTCAGATCTCTGTACAATCTAAAGTCAATACATCTCCTCCTGTTTTGCCTCCAGCTAAGAGCAACGTTTTGGGGTCCACATTGGTGCGAACTCGCTGCTGCAGCCTCATCAATGCATCGACTCGCTGCCATTGCGCTTTAGAAGCGGCCGTTGACCCATCGACATTGAGTTTTCCTACGATAATCTTACCAGCGTGATTCTTCCTCCCGCAGCAGTAACAGGAATTGACTCGTCCGCTGAAGCGTAAAGCTTAAAGGCTCGGCTTCTGGAACTGTCAGCAGGTACCTTTCTCTGCTCCTCGGAGCCAGACAATGCAGCCCCTGTAAAACTCCAATCTACAGGTGCATTAACCTGACTTCAGACAGGCTGTAAAAGAGGACATTCCTTCATTAGCCATTCTTGCTGGACAAAAACGCAGCCACCCACCTAAAACCTCCCTTTTTTTTTCCACGTATAAGGCGTGTTTTCAGGGAGTAAAAGAAGTCTGTGGACGTGAGGAATTGATTCGTCCCTGAAGCAGAGGTGGCGTTAGACTGGCCGAACCTGAGGGGATGTTGACAAAGCCTTCGCACCGACTGCCTCGCAGTCGGACGAGGCTGTCATTGGGAGATAATTGACTGTCAATTAGTGATGGTGACAACAACTTGAGAGTCAGCAGGGGGGCAGTAAATCATCGCCTGCCTGTCTGACGCCCAGGCAGCCTTGTCTTTCCTCCCTTCCCTCCGGCGTCTCTTCACGCACATTCACAGCCTCTCGTTTATTCCACAGTCACCGCTTGTCTCACCCGAAGGCCGGATAAATTTCCCGCCTTGACCGCTGTGTTTGTGCTGACCTTTTACCTTGGGAGATCGGGGCATGTTTGTGGCGCCAGAGTGACATTTATCCAGGTAAGCTCTATTGAGTTCCTGGCTTTTGTCGCCCCCTCAACCCCCCCCCACCTGCCCCACCCTCTCCGTCACTCACACAGGCCAATTTTTAAGGTGTCCAATCACATTTAACCACAATTAATTTCCCATGTGTGGCCGCCTGCGGGAACAAAGGCCTGAGTGTCGCGTGTTGCTTCCTGAGAGTTTACTAGTTCACCCCAGGTTGCAACCCTGACTCCAAACATCAAACAACAGTTGGGATTTTCTGGGAATCTTCCCGCGTTGGTACGTCCTCTAAATGAGACTGAAAGGTCTGAGCTCCTGCGTCTTCCTGGTTCCCTTATTGACCTGTAACCCCTCCTCCTCCTCCTCCTCCTCCTTGCATCCTAATTAACAGTCGGGCGATATCTTCCGTGGCGTGTTCTGGTGCAGCTTTCACCCTGACGGTGGCAGGGCTGCGGGTTCGCCCGTGACAGGCCGGAACGCCGGGTCAACACAGAGGGATTTACAGGAAAAGCAACGCAAATGTGCCGGTATTAGTGTCAGACCTGTCTGAGGTCCAGAGGACTGAAATGAAGCACAGCTAAGAAGGGCAGAGATTGGAGTTAAGTGGAGGATTCAAGGGGAGTTTGGTTTGAAAATAATCCTCACCTGTAAATGATTAAACATGAGCTCGTCGATCTGGAGTGTTTACAGTTGCGTTTCCACATTCCGTGCCGGATTTGTGTCTCGCTCGTCTTCGTGGCTCCTTTGTTCGGCGTCTGCAGGACAAAATCTGGGAGAAGAAAAGGAGAAAAACAGAATTCTGCCTCCCTGGTGCCCTTCACATAAAAATTGAAGGGGGGACAGAGGGGAGTCGGGGGGAGTCGGGACGAAAGAATGGGGGATAAATTGTGCCTGCGGATGGAAAGATGGAATATGGATAAATGGATAAATGGATGCGATGCAAAATCGATGTGAGCAGAGGTGGAATTAAAACAGAAGGAAGACCGAAAAAAGTAGACAGGGAAGAGAAAACTAGGATGTGAGGAAGATGAGGAATGATCAAAACTTTATTTAAAAAAGTGAATTATGTACACTTTCATTATTATTCTGTTCCAGATAAGAGAGGACAACATCCATTTTTGGAGTTCTGGGTTTTTCTAAGAAAAACAAAACTCATCTAAAAAGCAACCTGAGGACAGAAGTGCATATCTGACAGAGTTGAAATAGTTGAAATGTGTGAGAAGACACACACCTTGTTGTTTGTGTGTTTATGAGCGTCTGGTGTATCATCACATGACGCCCTACGTAGCTGCATGCTAACACATCAGGAGGTGCAGAGAGAAGCTGTTAACTCCTGCAGAGAAGTGCTTTTAATCCAACCAGACACAAGCGCACAGCAGACAAAGAGATCCAGATGTCTGCCTGTTTTTGTCGTCAGTCATTAATGCGGCAGTCGCCTGGTTAGTCCAGGACGACTGTTTGCACCTGACTGATTAGCATTTCATCACTGTAATCACTTGTGACGCACTGCAGGAAGCTCATTCAACAACTTGACGCAAAAGTGCAGATCTGCAAAAGTCATGTGAGGAAGAATGTAGAGTCATCATCCCCCAGCTGGAGGCCGTATTCCCACAACCTTGACATTTGAAAGCGACAGCCATTAATTTGCTCTCTATTAACACGTGCAAATTGCCGCTACGCTGTCATAAAATCAACGGATGCTCCCGTTCCCCCGGCGGTGCGTCTGCTGCAGACAAACTGCTGATCCTGATTTGCAGCATCCCTGTCACGCTTTTGCAAATGTGTGAGGTCTGAGCACCTAAACTGTTGCAGTAATTTCTTTTTAATGTGCAAAGTAATAAAATTGAATTTTAATTTACTGGCGACACACAGAGAAAGGGCAATTCTTCACCAGCGCCGATGTTAAAGGATCTGGGGACAAAGGCAGGAAGTCTGAGCGATCGGTGCGTTTGGGGGCGTTTCCTTGGGACGAACCAATGCCAGCGGGCCGCTCCGCTCCAAGCTGAGCCTAGCGATGGGTTTTATTGCATTTCGTCAGCATCCTGCTCCTCTTTGTGCCCAGGAAGAAGGCTTTGAAGTTGCACAGACAGTTGTAGCTGCTAAGAAATATGTATTTGGCAATCAGGCCAGAACAAACGAAGAGAAAGACAATTTCTAAAAACATTTACGCTTCTGCACACTTTCACCCCGGAACTTTTTTAAAACGCCTGTGTGTGTTTTCTCTGCTCTGTGTTTGAAAAGCATCATTGAAATTTTAACCAGTCCTGTTTGAAGCAACAAGTAGGTAAAGATGTTTAATTCTGTATGGTTTTCTTGCCTGTTTTTAAGTGTTAGAGCAGTAAGCCTCACGATTAAGGGAAGTATTTCACTTTTCACAAAATAAAAGGTACAGTACCAACTTCCAAGAGTTGTCAGGAACACTAGTATTGAATTTCATGCAACAGCTAACATTTATATTAATGTTGCATCTAGCAACTGATGATAACAACTTGGGTGTAGTTAACACGTCCCCAGTGGTCAGTCTCGGTATTGCAGTTAACAGACTGAGGGAGATCCGTAAAATATTTAGGAAACACCTGAGACCTGAAATAAAAATCAACAAGCCAAGCAGGTACTTAGGAGTAGAGACAAACTTACAAACTGGAATGAATCTAATTAACATGCTCCTGCTTCTGGCATGCTGACTTAGCCGAGAGCTGCAGCAGCAGCAGTCATTCGAGTTTCTCAGGTTTTATTCCTCTCCACCGCTCCTCTGACGGCACACATACATCCATTTGTACACCTCCTCTCATGTTCCAGATCCTGCTAACGTTTCCACTGCTTCGCTTTGGACTTGATAAATCTATGCAAAGGTATCCGACTCCCTCCGGACGGCTTCAGCAGTCCATGAAAGTTTCATCTCTCACCTCCCTCCTTCCCTCCTCCTCTCCTTGCCTCTGCTCTTCCCCTTTTCTTACAGACAAACCTCCAAATTCAGATGCAGGAAGAAGAGGTGGACAAGCGTGAACACCCTGGAGGGGTGCAGCATTCCCGGAGAGTTCTCCTGCAAGACGCTGGATTCAAGCACAGATTGCAATTAGCAAAAAGGTATTGTCATTAGATCTGTCTCTGCACGAGGGTGCAGGATCTGCAACTTCTATGCTCCCGAGAATCGATCTTTTAGGGGAGAAGGAATATTTCCAAACGTCGAAAACACCGCGAACAACATAGAAACACTCCATCTTGGCTCAGCTTCAGCGTTTCGTATTGGTAGAGTTACAGGAAGTTCAAGCAAACACGGAAAGAGAGGAATAAGTTAGCCCGAGGGAATTTTAATGAGGGGGTAACTTGATGATGTATGGCATTAGCTTAGAAAACAGCCAGGAAAACAAGCCGGGACCTGGCTAGCGTTGGCATCCAAGAACATACTTCTGCCTTCTGATGCACGAATTTCCTTTCAGCAGGAAATGCAGCGCATGCGACAAAATCACAAGGTGCGTTTAAGCGTCTGAGTGACCCTTAGAGAAATTAGCTCCTTAATTACAGGTTGCAATCTGTCCAGAAGATTTTTTGTGCCCCAAAATATCAACCTAAAGCCAACCTGGCCATAATATGTCACATTTCTTCTCAGAATTGTTGGCAAAAAGAAGCATGATGATGACCAGCCCGCAAGTATGCATATTTACTGGAGCATTAGCATTTCTGTTAGCGCAGTACACAGTACGTGACCTGTGTGGGAGGACTATGTTTTCATAGCATACGAGAGGCTTATAGCATTAAAAAACATGCCTGGAATGTTCTTTATCTCCCCTAACAAACCTTTAAATAGGGTTTGGGAGGCATTCAGACATTCAGAAATAATGAAATAAACAGTTCTACCCGAAGGTTCTTATGCATGTTTCTGCCCAAGAAGAAGAAAACTGGAGCTGTGAAATTCAGTTTTTCAGCCAATGTGTGTGTGAAAAAGACAGAGATTTCAAAGATACTGAGGCATCTCCAAAAGAGAAGAAATAGAGCAATAATTCCGGCCACGGACAGGAAGGCAAAATAACATCATTCTTGATATTGAAAGAAAAAAAAAAGTTATTGAAGATGATGAAAAGTGACCCATCTGGTTCTGAGCTGCAGAAGTCAGACAATTTAATGTGAGTATAACTCATGATGGCCTGTTTCTAAAAGAATCTGTGTGGGTAAATTATCATTAAAGGGAACATGGGAAATCTCCCTTTACATAAATCAGACTAAAAACAGAAGACAAGCGCCATATCCTCCGGCTCTCCGCCAATGTGCCCAGACAGCCACTGAATATCTTCTAACCCTTCATCCCACCATCTGATTAATTTGACACTGCGCTCCTGGTGTGGAGCACTGCCTGTTTAGCACATCCCGGTGTTTTTTGATGATGAGTGTGTTGTTGTGCTACAGACACATCCTCCATGGCTCCTTGGTCTAAGGTTTGATTCCTGCCTTGGGTGCGAGTACGTCTGAGCCCTGACGGTGGGACCTCAGTCTCTTGGGGACTGCCAAGGTGCCCTTGAGCATGGTGCCAGCTTACCGTGGAAGCTCTGTTATTTGTCTGTTCATGTACAAATGTGTGTCTAAACAGAGCGGAATATAATTTCCCCCTCGGGACTTAATTAAGTAGCTTCTTCTTCTACACAATCTCACTTCAGTGCCTCAGAAAGCGACTCTTTGGTGCTGGTTTTAGACTCACGTAGTCTCCCTTGGTGCCTCTTTGGGCCCCAGGTAGTCAAATAACGACGCATCGAGGAGTGTGCTACCTTTAGAGTTAGGTTAGGTTAGTGGTCGGGGTCACCCCCGACCCAGATGATCAGCCTGTGAGAGAACAGGCGTCTGTGGGGCTGGGGTGAGGAAGGTCACACAGTCACAAACACTTCATCAGTTTCTTGCTTGAGAGAAAGGTCATCCTCATTTTGTTTATTTGTCATTACATTTCCACATTTCTTTCTGTACTATGTACATGTTGCCTTCACAGACAATAAGAGAAAAAAAAACCTCAAAAACTTCAAACGTAAACGCAATAAAAAAGCAACTTTTGACACCCAGAGAAACGACATCGTCCTGGCATTGAGGATGGTGTTCAGACTTCTGTTACTTTTTCGTCTTACACTAAACTCTTTTCAATGCCAGCGGCGTTGTTTACCCTATAAAGGCATCGCACACCGCCGGCCCTCGAAGAAGCCCGGCAAAACGGTCGGAATGAGCCACCACGTAATGCAAAGTGCGTTCGTCACTGTCAATGAGAGTTTCTAGTTACACCGATGATGATGGCATGTTTGTGGCTTGGAGGCCACCTCTGGCACGTGAAAGGGTGCAAGCCTTAGGACATCTGGGTCCTAAGGCTTGAAACCCAGAGTGATGGCAGATCGGCTCACACGCTGAGAAAAGCAAAACAATCTCAGAAAAAAAAGAACACACACTCATTTTTTTGCATCCAGGGAGAAGACATGTAGAAACACTGGCAGGTTTGACAGGAAAAGAGTCTTATCAGCCAAACGACTACGAGGTGGTTGTGCTATTTTGAGCAATGCTCTGGAGACGACACACTCCTTCAGAAAACAGCCATTACGTGGAGCTAATTGTGCACCATAAATGTCAGGTATGACTAATGCAGGACCTGTGCAGGGAAGCTAGTTCAGTCTCTGGAGCCCTGCATACCCAGCTACCTCTTATAAACCAGTAAAAAAAAAGCCCTTCACTGGAAGCGAACTGGTTAAGAGGCTCAAACTTGACTGAATATTGTCGAAGGGGCTTATTTCATTCCCAACGCTTGATTAATGTTGATTAACACTCTGTTTTAACAACTGGATTGAGAATTGCCGCTATTGTTTTTTTCACAGCTTGATATATTTTAATTGAAGGTTTTTTTGTTTATTTAATCCCACAGAAGCTCAGAAAGCCAATCAATCATGGCAACCTAGCGTAGCTGGAATCATGCAAAGAGTAATTGATTGCGACTCGGACAGCTCTTTATTTTACAGTCTGTGCACGCCTGAAGGATACACAACAACGACATCTGATTTCTAAGTTGCCCTCTCAGTGCCAAAAGATGAGGGCGCGTTTTTGTTTCTGTGACACGTTTTCCCCTGAATTTCTGACCATCTGGCCACATCACGTCTGTCAAGGGACGCAAAGGAACGACGCTTAAAGCCACATGAATCAAGGTGCATATAGACGGTGGGAGACAGACGTGCACACAGGGAAAAAAAACAGACAAATTGTTAAAAAACAAAGCTGTATCTCACAAACGGGCTTCTTTCTTTGTTGCAGGCCCCAGCTTGCTTTTTTCTGAGTGTTTGTTCCTTTTTTTGAAGTCAAAGCTGTTTGTTGTTGTGATTCACTTCATTTCTCCGTCTCTGCAAGGAAGTCGGTGTTTGTGGGGGTTTTTTGTGCAGATGAGAAGAGCTTGCGGTCTATTAACAACGGTCACGGGTGAGAAAACTGGCAGGAAACAGCAGCAGGACACCACACAGGCTCTATCTACACCCCAGGGAGAGGTTTCCATCCGCACGTTTGTCCTTTGGTGAGATGTCTCTGAGGACGCTCATGTCAGAGTCCAGCGAAATGAGCCGTTTCCTCCTTTAGAAGAGTTTATCTGTAATGAAAAGGTCTTGGCGCGCAGTCCAAGGTGCTACTGCGGTGTGATCCCCAGCTGCAGACTGCCCTGGCGGGAGGCTGCGGGATGGGACTAGGCCCCGCCCTCTTTCTTTTCGCCAACACTCGGGCCAAACAAACAGAACCGAGTCAACATCTCCAACCCGGGGTCCATCTTCATGGTGTCCTGGTTGATATTGTACAAATGACATCTTGACTTTGGAATGCTGAGGCCGACATGGACAGAAAAATGTACCGTAAACAACTGTGTTGTTGTAAACGGCACCTAAACTGTAGTTTTTGCATGATTTTCAATGAATTTATAACATTCTTCAAAAAAAAAAAATACACTTTCTCTTGCTATTCGTCTGCTTCCTGTTGAAAAACAAAATTCCAACGCCGTTCCCAGGAAACAATGGTCCTCCCAGCTCCATCGCTCCATGGTTGGGAGGTGTGGCTACTATATGTGCCCCGGTTTGGAGAGATAGGCGATAAGTGCAACCACAACCCCCACGTACACGCCGGTGCCTATGGTGATGGAGAGGGCAGCCAGGAACAGAGCCCGTCTGGAGGCGATGTTGGCCAGCGGGAAGTCACCTTTGTTCACTGCCTTGGTGGTCTGAAATGGAGAAAAATACGAGGCTGTCAGATTTATTTTAGACAGTCCTCATGAGGAGGAGCGACCCATTTTTCAAAGGAATCGTAATTACAGAGGCTGTCGAGCACTTCTGCGGTCCAAAATACGTCAGTCCAGGATGTTTCCAGTGGCTGTAGCCCAGGAGATATAGCCCACCGTGTGTGGCGGGACTAAAAGAAACGTCGTGGCAACTTCAAGGACCCAAAAGACGTATGCTTGAAAGACGATCCGCACCAGGAGATGGTGCATTCGCGATCTGTGTTGAATTTGAAGTGAAGTGACCTATTGTAGCATGATGGCAACAATAAATTGACTACATTCTTTTTCAAATTTACAGGGACAAAAGGCCAATTAAACAGCCTAGCGGAGCTACAACCGTAGCTCAATTAAGCTGCGCACGTAAACACACTGAGCTGGTCCACGCTGCTACCAGCATCAAACCAAGAATACGTTTTTTTAATCCAAAAACTAGCTTAACATGGTAAAATATGCACGTTAAAGCTGCTCTCACTCCAGATCATAAGACAGTTCATCATTTACTAACGATAATGAGAAATGGTAGCAAACTGTTGCTAGGTGACAAACTTCCTCGGTGGTATTAAACGCCTCTTTTGTTCCACGCCGCTCGAGTGTTGCAGCTTCATCTCTAATCTGTTCTGCAGCAAACAGCCTCCTGCTGCGACTCAAATTAACAACGATCAGAGCGGTGAAGCCGAAAAACATTAAAGTTTCAGGCCTTACACCCACAACAATGAAGCGAAGAGCCTTTGAAGCCGTCTGAGGACTTGGGTGATAATTATTAGAGTTCCATTTTAACAAACAAGTATTTTTTTAATATATCGCCTCTGGCATGTGTTTCATTAAACTTTGAAAAGGCTTTTCCTTTTTTTTTTTTTTAATCGGTTTATATCAATAACCATGTTTACTTTCAGAGTTAAGCCACTTCCCAACATAATTAACTTTAACGGTCATGTGGCCAATTTGTTTCTGATTCACACTTCAGGGAAGAAAACAGACAACAAATCCTCCGTCAGTTTAGAGAAATGTTGGATAAGGTCGACTTCTACTTACATCATATTTTATAGCCTTGGTGTGCAAGCTGTGTGTGTGTCTGGAGACGGTGGATTCTTTCCTCACGTGACATCATTAAATCAGTATTAATCGTCTTATTTCTCGTTCAAACACAT
The DNA here is from genome assembly GCA_015343265.1 of Pao palembangensis. Classification (NCBI taxonomy): domain Eukaryota; kingdom Metazoa; phylum Chordata; class Actinopteri; order Tetraodontiformes; family Tetraodontidae; genus Pao; species Pao palembangensis. The sequence continues at coordinate 6,840,047 of CM027097.1, read as the reverse complement.
CAGTGGTCGTTTTATTTCCAAGCAGACAGGATCAGGCAATCTTGTACAGATGGCAGGCAGGTTTAACGGGAGACGACAACAGGATCAGGTCAGGTACAGGCAAGGTCAGAATCAGGCAATCAGATAACGCACAAGACGACCTGGCGAGAAGTCAGTCGCAGTCCGGGGTTTAAGTAGCCGCGCTGATTGGCTGACGAGCTACCGGTGCGTCCGATGAGAGAACGCAGTGCAGGTGGTGAGACGTGGGAAGACACCGGAGGCAGGCCGGCAGCAAAGACAGGTGCAGATAGGCAGAGGCAGCAGGCGTGGCCAATCAGGAGGTGTGGCAAAGAGGAGGGGAAAAACACCGGTGGCAAACCGGCAGCCGTGACATGACGGAATGTTTGTTGTCAGAGATCGGCGTGTCGTGCGACACTAAGAAGCCAAGAAGAAGAATAATGAGCTTTTTCTGAGACTCTAATGCGACAGATTTTAAACACTGAAGGTATTTCTGTCCGTACGTGTCGCAGTGCAACGCCAAGCCAAGTTCTGGTTAGCTTAAACGTGTTTAACTGATGACTGTGCAGGTTTATTTGCTTGACAATAAAAACAGCTTTAGCAGCTCTTTGCCATTACTATTAAATCACCCAACAAATAATTTAAGAGGTTACAGCCTTCAGTAAGCCTGGAATTGTTTCGCGTCCACGGTAACACAACTGCACATTCAATACACCTGTTTAAAGCCCAACATGTGTGAATTCCCAATAACGTGTAGCTCATTACTGAACATGAGACGATAATGAAGTTTAATGATATGAAACATCTTGAACTCTTGTTAATGAAATGATGAACAGAAGCCACCTCAACCTATGGAACGAATCGAAGGTCACTCGTGTGTAGGTGGGGGAAGACTCAGTTCACAGAAATATGATGATATTTTCTGATTTAAAAGGCATATTTTCAGCTGAGTGCACACTGCTTTCCCGTGATGATGAAGAGCAACCCTCCAACCAGGCCTGAGAAGGTCAAGTGTGGTGTTGGTGGTGCAGGAAAACCATCACCACCATCCTCTAACCACCGCAGCCACGGCAGAGCTAATATCTGCAATACGGTTGAAACAACACTTGGCCTTCGAATAAGCTCGACAAAAACAACTTTTTTTTGAATAGCCCATCATCGTTTCCAGCTCTGTGATATGAAGTTTTCACGTAAAAACAAGAGTTAAACCCACCTGAAAGCAGAAAATATCCGTTAATCAGCTCCACAAAGCAGCTCATCAGGCCTCAGTTAATGCTCTTATTGATAGAGACATTGACGTATGGGCTGATTTTGCCTGGAGACTGATGGCCGGAGCTGAAAACCCTTTGTTTTACAATTCGCTTTAGCCCACTTTGTGCGGCAGGAGTGGGAGGTCGTTTTAAAGTTAATGAAACACATAAAAGGAACAAATAATCCCTTTAATGAGCCACACAGAGGTCAACCTCACACCTAATCGTTTTCGACTTTTCTCAGCTATTCGAGGTGCCCAAATATTCCCTCCTGCATCGCAGACGATGTCTGTTACCTAGCAACACTTTCCACCACTCGCTTCACTGAAGGGAACTGAAAGGTGGACCAAAGGAGATGTTAGACGATGCCTCCTATGAAGTGCACCAAACAGAGGGACCATGTGCTAATTGTCGTCATGGCTAAGAGGCCACTTTGAAAGACAGCATCGAGGGAAACAGGAAATGGAAATCCACGTCTGGTGTTTGAGATCGCTCGCAGCACTGAGCAACCAAGCAACATTTTGTCGGGGAAGCGAGACCCAAAACGAGGTCCACCAGGAATCTCTCCATGGGTGAATTCCATCTGTTGGTATTTGGATCACGTTGCAGACGCGATAAATTGGAGCCATATGGATTTGGCGCTGCCTGAAAAAGAAGTCAAAGTTGTCGATCGGTACACGTCCTCCGTGCAGATCGCGCCATCCACCGCGTCTCATCAGGCTTCACCCAGTCGAGATGACAGCATCTCTCTGCTAAAGGCTCAGCATGCAGCAGGGACAGGCAGCCATGTTTTTGGTGCAGGTCAGGGAAGCTTCCAGCACCAACAGAACCCCTGAAGAGAGTCATCATGCAGCAGCGAATACCTTCATTATCCACCCCCTCCCCCCCAGCCCCCCAGTCCCCCAGCCCCGCCCTCCCCAGGGAGAAGGTCTGAGGGATAATAACGCTGGAACGTGGACGCTCTGCCTGTGTGTGGCCTGTAACGTTCCTCTTCCCCGCAGCCCTGACAAAATGATTAAAACAGTCCGTCGTAGCATCTGAGTCGTACGTGTGCGCATCAATGTGTGCGCAAAGAAACTGGGTTGGTCAGCTCAAACCCAGTTTCTTTTTTCCCCGCGCACGGTGATGCACGTCCAAATACAAATTCTGTTTCACGCTAATAATGAGCCGGATGCTTTTCCTCCATCATGATAAGCTGTGAAATGACTTCAGACGAGGCTCGTCTGCAGAGAAACATTTATCAGAGATTTAAAAAAAAAAGCCGCTAACCCTCTTAAAGAAAATAATTGAAACTCAATTCCATCACGCCATCAGGTTGGGAGCTAATTTTCTCTCGCTATTAAGGGTATTTGAATCATTACTGTGCGTGTGTGTGTTTGTGTGTGTGTTGGGGGGAGGGGACTGAGTCTTGAAACTCTAAAACACTCCTGTGCTGCTAGGGTGGTGGGGCCTGAATTCCCTGATGACCTCAGGAGTTCTGCTACTGAGGGCATTTTACTCCCGGTCTCTAAAGACAGACCGGATCTGGAGGTCTTGGTGGTTCAAAGAGTGTGTCCAGACCCCTGAGGTCAGGCCTGGAAGCCGGGTGTGTTGGCAGGCGCCTGGCACCCTGGCCTCCATGACCCAGATCTGAAGAACCAGGTTAGTCCACCGGCTGCTATTTATAACCAGCGTTAGGAAAACTTGACTGACCCATTTCATCGGCATGAGGCGACTTTACAAATGAGGTTTTTGAACCATTGGGACCATCCAGGCTGACATTTCTGTCAGCCTGTTTTATTACGTACTTCACATTTACAACGTGAGAACTGAGGTCATGACTTCATAACCAAGCCTCACAATAATCACCACCGGTTAGCTTTAGCTCTATTAGCGTGTGATACAATGTTCTTTCGGAAGAGAAGAGTTTAGCTTCATCTGTAGTTATCTGTGGCTAATGTGAGGACTCTTTCACACCAGAGGGACCAATAGCCTCCAGTTTTCCACCCACCCTCCAGCTTTGTGTTACGTGTCATCCCTCTTTGTTTAGGGATGAAGGTCAGCAATGTCAGACACTCTCCTCTCAGATGTCACAATGGCGTGGACCTTCACGCGCAGCCACATTTCAGCTAAAGCCTTGAGTCTTTTATGAGGCTCCCTGACAAAAATGAAGACCACTGAAGTGGGTTATTGGGGTATAAAACCAAGTGACAGCAGACTCCTCGCTATATCTTTTGCTGACAGAAATGATAGGGAGGACGACTGGCAGACAGGCCATCCGTCCCAAAGAGTCATATTAGCGCCTTACGAGATATTTCACTAACTGTCTCGATCCAGCTCCTCACACCCACAGATAAGCTCTATTTACCCTGTAGGTATACATTTATGAAGGGATGATATACATCCAGCATGTTCATTGAATTTGAAAAACTCTACATTTGCAGCATTTGGACCAAGCAAAAGGACAGATTCATTAGTGCAAAATAAAGAATTGACCCGTTAGTATTTTAGAGGAGCTTTTTTTTCTTTCCAATGCAATCCGATGCTTTCACTTGCATAACTTCTCCTTTCCAGCCCGACCACAGCTGCCTACTGTGAGAGCACATCACCTTTAATACTCTGGCGCACCTTTAATTGGGTTCACCTTCCATCCTCTCTCTCGGACAGCTCCTTGAAAGTGATTTATGCGGGAGGCTTTCTAAAGTTGGCTTTCCACGTGTTTACAGAGCATCAGGCAGTCATTACGCACTGGCCTTGAGTTATTGATGGGTATCTCAGTGAAAACAACCTCTTCGGTGGTGGATTTTCTAGTGTGTGACAGTAAATTTAAGTGAGTTCTTGGCCTTTATTGCATCAGATGAGGACAGATAATAGTAATTTAAAATTATGCAGCTAACAGATCACAGCTTTGGAGGCCTGTGCTGCATTCACTTACCCCCTGGGAGAAGTAAAAGGCTGCGATGCCCAAAGGCCAGAAGCAGCAGAGCATGGAGAAGATGGCCAGGCCCAGGTGGTCCCGAGGAGGAACCACGATGAAGTTGTCCTCGCTTTCGCTGTCGCTGGAGCAGTCGGTCTGAGCAGAAGAGAGAAATGCAGGTCAGGACACACCTGGTTTGGTTTCTTAGCCACAAATTCAAGTTTTTCTTGATTTTCATACTACATCAGGGACATTTGGGATCATACGTGTTTGTGTTGAAGAGCAAACGGTGGAAAATCTGCATTCAGGAGAATTTTTCAGCCTGTTTACATTATTTAGAATCAGCTAAACTGGCTCTGGGCCCAGGCTTTCTATCAATAACACACTGATGAAGACAGTAATTTCCTGCCGCTGCGGATTCCGCCTGTATGACTTGGTCACCGTGGACCCTGAATTTGAAAGACGCTGCGATTCATTTAAACAAATCATTTAAACGCACTGCCCCAAGTGGAGGAGTTTAAGTACCTCGGGGTCTTGTTCAGGAGTGAGGGAAGAATGGAGCGGGAGATCAACAGGCGGATCCGTGTGGCGTCTGCAGTAATGTGGACTCTGCACCGCTCCGTTGTGGTGAAGAGAGAGCTGAGCCGAAAGACGAAGTTCTCAATTTACCGGTGGATCTTTGTTCCTACCCTCACCTATGATCATGAGCTTTGGGTGGTGACCGAAAGAACGAGATCGCGGGTGCAAGTGGCCAAAATGAGTGTCCTCCGTAGGGTGGCTGGGCTCTCCCTTAGAGACAGGGGGAGAAGCTCTGCCATCCGGGAGGAGCTCGGAGTAGAGCCGCTGCTCCTCCGCGTTGAGAGGAGCCAGATGAGGTGGCTCGGGCATCTAGTTAGGATGCCTCCCAGATGCCTCCCTGGTGAGGTGTTCAGGGCACATCCCTCCGGCAGGAGGCCCCCGACAAGACCCAGGACACGCTGGAGAGACTATGTCTCTCAGCTGGCCTGGGAACGCCTCGGGATCCCCTTGGAAGAGCTGGATGAAGTAGCTGGGGAGAGGGAAGTCTGGGCTTCCCTGCTTAGGCTGCTGCCCCCACGACCTGACCCCGGATAAGCGGAAGAACATGGATGGATGGATGGATGGATGGATGGATGGATGGATGGATGGATGGATGGATGACATTTGAACGTACTAAGAGGTGATTTTCAAGTCAGTTGGTTTCAGTGGAAAAACAACGATCAAAAACAAAAAGTAATTTGTGTAATGGGAAAAAGCACGGACCTGCCTCCGCATCCGGCATCATTTACTTTCAGATAATGTCACACTTTGTTTCCATGGACTCTTTCCCAATGGTCCATTAGTTTCCCATTAGCTTTTTGATATGCATATTCCGGCATTCCTGCATCTAAACAACAGATGGAATAAAATAAAAGCTATGCCTGACGTGACCCTGCGTTTCCTTTCAGATGTAAAATTGGATCGCTCCGACACACCTTTGCACTCCAGTCTTATGAAACTATTTCACGCTTCGAGCGACAGTAGTGACACGGAAGCGAAACGCCCGCAGTTAAAGGGAGAACATCACATCTGCGTTCTCCTGGGCGGTAACAGATTCTCATCCACGACAGAGACCAGAGTTTGAACCCGAACAGTGAAGACGGCAGAAGGGACGGAGATTCTCCAATCAGGGTCACGGTTCATCATCAACCTTCTTTGCCCCCATTTGAAGCGATGAATGTGATGATGAAAGCTACATCGAAGAAATCAAAGACTAAAAACCCCACTGATAAGACAGCGTTAGCGATGCTAGCTGCCCTGTTAACTATCCCTAAATGAAACGCAGCTACACGTCTTGTGTTGAGTCTGTAGCTCTGAATCCGTCTGCATGTGTGTTTATTCTGTTTTTTTGATTGTGGCATTTAGAAGCATGCAGAGATAATGTGCTGATCTGGGATCAGATGATTGGCTTATGACAAACACTGTTGTTGCTGCTATCAGCTGAATACGAAGCAAGCGAGAGTGCAGCGCGAGAGTGCAGCGCAGTTAATGTTTAATTTCTCTAACCGAATGAGAGTATTTCGGGTTTATCTTCTTCGCCCTGAAGCCGACGTATTAACAGTGATTAGCAGTCCGACTGTGTGGGACCGACTCTTTTAAATGTTGGAGCAACACAGCAATTAATTTAATTCAAATACAGACCAGTGAAGAACAAAATTATTCCATTAAACTGGCAATTTTCTCTGTATTGCCAAGTTTCTGCGCATATAAAAATAATAATAGACGATCGAGCGAAATATATGTCTATGGATTCATTGTTGCTGAAGGGAAGAAAAGGTCATAACAAAGCAGAAGCCTGGATTCTGTAAAACGTCATTCTGCCATCATGGCCACAAGCAGCGTTTGTGCCATCCAAGAGCGCGCTCTGCTCTGCACCTCCAAGCTCACTGGCAATATCTGTCACACACACACACACACACACACACCCACACATTAGCCAGGAGAAATGGAGATAGATGCTAAAGATGGTGACTGGCGCCGTGTACCAACACCTCTAATGTGCCACCGTCAGGTGCCATAAGCTGCTCTCACATCAGTCAGGTGGAGTGAAAGTCCTGTCCACAGGAGCCAACAGGTAGACAGGATGAAGCTAATACAGCAGGTAAAAACCAGTCTGCTGTGCTTTAGATGGATGTTTTCACACACACACACACACACACACACACACACACACACACAAATCTTTAATTTCAGCAGCTGTGCCTTGTCCTTGAGGATCTCTCTTCAGATCCCAGTCTTTGACATGCTGATGAACGTGGATTCATGTTCTAAGAACTGACTTCTTGGTTTAGATGTCACGAGGTCCTATAAGGAAAAAATGAATATATAATATATAATTATCCATTACCACGCTAGCAATCCCCCCAAAAAGGGCTTTTATGCTAATCAGAAACACAAGGTTGGATCTTTGAAGCCGTTTGTTTGAATGTGAAACAAACTGCGACCAAAAAACAAACAAAAAAAAATAACAAAATACATTTTTTTTGCCATTTAATGAGACAAGCCTCTCTGAAAAATCGATCAGAGGTGAAATGAGGATTGTTATGTAGGCAACTGTTTTAGTAAAACCACAGATGCTCTGGAAAAGTGTCGGGGTCTGTGTTGTTCTGTCTCAATGTTAAATGTCATGTTTCCCCCACACTGAATGCCCCCCGCCACCACCCCACCTGTCCACAGCGGCGCATTCTAATGCAGCATCAGTGGGAGCAGTGCCCATGGCTCTGTGAGTAATTCCAGGTTAGGAGCCTGATGCCCTGATGTGGCATGGCATGTGTGTGGGTTTGTAATTCACCCGTTAGGCTGATGGAGGGGGCGGAAGAAGACATATCAGCTTTAGAGCGCAGTTAATCACAGGGTTGGTGATTTAAACGACTGCCTTCAGAGGTCCGGCCCACTCGGGGGACGATTCCGCAGGTGTGTGTGATCACGCTGATAAGAGTCTTGTCATGATGAACGCTCTCGTGAGTTACGTGTGTGCTCGGATGTAGAACCTGCTGGGAACTGATGAAAATATTTGCTTCCTCTCTCTCCCTCTAGCCCCGGTGGCCTGTTGTTGACCGCTGCGTAATCTAAGACAGTTTAATGACACTGTGACGTCGAGCATCATTCTCAACGCTCACACAGTTCAGGTGTGTTTCCACGCACATAAACAGCAAAAATCATTTCAGATAGATGAGTGGGAAGGTAGACTTCCAAGAGTCACAACCAAGGAGAAAGGATGCAAAATTGTGGATGGATTAGCTTGGTTTATGCTGGACTGGCTTGTTTGCTACTGTAGGAAGAAAATTCTGTGACAGATATAGAAATGGAGGCAGGCTAGCAAGGAGAGGGCACGCTAATTAGCTGATCTTGGCACTTCTCATTCTTTTAACAGTAACTGCAACTGTTTGGAAAATAATCCACTGCTGACCAATTAAAATGACATCATTTGCATCAGTCTCTACCCGACAACAACTGGGGGAACATAATCCTCCCGCACCGGCTCCAAACCCTGGATCCCGGCATTGATGGGGCCCCTTATTCAGCTCTCCCTGACGGCTGTGTGTCCTGACACATACAGCGCCGAGGAAGCGTTTGATGCAAGCAGAGTCCACCAAGCAGAGTCGACCAGGCCTCGTCAAAGCTCCAGATCCCAGATTGACTGGACACGCGATTAAATCACTGATATTGTTGTCTGTGTTTCAGCCTGTACAGCATCTCAACATCGACAGTGTAATTGAATATCTGTATTTAGGTAATGGAAGAATCTCACTGACGCTGATCTGAGGTCTGCAAACTTCATTACATGGGAGCACGTCACAGGAAAGCGCAGCAGGCTGTGCAGCTCATCCCTGCAGGATCACACAGACCAACACTTTCCCATGTGTCTTAAGAGCCACTCAGACTCTGACTGAGTGCTGCTGCACAGACGCAAAACAGCATCTATTATTTAGCGGCTTATCGGTTAGCTCGAGCCTATAGCCGCTCGACAAGGGAGCTGAAAGAGCTGCCTAACATTTTTGCATCAAATGAGGAGGCAAACGACCAGAGAAACGAGGAGTGACAGGCTGGCAAGTTCAACTGCGGTGCAGGTTACACGCTCTCTGGTGTAACTATATCCCTTAAAGATCCATCTATATCTAACAGATCGTTAGTCTTCTATGAACAACTCTGATTTGTAACCTGCAATCATCCCCGGAAGGCTGATATTACACCAACCCGCCGCTCTACAGGAGCCACCGTTCTCATTTTACAGTTTTTAATACGCTGAGCTGCCATTCAGGCGAGGATTAAAGAAGCCGTGAAATCTCTCGGGCGCTGCTGCAGGAGCGGAATCCTCCAGACGTTTTTATGGCAGATCTTTAAAAAAGCTTTTCATGAATGAATATTAGCATGAGCTGATCACGACGAGGCACCAGGGATTGCCGTGACAACAACGCGCATTGGGAAAAGTACTAAGATGCTGCATGTGGGAGCATCGTCGGCCAGTTAGGGGCTCACGCTGCCGCAGCTCAGGCCGCACTGACCAATCAAATATCTCTGGTGCAACGTCCACCCGGCTGCTCAGTCAAAACTGGATCAATATCAATTTAAGCAGCGACGCCACCGCTGATCACAGCTAAATTGTGTAACCGAGATTTTGACATTCACATTCTTGATAAAACGCTTAAGTGGGAGAAAATTGCCAATCTAAGTCGCGCTGATTTATCAAGCTGAGATAAAACAGTGCTGCATGGTGGGTGGCGGCAGAGTTACACAACATCAACACAGGGGAGGGCAGAGAACTTACCCCCCCCCCCCAGCCCAGACACCCTCTGAAAGGTGGGACTTTTTAGGATCCATGAAATTCTTGAGGGGCGGGCCTTGCAAATTCCTGGTAATAAAAGTTCCTGGGAATGTTTGTGGAGGTGCCCCTATATGAGCCTGGTCCTGCTCAAGGTTTCTTCCTGATAACGGGCAGTTTTTCTTGTTTCAATTCTTTCTTTATATAGCATCTGTTAGAATCAGGTCTTAGTCCTGACCTCCAGCAAGCACCAAGAGGCTCATTTGATCAAGGAGAAGAAGTTTTAACATGAATTTAACAGACTGATCAGTTTCCCGCTAAAAGCATTCCTTCCAGATGGTTGTTAAGGAACAAAACGGCGCCTCTCTGAGTGATGTCAGCACGCGGGACATTCGACGGCAGTACGGCCCTGTTCCATATTTAATAAAGACACGAGCGCTCATGTCCTGCCAGATTTACTGAGAACTGATAACCCCGAGTGCAGTGCAGCGCTGGTTTGATCTGAGGCGCAGCGCAGGACAATAAACTCATCATAAAAGCCATGTCCCGCCATTGATTTCGCAGCCGTGATTTTGGATATCCAAGACCTGAGCTGCAAATAAAACAGGCTCAGTCAGAGAAGAGCGGCTGAGCAGACAGAAGCCACATTTCACTGGGGAAGAACTGCTCATCTTTAAATTATATTGTGAATTTAAAATGTACCAATAAATGCAAATTTCATGCAGTATAGAGTGTGTGGTGGATGAAAAGGTAGTCCCTGTTATCTTTAGTTCAAATGATATTTTCCTGAAACACTTTAAAAGTGAATTAAATCCTTTTTGCACGTCTGTATTTTATTATTATTCCTGTCAATTTTTACTCAACCCACTTTATTTATTTATAGTACCTAATTAGTCCCAGCTTAGCTTCTTTCCTTCCACAGAAGTAAAAATATCCTGACCTGCAAGAAGCTCATGCTGAAACCTGTTTCTCTCTGCTTTTGTGAAGAGACGTTTGTTACGTTTGTGGATATCTGTCCTGAAAAGCTCCCGAAGCCAGATGGAGACACGACTGCCGATGGCCACCAGTCAGGACGCCGTGGCAACGATGACGTTTGTGTGGACTTTGCTTTAGGGTTCGCCTTCAGGAAAAAAGCTCCATTGGTGGGAATCTTTATTTAGGAAAACTCATTTCGCCTCACTAATTCCGCCACACTGTCCCTAATGGAATGGGTAAAAATCAGCAACAGAGCTGGGGTGATGGAGAGACTTGATAATTCAGACGCTGGTTTTTAAAAAGAAGCTGCGGATTCCACCTTCGGAGTCAGTTAACTGGCAATTAACTCAACTCAGCAGCAAAAGGTCATTCGGGCCCTCAGCAGTGTCACGTCCACGCTGCTTCTCCATTAACTCTCTGTCCGTTTGACCAGAGATCTCCTGAGGTCGAGGTCCACAATCATCCCTGCTCCATTTATCCATCCTGTCCAGTGTCACTGAATGAAAGAAAAGTCTGGGTTCTGGAACCTGAAGATGCTTAATGGACCACTTGTGCAAAAAATGTGTGTGGGGGCAAAAAATGTGATAAAATGATAATGTCGCCGCTTCACCTTTAAATGGCTTAGAGGTGCCTTCAGTTGATGCATTACATCATGTCTAATTCTTGTCTTCGGTCTTTCTCTTCATCCATCTCACTCACAAGCTTTTCAAGTGTGTATTTTTAGAGAATTTTCTCCGGCGTGTCTCCAAACCTCTCAGCCTCCTCCCGGCAAGCTATATGTAGTGATGTCACATCGCATTTAGCATGCTGGTAGCAGCAATCCAGTTTAATTCCAGCAGCATTCTATCATGCTGAGCTGTGTGGCAGTCTATTAGCTGCAGGACACGGGCAGAAGTCAGCCCATTCTGCCGTCCAATCCCTTAAATCCTTCGGAGCGCTAGCTGCTACTGGCTGTGCCGGTGAGGGAGAAAATACCCTGACTTGAGCCCAATATCCGCAGGTCAGACAGGCATGGGGGATTTTTTTTTTTTTTTATTGCACTATGAATTTTAGGGTTAGGGAACATAGGAGGTCAGTGGATCACATGGGATTTGGGGTGGGTGAATGATCAGCCAGGACCAGGTGTCGATCACAGCACGTGAGCGCTGGGACGCCGCAGCGGTCCTGGCCTGATGGGCAGCTGTTAATTTAAAATTTACCACATGGTCCCTTCTGGACTTTGATTTTTGGTTGTTGAGGGAAAAGCTCTTAGAAAGGTATTTGAACTCTGTCTTACCTCGTACTCCACATACTCCTCTTCCTCAACCTCATAGGAGACCGTCTGGATCTTGATGTGTTCGCCGTCCTCCAGCAGCTTCGCCTGAGCTTCCTCTATGCCGGGCGTGTCAGCGCCCGCCGCGCCCGACCCCTCCTTTGCCTTCTTCTCAGTGAAGGTGGTCTCGCAGCACTCGCTTTTATATTCCTTAGCTTTAATGCTGCCGCTGTCCTCCTTGTACAGGATGAAGTTTGGCCTGTAGAAGGCCTCCACCGCCAGGTGCAGCGAGGTGGCGTCCAAAAGCTGCTGAGATTTCATCTTCCCGTTGGTGCTGCAGCAGCCCCCGCTCACGGCAGTGCGATTGTTGACCTTCCCCCCTCCCTCGCCGCTACCCACTCCTCCAGCAAAGTAATTTATGATGTTTTCTCGACACTGGTTATTAGCAAAATCACCCCCGTAACCGTTAACCATGTGCTTGCTGTTTTTGTCCAACAGTGGGTTTTGAAGCTCGCTAAGGTTCTCCATGGCAACGCGGTTCAAAAGTGAGCAGGCAGAGCTTCTCAGCGAAATTCACAGACGCTAAGTGGTGAAGAAGGCAGAACACGTTCCTCAGCGGCGTCCTTCGATGTCGATAAAGGCTTCAGTGGCATTCAGCAACACGGGACCTGCAGAGGAGAAAACAACAACAACAGGCGGGATGTTTAGACAGACTCTAAAGGAGGAGAATGTTTCTGACGTTCTCCAGCAGGTGCTACGTGCCTGCTCCCTCACGCAGCTAAATTATGATGCTCCGTGATGGTTTAGCTGAAATTAGCTGTAACATAGGCTGTAAACACACAAAACAGGTATTTATTTGGAATCAGAATAAGAAATTGAGTCTATTTTTGATGATTATTCAATGCAAAAGCACAAAAAAGAAGAAATCAATAAACTTGTTGACATTTCACTATAATCCCAGATGCAACCTGAGCGGTGCTTCATGCTTCAGCTATTACAAAAACCCAATCAATCCTGTGGAGAAGCCTGAGCACCTCTGACCTTTTTTCTGATTGATCTGAATTTACCATAGAAATGCCAAAAGCAGATTATTTGCTTTGGTTGTGACCTCGTCCGTGCACGGCTGCCTGTTTCCAACCACTACTACCACATGAAGGAAACAAGATTATGGGTACCAGTAGTAGTAATAATAATAATAATAATAATAATAATAATAATAATAATAATAATAATAATAATAATAATAATAATAGCAAAGGCATCATGGCAGCAGGATAACGGCCTCGTATAAAAGTTTTCTTCATCTTAATAAATGTCGGAAACCTCTGAATTATATTCGGCAAATGCAATTAACCTATACATTTGATGTCTGCGCACATAACAAATCGTTTAAGTGCTGCTTAAGCTTCAAATATAATATATTTAACTTGAATCACAACTGAACCACTTGTCTTTACTCATTTATGCTGCTTTCTTCCTCTTTCTTCCTCGTTTCCTCCTCTGCGTCTGCTTGTCTGTGCTGTTTTATTTCTTTTCTGCCCCATGAATAAAATAAAAATCCCTCAGTCCCCAGCCGTCCCTCGAGCGCAGCACGGAAGCGCGGCACCGGACAGCAGACAAAGTTTTCATGGTTCCTCCCTGCCGGACTTTAATGTGCTGACGTTATTGTTCCACACCGGTGCACCCACTGGCCCGGGGGGGAACTCGCTCTCGTCAGGTTCTGGGGGTTTGCGCAAAAGCAGGAGAGCTTTCTCATGAAAAACTAAAGATGAGCAGGTGCTGAGGTTGCTGCTTTCTCTGGCTGCCTCTGCAGGACAGCTTCCAACGCGGTTTGAATCGCTTCTACGGCAGGAACTTTGTGATGGTCGCAGACAGTAATAACTCCAGGGCTGAACGCAGGAACACGAGTTTGCAAATGAGGCCTGTTAAGAAGACAACGTCCTGCATGAACGTTATCAGGCCGTACTTGCTGCTTACAACTGCAAATATTTCCAGAACTTGAGTGAAGCTGAGATAAGTTGCCTTGAGATAACTTGAGTCAAGTTAAGCTGGAGTTGAGGTTCAGATGAGGTAGATGTTGGCTGTCGTTCCTCGCTCCTGCATTACCTTCACTTTTGCACCACTTTAGAACAACATGTAACTGGTTAACCGCTGCTGGTAACTAATTAGTTTGTTAAAGCCTCTGCAGTCAGCAGGTCAAATGAAACGACTCCTGGAGACGCACTGATTAATATAAATGTAGCCTCGGTCAGTGATTGCCTTAGATAAGCACCAGGACCAATATTGACCAGGTCAGTGATGATGATGATGATGATGATGATGATGATGGTACCACTATCTGAAAACTCCGCACACACGTCCTTTGATCTCCCTTCTAAGACCGCCGTAATGTTCCCTTTGTCTGGCTGTGTCACGGCTCCAAATGCAGATCAACATGTTAATTACATCACTTTGAATGTGTTTACTTTTCCTTTCATGGCCTCTCCTTGACTTTGATGGGGGCTGCATTGTTACTGAAATGTAAATATGTGCCAACTTTTTCGAACCTTGCAAGTTGAATGACATTCCTGGAAAATGTCACCTTTGACCCAGGTGGTTCACGGCATGTAGTCATGATATACATCCTGATTTACATCCCAGACTAATGCTGCAGCCTGACAGCGGCTGATTTTGCTGCCAGGCTGCCGGTGCAGACGGGCTGTGTAAACTGAGATGAGGGAACAGAAATATCCGTTTTTGCGGTTTGCATTGATTCTGCATGCACGTGAGCGTGAGGGGCTGCACAGGAAGAGTAAGGGCGGAATCGTACTTATACGCCGCTGTCAGGGTGAGTGCGTTCGGGGCGTGCCGTAGACGCAGGAGGCAGAGCGTGAAACGCTGAAAGGAAAACAACTCGGCATGATGGAGGGAGAGAGGCCCATGTGCTGCCGTCCTGAGAGTCCAGAGGTATCTGACACGCTGGGATGCAGCTGAACACCAACGTGGCTCATTTGTCAGTCACCGTTACCCAGACTGGAGGCCTGCGCTCGGCGCCAGCAACTTCATCTCTCTGTAATCTAATTGTGAAGGCAGCAGCTGGCCCCTCAGCTACATAATCAGGGGACACCTGGAAGCCACTGATGATCACATCGTAGACAACAGAACCTGGAACTCAGCCACCCGCGGCACCCGAAAACAGGGCGACAGATAAAGACAGAACAAGAGACTGAGCTCAGGCCAACGCTTTTATGAAAGCTGCCACAAAACAAAACCACATGACGTCACCACACTCTTGAAATGAATCTGCTGTGTCAGCAGCCACTGCCGATAGTCCACAGGTCTGTCTGCTGGGCCGCTAAAGCGCCGCCTCCTCTCAGTGTTTGAATAATTCAACAAGAAGCTGCTGTCAATATCAGTATTTACACCCCGCAAACAGCGGCTTCATCTGTCTCCACTGCCGACTGATCATAATCTCACATGAACAGAGTTCCGCTGGGATACACAAACCACCAGGCGGGTTGTTCCGGTGTGCGTCTGGCTTGATTTCAGCGACGGTGAGAATTAGGAAAGAATCCCGAGATGAAACAAATGTTTTTCTGTCTGAAGGACGCGAGAAGGTTGAAACGGGTTCAGCAACGAGACAGATGGCTTGAACACAAATGCTAGTCAGGCTTTCACGTGTGACTGCGCTGGAAGACAGATGATGAGAACAGCAGACTAGAGTTCAAGAGGACTAATTCAAGCGGAGTAATCCTGCATTCAGAGCAGTGATTCATGACAGGAAGCGACACACGTGCATTGAATCCACAGGTTCCTCTGCTCAACTATCCCAAAAGTCTGGAGACTGTCTGGGAATAAAAGAACTGTGATCAATGTGCTGAGGACTCGCGTCCCCTTGCTGGTGCAGGGGTAAATCACAGGCAGGAAAAGAGGAGAATCACCTCTCTCTCTCCCTCCTTAGTGTCTGCAGAGCCTCCTGCTGCCTCGACTCCATTTGGAATGTGTTGGTGAAATCTGAATGTGAAATTTCACAAATGAACAAGAAGAGGAGGATAAATAATTCTGAATGAATCACTGCGCTCTTCTGCGCTCACTTCCCATCTCTCCTTCTTTCGTGTTTACAGCGTGACCGGTCCGCCTTTACGCACGCTCTGGCCACGTACAGAAGCGGAGAACACAGGCTGGGTGGAGAACTTCGGGTCAGAAATCACATTTTGTTTGCTGCGCAAGTGGGATTTCTCTTGAAACTGCGGAGTTTATCCTTCCCGCACAGCCGATATAAACATTTGTGACGGTCAAATCTACACGCGTACTTTGCGCACGAACACTTGAAGGTTTTACATCTAGATCCGAGCGCACCGGGAGGGACAAAAAGAAAGACGACAAAACAGCTCAAGTGCTTACCTTAGGAGTTCTGCTCAGTCCAGATATTGTTTGGGAGACGCAAACACTCGCCTGTTTGCGTCCGTGCGTTATCATTGCTGGGATGCTGAAGGTGTCGCCCAGGGAAGAAGGCATCTCACGGACTTTCTCATCTGAAAAATCTGCGGATCATTTCGCAGAGACCCGCTAGTTCCGCCGCCGTCATACTCTGGTGATCTTTCGCTTTATATGATTGCGTCCCTTTGTGATGCCGGCAGAGACAGATGGAATGTAGAAAACTTGAACGTGAGAGACGTGAAAGGGTCCTGGCAGCGTTAGCAGAGACAGGATTGAGAGGAGGAGGAGGAGGAGGAGGAGGAGGAGGAGGAAGACAGCCTGATACGCTCTGCAGCGCGCACAGACAGAGAGAGAACAGCGTCCACCCTCCCTGAACGCATCTGCGCGTTCACTTTCACCGACTTCCAGTTGAGTTTAATCTCCTCTCAGAGTATTTTTCTAGAAATTATCGACAGACAGCAATTCCCAAAGCCCTGAGTATGGCGGAGAACCGAAATAATTCCAGACAGGATTGATTCAGCCGCAGCCTCTGTGGTCTGTGAGGTCTTTAAAAATATCTGTAAAAACCAACAGGATCATGGCTGATGGAACACTCATCAGCTCTTCGAGGAAACGTACATTGAACCTAGAAACGGGTGGCTGCGTGGGTCTACTGAGCTCTCGGAGCCGGAGTGGGCGGTGATGTCAAAAAAAAAAATCCGAGTCCGAAGCTGAAATCTGTCAGTTTAACTTAATTAGCTTTTGGAACAGAAGTGAAAAGAAATGCCCTCAGGATCACTAAATACGCTTCCAAAGTTACACTTCCTGGGCTTTCCGTGTCAGATCACCAGATGACAGCGGAACATCTCCATCACAATGTGAAAACGGTCATGCTTTAACCACCAGAGAGCAGAGCTCTGCCAAGCTATGACAAAGAACCCTTCCAAACCTTCCTGGGTCCAGACGATATTTACAGAACATAGCTGGTTGCTTTATGACTCCAGAACCTCTCCAAAATGTAATAATCTCTCCCTTGGCCCATTATCAACATCTCCTGAAAATGCATCTTTTTGTGTTATTTTGTTCACAACCTCCTTAAATATCAGTATCTTCCTGTCAACAAATGCCAGAAATGCTTTACGATGCACTCGTTAGCCTTGTCATTAACCACTGTGTTCTATGCTTCCGGAACGGCCGCAGGCGTGGCGAGGTCAGCGCTTAGTTCAAGTAGCTACATCTGTCTGAACGGACTTCAAAGGCAGCAGCGACGCCGTTTTCTGGGATCTTCATCTCATTTAACGGCACATAAGTGGCGTCCTGAACACACTCCCGCCGGTTTGATTTCCACCTCCTTTGCAATGGGGGATTGCAGCTAATGGCGTCTCGCTCCTTTCATGTGCAGCGTTTGAGTGGATGCATCAGGGAGCATCATGGGAGTGAGACGCTTTTCTGACCACAGACGAGGGACGAGAGTGGAAGAGAAGAATGAGAGCTGTTCCACCAGTCTGATGTTCTCAACCCGCAGAATCTTTTGTTTCTGTTACCTCTTTTTTCATCCATATTGTTATCAAGCGTCTTGTTTCCTCCCGACTCTGTATCAGCGCGGCCGTAACCCTCAAAATAGTTTCAGTTCACTGCTTGAGCAGCACCTGAGACCTCATCAGACACCAGTCAATCATCACACACGGCTCTTCCTCCAGCCTCATGTCGACCACAGCTCCCCTCAGGCTTGTGTGCGTGCGTGTGTGTGTGTGTGTGTGTGTGTGTGTGTGTGTGTGTAACATCAGGTTGCTAATGCACCTGAGGGCACGTCTTGCATTGCAGATGGGCTGCAAGATCCAATTAGTTTGCGGTGAGCGAGATGATTCCCATCTCTGCGCCGCCACAGAACACTAATGCTGGAGTGCAGCAGGTGGTCAGAGAACCTGGAGGTGGTCTTCACAGACCCTGGATCTGCCCTCCTGCAGGTTCCTTTGCTTTTCAGTAACAGGTTGACATCCTGCCTCTAAAGGCCCCTCCCCTCTGGGCTCCTCCATAGTGTCATCTTCAATCTTAGCGTTCAGCCGCCACAGGGAGAAACAGCCGGGAATATAAATGAGCTTTTGTGAAACAGGCAGACGATGATGATGTCCGAGCGGTCTCCACTCACAGTGGCTTGATTAAGACGGCAATTTTAGCAAACAATTTCTGAGCAAAGGCAATTGTAAAATGGACATAGTAAGGGCGCCACGTACAATAATTTCCTCCACGGTGACAATGGGGGCGCTGCCTCCATCTATCCCTCATTATGGATCCCAGAATAATCAATGCCACAGCCGAGAAACAGCTGGGCAAGAAAAACCACCCTGAAAATCAACGGGAGATGCGACAGCACAGATTAAACAATAACAGGAATTAATTTTGGATTAATTTGGTATTAATCTTCAGGTCGAGCTGGGCTTAGCCAAATCCCTGCTAGCACCGGGAGAGCAGTTTCAGGTTTAGCCTCTTACTGTCCTCTTTATACGCCCAATATTAAACTACATTGTGTTATTATAGTTAGAGCACACGCATCGTGGGTCTAATCTGTGCATATTTACACATGTGCAAGCCCTGCATGCGTGAATACGCATGGTGTCACGGTCACTGATTGTTTCTGGAGGCAGAGAATCAGTGCAAATAAAACACTACAGATCTCGACAGCCCCTGACTTTCTCATACCGTCGCAAAAGTGCTAAATATAACAACAACAGGGAGAGAAATGGTTTTTGGGTGGCTTTAAATCCCTCCCAGCTCGGTGTGCACAATTAGTTGCAGCGCCGAGGCTGTAAGCGGCAGCCTTTGAGGGTTTTTCAGGCAGTGAAGAGACAGAATTGGTGCCTGAATGCTATCAACACAGCACTGTTACCCTCTGAAGTCAGCACACAAAGAAAACCAGTCTTTTTTCTTTAATTGTTGTCTCATCTCTGCCTTTAAGTCTGTTTATGTGAGGCGCAGTGGTTTGAATTCAATCCACCGTTTTATATATTTTTTAAGACTTTGTTTACACATTGGCGGGATTTTCACCATCACAATGTGAGAAGATCACAGCAGCTTTTCAGAGGCAGCTTTCAACAAGAGCGTGAACAAAAAAGAAACGAGAAAAGGTCTGTGAATTATCAAGCCCAGAGCAGAAGCGTCTGCGCCGCTCATGCAGAGCTTAACCTGAAGGAGTCTGAGGTCTTTCTGAGAACGTTCTTCTTCTTTCAGAAGCTCACGTTGGCAGCACCGACAACACCATTTTTAATTTGAATTTAATTTCAAATATGAGGAATTTTGCAGCAATTAAAGCAACAAACGTCTCCTGTACTTATGTTGAACTTGAGCGTTCTTCATCGTGATTATTTGAATGCTTGTCTCCTCCCACTGTGACAGCCTCCTGTCGTAGTGGAGAAAGCTGTATTTATCATTTACTATGTAATTTTTTTTCCACCAGATGGTTTAACGAGTAGTTTTCAAGAAAATGGAGTAAAGTCATCTGCTCAGTCGCAAATAATATGACTATTTTCAGTCTTTAACTGACTCGACAAGTTCAAAGTGTCACGACAGATGGGGATAAAATAACCCGACACTTGAAATTCCAGCCATTATCTAGACGCTGAAGAAATCGGAGGACTGAACGGCTGAGCTGAGATGGGAGAAACCTCTGTAGTATCAGGAAAAACAAAAATCTGTGGACAGGCCTGAGAGAAGCTCCAGCGATCCCGTCAGGGCAAGAGGGGAGGGCAAGCTTTTGTTGGATAAGAACTCAGAGAAAAAGTCAGAGTTCTGAGAGAAAAAAATAATGAAATGTGCCCTCGGTCGGCTCAGCTTTCCATGTCGGTGGGGCCCTTCTGCTTCTGCCCTTCAAAAGAAAAGAATTTAATTATTTTAAAGGGATTACTTTTTTGTCTGGGAAGAGGATGTCTGTCAGTCCTGACAGACAGTTGGAGGTAGAGTGGAGCCAAAATGAAGTTTTAAAGTTTTCTACGTTTTCCAAAACTAAATAACACACAATTGGACCTCCTGTAGTCTGAAGACGACTGATTCTGCTGCAGGTTTGGTGGAATCAACTCAGACTCACTGGTAGAGGGTGCAGAAAGACCAGGGTTTGATTTTAATTACTCGCTCATCCTGAACAAAGATGAGGTTGGTTTTATTCCCTGGAATCATCCTCAGCAGGTTTAAAAATCACCTTCCTCATCTGAATCTCTTAAGAACTCACTCATTTATGCGATGTCGGGTATGTTATGGGAAAGACTTCCATCCGGTGTTTCAAGGACTTTGCTCTTCACGGACGCCTGCTCTTGTCGGTAGAGCACACTGTGAGGTAATAACGCGTGAACTTCAAAGTTGGGCGAATTGAAATGCACAAACTCGTGACGATCCGAATCAGAGGCCAAATCTGCGCCAGGACCCACGCCACCGCTGGAGGTCGGCCCGGATTATCCAGTAACATGAGCAGTTTTGCACATCCAGACCTGAGACTCTACTCCAGATGCTGATGTGAGGACGCGGTGGTTGCGTAAGCCTGTGGAACAGATCTCTGGGGTGATCACGTGAACCAACATGCGGCGCTTATGCTCGTAATATCAGAATATTTGAATCACATCAGACTTTTGGAGGCCTGGATGCATCTTTTAATCTGCAGATTTAAAATGACTGGATTTTCTCCCAGAGAGGGAGACGAGCTGATACTCCAAAAATCCATTTGTTATTTTTCCATGTTGTCCAAATATGTTCAAATATGTATATATTTAAACAGTGAAAACAGGCTTTCTTTACTTTCTAACCTGGGCTCTTTTTTCCTGGGCGTTCCTGCTGTTCCTCTGCGTCTGTGGTAAGAATAGCAACACAGCCGAGCAGTTTCTCTTCTTCTCTGGGCTCCTCGGCGCTGATCATAAACGATGAAGATGGAGCTGGATGTCAAGGCACATTTCTGTCAGAAAAGCACTCTTTAGGCTACGTGAGTGTACTTCTGAGTGTTCTTGGAGTCACCTGGAACATCTGAACAGATCTCTGGATAAGCCAGAATGGGCGACGAGGGGCTGCGGGAGAGACGTGTGTGTGTGTGTGTGCACGCACGCACACACACACACACACACACACACACACACACACGCATGACAGAGCCAGACATCAGAGCTAGCTTTCACTGGTCTTCAGCGGGTACATTGCAGTTCCTTCTGACCTTTGTCTGGCTGTTTCTGCAGGACTGACGTGCTTTACTCCACTTTTTTCTATAAACTATGACATCATTCCAGCCTGGCTGAACGATGTAATATTCACAGATGTGTCTGTTCATGGCTGTGTTCATAATCCTGACAAGTAGAAACATATTGCAGGTATTAATAATCCATATTTCTCCAGCGCTGCTCGAATATAAAATCACATGTTGATCACAAGCTCGTCTCTTGTTTTTGGTCTGTGCCAGAGGCATGTTTACGTAGACGGCGTGATCCTGCGACTGCGGCCGACGGCACGCTCTCCCAATCAATTACAATAAATTACACGCTCCAACAGCGGTGAAAAGGTTGGTGAACATTTGTTTCTTGCTAATGCCCCATCAGAATTAAAGCATTTAGCATGTTTCACCAGGCCTAATCTCTATCTGCAGAACGCTAATGAAAATGGGGGGAAATTCACAATATGGAACAATAAATCTCCTCTTATGTTGCAGGAGCTGATAAAAATCCTCAGTGTCACAGCTGCCGGTCTGCCACCGGTGTTTTTCTGCCTCTCACCGCTTCCCCTGCGCCACGCCTCTTGATCAGCCGCACCTGCAGCTTGTCCGCCAATCTGCACCGGTATTTAGGCTCCGGGGACGAATTTGGGGACGAAGCCAGTCTTGGAGTCACTTTATCAGAGGTTTGACTTTTCGCACATCATCTATATTTAATGTGTATAAGCATGTAAAACGCATGCTTGTCAGCTCACATCCTGATTGAAAGGCCGAGAATTAAATATATTTTCTTCTTTGGTTCAGTCAGAAAAGAAGGTGATGAGTATGAACCTGCCAGTATTCACAGATGATGACTGATTAATACAGTGGCGTCGCTCCAGGCCCTGTTTTTCTATTTTTCATCTTGTTTTGATATCAGATCTAAATATTCTGCCACCCAGCTGACGCGCTAATGTTGCAGAGAATCAATGATGATGAGAAAAAATGATGATGACAGCGAAAAGGAAGAGAAAGCACGGCCATTATCCTTCCAGGACAGAAATAAATGCTAAATGCTAGTTTATACACAGTCATCACCGTGAAGGCAGCTCTCAAAATAATTTCTCTTGTGAAGCATCGAATTTCTGATCAGAACTGAGAAGGTGCTGATGGAAAGAGCACCAGCATGTTCGTCAGGCCGAACTCTGAATTTAGACTGAATTTAGAGGGGGCAGAAGAGGAGGGTTAGCGCTGAACAGGCGCTGCAGGACAGTCATGTTGCATCAGCAAATCTGCCATTCACACAACTCAGAAAACAGGATGTCATCAGACACAAGTCAAGAGATTTGATGTGCTGCAACAAAACAGTCTGTCAAATAGTACACAGGAGAATACTGTTTTTACCAAAAATACGTACTATCGCTGCGTCAGTATAATGTTGGCACGCAAAAAGACATTAATGATGCCTTTTTTTTCGATTAAAACACTGGAAAGGAGAGAAAATGACATGAAATCAATAACATGAACAACTGTGAAAGGCATGGCTGATGGCAGGCTGGCGCTGTAGGACGGACAAAAGCAGCGATGCGACGATCAGCGTAGAAATACTTCCACACACAGCACAAATGATGCAAAAAGAAGTCTGAAACCACAAAAATCCTTTCCTGGAGACCACACATTTCAAAGAATTTAACAATATTTGTTTATAACACAAACACAGTTATAACACAGAGAGTTTTGTACAACAGTTAGCATGGTGTGTGCTAACTCTAATCAGGCTGGACCTCCACACTGCACTCACGCCCCCCCCAACACACACACACACACAGCGTCGAGGCCGAGGAACGTGTCCAAAATGGCGTGTTTGTTTATGTCAGCATCTCCATCCCTACCTGTTCCTGCTCCAAATCCTTATCCCTGAGCGGACGCGGCTAATTTTCCCTCCATTATGCCGTAAAAAGCTGAACGGGCGAAACGAACGAGCCAAAAACCGCCTCAATGACTTTACATATCACTCTTTTTCTGCCGCGGCACGACATTGTTAACCAAACTAATGCTTTTAATCAGCTTAGGGCCGCCTAACGTCGTATTTTAAGCAGCGTTTGAGGTGTGAAGCATGTGGTGGAAGCAGCCCTGCAGCAGGGAACGTGTGCGTGACAGACAGAGCCCGACAGCCCATTAGAACCTGCTCAGAATCCACAATCATCGGAGGGCGCGTCGGGCTCTGATGATCCCTGTCGTCTGGGTCTTGGTCTCGCTGCAGAATCTGTTGTTTGTTTTGTTTGTTTGTTTTGTTGTTTTTTTGTTTGTTTGTTTTTTCCCCAGTGGGGGATGCTTTTTGATTACAAACCGACGCTTCTCGGAGGAAACCTGGACAGATGAGAGCTGATTTGGAGCAGCTCGCCTGACAGCTCCGTCACGTCCGTCCCGGCTCACTCATCGCTTGCAGCGAGTGTAAATACAAGCGGCCATCTGACAGGACTGATGAGATCTATTTCACAGTGTTACCTCATGTCCAATTCAGCCTGACAAATCCAGCAGCTTACATTTGTTGGCGTAACAACAGCGTTCATATGGCGCTCCATTAACTTTTAATTCTACTGATAAATCAAAGCGGGAACAACTAATACGAGATGCCACAGACGCGTGTTTGATGTTTGTTGTGTGTTATGTTGATTTGAAAGGGACAGATGCTGTTGCTTTCACAGGATTTTCCATTTTTTTATGGACTTTTATAATGAATTTCCACTTCAAGCTGTGTGCTGGACGGCTGAGACGGCCTTGCATTTCCACTGTGATTAAAACAACTTGTTTGTTTGTTTGTTTTTTATTCTGATGTTGGCATTTAAACCAAGTCGGTGGCGCCACAGACTCCTCCACTCTCCGGTGTTCGGCGTCTGGAACGGGCGTCAGCGGTCTCCGAGCAGATAAATTTAGTCTGCAAAATGTCAACTTCTGTCGTGCGATTTATTTTTCTGCACAGGAGATGCAGAGGTGAGCCTGGCGCGGAAGCGTGCACATTCAAGCTCTCCTTTCAGGGGATGCTGCTTATGAATTCGATCAGATGTGCAAACACATATTTGGCCAATCTTGCGGGGTTCAAGCATCAGCGGGACTCATTACGAGCAGCGTACCAGACGTGCACATTTGAATTATTTTACAGCCTCTAATGTTGCAGATAGACTAAATTATAATTTTACAGCGGAACATGGCACATCATTTGTAGCTCAGTCCATTTCTTTTAGTTCCTGAAACGTTGCCAGTTGCTTTAGGCTAAAGACATTAATTCATAAAGTGTATGAAATAAAAGGAGAAATTGCTGCAATGTTCATTTATCTGGATATACAACAAAGATCTGAGATGTGTAAGTTTTGCTTTAGCATCGCTGCTCACCTGCTCCTTCCTACCACATTTTTTTCTTCTTTTACCCCGCCCCCGGTGATAGGTTGCATTTCAGGTTATGACCTCTTCCAAAGGTCAAGACGGGGTTTTTAAATGGGAGGAGATGCTCGTTTCTCTGTGCTCACTAACAAAAAATGATGAGACAGGAGAGTTTTTAAGCCCGATATTATATCAGAACGTTGCTGGTGCTTCACTCCACTGGGAAGCATCTGTGTTTTCATTCCTCTCATTCATGTAGAATTTTAGTGACAATATTAGAAAAAATGCTGCGATTCAGGCACCACAGCTAATAAATACTCTTAGCACGGCGGCAGCAGCCAGTAATTAGATTACTGGCCTAACGCTACTTTCTCTGGATTATGACATGCAAAGGTTTGGTTATGCTAGAATTCTTATTTTCTGTCCGTCTGTGGCTGTTCAACATAATAGAGCCACATTGTGCATCTGTGATGAACTCAAGGGCATCGTTTGTCTGCAGAGGCAGATAGGAACACATTTGTCTGGCTCATAATAAAAACCCAAATGTTTTTCAGAGCCTGCACCTGCACAGACCTGGGATAGGAAGACGCGATACATCTGCCGTAATTGTGAGAAAAAGAAGCGATTTCAGAGGTTTGGCTTGTCCGCGAATACAAAAGTAGAACATTCCGTTGTGAAAATACTGAAAACTAGAGGAGCTGGACAATCCATCATCCCCAGCAGATGCACTGACACATGTAGGATGCGCTCACAGTGGCCCAGAAACCAGGAG
Source organism: Pao palembangensis (assembly GCA_015343265.1). Taxonomy (NCBI): domain Eukaryota; kingdom Metazoa; phylum Chordata; class Actinopteri; order Tetraodontiformes; family Tetraodontidae; genus Pao; species Pao palembangensis. The sequence goes on along the minus strand of CM027097.1, from coordinate 6,814,648 downwards.
TCAGAGAGACGCCAAAGCATCTGGCTCACGGCTCAGGGGGTCGCTTTGCAGAGTTTCCCTGTGGGACACGCAACATGAGTCATCTTAGACAGACTGACAATAAGAGATCCGGCCATCAGAACCGCACAGCTCCAGTGGCGACGGCGGCAGACGCTCGGCCGGTGCTCTTTGGATTTCTGTCCTCCTCCATTTGTGACCCGGTGGTATTTCCCTCTGTTCTCCTTTGGGTGCTACAGCGACGCACCATCAAATGGAACGATCATCGGCAGGGCACACCTCATTTGCTCCTCATTTTGTCTTTTCCGCCTCCTCATGTGGCTCTGCTGTTCTCAGGAACAGCAACCTCAGCGCAGCTGCATTAAGACCACTCTCATCTGTGCGGCAGGCTGGGATGGGACAATCAATGGCTTTTTCTTGTTTCCCGACTGAAAGGGCTAATGGAGTCCGCTACCACCCCCCACATCCCACACATACACACACACGCACACACACACCCCTCGCAGCTATCTGCGCCGAACAAGCTCAACTTTTCAGGAATCTTTCGATGGTTTCAGCGGCCGAGGTCAGGACAACCTCATAGATGGACCTGGACACTGTGCATGGTGGCGCTAATGGGTTTGGACAAACGTCCGTTCCGAACAGAACCAGGTCTGTAGACGATGATGCTTTTGAAAGGGCTCACTGTTCTGTGAGAACACTCAGGCTGCAGGGTCAGTGTGTTCTTTGGGTCGCCCATTCACCAAAAACACCCCCAACGGTCATTATTTTAACACGGAAACGGCGGAGATTTCACTTCTTTAATGTGCATTCATCCATCCATCCGGAGGCAGGAGCACACCACCGCGAGAGCAAGCAGCCTCCTCAAAGAGCAAATCAAACCAGTAACGCTCCAAACAGAGGCCACATCGGCGTTCCCAACTGTCTCCACTAACAGTGATGGATCCATTCACAGCCGCTGATCAATCACGACTGAGCAGTTATGACAGCTTCCATACACGTAACCCCGCGCACATGTCTCCTGTGTGCGTCCAGTCAATCCTTGTCAGCCAGACATGTGTAATTAAGCCCAGCTCTTACCTGTCAGAGGTGATCTCAGTCCTTAGCAGCTTCCCTTGTATGCTGGTCCATCGTCACGCAACGTTTTTCCCCTCAGAGGAGGTTCGATATTGGAATCACGTGGCCAGAAATCCATTGATTCACGAGCTTATGGAAGGCAGATCGGCGCCTTTCTCGGATCTAAGAGCCTGCTTCTTTCCAAAATGAGCCTCCAGGCAACTGTCAGTCACAGAGAAGAGGATTAAAAAAATGAGAATTTACGAGCTGTTTCAGTCAGTCAGGAAGCAATTACGCACTGTTAGAGTTAGCTGATCAGACAGAGTAAAAGATAAGACACAGAGGCCAGTTTTACCAAACAGCCCAACGCGTGACCAGTACGGTCACGGCCAGAGTTTTGAGATCCACCATCAGCTGGGACTGAGCAGGAGGTAGATCCAACCGGCTGGACTCTGGGCGCACCTCTGCTGATCCATCTGCTGATCCCACCGTCTGCTGATCCCCCCATCTTGGTTTTTATCAGCAGCTGGTTCCCATTGTGAGCACGAGGGAACTGGACAGTTTCTGGTTTCAAGACTTTTCTCAGATGGCTAATTGTTCTGAACTCAGAATGACAGAAGGATCATTGGTTGTCTGGTGAAATAACCGGCACTATCGTTGCCTGACTGATGTTAAAAGGCTGCTGAATTAGCCAGCGAGTTGCTATCTGACTACCAGCAGCTGTTTGGGTTGTACACGTGGGTCGGCCCACCGTGCCGCCATCTAACAGGCTGACAAAGCGTCGTAGTTGCTACCTGCCGCGATCCCCGCCGAGCACCCACGGCCATCAGGTCGGCAGGTGCCAGATGGACGCCAGAGTGTGGCGCAGCAAGCACCCTGGGCTGAATCCACCCGTGGATCCTCCTGGGACCGTTTTTCTGCTTTTTGAAAGTGGGTCCAGCAGCAGAACAGAGCCTGCGGATCCCGAGAGGAGCCAACCGTCAGACACAGTCACGTGATCTGCATTTCTGATCTGATAAATGAAGCATCCCCGAGCTGCAGGAGGACCTCCCCAGCTGTGGCGGTGGCGGTGGAGTTCTCTGAAGCTTTCCGTAGCTCCAGGCTGGGATTATTCCAGCCGATGGGAGCGAAGATTATAGTTTGTATTCACTGTGTGGCAGACTGACACGTTAGCACCCACGGAGGGGCACCTGCGCCAGTATCACTCTGAATCTGAATGAATAAAATCATCAGGATTAGTATACTGACGTTAGCTTCCCAAAATAAAGTCATTTTGTTGAAAACACACCACGTTTTTTCTAATACAAATAACGACCTGCCGCGTTTTTCTACAGCAACGCTCAAACGAATTAGAAAATGAAAAGCAATCAAACTCACATTCAGGAAAAAATTGGTCTGCCACACCAAAATGCAATATTTCTGTCTGTTTCACTGTTTCAGCATCTCCTCCCGGAGCGAGATGGAAGCCATTCAGTCGCTATCGCATGAATAAACCAAAGAACAAACAGAAGCTTGCAAACCTCTCTCGGCTGGAGGTAATTAGCAATGAATTACTTACAGAGGAAGCATCTCGTCATCTGGACGCGAGCAAGTAAATGAGTAGAAGCGGAGTCCATGCTGTGCTGCCATTCTTAACAACAGGTCTCCTTGGGAACGGCGTGCTGTTGGCACAGCAGGACAGGTGACAGGTACCAGCACTCTCCTGTAAAACTTCTCTTTCTGCTGGGCATATTTGCATAATAAATGAAGACAGAAAACAAATGAACAATCCCAAAAGTCATTTGAACAAACATGTTTTTGCAACCTACAGCCGGGCGTTAAAAGAAGCGCCACCTAAATTTAAGTGCCTGGCTCTTGCTACTTTAATTGGAAACTTGCTAATAAAGGTCACAGTTGATGCTGGAGTCTATCCCCACTGCTAGCTCTATCCCAGTAACAAGCAAGCTGTTTGTTCCCCCACTAACACGTTCACTGTAAGAAAACAACACGCCTCTAAGCTGCAAAAGTACAGCTACAGTCTGACAGTTAGTACAGTACAGCTACAGTCTGACAGCTACAGTCAGCTCCATCAAACAAGCCACAGTCAAGGAAATATGTGAAACAGTGAAATGAGGGTTAGTAAATTAAAAAAAAGTCAATTTCTGAGTTGAAAGAGTTAAGATTTAAAAGGTTCCTGATGTTCTTGCAGAAAAGCTGCCATTGCACGTTGAAAGCAGTTCAGGAGAGCAGACTGTCTGAGGCAATTGAGTTAATCACCCTGCAATCACAAAGAAAATGTATCTATTTTGGTATATTACACTGTGCCCCGATATCATTTGGCTGAATGTAATTGAATAACCTTTCACACCTGTAGAAGAAATCTACCCAGGCAGAGTCTCTGTGACTGTACTTCAGTTTCCTGGCAACACAACAAATTCAACACTTCTGCTTATTTCTGTTTTTTTTTTTAGTGACATACGACAAGAACAGGAAGAACCAGCCAGTGATTAAAATCAGACTGCATGGCCCTGCAGGCAGGGGGCGGATACAGCCGGGGGAGTTTTCTGTCTGCTAACACCGCCAGAGCTCCACCGACAACTCGGCCCACCGTGCCGCTGTTTGGTCTTTAGGTGCTTTATGAAGACTTTTAAGGTTGACGCTGAGTAACCAGTCGGATAACCAGTCTGATGACTCTTCCGACTTCAATCCCCTAGAAACAACCAGTCAAACAGCAGCCTGTAAACGAGCGTCTGCAGGCTGAAAACTGCCAAACTTGGGCAGAGATGCAGAAGGCGAAGAAAGAAGGTTGTGGCTCTCGGAGAAATCCCCCAAAACTGCTAACTGTTGGGATAAACCCATCGTCAGTCAGTTTCAGCACCTGGGTGTTAATAACGTAGGAGGACACGATGCTAAAGTAATGAAAACAGATTAGGCCGATCTGGTCACAGCCGTCATGGGAATCGCACACTCGCTTTTATTTATAGAGCTCAAAGTCCCAGCCCGATGCCAAGTGACCGCTACATCCTCTCGGGGGAATCCAATAAAATTGCTCCACTTCCTGATTTCCATGGCAACTGGTGTTCGCAGTGTGATTCCGACAGGAGATTCGCTTTTACCCCGTCAGCCATCTGTCGCTCCGATACGAAGCTCTGCCCAGGTCTTTATCCCCCGTTCCTTTTGGCGCCTCACCAGACAGTTGACAGATCCACGTCCATGTAGATTATTCAGGCTTGTGATGCTGCAGCCACGTGAGAGAACGCTTTCATTCTGTCCCTCAGCGCTAGTGATAATTGTTCCATTGAAATGCGTTTATCAAGATGGAGACGAGACAAAGTGGCAGCTTCCTCCTCTACCCACTGACCAAGGTCACTGGCAAACGCTGGAGCGCCTTTCTGGTTTCCAAGCAATAAATTAACATTCTTTCTTTTAATTAACGAAAAAGAATTAAGAAGGTTTTGGTTGTCCTTTATCGCTGTCTCCGCGGGGAGGAAATGAAAAGCAGAAGACACGTTGCCTCTTGTTTCAGGACGATCTGCTGTTTTCGTTCTGCCTCTGAGCAATAAACCCGCAGTGGCGAGCGTCTCAGGTCATCGCACAGAGCCTGTGTGTAGCATTAGCGTTAGCAGCACACTCACATCCGAAGGGTTCTGTTCTTCTCCAGCTGCTCCGTCTGTGTGGTTCCTAGAAGTCCAGCTCCTCTGAGCTCCTCCAGGTACAACGTCTGACAGAGCCAGCTGGAAATGATGGAGGTGTTAAATGAACACCTCCGTGGGTGGGACCACCTCTCTCTTCTTCGGCTCAGTTAAAGAATAAACGGGGGCTCTTTGATGCCTGTTCTCTTTGTAAAAATGGGCTTTTGTACAAGATCCGGTATTCCAGCCGATGGTTTGATGGCCTCTAGTTTAAAGAGACAACAGCATCAGTATTCCAGCGTGAGTTATCATCTCGGTTCAGGGGGCAGAAGAAACAGCGAAGGCAGCTTCTGGTCTCCAATTCATCAGACTGTCCAAATACAATTGTGCAGCCGGTCCCAGATAGCAAGCATGCCATTTATTACCTGGAATCGCTTGGTGTCAGAAGGAACAGCTCATTCATAACCCGACCCAGCGGATCCCGGAGGCCTTTTACTCGCAGACAAGTGGATGGATCCTCCCGCGCGGGAAGCCGCGGCGGCATGGCACGCTGAGACCGCAGCTGTTTTAACGCGGCTGTCATTCTTCCCCTCCGTGGAAAGCCTCATTTCTACCATGGGACTGGGATTATTTGAGGATTGTTTGTAATCTCAATCCCTTCAAAATCACCTGTCGGAGAAAACGAGCCGCCGTATTTACCTTTGTTACCAAACAAATCAGATATGGAACAACGTCGTTAATCAAGTCCTCTTACTGAATTCATAAATGCTAAAGCCATTTATTTCCCCACGGCCTCCCTGTAAATCTGCTGGCCAACTCGCACAGTTTATGCAAGTCAGCGGAGATGAAAACTCTGTCAACAAGAACACACACGTGCAGCCATTAGCTGAGGCTCCTGTAGAGTCCGGCAGCAGCGGGTTGCAGGAACACATTAATCACACGCTCAAATATTTGAGCAAAGTCTGAAGTCAACTCCATCCACCCCTCGTTCTCTTCCCCCATTCGGAGGATCTGAACACGCTGAGCATTGACGTCAGGAGCCGAGCGGCTTCTGCTGGTTGGGATGGCGGAGAAACACAGGCGAGCAGACAACAGCGCTGTAATTGGGACTCTGAGGATCGTAGGCTTCCCCGATCGCGAGATCCCAATCAGCTGGAGTAATCCAGAAGGTTCCTGCGTTCATCAGTTCCACTGGATCGACCCAGAGGCTGCTTTTCTGGTGCCAGTATTAGCCTAATGCTAGCGTGGGCGGCGAAATCTTCTTTTAATTAAGTTAAATTCAACAAACCCAAAGACGAGAGGAAGAACCAGGCTCATGGTGGGGGGCCCCCTGCTAGTGGTTGGAGAGGAACAGACACGGTTCAGAGTCAGTGAAACTGCCCGACATTTCCAATATAATTCACAGCCTAATAATAAATGTGTCTTTTGAAATGCACTTACGCTTGTGCTAATTCAATGTTTACACCTGATGAAATACTGTTGCAGAGTTTCCCTCCAAATCCTGCATTTTTCAGGTTAACTGAGGAGGAGGAAGTGAGTCGCAGAGGAAATGGGCCGCGTTTGTCCGCCTGATCCCAGCACGCCCTCGTCCACACGGACAGCAGTCCTCACGTATCTTCAGAGACCAGCATTCCAGCCGCTGCACTCACAGATTGTCGCCACGTGACGCTGATGAAACAGTTTGGCTAACGCGCTATGCCGCGCTTGGATAAAAGTACTCTTGTGCTACAATGAAAGTGGTGAATCTGCTGTTGGCAGGTCAGGAAGGCACCGTGTTCTTCTGACCGGCAGAAGGAGCCAGTTCTCCTGCAGACCTAGAGGATCCAGCAGCTTCTGTAGTAAAACAAGGACGGACGTAGTTAGCGTCAACATTCCAGACCATGTGGAAGAAAGAAACTCAGGTTGTGGTTTATGGAAAAACAATTCAACAAAAGTGTCATGAGGGGGTGTCAGGGCTCATTTAAAAACAGCTAACATTTCATTTACAGCTTTATTCTCATAACTCTTATCTGGATCCCACCGTGCACTCAGAACGTCTCCACTCTGGGAAGGATCCGCAGCCCCTGTCCTGGCCTCTGGCTAGCCTGTCCAAGCTAAAAAGTTTGAGGAAAAAATTGATTGTTTCTCACCAACAAAAAGTTTCTTTTGACTCTGTTTATAAAATCAGTGGGTCTGCAGTTGCTTGCAGAGAAGCAGGAAACCTGAGAAAGAGTTAATTACCGCTGCGCCGCTGCTGTAGCTGCGGTTCCGTTATTGCTGTCGCTCTTATTAAACCCAGCAGTTTTATCTCCGGGGAAAAGTCGCCGACCTGCTGTGGCACGTCTCTCTTAAACAGAGCGGAAGTACTCCAGCTCCTCTAGATTCTATCAACCTTTCTGCTCTGGCTGCAGCCGCCGTTTGTTGAGGACCGTGGCCGATGTCGTGATGTGTGCAGCCAGGCCAGAGATTTCCCTCTTCCTCTCATCCCTTTCTCATGTCTGCAACAAGATCAAAGCAAGATCAAAGAAAAAAGAGATTAAGAGATTATGGAGAATAATGCACTCTTTCTGCTTGATTAGCCCTTCAGTCTGGGTACGACAGGCATTTTTCTTTGTATTGCTGAGTTCAAATGGCACTGATCTGTGAACAGCTCCCTGATTCCTTTTCAGAGGTAATTGGAAGCAAAGTGCTCCATCTATACGAGTCCCACCCGCACGCCAAAACCACAAAGGACATTTTCCACTCACTGCTTTGTGTCACAGTCCAATCCCCCCCTCATCCCCCCTCTCCAAGAGCGTCCCCCCATATCACACTCTCCGGAACGCTCTTCATCCGGGCGAGACCGAAGTGGCGACGTGAACCTGCTCTTTTACGCCATCACAAAGGGAATCAAGCGGCAAATGGCTTTCAACTTTTCCAAAGAACGACAGGTAAAGTGTTTTTTTTTTTTTTTTTAACGCAGTAGTCTGGCTCAGCCATTTCAGGGTTTTCACACCAGAGCGTAAACTAATGACTGTGGTTTTACAGTAAAGCGGGCGCTTCCTTTGATGTACGCTAACATTATCTCTGGCTAAGTACTGACGCAGAAGGCCTTTGTCTACTTTCAGGGCTGAACCTTCATTTTCCAGCATTATGCGGCGGTGCAGCCTGTTCCAAAGTCGTCCCTTAAACTTTATCTGGGTGCTTTCAAGGCTCCGTCTCTAAGCAGAGAAGCGGCGGCAGCCATAAATTGCAGAGCAGTAAAGGTGTTGGAGCAAGAAGAACGAAGGGAAGACAGAGGAAGGAGCACAAAGAGCGAGGAGCAGAGTGGGAAGGAGCGAAATGAGATGTAGACAATAAGGCCTGATTCCCAACGGAGCGAGTTATGAGCAAAGTAAAGAGGTGGTGGTAAATTACAGGTAATTCACATAGCAGAAGATTTCAGGAAATGAGGGTGGAGCAGATTTATTGCTGCTGGGGAACATTAGACCCTGGCGCTGGCATTAATTGATGGGTGGCGATGGGAAGTTAAAGGAAAGAGCGAGCAGGAGGCATACTCTTTGTCTGCGTGCGCACGCTTCATTAATGGCTTGAAGAATGCGCATCGGAGGCTGGGACGATTCTCCGGCGACCTTGGGAGGAGAATTGAGCACAGGGGGTGAGTTAAAGACATGAATGAGTGAAGCATTTCTGCTTTTTTAGTTTAGCATGTGTGATGTGTAGCAGCTAGCATGCTAATGTCCTTGAATGACAGCAGCTGTAAAGACAACAACAAAGTTTTACATAAATAAAAAATAACCCCTGAAATCATAACCACGCAAGGAATAAAAATGAATAAAGCTGAAAGCGTTGGCCAGAATAAGTATTCCATGTCACATACACATTAATTTAACGTGCACATTCATCATGTAGCACTAATTATTAACCTCTAATGCAAGGCTATGTTAAACAGATGCAGTTGCTGGTGTGGGCGATGACATGCTGCGTCCGGGGCAGTTTGGCTCATCCGCCCGTCTGTCACTTAACGGCTGCTGACGTATCCTGGTGTCACCCGTCCACCTCCCAACTGCACTTTTCTTACCAGTCGGTGTTTGTGCGACACAGATAATTAGAGTCGTGTGCCTGAGACGCTGCCACATTACAGACGCCAAGATGTGTGTATGTGTGTGTGTGTGTGTGTGTGTGTGTGTGTGTGTGCGTGCGTGCGTCTCCACGCAAATGCGTCTACGTACACATAGTGAATTAGCATACATTTGCAGTGCTGATAGCGCCGCACAGCTTTTCTGGATGGTTGGATTCAAATATATAAATTATATCCCTAATTAGCATTTTGTGTGGAACAAATGGAAAAGGGAAAGTTTTTAATCAAAACCTCCAACCCGGACGCTCATCCCTGTGAGTCTGAGCCACCGACGGCCTTCGGCAAACAGCCGCACCAATTTATCTGTCTCACATGTCAGATAATCAAAGAATGTGATGCCACAGAAAGCCAGGGAAATAAATTACAGAGCCAAACGGAGAGAGGCGTCCGCCGCCGCTGACGGGAACCCTCAGACGGCAGATAAGAAATTCCCATTTGTTAGAAACAGCCACTCAGCACTTTTGCAGCGTAACCAGTTACCGGAGCAGGTCAGCCTGCGGGTCAGCGCAAAGATAATGCCGCTTTGATGGCGGTGGGCAAAAAATATGTGTAACTGGATATTTTGTCTGTGTGAACATGGTTATCTGGTGCAGGGCCAGAGATGACAGAGTCAAATCTGGTTCGGAAACAGAGATTAGGATTAAAGCACAAAGGTTTTCTCATTTACTGGTAAAAACAAGGAAATATCAGGAGACCCCGAGCCTAGAACCGAACCCGTAACCTTCTCCCAGCCGCTGTGTGTTTTTGTGCATCACCATGGCAAAAGGCTCTGTTTAAAAATCTCCCGGAGCTCATTATCTTGTACTTCTCAAGCAACTAAAGAGATGTTTCCTGCCCTTTGGTCCTTCTGCTTGTCAGTCACAGTGGCTGGTAATCTTCCTGCCGTCCATCCTGCTTTAATTAGAAGCCCTGCAGGAATCAAGTCCCAACCATTCAAGGAGGACTTTGTCAGAACCACCGGCTCCAGCTAATGAATGCATCTTCAATACAAACTGGCTGGAAAGTTTTGGGGTGAAGTTGAAGATGGTTAATTGGTCTGGACCCGGGAAGATGAGAGGTGGTTGGCGAGGATGCGTCTCCGAGGGGTGATTCAAGCATTTTTAACGATGCTACCTGATGTCGTTAACCCGGATGTTTCTGCTTTTATCAGCAGCGAGAAAAGGATTTTTCTGCTCCGCACCGATGGCGGCAGGTGGGAAGCGAAGGGAAGCGCTGCTGTCTGGAGCGGAGTCGCACGTGAAATGATGTTTACTTAAAGCGAATGATCCGTAGCTTCAGCCTTTACTATTAACGGGTGACGCTGCGTCCTCATGTGCGTTGATATCGGTGGAAAAGCATTTTCGGCATTTGCGAATCTCCTGGACATGCAGACAATTGGCACCAAATCCAAACGGCTGAAGGCGAGGAAGAAGACTGGCATTTAGACGACAGCGGGGTCAAAGCCACCATAATGACTCCGAGGAGTCCGCCAGTGACATCTTCAGTCCAGTAACACCAACGCACCTGCGGATACGACGTTCTGCAGCTCCGCCCGACAGCCGACATTTTGCCAAACAAAAACGTTGTCTCGTATCACCATCACCCGCTTCCTGTTCCATCTGGCTACACTTCGCGCCGCTCCAAAGCAACGCTAAGGAAAGGTCAGCAGTGCTCCGCGTCGAAATGCATCTGAAATCATTTGAACAGCGAGTGAAGTGTTAGTTTGGCTGAATAATCATTAGCGTCATCACAAACAGAGTTTCCTACGAGGAAGTTTCTTTTTAAACAAGCCCCATCTCCAACCTTCATTAAGTTCTTGCCTTAATTAGCAACTTGTGAACCCAAACATGAAAAGTAATTCGGACATCTGTAATGAGGTTAGATTTGCTGGATGCTTCAGCGTCTGAAATATGGAATAAATGAATGCTGACATACTAAACAAACATGGTAATCGCGGTAAATGTTTGCTAATTACCGCGTGTGTGTTTCGGTGGCAGGCAGCAGAGAAATAAACAAGATTCAGAGTAAAATAATCATCCGTTATGAACAGCAGATGGTGGAGCTGATGAACACGGAAACAGCCAGACTCAAGCATCAGTTGAGATCCACTGAGCTGTTATGCTAATATACTGGCATGTTAGCACAGTGGCTTCAGCGTTATCACGCTTGCTGTGTGTTAGCGTTTAGCTCTTAGAACCACACCCTGCCAATCCTGCTACATAAAATGTAGAATTCTAAAGAATTTTAAACATTAAGATTCTTCAGAATACACACACACACACACACACACAGATCATGGTGCAGCCAGTTACTGAAAATTATCTGGCTTCCCCCTGAATCAAATTAGCTTCTGGAGGAAGTGTTTGGCTCCCCTGGAGATCCAGACAGAGGTTGTGGATTAGCCGGCCGCTAGGATGCAGGGGCCACGGAGGTGGTTGGTGGGTGCATGCGGAAGCCTGCTTATCAGAAAAAAGGGGCTCTGGTGTCAAGGTCCCATCATCACTGGGAGCAGAGCATGAATGGGTATGAGGGGATGTTCATGAATATTCTATTGGGTCTTATCTTTTTCTTTCAACTTCCTATCACACTTTTTTTCCTTTGCTAGCACTCTATACCCCTTTGGTTGTCTTATCTGCTTTTCCTCCTTGTTTTTATCTCATCGTTCCTTCTCGCTGTGGTGTCTGAGGACACGGAGTCCTTTACCCCGGGGGGCTAGCCAGTGCTTCCAGATCATATTTAAACCTAACGAGTGTTTCGCACAAAGCTTCAAAAGAGACAAGTGCTTTACCACTAAAGTCCAATGTCGAAACTCGAGTCGAATCATTTTTTCCTCCAGTTTTTTCCATTTTTTTTTTTTTAAATCCATCATCGGAGAGGCTCCGCTATCCTCTCAGAACATCTTGGCATCCATCTTCGGATGAGATAACCAGAAGGAACCCCCCCACCCCACCTCCCTGGGTGGCTCTGGGTTCCAAAGCTTCAAGCAACATTGCACAAACACTGAAATGGCTACAAAAAATGTAGTCCATGTGTCCATCTCAGCTAAAAGACCATAAAAAGACTTTCTTCAGACATTACTTAGAATCTGATTGGACGCATTAGGTAAAGACTCCACTGAGTTGCTAGCAGTTGCAGAAGTGTGAGTAGCATGTCACCTTGCTATGCTACAACATGCTGATCATCGCGTAAACAGATTTTTCAAATTAAAGCTTCAGATTTGGAAGTCTCTAATTGTCTTTTCTCAATATTTTTCACTAGCTTTAATTCAAAGTAGGGACATGTTGGAGCCCAAACTTTGAGGGGAGCCAGATTTGGTCAAAAAAAGATGTCGTACATTCGATTCACAGAGCCGCAGCGTCCAGTTCTAGTTGGCACAAGGTTGCAACCGCCGGCGCCATGAGCATTGGGCTGTAAAATGAGCAGAAATGCTTTAAATGTCTTTTACACAGGACCCCTGGGCACAGCTGCAACAATCAGTTGTTTGAAATGGAAGCGTGCTTGTAGGCGAAAAGGGCAACGCTGCTCCGACACGAAGGGCCCATCGGGCCGCCCTCCGTCTGATTGGTTCCAGCATTAGCAGGAAAAACAGAAACATCATTTGCTTAGGATGAAAAGCAGTTGGTCACGACTGAAAAGAGACAAACTCGAACCGTCCTGCCCATCAAAGAACACGGGAAGGCGACGTGTTCCATCCCAAAGGTATAAACCCCCGTCCCCCCACCCCCAGCAGCTAGCCCATCTCTCTTCTTTACTCCGTCTCCATGCACACGTCTCTCAAACAATAATCAACTGCTGCAAAGCAGAAGGAGGAGAGCAAACATGGCCCGGCCACAACCGAAATCAGAATCTGAGATAGGCACAGGGATGGGACAGATACTCTGTGTGTGTGTGTGTGTGTGTGTGTGTGTGTGTGTGAGATTGGAAATATAATCACGAAGCAGCTGCCTGTACAAGTATGCAATCTCATGTGGCATTTAGCGATGGCGGCGTGCAGAGGGCGAAACGATGAAGTGCAAACTTGGGCAGCTGGGATGAGCAGAAACAAGGAAAAGGAGATTCGGATCAGGAAAACGGAGACGCTATGGCTATAGCGCTAACAGCAAAGAACAAAATGCTGCGAGCACAGGGGGTAATGAAAACAGACTTTAAGGCTCGTTTTAGAACGTTTCCACGAATGTGTGAAGCTGCAACATAGCGTCAGCTGATGGGAAATATCTCTGTGAACTGCAATTTGACCTGCTAAGGCCAATTAGCATTGAGACTCTACCAGGAGCAAACCACACCCAGGACCCGGCCAACTTGAAAAGCCGGTTTTTGCTGTCACGCCCTCCAAGTCGACACTTTTCTTTTCATGGCCATTTCCGACGCCGCTGGAGAGGCGCGGTGCGCTGACTGACGCCTCCTCGCTCCTGTTTCTGATGAGTAAGCCAAAAAGGAAACACTCAGCAGTTTTCCAAACTGCCTGGTTCCACCGTGGGGAGGTCAGACACTGAGGGGCCAAGCAGTGACAGCAGAGGGTCAAACAGCACATCTTCATGACAGCTATCACTGAAAGCACACACACACACACACACACACACACACACACACACACACTAAACTGTGTGTGTGTTTCCCTGAACAGACACAGACAGAGAGAAGAAAATGAATCCTCTCTCTGCCACTCATCGGCCGTGAACCCTGCTGGGCTCCTGGGAACATTTCTTTTATTCTCCCGTAATTAACACTTTACCTGGTGATTAACCGCCGCAGCTGATCCGGGGATAATACATTCCCGCGGTTTCACACGTTGTATTGCCGTGAGGAGAGCAGCATCAAATGCAATTAGGAGGAGAGTTAAGATTGTGTTTGCAATCAGAAACAATTGGATGCTCTGAGCTGCGGCTCCTCTTCCTGGGAGACGCTGGTTTGTCTAATATCGCGGCTGCTTTCAAAGGACGCTGTGGTGGAGTTTGACCCACCTGAAGCTCACAGAAGCTAAGGAAACCAGGAAACGTCTCTGCTTTCTTCTTCTGTGAACTGAAATGGGCTCATATTCTTTATTAGAGACTTCATTTATTACACGATTGCAACCTCAAGTCTGACCCAAAGAAAACCCTGATACCTGCTTCCTAAAACAGGCTGCTGTATAGATCATCTCTGCCAGTGTGGCAATACTGCACAGTTTGGATACAGCGGTTATTAAAAATCATGTTTGATTTTCCTCTGCAGACCCAGAGGCGACTTCAAGCTGCTGAGTCGGCATATCAACGCGTATGAAGCACCAGATTACACGTATACCCTCTTGAATTCAGAAAAGCAGAAGCAAACACAGAAACGACGGTTTTCAGCCCTGAGAACTGAGTGATTCCCAAACGCCCTGTGTAAAACATACCCAATACAGCGCCAACTAGTGGTCTGGCACGGAAATAACTGCATTTTTACTGTAAACGAGGCAAAGAAAATGTTTTTGTTTTTTTTTTCTTGGTGAATCAAGGTGGAAACGGGGGCTAAATCCTGCAGTACCATACGTGCACACATGCAATTCTTGGTGGTTGCTAAGGTGATGGCATATGTGGCGACAGAGGTCAGAGGTTGATGATTCAGCAGATCATGTAGTCATTATTCTACAGAATACAACTATTCTGTTCTCGCTTCATCCTCACGTGTGGCGTTTGTGTCAAACACGTGCAGATGTCAGACGGCATCTTAATTACAGAGTAAAAACAAAGAAAACGGTGGAGAGAATGAGGCCGGGAGGAGAGGGAATAGCCCAACGAAGCTTGGAAGAATCAGGTGATGCAAAAATAGACAAATAATGTCACCGGTTAAGAGAAGGAAAGCTTTCCTGGACTTTGATTACAGTGTTGTTTCCTGAATGTCTCTTAAACAAGTTTAAGGGATGAAATATTTCTCAGAAACGAAGAGCTTTTCTTCCTTCCTGTTTTCACACCCACACATGCAGGATTTTCCCTTCTCATTAAGGCTATTTTGAATTCTCACCAGGTTCTGACTGCAACAACAGCGTCCTCATGCTCGGTTTTAAAGCTTTAATTATGAGCGACATTCTGTTTCTTTCTATTTGAACGTACAAGGATGCACACCCACACAGATGGAAAACGACCCAGTGCCTTTCATCAGTCCTCCCCTTTTTCCTACACCTTCATTTTTATCTGTATTAGAAGAACAGCAAATGTAAAGAAGTTCTACAAAAGAGATTAAAAGAATGGTGGAATCTGCAGCTTTTGTCGCAACACAGAAGAAAAATCTCAATCAGACAGAAGCAGTTCTGAAACTAATTTGTTTGCAGTTCATAAAACTGTTCCTTCAGGCACCTCCTTCTCTGCATATTTTCTTCCTAGCAGATATTTGTATAGAATAATATTAATTCTTGCTGAACTTCTGGGTGTCGGTGTGTTTCCTCTGCGTGAGGGACGATTAAAAAAAATCTATTCATCAGGAAAAGTTAAATGAAGCGCAGACGTGGAAGTTAAAAGGTAATCTGATTTCCATTAAATGTGATATTCTTAAATTCCCCTGCAAACTTTCTGGGGAAATCCTCCATTAGAGACCCCAGACGTGTGTCATTTTATGACAGGATTTCATAATGAGAGTATGTTTAAACGCAGGCTTTTAAGATTACCGGAGACAGCAGGCGAAAAATCACTCTTCAGCTCTTTATTTACAGGTGAACTCTGCATTTTTGCAGACCTGCTGCACCGAGAAGCAGCTTCTGATGCAACGTCCCGTTTTAATTAAAAAGGTCTCTGGCTGTTTGGATTGAAAGGAGAGTGATGTTCAGCCAGAGGCAGAAGAATCATTCAAGCGGCACCTGAGCTGCTGCTGGTCTGTGTTCGGGGACATTTTGCTCCTCCTGTCGGAGCCGTCCAGATCGACATGCTTTATTAAAAGAACAATTAGCAGAAGCAGGAGGTGCGTTTCTGTAAGTCCCTCCTCACACGTGTAGGTGCTATTCTGATCTTGATCTTCTCTGCCTACACCTGAGGATGGTTAATCGACGCCGAGGTTAGCTGTGCGGCTGCTCCCTGGGCTCCGGTGGCCTCAGCATAAACACCCGTGGGGGGGACAAGTGTGACCGCTGGAGATGCTAAACACTCTGAGAGGTGGGTAAACAGCATTTACATACAGCCGAGGAGCGAAGCGCGCTCGATGCTGCCCACAGCGAGGCAGGAGAGCAGCTTTCCCGGGCTCGCTGCCACGCTGCTGCCAGTCTGGCTGCAAACCATCTCCAGCCTCTGCAGTGGCACAAACAGCGTCTGCCAGTTAGTAAGACACGCAAATCAGGTCAATCTAAAATGACTCCTTTTCTAAACACATTCCTGTGATTTTATTTGCTCGGATTTCAACCTCCCAACCATTTAGTTTGACGTCTTTGGAGAAATGATGTGTTGTTACTGGGGGAGAAAATTCCTTCATATTTCTGTGAGACAGAGGTCGGTGGGGGATTTTAGAGCACATTTCTTTGAAGGCGCTCAGTTCTTTGCGCCTGTTGTGGCTCTTTTTTCTCCTCCTCCTCCATCACCGAGGTTCTTTCTCTCTGGCAGTTCAGAGGCTCCACAGTTTGCTCCAGTGTTGCCTGCAGATAGAAAGTTGAAAGGAGCCTCTACGTGGTGTCATTTAAGTCCAGTCCTTGCGAAATAAATCACTACTGATCAGCAAAAGCTGCCCGTAGCCCAGTTAAACCAGTAATCTGTCCCAGTATATCCTGTGTTAAAACGCGCCGAGGCCAAAAACAGCCCAGATATCAGATCGTTGCACATCAGTGATGAGGCGGAGATCACAGCCTGTGTTTGTGCTCTCTCTGGCCTGTCCATCGTCTGGGTCCAGCAAAGCCTGGAAACGCCGCATGGAGCTGCATAAAGATGCACACAGATGGCGTGTCTGATGGCGCAGAGACGGTGGTTTAATGAGCAGAAGACCCATGTTTTTCTGTGACACAGTTCTTCTATGCCCTGAACCAAAGATTGAGCCAAAAATGGGCGTTTAATAATTCAAAAGTCTGGAGGCCAGTTTTATTGGGAGCAGGTGTGAGACCATTGTTCTGCAAACCTGCCAGCTGATCTGTGAATACAGTCTGAGGTTACGAGAAAGATTCTTTTTTTTTAAAAAAAAAAGCACATTTGATCTTTTCTCCACTATAAAACCCAAAGACTTTCTTGTTGACAAGCTACAAAATGCAGCCGACGGCAACTCTGCTGACCGGACGACCTTGAGTTCATGGAAACACGACAACTTCCAGCTGCTGCCGGGTCATAGATTATTCATGTGTCCGGTGGACGGGGGAGGGGAGGGGCATCCTTATCACTTCACTGATTATCCTGCGGTAGGTTTGCTTTTTCCGTTATTATACTTTTAAAGATCTTCTGATCCATGGATTCTCGCATTTTTTCCGGATGACATTTGTGTCACACATGACGCAGGGAAAGGTTAAACATGCGTGTCAGATAACGCACGAGACCCAAGGAAACGTTGTGAAAACACAAGGAAATAATAGGAATAGCAGGCTTGTCTGACTGTCTCTGACAGGGTGACGTGGAGCCAGAACCTTTTCTTATTCATTTTTGTCCAAATCATCACATTTACTTTTTACAATCAAAGACAATTTTTATTGTAAAAGGCGCTATATGCATAAAACTGAATTGCACTGAACTGAACAAACACACAATCAGGCAGCGTAATGGGTGCGATTGCTTCATTACATGTGTTTTCAGCCTGTTTTATCACCACAGCGATTTTATCCGAGCATCAGGGATATGCAGACAATTCCCTGCAACACCAGGCGAGCTCGAGGAAAAGATTCACTCTCTTCTCCATAATAACTACAACTGAGAGCAGCTTGGTAATATCACCATGGCAACACATAGAAGCAGAACAGGGTTATTGGTGTGTAACTGTATCAATGTATGAGACCTTTAGCTAGCCTTGCATCAGTCATAAGCTAAACATTTCCGTGAATTCTGTAGTTATTATCAGGCTGCTCCGCATCAGCAAACTTTCCTATTGCAGATTCCGCAGCAGATATCCATTATACAGCACCAGTGCAGGTAAACACCCGCTGCAGCTGACTCGCCAGCATACAAGTCAACAGTTGGCATTCAGTGTTTATTCTGAATTCATGAATTCTTTGAAAGTGCACAGGCTAAAAGCAGAATGGTGGAGAAAAATATTCCCATTCCGGGGAGTGGTGCGTGCGGCCTGGGAGGCAGCTGCAGCTATGCACCCACCGCTGAAGTTTGGACTTTTGTTGCAGTCTTCATGGACCTTTAGGTGCCTTTTTCTGAGTGCTTCTTTCTTTTGCTCAGATCAATAAGTCTCTCTCTTTCTCTCTCTCGATCTCGATCTCTCGATCTCTCGAATCTGATCAATGTTTAACAACCAGTAAGAATCAGGAGTCTGAGATACAGAATCTGAGCGTGACACCACTTCAGCGTAATTAAAGACCATAAAGGGCTCAATAGAGCCCAGTAGAGTCCTGTTGAGTGACATTTTAATCAGACTGAAGCCCAAACGACCTGTTGTCCTCCTCTAATGTTTCCATCTGCCCCCCCGCTCCAGTACTTTCTTTGTATTTCAGCCCGGCGCCCTAGCGGGGATGCGTGGCGACTTGATGGATGACACAGCAGCAGCAGGTTCCTGCCAAGTGATTGTTTTACTGCGTGTGTGTTCGGCAGCATCCACCTTTATTTCCAGAGGACGCTGCCTTGGTTACAGGCTGCGGTTGCCGCAGTTACTTTTGAGGAGCAGGATCTGAGCCCTTTGTCCTGCTGCTGCCTTCCCCGAACCCAGCTGGGACTCCGCGGGCCAGCTCTCAGTTCACACAGAACAAAACAGGCACAAGTTCTTTTCTGTTCAGCTGAAACTTTTCCTGTCCCCGACTCCCAACCTGAACAGCCGGAACGGCTCTGTTCCTGCCATCACCCTGACGGCGCGTCACTGCGGCAGCCTTCAGGCTCAGAACGCCATTAGTGTTTACAGCGCTGCCGTGCACTCTGTCTGGCTGCTTCTCGAAAAACACAGCTGCTCCCCGGGCCAGTCATTTTCCGAGCCGGGGTTGTGTCGATGTTGACCTTCCACAGGTGCACAGCCCTCCTTTCATCATTCCCTCTCTCTGCTCTGCGGGGGTGAAAAAAATAGGCCCACTTCTTCCTGAGCTGCATTTCATAACCTCTCTGCAGTCCGTCAGAACTCACAGTCCGCGCGTGCGCTTGTTTGCAACTTCCTGGATGATTTTTTTAAAGATGTGCGGCAGAGAAGACCAACTTTGACGGCCGCAGCAGCGAATCACTAAATATGCAAATGCCTGGCAAGTTTTCCATAAGTGGCTTCTTTTTATACATATAACAATAACGTTCAGAATTTGAACAAGGCCTCCTCAGGCGTGCACGCTCGCTCATTATGCCTCCACAGATGTTTAATTCATAAAGGGGTAATTGAGTTATCTGGTCCTTCCTCAGAAAGTGGAAAGACACTGGCACAAAAACGTCCAAAGCCTAATAAACCAGGAAAACCAAATGCAGGAATTCTTTTGAAACAATGTTTCCACTCTGCTCCGTGCACCCACGCTGCACGGTTTTCTCCGGAAAGGTCACTTAAAGAGCCATCATTTCCCTGACAAGGCTTTTAATTATCTACTGCAAACAAGTCGGAGGAGGGAACTCAGTGACTGTTCTCCCCCGAATGCTTCAAACGCATCGTTTAGGAAGAGAACTTTAAACTCAGGGTCGGTTTTAACCAGATAAACTTTCTCCATAAGCTGACAACAATCTGGTCATTAATATCAGCTTAATACCAGCATTGATACACAGAAAAACTATTCCACCATGAGCCAGAGTTTAGATCAGGATCACCTGATCTGAATCCATCAAAGAGATCAAAGAAAAGATTCAAGATTCAAAGCTTTATTATGCCCAGTAAAGAAGCACATTTCCCTGTACAGTGAAATTCCTACTTTGCTGCCCACACTGGATGCCAAGAGAGTAAAAACCAGGTATAAAATGGATAAATAATAAGAGAGGCAAAAAAGACGTCACACGTCCGTTCCTGTGCTAATTAAATGTGGTGAAAACAGAAATCACCCTCAAATCCCTGCCTCTCAAGCGTTCAACGTCTGAGCTGATCTGATTTCGCCATCCACAAAGATGGAGTGTGAAGAAATAAAAGAGGGGAAGGAGGGAGGCAGGAAGCGCGTGGGTGTGTTTCAGGCAGCACAGCGGAAGCTCCTCCAGGGTACCGCAGCAGAGGCTTATCGGCCACCAACACTCGGGCTTCACTGAGGACCACCCGTGAGGGCTTCTGCTCCGTCTGCTCCGATAGCTCGCCCTCAAATTCGGGCTCTCGCTCAGACTGGCGCGGCCAACCAAGTGTGGAGTCACATGGGCCATCAGCCTGTTGAGCCCCTCGTGGATGACACCTGCAGGGAGGAACAGTTCCAGCAGGTTTGAGGAACTACGGCTGACAATCAGCTTTTGCCTCGTATTTTCCATCTTTTTATCCGCCCGTTTAGTCCCCACTGACAGGTGACCTGCAGGACAGACCCCGCCACAGCTCCCAGGAAGGCCAGACCTCTTATAAAGAAGCAGTTCCTCAAGAACCAAACGCAGACGTGCTCAGTTCCGTTAGCGTTGTGCTGACGGACGTCTGTTCTCTACAGGCTGTCAATCGCATTCAGGCAAACTGTAGCCAGAAGTTTGCTGCCTTTTCCTTAGATGATGTTCTGCACATCTCTGCTTTTTCCCCTCTTTGCACAAACACAGCATGAAAAAAAAGCCAGTCAAATTAGGCTGCAAATTATTAACCACTTTCAAAACAGAACCTCATCTTCTCTGTTTAGAATCCATTATTAAACCATAATTCCTCATTCAAAAACATTTTTCAGCACTGAAAAACAACCAATTATTCTATGCTTTCTCAAATAAAAGTCATTTGGCTGACTGACAGAATGTTAATTTGGCCTCTGTTTGGGTCTTCATTAGACTGATATGACTTGTTTGTAAACGGTGGAAACAGAAACATTAGCACGTGAGCAATCATCCAGAAGTTCTCCATTTGACTGTGCACATCCCAGGCATCTGGTGTTTGCTTTGAAAGCTTTCAAAACACCCAGCCTCCATTTTCTGTGCTGCAAATCTGCAGATTTGAATCAGCGCTGGAGAATGATAGGCTCTGCCGGCTGAAATTGATGTGGAAACGAGTCCAAGAAGACTTTCTTAACCTTGGGAACACGCCGTTCCATCACACCCGGCTTTACTTTGGCGGGAGGGAAGAGGCACGTGGAGATTAATCAGATCTGAAGTGGCTGAAGATTGCCAGGAAGCTCTGGAGCAAGGGCAGAGGCTGGTCAGATGTGACCAGCTGTGCAGATTTGTTGCTCTACGGTGACGCGTTCACGTGACGGTGACAGAAGCGGTTGGATGATTGGCTCCTCGTGAACAGCGCAGATGAGAACAAGTTTTGCACCAACTGTCTGACCTTTCAGACAATCACAAATATCCAAATAATAATTAAATTCAGACATTAAAAAGCAACAGTGGAATTTGACACTGGATGTGTCGGTTCTCCAGTATGACCCCATTTGTGACACCATATTAGACAATCCCTTTTTCTAAAGAGCAACTGTGTTAAGAACAGTCTCGTAGATCGTTAAAGGTGTACTGTCTCACGTTGTCTGCGTCTGTCTGTCTATTCACATGGTTTCATCATGGAAGAAAACCAAGAATATTGATCAAGTTCTGGCTCGAACCATTAAACCTGAGGAGCTTCTTCTGAGACATCTGTCCTGTTTTTAATAATAAACTGTATCCAGTGTGCGATAAGCTGCAGAAAATAAACAAACACACACACACACGTCTGAAGCAAAATATTCAAATTGCAGCATGAAATTTCATTAGCAACTGTAGCTCTACTAAGCAGATATCATAGATCTCTCTTCTCTCCCTCTTACTCTTCCTTTCTACCATCACACGCCCGTTCATAACCTCTATATCCCTCAGCTCTCTGCTCCTCAGCCTATATTTATCAGTCCTGCCTCTCCTGCAACAGCAAAATTGAAATGACGGACAGGCAATCTATATGGAAATGTCGTACAGCTGTACCAACACTGCGTTCGGTGGGCATGTGAGGCGTTACCTTGGGATTTCCTGATATTCTTTACTCTCCATGGAAATATCTTTGATGCATTCATCGGCTTTAATTGATTTTTTTTAACAGCCTGTCAGTGCTGCTGATAGAATGATGAAGAAATTGTGTTTTGAAGTGAAGCTCGTTGAAATGAAATAAAGGCTGCAAGAATCCTGGGAAGTCTGAAAAGTTCCTTTCCTGGAGCAATTTCTTCAGGAAAGAATCTGATGGAAGGTGTTTCCAAAGTGCCACAAAAACGATGAAAGTTTCTGCAGTGTGAAAGGGGCTTCTGCCTAAAGACAGATGTTATTGCGCCATCTACAGCATTGGAGTGTGCAGGCATGCTCAACAAACAAAAGACATTATTATCGGCTTAATTGTGCATCTGAAGGAAAATCAACAGCATTTCCCTGTATAAGGAGCCCTGTTGTTGAGTAACTGTTATGTAACCAGTATTTATTTTCACTGCAGCCTGCACAGCATTAGCATTACATATGTGCACTGAAGTGGGTGTAAATCACACACTAATATCCATAATGTGGCAGACAAACTTCTTTTTATGGCAAATTTATTTGCAGCCCAAACAAATTTATTAAACAAAAAAAACCAAAAAAAACCTAATTTGTGTTTAATTCTGCCCCTTTGTTGGGTGCAGCTGCGTCTAACATAGCTGAAGGGTGGAAGTAATTATGATGAAGTGTTGTGAAAAAGCTTTTCATTCTGTTTCCAGGACAAAATTCTGAGTGTACCAGCTCACGCTATTCATGTTTATTTATGAGCCATTCTTCAAAATAATCTCCTTTAGAGAGCAAAATATAATAAAGGTCCAAACAACATTTTTCTAGCAGAAAATCTGAAATCCATCCCTTTTTTACACCTTCAATTAAGCGCTGAGGTCCGCGCTTCACTGCCAAGCTGCTGGTTTTCACATCAGAGACCAAATTCTTCAGAAAGATCAGAGCGACTCCTCCAGAGCTGGACGGAGGCATCGGATCAACAGGAACGCGCCGCGGTGGCGCCCAGGCGAGTCTCCGGAGTTCAGACAGAGAGCGGAACAACATCAAACAGATGGGCAGCAATGGAGGCCAAGCAGCTAGCTACCGACCCTGATGGTAAAGGCAGGTCAGATGTTGTTTCTGTACAGGAGAGCTGGTCTCAAAGACGCTCCCAGTATCGGGTGGCGAGCTAGGTTTCACCAGCGCGGCGCGTTTTTTACTCGCACGTATGCTCTGTGTTGTTGCCATAGCAACAGGTCATTAAGGTCAGAAGAAATGAGCTGTAAAAAGTGGCTACACATCTTGTGACCTTCATTTCTTTTTATTTTTTTGTCTTGTTTCCTGTCTTCCCCAGCCTGTGCAAACAGTACGCCGGTACAGTCTCACTGCTCCTTTCACGCTTAATCTGCCCTCCTGCTTCCTTTTTCTCACTCTGAAATACAAGGCACATCTATGCCGAGTATCTTCCTCTTGATCTTATCTCAAACACCTCATCTTAAGACCTGAGTACCTTTAGATCAGACTGTGCTGGTTTTTTTTTTCCCCTCCAATCTCTTCACCAGCAACTGGATAATTAAGGTTATTTGTAAAGAAGGAAACTAACGTACTGAAAATGCCCTGAAACAGGCAGCCACGCGGACAGCTGCGGACACAGGGGATGGAGAGTTCGTACTGGTGTTTTACTCTATAGCTTGTAGAATATGTGCAGACAGGTTGGGTGGCGTGGGGGTGTGGTGGCTGGCATGCTGACCTCACAGCGGGAGCCATAACTCAGCTGGAGTGGTGACCTTTCCAGGGTCTGTACCAGTCCTGCTGGTATAGGTTTCGGTTCCCAGTGTGACCTCGATAAGGAACCAATGCCAAGGAGCTACAGTCTAAGCTAGGAGTGAAACCCAGTCCAGGATCACAATCCAGCCGGGTTTTGTGCCTGGTTTTCACCAAGACAAGCGGGAACCCAAGTGAATGAGTTGTCTAACTGGTAGGTCAGGAAACCTGTTTGGATTGCGGCCCTCGAGGACTTGGTTGAACCAAAGACAGACTGAGGTTAATCTGATTAAAAAATAAAAGGTTTATACTGTATGTCTCTTCAGTCAGCTGAGGGTGGTTCCTGATAGACTGAACATGTTTCCAACTGTTTACCACATGATGGGATTGAGTGGCTGCTCCAGTGTTGAATTATTGTTGCACTTTCTGTGAAGTGTGCCTCAGCTGTGGGGGGTTGATCAGTCTCCCATATGGAGATACAAGGGCAGCCATAAACTGTTTCCATCAAAGCTGGAATAACATCATATTTTTCAAACAAATATCAGATGGCCTTTGTGTAAACAAGCTAAGCTACCCGGCAACAGGAGCGATCTGACTCGATTCCCTTTGTTCAAGTTTGTTCATCTGTGCGTGGTTTAATTTAAGAACAGTGTCATTTTTTCACACATTTGCAGCCACTCAGTAAAACTGATACTCGGCTGGGATCTGTATTTGTAACAAACTGCTGTTTATCAGGAAAAAGCCTGGAAAGTTACATATGATCAATGTCTAAAGTAGAAAAATTAAACGTGTTTTCGGGCCTGCTGTGGCTCCGGGTTGTCTCTCCACTCTCTCCATCTTTCTCTCACTCTAACACCAACTGTGGCTCTGAGAAAAGAGAGGCGAATCGTACATCTCTGAAGCAGGAAGATGTTTTATGTCTCACAGAGCAGTTTCCGCCCTTCATCCCGGTACGCTCACATTAATGACTTATTAAAAAAAACCAAAAGGGTGTTTGAAATTTCCTGACTGCAGATGTTCCTTCAGTCCTGCCGCGTTTGTGGGCAGATCGTGTTGTTTTGGGATCGCAGTTGGCAGCGAGGCGCCGTCCTGTAATCCCACCAACCTTCCGCCAACTGCGTCTGCTTAGAAAGGACGCCACAGCTGAGGCGGGACGTGGCGCCGTAGACGCAAATCACACACATTTATCCTTTCCGAGCTGAAAAACGTGTGACAAAACGGCGCCATAGATGCGCTGATGGAATCAAAGACAACATTGTCAAAGGCATTCATTCCAATTTGCCAACAGCGGCGGCATGAAATTCAATTTACTGCCTACTTTCAGATAGAATATTAAATGCTATGTTTCCACTTTTTCCACCACAACCAGGCAGTTATTTAGGAAATGATCTTGTTAAGATCTGACTGTGTTTTCCCTCCCTGGCGGTCATGTGACATGGTCAGGGTCCTGGCTCACACCATCAGACAGTTTACAGCATCTGTGAAACACAACCTAAGGAGATAAAGAGAGGAACCAACACTTTAATACGTGTTAAATATAATTCTTTTGTTGGGAGCATTTTCTATTCCTGGAATTAAGTTATGCCGTTTCCATGTGGATTTTTATTACCCATGAATATCGTCCCAGCTCACTTTTTACTTAATAAGCACAACATAATGTGTGTAACCTGTTTATATCAACATTCCCACTGCTCACCCCAGTCTTTTATCACCATTATTCAATTTTTTTCGGGTGCACACTTGGGGCTGAAAGGCTGATTTATGTGCGTCTCACCTCTGCTGACAGGCAGCTGGAGCCTGCAGAGGAGGCCGGAGAAGCGCTCCCACACAGAGATCTCCTCTGGGGAGCTTCGCCAACGTTTGCTTTGCAAAGAAAGAATTGATTTAAAAGTGCCGGTGCAAAAACTCTCTGAACCAATTACCAGCAGCGTCTGAGGCCCAGGAGGGCTGAGGGATAGAGAGGAAGGGTCCGGAGGCTCGATCAGTCTTTATTTTTAGAGACTTAAGTTGTCCCCTCAGACAGGTCTTTGCAGGAATCCTTGGGTAGATACAACAATCACTTCTCCCTTCGATTTTCATCTGTTTTGTCTTTGGCTTTTATATTTCATGCTTTTTTTTTTTTTTTGGAGCAGCCTGACAATACCCACAGTCGTCTTTGCACCATGGTTCACATCAGGCACAGCCTGGAAAACTGTATTTGCATTTCTGCTGCGGAGACTCTAAAGCGTCCATTTTTGTATCCAAACCGCCTGCAAAGGCAGCCGCAGAACTACTTCTCAGCAGAAGAGAGCCTGAACTCACCTCACCTCCCAACAATGCACCTGCGAATAACAACTGGATTCACACTACGTTCTTCTGCTCCTCTGCAAATCACTCACCACACAGTTGATGAAAATATTGACAATTAATTTTAAAACATGAACTGAAATGAAATGTTTGTGTGTGTGTGTGTGTGTGTGTGAGAGAGAGAGAGAGAGAGAGTTGCTGCTGTGCACTAAAATCAAAAGAACCAAAGATCAGCCCCAGTTCTCAGCAGCTGTCTCTCATCAGTAAATCCATGTCAGCAATAAACACCAGACAGACGCACGTTCGCTTGCGCACCTGGATCACTGAGGCTGCTCGGTCTTCATCTAGCCACATTTCCCAGCACTCAGTGGGAAACTGAGCAGGCACATTTGCTGCTCTGCTATTTTATTCATGTCTTCAGCGCAGAGTGCCCCAGAGACTAGACTGGTCCATCAAGCTGGCTGTCAAATTTAAATCTCCAGCAAATGACCTGCCATCACCATTCAGTACCAGTGCTGGAGGAGAGGATACACCATTCACTTTTATTTCCATTTAATGCCCTGGTCTAACGCCTACTTACATGCTGATAATCACTGCCCCCTATCGGATCTGCTCGGAACTACACCATCGGCTTAACGCGTTTGAACCGGAACGCATGAGCGCGTCTAACCACAACTTTCATTTACATGTAAAAGTGTGCAGCTAATAGCAGCTATTGGACAAATCATGTCAATAATACTGCAAAGAAGTGACAGGACATGTCTGATTGTTGTGTAAGGACAAGTAACCCAGGGTGAAAGCAGGAAATGATCAATACATAATTCATTTATTTATTGGAGCCACTTCTTCGAAGCAGTGCAGAATAAATTGTAATAAATGCATCAGCGGAGCTGCAATTCTACCCAAGAAAACAAAATATAGAGTTAACTCACGCAGTTTGGCTGCACTTTTAGAAAAGGATTATCTGATCAATGTTACGCTGCACCACAAAACATTTCCGTTTGCAGACTGCATGATTACTCATTATCTCTGAAGATGCATCGGCCCGAGGTTGGTGCGTGACACCGTAATAAGCAGTCATTTGTAATTATAAGAAAGGTGGAGGTTAATTAGGCAGAATTTCAAATGATTCACGTGATAGGCATCAGCACAAAACGCAAACACGCGCACCGTCCCGGGCACCTCGTTACTCATCACACACCCACTTTCCATTCTGGAGGAGAGGCGACCACGCTCCTGACATTTTGCACCGGCCACTTAAACCTCCATCTTCTTCTCTTCAGCCACGGCTTCTCATTAATGCTGATATCCAATTAGCACAAGCTCGAATTACTAACCTTTTCCATTTCTCTTCCATTCCACTAATTCCCCCGGTGGGCTCCGCTACTTATCTTCATCCGTGACACCACCAGACGGGAGTGAGTTCATTTCCATGCCTGGTACCAGGGTTAGTCGTGCTGGGGTTTATTAAAGGGCGCCATCACCTACCAAGACCTTTAATCATCAACGGACCTGACGGTCAACAACTCCCCGTCTAGACTGTCTGAGAGGTTTGTAATGTTCTTAGTTTTATCCATCTTACTGCATTAACCCCCGTTTTTACGGATGAATTGGTCGTTATTACATATAAATACTGGGCTGCTCATGACAAGGGAGAGCTGTCCATCTGAATGATGAGAGATAATGAAGATAATCTGGTGATTAATCAGCCTGTTTTGCCTCTTTACATGAATCAGTTGCCAGTAAAGGATCGACCTCTGATTGGTCAGGAAGTAGAGGCGTTGGACAGGAAGTAGAGGCGTTTGACCAAAAACTGCTGGTGGACAGTAAAATGCAAAGAGAGCGAAAAAGGGGCTTCTGGTATGAGAAAGGTGTAGATAAAGAATAATGGATGGAGCAGGGAAAGTAGAAGAGGATATGACCTTTACTCCCAGACCCTACAGGGGGTATTGCCCAGCAGGCCCCTCTCTGAAGGCATCGATCCAGGTGCATCGCTCAGGTCGATATCAGGCATCACATGGGCCAGAGAAAACATCTGCATCCTGATGACTATGGCAGGATTTTTTCCATCTCATCCGTCTGGTTCAAATGTTTGCCATGCATCACTCCTGCCTCCGCAACAAACACCACTAATTTTGGGGGGGGACTCATTTGTGTTTGAGGTCGTCGTCGTCGCATCGCAGCTGAACATCAAACCTTTAGAGGTCTCTAGTGTTGCAGAAAAATTGTTTTTCACCTTGCATGGAAGCTGTGATCCTGCATTTACGGCAGATGACAGCTGGATTTAAGGCAGCGTGCCAGCAGCTGCTCCAGGATCTGTCCATCCTGCAAAATAGCGTACAGCAACCGCGCCCCCTTGTGGTAGGAACCCTCTCTCCTCCGCTGATACCAGACTTTTGATTCATCTGCAATAACTAAGGTGTGTCTCCAAATAAGCTTTCTTTTTAACCTTTTAGGCCCTCAGGGATCTTTTCTAGGCCCAGGTAGGTTGTTTCAAGGAGAAAGTGGTCCTTGAGGAAAACGTGGGATCACAAGGTTGCAACACTCTACCTCGCGCTCTCCTGGCATGACCTGGATAAGGTCTGATCGCGCTGCTTTGCCCTGGGAAAGAGGAAGCTGTTAAGAGTCCCGTGAGAAGAACGCATTCAAATAGGAAACCATACAGAATAAACACAGCATGAGCACACCGGCGGGTTCCCATGACCCCCACCGACTGCATACGATTGTGTGTGTGTGGGTGGGTGTGTGTGTGTTCAATGTCAGCCAGATCTGTTGACCCAAGTGACTCCCAGCATGAGTTTAGACTGGCACGGCTTTGGGAGAATAAATGATGGCAGCCACACCTTCAGAGCACCGGAGCCGCGCCAGCTTTTGTTGAAAATCATCAAAGTGTTTTAGGATTTCTTTTTAGCTCAGATGGAGGGTCTCGGTCTCGGATTTATGACCACATTCTGCCTTCAATCCAAAGATGCCCAGTTTCTTCAATATACAACAAAAATACCAACCCTTGGTTAATTAAAACCAAATTAATTCAGGAAGTCATTTCCCTTTTTACCTAAAAAGAAAAATAGGAAAACTAGGCTAACAATAGCCAAAACAAATAATGTTATTTTCTTACGGAAAAGTTTTAGTTAAAAAAATTGAGTTGTGTAACTTTCATTATTTCCAAAAAAGCCTATTTTGTGACTTAAATTGTTAATTTTAAAATGTGTGTCTCTTATTATACACCAGGTTAGAAAAATATTTCTACCTTATTTGATAAAAAGGACGATAGCAGAGCAGCTGCCACTAAGAGGCAGTAGTGTTTCAGTGTTAGACGCGCGCACGCACGTACACACACACACACACACACACACACACACACACACACACACACATAGAGCACTGAAGCCCGGATCTCCTGGATTCTAAACTCATTCATTATTTCCTCACTTCCTGCAAGCGAAGCCGTGTTTAGACACACCCCAAAATCAACCCCATAAAACACATCTGGGCGAAGAATGTGGAACAGCGCCTATACATCATCGTGACGTTACATTCACAACACTCAAACAGGCTACTTTTATCAAAAAGAAAACATGCACTTTGTCCAGATCTCACATCACGCTTTGATTAATGGCCTGGATCGGGAACGCCGTGTGAACAGTTTGGGTGTGAGACTCCGGGGCGGCTTTTCCAGTGTCAGGATGAGCCGATCGGGGCGACCTTTGTGCCAAACAGGGGTCACGTCTCGAGCGCGCTGTTTGGGGGTCGTTGAAGGAGGCAGTGATTATGCAGAAAGGAGGGTTAAGGTTGAGGGTGAGCAAGACCAGGGTGGCCTTAAGTGCAAGCAACACACTCGCATCTGTAAAGGCGAGAGACGACCGTGGTGGATGTCGAATAACTGAAAAAAAGCCGAAGAAAAACCTTCTAACCGTGGCTTCATTTAAGAGGGATCCGAACCAAGCAGCGGCATGGACAGATTGATGGATCTCAAGTGATGGATATGATTGCATCTTTACAGGCCTGAGGTCCATCTGTGCGTGTGTGTGTGTGTGTGTGTGTGTGTGTGTTCCAGCCTACCTACTTGTGCAGGGCTTTTTATATGTGTGCATGCATGTATTGTGTATACATATATCAAGGGGGATGGGTTCGTCACTGAAAGCATGGCACAGATTAAAAGGGGGGAGTAATGACAAGAAAAAGGGAGCCGAGGGTTCCCAAGGCAACCTGCTGCTTCCTGGCCCTCGCAAGCTGGTGCGGGGGGCCCCGTCTCATCTTGTGAGCACCTGCACACTGTTTGCACAGGCAACAGTGATTATTTTGATGATCTCTTTGGCTTGCTAGCAAGCCCGCATGGACAGGAGCAGAGAGCCACTGATCCTGCTCGAGATGTCATTCATTTATTCAGCTGGGGAGCGTGTTTGAGGAAAAGCTGTAGGCAAAGCCAGAAGAAAAAAGAAACCGGGCCCAGGAGTGAAGAAACAATCAGAGCAGAGCCCGGATCCAGATGACCGCGACATGCTCGGCCACAGCCCGAAGCGATGCCTCCTAATATCTACGTCAAAGTGAGGAATCTCAGCAGGGATGTGGGACAGAGACGGTGACCCGGCGGCAGCACCAAAACATCAACAGTGCCAGACGAAGCAGAATGCATCTCTTCACTGGTGGTGTTTGTGTGCTAGACATAAAAAGCAAAGCTGCCCCTGGGGTATTAGAGCAAGATATTTAAAAACAATAAAACGCATAAATATCAATTACAGCACTGACAGTAAGGAAAGATGAATGCAGAGCAGACTTCAGAAGGAGAAATAGAGGTGTTTGTTTTGTAGCAAGCTAATGGCTAACAGCTGGGTTGGAGTTAAATAACCTTTATTACTCTACGAAACTGTATAAAGTTAGAGTTCTGCCGGGCTTGAAAGGATTTTATCAGTTTTACCTTGTGGCCTGTTTCCACCGCTATCCATCGATACGAGGAACAGTCTGATGGCTAAATTATATCATTATTTTATCACAGTAGATTCGAGTATTATTGGCCAAAAACATTTAGAGAGACAATCAGCTCAGTATTTTCTTATCTTCTCTTCTATGCTGCGGAGAAGAGTACATGACTGCCCTCTGGTGGTTGGCTACCTTAGAAGATGAAGCCCCTCCTCCTGAAGTTTAAGTTAAGGCAATAGGGTTAAAGGTAGCAGGCACCCTGACCACATCCACACACTGTACCTCTCCTCTGCATTTCCTGTTAGTCCCAATAATGCAAGAACAAGCAGCTCTACTTCCTGGTTCTCAGGCCGGTGAGGAAGGAACCTCAGTCTGGTCACACGGCACTCCCTCCTTCCCCTTCACCTCCACCCTCGACCATAAGATAAGACCATCTCCCTCACGTCGTCTCCTCCTCCTCCACCACCTCCAACGCGAGCCCACGCAGGTTCACGCTGTGGAAAGAGCGAGGACAGCGATGTCTGGCATGGATGAAACACACCTAAACATTCTGTTTTCTCACTGGAGGCAGGATGTTCCTCAAGATTGAAGGATATTTTCACATGTCGCTGACATGTTTTGACAGAAACAAAACAAAAAAAAAAACCACTTCTATATTTACAGGGACATGTTTATCTGCTGGAGTGGAAAAGGATGTGAGCGTTGATGTGTTTCCATGTGTGCGAAAAAAAACAAACCTGCATCTATTTCAGAGACAATACACTCAGCCTTTTCTTATTTTGGTAACTTCTTCCAGTCCAAACATGTAAGACCTGGTCAATATTTACATTTTCACAGATAAACATACCTTGTTTGACCATCTCTATAACTTGTTTAACTAACCAGCTCCCCCAAAGTCAGGCAAACTCCCGAGAGAGAGAGAAAGAACTCGCACTAATGGACCTAAATCATGGACTCGGGCCTTCAGAGAACCGTGGGGAAACTTACTGATGCAGTTTTACAGCAGCCGCCCTAACCGCCTGCGTGTCCCCACAGACGTGTTACAGCATCAGCGTCTGGCCGTGAGCCCTCGTGCTTTTTGCCCGCGCTCGCCGCGGCGTGTCCCATTAGTGGTCTTGTACCAGCCGCAGCTCCTGCGCCAACACACTCCATTATTAATCAGCCTTGTTAACCCTGTGTGATCAATCTTCAAAGCAACCAGCGGGCTGTGGCTGCACATGCACACTCCACACACACGCCTCTACTTCTACCGTTGTGAGGACTCAGTGTTAAGCTAAACCCAACCTGACCTTCAAACCATGTCTCAACCCTCCAACAGCCCACTGAAGTTGTGAGGGCTGGACAAAATGTGCTCACTTTACTAGTGAAATGGGTATCTGGTCCTCACTATGTAGCAGGAACACACACACACGTTATTTACTCTCCAGTACAATAGCCGCAGGCTTGAAGCACCACAGGGAAAAAGAAATTGGTGTTCTGGTTACGGGCAACAATGGTGGCATTTAATATGGGTCACGGTTACTAGGCAACCACAAGCAAACCGGACTGGTTTTAGATTACTGATTGTTTCATAATTAATTAGGGATTATGAATAATTGATTGGGAAGTGTTGGGTAATTTACAGTCGTGTGTAAATGGGAGACACTCTACTGCCTCACTCCGAGTCTGTGTGTGTGTGTGTGTGTGTGTGTGTGTGTGTGTGTGTGTGTGTGTGACAGAGAGAGAGGGACTCATCTTTATATTTACATACAAGGACTGCTAGAGTATATTCTCTTTTGATTGACATCATCAAACAAAAAGACCTTTATTCTGAGTTTCTGTTCTTTTCATCA
This sequence comes from Pao palembangensis, assembly GCA_015343265.1. Classification (NCBI taxonomy): domain Eukaryota; kingdom Metazoa; phylum Chordata; class Actinopteri; order Tetraodontiformes; family Tetraodontidae; genus Pao; species Pao palembangensis. The sequence goes on along the minus strand of CM027097.1, from coordinate 6,781,992 downwards.
CAAATTAAAATGTCCTTAAATTTCCTGCTTAAATGATGTTATTCTAGCAGTTGTTTCTGGCACATTGGCATCAACATTTGACCAGTGGGTTTAGAGAAGCACGTTAGCGCGAACAGACAGAAACGAGTTGGAAGGAGAGGCAAACGAAGAGGATGTAGGTGAGAGGTAGATAAGCGATGCGTAGGAGTCTGAGTGGGCAGGAGAGAGAGGGAGGGATGGATGGAGCTGCAAACGGAGCTGGGCCGAAAAAGCTGGAAAGAAAAATGTCCTTTAGTTCTTATTTAGAGCTGAATCGACTGTGTTTTAGTATTGAAATGCATGATTACACATGTGCAGCCAGGGACTGGAGTAGATAGGCTTAATTTGCTTAGCAGTAGAAATCATATTTTTGATGCATATGTGGCGTAAACATAACTGTTTGGACACTTTCTGGAGCAGAGGCTAGAGATCTCATCTATGGGCTTAAATTAGATGCAGTTCTTCAGATGACCACTAGGGGTCAATGACCGTCACAAAGTCTGTAAGCAGAGAGATAAGGCCTTAAAAGAAAGACTGAAAGAGAAAGAAGGGAAAATAACCCCTCCACTAAGGGGGAGGGAAAGAGTAGAGAGGGATTATGGAGGGATAGAAATGGACACTGGAGTGTGGATGAGCGCGAGATGCATAAAAGGAGGGAGGGAAAACAAGAACGGCAGCTGTCAGTGGAAAACAGAGTGGAGGTGAAAGGAGAGGTGGATTTATGCAGGATCATTTTTCCTCCTTCAACTGCTCATCACTCCTTAGACCCACCCTCCACTGCCAACGCCTAACGCAATACTTGCTCCTGGCCTCACACACACACACACACACACACACACACACACACACACACAGACACACCATGCTTTTCTCCACAAATGTACCTGATTATAAGAAGAAAAGTCTCTCTGAAGCTGTTCCCATGTTTTTCCATATCTCTTTGATGATATTTTCCATACTCTACTTATTTTTAATAAAAATATAGACAAATATTTATTTTTTATATTTAATTTTTTTTTTTTTTTTATCTCAAACACTAGCTAAGATTTGCATGTGTCTTCAACAATATGAAGGATGTGATCGCTTCTGGGACCTCACATGGTAGCGTGTAATCAATCTCGAGCCAGCCAAGCCCTGAAGCATCCGCTGATTAATTGGACAATCAAAACGGGGTCCATAATTTACAAATCTGCCGCAGAACATCTGTGTTGGGAATATTTATGCGTGTGTTATTGTATGATGCTGCAACACAGGCACGCGAAAATAACACCGTCTGACTCAAAACAGAGAAAAGAAATACAAAAAGCAGACATGAAACGACAAAAAAAAAAAAAAAACGCGCTAATCGGTGCTGTTCAGTCCACTCGGGGCCCATTTGTGTGGGACCATGTGTGACAAACACGACATATCGTACATTTTCATCAGGCAGTAGAAAAGCTGCCAGCGGTCTAAGTACAAACATAAAATGGGCTGACAGCACCGCGGATGAAGCGCAGGCTCGCCACTCCGTCCACTCGTGTGTTTGTTTATCAGTGAGGATTTCAATCCAAGCTAACGGCCTAATGGAGTACACAAGCAGAGCAGTAATCTATCATCACCTTCCCTCGTCCAGATGCAAAATGTAAGTGACTCTCGGGTCAACATGTGGACCCCAGAGCCCATGAAAACCTTTCTGTTCAACCCTCCTCCTCCTCCTCCTCCTCTTTATCGCTCTTTTCTAATTAATGAAGACAAACTTTCATTCTCTCCTGATTGTGTTTCTGGCCAAACATCCACTTTCAGTTTGACCCGTGAGATCTTTTCATTTTCCCTTTCTATCTTTTTTCAGTCATTCGTTTCTTTTTTTTCTGCACTAAGGTGCAGATGTAACTACATTGACTTCACGGGTTTACTGGCAAAGACAGGAAGGATATACCTGAATAAACACGCGCCGCATGTGTGAGCGGGTACGTGAGCGCGAACACATGCACACACGCATTCCTGCAACAGGCCAGTGGACTCCTTTCATGTGTCCTGCTGCTGCCGGCGTGCACAATATGCGAACTCCATGTTTGGGATGGTGTGTGTGTGTGTTTGCCCAACGAGTGGTGGAGTGTGCACGGGATGGGCCGTAATTCCACCAGGCGATACGGGGGCAGGACCCAGGGGAGCCATGACTGGTCCTGGGACGTGCCCTGGGAAGAGACCCGATGTCAGTGGGATAAAAACAACACACACGCCCTGTCAAACAGTCGGGAGGATGGATGGATGTAGAAAGAACATGGGAGTGATAAAAAAAAAAGGGCGGAAAAGAGAATAATGACTGCCAGGGTTTAATGGACAAAGAGAGATTAATGGATTGAAAAAAAAAAGAAGGAAGCGAGACAAAGAGAAAAGGGAAGAGACGCAGAAAGACCTATTAAAAGTAAACGCTGGAAAAGAAAAATGTGATAAGAGATTTTCACTCGAAGCCCGACAGACGCAGCCCTCCCCCCAGTGATTCTGAATTTCTGTAACAGGAATGAGATGACAGCTTAGATGGATAATGTGACGGCTCAAGAGGCGTCAATTCGCTGCCGTCACTCACAAAAAAAAAAACCTTTATCTGAATAATCCCAGCAGAACCATTAATAGGACGTATGTCATTAACTTCAGCAGCTACTATTAGCAGCTCAAGCTAGCACTGTAGCTTCAGATACACTGTTTTCAGAACTTCCTGACACGTCCACTGGCCTCTGTACCATGAGGCCTTGTGAGTGTGCAGGTGTGTGTTTGTGTGCAGCACTGTATGTACTGTAACATGAGAGAGCTGTTGTACACAGGCATCCTGGATGCTTTTCACTACAGGTTGTACAGTATTACCTGGCGACATGGTTACCGCACCTGATATTTGACACTTCTCAGCCGTCCGTGAAACAGCTGCCTCGAAAGGAAAGCAAGTCGGCCGGAACAAACGGGTCCATACAGTGTTCTCTGATGTGATTGTGTCATGCAGTTGTTCTCTTTCTCTTTCCTCTTCTCCATCAACAGGAAAGCCCCATGAGTCTGGTCCCGCTCGGGGTTTCCTCCTGTTAAAAGGGGCTTTTTTTTCCCCCTGCCACTGTCTCGTGCTAACAGGGTCTGGGTCTGTATCAGTTTGGTCTCGCTGGTCTCTTTATGGACTCAAAGGGAACGTTTGCTTCTCAGGCAGCCATTAACGTCCATTTGCTGACAGTCGACCTCAGCTTTGATTGCCTGATGCTCAGTTCAGTACAAACACCCGGTGACACAAGCCTAAAAATGCATAATTTTATGACTTACTGGATGGAGATGGAGTGCATATGGACAGCTATCTCTTTAATGGATGTCTATCAGAGCAAAACACTGATAAAACATCTAATAAAGTTCATTTTGAGAAGCGCGGGCCAGCAGAAACAGTTGTTTTATGGCTTGAGTGCACTTTTAAGCACACCTGTGTGTTTTTCCAGGCAGCAATTAAAGTGGAAGAAACCATCCCTACAAATGCGGTTTTATGTTGTTTTTCTGAGGTACATGACAGGTGTTTCATTATGTCTGCACCTCTGCTGCTCATTATTTGACTCAGTGGCGAATGATAGAGACCATAAACCGCATTTAATAAAACATTATCGCATGTCGATTGTTGAACGCTTATATAAAGTTGATTTTTTGTCAGCTGTTATATATTGCTGTGCTAATTACTGCTGCGTGTGCAACATGCTAATGCTAATCTGCCCAGCTGAGTTGAGAATAATGAACAACAAGCACAACAACTGTGAGTCCAAGCACAACAATAACTGCCAACACAAAAATCAGGGGGGAAAAACATCAAAAATGGCCTCTTGTGGAGCAATAGCTGCTACTTCTGCACAGACGTGTGCATAAGGAATGGAGGATTTTGATTTTTTTTTTCTTTCTTTCATAATTTAAAAAAAAAATCTAATTTAGTCACAAAAAAATCTGATTTGCAGTGTAAATGTTGATTTCCTTTTATACAGGCGACCCCTCACCCCCTTTGGTCCTTGGTGCCATTTGTCCACAGCCCAACCGGGTCCAGTTGTGGCTGTGAACAGGCAGAGCCAGGGTATGTGGGCCCCAGGCCCTGGGCCCCAGCTGCTATCTCCAGCTCACAGTGACTCTGCTGTGTGTGAATATTCATGTAGCTGGCCACATTATCATAGGCAAAGCTGTTTGTGTTCTGCCTCAGGGCTTTAAACCCATGTTCGGGGGGCCCGAGGTCCAATTTACTGCCAGAAAACAATATAATGTTTTTCCATCTTTTATGGGTGCTCCATCTATGTGTCACTGTCGCAGGGAAACCATTAAACAGTAGACTACTTTATAGTTCAGGATATTATCGCACTAAAACTGGAAATGTTCTTTGTGAGATAAGGGAGGGAAAACGATAAAGAATAACTACTACATGCCGGGCACAGCAAACACTGTGTTGTTTGATTGTGTCTCAATCTGTCCCAAAACATGGGATTCCATCATCACCACGGTGGGAGCTTTGACAGAAACCAGAGGAGGAGAAGCCCCGGGGCTTCTGGGCCCCTTGCGAGGCTTCCTTCCAGCCTGGCCGACACGTTGGATGTTGAACAGCTTCGCCAACCTGCTCTACTGAACCAAGTAATTCCCTGCCAGCTGGGGGCTAACACAGAGACCCTGCTCCCCCGCCAAGACGCCTTTCACGCTCACAGCGCTGACAAATCACTATCCTCATGGCTTCAGTTCCCCTTTAGAGCCCGGGCCCTCGCCCCTGCGGTATACTTAAGGACGGGGTTAATTCCTGGGTGCATTTTGCCCAGTGCTGTTAATAAAATTGGGCCGCTGACTGGGCAGGAAAAGACTTTATTTGGACTCACAGGACCAGATGGTCAGATACCCGCAATTTGTTTTACTCTGCAAATTAGGTTGGGTGAAATAAAGGCAGCTGCAAGAAAAGCAGAGGAGATTAGGAGGAGGCTGGAAGGTGACATCATTTTCACTGAAACCACGAGGGATGGGATCATTTCTAGAAGCTCTGGATCCTCACCAGAAATGAATTCATCTGCGTCTTCATTACGAATTAAGGTGGATATTTGTTTCCTTGGCATGCAAACACTCCGTGGATGTTTCACTGATCCCGTTTGTAGCTCCTCTCAGTTGCCTCCTTTCTCGCAAAGCCAGGGGCGAGCGGAGCCTCCAGGTGATCGAGTTTTCATCCAAAGCACCTTGAATAATTCAGGCACGGGGCGGGCGAGCCTGCTCAGGTTCTGCTGATTCGAATTACCATACAAACAGGTGAACGCGTGGACATCAGCATGCAAGCACTCGCACCAACACAAACAGCTTCCATTGCAACCAGCCTCTCGCTCCCCTGCAGCTCTGTGGGAGGCTATCGCGCACCATTATCTGGCCTCCCTCGCTATCCGCAGCACAATCAAGTGTGGCTGCAAAACAACTTAATCCCTCTGACTGGCAAGCGTTGTTGCTATGCTAGCTAGATGTCCCGCACCAGGGTACAATTTCACACCACTGTGTCCCACCCAGGCCGGTAGGGTCTTATAGAAATGTATGGGTTTCTTTTTTAACCCTCTCTGATCGACCAGCAGCACTTCACTGATGAAATAAACATACTTCCTTGACGCTCTGGACATCCCAGATTTATGGGAGCGAGCACAGGAACTGGGAGTCTTGGCTCCAAAGTCTTGACTAAAGGGCCCTTAGACATGTTTAATGCCCAGTGTCTGAAAAATTGGAATGTAATGTAGATGCAGATACTATCCTCGCAGCCAAGCAGCCATTTTTCAAGGTCCTGAAAGAGTCTACTTCTTGATTTACTCACTGTCAAAAGCCACGTCAGTGTTTTTAAGTTCATCAAACAGTAATACTGGCATCAAGGGACCTTTAATATTTCCATTACACTGTGTTTTACACAATCTGATGCACGGTTTTATCCATCATATGCATTTTATTCCATTAAAGCACAATCACTGGACCGCCGTCGTCATCCTCGCAGCTAAAGTACTCTATGAATTGATGATAACGCCCTGCACTGAGGGATTACGGGCTGTTTTTGTTGCTGGTGAACATGGCGTCACTCCTCTAAACTGCAACATCAGGTGATGTCACGCAGCTGGCCGCCCTCAATCGTGACACCCGATCGTGTTTGGCATGACCCCGCCGCTGTCTGTGGATGTCAGTACAAGCGTAACACTTGCGAGGAGCACCCGAGTGACCCCTGTCCTCACGCCCACTCGGCTGCTGCAGATTTGCGGTGCCAGGACGAATGAAACCTTTTAAGTTGCTGTTAGATTGGACGCACATTTTAGTATTTTGAAAAGATCAGTGGTGCGGATGGCATAACCAGTGATTTGGTGAATTTTATCTGATATTCTAGTGCTCTGTGCTGTCACGCAGGCAGGATGACGGAGCAGAGCGGTTTACATCTGCTGCTGAAGCAGTCCCGAACGTTGCAGCGGGTATGGGAGAGCCTCTGGGCTCCCACCACCTGCTCCGTTTTCTCACATTCTGTCACACCTTAGGGGACATTTCTCAACCGATCCGCAACCCAATTACTCCGCAACACCTTTAACTGCCATCAAACGCCGCGCAGCGGGGGTGCGGGGGAGCCGCATGGAGCCGGGCTGTTGCCATGGCCACTGTCAGTCAGTAGATTTTTCCGAGGATGGGGAGAGGCGCGGGGAGCTGTCTCTGATTGCTTGTTGCAATATTTTGTGACCAATAGCAAGAGGAGCCCGGCGGAAAACAATCACGGACGTTGTTGTTATGCAATTGAACAGTTCGAGCGAAAAACTGGCAGCTGAGAAGGAAATCGCACATCCTCTTTTTGGTTTTAACAGAATTTATAAATACTGAAGCAGACGAATGGGTTCTCGGCTTAAAACGTGACTCACGGGGTTGTGAAACGCTGAACGTCGCCGTGTAACAGTGAGAGTCGTGTCTTCTTACCTTCATTTTTAATTCAGTGACAGTAGCAGCGGCAGAAGCAGCTGTTTCCTGACTGTTTTGGGACTGTGACAGGAAGGCCACAGATTCACCCTCAGTCCTGAAGCTCTCTCCTGTCATACTTCTGTCTGTTCGGCCAAAAACCGTCACAGTCGCTCCTCTTTGCAGCAAAGCAGGGGGAAACTCAGGAGGAAGAGCGCTGTGGCCCAGCGCCACAAACATGCCACCGTGGCCAGATGTCAGGCCAGAAACTAATGTGGAACGGAACCTGTCTGGGTCTTTTAACCAGCGGACTCAGGGATACTGTACGAGGGGGGTGGGGCACTAATCGGGACCAGAGGTCTGTGGTCTACGTGATGCTGGCCAGAAAGACCAGACGGCCGATGACTGATCTGGAAGGAGGGGCGTGGGGGTCATTAAGAGGCTCTAATCATAGAATAACACTCCTTTTATCTACCTTCAACTCCATCTCAGCATGAGAAGAACCCAGAGAGGGTAATCCAAACCCCCCCTCCAGCTCAAGTTCACCGATGAGCCCGACTGAGGAAACATCTGCAAACCATCCGCGTGGAACAGGAATTACTCAAAAATGCCAGAAGATTAGTTTTATTTTCTGCTGTAGTCACTTACTTATATCCTTATTCCTATTGAGCAATAATAGATCCATATGTCCGTATTAAAACACCACATAAATCACATCGGGGCTCTGCTTGCCAGGAGAATTTATAGAACATCATTTCTCTTCCACAGTGAAGGAAGAAATCGCCTTGAAAAGAAAAAAAATAGAAAATAGTTCTGAATCAAGGTCTCCGCCATTATAAGTTTGGAGTTTTTGCAACTTTTATTGTTGTCTTGATTCGTTGTAACTTCTCTGATCCATATCGAGAGGTGAGGAATCCACTTTCTCTCTGTTCTTGGCCTGTAACAATGGCAAATGTCTGCAAAAATGACCAAAAAAACTATCAAAACCAATTTCCTTCAGTGGAAGAAAAAGGACACCAAACAAAAAGCTTCTGCGACTATTGGTGTTAGCCGATGCCAGTTAGCACCGCCGACGGCTACAGTCAGAACCCAACACGGGCCAGTGAGCTGAGAGCACGGGATGTCTGAATTGGCTCATTCCCATAATTTGCTTTGACGTTTTCATTCCTGAATGCTGAGCGGAGACTACGCAGATCTTAAAGTGATTAAACAAACCCGGGGAGGGAGCGAGGAAGGAGGGCATTAGTTAAGAAAACAGAGGCGAGGGGGCCGAGAGCGACGGGGGGGTTCGGCTTATCTGCTCCGCAAGCCGGGTCAACCTTAATTCATTCTGAATGAGCCGAGTCGTGTGTGCTGGTATAATCACCCCCTGCTTGTTTATTTGCTCAGGCTCGAGCGTAAGGCTTTATGAGTCGCACGTCCTCACGCATGAGACAGAGGGACAAGAGAAGTGGGTTGGCCAGGAAAAAGAGGACGGAGGGTCACCAGGACCCGTCTCACAAAACCGTCACTTGTTGTCCCAAAGCTTTGGCCTTGAATTAAAGACTAGCTAATGAGACCAACAGGGAAAAGCTGCCCTTCAGACCATGTTTTAATAGTTTTAGAAGCATAAACCCACCTGGCCTTGACGTGACAGCTGAAAAGACGATGATTGAAATTTGGCTAAATATATAACAAATGAGGAAAAACGAGTGTAGCGCTCTTGCCGTGGATGTTTTCAGGGTTTAAATGGGCTAAACGGAAGCACCAAACTGCTGATTCCCGTGAACTTTAAGGTGACGTGAGTATCACACTGGCACATTTTGATTTCCATTGTCGTTGAATCTGTCGTTAAGACGGCAGGAACAATGGACAGAACGAGCAGTGCCACAGCAAATAGCTCCCCTGTGAGTCCAAGCACAACAGTTTCAGCGCAGGAATAAGAGCGGCTACACGCTGTACGCTGCAATCTGAGGCTGCAAATCATGCAGCGACATCACTGTAACCAGCGTTAGCTCATTCCCACACAGCATTAACGGAAAGCCTGGGGCGTATGGCGATGATAAGTGAGAAAGCAGCACGACGGTGCCCTCACCGCGACCTTTCTGTCAGTTACTGACAAATGGTTCTGGAATGCCGAGTCTTGTACGGGCGAAATTCAAATAGGCATTTACTGGCAGCGGCCATGTTTATTTAACCACGGTACGCGGAGATTAAATGACAGGAGAAATGTTAAATCAAAGTTCCAGCAGAATCAAAGATTAGTTTGCAAAGTTAAGCCAATAAATCCAGCTATTAGCAGCTCGCTGCTAACGCTTGGCTGCCTGATCTGAGCGCACAGCAGTTTTCACGCCGAGCGCGAGAGTGTCGTAGGAAAGATCTGTCAGCAGACTGTCAGATCCTTAGCGTGGTTCCATTACTTGTTTGGGATGTGTAAAATCTGCATGCCGTAATGGAAGGACCGCTCAAAGATGGGCCCTCCGGGCACGGCTCAGCTGTCAACATGCCCGAGCCTCCGCCGCCGCCACTGGATGTGATTGTATAAACATAAAATATGTGACAAATGATGAATTCTGTAATCTAACGCTAAAAACGCATCTCGCTCCTGTCAGCAGTTTGGTATTTTCATTTTCACCAGCATTTATTTATGGCCACGGGCAGTGGAAGCGCTGGGGTCCACCCCAGCAGTCAGTGGGAGGGAGGAAGGAGAACAGCCTGGACAGGTCACCAGGACACACACACACACACTAGCTGTCTTACACACTCACACCCGAGTCCCCCATGGCAATGTCTCTGGAGGAAACCAGAATGGAAGCTCCCCACAGAAAGGCCAGAGAGCTGGAATTGAACCTGAAACTTTGGTACTTTGGCAGCATCAATCGTTCACCTTCACCACAAACACAGGAGCATACGAGTCAGTATTTTGCAAACACGCAGCTGTGACTGTGTTCCACCCTGGGAGCAGGTGTCCATGTTGCTGTTAAAATGCTGCCAGCTAACAACAATCGAGTGGAAAGACGAACGTTCCCTCCACACCTGTGCGCTCACAAACACACAGTCTCTCAAACCGGCTTTTCTGCCCAGCAGCCACGTTGCAGACGCCACAGTCGGCAACCAATGTGCTGGGCCGATGGCCCGCATAGCGACGGCCACACACCTTATTCGGGGTATTGTGGCTTTGTGACAAATGCAGATGAGCCTTCAGGTGAGGATGAGGTTGGAGCATCCTTTCCAGCCAGGTGGTGGAGGACCAGCTTGTCCAGACGGCGCCAGCGCTGTTAATCAAGTTATCACTCTCTCATACATTTGCACACAGTTGTAATCACTGGAGGATTACCCCGCCTCTCGTAATCTCCCTAAAGGACAGAGAGCTTTAGGACTGAAGCGATACGCCGCCATAGCCACACACTTACACACTTTACTGTAAACACCAAATTTGACCGGAAAATGCGAAAAAGCTGGATTTTCAATCAAATCGGTCACACAGTAACATGATAATGTCTTTATGTAAGCCAGGCCCACATGTGAGTGCACGGGTAAATAAATTAAAACATTTTGATTTCAGATGTATGGAATTTCCACAACTGTTCTCAAATTTGATCCTTCAAAAAGCATAAAACAATGCGATCGCAACCGCTAACAAGGTCTGACGTGACGGGAAGGAGAATAGACGCTACAAAGGCACAGATGTAAGGACTGCTGGCAGCTTGGTTCTCTGATCTGCTGAGATCGACACATATTCAAGACACCAATTGTTTAGGTATTCAGTAAAGAGTGTGTATGAGTAAGTATGAGTGATTACGGAGCAGACTTTTATGGTGAAGAGGCAGTTTTCTGCCAAACTCCCGACGGGAGTGAGCTTGGGCCCTAACGCTGCTGATAAACACTGTAAATGGAATCTGAACTATTCATCCAAACAAAACAAAAAACATTTACATGCACATATACACGATCTCTCGGCACCTAAACCCGCGCTGGCTGCAACCCGCCCAAAACGGAAATTACACGAAACTGTTGACGAAAGCGGCGGCCCCGGACCATCCCTTTAATAAACTCTACAGAGGTCCGGGCAGATTTTAATAACTCGAAGCAATCCCTCCTTCCAGCAAAAGCAATCACTTTAAGCTGGTGTTCACCAGTCTGGGTCTGGCACCGGCTGTGCTCATCAGAAAACTGTTATTCCTTTATTGGATACAGGTGAGGAGACGCACAACATCACGGAATTCACCTTTTATCGTTCCCACATGGATGCGACGTGTCACAAACGTTTGGATCCTAAACATTCAAACGCTTCATCTGAGTTCTCGGACATCTGTTTTCTCTTAACCTGCCTGGAAAACTGCGGGGAAGGAAAATACCTGCAAAGAGGCTCAATCCCAGAAAGTAGTACCCCCCCTAAAAAAAATAAATAAATATGGGTTATTCATCTGTCCCCAGTTGCTGTTGCTATTGTATAAGTGCGTTACACCCGTGGGAAAAACAACCGAACCCATGTGTGTTTGCTGCTTCCAAGTATCTGTCATTTCATCGTGAAACCATAAACACCCTTAAGAAGCATTTTGGGAGGACGTCTATAGAGTTATCACTTAAGTTATTGGGTTATTATTGGATGACAAGACCACATTTGGACTAGTAATGGCGAGTAATGGCGATTGAGTACTTCGGCGATTTTATGCCTTCTTACCATCGACAGCTGCAGCCTCTTTACAGCAACGTCCGTATTTTATAGTCTGGAAGCTGTTCGAGCTGATGCTGGTGCAGGTTCAAGGGACTGGATCACGGCTCTGCGTTGTCATACTTCTGGGTACTGGGACTCAACTGGTGGACAGACATACAGTACATCCAACCGATGGCTACAACTTCTTCAATTTCCGCCAATGCTGAGGCAGACTGGAAGTCCATCTGTTTTGGGGGATCTCGAACCAATGCCGTCTTGTGACGAGGCTGCCAGCAGATCTAAAGTTCCAAATTCACCAACGTGACTGTAAATCGCTGAGACGTTTTGCTCAAAACCATGTATCGAGCATCGGCCTCGCTGGAGGAGGAAACGTGCTGCCTGAATCTGAACATGACGGACGGAAAAAGTCATACTTGAAGATCGGAAGATGAGGCGTCGGGTGTTTTCTTTCTTTCGCGTTGGCACAGATCTGTTTTCCAAACCCATCAGCAGATAAACATTGGATTAATAGCAAAACAACAAGCCGCCATTATCCTGCGACTAATTGACCTCTGGGGGACTTCTGAGACATAAACCCTTTTTTTCTTAACCAGGCTTGTTATTTAAAACGCTTTTTGATGCCTGAGTTACTGCGTTTCTTATTCAGCCGGGTTGCTTAACAAGCGATGAGAGGTGAGCCGCGCGCTAGCGCGTCGTGTTACAGCTCGGCGTGGCCGCTTAGGTCAGGCACAGGTTACGCACCAAACGCTGCAGCCTCGGACTATTAAAGCGATATTTGGTTCAGACTTCACAAAGACAAGAAGCAGGCTTGTCCCACCTTAAGACCGTTAAAACCAAACAAAACGGCAATTTCCTACTTTTTCTTGAAAACAAGTCACTGGTCTGAGAAGAAGTGGAGCTGAGCTGTGCTTTCAAATGCTTATGATTTCCAGACATTAGTTTTATCACATATGATCAAATAATGCAGCTAGTCTACCTCTATAAGCCCACTGAGGGTCCTGAAAGCTTTCCATGTGTGAGATCCTACTTCTTTTACAATGTAAAGAGCCCCATTATGGGGGCTGGAAAATTGCTATATAAATTCACTCTTTATTGTCAGCACATGTCGGCAGAATCTTGCTGAGCTGCAGTTATTGTGCTTCATGTTTGCAGGCTAATGGCTTTACCAGGAGAGCCGCCTCAGCTGGAGGAGAAGGTCCTTTGGACTCGCTACCAGATTGTGACTACAATTACGGGTTGGAATTCTTTTTGAAAACAGTAAATGTGCAGGAGCGAACCAAGAGCGCACAATCAGCTGAAACCCAATCACCTGCACGTTTACCTGCCGTTTGCCAACAACGCTACAGTGATGAGCCGCGTCATGTTTATTTCCTCCATGGCACCCTCCAGCAATATTTACAATAAAATAATGGAAAAATAAACCGCTTTTTTGTCGTCACCCTCAACAGAGGTTCTACTCTCGCCATGGTGTACAGTACACACGCAGACTCGTGCACAACGCTGGTATGTGCCTCGAACTGCCGCTAAAACAAACATGCTGTTTTCAACATCGAATCTGTCCCCCCCCCCCGCTTTTTTTTTAAAATTCTCATTGTGCCATGTTCTGTTTGTCACAGCGGTGGTGTCACATGGTGTCAGCAAGATAAGGACAACAATGCGAGCCGCGGGAACACGAGCGCCCAGAACAGTTTATGAGAGCATTTTTTGAAAATGCGCATGCGATGTTTTGATAAGGGACAACGTAAACCATTGGGACTGTTCTCAGTAAACACGCATCCATACATGCAGCCGCTGGGCTCAGAGAAGCAGGCCGCATCTTTAAAGGATCTTGCGTTACAGTCAGAAGACACAACTAGAGCCTTAAACTTACGCCGTGTTACACGTGTGCATGTACAGTTTAATATCCTCCAAATTGCTGGCAGAAGTAAATAGGTAGCTTCTTAAAATATTAACCTTAAATCCAGCCAAAGTCAACGGAGAGCGCTCTGGGAAGCTGCGCTCACCTCAGGGTAAATTTCTCAACAATGTGAAGTATTTTGGCAGCACGACTACAGCTGTGTAAAGCTGATGGTTTCTCAACCTGATCAATTAGCTAGAAGAGAAACATATGTTTGGTCTTTTGGAACAATTACTTCATTAATTGATCTTATTTTGTCAACGATTGCTTAACCTGATTTGCAGCTATCGCGCGTGACTCTCCCCATCACGGAGAGCTTCTCTCTCCTCCTTCTGTTCGATGACAACTCTGCATTCTGCTGCATTTGGAGAGTTCCTCCCTGGTTGTTTGGGTCTGCTATGTTTCCTTCTCTCTCCTCCAGGCTGTCATTCTTCCAGCCTCTGGAATGTCAGAAAAACTCAGATTTCACACATTCAGAGGTTCGGTGGGGCGAGGGAGTTGGATCACACGACCTTGTTTTCTGCCTGATGCGGCTCCAGATGGTTAAACGTCATACACCTTTTCTTATTTTCATTTCGGCCGCCGCTGTGATATGCAACCTCTCTACGCCAAGCCATGAAACACACAGATGCCTGGAAAGGGTGACGGATCGCTTTGATTCTGGGGCTCAGGCAGCTACAGGTGCTTCATGTTGTTGCCTTTTTATGCTTCTGAAGCCTCCATGTGAGCGTTGCTGCGGCAATGAAGACCGAAATAAACACGCCATCAATCTTATCGCGTATCAGCTCTCCGGGGAAGCCAAGCGTCAGCAGAGTCCGACCCAGCAGTGCTATTCCTGCTCTTAACTCTCCCGTTTGGAAAAACATGGAGAACTCTTAAAAAAAAAAATCCCTCAAGCTGTAGGGAGACTGATGGTGGAGGCAGCAAGATAAGAATCCTCCAAGACAAGGTCTGACAGGCAGGATGAGAGTGATAAGGAGGTTGTCCAGGCTGTGGAGCATGTAGGGCTCTTCAGGTGCTCACATGTGATCTGTAATCTAAAGTCAAAGGCGCTCGGACGGGCTGAATCGGCACCATTTATTCACCATCAAATTAGTTATCATGAGTCATTCTCCACATTTGTGAGACGTTGCCAGTGCTGCTAATAAAACAGCGATCACGGACATACCTCTGCGTTATCTTGATTTTGATCTGCTGAGAGCAGAAATCTGAGAATCCAATGTAAGACATTCATTTTTTTTAGATATTAAATTAAAACTGTTCCGAGTCTGTTTTAAAGGGGACTTTGTAGAGTCCAGATTACATCACTTACAAAAACTTATTTATAAAGAAACGTGGGATCCATCAACCGTCTGTCTGATCCCCGCTGACAGCGTTGGAATGAATTTGTGTCGCCTAATCACACACAAACAAGATGGATGGCGGTCTCGACAAAGTTCCTTCATCTCCATGCACATTTCCCAGATCACTCCTGGATAAACCCGTTTACATCTACAGACTGTATGTGAAGTAGTTCCCTCTCGGAGTTGATAGATCTGGAACGACTGAGCCAATATATCAGGGAACCACTGAGGTCTTTAATAAAAAGAGCTGAACTAGTAGGAAATTTATGACTCAAATAAATGACTGAAGTACAGTGAACGCAGTTGTTGTAATGGCACTTTGATTCTGGAGTGGTATGAGGTGAATTGGACATAATTGACATTTGCCTTGCCCAGATGGCTCTGTGTGTGTGTGTGTGTGTGTGTGTGTGTGTGTGTGTGTGTGTGTTTCTAAGAGGCCCTGTTTTCCACTGTATGATGGAGGAGCCGTGTTTCTCCCACCAAATCAGACTCTGGTCAATGTCACTCTTCTGTCTCGGGGAGTAAATATCCCTGGGAACCGTGCCCCAGATGAAAAACCCACACGTGCACACACAGAAACACAATGACGACTGTGCAATAACACCGATGACACGACAAATCTTGGTTTCATAACATTACACCCAACTATGAGGTTGATCAGAGGCACAAAACAAAACCTCAACTGTTAGCTGACACCGCTATACAGCAACACGGAAGCTACGCTCAAGCTTGCAGGTTGCTATGGCATCCAACTTACTGGATTCTAAATATTCCCAGGGCCTGGCCGTTAATGGGACGTATCCCCTAAACAAAGGGCATCAAACCGTTGCCCATTAAACGGGAAATTACCTGTAAATGAGCCCTGAGTTAATGGGGCTCATTATTTCCCTTCAGCTTCAGGTGGATGGTGGCGTCGCCATGAGGAGACCAGGCAGGTCTTACAGGTTCTCATTGATGATATTTAGGCCCTGCTTCACTGATTAGTTCCACTTGTTCCACTAGTTGAAGAGGAGGGGTTACGACGAAACGTTGCTGAGCAGAAACAGAAAGCTGACAAACTTCAGGGCTCTGTGTGACTAACCAGATTGGTGTGACAACATCTGTATCTCACTAGATATGATAGGACTCCAGAAATGGGCTGAGCTCTCATGCGTTATCTCCAGTGGGCTGTCCCGAGTGGCCAACCATACGCCTTGCATATTTGCCCGCATTGCATGCAGAAAAACAAGCTCCAGAATGCCAAACAATACTTGAATACAGCATCTATTTATCTAAAATGCAGTAGGTATACAGCATTTACAGATTAACCAATAGATTGATGATGTTAAAAAGTGATATCCCTGCAAATTCCCTGTCCTACTCTGGATTTCCCAAACACTGGCCCAAGCTATTGGGAATGCTGTCTTTACAGTCCCTGTGTCATTAGGTTAAGAGAATAAAAGAGAGGCAGAGAGCACGGCGTGTCACACACAGACGTAATTGAATCACTTCCCTTAAACCACATTCCGTTACCGCCACTCATAAAGGCTTGGGTTTGCTGTCCTGAGGGTCCATTTATCAGCGCCGCGTGGCAGTTGCAACGCTCTTAAGAAATAACAATAGACACCACGGAGCAATGCGGGCTTGGACGGACATTTCACGCATTGTTATTGGGGAAGGGGAGGGATGTCCTTGTCCAGACAAGGACGGTGACAAGAAGGGTCCTTTTCAATGAAAGTTTTCATTGCTTTCCATCATTTATCAGGCCTGCTCAACTCTGCTGGTATGACAGTAAAGCACACAATAAAGAAGCCATTTTTACTGTTAGTTTCCCTCTGAAACTACTGTTCTTTGCAGAACCAGGTAGCAGCTGAGTCCTTGAGTAAGTGAATGGGATTTCCTTAGTGGGATCAATAATGTATCACGGCGCTAAGAAGCTTATCTGTTTCTAGAGAAAGCAGGAGCGCACGAGTACGCGATATTTGATGGATGGGTTACAGGGGGGTCTATTCAGTCTTTAATTCCCCAAACGGGGTGTGTCATAACCCAGCTGGTGGTGTCCTGGGCTCGGATCAGAGGATACAGTTTGCTGCCTTTGAAGGGATCAAGGAAACGACTCCTGCTGGTTAGCAAACAAAGTTCAAAACCTTCACTGGCTGGAGGTTAAAAAATAGGGCAGAACTGTTGTGAGAAGGACAATTATAAATGTCCTTCTCTCAGATGTAGTGGTTTAGGACTTATGGCAGTGCAAAATAAGGGGACTGAACCCATAATTTCTGTGGTGTTTTACAGTGTGATCTTTTTATAGAGACAATACAGACTAGATCCAGTACTGGGACAGTCAGACAGAGGAGGAATCATCAGAAGGATGAGAATAGGACAGGACGAGTGTCCTGTTTACCAGCTGAAATCTAAATTTGATCATAGCTGTGAAGCTTGATTCAGTGCAGATGTTGAGGAAGCGTCTGCAGCGTCTCAAGAACCTTTTAAAGCCACAAAAGGAAGAGTAAATTCGCCTTTTACCTATTCAATAAGCAGGAAAATGACCAGAGATTTACAATATATCCCATAAATATATCATATCTGTCCAGTGTTGACAACTGGTGTCAGTGGTGCAACCCCAGTTGGTGTGACTGGAGGAGATGAGTTAAACTGGGCCACCGTGGACTCTCTATCTCACGGAGGATAAAACTACCCAGAACTTGAAGATAAGAAGTTGTGAAGTGTCTTTCTCACCGATATCTCTGGAAGCTTTGAGAAGCTCAGCCTCTGGCTGCTGGAGGCTGACTGTTGTAAGACTGTTGATGGGGAGTCAGCAACATTCTCAGGTGTTACTGAAACCTCCACTTTCCCTTCATTCAGACTGGTGTATACGTTAGAGTTAATTCTAGTGAATATTTGACATATTACAGTATTTCTCTTTGAGTCACGCAATATAACTTTATTTACTTATTTAGTGTGCAAAAATGTGTATAAAAATAATGGTCAAATTGAAACAATACCTTAATTAAATATTTACATTGTTCTGTGAAGAAGGACTTGTTGGATCTTGGAAGAACCAGGATAGAAGCAACAACCCAATAAAGATCAATGAGGCCTGCAGAGGAAGAGGCGGAGCCTAGATCAACCAATCCCAGCAGGCCTTGGACAGCGGCATCTGACGCACACCAGGAAGCCACCTGATGTGAGAGGGCTCAGATAAATGTAACAAAACAGACGTTCACAAGGGACAGGTGCTTCCTTAATGGTACAAACACACACACACCAATGCTAATACACACACTTGCAAAACTATATTAGGCTAGTTGCTCATCTCCTCCCTCAGCTGTGTCAGAGGCTTTCCCAGACATCCAGCCCACGCACGCACGTACACACATAGGCCACCTCAGACAAGAGGGGGGCGGGCAGGAGAGGGCGAGCACGCCGAGGAGGATGGCGGACAGGGCACGCACGCAGACGAACCCGACAGCAGGCAGGAAACTCTAGAGAGCAGCCGCGGCTATTTCCCATCCTCTTTGCTCTCAGGTCCCAGAGCAGGTAAAGAAATAAAAACAAGCAAACCCTCATTAAAAAAAATAACAACAAAAGCATGGTGGGTAAGCCAAACGGCCCTTGAAGGATGTTCCAAAAGGAAACCGAGCACCAAAATAGGAACGTCTCCCGTTTTACGTACGAGAGGAATTTTGGAAGGCTCATCCTTCCTATCTGGTTTCCTCCTGGCAGATGACAGGAAAGCATGCAGCGAAGACAGAGTTAAGGACTGCTGCCAGCGTCGGCTCTGTACAGTGAGCAGTTGTGATAAGGCAGGGAAGAATGTTGCTTTTGAGGTGTCAAGAAGCGCAGATTGTATATCCTAAAACAATGGGACAGCTGGAGACAAAAATAGGGAGGGATCATCTGAGTCGGAGAGATGCATGTATGTATGCAAGGCCGCCTCCACTTAGTAAATGCAGCACATGTAGGCAGGCTCACAGGCATTTGGAACGCATTAAGCGTGTGCAGGGTCTGGATGTCTTCATGGCTTCACTAAAAATTTCATATAAACTTTAAACAAAGTAGCTGAGCTCAGAGGAGTCCAGTCTAGCCTTTGATGTAGAAGCGGGTCTTGTTTTTTTGCTTTGATGTTCTCTCACCCTATATATGGACGATGCGCTGTCTGATATAGTCAAAATGGCTGTAAATGAACCACAGCGGCGATCACTTTTTGGAGAATAGCGCCAAAGCCTGCTGGTCCGGCCCACTTTTGATATATTGTCAGAGGGAGAGCCGGGCACGGTGGGTTTTCTTTCCCCTTTGTTTGTTTTCAATGGCCCATAAACGCTCCGTATGAACCAATGGAGGAAAAAAGCCTTTCTCCTCCTCTTTTAGTACCTCTCATCTCCCTTTCCCAGTGCCGGCTTGTTTTCTAGCCCGTGTAGCTCTACCTCGTACCCACAAACACTCTGGGATTGTTTTGAGCTGTCTGGCGGAGGAAGGAAAGCGGTGTGAGAAAGTGGCTGTTTTTTTGGAGCGGACAGGAATTGGCCTCACGGCGCACGGTTCCTCTCCTCGCAGCGGGAACAATGCCGTGGCGTCACACCCCTGCGCTGACCCTCGCTGTTTCACATGGAAAAATGTTCCCAGAATTCCGCTCCCAGGCTTGGAGGTATAAGGCCATGAGCACAGAGGGAAAGAGAGAGAGAGAGGGATGTCAGGAAAGGTAAGAGGAGAGAGGAAACCTAAACAACAGAAGCATTTGTAGCCATGGCGACCTAAGCTACAACTACTGAAGCTGATTAACAAGTGGGAGTTGGGGGGGGGGGGTCTTAAATCACCGCTACTCAGTCGGCCACTCACATCGTGGAACTGTAGTAAACAAGACGAGCAACGTCTGACTCCATTGTCTGGTCTTCAACACAATGTTGCCTGAGAGTTGCGGATAATCAAAATAATCAGCATATTTGTTGACAGGCTGTTGACCAGGAAAGCTCGACTTCCACTCAAGTAGCATGAAAGCCACCACATAGAACAAGGCGGCAGCTTCACCATGTCAGCACCACCCCGCAGGTCCAGTCAAGGCTATAATGGCTCCATTGAGGCCAGAACAGCAGCACAAAAGACGTCAAAGAAAGTCAAGAACTGCAGAATAGCTACAATCATGAGCCTCATTCACTTCCAGCAGCCACAAAAATATTTTTCCTGTGTTGATTTATTAGCCTAGCCTGTAGCATGATCCTTGCAGGGAAAATATGGTGCTTACTGCACATAAAAGCTCATTATTATTCATTATTGCGAGCCTGGAGTTTTACACAAAATCCCCGTAAATTTCACGCTGATTTTGTAAAAAGGATAGTGAAGAGTGCAACAAAGTGTAGTTCCTCCCTGTTTGCGACTCGCTGGGGGAGGATTTAGCATGCTAACTTGAGCTAAATAAAGACCGAGGTTAAATATCCATAGGGATCGGGGCAAAGGAAAAGACATGCTTCAAAGGAAGACAAGGAAACGTGGAGACCAGCCTGATAGCATGGGCAATGAGGGCGGCGAGAGAGAGATCATAAATAAATGCGAAACTTGACATTTCGATAAACAAAATGAAGATCGGTTTTGTTCTGCTGGGCTCAAAAATTTAAATAATAAATATCTGACAGCTTCCTTCCGACGACAACTAAACGACTTCACTGAAAACACAAAGAAGGGGAAAATTGACCAGTTAATTAGAAGTGTTTTTGTCAGGGTGCATTAGTGTGGTGGACGAGACGACGTGAAGGACCATGACCTTCCAGGAAATGAGAAGAGAAAATAAACTGGGGGCCAGCTGCATTCCCCCTTCTGTGTTATGTTTCAACAGAAGTTGGCAGCACAGTTGCCGACCTGATTGGCACGGAGGCAACAGAGCCTCCACCCTGCACAACGACCCTCTTCACTGGAGACCCGGCATGGATTCGGCGCTGGTTAGCTAAGCTAAGCTAAGCTTGCATCGCTCTCCTTATTTAGCTAAATGGCACAGAGATGAGCTGAACGCTGAGTTGTGTGTGATCAAAGCAAGGAAATCCTTCATCAGCAAGCACAGTATATGAACACATGAAGTAGGAGGGTGAATAGAACATGTTTGGAACCAATCAAGCACTGTCATTTGCATATTAATGCAGTTTTAGTTGTAGCTGGATTGCACAAAAATCCTTACTGAACTGTGTGTGTGTGTGTGTGTGTGTGTGTGTGTGTGTGTGTGTGTGTGGGTGGGTGTGTGTGTGTGTGTGTGTGGGTGTAGGGCTGCAGATTTCCTCCACATTTTTGGAAAGTGAACACAGAGATTGCCGGCTCTGAGGTGACTGACCTCTGTCAGAAAAATATTCAAAAGTCACTCTTTTTTTAAACAGGGCTTGTTTGTTTTTCATGCAGTTGTTCTGCTTTTCATCAAAAGACAAAACTCATCATAACTTCTTGAAAAATGCTCAGAAGGACAGGACGGTGATTAGCCACACGTACGTGGACAAGCTGTACGCCGCAGTGCATTTTTAGGTGAAGGTTTGGAGCCCGAGCAGGGTTCACACATGAGAAATATGTCGCTCTGGAACGTCCTCTGACAAAACATCCTCATATTATTCAGACGTGGTATCAGGTATTAATGAGTGATCCTGATTTACCAATAAAGAGCTAAGAGGAGGTCACGAGGAGAGCAGATCAGACTTAAAATAACTTAAATCTATTAGTTTTCTCACAAATACTAGCTGACCGTTCTGAGGTCAAAGCCAAGACATGGCTTCACACTCCTTTTAAATATAGCTTACCTTGGTTCTCACAACGTAAACAACTTTGTGATGTCAGTGATGATCCCGGGGCCAGGATGAGGACAATAAACAGGAAGTGGCTCGGCAGCAAGCTGCATCCCATAATAATCAAGGCAAAAAAAGTAGACAAACAATCCCCAAATCACAGCAAGACACAAAGTGACAGCTAAAACGATGGAGCCATCCCACACGTCGCACAAAGAAGTGGAAAAAGCAACATGGAGATGCTAACAGGGCGAAAGACAGACAAATCCAAATATTTCGGTAAACACAGGACGTGTACAGAGGAGGAGTAAACAAAAGAAACTGGCAAACATCTCTAGAATCAACTGTGAGTCAACATCTTTACATTCGATGCAACTTTCGTTTTCCTGGTGTCGAGGACGCATAAATCCTGGAGTATGCTAACGTCTCCCCCTGCGCCTATAAACAGCGAGCCAGTGTTTTAACGCGCTGCAGAGACAGAAACATGGGAGAGCCTGACTTCATCCACCCTCACAAACCCGAATGAAACCATCTGCACCTCATTGCTCTGATTACATGTTTTGATTGCTCTCAAATTCCCATCTCCAAAAGGACGGAATAGTCCCGAAAACTGCCAACCACACAGAGAGCTTGCGGAGAGCTAGCTTGCAGCAAAACCCGTGTGCACAAATGGGCCAATTTCTCACTTTTCGTTCATCTTACAGCTGTATAATCTCTACAAACGATGCTGATCGGGGAGACCTCCCCTCAGACTGCTGACTGAGCTGTGCAGCTTAAAACCACTGACCGGCGTGCACAGCGGGGTGGGGGACTTGAAAGGCAACCTCGGTGACTGTTCTTCACACCTATTACTCTGCCTTCACACACAATATGCTCTCGCACACACAGATGATGCACACTTTGTCCTTCTTCCCTCTTTCTCACACACACACACACAAACAAACATGCCTGGACACTGGAGATAAGGAACTGAAGGGGGGGGGGGCGGGGTGATTGGATGAAGTATGTGTGGGTGCATATTTGTCTGTGTTTTTTTTTTTTTGGGGGAAGCCACACACCATGTAGAGCCACGGACACGCTCATAAACCACCAGTCACAGCAGAAACTCTGCATCGGGAGGTGTCTAATTGTTGCAAAAGCAGCAGCAGCTCAAAAGCATGAAGGCCTACAGATGTCACTAGCAGCATGCGCACGCAGATGGAACTGCCTCGCAATTTCCCTAACGACCGCACCATAGCAAGAGAGGCAAGGTCTTCTCACCTTTGATTCTTCTCCTGAGCTTACGCTGCGTGTGTGTGCACGCTCAACACAGCGTGCATTTGGGAAAGATGAACCAGCAGCAGCAGCGGCCATCCTAATCGGATGGGTGGGGGGGCGTACAACAGCGTAACCGTAGGGAAGAGCCGAAGGAACACAAGGACCCCTCCCTGTCCAAGTACGGGACAAACATGTTTGACACACACATATTAACACGTCTCCTCGCCATCCATTCAGGTCGATCTGGCCTGGAGCCGAGTTCCTTTGTGCACACCTTTTACTAAGTGGGCTCAGTCGGCTGTGTCTCATGTTTGATGTCTGTATTTTGATGTGAGATCAGACACGGAGGGCGTGGCATTGGGCTGCACTTTAAACTTCCAGATTTAGGCAGAAGGCGCACGTCCGTCCCTGCAGAATTTGTCCTTTTCATCGGTTGAGATTCGTCACCTCAGATGTGTCGGCCAATTACGAGCCTGGATGCAAAAGTTGGTGCGGCACTGCCCGTGCAGCAGGTGCAGCCAGAGAGGGAGATAAGGAGTAGGCGCTGATGGATCGACTTAAAGTCGCTGATCAAGACACTTCGCGCAAAGCTTTTTTGGCTGCTGCTTCACACGATGCCCGCTCGGGTGTGGGTGTCCCTGCCTGTGTGGGATTAAAGTGTGTGTGTGTGTGTGTGTGTGTGTGTGTGTGTGTGTGTGTGTGTGTAAGTCAACTTCAGTGTCGGGGCTCTAGTTCGACATCGTGGAAAATCCTCCTCAGCGGTTTCCTGTAGGTCTCCATTATCAGGCCTCGTTGATAGACCAGCTTCCCCCCCCCACTTCCTGCCTCTCTTCCTCTCCTTCCACCCCACTTCCCCTCCCACACTCTCCTCGATCACATGAATCACCGCTGCCACAACAAGGGCAGAGGCTGGAGGCAGCTCTCCACCATGCTCTACTAGCTCTTCCACCAGAGAGCTGTAAAGCGGCGGCGGTAGGATGCGTGCGTAAACACGTCACTCCTTCGTGCTGCATTCACTGACATTCCTCCGCTTTAAAACAAAGAAGGTTTGAGACAAAAACATTGAGTCACTTGAGCATGAGGCCATTCCTCTCTGTCCCTGTTGGAAGGAAAGTGAAGATGCCAGTCAGGACGGAGCTTGTCCTGCATGACTGACAGGCCCTAACAGCCTGCACGTCGCTCTGGGGTTAAACTAGATGGATGAGCGCTAATTGCCTTCCACAACTTGAGTAATGACACATTTGACGTGTCCGAACATTTTATGAACTGAGATGCCTTTCCTGGTGACTGCCTCAGCCCAGGAAGGTAATAATAAAAAATTAAAAAGGTAAATAGATTCAAACATGTCCGTTGCTGCCCTGCAGGGGAGGAAACATTAATGCCTTAAGCTTCGCATCAGAGTTGTACCTTGATCCGTGGTGGTGGCCGGCGCATCGTTGTTCCGCATACAGGACGTGACACGGAGCATGTGCGGGGCTCCTGATAGAGAGGCAGAGTCCACCGAGGGAAGGAAAGAAAATAAAAAGAGGGAGGAAAAGGAAGCACTTAGGTGCGCTTGATATCCTATCGCCTCTCAATACCCATCACAGGAATGGAAAAACACCATGAATGAGATCCGCTGCCGGGTTCAAACGAGCGAACCCGGCCGGGCCGAGCACTTTTTTGGGAGCCGAGATCAAATGGTTGGAGGTGGGGGGATGAAAGCTTGGGAACAATGCACAGTTCCCAGTGTGTCCGAGAGCCAAACGTGCATTTGCCGACACGAGCTGTTTTTTTGTTTTGAAAATAAAATGCTCCTCAGATGTTTGACGTAAGACCCAGAAAGCCGGGCGGGGGAGACAAAACAAACAGCAATTAAGGTAGTTTGTGAGTCTGTTTGAAAAGGCCTCGCAATCCATCCTTTAGGAAACATCTGCCATATTGATGTACGAGTGCAGGAAAGGACAGATTCCGTCCATCCCTGTAAAACAAAACTTTGCATTGGCGGGTTGTCTGTCTGTCCAAATCTGGTCCGACGCTGCAGCTCTGGCTTTCGTGGACACATTAAAACACACTCCCACAAACACAAACACGCGAGCCACACTGTTTTTTCTGCGCTCGCAAAAATATGCCTCTAAACACAGATAAGAGCAGCTGTATCACCTCAGTCCAAGCCGGACTAGCAGAAAGCTCTTGAGTCACTTTTCACAATCCCCAGAAAATGTTACAGGATCCTTCTCCCATCTTGATAGAGATGGAAGAAAAACGGGGACAAAACATCTAAACTGTCGGCCCAGATTTCGTTGGAAGGAAGCGGGAAAGACAGCAAAATATAAATATGGCTGTTCAAGTAGAGAGAATATAAAAACAAATGTTATAGTCATTTAAAGTGCGCTTTCATACGTGCCAGATTTAAAAAAAAAATATTTGCTACCACTACTGGTTTTCTCAAAAAGGGAAAAATCTGTAAGACACATAAATCTGACAAAGCCGCCGCATAAAACAGTCAAGAGACCCCAGAGAGAAACCTTGAAATAGTGCTTTTGTGTGTGTGTGTGTGTGTGTGTGTGTGTGTGTGTGTGTGTGTGTGTTTCAGCGTGTTAACATGACTGTCTTCATGAAAGCGCAGCAGTGCAAATGCAGGCAAGAACTGCAAAATGGCGGCAGTTTGCGCAGCTTGTTGTGCAATAAACAGAGGAACGGGCTGCAGTGTGACTTTGTTTTTATGTCAACACTGAGGACACACACACACACACACACACACACACACACATATACACTGCTTTGACATTCGCCTTTGACCCACCACTCCATCTAAATCTCATTACTGAGCTTCAGATGGAAAACGGATTGAAGTGATGTTTTCACCCTTTAGAGGTTGAAAACCTGGTTAGCGGCACGCTGCCTCTCCACGTGTGACTGCTGCTTTGTACGCGAACCATAGAGGTCAGAGGTCATCATCCTCTCTCCTCACCTATGCAGAGTAAACCCAGTCACTCTGCGCGTGGTCCAGAACATATTTGCAACCACCAGAAAATGAGATGATGCAACATGACTGTTAAGATATAAAGTTCCTGAATGTATTCAGAGAGAGGGTCTGTTGTGCTTTGTTTGGTGTTCTGCACAACGTGAGTCAGTTGCTGGACTGTGCAGCTATGGCAACGCGTGGATCTTTGTTCCTGGAGGCAGAAACGCGCCGGCTGAACTCACCCTGACAAGCTGGAAACGTCTTTTGTTTGCAAAAGTGTTATTTAAGTGTTCATTACAGCAGACAGATGGAAACTCAAGGTCACACAGCAGAAGCTGGATGAAATGTCAGCATATAAATGCTGGAGAAAAAAAGAGCCTTTTCTCAAGGTGGAAGATTGGCAGCTTAAAGGCTGTGAAAAAAATGTGGTATCTGAGCCAGTGTATTAACCACAGTCAAAGTGTCACATAAAATACCTTAATGTCGTTATGTTATATCAACACGTGATGCTAAGAGTCAACAGCAACCAATTAATCATAATAATAATAAAATAAAGGTTGAATGTCCTGAGACGGGATTGGCTAAAGTGAAATTCATCTGTCTGGTCCATGCTGAGACAGTATAGAGTGCACACACACATACACACACCCACACGCACCCACACCTCCCATCACCGGCTGGATCAGCAAAAACAACACTTGGAGAACAGTTAACACGCATCTTTTTTCGCAGCTACACCCAACACCGGAGGTCCACCGGCTTTCATTAGGCTAAAGTGAGTCACTGAGCGGAGATAAAATATACATATTACAACATTTCTCCTTCCAGATCGACAACACACACACATGTACACATCATCCTGTTAGCCACCCCCACTTCCATGCAATCAGAAGCTCAGAATAGGAAGGAGGGAGAGGAAGCGGCCCTGCGTTCACAGGCTGGGAACAAGGAGAAGGAAAAACAGCCGGAACCTGGAATTTACGGAGGAAAAAACAACAGCTCTCCAAAAATACCACAGGACCATCAGAAATATCATTAGTCTCATCCTCCAGCTCACAACAGTTTTTCCTCACATACTTCCTTCGTCTCATCCTCTGCACCTCAAGACTGCTGCAAATAACTGCAGGGAAAAAAAAACAGCTAAACAAAGCAAAATCACTGGTGAATGGAGCTGCTGATGAGCAGGCAGCACCTCGCTGAGGGCTCTGCCACCAGGGTGGGGACGGCTGAGAGGCGCATTTCAGACGGCCAGCTGTCTTTTCTGTGGAGGTGCATCATCTCCTTGGCTGGTGTAAGTCAGGAAGGGCGACTCTGCAGTTTAATTCCGCCATCCACCAAAGCGAGAGCCGCAGGCTCGCTTCTTCTGCAACGTGTGACTGATTTTGGGTTTGATTGGAGACTTGAGTACGTGGACCTGCTGAATGTAAGCTGATGAAGGTCGTTCACTCTCCCTTCAGCAGATATAACTGAACCAGGTTGTCACAGATGCAGAGGACGGTATAGTGACAGAGTCTTTCACAACAGAGCCTTGAGAGGTGGGGTTCACTGACCCTGTGGTCATTTCCTCTGACCTGTCCTTCCTAACTGATTCAATTTCCAGGCCAACGGCCTCCTATTAGGGTCTTCTAATAGATCCATTACCTCTTTTTAAATATCTCATTCTTTAGTCTCCACCAGAAGGGCATTTTTTTTTCTGCAATCTCAGTTTTGGAAATCTAGGCACATGTGATGTCGGTTAAAGGCAAATTCCGCGCCTTCATGCTGGACTCCAGCTGTAGCCAGTTAACCTCTTAGTGACACCATCGTCTGTTAAACTCAGCAGGATGTAGGCTCTAGATGTGGTCTTGCAAGACATCAGGATAACTGAGTCATCTGTGATTTATTTGACCTAAATTACAACATTCAGGAACACGCTTTCGTCTGACATACAGGACGAGTAATGAGCCCTTTATACAGTAGAGCACGGTAACGGCCATAAACACACCTGGTTTCTGTTCCAGTGCTCTGCATTCATTTTACCTTCCATTTAGCTTCTCTGTACCTCTATAACAGGCTCGTTTTGCCTTTTTTGTCCCACTATAACCACTTCAGTTCACTGCTCCATCCCACTGAACTCTAACCTTGGGCCCCTGTCTCACTACAACTGGAGCCTTTTCTGTCCCAGTATAACCAGCATGTGCTGCCACAGCTCTGGTATAAACAGACAGGGGAACAGTGTTCGGCAGAGCTGCAGAGAGATAACAGCAACAAACAGCGACCACCACGTCAGAACCTGTTCGCTACCTGCAGAGCAACTCGCAACCGTTTCTTTTTATAGCCGCTAACCTTTCCCCCGCTACCTGAAGTACAAACGTGACAAGCCCGTCCATGTCAGGCTCCAGGCTGACGGCCAGAGCTGACATTCAACAGGGGAGCCGGCGTGACAGCCGACGCAGGTCTGCTCCTCACAGCTTCACCGCGGAGGGCTTGGCGTCCCTCTGCAGGAGCTCCAGCGTGCAGGAAGGCAAGAAAGAGCACGCGAGTGTACATGTACATGTGTACATGTAAACACGCTATGACTTCTGAGGCCATTTGCAGTTGATTTGGCTTCATACAGGTGCTCATGTGACCGACTGATTGAGTTTGACAAAACTCTACATGGAGAAACTGCGTCCTTTGGCCGCGCTGGACGATTGCAGAATGTGGCAGGAGGCCATGTGTATCACTTCCAAATCAAGACAAGTCAAACAACATGAAGCACCTTTGGAAATCCGGATCATTCCATTACGTTCTTGAGCACCACCAGGCCCGTTTTTTTTAACGCCCTGGTGCGCAGTAAGCATTCATAAAAACATGCCTGTGGATAATCTTTCATTAGGATAAACATCAGCGATGAAAACATGTTTATGGGCAGTCGGTTTTTATTTGCTGCGGCTCTTTTCTCACTTGTAAAACTGCTTAATCTCCAGTTTGCTTGGATAAACTGCGGCGATTTAAACGTTCTCCTTGCTTTCTGGCTCGGAGAATCAACGACGGGCAGATGCTGATGCGGCAGCTCCCGTGGCTGCGCCAGCCCGCTCGTGCGCTGGCCTAGTGGCGTCTCCATCTGCGGCAGACTCTGTTTGTTAGTTTTACCATCTGACATTTTCCCAACGCGAGGCCTTATTCAAACAAGCCCGCTCCCAGCACGCCGCTCTAATCACAAACTCCTCTTTTTAAGTCAAATACGAGTGGATCGCCTGTCACACCGGCAGCCAGCAGGCAGTTTGTAGGTATGGCGTTACAGATGTGAACACACACGTGCACTTGTGTGTGTGTGTGTGTGTGTGTGTGTATATCGGCCCCGCAGAGAGCGTTATTACAAAGAGCCAATGGGAGCGAAGGACCACACTCAAACACATCCTGTTTGACTTGACCTCGGAGGATATTCTCTTTTCCCAAGCAAACAAACCACCGAGGTTTTTTTGGATCGTACCAACGTTGGAGGGGAAGGGGGGGGAGCCCGGGGACGTCTCTGCTGGGGGAGTCAGCCAGTTTCTGCAAAGTTATCACTTTGTCAAACAGGTTCAAAGGCTGATGTGTTAAATGTTGTATGTTCTGATAAATACATTCATATTTTCAATCAACATTTTTGAGTTCCCAACAAATGTGTGCATGTGTTAAAGTCATACATGTCCAACCAAGTAAAAACAATAATTTCCCATCTTAGAACAATTTAGAGATTTTTTTGACTTTTGTCAAGTGACCCTAAATAAAAGTGTCATTAAATTTTCCCTGTATGAGCCAAAACATCTGACTTGTTGGAGTTTAGTGTTTGTTTTCCTTTTCATATTATGTGAAAACGAAATAAAAAAGCATTTGATTAATCCATTATTAAGTTAAGTCAGCCCAGCCTACTCCCTTGATTCTCCCTCTGCCATGTTTTCCTCAACCAACTGTGGGCCAGCTTGGGCTACTGGGATTAATACTGCCAAATGACACTAATCTCATTGTGGTTAGGGCTTTGGAGAGGCCTCGTACACCCACTTCACTCTCACTGCTGAACACCCACAGTTGTGGCACGGGTCTGGGACATTCAGGCTCAAAGTGGGATTTTCTTCCCAGTGGACTGACTCAATCCACTGTTAAAGGATACGAATGAAGACAAGAGATCACAAACTAAACAGAAAAACAAGTGGCTGTCTGTAGTGAGGGACGTTATCTCCCCCCTACCAGGAAGGTTCTTTCGTGGTGGATATTTGGAGCTTTTATCAACTCCACATCACTAAATTTAGCCCACAGTGTATAGCCTGTGTTTCCATGGCTACATGAGTTGAAGAGCGGAGACAGCAGTGAATTTATACAATCTACGTACACACTGACATCATGTCAGTAATAGCAGCATGTGCGTCTTATTTCTTAATAATTCCCAGCTGGGTCCCATAATGTCACCGACATAATGGGTCCAATTTTCCAGGGTTTCTCCAAATTCCTCACTCATTAACCAATTTTCAGGAAAACATATATTTTCATATATATATATATTTTTTTTTTTTCATATATATATATATATTATATTTGTTCATTTAACTGAAACATTAGTCACATGACACAAATGTTGATGCAGAGTTGAAAGAACTCAACCGGTGTTTGAACGCAACATTACAGCATCCAGAGTAGATGAAAGCAGCCCAGACACCGTTCCTCCGTGTTTCCTTGTCTGCATAATCGAATGATTCAACTCACATACTGGAAACAACAGATTTGTCTTTATGGTTTTGGTAACAGCCGTTAAAAACAGCCACGATCACAGTGCCTGCATACTCGTCAAAAGGCCAGGTCGGTGCAGATGCACTGCTGTTTGCAGTAAACACCTGAAAGTCCAAGAAAAGAAAGTCTTCCAACACAAAGCACGGGCGAGGACATGGCGTGGCAGAGCAGAGGATATTTCGCTCCAGTGAAATGTCAATATGACGCTGACATTACCGTATCAGCCACCTCAGTGTGTTTAATGACCTAGCATAGCTTTCCTTCACCTGCAAGTGGAGCAAATGACGGCTCCCACGCTCCTGAAGAGCTGCTCTAACTGCCACCTCTGTGGCCTCAACCGCTGACATCACTTTTCAACCTGCCACCTCGCACCGGCCCTCCCTTTCGCTTAAATCGTGATTCAGTCCAGCTGGACTTCAAACATAAGGAGAGCAAATACAGATGGACAATAAAGGTGTCGCCGTGACAGGATCAACAGGTTCAGATCCATCTGCCGCCACATAACGGTCAGGTCAAAGGCAGAAATCACCTGCACATGCTCGGTTTGGGATTTTTGCATTTCTTTTGAGTGAAATATCCCTTTAAAACTAGAATCGCAATTTAGCTGAAGGCAAATATTAATCATGTCATGTACTTCCCAGTTTTTTTAACTACATAATGCATCATTAAAGAATGGTACATTTAAAAAACTCTTCTTCTCTTCTTACTGTTTTATTGCCGTCTCGCTCCTTTCCTCATCATCTTGATAAAGCGCATGTGTAAATATATTTGAAAGCATATTCACTTGCAAGGTTTTTGCTCGTGTCATTCTAGGCTGCACGTGTTCGTTAGCTTTCACACTTCAGGTAACTCATAAAAGGCTCAAAATGATGAACGCCAGCCTGACGTCACACTCAAATAATGTAGCAACATTTTCGCACATTCCATCCACAACAATAGAAATTCTTGTGTCCGCTCTCCGGCCGATTGACCTGTTTACGCTTCCTTGTCAGAAGATCGCTGTTTATTCATGAAAACTATCCCAGAATGGTGAGAACAGGAACTGCGGCTCAGTCGCGTTCCTCCATAACCCACAAACGTTCGCAGAGGCATCCATCAAACACGCCTAACGGTCCGACAGCTACCCACAAATGTGCATTTTTGTCATCCGAATGGGCTGCGGGGGGGGGGGGACAGGAATGGAGCTGGGTAAAGGCCTGGACTGATCTGGTCAACGGGTTACTGCTGCTTTGCCTCCGGTTTGTGGAATGGTATGGGTCCAGACATCATCGGTATGAGCCACACCAAGCAGCTGCTTTCGCTGTAGCCTCCAGCTGTTCTCGGGCATCGTGTAATAATACAATGCTTTTTCAGCGGGACATGTTATAAATAAGACCACAAAAGCGTGTGGTGACAGCAGTCCTGCTCTTTCTGTGCAAATGAGGGTGCTGAGAGAGAGAAGGTTGTTTTTTTTTTTAACTTTAACTTTTATGCAGTTCATAAAGTAATCCAAAATCCAGCGAGCAAAGAATGAAAAAAGTCTTCCGACAGCGTTATGATAGCACACATGTGCTTTAATAAAGCTGCGTGTAAAAGAACATGTGGCTCACATGTCATTCAATCCAGATAATTTTGTGTTATCGGTTGTGCTCACCTGTTAAACACACTCATAGTCTCATTTTTATGACCGTTCCCTGGTAGCCCATACTGGACACACACAGCCATAAAGGCAGATAAGGCTGATATTGACCGTCAAAAGCGATCAGCAGCAGGGAGTTACAACTCATTTCTCCTGGCTATGATTTCAAATCCAGGAGGGCCCAGAGGAAGGATGCTGCTAAATTAAACAAACTGAGGAGACCACACTTAAGCAGCTATATTAGAGAGATCCAAACCTTCAAAAGATGCCCTCCCAAATATACCAGAAGCATTGTTGAGTCAACAAGTAGCAGAACAGCAGCCGAGTGCACGTGGACGCTGAAAGGAGCTGCATAAAGCCTCGCCATTGTGTCTCTGTTGACCCATTGGAGAAACAACAGGTGTGTCAATATGAGCAGCGTTCGACCAATCCTCCGTGTCTGGCTCTTATAAACACTGAATAAATATAGCTGCTTTCCACTTTCAGTGCACGGCTACTGTAGGAAAACAGATGGAACGCAAACACTCAAGGTCAAGGGAGCAACACCAATCACGTTAACCACTCAGGCATAACCAATCGCATTAGAACCACAGTCAGTGGACTAGTTCAGATTAATAACCGTCCTTTTTCTGTTTTGAAACAGTTTCCAACGGACGCCCAGCGCATCCTCTCAGTCAGAGTTGATTAAATACATCACAGCGCGATAAATAACAACATCCGTGTGGGTGTTGTTGCGGGATTACACAAGTTCTATCGCACAAACGCACGGCGGGATGCCAAACAGACTTCAGATGAACAGGTTGGAGAGAAACTGGCTCGCTCCCTCCGCCAACAGACGATACAAAACGGTGCGTCGGGCTGCCAGTCTCCCACCAGATGGTAAATGAGAGAGACACGGGTGATCGAGTAACCAACACAACCAATCAGATTACCAGAAAACAACCTGTACATATGGGGGGCAGAGATGGGAGGCCAATTTTCTTCTCTGCATTTGATGAAGGAATACTTTGTTTGGTGACAATTCCCTGTCCGTATTAATTCATCTAATGAGATGAAAGCGCATTTTTACATGTGTAAAGTTAAAAACTGATCAAAGATGGGGATAAATACCAGTTTATACTAGAAATGTGACATCATGTCTGCTGATTTCGGGTCATCCCATTTATTATTTTATCTGGGGAGCACAGGCCATTCTCATTCCAACCAGGGAAATAAAACCATTTTACGGATGTAGATGACTGTGTGAGAGACGCGCGCACACACACACACACACACACACACACACACACACACACACACACACGCACAGAGGGCGCATTTGCATACAGCTGAATAATTAAATGTTCCCGTCCCGCACATTACACCCGCATGAGGGCGAGAAAGGACACGCGCCGCAACAATAGGAGGCACGCTGCCGCTAAACCGTGAAAAGCATGGGTGGGCATGGAGGGGCGCACGCCACCGATACGATGAAATACACACCCAAAATAACGTGGTGGGGGGGTGGGAAACTGGGAGTTTGGACACAATGTGGAGATACATTATCATTGCGTTTAAGGAATTTATGCGCTTCTAATGACGTTAAAAGACACCCTGCATTCAATTTATTTAGATGCAAAGGTTTGGCTTTTTGTGCACGCTGTAGGTGTTCATCGTGCATCTGGAACACTGACAAAGGCTGCTGTTTTTGGTTTGTTTATATTCATTTTTATACAATTTTGCGCGTCATTGGTTCTAACACAGCCCGTCCGGATAAAGTCAGGAATAAAACAGTGCGCATGGCCCCTGACGACGTGAAAAGGGCCAATTAGGCGTGCAACTGAGAGTAACCGAGGGGTACAAGAGCACAAGGAGAAAGAACAATTAAATTCCTGCTTTCTATCTCTAAAGTTTTGGCTGTGTTTCATTGTCCAGACTGTCACCAGTTCGGCGCATTGTGCGCTAAAAATAAGTCAACAGATGTTAGAGCTTGTTAATAATCGCCCAGTATCCATGGTGGTCAGTCAGCGCAGTGCCAGTGGGTATTAAATCTGGATAATTGTTGGGTTGGAAGAGAAGGGGGTTGAATATGTAGAGGGGGCGGCGTCAGCGGAGTGACTGACGGTTTATGTAATGAGCAGCGGAGTGTATATATCTGGGAGGAGACACGCTGAGGTTCATTCAGGAGTAATAAGGCGAGTGGTGAACATCCGTGGCGCACTGACGCACCAGGTTCAGCACCAAAACAAGCTCCGAGCTGCGCGCACGTACCGGGAAGACCATTGTGGAGTACAGTACCATGCACGGAAAGGACGCCGGCTGAGAGAAAGGAAGCGAGTCTGTGGATATTGGTCTTCTCCTCACCTTTGGATAACTTGGAAATTGGAACCGCTTTGACGCACGCTTTTTGACGCACGCCACACAAGGAGCTACTTGAGA
This sequence comes from Pao palembangensis, assembly GCA_015343265.1. Classification (NCBI taxonomy): domain Eukaryota; kingdom Metazoa; phylum Chordata; class Actinopteri; order Tetraodontiformes; family Tetraodontidae; genus Pao; species Pao palembangensis. The sequence goes on along the minus strand of CM027097.1, from coordinate 6,747,469 downwards.
GCTCCCCCGGAGTGGAAAAAAAGGATTTATACGTGTTTTGTTTTTGATTTTTCTGTTGTTGTTGTTTTTTTTTTTTTTTTTCCTTGGTTAATTTATTTTGGAGCAGGGAGGTTTTGCTCGTTTGGTGACGCGGCTGCCCTGAAGAAGCAGCAAGGATGGCAGCTTGGATCACCTTTACCATCGCATTCAGCACCACGTTGATATCACAGGTATGGAGAAGGAGAAGACATCTGCCCCTGTGGTCCCAGCGCCAACATGGAGAGCCACGTCTTTCTTTTGAAAAATAAAAACAAAAAGAATTAGCTGTACATAACCGCGTCGGTCCTAAACCGTCTTTCCTTCTCTTTTAGGTGTTGGGATCCGGCGTTTTTGAGCTCAATCTACACGAATTTAAAAACCACAAAGGTTTGCTGGCAAACGGAAACGCATGCAAACCCCAGTGCAGGACTTATTTTAGGATCTGCTTGAAGAATTACCAGGCTGTAGTTTCGCCAGGTGACTGCATCTTTGGGAGTACAACAACAACAGTGCTGGGCACGAACTCGTTCAGCGCCACGGACAGCGGCGCTTCACCCATCCAGATACCTTTCAACTTCGGATGGCCGGTAAGATCGCGAAGCGGCGCGCACACTTGAGTTCTTTTATTCCAGTGAGCGTTATTGTGACGTCTCAGGTCCGCTGGTGTGCGCTTTTGTGAGCGCACCCGTTCCTGGCCAACGCGTCTAATCCATATCATTAGGTAACAGTGTTGACAAACTGGCTGGACTACGACGTCGCTCAGTTCGAAACTGAGAAGAGTCTAACGCACATATATGCACCAAACTGCACCAGCTTCTGTAAACAACCGCCACTAAAACACATGAGAGCAAACCAGCGTAAAGAAGCTTTAATGCGAGCTGTGTGGAAAGTGGGATGTCAATTAACTGAGTGTGTTTTCTCCACAGGGGTCGTTTTCATTAATAATTGAAGCCTGGCATTTACCTTATGAAAATCTACCTGTAGGTAAGTGCAGCCATTTTTTACCACAGGAGGGAGCTCTGTCTGTACGTTTAAGACACGACGCTCTCCAAGTTCCCCCGTTTTACACCCATGCATACTAAGAAAATAACCAAACAAAAAACAAACAAACTAAAATGAGTCACGCGTTTCTCTCCTTTTTTAAAATCCGTTTTCGATTTAACTCATTTTCACGCCTGTTCTGCTCTTGATCTGAACTTCAGAACACCTTTTTCATTCTTATACCCAATACAATTGAACTTCCCCTGATTTATTTTTGGCGTGGGAAAGAGCTGTGGTCTTTGGTGAGAATACGCGGTGCCTGCCAAATCCCCCTGACTACATTTTCCTGTATTTTACACCTTACTCTGTTCCGCCCTTTGGAAGTGGAGACTGCCCTGGGAATGTTTTTTTTTTTGTTTGTTTTTTTTGTTTTTTTTGCTGACGGAAAGAGAGAAAGAAAGAGGAAATCACAACCAGAGTTTACTTTTCATCAATATGATGTGATAATAGTTGTGGCTATAAAATCATCCAATTAGGTAAACAATTATCCTGTAATTTAGTCACACTGACTTCCTCCTTCTGCGTTTATGTTTCATCTTTCAGACTCGAACAACCAGGATTTACTGATAAGCTTATTTGCCATCCGGAGCCAGCTGGCTGTAGGAACCGACTGGGCACAGGACGCGCTGACGGTAAAGCAGACTGAGCTCAGATATTCTTACCGCTTCATCTGCAACGAGAGCTACTACGGAGAGAGCTGCTCCAAAAAATGTACGCCCAGGGACGACCGATTCGGCCACTACACCTGCAACCGCGACGGGCAGCTCTCCTGCCTGCCGGGATGGAAGGGCAAATACTGCGAAGAACGTAAGCACCCTTGAATTTTCTGCTCTGCTCTAGTCATCCAGAGGCTCAGCCAGATGTCTGCAAATGGCAGTTTGAGCAGATTGAGTTTATAGTGTAACTGCATTTAGCATCAGGGTATAGTCCCTATGGTGAAAAGAATGTATGAGGACCCAGAAGTTCATAGGTCACAGAATGAAAAAAAGAGTGCAACGAGCATCCGCGTTTTTGGTGTGGAACTAAGCGACGGTGCAGCTCTCCTGCAGGGCTAGCCTGGTGCCCTTTGGATCTACAGCACCAAGGGCCCTTTTCACTCAAACACATTAATCAAAGAGCAGTTTAAAAAGAGGCACCAGGAGAGTAATAGTTACCATGTGCTGGATATGTGACCACATGTGATACAGCCTATCTGTCATCCGTATCACTCTGGGCGCTGAGAGAGAAACTGGCATGTGCTATTTTAACAGTGGAGCCAAATTCTAACCAGGTGGGGTCACGTGTTGCAATTACACATGCATCAATCATCCCTGACTATTGAAAATATACACTAGAACGATAGATTAGGCATCTTTCAGACACTATAATTTCCGCTCTGGCTTCCTCTGCCCCTGTGTCGTTGATTTAAACAGTCCCGGCCACTTGTAGACCACATTTCTGATGTCTTTCTCTAAAATAAGTATTATCAAGTAGCAACTAGTCGGAAAGTTGTTAGATCCGTCTATATAAAAGTTGTGGATAAATTTAACCCAGTATGGGAGGTAATTTTGACATGACAGGTTTTTTAAAGCATAAAGATTTAACTTCAGTCAAACACAGATCCCGTTTTAACTCGTCACAGGTGTTTGCATACCTGGAATTTCAGGTTAGTTTTGTCGCGGGTTAAATTAGACCCGTGTTTGTGTAGGAAAAATATCGCGTTTCCTCACGCACCCTCATTAAGCACCGTGCAGCGCGTGCCCGGTAACTTAATCTGCGAGCGGTGGGGTGCCGGCAGCACGCGCCAAGGTTAATCGCGGCACGATTATCCGCCACGCGCTGTCGACGCGGAGTCCCTGGCCATTGTTGGGCGCGCGGCAGTGGCAGCTGCAAATATGGTGGCGGCAGACCGCAAACAACAATAGTGACAGCTGTCTGCTATTGAGAGCGAGCATCTGCTCCGGACTAAACCGGCCGCTTACCGGCCGCAGCCTCTAATGTTGTCCCGCTGAAATCAGTGTCATGTAAGACCGGGGCACTTACGGAAAGACAAACAAAACCCTTAACCGATTTTTTTTTTTTTTTAATTCCCCCTTCCATCCTCCATGACAGCTGGGGGTGTGGCGGACAGGTTTAGATCTGTGTGAAAGAAAGATCCGCGTGGCCTTAATGAGCGGTGAATGAAATATTATAAAGTGTGGGTTATAAATCTATTCTTTTTCATTTCTTTTTTAGCAATCTGTCTGGAAGGCTGCAGCGAGAGGAACGGAAACTGCTCCAAACCTGGAGAGTGTGTGTGAGTGTTAGAAGTACTTTAAGTAAATGTGCAAAATTAAATGTCAACGCACAGCTATAATCTGTATCTAATCCATGTATGATTTAAAAAAAAATGCACTGTTATATTGGATTATGGCTAAAGTGTCTTCGGTGCCCCATGGTTACTCACCAGTGGGCATAATTCCCACACATCACTGTGAGAAATTCCTCCCTGAATCCTATTTTGCCCTCATTTTAGATGCAAATCCATCACAGCCAAATCAGACCAAAATTGAGGTTAAACTCGTTAGATTGATACCCAACACCACAAAGCTGCGTTCAAGCTTTTGCCTGATCATGGAAAATATGCACCATTTTTAGCATTTACAGCATCTATGACACACGTTAAGAACAACTAAAAAAGCCAACGGTTTCCCTCCTGCTGTAGGTGCAGAAAAGGCTGGCAGGGCATGTTCTGCGACGAGTGTGAAAAGCACCCGTCCTGTAAACACGGTACCTGCGAGCGGCCGTGGCAGTGTAACTGCCAGGAGGGCTGGGGCGGCCTGTTATGTGACCAAGGTACAAACCCTTTTTTTCTCCCCCAATTTAAACGCTTTACGAAATGAAGTTTCCTCATTTTTAATTCGAGCTTCCTCTCCTGTTTCCCAGATCTCAACTTCTGCACACATCATCACCCCTGTTTAAACGGCGCCACCTGCATGAACACAGGACAGGGCAGCTACACATGCACGTGCCTGCCCGGTTTTACTGGGGTCAGCTGTGAGCTGGAGATGCAAGAGTGTGACAGCAACCCCTGCAGGAACGGAGGCATATGCACAGTGAGTTGGAAACAGATGCAGTCAAATATTAATATTGACATCTATTTCCGCCGCCTCTCCGCCAAGTAACTTTTGTCCTCTCTCGCTCTTATTTCTCCAGAATCTTGAAACCGGCTACACGTGTACATGTCCCCAAGGTTTCGAGGGCTCCCACTGTGAACACAGCCTGCTGACCTGTGCAGACTCTCCCTGTTTCCATGGAGGCAAGTGCTGGGAAAAGGACAATGGCCGCAGCTACATGTGCAAGTGTCCCCACGGCTACACAGGGCTCAACTGTGAAAAGAGAGTGGACAAGTGCACGTCGCTTCCCTGTGCTAATGGTACGGCCTTCCTCTCCTCTTTGACCCCCTCCCACCCCCCTTTCTTGAACTTCCCCTCGCTTCTTTTCCCCCTTTCGAATTCTTGCAACTGGAAGCAGTGAGAAACAACAGGAATTGGTGGGAACTTGGTGTCTATTGTCCTACATATAAACACTCAGCAGCTCGTAGCCGCAGCTTGTAAATGCGTCCACGGTTTGCTGCAGTTGTTGATGAAAGAGGACAAATATCCAACACGGCTCAGTTTCTGTCGTAAACGTAAACACACAAGGGTTTTGTGTTGGCCCCTGTTTACAACAATACACAAGGCTGCAGTCACACTCTGGATTTAATAGTGATGACTGAAATGTTTTATTGATCTGTTAGCATGCTAACTTCTTTTTTTTCTGCTTCGGAAATGAATAGCTTGAATGTTGCAGTCTGTTTTGTTGCGCAAAGTTAGCTATATTTGTTGAAAATGCAAAACTGAGGCTTATAAAGGGAAAAATGTCTTTGCTGTTTACACTAACATCTCTCTCCTTTCCTGCAGGGGGCCTGTGTCTGATCCACAGTGGCATGCGGATGTGCAGCTGTCGCGCAGGATTCACCGGCCAGCGGTGTGAAATCAACATCAACGAGTGCGCCGGCAATCCCTGCCTCAACAGTGGCACCTGCCAGGACAGAATCAACGACTACAAATGCGTCTGTCCCGCTGGCTATGGTGGACGCAACTGCGACAGAATCCTAGACGAGTGCTCCGCCCGCCCCTGCCTTAACGGGGGTCGCTGCACCGGTGGAGGTGGTCCAGGCAGACCTCCGGCGACCTGCACCTGCGCAGTAGGCTTCACCGGACCTCAGTGCGAGTTTTTCGCTGCTGTCACCTCTCCCGTGACCAAGGAGAGAGAGACTCAAAAAGGTTTCCAGTGGGTGGCGGTGTCTCTGGCTGTGGGGCTGGTGGCGCTGTTGGTGCTGCTGTGCATGGTGGGCTTGGCTCTGAGGCACATCCACAGACAGGCCCAAAGAGAGCGGGCAGAAACGGAGACCATGAACAACTTGTCCAACGTCCAGAGGGACAACCTGATCCCAGCGTCCCTGCTGAAGAACACCAACCAGAAAGTCAGTCTGGAAGTCGACTGCGACATGGAGAAATCGAACTTTATCCACAAAAACTATCACTTGGACCCTTACAACTCCAAATCAAAGGAGTTCAAGGACGAAAAGTCGCAAGAGGATAAAAGTCTAATTCATGACAAGTGTTTAGAAGACAAAATGCCCTTGAATCGAATGTACAGGTAAGAGGAATCAAGTTGCTTAAGTTGCTTATGCCAAACTGGAAATATTCACCATGCATCAGAAGACTGGGGAATGTTTGTAAATCTGCTTTTTTTTTTAATTTTTTTTTAGGGCCAATGCAGTTTAATTGCAGTTGAATGGTTTTATATACACATCTGACAAATGCTCAGCTACATGTCGGCCACCATCGCCTCGGCTGTACATGTGCACGCCTGACTCTGGCTTGTGCTTCTGGTTTGCGCTAACGCTGTACATGATTTGTGTTTGCAGCGAAAAGCCAGAGTGCAGGATATCAACGATATGCTCCTCAAGAGACTCCATGTACCAGTCGGTATTTGTTATAGCGGAGGAAAGGAGGGAATGCGTCATAGCAACCGAGGTAAGCCAAAAATGCAGATCCTCCATTTGAAACGTGTCACGTTGTCTCAAGCGAGCTATGTATCACTAGCACACCAACATTCAAGACAGCGGACGATATGAGGCTGTAGAATGGACTGTGTAGCGGTTCAGGGACGTTAAGGAGTGAAACCCAGTGTTTCCATCAGTGACGCTGGCTGTTCTTTATTCCGACCACGCGATAGCCCAGAATACGATCTTCTCCTCGCACAAGTTTGGCTCGGCTAGGTCTCGAAGGCGCTATGCTTTACTGCTTTGGCGTTTGAAGGAATTTTTACAATCTTCATATCCAAAGAAAACACTGAAGCTAACACCAGAGAGTATTACCAATTATGGTTTTGAAAATAGTTGTGCAAACAGTCAGAGTGCTCAGTCTGAGGTAGTTCTGCTGCAATTCCTCACTCTCTTTTCTGTCCCCGACAGGTATAAACTGTGAGGGAAATAGAAGAACAGAGGAAAACAGACATAATCGAGGCAGAATGTCACATTCTGGATTGTTTACAAAATTCTGAGAAGAGACGGGAGATTGTTTAAAGACGTCCACTGCTGCTCTGGAACACTTGAGAACTGGACGGGGCAGAGACCTCTGCTCTGCAAGGACAACAACAAAAAAGGAAACTTTATGTCGACCGAGTGTTTGTATGCAAAAACCTGTACAGTGAAGGACCTCTGCGGTTGTGACGCTTGATAAGGTGTAAAGAGCACTGGTGAAATTTGTAATCTCGGCCATGCTGGACAGAAGACGGTGTTGGTGGCTAATCATCGGTCGTCCCATGACCTGACCTGTCCTTAAGCGAAAATCATGATGACTTTGACAGCCAACCAATCAGTTGAAAACACAAAAAACAAGGTGCCTGGGATATGACCCCTTCACACACACCCTCCTGCCACCTTCCCCTGCTATGCAAGATGCAGGTCCAAGCGACGACCGTCGACCACCGTCGCAACCTGGCCTCGCCAACGCCGAGAGTTCTGAATGTCCCAAACCAATCTTCAACTGTCAATCAATGTGAGCTCGACCGGGTGGACTTTTCCGTGCAACGCTGAAGATTGTATGCAGCCCAAATTCACTGAGAAGCCTTAAAGTGAGAGGGTGGGGTGCTCTCATTTGTGCCCACGCCTCTTTATTTTGGATCGTTTGCACTACGGGACTAAATCGGGGAGATCACTTTTTAATCAATATGGGCTTGAAAAGGAAAAAAAACCCCACGAGAGCGCGATAGCCGGTGCTGTGCCAGCGAGAGCCAAGGAAAAGAAATAAGTTGCATAAAAAAAGCTTATTTTTAATGCAACACAACTGAGAAAAACAAAGAGACTCCAAACCAGGAGAAGAGACTGTCACACCACTGCCTGCCTATAATAGATTTTCGAACCAATAATGTAATTTTTAAAAATGATTACTTCCAGAGTTTAATTTAAGGATGACACACTGCTCTTTATATGTTTTATAATATTATTTTGTATATAATGCATATTTATAAGGACCAAACTTCTGAAGAATAAAACTTCCTGGACAACTGTTTTTAATTTGAAGTCAGTAAATAGAAGAAAAAAGGCTGAAAGTTATTTTTGAGATTGTCTTTAAATAATGAAAAGAAGTACAAACGTCCGTCAGATGAGTGTTGCTTTTTATTCGGTGGGAGATTTCACACCTGGGTTCAATCATAAAGAGCTTCGGGAGGATGAGATCCAGCTGCTCTTTTACGTTCGCACATCGTACGTAACGTCAGAAAACAACCGCAGCATCCTCACGTTCAGTAATTCTAGGAAACGCCTCTGGCCCCCCCCACCTCACTCACCCGTCCCTCGCTCCCTCTCTCAAATTGGCTTGAAATTCAAATCCATTTCCACAGACACCACCCCCCTCACGCTGGAAATGGCGAAACAAAGCCAGGCACTGGGGGGGGGGGGGGCTCCCCGCGCTCCCCCACCCAACCCCAGCTCTCATAACGTGCACACACGCACACACACAATCAGCCAACCAAACAGATGCCGCTGGGTTTGGTGGTGGTGGGAGGGGGGGGGGGATGTGGTGCCATAAAAACAGCAGCATATGCCAGGCCTCTCGTCTTGCACACAGACCCCCCTCCCACAAAAACACAGAAAAAAAAACCAAAAAAAAAAACCATGAGAGCACTTACAGGCTCACAAACAGCCTCACTCGCCTTCAGGGTTAACAGCAGCATTTCGCTGGTTTCACACAGTCGTGCAAAGAACTGAGAGGAGTGGGCCTGGCACCGGAGGGAGGGGGGACCAGATGGGAGCTGGTTGAGCTGCTTTGAATCCACAGAAATAAGAAAAATAAAGCGATAAAGTGGTGAGTGAGTCTGGGTAATTCTGGGCGTTTAAGAAGTCATTTGAACGGAAAGGTTTTTTTAACCTGGGTACTTTTCACAATCAGGTACTGGGAATACTGGAATATTACAGCTTAGAGTTAGCCCATTATTAGATAAAAATTTTGATACAATCTTAGATCTTTGAGTTCAAATTTCTGAGGAATTCTAAGAGAAAATCAAACTCCTGTGGACAAATGTTCACAAGTGGCCCTAGTCATGTTTGACAGGTAAAATATCACATTTAATAAATATAATACGCACAAAACACCTGAATGTCATTTCATCTCAGCCACATTTTCTCAGAGCTTCCAACGTGTTATCTTTGCCTCATTCTACTCTGGCCACTTAATTATTCAACAGGCCCAATCAGCAGCAATCAGCTGAGCGATCTGGGCTTTTTCCCTCGGCTCATATCCTGTTCACCCCGGTGACCCGGGCATCCTTCTCTGATGTTGATGTGTGTGCATCTAAGGGAAAAAAAACAAGTTTGGGAAAAAGGAGTTTCCGACGGGACTGAAAAAAAACTGGCTTTATCAGAAAAATGAATCATTTAACCCCATCATCGCCACCAGGCCTGAGAACGATGAAGAGTTCCTTCCCTCTGCCGTCACTCACACACACACACACATCTATGTGCAGACACAAACCCTGACTCACGCTGAAACACAGCAGCGAGCACAAGTTGGACCTCCGCAGCCTTCTCACTGTGTTATGATCACAGCATCCTGTTTGTGACCCTGTGACATCACTTCCTGTTTCCTCAGCGCTCCGAGAAAAAAAGGTACAACGCACTAGCAGCTTTTGTCACGCGTCGCTCCGGCTCAGGCTGACTGTGTCGGACTTTCGAGGAGCGGAATGCACACACGCAAACCAACACGCACACACACCTGAGTATACGGGACGCAACATAGAGATGTCACGAATGAGATCTGAAACTGCAAATTGACTTTTGATTTGAATTTCAATTTAGAATTTCCTAAAGCGGAACAGTACAGACCTGTTATCTGCCTCCCCTTCCTTGTCACTGCAACCCAGCTTCAGGCTGACCTGACCTACTAAGAGCACTCAATCACATCACACTCAAAACAGAAAAAAAAACCTGAGCGGCGCCTGCAGCGAGCACTGGAGAAGCGTGCACAAATATTCACACAAATTACTATTTATGCATGACATTTGAATGATTACCCTTAAAAAAATTACAGTAAAATCAGTAAAACTGACCAGACCGCTTCATATTACTAAATCAACACAAACTGGATCACGTAGAGAATTATGCTTCAGATTTCTAAAGAGCTGCTGCAGTTGTGCAGCCTGTTATTATGGCAGATAATGCCAGCTATTTATAGATAATCTATTGAGCACAGATGAGTCTCTGCTGCTGCTGCGGCCTGGTATCCAGCAGGAACGTTGGGAGTTTTCCGACATTCCCGCTGGGCGGCCAGGTTATCTACGAACAACTGGGGCCTGTGGGAATCGTCCACCCTGTCTGTGTTTGTTTGGTGTGAAAGAATTATGTGCTTTTTGACAAAAGGGAACAGCTGACCTGTTAATAACAACCCAGGCTGTGTGTCAACACCAAGCACAACAAAAACTATCATGTAAGGGTTGACTTTCTCCATTTTTCCAGCAAGCTGAAGAGTCTGGAACAATGGCCTGGTGACAGTGATGTTTAGGATGCTTGAATTACGAGACTACATGATATTTTCCACTGTTCTAGTTCAGTTTATCGGTCATATATGACACCTCATTAATATTTTGCGGATGTGCACGTCAAATGTGTTTATTTAATTATCCCATTTTTACATCGACTAGCATTTTTACTGTACATTATTTGGTGTTTGTGTGCTTAAAACAGAATACATTTTGGCGTTGAGGTGTCTTATTACATCTGATGCAACGTCTTGGTATGTTGCCTACCTGCTCTACGACGGGCCTTGAAACGCTGAGGAAAGTTGCATCAGCCCCACCAGCTCAACTATTTATGAGAATGACTATAAATTCCACCAATCAGCAACTGGGACAGCTGAAGTGACAGGTCAATGTCCACTCAGAGTTATGAAAAAGAATCATACGTCATAATAACGTTGAGCCAATGAAATAAATGGTTTGGCCCTTAATCCCGCCTCACTCGACATTTAATCGATTTTATTGGTTGAAGAGAGAGACGCGTAGATTTTTTCAAATGTAATTGGTCTAAATTGACCTCATGGACCCGCCTACCTCTGCGAGCTGTATAAATTCCCAAGCACAGCTCCACCACTCTGTCGAGGAAACGGTTTCAGTCACAGGCTCATTGAGAGGAGGTTAGTCAGTCAGACGTGTCTAAACCGGCATAATCAACGAGCTTTTCTCATCTAAGAGCTAAATTCAAGTAATAACTCGCCAGCGAAGCAGCTGGCACGAACAGCGTTCTTCTTTTTTTCTTCCAGCGATCCGAAGGCCAAGGCGGCTGCCATGGATTTTTAAGGCATAATGCGGCAAATCTAATGCAATGGCAATGCACAGTGCAAGGCAAACTCTACGAGATTCCATCTTCGCAACTGCTAAGCAGTTGGGCTCAAATACCGTTCGCGGTATACCTGCGAGCCAGCCGGTACCATTGCTACTGGACCGGAGGAAGCTAACGCTAGCTAGCTAGGCACCTAACGCTAACAACGTCGATTGAAGCGCATCGAACCATCTAATCGTCAAAACATCTGATTTAAAAAATGAAGCCTCAAGACATCATCGCTGGAAAGAGCAGCCTGTGGATCTTCGGGTACGGCTCACTGGTGTGGAAGCCAGATTTTAAGTACAAAAGAAGCAAGGTTGGCTATGTTAAAGGCTACAAGAGGCGTTTCTGGCACGGAGATAACTTCCATCGTGGGAATAATGAATTGGTAAGATTGATTGATTTATTTATTTTTTTATGGCGCTTATGCAACTGCTGTTCTTCTTTGACATTGTTCATGACGTGATTTCTCCTTTTTTGTTCTCAGCCCGGAAGAGTGGTGACGCTGATTGAAGACGATGACGTAAGTGGAAGGCCTTGCGTTCTGCTGCTTCATCCACAGATCCAGCGCAGCATCAATGGAATGTGTTCAGTTGCACGCAATCCTGACTGAAATTTCTGTCCTCTCTCTGCAGGCTTGCACTTGGGGTGTGGCGTTTGAGGTGACAGGTGCTCAGGTCAAGGAGGCCCTCAAGTACCTGAATGTTCGCGAGATGGTCCGTGGAGGCTACATCGCCAAGATGGTTGACTTTTTCGCTGATGATGAGAACCAGCCACCCGTTCAGGCGCTGTTGTACATCGCCACCGTAGACAACCCCCTGTATCTGGGGCCGGCCAGCCCCGAAGAGATCGGAACTCGGATCGCCGTATCCAGAGGGAAGACGGGTCACAACCTAGAGTATCTGCTGCAGCTGGCTGAATTCATGAGGAAGAGCTGCCCACATGTGGAAGACCATCACCTGTTCTCTGTGGAGGCAGCAGCGCTGAGCGTCGTGGCACATCTGTTAACGGCCCAGTAGCTTGTACCCAGTCACACTAACGGAGGCTTTTCCATAAACGGCTTCATGTCATCCTGTCCTTAAATTCAGTCCGATTAAAACGAGCGTGGTACTTGTGATTTTTCTCATTCTGCCTTAATATTTGACCTGTTTGCACATCTGGAAAACGTGCAGAGTTCTGTGAACATCTCAGTTCAGTGTGTGGTCCGTCCATCTGAAACCATCTGTCCATGAAACGATCAGTTTAAAGTAATGACCTGTTTGACAGTTGCTTGTTGCTGCTTCACTCAGTGAAATAATAAAAAAAAAGGAAAAATTTGAGCGTTTTGATCTGTTACCCTCCAATACTGATTTGCTGTAAGTGCAGTGATTGTTACTGCTGTCCAGCAGGTTCTACAGTATTAATGATGCTCAGCCAATGTGCTGAAACCTATTCCACACTCCTTTATTTGCCCCTTATGTTTGCAAAACCAGTTGACGCACCTCCTTTGTATGTACACACAACCTATAAAAATAGACAGGTGAACAGAAAAGCCAGAGGAAATGTCGCTCTCCTTATATTACATATATTACAGCTGTAGCGCTCAACATAGGACTGACATGATCGACTTCCCCTATAGACACTAAAACACATTTATCTGAAAATCTAAAAAAAAAAAAAAATGGCTTCAGGACAATTTACACTTCTACATGTTAACACCTCATTTGCAGTTATGATTTTGTTTTGTAATTGCACAACTCAAATAAATATTAATCAAATAATAGAAATTAAGAGAAAATAAATCAGTTTGTCTTTAGCAACAATGCTAAGTAGACGGGACCTTCATTTTTTTAAACAATATTTTCTCCCCAAAACACAGTAATTTTCAGTTTTTCTATGGGAATTCGTAGATAAATGTTGCAGTGGAAGCTAACTCTGTTATTAGAAAAATAAGAGCTTTAATAGAAAAGCTGTCGACGTGGGCCGATTTAGCTTTGTTTTGGAATCATTCGCCGGTAAACGATGACCAAATCACTTTACACACAGACAAGTGGATCAATAACTAAAAGGAACGGAAGACGAGGCTCAGTGCATCAGGCTAAAATTCCTATGCTGCTTGTTCATATTTGGTTTATGTCAACAGGAGAAAAAACAGTTAAGTCGGTTTATAAACGGACTGTAGAAATTCGTTTACATCGACGTCAGACGGCTGTCGTTTGTGAGACAACTGAACCGCGACCAGAGGAGGCAGGTAGGAAGTGAGTATCAGTCTGTAGTCCAAGCACAGAGCTTCTGTGGCGGTCACAGTGAGAGGAGGTCAGTTTTGCTCGCCGTGCACGCTCCTGACCGCATCATCGAGTCCCTGGATCAGCGGGGCCCTTCCCTTTCCTGACGGCTGCGGGGCTGCTGTGTTGCTGGTTGTGGTTTGGCTGTTTGTGGGGGCTGGGGCCGGAAGGGCCTCCTCTGACCTGAGGGGAGGAGCCTCTGCTGGCGTTGAAGGCGGTGCTGGTCCCGGAGCGAGCCAGGGGTGGCTGCAGGTGGCTGGATGCGGAGAGGTTGGCTGGAAGTGAGAATGCGTGGATGAGGGCCCGTAAAATCAGACGTGCGAATATTTACGCTGCCTTCACTGACCTTTGGAGACGCTGAAATTGTAGGAGGAAAACGCTGCAGCAAACGCGGCCGCTGACGCCGCCGCTGCTCCAGCCCTTGCCCCGGCCATAGCTGCGGCGCTGCCCACTGTCGACTTGCGCCCGCGTCCTTTCCTGCCCGACTTGGCCGCGCCCCCCGACCCTTTAGGTCTCCCCCGACTCCGCCCTGACCTGCCTCGGCCAGTGCTGATGGCGTCCAGGCCTGAAACGCCTGAATGGAAGCAAACGTAGCTTAAATAATGAATACAAATCGACTTTTTTTCCCTCTCAGAAGAGAGTAAAAGAGTAATGAGATGTTCCGTCTGGCTTGGCCTTCGCTCAGTCCTTCAAAAGTCAAACTCGAGGTTTCGCCGTGACACAGAACAATTACATCTCATTAACCACATCCTTCTCTACACAAAGTACAACTTAAGGAAAAACAACTTTCCATTCTGTCAGCAGAGAAGGAGCCAGCGTCTGCATCACCCCCACCCCACCGCTCCGCGACCCCTCCCGTTACTGCCGGATCTGGATTTTCCCGTTTCTACCCAGACCCGGCGGCACACGCAGCACTTTTCAAACCTCCCTGACCGCTCGTGATCCACCCGTCACCGGGTCTTTGGAACCTTTCATTAGAAACATCATTCGCACCCCTGGATCTATAATCTCTCTCTCTCTCTCTCTCTCTCTGGAGCTTTAGCCGCCCCAAAACGTAACCGAACGGGGTCAGTGTAGGACAGAAGCTGCAGAGGAATGTCAGCCAAGACAAGGCGCCTATTAACTGTCCTAACCGGCTTGGTGGTCCAGGCGTTCATGATGCAACAGCCTGCTTGTGCACGAAAGCCCGTAAAGCCATAAACTAGCGACAGCGATGGTGAAAACACTTTGTTTTTGGCGCTTTGGGAGCGGGCAGGCTTAAGCGGAGCAGCCCTGCCCGTGTTCAGGAGGATTATCTGGAATCAGGGGAGCTGGGCCACGGCTCGCGGTGGGCGTGGTTTGCCTTACAAATGTCCATGTAGCGTTTTCATAATAATCAGCAGGGTATCGTCTCTCACCGTTCATGTTGTCGGAGGCCGATCCCGACACCGAGGCGGGCGAGTTGGTGGCGCGCGACTGCGGAGCGGACGACACCGGATCGTCCACGATGACCAGCATGTCGCTGCTGCTCTCGTCGGCGTCGGCGTCCGGGGGTAACGAGCCGGGCTGGAGCTCGCTGCTGAGGGAGATCTGAGCATGCACGGGAGCACACAGAGACACACACGCAGTCTGGGGGTGAGTAAAGGGAACCGGGATACGTCAGAGGAGAGAAGCAACCGTGGGAGGATGTGTGGAAGGAGAGGAGAGCAGGGAATGAGAAATTTAGAAATGATAAAGCAACAAACGGAATCACAGGGTGGAAAGGGTCCAAATATTTATAGATTCAATCCCTCCTCCTCCCCACCTGAGTCTCCTCACCTCGCTAAAGGGACTGGGCATGGCCGAGTCCATCTCAACGCTGATGAAGGAGTCGTCTCCATCCGCGGAGAGGTTGGAGTTGTCGGCGGAGGGAGTGTGGGAGATGACCAGGTTGGTCTCTCTCTTCTTCTTGCTCTCCGACTCCTCGTTCCTCTTCTGCTGGACAAACGCGGAAGAAAGAGTTTCCCTAAGTCCATCAATCATCTTTTAATGAGCAGGAACATCTGTGTCCAGCTGGCCCATGTGTCCCACACTTCCACAGCCCGACAATTACGTGCCAGACTGTGGTGAAATCTGGTAAGGATCTGATCCCCAAAGGATGGCATCTAATGATTTCTCTACCCCCTCTGGATAATCCTAGTCCTCAGAGACGGAATAAAGTCAATCTCTGGTATCTCCTTTTTAGATTTTAGCTCGCAAATGTAGATTGAAAGAGCGATAACCTTCATTCATCAACGACACTCTGCACACGTCACCTTTGACGACCTCTTCTGATATTTACTGGGAATTCACAAAGTCGTACCTTCTCGGCGTACTTCTCCCTCTTCCTTTTGCGCTCTTTCACCTTGCTGCTCTCCTCCTGCTGCCTCTTCTCCTCCTGCCGCTGACGCACTGCAGAAAGAGACAACTTATCCCCTCCGTTTCCAAAGGTGGTGGAAATTGAGAGGGCGGCGTGCGAGTGCCAGACTCACGTTTCTTCTCCAGCTCGTCGTCATCCAGCAGCAGGCTGACCACCTCTTTGGGTTTGAGCGTGTCGGGTTTGAAGTTGCCTCCGGAGATCACCACCCTTTGGATCTTGTTACAGGAGAACAGAAAGCATCCATCGAGTCCTTAACTAATTGAGATTTGCAGTGAAGCTCGCGCTGTTACGTGCGCGGAGGCGTGCTTGTGTTTCAGACCTCGCTCTTCTCCTTGGCCCTCTGCAGGATCCTCTCCTCGATCGTTCCCTGACAGATGAGGCGGTAGACGGTGACCTGTTTGGTCTGACCCAGCCTGTGGGCCCTGTCCATGGCCTGCTGGTCCACCGTGGGGTTCCAGTCGCTGTCGTAAAAGATGACCTGGAACAGAAAGGCAACGTCACCAACGTGCACTGTTGATGTGCTGGTTGCGCTCTTTCTGCCGCCACTCACCGTGTCAGCGGCCGTCAGGTTGATGCCGAGTCCTCCCGCCCTGGTGCTCAGCAGAAAGACAAAGATGTCCGTCCTGGAGGGGAGGAAAGATGGCGGAGCGTTTACAACAGTAAAACCCATCCGTAGAAAGTGCTGTGGCGCTACGCTAAACCAGATCCAAGCAAAGAAGCGTCACTGCTCAGGTGCACACACTCACCGGCTCTGAAAGTCGGCCACCATGTCTCTGCGCTCCGAAATCTTGGAGGATCCATCCAGGCGCATGTAGGTGTGTTTCCGATAAACCATGTACTCCTGGAAAAATGAGTCAAAACATTGCAGAAATCGAAAGACAAGAGACCGACGGAAGTAAAACGGCAAATCTTGAAAATCATTTTGGATAATTTTCCTTCGAAACCTTCCCCTTCCAAGATCGCCCACCGCTTTTTGCCCTTGTCATCCAAACTTGAAGAAACTTGGAACCTCAGACCTTCTCCCCGGAGCGCTGTCAGTTCTCAAATGTACTCTTGCGTTTCAGTCTCTCTCTCTCCTCAGAAACACGAGCCTTTCCTGCAGGCTCGTGTCCAGAATATCAAAAACCCCACACCGCCTGTGCACCCTCGCTGGAGCTGAAGCCTCGCTTTCTACCCGGAGAGACATTCACAGCAGCAGAACTTGATATGCTCCCCCCCCCCCCCCGCGAAGCAGCTCTGCGTCTGATAGCGGAGGTTGCTGAGTGCAGCCATGACCTCTGACCCCTTCACTCACACACGTCAGTGGCCCCGTTGCCCTGAAGCCGTCACAGCTCACCTCTCGCAGTCATTACCGACGATAGCAATGATTTGACATTGTGTTTTCTGTGACCCCCGCCCCCAAACCCCTGTCCTGACACTGTTGGGGGGGCGGGGGGGTTCTGCCCTGCTTCTCTGTGCCTGGCCCTGTTCCCGGCAGCCCCATCTGCTCTGAGTGAACGCCACATTAGGGACCATTAGCCCAGCGCTTTCCAAACTGCTGCTGACCTTGTTCAAATGGATTCTGCTAGTTTGCCAGCAGGATGTTGCAGATGTTGCTGAAAGCCTGAAAGATTTGAAACCCCAGAGAAACACTTCAGAAGACCAACAGGCTTTTTGTTTTTTAAATGCTGCCAATGCATTTTTCAGCGGCTTTTAATCAGAAGGGACGTGGGGCGTTTCTGCAGGTCAGAAATCCTTCATCTGAAAGTGCCTCCGCTTCTGCGCTATTTTAGAGAGCACAATCTCTGTTTGAAGACAGAGACGTTGGACATCTGTGGGCTGTGCTGGAGCCAGGTTTCTCTCTACCGCACAGCTCTGACACTGATTTCTGCTTGCGCCGCCTGATTTATTGTCCATAATTCATCCCACAACACTAAAAGAGTCAAACGCTAATTTCGCTCCTGCCAACCGATTGTTGGAATATATAAAACCTAAATGCACCGTACGCCTGGGAAGAAATGCAGCGCTGCCATTTACCCGCTGACCTCAACCCAGCAGCCATTATGTGCAAACCTCTGCCCGCGATGCCTGAAACACAGTGAAAAGCCCCATAAATTCACATTAAAAAGTGTCTAAATCTATTCTTAATGTTTCGTATTACATAACGTGGCACCGTGCTCCTGTTTATGTCAGGAAAGGATGACAAAAAGGAAGCGACAAAGGCAAATATAGCGAGCTGATGGCTGTGTGGGCATTTCCAGCAGCGCTGTAATCATAGCTGCAGCAACGCAGCAAAACGCTGCCTCAGCAGCCGCAGACACGCAAGCCAAGCAACATGGTGGTCCGCTCCCACTGTCGCTTACTGCCAAAGAAAGCCGGCAATATTAGTTTTCTGCAGGCCGCTCCATCACCCCGTCCTGTGATGTCACCGGCACAACCAGCAACCGGCCGGCGGCGAAAAACAGCGACGCTAATCAGAGAGATTAGCATCAAGCCTCCCCTCCGCTCTCTCTTACAGGCTGATGTTCAGGAAATCAGCTCCATCTGGAGCGTTTTTCCATCCCCAAACAGAAGATAATACGGTCAAGACAACGAAACGCAGATGGCCCAAATATACGAATTCATTTGTAGATCTGTAACTCAATAACGGGAGAGATGCCGCCACAGCTCCCATTACTGTTTGGGGACGTGGAGGCTCAGGGCTCGCTGCAGCGGCGTGCGTTCACAGCGTTCTCACCTCGACTTTTCAAACACAACGCAGACAGGAAGACAGTCTTTAACTCGACTGTGTAAACAAAGAAGGGACACTGTGTGGAGCCAACTTCTATAGGATGATCCGGTATGACCTGGGGTTGTTCCAGAGGCTTTGGGCTCCATAGCAACGGTCACAACAAAAGGAAAGTCATTCAGTGAGGCTTTCCATCCTGATCACAATGGAAAAGAAAACTTTTTTTCCCTCCAGTCTCTCCATCCTCTCTTTCAGTACCTGTTTTTGTTCCATTTCTTCCCCTCCTTTCCTCACTCCTTCCACTCATCCCTCCCATCTGGCTGCCTCCCCTGCAGATGAGACCCCGCTAATTAGGCCTGACCTGTTAATTAGCCCTCTAATGAGTGGAGTAACAAGAGACAGGCAGGCTGATTAGAGCTACTGGAGCTCAATATTCTACCAGTTGAAAGAAACCAGTAGAGGAACAGGCGCAAAACAATGAGAATTGATGCAAATGACGTCCGGGAAAGGTGCATCGAGGAGGGAAAGGTCAGGCGTCAGACTCAGTGTGTGTTTTATACTTTATAATGATCCTAAAGGGCTGTGAGCGCTGCGTTTGTACCTCTAGCAGGTCAATCATGCGGGTCATCTGGGAGTAGATGAGGACTCGATGTCCCTGGGACTTGAGACGACTCAACAGGACGTCCAGCGTGTGCAGTTTGCCGCTTTCCATGATCAGACTCTCCTTATCTAGAATAAACAGAGAAATAGAAATATGAGGATTGGTAGAGCATAATATTTTCCGGAAACCGATGCTTTAATTCTGAAATGATGCTGCAATAAAATGACACACACTGTTCTTTTATTTTAAACCCAACATGTCAGCAAACACAGACGTGTGAAGTAGACCCATCAATTCGCCTGTTATTTTTTCCTGATCAATACCACTCTTGGATGGGGCTAAATAAAGGATAAAGATCCTTTCACCAGAGGGGATAAGCCCCGGGATCAATCTTCTTTAATCTGTCCCTGATCTGGTGGTTGTTTAAATAAAGAACGTGCTCCGTCGCCCTGGCCGCTGACGCGAGCAGGGAGGACCCGGCAGACACTGAAACTGGGAGTGAGAGATGTCTGCCGAATTTCACACAATGGAATAAAAGAAATAACAAAAATGCCGGTTTCACATCACATGTCCATCCATATATGGCAGCGATCTGAATGTGAATGGTTTCCAGCTTTTGAGGAATTAACGTCATCTGGCACAATAGCACCATAAGAAAAGCACCCGGGCTGCCATTGACCCAGTGACAGGCACGCTGTGGTGCTTGACACCAGGGTCACGACCCTGAGTGTGGAGAAGCTACAGCCAGGTCCAGGGTCAGGTGACAGGGTCGATCCGGCGTCCCTCAGGGAGAGTCAGGTTGACCATTTGCCCCTGAACTTTTCCCTTTACAATACCAACCTGCTTAGAGACACTTGCCAGTCAGATTTCCTGCTTTGACGGTGTAAAACAACCAACCACTGAAGCGGAATTACTAAACTGGAGCTGTAACGACATGTAATTAACCAAGATGGCCATGAAAACCAACCACCGCACCTGTACTTTTAGCTGGTAGAATTTAATGCTAATGTGTACTCGGGCTGAACTGTGTCCCGAGGCCCTTCAGGTTAACCCCAAAACAAGGTCAGGGTGTTTGGAGATGTTAAAGAGGAACTAACAGAACAGATGAACAGAGGACAGACTCAGGGGCGGCGGCGGAGGGCTCACCTCCAGGTCAGTGCTGATAGCCTGTCAAACGCCTCTGGCCCAACAGCGACTGGCCGAACGTCGGCGCGATGATGTCAGAAACAAGGGGTATTTTTTGGGGGGTTGACTTCCCATTTGATTGTGGGAAAAGCCCTCGCCTCTGACATGCTATGCGATGTTCTGCAAGTGATTACAAATGGCCAAGATTAAAAGGATTAGTCAAGGAAAATTAGTAAGGCCGAGAGTCTCTTTTCAGGCTGTCAGCAGCAAGAGGGCGCAGTGAATTATTCCACGCTAGCGGGTCAGGATCCGTTCGCTATCTGACTTGTATTGAACCATTAAATATAAATTATATACGAGTGTTTAAATGGCTCCCCTTATCGCGAAAGCAGAGAGAAAGAAGAAAAGGAAAAAAGTGAAGGAAAAACAACCCATCCTAGCTCGCATGAGTCACAGGACGCAAACGACAGCAGACAATAAACTTAATCTGTTGCAGTTTCGGTTAACTTTAGTTTTATTATACTGCGTTCCGTTTCTGTGCATAGCTGTGGCTCGGTGCAGCGCGAACAAAGAAACCAGGACAGCGACGTCAGCGACATCATCGACATCATCAGATCCGGCCATCAAAGCCCTCTAATTGTCCCTGGCGTCAACAACAGTTTATGAACTGAAAAGTAAAAGGAGAAGTACAACACAGAGAGAGGACGGGAAAAAAAAAACCCTCCCAGACAGAGAGTGAAGGGGGTCTGCGGTGGCTCCGGCTGCACCCAGGCCATTATAGCGCAGCGGTGGCGGCGGCGGCAGCGGCGATGTTGTGGTTGAGATGAGACGGGGGCCTCCTCACCACAGGTGCCAGTCTAACCGGGACGGCAGCTCAGCCGAGGGCACGGACCAGGCAACCCGTGTTAGAGGCCACGCTGACAAACACCCAGATGCAAACCGCAACTTGGCGAGGCCGTGGCGCTCAATCTGTTTCTGTTTAGGTGATTATATGGAAGCCCTCAGATCCCGGCATCATGGCTGAAGACGGAATCAAGACCCCATCTGCGGACGTCTGCAGTCAAGCAGGAATAAATGCTGGATGGCTTTCAACTCATTCTTGTTGGGCATAAACTGCCAATCTGAAAAATCCCGTACTTAGCAGCTGGATACGGTTATTTCTGTACGAGGAGACGTGCATTTGGGGGCTAATCCTCTTATTTATGCCCAGATTATGAAGGAGAGCTGCCTTGTTCTCCAAGAACGGCATATCTGACATTTGACTTTTGTTGGAGTGCAGCTATAAATGAATTATTGTTCAGTTCGGTTTTGAGCCGTTAAACCAGGAAGAGAGCAAATTCAGAGGAATTCAGAGAAACAACAGCGAGAGCAGTGCTTCACAAGGGAAATGTGGCCGAGTTCAAAATATTTAGAGCTGCGTAGAGAAAATCCCACCCCCATATCCTATAAAGCAAAGCCAAAATAAAGAATACCTGATTTAGGGTGGCTTTAGCAGTCTGTCTCGTTCCAACATAACACTAATGGCTTACAAAAAGCTCCGTGTGGCTGCAGGGGGATGCGTGACGGGTCATAAACGGGAGCTAACCAACAACGCGTGCGTGCACGCGTGCGTGCAGCGTGATCTGCTGAAGGCAGAAATATCTGGATTCATCGGCACCAGCGTGGACGTAAAAACAAGTTTTTATTCCTGCCAAAACGGAGGATTGAGTCTGTGTTTAGACCACACCCCAAAAACACGAGCAAATCCCATGTGGTGTCACACCACTTCGCTGTTTCTATGGATACACGTATCAAGCTTCACCACCTGCTCTGCAGCCCCCATTTCATATTACCCTCCCCTCTCCACCCACCTAAATCCAATCCAGTCTAACAGTGGTATTCAGCCCTGCAGCCCTCCCCATCTTCTCCTGTCTTTACCTCCTGCTGGCAGATTAGGCCACACAACCCCGGCCTTCCTCCCGCCTCCCCTTTTAACTCCACACACCCTCTCCGTACTTCCCTCTTCTGCCATAATGTGCTCACCCAGCACGCTGCTGTTCCCCCTCTCACACACCCTCTCTCCCTTCCTCCCCCTACTGTCTGTCCCCTGATAGTGTAATCCAATCCCTGTAGGGCCAGAGCCAGGGGCCTGACACGGTCCTGACCCAATTAGAGGCCTGCTGCCAGCTAATTAACCCCGGCTCAGCCCTGGTGCCTGGCGCCTGATACTCCCAAACCAACTACACCCGCTAATTTCATTAATACGCCAGAACAGCCGACTGTCCTGTCCCCTTCCCCTCTCGCTGCTACCGCCAAAGCCAAAGAGCAGAGCCACCCTCAGCCAGGGGAGGAAGCGGGCCCAGATGCCATCAAAAAGGAGGAGCTTAGCAGCAATGAGATAGTAGAATTAAAAAAAATGAACGAAGAACTGACGAAAGAAGACGGATGGACGGTTATGTGAGAAAGAGAGACAGATGGGGGGCCATGGAGCAGGTCGAATCAGCGATCGAAGCCAGTGTCAGCCCCTCACTGTATAATGATATATTACACTGCGATCAATAAGTCAATGGGCAACACTTGTTCCACACTGCCGATAATGGAAATATTAGCCTGCTTCCATGTGTATTGACAGTATTCAGACTTAAATGTGATTTTCGCTTGCTGTGGTCTCGACCAGGCCAGATGCTAACAGGAAGATGTCACGTTTTCGATTGATGTCGGCAGAATCAACACTAAAGATGAAACACTAACATGGGAGAATTTGTGAGGGGAAAGTCGATATACGCGGCGAACGCATCATCTTCTCGTCTCTCAAATGCAAGATAAGTAGTTCTCTTGGTTCTCAACGAGTCATTAAGCAGGGGCAGAGACAGACAGTCTGTAGAGGTTCATGGGGGAATCTCACCACACCGCAGCAGCCCACTGTGAACTCTGTCATTAAGATAGATTACCCACGGTTACCCCTGGCCTGCACAAACCCATCGTGGACCGCAGATGGAAGTTAGCTGGCTAAGACAAAATCAGCAGTCTTGATGTTTTAAGACGTCAGTCTGGAGGAAAAGCATGGAAAATGTCTCCCCCTTCAGGCCACTCGAGGACTGGATCAGTTACGTATTTGGGGATAGAAGCTTTGCTTTTTTCTTGGGGACATATTTATAGTCTTAAATGGGACTAGAATTCAAAAAACATGTATTTTTACACTCTCAGCTGCAGTTCAGGGGGTTAGAGACAGACGAGTGTATGGTTATTCTGTGCGTGCTTGTCTATTAGAGGACCCAAGAGAAGCTTCCTGCCATTTAGGGGTGAACAAGGTTTTCTTTGAAGGGACAGGAAGGTGGAGCTGCGTTTCCCACAGCCTGATGTGAGCGGCTGGGCTCAACCTAAGCCGATCGCTCACTCTTGACAGTGAGACACACACCACCTCCTTGACACACACATTCCTCCAGTGGCAGCGGCAGTGGCATCTCGGCACAATAAGTCCGAAAAAAGAGCCGGTGAGAAGTGAGAAGGCCATCATTTAGCAGAGCCGTTCCCTGTAATTACTGAAAACAACACGGGGGCCACACAGCAAGGAAAGTTATTTCTGTGTCGCCCTGGAATGTTCTGTAAATAATCCTAACACACGGATGTTCAAATCTCTTTCCTTTAAAGGTTGCAACTTGTTGTGCCTCAACACTGGCACAGAACAACCAGCCTGTTTAAAAACATGGTTATGTTGAGCTAAAGGAAATACATTTCCACTTGCACGTTTAAATCTCTGGGCCCACTACGCGGAAAGGGGCCCAATTTTTCAAAACCCAAGTAGGTTTTGTTCCCGTGTAAGTGGAGGTACGCTCGACCTGTTATGTCACAGGACAAACAATGGGGAAACCCTGTGCCTTATTTATCTCCCTCAGCTGACACAGTATAAACCACATGTCCCCTGTGTGGAAATGATGGAGCTGGAACACTTGTGCCGTTTCCTCCATCTTGTTTCGTTGCTGTTTGTTCGCAACCTTTTCGACTTCGCGAGGCGGGGAAGCGGGGGTGTGCACGGAGGGCCCCGGCACCCTGGTTGCAACTGAAGAGGGGGAATTCAACTCCTAATTGCAGGTTTGTGTGTTCTTCAAAAACACAAACGTACTGTATGTTTGTACAGTTACATTGAAGTCCTAAACCAGGTTCAGGTCTGTTCTTGGCTGGCAACAATGCTAATTTATCTTTACATTTCATTCAAATGATAAAGCACTTTTGACTTTAGAAAACATCCATCTTTGTAACCATAACAACACCAATAGCACACACTAATTTGAGGCCAAGGATTTTGCATGTTCAATTGTTTTTTCCTCCTTGGTGGCCTGATTTCTAATAAGAACTCTGATTAGATTCCTCCGTCGATATCAGCAGGCAGCCGAACTCACGCCATGGTGCTCAAAACAAACAGTCATTTAGCTCTGCCGTTTGTTCTGGAAGGTGTGGGGCCGGGAGCGCAGAGGAGAGCGAGGCTGGGAAACTTCATCTGGGCTACTGTACATATCTGCGCCTTGATGTGGCCAACAATGCGTCCAGCCGAGGACGGGTGCCGTCGCGTTGGGTCACTTCCTTCCTACTCAGGCTGAGAAAGAAGCAGGAGACCAAACGGACTAAGAGGCTGCAGCCAGACACTGGCATCAGATCAGTCTGCGGCCCTGATGATGGAGGTGAGGCTAGTCCACCTCGGCCCTGTGGGTGTGTGTGCGTGAATCAGCAAGCGTGGGAGATCCTGCAGGGAGACACCCGAGGAGCCCGTGAGAGCGCTGCACGGTTCCCTGAATGGACCCTGCGAGCCCGCGCATGCACACACACACACACACACACACACACACACACACACACACACAGTCCATCTATTAGTGTTACCTAACCAAGAGCTGGAACAATGACCAGTAGCTAAACTTCCTCGCTTTGTCTGCCTGCGTATAACTTCACAAGAGCTTTCAGACTGTTCTCACACAGACACACAAATACGTGTTTTCTTTCTCACTTTTACACACAAACAGTCTCACAAGTGTGTGTGTGCATAGATGGGTGTAAAACGTTAATCAGGCCCGTGACAAACAGAACCCTTAAGACTTTAGATGATTGGATATGATGCTAAAGGCTTACATTAGCAGCGTATTAAAGTGGCAGAACACGCAGCCTGTAGTGCGTTACAGACTTATCTAAAGGTATATTTAGGACATACATATCCATTTTCTGTGCCAGGAACCTACGTCCAAGCACACAAAACGAAGCAGTCATCATAATCCATGACCAAAACAGTTTAACCGAGGCAGAGAGGCTGCGCGGGGTCAGTGAGAAGGGAAGTGTTGTCTGTAAAACTGGAATGGCCTTTCCCACCCTGGACATCCATCAGTTATCTGAACGCTGGCAGCGAATCAGCTCCCACTCAGTTCCAGATGACCCTTTGCTCAAACGAGCCCGAGCCCTCCCGATAAGCGCTCCCGATCCCACGTTCGAGCCTCCATGGAAACGGCTCGTAGGTGTTTGTGTGCCTGACCTCCGGCAGAAGTCCCTTTATCTCAGCAGTTCCATTTCATTGTGAGGGATGGAGTCGGATGGCGGAGAGACAGGCAGCAACAGGGGAGGTTGATGAGCCTGCCTCTGCCCTGCTGACCCCAGTCTGGCCTCTGTACATTCTCCCACAGACCCCCATTACACCCTTCTCTGAAATATTGGATACCCACCATCTGATAAAGCTGTCAGTGCACATATGAACAAACAACTGGCGCTAAAGCAACTTTTGCAGCTATTCCTGGACTACCCATGAGAGCGTTGCTACATCATCACACAAGTGTGGTCTGCAGAAAGCTGGTGGAACGGGCAGATTCCTACCGCCTGGATGAGATCCTCATCAGTGATGGCAAGAGTTTTGTTTTTGTGCACAAGAATAAGAGGAAATGTTCTCAGTCGCAGCAGTTATGTGAACTCTGCTCCCTGCTGAAGCAGCTTTAAAAGTCCTTACCAGGTATCCGAATGAAGGACCATCCATGACGTGGGTAGAGCGCCATCGCACCGCCTGGGCATCGTGGGTGGAAGCTATTGGCCCTCCTACACCAATCGGACGCAAGTTCGGGGGAGCCGTAGAGGAAACACTCTTTGAAGACTGCACCCCCTCCGCCACGCGTGACCCTCCACTCGTACTCCGCGCTGCGGTCGGCACAATAATGCTCCATGAGAACTGCTGTTACCTAGGAAACCAAAAGACACAATTTGACACAGCTTCCCTCTTCCCTTTCTACAAACACACAAAAATAACACAGGCTGTCCACATAAACACAAATGGATTTCAAATAAATAGCTTTATCATCCCACACACACACATATACCCTGGGCGCTGCAGCTAACAGAAACTTGGGCGGCAGTAGGGGCTGGCAGGGCCGCGGCGATGTCCTGGTAGAGTTTCGACTGTGGATCATTGCATCATTAAGTCCCAATATACCAGGTCTGAACGCTGTAAACACCAGATCCTGAAAGAAAACACACACACATCTGCTGTATCAGTACAGGAAATACAACCTGGTAACTGCTGACATATGAGTGTTGCAGATAGATCAAGTAGGACTTTCACTGGGCAACATGCCTAAATGTTACATAAAATATTGGATATAGACACAAAAATATTATATAAAGCATTTATTGATGCAGATTTATGGTTAAGAGTGTTGTAGAATAAACTGCAGTGCACATAATCATGTAATCCTTTAAAAAAACACAGTGTGCAATGCAGTTTAAGTAGAGCATTAGTGCATTAAATATGTTTAAATTATGCTTCTATCACCGTGTGACGCAACAGAAATAATGGATATACAGCGCCCTCTAATGGTATAAAGTTATATTCCCTCCTGCTTCATCAGATTTTTGTTAAATCAGAGACAGACACACACATTAAATATATATAGAAATGTAAGCTTCTCCCCCAAGGTGGTCAGTGAAAATCTCTAGAACGTGTTCAGAGCTGCTTTATCATCTCTGCCCCAGAAGCAGCAGGAAAACTGGAAGCAACACTGATCCCACTAACACACCGGAGGTCAGACGGCACCCTGTGCCAGATAGACACTTCTGCTAAAGGACTGAGAGAAGTTTTGTGGGAGTGGGCTCTCAAAAGGGAGGACCAACACTAAGTTTCCTTCTCTTATATTTAAAAATATTTCCTACAACGTCCCTGCTGTCCTTTTCCCGGACCCGCTCCGCAGAGGAAACTAACACAGTAGATTCAGAGTGATAAGGTCACAGACAAAAACACGTGTTAAGAACAATCGTGTTGCCCGAAGGGCTGTACAAACTCAAAGTTAGACAGAGAAATGAGCCTAGAGACAAAAAATGAGCGTAACAATGATTGAAAGCAAGTGCCAACAGTCTCCTAGCTGAAAATGTGGAGGATTCTTCGGTAGAGTAATAGATCAACTGCAGCAGGGACCTGTGAATCTACCGGCTGCAGCTGTTCGTATTCCTCCTGTTTGAATTGGACCCTGCAGTGTGCCGTGTATCCTGTCTCTTTCTAACTAATAATTAGGTTCCTGCGCTGCCAAATAACACAAAAAAGAGAAAGAGTTATGTGCTGTCAGCGCTCAACTGAGCGGCCCAACAGACACAAAAGCATTCGAGGAGAGATGAAAAGGGCCGAGGCGTGGTGCGTTTGCCCGCTGAGCTGTCAAGGCTGTTTGATGGGAGCAAAACAACACTTCAGACGACGCTGGCGCACCGATCAGGCAAGTGGAGAAGTTAAGATTGAGACGAAGACTCTTGTAACGTGTGTACCAGACCGCAAAGGTCATACAGGAGGGTCCCAGTTCAATCAGCCATTCAACCCAGCATCGCTGTCCTCAGACAGGGAGCATAATCCAGCATGAGGCAGGTGGTTTGAATCCTGTGGTTCACCAGTGGACCCAGTTCAAACACCGGGACGCATCTACCAGAACTGGCCAGAGAAAGAGCTTCCCTGAGAATTTAATAACGCAACACTTTATTTTTCTGCTTCCACTTACACTGCCAGTAGGAATTGTGAAGTAACACATGCTGACTTCCATTTCACCATCAATCCTTCTAATTCTAATCTTCTCCATTTCCAGTTCTGTGGGTAAGCAGCAACTATGTGACTCTTGAGTCTTACCTGAAGAACGGGGCTGGTGTGTGTGTTGGGGAAACTGGTGGGTCTGTTCGGCCACAGAATTAAGTCCCTACGAGACAGACATTTACTCTTGGACCGTAAAGTTTCTCTGCTCCCCTGCAAGTCTGCAGACTCTTGGAGGCCAAACAGGCGCTGATGGTGGAGCCGATACGCAGCTTTGAGGGACAGAAAAAGGGCTAACCATCTGTAGAACGGGAAAAACGATGAGGAAAATCACTCAGAAAAGGTGTTTTCTCTTCTCTTCTCTGAAGAAACTAAAACCCACCTCACTAAAGTGCCCTGCAGCATGAGATTGGACATCTCGGCTGGTGACACATCGATGAATCGCAGGAACGAGAAGCAGCTTCCTTTGTCATCACCTAAAAGGGTAAAAGCGAAAACGGTAAATAAAGCACAGCAGGGGAAAATCTGTCAAGAGCTTGAACGTACAAGTCTGCTCACCTTTTCTGTGAAAAAGAGACTGCTGGATGTGGTTTGCAGAGAAGGGAGACAAAAGCACTTGAAGAATTCTAAAGGGAATAAAGTCACAGATTCAGTTACGGTGCAAAAAAAATGTTCCCGAGTTTAATCTGAGTAAGAGCTGCAACTGACAGCACACAGCCTTTCTAAGGAGATTTATTTCATAAGGTAATTTACAAACGTAAATTCTGTTCTATGCAGGACTGTTTTCTTTGGATTTCAGGCCAACTGGTGAAGACGAAGTGTGTCTCAGAGTTTCCTCTTACTTGTTTCTGGCCTGGTTGTGAGTGTGGATGAGGCCGTGTCGGTAGAGGAACTTGGACATGATGTAGGGTTTAACCGACATGTGGAATGGAGAACGTGTCTCCTGGCGCTCGAACAAGTCTGGGTGATTACACACCTACACGAAAGCAGACACAGACATGGCGATTAATAAGAACAGGCAGGAAAATCAGCGTCTCTTAACCTGATTTCTTACCTTCCTGAACTGCATAACCAGGTTCATCAGGGAGGAGGTGGTGCTGTGGGCCTGCTGAGCCGTGCCCATGGAAGACTGCAGCAGATCTTCTATAGAGATCTTGTTCCTCAGAGCCTGATAGAGCAACTTCTGCCGCGAAGTCAGCTGGCAGTAGGTCAGGATCTCAATCTGTGATAGGAAGAATGCCGTGAGTCTGGGTCAGGGACGGATTCCTGAGAGGCTCCTGTTGTTTTAGGCGGAAAACGTGACATTTCTTCAAACAAATCAGATATGAAAACATCGTACGTCCATCCGTCCAACCCTCCCAGGTCAGGGTTCGCTGGGGTCGGCTGAACTTAAGGGTGCAAAGACACGAAATCAAATGATGTGAAGTTCAAAAAGAGGAAAAAGAAAACATCCCCAACTGGATTCATTTTCAAAGCGAAGGCTGTCTGCATGCGCATAACATGTGGTTCCAGGACACACCGCTGATGCACCATTACTGCACAGGCGAGATGTTTTCACATGGAATCAATCAAGTAAATGAATTTATGCTGTGGGTTCAGGACCCACAAGCATTAAAACACATTAAAACCTCTGGTTGGAGAGTCACGCTTAAATGAAGACAGAATAACAACACGCTGTTCAAATCTGACCGCTAACCAGATGGGTGAGGGCGGGGAAGAAAAGGGGAAGCTGACTGACGGGAGCGCAAGCAGAAAGTGGATGAAGACAGATGTGGGGGAGCCGTGAACCCTGTCGCTCCTCTGACAGACTCCCACAACGTGTGCGTGTGCGTAAGAGACACCCAGACAACATCTGTCATGGGCGTCTGCCAGCGCAGCCATCGCTCAACGCTGATGAAAAGGGGGAGTTTATAGTCAAAAATGGGGGCTCCTGTTTGGATTTTCAGCACACAGACAGGAGACTTCACTCCTTTACCTTGTCTGAGAGCTCGTTTTCCACATCCTTCTTGATTCGACGCAGCATGAAAGGCTTCAGGATCATGTGCAGCCTGGAGAGTTGGTCTGAAACACGGTCAGCAATTAGCAACGCAAACCTTCGCATGCAACATGGAGAGAAAAGTGGCTGCAAAACATCAGTACAGCAACATTTAACACCGTTTACTCACTCTCGTCAATAGCCGACTTGTTTTCGGCG
Source organism: Pao palembangensis (assembly GCA_015343265.1). Classification (NCBI taxonomy): domain Eukaryota; kingdom Metazoa; phylum Chordata; class Actinopteri; order Tetraodontiformes; family Tetraodontidae; genus Pao; species Pao palembangensis. The sequence continues at coordinate 6,717,245 of CM027097.1, read as the reverse complement.
TGGCTCTCAATGTCCTTGGAGAACCACTCGTTAAACTCTTCATGGGAATCAAACAACGTCGGCATGATGAAGTGCAGCAGGGCCCACAGCTGAGGGACGGCAATACCACACGGCCTTCAACACGTCTGTCGTGTTCACATGCTCGCACAGACACACGCGCACAGACAACTCACCTCAGCCATGGTGTTCTGGATCGGTGTTCCCGTGAGCAGCAGCCTGTTTCGACACTGAAACTGCAGCAGGATTTTCCACCGAACGCTGAAATGACAGAAATGATTTGCGAGTGCAGGGAGCTTATTGTTTATTACTTTCAATTTCTAAGGAACATCACGGAAATATGTGCTTTTGGAGTGTTAGCTTAGTATAGCATGCACCTTCTCTAACTCAAAAGTTGAGTGTCAGATGGGACGACTGTGTCTGTGTGGTGTTCACCAGTCGTTGACCTCCGACCTCATGAGTGGTCTGAATCAAAATGGTTGGGTGTTCCCTCTTGGCCCCACCTAACCATTTTGTGAGTCATTACACCCATATAAACACATTAAAGAAGAAGCCAGGGGCGTGTTTTTTTAAGATAAGACAGCAGCCTGGCTGAGGGTGTTACCTGCTGCTGCTTTTCAGTGCCTGGGCCTCATCCAGAACCATGTACTGCCATTTGACCCTCTGGAAGTATTTCACGTCCTGGACCACCAGCTGGTAGCTCGTGATCACCACGTGGAACGGGGCATTTTGCGTGTACAGTGTTTTCTGTTCAAATGTTGACAAACGTGTCAGAATAATGGAAGGGGAACAGAAGCCCATGAGACAACTGACAAAAACAACTTTACCTGGCTCCAAAACTTACGAATCACCTTGCGATCGTGAGGATTTCCCCAGTACGGCAGCACCTGACAGAGAAGCAGGCCGAGTTTTAACAGATGCGAACATTTCATTCCACTGACCTACCGCACATTCACACTTTCACACTGGCTGTGTAATGTTAAAGTCCAGAGATGGCCCCAGAGGAAACGCGCATCATCACGGCTCCACTCGCTACAGTAAAATAATGTGAAATGATTCTACCGTCATTACATCACTCAACGATATGCTGGTGCGCCATTGTTTTCGGAGCACAGGAAGCTTATCTTCAAATTGTATAATAGGTTCTTTTCACACCTCATTAGTGAAACAGACATGAGCTGATTTATTTTCTAACTCGGAAAGCAAAAACAACCCCAGCTGATTGTTAGGCATGACAAAGAGTTGTGTGTGTGTGTGTGCGTGTGTGTGTGTGTGCAGCCGTGATATTGATGTGTTTGATAAACAAGGAGGAGCTCAGCCTATTAGAGTCCAGCCAACAGAGCCAAAAACTCAGCCACTCAGTGGTCACATTAATAACCATCTTGAAAAGTGTCACAGCGCAACACTGCCCCCTACTGCAAACTTCTAGAACACATTTTAATGACAAATGAGATAAGTCGTGGCAGTTATATTCAGGCCACCGAGCGTGACTGTGAGCGCACGTGTTAGCAAAGCCAGATGTTGACACTACACCCCATACTGAACTTGTTTTCGGGATTGCCAAAGACAGGATTTCGCAGGTGTTTCCTCCGACACACTCAGTCAGCAGCGCCCTGGATGCTCACCTTGAATTTGGGCACAAAGCGGCTGAACTCTTGGTGCCAGTTGTTGAGTGTGGATGCGGGAGAGATGATGAGGAATGGGCCCCAGATGTTGTCTCTCTGCAGAACACAGAATACACACACGTGTGAGTGGCCATGCTACAGGACGTCCTGGCGGAACATTCCATGCATCTTCCTGCCACCAACGGTTCAGCTGAAAGCACACATTTGCCTGGAATCGGCTACTTCTGGTGTCAGGGGGCCGAAATATTGTTGTTTCTCAGTTATTTGAAACAATGAAGAAAGTCACGAGGCATCTGATGGAACCCACAGGCAAAAAAGGATGCAGGTGCTGGATGTTAAATGTTTTCATTAGTCAGTAACAACAGAAAAATCCAGTGGCTCTTCTGGAAAGCTTTTTGTGTGCACAAAGAGAAACCCCTGAGCCTCGTGCCCTCTCACCTCTGCAAGGTGTGCCAACAGCGCGATGCTCTGGACGGTCTTTCCCAGCCCCATCTCATCTGCCAAGATTCCATTAATTCCCTGCAGGAAAAGAAATGTTGACCAAAAAATAAAGCCAATAATGAGCCTGCTCAGGGACCCAGATATACCTGCTCGTAAAGGTTAGCAAGCCAGTTCATTCCCTTCAGCTGGTAGCCCTTCAGTTTGCCATTGAAGATGGTGGGCTGTGGAATGTCGTCACCTGCGTGGATGGAGGGGTTGGAAAGGCTGTAGCTCTCTCCGAACCCTGAGCCGCTGCCGGAGGATGAGCCGCCGGCTGCATGCAGCGAGGCGCTGCGGCTGTCCTTCGCCTCCTCGTCAAACATTCGCGTCTACAAGGACTCAGAATTAGCATGAATGGTAGAGAGTGTGTTTTGGTGCGAGTGTGTGTGTCTGTACTCTCTCTTGATGAATTTGGTAGGCTTCCTTGGCGTTCCTCAAGGCCTGGGATTTGTAGCGTTCACTATCTGCAGCACATAAACCAAATTAGCCAGGTGTGTTTGGCACTTTTATCCACGAGGTGCTAAAACTGGGTTGGTGCATACCGTAGTCTTCCTGTCCCGTGTTCACCACGAGACCTCCTCCAATGTCAATCTGTCTCTGTGTCGTGTTGTCGTCCAGCTTCCTTAAAATTTCCTCCTGCGCTGTGTCTCCCTCTGGTCCCGCCATGCTGGCCTTACCACTCATGAAGTGAGCGTACAGCTCTGTCTGCGTGATGAGGAAATTCAGTTTGCGCTGCTGCCGCTTCGCCTGCCACAGACAAACCAACAGTGAGTTTATGTGATATACTGCAGACCATCAAACGGCTTCCCCTCCGCCTACTTCTCTCATCTCTTCGTCCAGTTTGCGCTGCTCCAGAGCCTCCTTCTCCGCCCTCTTCCTGTGCTCCTTTTCCACCTTGTCGTATTTCTTCCAGTACAGCATCATCTCTTTGGTCAGCCGGCGAGCCCGAGGTAATGTCTCCTTGCAGTTTTTCTGGGCCTGAATGGCTGCGCGCCGAACCTCCCTCATGCACTGGTGAGCCAGCTGTGTTTTGAAAATATAGATGTTAGCATTTATTAGCACCACGGCAAGATGAGAAGTTGATATACCTTTTTAGCGTTGGTCAGTATCAGGTTCTTAGCTGATGTCTTCTGCTTGATGGACTGAAAGAGGCAGAAAAAGGATAGTCAGGACTGAAATTATTCACTGAAAATTCACAAGTGTGTGTGTAAATATACTTGAATCACCGGCGCTCACCTTGGGGATCTCCTTCTTAGCAATGGTGAGCCAGACCTTGCGTCGCCGTGCATTCAGTTGCTCAACAGTGAGATGTTTTTTCTTGCCCGCAGGCAGCGGAGCATCGTGGGAAAACTTCGCAAAGATTTTGGGGACATAGGGATGCCCCTCATCCAACAAATCCCCCTCTCCCCGTTTCTTCTTTTTCTTCACCTTTTTGAGTTTGGCTACAAAATCATACACAAAGTAATCAACCAACATGTCAGAAACGTTCAGGTTGTCGGGTTTGCGGTGATAATTATACCCTTTAGTTTCTTCTCGTCTTTGATTTTCTTCTTCTTTGGGCCCAGCAGGTGGCGATGTTGCTCATAGAAGGGGTCATGGGTGGATAGAAGACCAGTGCTGTAGTATTTATACTGGTGAAGCTGGTCACATATGCACAAAATGGATACATTCACATGACAAAATAAGTGAATTGTGACTTTGAGTTGTGCGTGTCTGCACCTCGCGGTCAGAGTGGAACTTGCTCTGATGCTGCCTGGAGAAGCGATGGAGCCTCAGCATGTGCTGCAGCTCCTCCCGGGACAAACTGAAGTCAGAGTCATCGGAGTCTGTGTCAGAGTCGGTAGTGTCGTCACTTAGCAGGATACTCTGCAGCAAACAGAGGACAGAATGAGATGTGAAACACCGACTTTGTCAGATGAATTTAAATACCTTCAGCCATTTCCTGTTCTTCTTTAACTTGGAGAAGTTATACAGACTAGATTTATCAGCCTTGTGTTCTGTGAAAATAAAGCATGACATGAATTTTAATGTCCCGTACCAGCAGTCATGTGTAAATATCAGTGAATTAAAACTATTTTCTGAAAGCTTGGCATGTCACCTTGAAGCAGGACTCCATTAAAGGGCTTGGCTTCAGTCAGCCCGTCCTCCTGCTCACATGGCTCCCTCTTCACACTCAAAGATGAGTGGGGAGCGGAGGAACCCAGGGATAACCCTGTCTCCAGAGCTGCATCACTGTCATCACTGTCATCACTAGACAACAATGTAAAGTTAATGCAAGACTGCAGAGGTCTAAGATGTTGTTGAGAGCTGTGCAACAATTTTAATTTACCTGCGTATGTCTTTGTTGAAGATGGTCGATGTCTGGCGCAGGAAATTGTCTAACTTAAGGGCTCTCTCCAGCCGTTGGAGGTAAAGAGGTTTGGCCAAGGTGGAGTCTCCCAATGCCCCAACCTCCAACAGGGCCCCTTGCCCTGATGCCATCGAGTGCAGATGCCTCTGCCCAAGAAGGCAACGACTTTTACTGGACACAGAAAACAAAAGTCTGAGCAAACCTGTTAATACGGAAAAACTGAAACCTTTAGAGCACTTTATATATTCATTGGTGCACCTACACAGGGAAGAGAATATATATATATATATATATATATTTGTAACATAAACATCATACCTACCTTTTTGATTATTGGCTGCATTGATTTGCTTCTGATAATGATCAGGTAAAAGTAATATAATCCTAAAAAAGAGCAATGATAACCATATAAACAATAATAAAATTTGTGGTTGATAAACGTCATGTGTTTATAAGAACTTTATTTTTGTGTGCAATGAGTTTGACATACATTTAACTCAACCTTCAATACACAAATATCAGTGTTTAACACAATTGTAGTGGACTGGTGTATACTTTATTTCCCAAGTAACGTTATCAGCCTGTAAAAGTGCGAGCTTACATTTTAGTAAGAATAAAATTAAATGAATGTAACCACATACATTAATCCGCTTAATAAATTTAGTTTTTACTAACAAAATAACATGGCTTCCAGGGGAAAGTTAATTCCCCAATTTAAATTTAAATAACGCAAATGAAATTTTATAGCTAACATTGGGGGCATTATCTTTTTTTTTTAATGTTTACTGAGTTCCCAGTACGATCTCGATTGTTATATGGTCACCTAACTAGCATAGCAGTTAGCATTAGCGGAGGCTTATGCTAATGCTAATGCTAGGGACAGCACAGTTGTGTGTAGCCTGTCAGCTAGCTGCCTGGCTGTAGCATTACTCCAGATCAAGGATAGTAAAGGTTCAAGGTGGTGGGTAACACACATATAGGCAACCGACTATTTTTTGGAAGCAGCCAATATATTATTTGGCGTAATATTTCTGTTTTTAAGTGTTGTTTACAGTGACTACGTGATTGCTGCTCTCTTGTAGCCGCCACAGACATTAGCTTATCATTTTTGACACATACGTCCTCTCGTGCCGTTAATGTGAGGTATTCAAATTGGTTCTGTCTCTTTAAGGCCACCACCTCCATATCTAAACAATGTATTAAGATATGATATTGGCTTAACAGCGAATACATAAACAAGCTAGTCGCGGTGCGGCGGCAGCAAGGCCCTCCGCCCGCGCTGCATCAGCTCTTGTTGCGGACACTAGCGGGGACTCGATTGCCTGGTGAACGAATGATCCCCATGTTTAAATTCTTTCTCCCTCCCGGCCATCTTCCCCCATTGCTCCTTCGCGATAACAACCCCCATGGAGACTCTCACCTCGGCCCCGTGTCCCCCTTTTCGTCTCTCTCTCCGCTGCTGCCGACTCTCGGTTCTCTGACTCCAAAATGGCGGTTTGGGTCGCCCAGTGAGTCTTCGAGCTTTGAGTCGGCAGCAACAGCAGAGAGGCGGCCACTTTCTGTTACTGAGAGAGGAGAGACACGACGCCATGGCGAGGATACAGCAATGAGCAGGCAAGTTAATCACTCCCAGATACAAGGACAACGGTTTCTTGATGCCATCGAGACATAATGTTAACACAATTCCATTAATTCTAAATTTTCAATAATACCAGTCACTTATCTATGGCATGCAGCGTCCGAATCTAAAACAGATAATCTATTGATATGTAATCGATTGAGTCCCGATGTCGATTCGTAGTGTCTGCTTACTGCGAAGATTGCCGAGCTACGTCTGACGTCATCACACGGGAAATCCGTTTTAGGTAGAGAAGTAATACACGTCTATAATAAAATTATTTTTGTTTTGTTTTGTTTTTTTTTTTGCTCAGGATATCTCACCAAATAAAATACACGTAACTATGATAATACATTAAGTAGTGTTTCTTTCAATGGGTATTTGTGTGTATTTCATCATACTTGCAGGGTCCAGTGACTATTGCAACGTTTACACCCACATAAATTATGTTTCTGCTATAAATGGGTTCGTCCACGTTCTGCCCCAGTTACCTAATGTGCTATTACATATATTTAATAAATACACTCTTTCATGGATGCACTGGCCTCTCAGAAAAGCTGATTTTTAGAAGTACTGTAAGTTGTGTATTTATTCCAGTTTAAACACCAAAGCTGAGTGACTACAATGACCTCGAACATTCCATCACTGATTTGCTAAACAGTAATTAAAAGACTAAAACCAGCACGAAGCAATGGCCAAGAATCACAGATTCTGTATATTTAGTAGACAAAACAGTGCATGGTATTGATCAACAGTGCAGTTATGGCAGATTTTAGGCTTTAGACCTTCTGTCAATATAATTAGATGCTCTGGCACCAATGAACATTAAACCCCTGGAAATACCCCCGCATCTTTTATTTGATAGTGCCATTTAAAACAGCTTGAAAGCTGCATAAACAAAGTTGCAGGCGATACAGATAGTGCAGTGCCAGCGACATTAATAGTACGCGCTCATTCACAGCCAGCTGGATTTCTCCTCCTCAAATTTCTCTGGGTCAATAAAGGGTTTGTCAATGGACTTGATCATCAGTTCCCCGCAGTAGACGCATTCAGATGCAACAATGTCGTCAATGTCTGATTTGATTTGTTCACGGCTTGAGACCGCGCTGCCCTTCCCTATGCTGGAGGTGTCCCCTTCGTCCTTGGGGACTGGGCGGTGACGGGACTTTGAGGACTGAGCGGTAGCAGCTAACTTTTTCTGCAGCTCCTCCAGACGACTTTGCTTATAAGCCGACAGCTGAGGGGTCACTTCCTGAAGGTGAAATTTGAAAAGTCCTTTTTAAACACGGTATTAAAAGCAAACACACCAGCAAAAGTGGATTTTCATGGTTACCTGAAAAAGGCAGTCAGAGTGGAACATGTGTCCACACAGGAACAGATAAAATGGCCTGCTGAGTAAAGGGAAGTCACAAGAGGCACACTTTTCCTGGGAATCCACCAGGCCATATTTGTTCCTCATTTCTTGGATGTCTTGTCTGATGCGTTTGGCGCTCTCTGTGGCCTCCTCCATCTCCTGCTTCAGCTCATCGATGTGCTGATTGTACTCCTCCAGGGAGCCACAGATTGCCTCCTGGGGAAAAGGGGCTTTTGTTAGAAGTGTTTTGTGTCATCTGTCAACACGGTCGGATGTGACTCTTTTGTAGAATATATTTTGAAATCAAACAATTACAAACCTTAAAATGGTCAATAGTCACAAAGTCTGGAAAGAAAGGGAGGATGTCTTCAATTTTAAGCAGGTTGCAGCTGGACAGACAGTTCATTGCCTTCTTCACATCTTTCTCCTCCTGCACCACATGGCGAGCGATCTTCAGCCACAACTTCTTCTGAAGCTCCTCGTCATCCTCAGGCAGGTCGGCGCAAGATTTAGCCAAGTCTACATCAACCTGTGGACAGCAAACACATCACAAGTTAGCGTCATTTCTCAAAAATATCTTGTTCCAGGATGGAAAAACAACCTGATGTACAACAGTATTTATATTCATTCAGTGCTGATTCCAATCTAGTGCTTCACTTACTTGTAAAGCAAGGTCAACAGCCTCTTCGTACAGCTCCATTATCCTATAGACCAGCACGCAGGCCCGTAGGTATCCATGTTCAGAACACAGCCTGAGGGCGTACTTCAAGTCATAGTGGATCTCTGAGGCCTGCGTGCCCGCTTGTTCCAGGTACCACAACAGAGAGTCTGGTTTGTATTTGGCATAGAGGGACAGCAGGTAGTTATGTATGGCCTCCTCGGTCACGGTCAGCTCGTATACGCAGAATTCTATGTAGCGAATGGTTTCGTTGATCTGCTGGCTGCTGCCCCTCTGGCTGTAGTTCATCAGAGCCGGGATGAGCTTCTTTGGGTCCAACCGCTTGCCCATCTGAACCCACGCGTCCACTACTTTTTTGGGAATGTGCTGCATGAGGACGGGGGAGAACTTGTAAAACAGCTTCGGATCACAGTGCTTGGAGAGCACGCCCAGGGCGGCGCTGTAGTCATCGTGCTGGCAGTAGTGGGATATCACTCTCTCGTAGTCCTCCATGACAACCGAGAAGTAAACCATGTCCTCCACATTGCCGTGGCTGGCCAGCAGGTCGTAGATGGTGCTGCGGTTGTTGAAGAGGCACTCCTTGTGTTTGGGGTTGCTGAGGAAGTTGCGAAATTCTTCACGGGTCTCCTGGAAGATGATAGTGTTCCCCTCGCTCTCCAGCTGGCCCAGCCGATTCAGATAGAGCTCGGAGAGCCAGGTGACCAGCAAGGTGATCTGAGTTCTCTCATTCTGTTTCAGATTGTTTAGTTTTTTGAGTAAGAACTCCTTCAGTGCTTCCTCTTGTTTAGCTTCGATAAACTTTAGAGCTATCTCCTCAAAATACTTTTGCGTTAGTGCATAGCATTTAGCACTCTCCAGGTATCTTTTGTTCTGGAAGCAGTGCTCGGCTTCCTTGGCCAGGACCATGTCCATGCACTCAGGCCGGTCGCGGCAGTACTCTTTGGCCAGGTCGAACCTATTCATGCTCATGTACATCTGCCAGACGTCCCTGGCCTCGCGCTGGACATGGTAGCGGAATACTGCCCGCTCGGTGTAGATCCAGACCAACCCACCAACCGGATCCTTGATCATCTTCTTCAGAGTGCCAGATTTATCTGGGAACACATCTTCGTACACCATCTCCCCGTTCAGAGTGCAGATGGCTTTGACACGATCGTGGAGCAGCAGCAGAAAGTGGAACTGTGTCAGCACAATGGAGATGGGCTTGTTGGCACTAATGTCAATATCAGAGGTGTACTCCCACACCTGCGTGCAACAGGAGAGTCATGGACAATATAAATAAAGAGATTACAAAATGTATTTTTCATCCAAGAAATAGGGAATGGCACACACTTACTTGCACGTCACTCAACAGTGAGTTGGTCCTGACAAAGTCTAGCTGACCATAAAGAACTCCATTTCCCATCATCCAGGCGAACGCCTTTGGGAGGGTGCGAAGCTTTGAGGTGTAAAAGGTGATCTCGCTGTAACCCATGTTGGCTGGAAACTCCTGGAAACTGGGCAACTGGTCCTGGTTCTGGCTGAAGATAGAGCTGAAGCACTGCTGCTCAGACCCCTCCGCCACCTTCCCCACAAACTGGAACAGGCGTTTGCGGGTGGTGGCAATAATGTAGTCTTTGTTTTCCAGGCCGCGCTCCACCTCCAGGCAGCAGACTGGTGCAGGATTACCGTCCTCCTCTAGTGAGTGGACCTGTCCAGGAAGGAATCAAAATCATCTACCGTCCTTTCATTAACACCGGCGGTAACGACTGCCCATGCTCCGACCTGTCTGAAGTACTGATCTGGATTGGTGTTGAACAGGCTGCCCTCAGTAGCAGAGATCTCAGCCTCAAAGATGATGCCCTGACTGGTGCCAACCAGGATGGGTCCCGTGTTGGTCTCGTTGCCAAACTGCTTGTTCCAGCCCACACACTCGATGAGGTGGCCTCTCCAGCGGGACAGACTACGCACCTTCTGTGTGTTCCTGTTAAGATACAGACACTCTCTTGCGCTCAAGCTGATGAGCAGATGCGAACCTGCAATATGGAGAAGATGAAGGAGGATATAGATGATGCTGTCACCAGGTCAAAAACATACTGGTTCATCACGGTTTTACTGTTTCACAATCAAAAAAAAAAAAAAAAAAAAAAACAGTACAACATATATAAAATCTTGTCTCCAAATAAATTGTGTATCCCTGCATGTGATTGAATGTGATAACGCTGAATGTTTACTGGGTTTTTCTCACCTGTGGGGTCCAGGAAGAGTTTGTGGACTGTGCTGTCATCTTTTCTTCCCAACTCGATCTGATTTCGTTGATCTGGCTTGGTCAAGTCGATCCTGTATGGAAAAGAATCAGCCAAATTAGCATTTCCTGGCTACAATAAACAACATCTAAAAGAATATGGGTGTGTATATATATATACACACACACACACACACTTCTAAGATGAATTGTGACATTTACCTCAGCAGAGTGTCCTTTCCTAGATTCATACAGAGCTGATTATTGCAGACAACAAGATGATTTATCTTCTCTGGTGGTGTGAAATCGACCCTCTGCTTGTTGAATATGGGTTTCTCTTCTTCGAGTCTAACATTGACAAAACCTAAAAAAGGGACAGAGTCAGTGTCAGAATTAAGTCTACAATAGAAAATAATTATGTTTTATTAAGAATGGCGCGTTCTAAAACATAAGACCAGGCTCCTACGAAGAAGAGGCGGCTCACCTGTATGCGGTATCCCGATGTTTGTGTTCGATAAGCGGTTGTGCCCCTGATTACTTTTTCTGGTGTTTTGCGAGTCCTCGTACTCGTCAAGAATTGATGCCATGGCAGAATGAAGCGTAAATCACCTTATTTCACCACCTATGAATGAATGTCGCAGTAGATAAAACGACTGTTCTCATCCAAATTCTGAAGCTATTTGTGTAGACAGCGAATTAAGTTCAGTCCCCAGCAGGCCTTCTTCCATACATTCATTTAAACCGACACGTAGCGTGTAAATCCCGGAGTGATATTTTGGTATGCACTGCAAAAAATATTAAAATTCAAACATTCACACAACTGCTAGCTTAGCCTCCGAACGCACAACACAGGGAGGACACGAGAATCAGGTGACGAGTCATGTGATCATATTTGACGCACTAATTATTTTGCCACTGGGTGGCGCAAATCGCCCAAATTTAGAGTTTATTTTTATTGAGCGATTGCGTCCCTTAAACATCTATTTGTTTTATAATCATAAATATTACTGTCGCGGCATACTGATATTTTTATTTAGTTTACGCGTCTTTCTTCACAAGCCAACAGTTTTTATCTACTATAGGATTAAATAATGGGCAAAGTAAGAAATCTGTTTTTCACGTCATGGTACGTTTGCTAAGTTTCAAATTGTACTTGCATAAAACGCTGTGCATATTAAACACTTTCACTTTTACTTTAAACGCCTTTTTTTACCACTTGTTTTTCTTGTATGCACTTTTACTTGAGCAAAACTTGTTGCGCTTTCTCTGTGGGAGTGTTTATGTAAATGACAACAGTCTGAGCACAACCCTGAACCCCTGGAGATAAGTAACGTCCCACACATGCTGCGCGTCAGTCAAAGCAGAGACGCTCGTCCGGTTCTGGCATCCGTCAGAGCTGGAGAAGAGTCCGCTTTCCTCCACTCTCCTGTTCGCCTCGACATGCCACCTCAGATGGATTACTTCTACCACGAGTCCCGCGTCCCCTCCGATTGTGGACTGACCCGGGAGGACGAGCTGGACCCCGATGTCATCAGCTGCATGCTGGTCGGGGACGGAGCCGTCGGGAAGACGAGCATGATAGTCAGCTACATCTCCAATGGATACCCGGCAGAGTACCAGCAGACGGGCTTCGACGTCTTTAGCGGTGAGACATCAACCATTTCCAGCGGTCTAAAAGTAAAAACGAATTTGTCGTTTATTCACTAAATACTGTTTTCTGTCACAGGTCAGGTCCAGGTGGAAGGATCTCGGGTCAAAGTTCAGCTTCTGGACACTGCTGGACAGGTAACAACAATCACACCTTGATCTCAAATATATCCTTTTTGTCAGTTGTGACAATCGAACATTTTGTTTTTTGAAAGTTTGAGCAAACGAGTTCAATTTTTTTTAGAAATCTCCTAGTCATTATTTTTGGGAAATAAGCCTTTGATATTCAGTATTTTAGGATCATTGTGATTTCTTTTATAACACAAGCAGAAAAAAGCTTCTATAAAGTTAATTTTATCAACTGATTCAGGAGATTTATCACATTTGCAGTTTTTTGGGTTTTTTTTTGGACACTCACGGAGTTGAAACATGATGTCACAAACATTGCTCCATCCAAACGGTGACTCAGTGATGATATCTGTCACCAACTTCTCCCAACTGTCCATGTTTCCTCTCCGTTTCGGTGACTCAGCCCTTTTCACCCATCCTTCCATCGGAACCTCACTCTCTGCCTTGCTTCCATCCAGGAGGAGTTTGATGAATTCCGAGCGCTGTCCTACGCCCACACCGACGTCTTCCTCCTCTGCTTCAGTTTGGTCAACCCCACCTCCTTTCACAACGTCACCAAGAAGTGGGTCCCAGAGATCCGGGCCCACAACCCGTCCTCCCCCATCGTTCTGGTCGGGACCCAGTCGGACCTCTTACTGGACGTGAACATCCTCATCAACCTGGACCGCTCCAATGTCAAGCCCGTGCTGAGCTCCCGGGCCCGGAGCATCGCCGAGAAGATCAGGGCGGCCGACTACATCGAGTGTTCCTCCCTCACGCAAAAGAACTTGAAGGAGGCCTTTGATGCAGCCATCTTTGCCGCCATTAAGAACAAAGCACGCAAGAGCAAAAAGAGGAGGTTCTCGGAAAGGCGGATGAAAGCCTTCTCCAGGTGCAGCTGGAAGAAGTTCTTCTGCTTCATCTGAACTTCTCGGCGTCGTGGAGGATGAAACTTTTTCGTAATTTAATTTATTAAGATTCGGAAAAGGATCCCAGTGAGGGTTGAAAGCGGACGTGCACGGAGGTGGTAGGAATTCTGTGTCCTTCTCTGTGTCCTTCCTCCATACTGGGAGAGCGCACCAGTCCAGAGAAACCACTGTGATGGTGGAGGAGCGGAGAGGGATCAAAGGATCAAAGGTACCAAGACTGTTTTATGCACTTCAGTTTTTTTCCAGTTTGGACTTTTGTGTTTGGCCTCCAGAGACATTTATGCTTTAATATGCAGTCGAAGCAAGTTGAACTCCATTTTAATGAGGCAATCTCTGGTTTTTATTTCAATATTGGGTGAACAACCGTTGCTTAAGTGCAGCTAGTCCCATTTTTTTTTTTTTTTTTTTTTTTTTTTAGAAGAATCACATGTTCCTGGCCATAATTTACACCTTTCCCAGTGGGGATTCCTGATCAGCTCGAAGAGAAGGCCTTCCTGAGAGTGACAGAAAGCGTCGGCTCTGTGTTTGAGCCGGGGCGTCACCTCCCTCCCTCTCACCGTCTGACGACACGGGCCTATTTATATGCATCAGCTGCACGTCCCAGTTGCAGCGCGGAGTCACACATTCTTGCTCGACTGTGAAGGCTTCCCAGTCTGGTTTGGCTTGATGTTCCCTGCTCATGCAGCCACCCTCAACACCTCTCAGCTCGTCCAGGGTAATTAACGGAGCACAGCTGGAGGATCCGCTGGCGGCCGCTCCTGTAGATGTGTATTTCCCTCCTCTTGAGTCTCAGATTGCTGAAGGCATCTCTTTGGAAAGTCTCTTATCTGAGGTGAAAGGTTGCTTTAGTGTGGCGGCCAGAGGCAATCTTTGACTTTTTGTCCCCCAACTCCCATCAATCTGTAATGGCGAGGGCTCTGCAGGAGTCCTCCTCCACCCACCTCCATCAGCCCAGCCCCTTTTTTCATTTATCTCCCCAAATGATGATCTTTGCAGCATCAGAACTGCCTCTGCGTGAATGTAAAATCATGATGTGTACATACATTTGTATAAAAGCGAGCAGATGCGGTCGTGCTCTCTGCTTCGTTATGCTTCTTATAGAAGTCAGATTAATCTGTTTGTTAAAACAGGTCAGATTTGGTGAGACCTTTAAAATAATGAGCTCCAAAAAACATTTGTATCTGTTGTTATTAACTGGCATCATTTTCTGTGTCTCTTTGTTCGGTTAGAACAACGAGGTTCGAATAAACAAGTTGAAAATCCAAAGTCTCCTCTGTTGTCGGGATGGCGGGGGCTATTTAGCATCCAGGGGAGGCGGGAAAACAAAGCGGTGTGAATTGTTCTCCGCGGGGAGTCTCCACTAATCTGACTCTTACTTTTCCTGAACCGGGTCTCGGTCCACAGATATGATAAGTGACCTCTGGCTTCCAGCTGTGATTGCATCAGCAGGGGCAATCCACATGAATGCTGACCCATGAATGGGTTTGGCAGTGCCACGCTGTGACTGATGGCCGTGTCTATCGACATCCACGTGGTCGGACACGGAGGAAGAGAGGGGATTAAATCACGTAAGCTGACAGTTTGACCCATTGCTGGTTCTATAGAGCTGCCCGTCTTTAGAAAAATTACTCAGACAAGACAGGGCGGATTTGCTGTGTTCGGGACTGGGGGGAGGAGGGGGTGAGTCAGAGACGGAAAAACAAAAGCCGGGCCGATAAATCAGCAACCTGTTAGCAATTAGTCATCGTTCCATCGTGTGGTCACAGGGTTCTGTTTGCAGGGCTGTTATCAGCGGGTCACTGCAGGACAGCTTTCACCTTGAGAAAAGGAATGACCTCATGAGGAGAGGTCCCAGAGAGGAGCGAGTGTTTTGACATCTGACATCGCCTTATGACCTTTTGACTCTGGGACCAGTTGCTGCTAGCCGAGATGATCCGGGAAGCTTGGGTCGACGCCAAGAGGGAAATGAAAAGCAAACACAGGTTTAACCTGGAGGGGACTTGTCAGACACCAAAGTTAGATTCCCCCATTCAGTTTTTTAGTATCTTTCCTTTAACACGTTGTTTCAGCTGACGAGTTGGTCACACGGTCGTGGGCAGGAACACAGGACACGAGCTTCTCATCAAACACACCTAAAACCCTTCAAAAATCTCTGCGAGTTCCTCGGCCGTTCTCCTTTAGCCACTTTCATTTTTCAGCCAAAAGTCCACCAGAGTTTCTCGTCTAGTCCTGACTCATGGTTCTTACCAGGCACTTTTCCTCTGAAATCAACACTTGACCTCTAGATATCAGGGTTCAGCTAATCCGACTAAACTCTTGGCTTGTTTACAACATTTACTGGCGCTGCTGCTTGTTGCTCGTGTCCCAAATGGTCGTCGCATTCCCGCCATGATAGCTTCACGACCACGACCGGGTTTCTGCAGAAGAGCGAGGGACCACTACATTTAGATTTGGTTTTAATATGTCGGAGGGGTGGGAAGCTAAAAGCGGGTCAGGCAGGCCACGAGACCCCTTTGACAACAACAGGATGCGATGTGGGCCAATATTTACGGTGTCTTCCCACTACACCCGTCAGGGGAGAAGGCCCAGATGTTTCTTAGGGCTTTGAGTCATTTCAGAAAAAGGGAGAATGTTGGACACTCACTCGTGATGCAGCCCGGCACTTGTACAGAGTGTGCAGTTGTACAACATTGTGCAATCACAGGTTTTAGGTTCCCAGCGGTTCAGCTCCTCCCCCACTCTCTCTCTCTCTCTCTCGCTCTCTTTTCATAGGAAGTCGTGTATTGTTTTCCACATTTCCACACAAGGCTGCTCTCTCTCTCTCTCTGTCTCCCAGAGTCCTCTGACTGTGGCGCCTGCGCGTCAGGAGTAGTCAACCAGGTCCTCCTCTGGACCCGGGCCAGTTTCACTCCCGCTGGGTTTCGCTGCAGTCAGAAACTGGCACTAAGGCCTGGGAATCAGCAGGTGCACCGACAGGTCCACCGGTCCGCTGACGGAGCTCACTGGGGCACCTCCTTCTGTTTGAACAGTTATTGGCCCGCGGGGGATGCGGCACAGTCAGCGGCATCAATTAGCATACGGACAAACAAATGATTCCCTCGAAAACTGTCTGTCTGTCTGTCTGTCTGAAGCATAAAGGAGGTGATACACGTGTTACATCTGCATAAACATAAAAAGCTCCAAAACAACCGCTCTGATCATCCTTCTCCCACTTTCTTCCACATGTGAATCTCAGCGCTGCTATGATGTCATGCTACCTTCGAGGCTAACGCCAAATGTGCACACTCACTCATCCCACACTTAACCGTAAATTAATAAAAACATGGAAATCTCCTTCTCATTCTTCTCCTTCCATCTTTACTTAATTTTCAGTGTCCATTTTCGTATCCAAAATTAACCACAATCAGAAGAACAAACCAGATTCCAGAAAAGAAAAACTGTCATAACACAAACAGTCAGTTTCGGTGTGCGGAGCAGCCGGTGGGAACCATCCCAGCTCCTAAATGTGAGGTAGCCTGGAGGCAGCAACGTTTACTCCCGTCCCACAGTCAACAGCCTCATCTGCTTAGCTGTGCGGTTGAGCAACACACCAGGAGGCCAAACATGCAAACAGTTTCCAACACTCGCAGACGCTATCACCGGCAGGTGATAAAGCTGCTCACTGCTGCAGGACGCGGAAGGTTTAAACGGCTCATTATCTGGTACACTTTGAACAACTGCGTGTCATCAGCTTGGGCCTCTTTGTTGATCTGCATCGATGGGTTTAATGACTGCAGATCTCTGAGTACACGTGATCAAAGCTGGGCACAGCTAGCCCAGAGATATGCACGTTTTCTGAGTGTTCTCAGCAGCCCGTGACTACGAGATTAGCATTTCAAACGGGGGGGGGGGGCTACAGGACTCATTATGTAGGGAATGACTTGATGAGACCTGATGGAGAAATGAAGGTTTATGCTCCTAAAAATGATAAGGGCTCAATGCAATGATGGAGAAAATGATCATTTTAAATTGCAGAGTTGCAACTTATTCCAGGTTTAACCTATTTTTTAGTTCTGCTTTTAACAATCACAGCTGCCCCAAACGTTTCCTCCTTAAGTAATCCAGAAAAGGGCGTGTTTAGAATACTTCCCTTCACTTATATTCTAATTGTTTGCATGTTTATAGTGTTTTCCCCCTGTGGCTTCTGTGATGTAAAGTAGAAGTGATGTTTAGATGTTTATTCCCTGAAGGCGTCACGGGGTTATCTGCACACTGTCCTCGTCTGACAATCTATTCATGGGGATGATCACTTTTAAACGACTGAGTTACCTTTGGGAAAGAAAGTAAAGTGATCTTCATCACAACTCTACACTCCACATCTGGACGACCGTCTATGCAGAGTAACAGAAGGGGGGCGGGGGCATTTGTCCAAACATACCAAAGTTAGGAATCAAAAATAATGGATGAGTTTGAAAACTGACGGTTATTGTTGTTTTGCATACGAGAGGGACATCGTTTGATTGGCTGTCGCTCGGCAGATTGGGTGTGTCCCCGTCTGGGAATCAAGGGGGTGAGGTGTTCTCACAGTGGGGGAGACTGAGGAGAGGTGGGAGGCAGGGGTTGTTGTCTCACACATGCATACGGTTAAACTGTACTGCACATACCGCAGGTACTCACCAGCTTACCTGCTTCATGGATAAAAGAGAATGGCGACTGTGCGTTTCGGTCGCAGCGATGAGGTGTGTTTGGACTTGTTTGACAGAGACTGACTGGTTGCTGTCCGGTTAGTAAGCACACGCTCATCCTGTTTGCGACACTGATCCAGCCAGCGCGATGTCCCCGGGAAGACAAAAAAGCCAGTGTTATAATTCCAGTTGCAACACCATTAGTGCTGAACGTGAGCGAGGGCAGCAAAGAACAGCAGTCTAAACTGGTTGCCTTTGGTTCCTGGAACTGTCCAGCCAGGAACTTAACCAATAAACAGTGTAGTGTGTATTTTTGTGTTTGACGCTGGAGAACCTTCCCCTAAAGATCCATAACAGCCTAAATCTGAAAGCCTTTTAACACATAGGCTCAGTCAGGTGACTGTCACAGCTGATTATCTTAACTTTAAGTTCTTAGATCAGCAATATTTAAGACGTGCAGCCATGAGAGTAGTGTATATATGCCTACAGGGTGATGTGTACACACTTTTGAGTTTCTGTTTTCTGTTCTACCTGTGGTCATGATGTAACAGAAACTCGCTGGAGGACTTCACAGGACCACTGTTATGATTCCCCCTAAATTAGCTTCCAGTAGTGGCGTCAAATGCACCCAAATCACGTGACATCATCAGAACCCGCGTGCATACAGACTGTTGTGTCTTCAAACGCTGATCCTCTTTTCAGCTGGCAGATTATCTTCTGGTTTTAACAAAGGACATATGCAGAGAAAAATCAGACAGTAATCCTCCCTTTCCTTCCCAGCTGGTCCTAATCTCAACCGGCTCGCTCTGATGATGTCATGTTGCGTGTGGAGCGAGCATCACACTCACCTGCAGCAGCTGATTGCAGCGTGTGTGCTGTACTTACGCGTGAGGTCGGGGACACGCATGTGTTTATTATCAGGCTCTGTCATTAGATCAGCCGTGGCCTGAACGGAACTTTGTGTTCACAGAAGTTAAAGGTGTGAATCATCAGGCAGCCTGTGAGGAGGAGCGGGAAGTGACATCGGCGTGGATGCTTGCAGTCTGCTTCCTCGGCCCGCTCGGTAATTGAAACAGGCGCGTTGCGAATTAGCGGCCCCCGCAGTCCCATTTGGTTTAATTTACGGCCTTTTTTGCCTGACTCAGCTCCTGACAGACGCCGCCGCCACTGTCACGCAGGAACAGGGGCCAACTTGGGTCCCACACGCACGGCGAGTGCGCCAGACCAGTCAGAGACCCGGTACAGGCCAGAGGATTTGAAAACAGGCAGGCTTGGCCCCGGTGTTAGGAGCCAGAGGACAGCGGATGTGTGCTTGCACACATCAGCCGGACAGACCTGTCGAGCAGGCTCCTTCCTTTATCTGCTGCCAGCAGGTCTGCGCGGAGCTGGCTTTGACTCACATTAACCAGGTGACACTCAGCGAGGGCGTGGACGGCGGAAGCTGGTTTTCATTTGATTCAAAGGCACAATTTGCATTTTAACTGAAAAAAAAATGGACGGGTGTCAAGTATCGGATCAGCGGCGGTGGTCTGGTTAAGGTGAAACAGGTTTCAGTGAACACAGAGTGGGGTTTTTATGTTGCCACCTGTGAGAGGAGGGTTAGGGTGGACTTTCCAGCAACGAAACTGCTTTTTAAGTGAATAAGATCATCCCTGGTGACTGAATTATTAACCACAACAGATGCACACAGTGTCACAGCCTACTTGTGCTGTTCATAGCCCCTATTTTAAGGTTACACAAGCTTTGATTGCTATCGTGGAGTGTTTTCCATGACTGGGAACGTGCATTCAGTCACGGGTTTGCGTGAGAAAAGAGGTTCCAGAGAGGCTGATCTGTTTCTTTATGTGCTGAGACTGGTTCTCCAATGCCACCCAGGCCTGACCTTTCAAACTGCACTTCCTTCCGCCGACGTACAGTAGATTCAACACGGAAAAGCTCAAAATAATAAAAACAGTTGCCTGCAGGTGATCTTTCCTTTGCAGAACACATTCTTAGACTTTTTCCTCTCTGAGAGGATCAAGAAGTTCCATCTATCTTTGCATTATCTTGTTGTGGTTGAGGAGAAAATAAAAGACTCTGCAGGAGTGCACGCCTGACCTGAGCGCTAGAACCCTCTGAGGCCAGATTCAAATCCAAACAGACGTCAGATTACACCTGCCCGAGCGTAAACGTGCACGTTTCAAACAAAAACAGGCTATTTTTCTTTTAGCTCACGAGGACAACAGAGCCATTGTCTGCAAACTGGTTTTGTCAACTTTTGCAAGCTGTTTGCCATTCAACCAGAGAAGACACCACTGGTACTTCCGCGTCACTTAAACAGGTGGTGCCTTCAGGGACACAGTGGAAATCAAAATTTCATCTATGAGCAGAGGACAGTTGACCCTGTCTGACGCTATTCAAACATGACTTTAGAACTTGTTTACGTGGGGGAGATCTGAAAGCGCACGCCTCTGTGTGTGCACAGCAGGTGGTAAAAGGGGAACTCCCCATCTCAGTGGGCTCCAGGTCAGTACTCTCTATCTGAAGATTCCCACTACTAAATCCCTGTAAGGCGATCTCAACGTCCCAGCCTTCAGATTATCTATATAAAACATTTAACACAGGCGAGCACACGCAGAGGGAGGTCAGAATTTACGAAATTTTTAAAGTTTGACATATTTCCAAGCTGATGGGGAGGCACTACAAAAGTACACGTGTTATTAAAGCACTATTATAAATTACGGTAATTAACAGTCCCCACCTCTGCTGAAAGAAAGCCTCTGCTTGTTGCCTCCACATTAGCTGTGACGGATGGGGCGGCTGCTTGATGAGGCCATTCACGAGCCCTGAGGTGTCACGCACGGCCATTCCCAGGGTTTCTCCTCTGTTCCGTTACTGGCTTTGCACCTCCAGGAGGGGAACATTGTCCTGCAGGCCTCTCACAGATTTGCCCTGTTAAAAATCACACCCTCGTGTTTATTTTTGACAGCCTGTGGAGGATGGAGCTCCCATGCAGGTCTGAGCAGGACTCACAGATGGTCACAGAGCATGTTGAGTGGATGGTCTGGAACCGAGTGTCTTAGCTTCCAAGCTAAGACGCCAAGTAACACAGGTCCATTTAACCTTCACCGCGTCATTAAAGATTGATCACAATTGGTCTAAATGTTTTTTTAAATCTCTGAAAACATTCTGCTGGAGAACCAAGACTGTGAAGATGTATCCTCTAGTAGACAATGTGATGCCTACAGATTTATTGTCTAAAGACAATAATTGTTTATTGAGTGGGTGTAGATTCAGGCAACCCGATACTTTGAGCTGTTTTACTGATTATTACAGAATCCAGATGCGCAGGCCTGACTGAGAACCACCAAAGAACTTGCATCTGCACAATCCTGACGCCTAGCGGATTAAAATGGAAATGCTTGTTTATTCTGTATAATATACCCCGTCATAAAACTAATGAATAAATATATGTGTGTGCAGTATTTACATGGGATAAAACAGGTGAAGAAGGAAAGCAATTATCATCTTAACACATGCAAACTAAATAGATAACAAAAACTAGCTTCTTCCTCATCATTCAGCTGCAGCAAAGGTCATTCTAAAATAGAGCTCCTTGCCATATTGTCCTAATCCTATGAAATGAACGAGTTAACATATCTAAGTTAATGCCCAGCCCATCAACAGTCACAACACCGTGAAAACACCTTTAGTACTTATGAGGAAGTGAGAATACATTTGAGGAACAAGGTGTGAACGTTTATGTTTAAATATTTACTGTACATGACACATCTGACACTGCACCGATATATTTTTAAAAGCGTCTTCTACGTTTACTTATGAAAATGGGACTGTGCGTGGTCACGGTGTTCCCGAGTTTGTTGTGTTATTGACGTTTACCTTTTTGAAGTTAATATACAGTAGTTACTATACTTATTACTCATCTTATTGCTGCCACCTGCTGGGGGAATGTGGTATAGTCTCAAACCAAGCTGTCAAACATTAGATTAATTTTCATATTATAAATTGTATGTTCGCATTGAAATAGATACAAAATATGGAAACATACATGATAGTACTTACAATCTAAATAAATACCTACTGATTCTAAAACTACTGCTAAAAGGTTTAGGTTCCTAACCTTGCATTACTTTGTACATTTACATAATTCATATTTTCATGATTCCCTTGAGAAAATTAGTAAAACTGAGGAAAATAAACTGCATATAATTTCAACAACAGCAAAAACCTTACTTAAAGTCACATCGTTAATACGCCACTTGATTGTTATCAGCACTTTAAAAGAATCTCCTGACAGCTTTTGTAAACTTTCACCAAACAGTCCAGCCTTGGCTTGGAACTCTGAAAGACAGGGAAATGTGGTCCTTAAAAAACACTGTCCCATTTACAAGTGAGAAGTGAAGTACCTTCAAGACAGCACTTTTGAAGTCAAGTAGCCTCACCCGAAACAAAGGTACAACGCTGGATGCAGCATCAGGGTCTGAGGGATCCTTTAACAGCACACACAGATAGTAGATAATTTGTTGCTGCAATATGAGCGACAAGAAATAAGAAAACCTTAACAAGACATTAAAGAAGAATGACCTTTGGCGCTTACTGCCTCACCATGTAAATAGCTTCGTTGATGACAATATCCTTGATTTTGTTCATCTCAATGAAGGTGGTGGTTTCTCGGCCGGAGGCGTAGCTGGAGGACACCTGTATCCCCAAGGAGCCGATGACCAGCAGGGACTCGTGGTCTACTTTCACAAAGTGGATGTAAAGCGTCATGCTGACCAGGGTGATGAGGATGGCACTGGACAGGACAGCTGTGTTCTGCAAAACAGGGAACATGCTCATAAGGAGACATCTTTGTAGAAACCGTTTACAATAATAGTTACATCACATAAAAAAATACATGTGATTTATAAGCATTTATGACATCAAATTAACAACAAACATCAGGTCAGAAGGAGAGAACTAAATCCATCTAGATTTGTGAAGATATTAACCTTGAAGGGTATTTGACTTACCTCTGTGACCCAAAACACCGCGTATGCCAGAAGCCAAACACAGCAGGTGTACGCCAACACCTTTCCAATAGACATCTTGGCTGAGCTTACAATAAACTCCCGGCAAAAGCTGGAGTGGCTCTGACAGGCCAGAGATATAGGTTTACCACGAATGTCGGTGAACGCTTCATCCTCCATCCTGAAAGCCGACAAAATCAAGCAGAATTGATTTTTAGCTAACTCCCGTTGACGGGTTAGCATCCATTCTGCGCATGCGCAAATTTGTGCGCTTGCGCAGACGAGAAAAGACGATGCAGACAAATTCACTTATGAAAACCCAGTAAATTATGAAATAATCAAAATGTTAACAGAAAAGCACAGATTCAAATCTGTGGGGTGCTTTGATTAAATCTGACTGAGGGTACACTTGTTTTTGAACTGTTTATACGTTTTGAATTGCTGAGTAACTTGAAGTTATGACGGAAAGCGTCGATCTACGTTTTTTGTAAAAACTTTAGATGATTAAATATCAAGACACTACATTATACATGATAAGATAGTATATACTGATATAAACTTAGCTGAGGCCATACGTAAGAATATAAAATTACAGCTCGCCTGCTTACCGGCAAATCCTTCATTTCCCAAAATGCATTGCGTTTATGACTTTTGAACTCTGTCTGAAAACAAGCCGATCAGCTGGTGTAAAAGCGACATCTACAGCGGTCTGACGCGTAAAAAAAACCCTTCAGCTAAGTTTCTCCTCTTATTTGTTTACCGTATCGGTCAATATACGCTTTAGACAGTGACAAAAAGATAGCAATTTAGTTAAACGTGTCGTCGGTGATGGGACGAGTAGCTCCAGCTAGGTCAGTCGACTGATTCCAAGGTTGTTTTTTTGTCTTGAGTCAGTCTACGTGTGTCATTAACGTCAAATAAAGTATTTAATTCCGAGTTTTAAGGCCTATTTTGATATATGGCATGAGATATTTTCAACCGAAAAGGTAAGAACGGCTAAATTTCGCTAACTGTGAAGAGTAAAAGTAAATTATTCTCAGGAAAAGTGTTTTATTTGACTACCTCAGCGTCCTTTGGTACATATGTTCTTAGCTGAATCTGATTGGACCTTAGCGGAACATTGTGCAATATCTGTTGAAAGTTTTACACGAGTTATGAGTTGGCGATTTGGAGAGTTTCAAAACATTACATCATATCCGGTTACGTATATTTTAGCGGGGCCATAACCTGTTTTTATTTCAAAAGTATTATTCTGACCTCAGTTTTGAGATGAGTGGTCATGGTTCAGATGTAGATAAAGGACTGAACACAGTCTTGGGCTGTCAGGAGAGCTATGCCTGTGGGGGCTCAGATGAAGCCACGTTTGAATGTGATGAATGTGGCAGCCTGCAATGTTCCCGGTGCGAACTGGAGCTCCATCGCCAAGAGCGTATGAGGAATCACGACCGGATTCGGATAGCACCCGGCCATGTTCCTTTCTGTGACTCATGCAAAGGTGACAGCAGCTGCTCTGTCAGTGGGGGACGAATCAGAGCGGTGGTCCGCTGCCAAGGCTGTAAGATCAACTTGTGTTTGGACTGCCAGAAGCGCACCCACAGCGGGGTCAACAAGAAGAAGCACCCTCTGTCGCCCTACCCCCCTGCTAAAGCTGCACTGGATAACAGTGCTGAGATGTCACAAATGGAAAGCCTCAGAGCAGAACTAGAGAAGGTTTGCAGCTTCCTTTTGGTGGATGAGAGGGAGGAGATGCAGGTAAACTGTCGTATTCCAGCCTTTTGACAACGCGTCAGTGTGGCGTTGCCATGCCAACAGGGCTGACGTTGTCTTAATCCTCAGGTGAAGGATGAGGAGGAGTTTGTGATTAGGCTGGGTTGCAATCCCAGTGAGCTGCTCAAGGTGGTCTCCATCTTTGGAAACACCGGAGAGGGCAAGTCTCACACTCTGAACCACACCTTCTTCCTTGGACGAGAGGTGTTCAAAACCTCCCCCACGCAGGAGTCCTGCACCATAGGGGTATGGGCAGCTATGGACCCTGTTCATCGCGTGGTCGTCATTGACACAGAAGGCCTGCTTGGGGCTGGTATGATACAAAATGTTAATATCAAATAAACATGGGGGCACATCGTGGGGCTGTTTGACTCAGATAAGTATATTTCACCTTCATCTGTTTAGGAACCAATCAGGGTCAACGTACACGGCTGCTCCTTAAAGTCTTGGCCATCTCTGATGTAGTCATCTATCGAACCCACGCGGACCGTCTCCACGACGATCTCTTCAAGTTCCTTGGTGATGCATCGGACGCATACTTGAAACATTTCGCCAAGGAGCTGAAGGCGACTACCAGTCGCTGCGGTCTGGATGTCCCTTTGTCTGCGCTTGGTCCTGCAGTACTCATCTTCCACGAGACAGTCCACACAAAGCTTCTAGGATCAGGTACAGGAAACACGCCTCTGGGATGTACACAGAGTAGAGCAGTCTTTCTTATGTGTTTGTTTCTTCTCTTTCTCCAGACAAACCTGCAGAATCAACAGATCGTCTTCTCCAGGAGCGTTTCAGGAAGCTGGGTCTGTATCCAGAAGCTTTCAGCTCCATCCACTATCGAGGAACTCGGACCTACAACCCCCCAACTGACTTCAGCGGCCTGCTGCGCAGCCTGGAGCAGCAGCTGGATAACAACACCACTCGCTCGCCACGCGCTGCCTGCGTCATCTACAAGGCTCTCTATGTAATGATGCCTGGTTCGAGGCAGATGTTTTACCCGGTAACAGTGTTGTGGTACTAACTTTTATCCCCTGCACCAGGCTTTGAGTGAGAGCTTCAGTGGTGACATTCCAGATGAGCACATCACCAGTAATTCCTTCTTCCCAGATGAGTACTTTACCTGCTCCAGCATCTGCCTCAGCTGTGGGTACGTACTGCTGTCCCGGCTTCTGCATCAGGTCGAATCCTGGTAAAGAGTAGGCGTTAAATGGGTTTTTGGGTGGTCCACTTTCAGCTCAGGCTGTAAAAGAAGCATGAATCACTTAAAGGAAGGGCTTGACCACGAGGCCAAACATCGCTGCCGCTACTCTGTCCAGTATGACAATCGTATATACACATGCAAAGTAAGTAAAAGCCCGAATTCCAACACGACCTTGACCAGACCTACTTGTTGGGGTTCTGAAAGTCTGTGCTAATCTGCAGGTGTGCTATGAAAAAGGGAAGGAGGTGATCGTGGTTCCCAAAACGACAGCATCGTCTGACTCCCCCTGGTTTGGCCTGGCCATCTACGCCTGGTCCGGGTGAGAAAACCATACCTTACTTCTCAGAAGAAACAATATGTGTTAAAATCCAACGAGTGAGACACTTTTATCTCTCTGCAGGTATGTTATCGAGTGCCCTAACTGTGCAGTGATCTACAGAAGTAGACAATACTGGTATGGAAACCAGGATCCAGTAGAAACTGTGGTCAGAACAGAGATCCAGCATGTATGGCCTGGGGTGAGAACATCATCACAAAGCTGCTTTTTCATGGAGCATGACTATCTTAAACGCTAAATGCTGTTAAGATGTGTGTTGGTTTCTTTTTCAGTCTGATGGCTTCTTGAAAGACAACAACAATGCTGCACAAAGGTTGCTGGATGGAGTTAAATACATTTCTCAATCAGTCTCTGAACTCAGCGTCAAACCCGCCAAAGCCGTGACCTCGTGGCTCACTGACCAGATAGCTCCCGCCTACTGGAAACCCAACTCCCTCATCCTGGTATGGAACACACTTTGTTTTTACTCACTGTAACGTGACGGAATGTTTTAAAGGAATGATCTGTATGCTTCAGAAATGCCATAAATGTGGTGAAGAGTTTCAGCCCAACGACACCAAGCACCACTGCCGTGCATGTGGAGAGGGCTTCTGCGATTCATGTTCCTCTAAAACACGGCCGGTCCCCGAGAGGGGCTGGGGCCTGGCGCCTGTACGGGTCTGTGACACTTGCTTCCACAACAGAGGGATCCCAACTGGTACAAACCTTTTCATTATGCAGCACTGAATTTAGCTTCTTAGTTTTTAAATGCCATATTTCCACGTTGCAGAGTTGTTGGATGCTGCCTTGGAGGAAGAAGGAGGCACCCTGATAGCCAGAAAGGTTGGGGAGGCAGTCCAGAACACGTTAGGAGCCGTAGTTGGTGCCATTGACATACCTCTGGGTCAGCATCAGATCCAGCTCCATTATCCAAGGTATTTCTGCTGGAACACACGCTGGTCAAATCAACAATCTTGTGGAATCCTCTGTGCGTCCAGGCCTGGTGAAAGACGCTGCTCGCCCGGCCTACTGGGTCCCTGACCAGGACATCCACACCTGCAATGAGTGCCAGAGAGAGTTCTCCCCTCGCCTCTCCATCCACCACTGCCGCGCCTGTGGCCAGGGCGTATGCGACGACTGCTCTCAGGGGCGGCGGGCGGTGCCATCTCGAGGCTGGGACCACCCCGTGAGGGTCTGTAACAGCTGCAGCGAGAAAGCCGGGGAGCTCTAGCAGCAGGAGCAGAATCGAGGATGCTGGCTAAAGAGCAAAGTGCGAATAAAAGGCTTCCATTTCCAGCTGGGCTTTCCGGGCTGGCACAGCACTGTCACATCGCACGAGGCTAATCCACTTCATTATGCCTCATCACTTTCATTGTTTCTGTGAACAATGTGCACAACTAAGACTTGAATATCAAGGATAAAACAATCTTATCAAAGCAAATATTTATCACCCTTACTGAGATCAGGAAAACCTTTAAACTCCCCTCAAAAACTTGAAACCCTAGAAACCATCTGACAATCCTACAGTACCGCACAGTATTTTTTATTTCTCTCTGAGTCAAGAGCCAGTTTCAGCTGCCTCTCATTTCACACCATCTGAAGAAAACAAATTAGCAATACATTCCAATTTATGTGATGACTTAATAATACCTTCTAATATAATCCCAAATCAGGTTTTAGTTGCGCATTAACAACATGGACTGTTAATTTTTACTTGCAACCATCACCTATAGGAAGAAAGAGGGTTTATTTCATGGCAGTGTTTGTGGAAGACCTGCTATTGAAGCCATGCTATGAGCTCAGACTGGTTTTTACAGGGTGGCTGGCTCACAGTCGGCAGCACACCTCTGGAAAAAAAGACTTTGAGGCTGGCCTCTCATACAGGAGATGCTCTGTTACTCAGGCTGTCCAGTTTGACCTGATCATGTAGGATCTGCCAGATTAACCTGGGATGTAATCTCCTAACTGGAAGAGTGATTTGGTTAACCTGTATCCTCATGTACGCTCATACAGTATGCATTAAAATGCAGAAACCCAGCCTGAGTGCGTGTCTCACTAAGAATCCAAAGCTACATTTGTCTTTTCTTCAGCAAATATAAAATATCTCAGTTTATTGCATTTTTATGTCAGTCAACTGCTTATTTATTAACCAAGACCTTTTATACATTTGGCAAAATTGGAAAATAAACAAATTGCAGGATTTTTTTCTAAACAGCATTGCTCTTTTCTCCTACTTCCTGGTAGTCAGTGTTGTATGGGTAGTAGTAAAGGTCGTGTTTGACAGCCATGAGCAGCCCGGGGAGCCCCCTGCAGCCACCTATCTTGGAGGAGAAGACGACACTTGGGATCAGGTCGTTTGCAGAGGGGTAAGGCGACGGGATAGTCCTCAGTAGATGACCGTCCTTTAGGCTCCATAATCTGGTGTAGCAATCCTGTCCAACTGAGAACGGAACAGAGGCTGTTTCTCCTAATCGGAGCTGGAATCTGTGTCTAGTAAACATTGAGCACGTTTTCCTCTCATACCTGCCATCAGAAGCCCCTCAGGTTCACAGACATGGATGGGGAGATAGGCGTGTTGGTTGTAGTGACCTTTGTACTCCTGCACAGGCTTTGTCACTCGAACATCCCAAAGCTTAATCTGCAAAAGAATGAGCAAAACAAAGATGGTCATTTGTTTTTCTGGCTTATTCTGTGAATCCTCTCACGTTTACTTTATCTACCCCACATTTCCCACGTACTAATGTTCTAAGTCATGAGCACACATAAACAAGGCTGACCTGGCCCAGCATGTCGGCAGCAAGCAGGTAGTTCTCATCCTGCAGGACGCGCACGGAGGTGATGGCCGACTCCTGATGGAAGCGACTGGCCTTCCAGTTGTGATCCCTGCGACCCCGCTGCCGTAGGTCAATGCTGAAGATTTCTCCTGATCTGCATCCATTAAATAGCACGGGTACCTACAGACAAAGCAGTGTATGTGCCCATTTCCTTTGTCATACTGAGCACAAGACATTCGCTTGAGGAGATGTCTCACCCTCTGCGCAAACTGCTGAGCCAGAACGTCACTGCCAGTGCTGTATGTCTGTGTCCGGCCCGTTTCTGCATGTTTCAGTATCACCCTATGAGAGAGACCTGCAAACAACTGTTCTTGATCAAAATCACAGTACGAAAGCCAAGTCAGCGGTGGAGTAATTAAGATAACGCCTTGACAGACCTGTGCTGAAGGTTTTATCAAACTGTGGGTTGAGGCACCAAGCACAGGACCAGGCCGAGGAGATCTTAAAGCTGCACAGCATCCCGGGTTGGTCTGAGAATGAAAATCATTTAGTAAAGGGGCATCCAAACAACATGAGCTCACGGATGACACGGATCGCAACCTGGGTTGGAATTACTGAAGAGGGAAGCGGGGAGCAAACTGACGCAGCCAGGAGTATCTGCCGCTCCGACCAAGCACAGTCTGACAGTCGGGACAGTTAAGGGATAGAGGTGGGATCAAAGCAGCACTTGAGTTTTAACCTTTTAAGTGACATGTACCAGAGGATACAGGACGTGGGAGTCTGGGTAGTTTACAGAGGCCCAGCAGATGGAGTTCACCTGAAAAAGGTAAAGCCAGATCAGATTTCCATGTGCACACAATTCTAATCCTTAGGCCACAAGGTAGCATAATGGCTTCGGCCTCTGGGTAATACTCCCACCTTGCGGTTGGTGAAGTAGAGGTTGTCGCACATCTCCACAGACAGAGATCCTTGGCTGCTGCTGCTGAAGCTCATGATGCCGTACTTGCAGCCTCCGTGCGACACGTCGTTCACTGTGAATACTCGCTCACAAGCAGAGTCCGCCTAAAAAAGTCAGACAACAACTTAAGATCAGAATTATGTAAAAACGTTGCTAGGAAGCGAACGTGTGCAAGGGTGTTCTCACCACTATGAGTCTAAAGTTGTCAGTGTTGGGGTTGCTGTTATCTGTACTCTGGATTTCCAGTTTGTGTCGTCTCATTCCACTAACCTTCACCTCGTGGACCTGCCTGGAAACATCAAGTAACCATAGCAACACTGCTAACATACAATCCACTTGTTGAATGGTTTGCATACCTGGTGTACCTGAACTGAAATATTTAAGAGTATAATTTATCTACATCACCTTTGGAACTGTAATTAATTCATATTGAAAGTGAACTCTACCTGCAATAGGAGTGGAGCTGTAACAGGCCGAGGTGTCTTTTCTGCAGGACCAAGGAGGAATTCAGTCCTATTCTTGGTGCTTTCTAGATAGAAGGCAACATTCAGTATAGCCCTGCCATAACTACACATAGATTTTCTGTTATATGTGTAATTTATATTCAAGTTACTGCAATGATCTCATAGGAAATTCACTTTTCTGGGGTTTTCATCCTCTGCCAGCATTTTCTGTCTCTCTTTCTCCATTTTCTTCTCTTGCAATTTCTCTTTGGTCAGCGGATTACAGTTATTGTGCCCAGGCAACAGTCGAAAATATCGGTTTTTCTCTGGGTCAAAGTAAAATCCAGGTAGCTCTGGAAACACAGCAGAGGGTAAAATAAAACAACAGTAACTGTTATAGCGATATCATAAATCCAGTTGTCTGTGTAGATTCTCACTCATCCAGGTCATAGTTATCCAAAGTTAGATCTCTCTGCATGCAACTGGACTGAAAGGTTTCCTTGTGATCCAAACGTTCACACCGTTTGACGAGACCTGGTGACTTGTTACCATGTGACCCAACAGACAAAGGGGAAGCACCCAAACTGAAACTAGCTGAACGACCCTGCCAACAACTCTCAGGTGACCACCCGGGTCATTAACATGCCAATGGTCCACAAGGGCTATATTTTCAAGCTCTGCCCCCAGCAAGCTTAGAACTGAAGAAGCTCTCTGGAGAGAGGGCGAAACGTTTTCAAGGAAACCTTTCAGTCCAGTTGACACAGAGAGATCTAATTTTGCATAAATCCAGTTGTCAATCATAAGATTAAATGTGGAATGTACATTTTTGAGTCATCCAAAATAGATCTCTGTGTCAACACAGAGAGATCTATTTTGGATAACTATGACCTGGATTTGTGAGAATCTACACAGACATTTTTGAGTCATAATAGTTTTTGGCCATTGTTCATGAGTTATGTTTATGTGGCTGCATCTGGTGCTGAGCCAGACCTGGTGCAGCAGTGCTGGCTTCAGAGGAGGAAGAGGAAGCGGCAGACCGGTTTTCTTCTCTTCTACAAGATCCCCTATACGACGGCCCTGATTCAGTCTGTCCATACCTGTAAACACAGCACAATTACCTTTTA
Source organism: Pao palembangensis (assembly GCA_015343265.1). Taxonomy (NCBI): domain Eukaryota; kingdom Metazoa; phylum Chordata; class Actinopteri; order Tetraodontiformes; family Tetraodontidae; genus Pao; species Pao palembangensis. The sequence continues at coordinate 6,685,984 of CM027097.1, read as the reverse complement.
GACACTATGGCGGGCTGATAATGACGAATAGAAGTACGTCAGACCATTTTTAACACTCAATTAAACATACCACTGATCTTCTTGAGTCGATCTTTGACCTCTGCGCCAACCTCGATATTGACCAGCACCTGTTCGTCGGTGTGGCCGCTGTCCTTCTCGCCAATTCCATTTCTTCATTCCCGGCTACTCTGACGCAGGATAATAAAAGCAAGCTGATAATAATAATTTAAAAAAATCTCAGATTCAGACGTGTCAGGCAAGCATGTTTACTTCTTAGCTGGACTAGTTGTGATTAGCTTCTTAGCTAACGTTAGCAGTACATCTTTCAGACACCTTTAGCTAGTCGTTGGCTGCAAATTTATTGTGCGTAAATGTTCCTACAACGTTGAGTAAAATATTCTCCAAGTATTCAAAAATATTTCTTCTGTTTTAAAAGGTTAAAGTGATATTACAGTTACAAACAAGTTCTGTCGTATGCTAATAGGAGTTTTGGGAGATACTGCTGTGTTGTCCCGCCTCTTGGAGACGCTCATTGGTTTATTGCCAACAATAGTAAATGACGTTGATGAAATCTATTGGTTAGTTTTATCAGCCACGTATTAAACAAACATTTTCTTATCGTGCCCACAAACAAAGAAACATTCGAGTTGCTGTAAAGTACTGGCAGAAAAAGTGAATTTATTTTTTTGTCCACTATAGATTTTTTCTAAATAATTATTGATGATTTCAAGATGCATTATTGTTTATGCGTTATCGTGTTATTGATGCAGCCACGAACACCGTCAGTTAATCAAAGACATATAAATCAACTGGGCAGAGCTCATTGCGTTTGAGCTCTTTCATTTCACACTGTGACATAGCAAAATTCATTATTCATTTTATTTCATGATTTTATCACGTTTTATCTGACCAATGGTACACTGGTTTTAATACTCTTTTTAAGCCACGCCCCATATATGGATGCTGCGGTTGTATTGGTAGGGCGCTCAGTGCCGCTCAGACCGCATTGGCTGTTGTGTATGTATGTATTTTTTTCTTCATAAGGGTCCCAAACTAAACCGAGATTTGGAATATTACGATACAGTCCAGCAGGAAAATGGCGACTGTCATTCATAATCCTCTAAAATCGTGAGTACTTTTTTCTTCCAATTAATAACTATTTACTCTCAGATTTATTTGAGGAGTATGATAGGGTCAACATGCATTCATCCAAAATCTATTTGTGGGACATTTGAGGGCATTCTCCGTGTGCATCGTTCAATTCTTGTGATGTGCGATAATAATCACGATGATCAAGAAGCATGGATCAGTGAAATTATCTCCAACGAGCGCGAATGTCCACTCTTGCACTTGGTTTCACTCGGTCACAAAGTTGCCTTTGATCATATTCTTCTGTAATAAACACGACTGACACGCAGTGCTCTTTGTCACCTTTGGGGGAGTCAACCTGCACCGACTTCACGCGTTTATTGCTAAAAAGTAGCTTTTTTTTCTTGCTGTGCCACCTGAATAACTGGTTGTTAAATGTAGCCAATAACAGAGAATTGACTTCCTTTCATGTCTGCAGCGGAAACCCGTAATCTATAACATAATTAGGCGTGTTGTTCCCCCGAAGTAGTAGATGCAGAGAATGATTTCTTGATGGTCTTTGCAGTCGGAACACGCATCACCGAATTTCAGAGAATTTTCAAAAATCATAAAGAAAGAAAAACTTTCAGCTCAGGATTTCTTAGTGAATATTTTCATTTTTAAGTCTGATTGCTCAGACTAAGACATACATGTTTAATAGACAAAAACGTACTAAAAACACACTGATGTCTGAAAATTGTGAATTTTATAATTGTTTACACTGTAGACAAAAACACTGACAACAGAAGCACAGCACTAGTGAAACATCCTGTAATCTGGTGTATTCTAAACAGATTAAGTTGTGTATGTTGCCTCGTTTATATCTTTGCAGTCATGTTGAACAGCAGATTAGCAGTGTCCTAAAATTCTCCTGGGTCCATCTGCCCAGAGAAGGAGAGACCCATGTAAAGAGGCTGGTACAGGGGCAGAGATAGTTAGAGAGAGAGAGAATGTAAGGAGGGGATCCCCATCTGCCGCTCATATTTGGAAATTCTCAGACAGATCCCCACCCCCACCGCCCCTCCGACCCCCACCCTGCTGCCCTGCCATATCTGCAACAAAATGGCAAAAACAGTGCATGTGCAGGATGAAAGGAGCTCAACTGTTAACAAATCTGCAGCAACCTTTCCAAACAGCATCAGAAAGCTGTCAAAATTGCACAAACTCTATAAGTAATACCTGCGTAAATAACTAATTTAATGCTTTTAACAGAGCATGACTGTCGTCTGCTTGGACTCCAGTCACATCAACTCCAGATGAATTCCATCCATCACCAGTCAGCAATAATTTACTCTGTGCACCTTTTCAAGGAATTCTTGTGACTGAAACCTGGCACGCCATGAGTGTGTGTGTGTGTTTGTGTGTGTGTGTGTGTTTGTGTGTAGTTAATGCAGCACTGACATGATAAGTATTCAAATGAGGGACACATTTCACGTGCAGAGACGCTTCTACATGCATAAAAGATGCTGCTTAATTCAACCTTGTGCATATTTATCTGGATTTGTGGTGAACTCGGGCCAAAAGTGGTTTGTCTGCGCTTGCGTGAGGATTGTGGGCCATGGAGATGCATGATTATGTGCATGAAGGGGGTCAGCGTGTGTGCGTTTTTATTGTGGGCGTTTATTGCACGCGCAGGCGATATAGAGACCCACCCTTCCCCCAATATGCGTGAGAGGGAGCGTTGGTGAGCGACGGAGGTTTTCGGGGAGGTTTGTGGAGGGGCGGGTCTTTCTGGCTGCACTTACTGAGTGCATTTGTGCTACACCCGCAGCACAGAGGTGAACTCTGGCCTTTGTGTCTCCCAGCTGGGGGATTGAGGATATCCAGGAATGGTTTCCAGACAAAGGTGATTAAATATTCCAGAACTTTTTTCTAAATGGAAAAATTGTACTTCTTGTGTCTCTGAGAGTGGTGAAATGATGCATACTTGTTGTTTTTTTCATGTATAAAATATTTAAAGTTAACATCTTTAGCTCAGCTTCTGTGTCTCTTCCAGGCCTGGAAGCCAGAGTTCCAGGCCTGGAACTGCACTCCTACCCCTTTATTCCCTTTATGCGCCTGTTTGTGGATAGATAAATCTGTGTGCTCGTGCGTACACACAGCCCCGTGTAGGGGGAAAAGTGCCGCCGGATCTGAAAGGGAACACACGTGCCTTGGGACATGTAGGGGACCCCCCCCCCCATCCCATTCTGCCCACTCGGCTCCTCCCCCTCCTTCCATTCTTCATGTGGCTCCTGACATAGATGCCGATAACTCACACCCTCCTCGCTGCTGCTGCTGCTGCTGCTGCTGCAGCTGAGGACCCTTTTCAACAGTTTCGTGTTCAACAAAGATCACAGGAGAACTGGAGTTTTATAACAATTTTATTGCATTTAAAATTGAAGAATAAGAGATTTACACTATATTCTCGAGCCATAACCCAGATGTTTGGGATTTTGTGGTGACAAAGTTAATTGGGCTATTTTATTTTATAGAAAAAAACCTAAAATCTTAGGATGTGAATTGTGAATAATGTCTAAAATGTCATGACATCTTCATCTTTATGTGTGTTTTTTTTTTGCGCTTTTTTGGTATGGATAAACTTAATCTCCGTAAGCTTTTACTGACAATCAAACTTCCTCTGTTTATGGGAGACAGACCAGTAGAACGCACGTGTTTTCGAACATGGAAAACAGGAATTATATAAGACTGCTCTGATGGGACATGCTGTTGACTGCTGGGTGCAGACGGAGCGCAGGACCGAATGACCGTTGAATCATTTTCAGGGGGTTGGGGGAGGATGTCTGAGGACACACAACCCTTTTAAACCAATACACCACTTACAATTGGTTATGTAAGCGTTTACGAAGCCGCCAGGGGACAACGGCAGTTAAAAGTAGAGCAAAAATGTACAGCACGAAGACAGATGCACAGAGATGCAGCAAATGATGAATGAGGCGCAGCTTCACTTCAGGGAATGTGAGGTATGTGGCAGGAAGTCTCCCGGATTTGTCTGGATCACAGCGACCGCCGCTCGGCCGTACTGTAAAAACCCACCAGCTGCATTCCTCATCTCCGCAGGTCTCCTGAATAAAAAAAAAAAAAAAAACTTCAGCTTCCAAAACACCACATGTTCCAGTGCAGATGTCGCACTGAGCGAGCGCTGTGGCGCTAGACGTGTAAACAAAGGCCACCATAGAGGTTTCACTGATTGCATGTTTGTGGTGCTGCTGTTTGGAATGCATCCTCACCAGATGTTACGTGAGACAGATGTGAATAGCTGTAACGTCTTTGCAAACCTTCTCAATCATGTCCTGAATTATTTATGGCTGAGGCTGCTCTCATCCACCGCAATCAGCTGGCACATGGATGCTAATTCATGCTTTTAAAAGATGCTGCCTTGATTATGGGAATGTTTCTATCTCACCTTTTGCGAGACTCTAATCTTCATTTATCCCCCTGAATGGCCTCTCCCCACCCTGTTTGTCAACATGCCAGTGCTCTTTGCTGCAAATGCTCCTAAACCCGTTGGTGTTATTAGAGACGCAGACTTTAATTCTGACCTTCTGCTGTAAATGAATGTCAGGTAATGTAAATGGGACGTGGGTGAACAACATGCTTCACTCAGGGCGAGGCAGTACTTCAAATCAACAAAGCCACAAATTAAATAGTCCGTCCCTACGTGCCTCATTTATTCATACCCTCTTTTGCAGCTTTTCCTCCCCCATCCTCTTCCTCTATCCTCTTCCTCCAGACACTGCACACCTTTGTGGGATTCAGCATAACCTTCTCTTGTGCTTCTCTTTGCTCGGTTTAACATTCTTGACGTGTTCAGAATGGCAGTAACGATCAGATAGTGTTGCTTTGTTTGTCCGACCCATTCAAATTCCCCCAGTTTCCCTTTGATTTCAGCTATTAAATATAGGCTGAATTCTAGTCAGTGTGTAAAACAGTGAATCTATTAGAGGCTATAGGAAATAATATTGATGATCACCCTATAATGCATGCGCTCTCGCTGGGTCAATATTCCGCGCATGTCCATTTGTGTCAGCTTTGATCGAGCAGGTTTCCATGTCTGACCTGGATCTAGTCGCCATTCTGAGGATCTAATGGACCCAACAGGCCTGCTCACGGATGAAACGTTATAGCTGCAAACCCTCCAAAAAGCTTCTAGATGCTAAATAACAGGAATGACTCATGGAAAGGAGAAGGCGAACGGAAAGGCAGCAAGCTCGACGGCTGATGAGCGTTTGTCTCCTCTGTCTGTCTGTCGTCAGGCTCGGTGACCAGTTCTACCAGGAGGCCATCGAGCACTGCCGCAGCTACAACGCTCGCCTCTGTGCCGAGCGCAGCGTACGTATGCCCTTCCTGGACTCCCAAACCGGCGTGGCACAGAACAACTGCTACATCTGGATGGAGAAACGCCAGCGGCAGCCAGGTGACCAGAGGGCGACCTGCAGCTCCAGTGCGATCAGAGATCAAACACACTGTGGAGGCAGGATGGATTTAGAGATCAGCTCTTTAATAAAACAAGCCCCTGCTCTATATTGCATGAGGTACCACTCGATGACAAGAATGTTTTATGCACATCTGGGTCGCCACTTCAGCCAAAGGGAACAATCTGTTCTTTACTGAAATAGGCCTCCCTCCATGTCGTATGCAAAGCCCTCCAGGCCACACCCTATACTTTGTGGCAGACCTACAGTAACACACAATATTTGAATTTATTCTAGGTCGCTCCCTCCCCCGTTGTTATCTTTTTTTTTTTCCTCTGTGCTGAAAAAAACAACTAGTACTCACTCCCTCTTTAGACCTTAGTTATTAGCAGAACAGAAGTAGAAAAATGCCCACGACTTCTTAGCCACCCGACCAGTCAGCAAGGCCAACAGATCTTCAACACTGGGTCTATCGTTTAAGTAGGATTTGGCCGTAAATACAGGATTTCCTTTTTTATGTGTTACGTATTTGTGTGTGTGTGTGTGTGTGTGTGTGTAGGCCAGGCAGCAGGACAGATGTATACTTATCCTGCCCGCTGTTGGAGAAAGAAGCGGCGGCTCCTTGCACCTCTGGACCCCCAGCTCCGCCTGTGCGAGCTTCGTCTAGGTAAAAAAAATCTGTCACAGTGCACGGCGCGGTTGCCAGAAACAGTCCTTCCGCTGTCATTGTGATTGCACGTTGCTGTACATGTTGTGTTTATGTTGAACAGAGCTTCAGACCAGCTTGGCGTCAGCATTTGTTACCTGATCATCTGGCTCTGGTTAGCCTCTCTCCCTCTCTCTCTCTCTCTCTCGCTCTCTCCCCAGGTCTCCAGGTTCATTCTTTCCCCTGAATCAATGCCTGCTCTTTATGTTCACAAACACACACATGCACTGTGCTCAAACACCCCCCACAACCCCCGCCTTCCCTCGCAGCCGTGCAGAAGCGCCCTAAACCGGGCCTCTCTAATCATTTGTCTATGAGGCAATAGAACGTCAGTGAATCTTATGAGGTGAAAGTGTGGCCTTTTCGTGTGTGTGTGTACGTGTACGCACATGTATGCACGCCCTCGTGATGGAGGGGTTATTGAAGGAATGCCACAGCAGCCTGATAAGCCAAGAAATAAAGGCACGTCTTTGTTTTGGATTGGCCGCGCTATTGTTTCCCCGGCGGCGTCTTCCAGACATAATATAATATTCCTGAGCTTCCCACAGACGGCAACACAGCTTTGGAAGAGCGCAAACATTAAAAAAAAACAATCCAGAGAGACAGAAAACCAGTGATATGCAGAAATATACGAGCCCTTTTTTGAACTGAGGCTGTTTTGTTTGGAGATCCGGAAAAGCCGGCGCTGCTCTGCCGCAGCGCTCGGATACGCCTGATGCTGATTTAATGCTTCCGGACCAGAGACAATTCTGTCTCCGACTGAAGCTGCACAGACGCCCTGTCACACTGGGAATGGGAAAGAAAATCCTTAAAGATCTGCTGGCTTTTCCTATTTTCTGCTCTTCATGCCTCCGCTTCCCAAATGCTCTTTCCGATCTTCGATCCCAGATACAGCCCATGACATCACCGGGGTTAGTGTTTCAAGCTGTTTTCACGCACCGAGTAGCGCCGTAAAACAGTTGTATCGGCCCTTCGGTATAGGCACCAATATGTGTGTCATCGTTTGGGGGGGGTGAGGCGGGCACATTAGGGTGATTCAGGCGGGAGAGGTGGGGGGAAGGTAGATTTAATGCATACAGGAAAACCTACAAACCAGACAAAGAAATGCTTCCTTGGGAGATCACGATGACGAGCTGTCACATGATGAAAAGGGTTGTGTTTTCTTGTTTGTTTGTTTTTTAACCACAGCTATCTATATTTTTCTACTCTGCCCCCTCTTTAGAAGCCGAACTGGCTCCAAAACGTGAGGTCCCACCAGGGGAGGCCACGGCCTTGGAGGCCCTCCTCAGGGGCGACGGCGTGCTGGAGAAAAAAAACAACCTCTGTAAGGAGGAGGAGACTTTGCTGGAAATCCAGGTATTTTTATAAGGACACACTGAATCACTCCACCGAGACGGTTGTCCTGACATTTTCTGACGCCTGTGTTTGCACGAGTGTCGCTGTAGAGAGTTCTAGAGGCCGAAGAAAACGGGGACGGTTTTCAGGACGACGAAGAGTTTGAGCTGGACACTCCGAAACGAAAGAACAGAAACAGAAACAAAGTGAGTAATCCCATTTTTGATACCTTTCTTCTGGGTGCTAGCACCCGTGGAGGGCCACCCGCCTCAGTATTTCTGTAAACATCTTCCTCCCACAGGAGAGAGCTTTGGTGTCATTGAGATGTTGTCTTTCAGAACAGAGGATCCAGTCGCAGAAGAACAGAACCCGTCAGCACTGAAGACCAGGACAAACCTTACGTCTGTGATAGTAAGAGAACACGTGGGCCTCGTATTCAACTCTTGGCGGTCCTCTCTGTACACGTCTGCTCCAAATCCTTTGTGTTTTTAGACAACAGAGACAAATTCCAGGCCCCTGTCCCTCATCTTCTGCTGTCTTTATGTCCTAAGAGCAGTCTGCTGCAGCATGACAAAGGGCTTAATCCAGACTAGCATGCTATTTACGTACTCCGGCAGAATCCCTCAGGAACGGATTGCCGCAGGGATGCCGAGCGACAGACTGACAAGCCCGACAAATGAATCACATCCTCATTTTGTGTCTTGTTCTGTCTTTCCTTTATTATTTTGTTGCCTTTGTGTCTTTTCTGTTCCAGATAGATACAAACAAAAGCATAACTCAAAAAAGGCTGAAGAAGGTATCTGGACCTGTCGCCATCTTGTCTTTTTAGATGCTCCTTGTCTTCGGGCAGCCAGTCTGAGAATGGCTGCCTGAATGCTAATCCTTTGCAGAGACCTAATACTTTAAACGCTGCATCAGGGGATCCTGAAGTCAGTTCTGTAGCTTTTGCATGACATTGGCGCTACGCTGTGCCTTACAGCTGGCTTTCTTCGCGGCATGCAAAAAAACGATGCTTCAGCAGCAGCCAGCGCTGACGGATGCATGTTCCTAACACCCTCACTGGCTCTAGCGCGACCTCCGTATTGTAGCCGTTACAGAAGTGGGAGTGAGAGGGAGATGGTTTCATTTGGATCTGTTGTTAATGACAGACTTGTATAAATCAGTGACATCCAGCGCTGTCACGTCATGCTTCTGTGATGGCTACAGCTGTGTGCTCGCTAGTCCTTCCTGCAATATTAGACAGTAGATCCACAATATTTGTGCATCATTTGACTGATGTACTGTAGCTTCACTGCAGCATCAGTAGTAGTAAACTTGTCCCTTTCATGTCCTGTCAGACTAAATGACAGCAAAAGTGCTCAGAACAGTTGGTTTTTGGCTGTATTTGAGATTTTGGTTGCATATAATGTTTTAAGGTCGAAAACGCCACGTCAGAGCTCCACTGGATGTTGTGTTCTTCTGATTGAGCGCTCGTGTTTTTCCTGCAGTTTGTGGGAAACGCTACAAAAACCGACCCGGCCTGAGCTACCACTACACCCACACTCACCTGGCGGAGGAGGAGGGCGAGGAGGAAAAGGAAACCGAGGTGGCCCTGTCTCCCCCGCGGCCCTCAGACAACCACAAACGTGAGAACCAGACAATTAGAAACTGGAAAGAGGAGCGAAAAGGCCCGTGTCCTGACACGGAACTGTTCCTGCCAGCAGCTCAGAAGGGCCCAGACGGCGTCATCATCCCCAACGACTACTGTGACTTCTGCCTGGGCGACCAGGACTCCAACAGGAAAACGGGCCAGGCCGAGGAGCTGGTGTCCTGCTCCGACTGTGGACGCTCTGGTGAGAACCACAACCTTTTGATTGGGACTTCCTGATGCCAGGACAACCAACAAGGCTAAGTTAGCTTAGTGTAAAGGATTAAAATGAGGGAGAGAGGAGTCCTGGCGGGTGTAAAGCCACAAATATCGACAAGGCCGTCTGTTTGTTGCCTCTGGATTAGAGAATCCTTTCTGCTGATGCATCCTGTTCCCAGCCTTTTGGAAAGCTAAACTAAAAAAGCGTATCACTCTCCGCCTCCCTCACTCGAGTGTCCCCGTTGTCCCTGCGCAGGTCACCCCACCTGTCTGCAGTTCACCGACAACATGATGCAGGCGGTGCGGACGTACCAGTGGCAGTGCATAGAGTGCAAGTCGTGCAGCATATGCGGCACCTCGGAGAACGACGTAAGATGGACCGCCAGTCAACAAGATTCACAATAGTGCTGTCACCCATTTAAATCTTTCTGTTTTAGGCATAGCCTGAAAAAAAAGCAGCTTCTCTACTCTTTTAAACGTATTTAGTTGCTTTCCTTTATCGATGAAGCGCACCTAAATCGGCTTTTGCCTGTTGTCCGTTTAGGACCAGCTGCTGTTCTGTGACGACTGTGACCGAGGATACCACATGTACTGCCTGAAGCCTCCAATGACCCAGCCTCCCGAGGGTACAAGTCACACACCCGATGTTTGACCAAGGTCTGGAACCGAAACTAAAACCTCTCTCTCTCTCTCTCTCTCTCTCTCTCTGCAGGGAGTTGGAGCTGTCACTTGTGTCTGACCCTGCTAAAAGACAAGGCCTCGGCTTACGGAGAAGCGTGATATCCTCAACACACACCTACACACACGCAGTGTTTTTTCTCCACAGTTTCCTTTCTCACACAGGCACACACACACACACACACACACACACACACACACACACACGGTGCATAAACAGGCTCAGGTTAATTTTCTACATGTGGCAGGGAGACCCTCGGCTACAGCCGAACGACCCTTCAGGTGAAAACGCAGCAGAGATGAAGTTGTTCTTCTACCTCGCATGCAGCATTTGGAGGTAGAAACCCAACATCTGGAATCTTTGGGTGTCCCCCCCTCCACATTTAAATCTGTTTGTACTGGAGTGTGTTTATGCTGAAGCCTCTACTGTTCAGGATCTACAGCGGGTGGGGATCCTGAGTTATGTTTGTTTAAATTCTTCCCCCCAGCTTTACTCCTCTCCCATGTTTAGACTCGACGGTGACATTATTTAATATCTGGACAGGCTCAGCGTCGGTAACGCAGGCTAACGTCAAGCCCTGTGAAGACTTATATCCCGCGCTACGAGGAAACGGGTGATAAAACAGCCGCGGGCATCTTTCCTGCCAGAGCACGGTGTCATTTTTTTTTTTATTGCTGTCTGGTTTTTGTTTCCCCAGCAGGATGCTGTGCACCTCAATTAGACACTGCAAAAACAACACAAAAGCATTTTTTAAACGCCTGAACACAGTGCATTGTGCAGGCAAAGGGCAAAAAAATGCAAATATGTTGCACTTTTATTAGCTGATATCAATTTTTTTAAAAAACCTATACAGAGTTAACCTATACAGACTCAATTATCTTGAATTTGCTGATTATGTTTTAAAGATTATGTGTAAAATAGATAAAAAAAACACTTTTAAGGCTTCTGAAAGGTCCACTTGTTTTTCAGTTTATCATTTTATTTATTAGCATCCAGATAGATGTTAATCCTCTTTAACATGTCCTGGCTGACTCCTTTAACATGAAAATATGTATAGGATGTTAAATCTATTACAAGTCAGGCGTGTTAGTTTATGTGCTTCCAGTTTTGTTTTCAATGCTGTAGTACCTCTGGGCTCCTCTAGTGGGCCTCATTCACAGCTCAGCAGATTAAAAACATTGAACAGAAAAAACTAACTTAAATCTGTGGAAGCGTCGACACAAGAGCTCACGTTTTTGATCTGTGCTTTTTTTTTATTGTAGATATGTTGTTTTTCATCAGACAATCGTGTCAGAGTGGGAAACCTTTCAAACAAAAGGTTTTATTGTGCTTTGTCTGAAGAATGGATTCACCCTCAGGGTCTTCCTTTTCCAAATGTCTTGATGTCTTCATTCGACAAAATGATCTAAAATGGGTCAGAAATGTGTAGTGCATTTTGTATGGACATGTTTTGTTTTGAAATTAAGGTTTTTTCCATTAAACTTTCCTTTCATGTGGGACTTTTCTACCACGTTTTTAATCCATCTGAATTTACACACTCCCTGATGATGTCACTGAAAAAGATTTTTCTGTATACAATCATGTTTTATTCAAATATTACACAAGAATCTATTGTTCCATTTCAATATTTCATGTCTACACAGAGCAGGCCATAACTTTGGAACACAATGAAATGATGGAGGAATATCTGTCACAGAGCACTGAAGATGCACCGCTGGAGGTTCTGCAGCATCCTTTTCTTACCAACAGCTGCTGTCAGGTTCCTAAAGGAACCAGCACCAGGGGCGCAGTGAATGCAGAGGCTCCTGGGAACAGGACCAGTGCCCAGTCACAAGGGCCAGAAACGCTTAACTGCTGCCTCATATCATAAAGATCAACGCTGGCTTTTTAGCATCGATGTTTCCAGAGAGTAATAACATTCCAGAATGAAAAACATTGTTGATGTTGTGTTTTTATTATGTACCACGTTGCTTGTATTGATGATTAGGATGTGAAATGTTTCCGGTGTGAAACTTTTGCCACGTGTGGCAGCGAAGGATGTATAAATTGTTGTATAAATCAGTGTGTGCCCTCCAGAAGGCCCGGTGCATCAACACACACCTCTGCATCTCGGACCACCGTGCTTCTCTCATAGGTTACGACTCATATGACCACTAGGGGGAACTATTTGCCTTAGGATTCAGTAAATATTCTGCACAGGACACATTTTTATAGAAGACATCATACATAATCCCAGAATCTGGCAATTTTATAATATTATTTATATAAAATCTCAAAGGATTGCTATTTAAAGAAAGATAAAAGAAAGACCTGGATAATTACAAGATTTATGAATAGTTTATTTTAAGTTTCTGGGCCACAATGTCAGTCATGACCTCTTGCTTCCTCAGCAGCTTCTGGCCATTTCTGGGATGATGGAGATAAAACTGCTGGTGTCAAAGCTGGGGTTTAGTAGCAGCTGGACCAGCATCTCCCTGCCTTTCTCCCTGGTGGTCGCGGAACACATTGCACCCTTCCAAATCCGCACCAGTGATCCATCTGTTGACACAATCGCCATTAGCCAACAAAGATTGCTGATTTATTCACAACAAGACAACAACAGTGCGGGAGAATGTCTTACGAAGGATGTTGTCTATAGACAATGTCCAGGAGAAGACACTGAGAGTATGGTTCTCCTCCTGACTCAGGTCAGCGATTTTGGGGGCTTTGTCGTCTGCCTAAGATGTGACAGACAAAGCAAAAACATGAGCAAACGAGGCCTCAGAAAAGAAACGCACACAGCGATGGAGCTGCGGGAACATGCCTTCAGAACACGACCTGGGAGGTTTTTGTTGAACATGATGGAATTTTCCAGACTCAACTGGAAATGTGCTGCAGCGACGTACTGGGCCATGCTCACCCAGTCGTTTGCAAAGGACGCCTCTGTGGAGGAGTAATGGCTCTGCCTGAGGCAGCCGAGAGAAGAGTTAAACCTGTAATTCACAGTTTGTGTTACAACCAACAGACAGGCGACCTGGCGCTGCAGGCAGACGATGCAGATAACGCAGCCATTTCTGCTGCCCAGAAGAGGCCCAGGAGAGAGTCTTTCTTCTCACCTTCAGGAAGATGAGATTCGACTACAGCTTTCAGACCCTTCAAACGCACACAGGGAGAGGTTGAAAATACTGTATGATCATGACAGCAGGGTGCCACCCTGGCAGCAAATGGATCGACTGTGCAGCACTGGCACCTGATAGAAGGCATCCCATTTGGACATGACATCAGGAAAGCGTGCAGCACAGTCGGCATATGTAATGCAAAAGTCCTCGCCTTCAGGCAACACCATCTGGACCTGAACAGTCATTTATCCCACTGTAAATATTCATATTATGACATTGGGACAGAAAGAGGCTAGCTTAGGGCTATTTCTGACTTTGTCAACAAATAGGAATATATCAAAAGCAAGAGCTGCATGCTAACTTCAGGAATTTGGTTTAAACGGTATTGCCAAAGCAAACAAAGTATGAGCTGTTCAAATATTTGTTGCACAAGCTTTAAAAAGGGACTCGCTGGGTGAAATTTTCATGAGAGAATCTGAGCTGAAATTTACATTTCTACTGCGATTTGACTGGAAAGTACCTGAACGCCTGCTCCCATGAAGCCTTGTTGCACTGCAGACAGGAAGGGCAGCACAGAACTGAAGTAATTCATACCTGCAAAAGGGAACAAGGCATTTTTTTAAGCATTTGGTGCTTAGTTTTTTTTGTTTTTTGCATTTGTTGAACTGTTTTCGTGTCATGCTTACAGCCCCACCAGCTCAGAGTGGAAATACACAGATCTCCAGTTTGGATGCCACATTGTGAAACTCCAGTTGGGTCAGCAAAACGACCTGTGGGATCGACTCACAATCAGGTGACGTCTACAGCGCATGTGTCCAACGCTCAGTTCAGAAAACTTCTAGAGTATCAGATTTTTTTGCATCAGGGTACCTGAAGTTAGCATCCATGCAAGCCGCAGCGACAGACCCCACAGAGGACTCTCGGTGCCATTGTTCCCTATGAAGCCCATGTTAGCGTCTGTAGCAGCTAGCAGAATTCGGATAAGACTCATGCGATGAAGGTAGTTCCAGGGGTTGGGAGTCACGATGCCATTCAGCAATGGTAACTCGGATAACTGGCTGGACGTTTGTGCCCACATGATAGGCAAACCGTTGTCAAGAATGACAGCAGAGCTGCCGAGAGACACAGCACCGACCAGGAGAAGGCCAAGGAGCATGGCACGCAGCATGGCTGAGGACCTGGAACTGCAGAGAGAGATGGACTCCAGAGCAGCAACTCAGAACTGAGGCGCGAATTGTTGATACAGGGCTTATATACTCATAGTGCAGGTGACAATGGTTCAGTGGACCCGCGAGGGGAGATAAGATAATGTCTGCACATAGAGCCAAAACAAAACAAATGGTTTAATACCCAGCAGGTCCCTTTAAAGCCAGAATCCAGAAATTATATATGAAATGATGACTAGCAGATTTATGATTCTGTTCATGAAGCGGAAAAGATGAAAACCTTGCCGGCTGCAGCCCATGGGGACCACTAAAGGACTGTTACAATCACATTTATTAAAAAAAAAAAAATTCTAAAATCTTTTCCAGTTAGAAAACTGTGTGAGATATTTACTGTTGAATAAACATATAATTTAAAACTTTTTAAAGAGTGTGAGTGCCTAAAATAATATGATTATTTCTCAGTAAGCCTGACTAAGGAATTGCGCTTGGTTTGCTTTGTGGTTAAAATACCTGAACCTCAACTCTTGACACCACACTATGCAGCAGATGTTTGATTACCAAAAAAAGAGAGAGACAAAAAATAGATCTGTGCTTTCTTATGGAGGTACACCTCTCTGTGAAAACAGAAATTTTCTACAATGTCTACAACAAAAGTCTACAAAATAAATAGTACTGTAATTTTTAATATTCTAAATAAAAAAATGACAGATTATAACTGATAATTAACGTCAACAAACAGTGGGGTTAAATTTCAAGTGCATTTGTCCACTCCAGGCTACTGTAGAAACATGCTAGTTGCACATTCAAACTTGCTATGGAGAGAGAGCTGGATCAAATATAAATATCTAACCCCAAAGATTACTCGCTTAAAAAATAGGTCATACAATTTCAAGGATTTAAAAGACCTTACAAAGTACATTTTGCAGAGATGTCAACGCGCAGTTAAATTAATTTAGATTTTTTTTTTTTTCTCATTCTGTATTTCCACGCGAGGAACCAACGTCCTCTCATTTATTTACCCTTAAAGTGTGAGCTTAGGGTACTGTGATGTCAAAACAGAGCCTTCATTCATCCAGGATCATCATCATCGCCATCATGTTTTCTCTCGTGATCTGGCCTGGGTGCTGCACACGTCATGTGACCGAGGCGTCTCACACAACCAGGAAGTCAGAGCGCAGCTACGAGACGCCAGAAAGGTAAACCACAAACGCTTCCAGAACTCATCAGGACCTTTACAAAAGAGTGGCAGAACCGACAGACTCAGACTGGATCGATACACGCAGTCTTTAGGTTCCGTTTGATTTTAACGACTGGAATCGAACGGACAGCTCGTCAGTCGAGATCAGCGATTGTGCCATTTTGGTGGCGATCAACAGTTATGGAAGCACTTTGACAACGGTGGAACAAAGTCTGAGAAAAAGTGGCAGATGACGAGCGAATAGTCGTGCAGTGTTGCGTTCCTGTCATCGTAAATGTGCGATTTCCGCTTTTTTTTTTTGTTGTTGTTGTTGCTGGCAGGTGATCAGACAGGCTGGTTCCTGAACGCAGCACAATGGAAGGACTTTACGGGATTATTTAAATACACGCCCAAAGATTGGTTTCAATTTTTCAAAGGCATTGAACTCTGAGATTAATGTTAATTTGCATCTGTTCCGCTGTCGTTTCACCGTGCAGGAAGTCCACTTCACTAGGCTACAGTAAAAGTCCTGACCCGGCCCTGCCAGACTATGTAGGTTAGAGTAGTAAATGTACTTTCACTGTTCTTTTTAAAGGTGTAGATTTAAAAATACACCAGTTGTACCTTTGTTGTGAATTGTATGGATTAGAATATGCCATTTTACTATAACACCACATGTATATGATTGTAGTGATTATTTTTCTTTGCTTTCTTGGCCCTGGTCTATGTAAACGAGTGTTTCCATCTTTCTTTACCTCCTGGCAGCCTTCCATCATGTCCTACCATGCTGGGATTCCAGAGGAGCCCAATGCTTTGGCTCACAACATCAGCTCCAGCATCCAGAAGCTGACCCTGCTGAGTAATACACACACACACACACACACACACAGGAAAGCATAAAGCGCTATTATCCACTTCTAGCCTACTCAGAAAAGAATAATTCAGTTAATCTCAGTGTTTGCATGTGTGTGAGTATTGAAAATAAGGCAGAGGTCTTAGAGATATGAAGTTATTTCACCCTTACCCTTGTCACAAACTGAGATGTAAACTAGGAAAATCAAACACACCATTTTTTGGCTGGTGTACAAATGCAGACAGGTAAATGGTATGGAATATACCGAGCCTTTTAAAAAGGGCTGCATCACGCCACCCAGCAGGATGTTAGTATGTGATTAGTGTTTGGCTTCCTTCACGCTGTTGTCTTTCCGCATCGCCAGCCTCTGAGCTGCAGAGGGCCGTTTCTCTGCTGGGAACAGAGCAGGACACCAACCAGCTCAGACAGACGCTGTGAGTTCGTCGTGAGGACCGTTTTAGATCAAATAAAAAGTGATAGTAACAGTTTTGCCTCTGGTTACCAGGCAACAGAAACAGCAGCAGGGCAACCAGCTTGCGAAGGAGACTGACAGGCTGATGAAAGCATACACTTCGCTCCCTGTCGGCCCTGATCAGGTGCTGCTTTAAACTTAAAGAAAACAAATCTGTGTATATTCATGCATTCTTGACTTTGAGGATGTAACAGGTGGGAAGGTTTTCTGTAACATCTGTTCACATTTGTTTTTCTTTCAGAGGCAAAGGAAGATCCAGAGAGAACGCCTGCTGAACGACTTCTCCGCCGCTCTGAACAGCTTCCAGAAGATCCAGCGACAGGCAGCCAACAGGCAGAGGGAGTTTGTGGCCAGAGTCAGAGCCAGCTCCAGGGTGTCGGTGAGAAACCAGCACACACACACACACACACAAACAAAAGCACAGAATCCACTCCAGTGTCTCCACTTCCTTTTCACAGGGAGGACAACCTGAAGAGAGCTTTGGAGATGCGCCTCAGTTTGTTAGGTAGCTCCACTTCTTGTATTTCTTATCTTTTACGTTATTATCAGTATCATGTTCCGTCAGCTGATTTTCCTCCTGCAGTGATTCTCAGTTGCAGGCTCAGACAGAGGCCGTCACTGAAGAAGACCTGAAGCTGATCCAGGAGCGGGAGTTAGCCATCAGGCAATTAGAGGTGCAGATAAAAGCCAAGTTACGTGCAGAGGTCCGAGAGGCCGCGATCTCGCACACCAAACATCTGTCTTTCTGTCCCATTAGTCTGACATCACAGTTATTAATGACATCTTCAAAGACCTGGGGATGATGGTCCACGAGCAGGGAGACATGATAGGTGAGGACGTCCACTTTCCATCAGCCGTAACACAGAAGAGTCAGATAGAAGCAGTCTCGTTTATTAACACACGCCCGTGCAGGTTTGTGCCACAGGTGCTTCACCATTCATTACAATGAGTCTTTCCTGTGTGTGCTGCAGACAGTATAGAGGCCAACGTGGAGAATGCAGAAGCACATGTGCAGAGCGGCACACAGCAGCTGGCACGTGCGTCAGACTACCAGGTAAAACACAATAAAGGATTATTCGTTATTTAAACTGGAATAATGTGAATAAAGAAAAGTGATCAAATTGCAGTCAGTGACATTAAATTACAGAGATTCTAATTAGGGGAATTACAGCCACTTTGTGCAGAGGTTACGGACACTCTTGTTTCAGGACCTCAATAGTATTTACAGCAGAAACAAAGTCAAGAGCTTTTGGAGGTAAAGGAATGTTGTTCACTGGCCAAGTCAGTCATATGATCTCCAAAACCGAGCACTGAGGAGCCTGGCAAACACCCATATACACCATCAGCCCACACACATTACCAGGAATATTTTCAGCCAGCTAAATAAGTTCCTGGCAATAAATGTTCTTGGAAATATTTGGTGAAAGGAGGCCAGTGTGTGTGTGTGTGTGTGTCGTGTGATTCACTGGTGACCTGTGCAGGGTGTATTCCTGTCTCTGACCCAGTGACTGATGGGACAGACTCCAGCAGCGCACGATGACACTGATTAGAAATAGGTGGTGGTTAACAGGAAACAAATGATTGTCTGCTGCATGCATGGCTGTAATTGGACAAAGTCGTAACTGCCATAGAGGGAGAGACAGATTTAGTTGTGTTCTTCCCTCTAGTGTTACTTTTCAGCAGGGGCCTCTATTGTGTCGTTTCGATAAAGTTCACGGCTAAAATTAAAAAAAGAAAAAGATACAACTCATGCGTTAGCTGTGTCACTTTGTCAGTAAATTAATTTTGTGTCTGTGTTGTTCCCCTCCGTCCCAGCGGAGTTCCAGGAAGAAGATCTGCATCCTGATGATCGTGCTGGCTACAGCTGCAGTTGTTGTTGGACTCATCATCTGGGGTACTGTCAAATCATGAAGGCCATTTCTTCCTCAGCCCCTCCTCTGCCTGCACGCCGTCTTTTCTCCCCTCGCCTCTCTCCCTAACTCCCCCCCGTCTGCCCTCAATAGGGGAGTCGCTCTAAAATTTGTCTGTCCTCAATTTTAAGTCTTTTTCCAGAGCTTAGTGGGTTTTTTGGGGCTCACCTGAGTGGTGTGCTAAAAAAAAAACCACTGACACATCAAACTCTGAAACCAGTTATTGAGTGTAAACTAGTGTAACATCTCTGTCTCTAACTCCACGCTGATGTCTGTGCATTGTCCCTTCGTCCCATAACAACACAGCATTTATGACCACACTAAAACTGTTTTATGGGTTCAGCTTTATCACTGAGGAACCTTTTTTGTTCACCAATCAGAAACATACAAATATATGTTGAAGCTACCTCTGTCTATGCCTCATTTTAGTGCAAAGAAAGTTAAAATATCACCTGGAGGAGCGATACCCATTCTGCATATGTGCCACTGATTATTTGTGCTGCTCCCAGTACAAAGGTGAATGAGCGCGTGTCAACGCCACCTGTTGCGATGACACGCTCTCAATCCATTTCCGGAAAGTGCTTCAGAGAGAATGACATGATTTTAGGTCATCTGAATTCATTTTACACCTCTCTGACTTTCAGAGAGCAGCTTTAACTGCTCTCTGAAAGTCAAACTGTGGAGTTTTGCTGCTTTCAGACGAGGCTTCGGCATATTGAAGATGCAGTTTGGTGTTAAATGCACTTAAGTTTGATTACTATCTTCTCTACAGCTGCCATTTGTCAACCCCAGAACTTCTCTGTAATTCAGTTTAAAAAAATGTAGTGTTGATTTGGCAAAAGAAAAAAAAAATCACATTATTGATGCAGTCTTGATATACTTTTCTTGTTGTCTTCTGTTTTTAAGTTCTGTTTAATCACTGTCCAAAATCATGATGTTGTGGTCATGATGTTGCGATTTGAGATTATTTCCAAGACTGTATCAACACTGAAAAATATATCAATTAAATAAGTAATTATAAGAGAAAGCTAGTGCACACTGCCTGAAAGAGTATACATATTACTAATGCATTCTTACTAACAGTTCTTATTCGCTGTAATTGTCCTAATTTGATGAGGAACAAATGTTTAAAACTGAGACGTGGCTGCCTATTTGTGCCCAATGAATGAGATAAATGATGTATAAATAAATATGCACTTCTCAATTAAAATGTATATCTGAGACACAGTCTATTCTGCTGGAGCTCCAGGGACAGTTGAAACATCTTTAAGAACCTAACCACGTCTCACAGAGATCAAACCTTGGATAACAATGACCTGAAAGAAAGCGGGTTTAGCGAAAACTCTGAGTTAATTCGTTGTGATTTAAGGGAAACTCTGGGTTTTCGGTTCAGAAAGCCGTTCAGCGTAACTCTGAGTCAGTTACCGGGGTAATATACTCCATGAAACTAATCTGCTCGCTAGCAGGTTTATTCCAAATAACCCAGAGTTTCTGCTGCTCTTGAAGCCTGCAGACTACCGGGAGAGGAAGATCCGCTCCGATTAGACGTTTGATTAAGCTGCGATGGGAACTTCTTTGAGCGTTACCGATTTATTTGCACCCTCGATAGTTTAACAGCATTCTCAGCCCTCATATTGCAGAATGTCTCTCAGTTCAGAGCAAATTCTTTGTATTGTGTTTAGTTTTTTTTTTTATCTTTATTTTCTTGCCAATGGTTTGTTTTTATATATAATATCGGTGAGCATGTGTCAAACGATTTTGAGTGTTGGCTCAAGAACTAACTTGGAACTAACCTGCTAGCGAGCAGGTTAGTCTGTTACCCGGGGTTACTGACTCAG
Organism: Pao palembangensis; assembly: GCA_015343265.1. Lineage (NCBI taxonomy): Eukaryota > Metazoa > Chordata > Actinopteri > Tetraodontiformes > Tetraodontidae > Pao > Pao palembangensis. Next base: position 6,665,361 of record CM027097.1, on the reverse strand, counting down.
AGTTACGCTGAACCGGCTTTCTGAAACCGAAAACCCTGAGTTTCCCTTAAACTTTCCCCAAGACTGTCCGCTGCTTCCCCAACAACAAGCCCTGGATCACCAGTGACCTGAAAGCTCTTCTCAACAAGAAGAAGGCGGCCTTCCGATTGGGGGACAAGGAGGAAATGAGAAGGACGCAGCACAACCTGCAGGCAGAGCTGAGGAGGGCTAAAGACTCCTACAGGAGGAAGCTAGAGGCCAAACTCCAGCAGAACAACACGAGAGACGTGTGGACTGGGATGAGGAAAATAACTGGCTTCAATGTCAAAGACAGGCAGGCAGCCAGCAGTCCGGACAGAGCAAATGAGCTGAACTGTTTCTTTAACAGATTAAGTTATCATCTCGTGTGACGAAGGTTCTGGACAGGCTCCTCTTGGCCCACTTCCGCCCACAGGTGAGATCTTCTCTAGACCCTCTGCAGTTTGCTTAAGCCTAGTACACACGGCACGATTTTCGGCGTCTTAGACTTGCGACTCGCCCTCACCCAAAATCGGGATGAGGCACTACGTAATCCTCTTGGCCACTGAGTTAAGTACCTCGAAGACTCAAGTAATGAGCCTGACGACGCCCCGCGACGAGTCTTAGACGTAAAACTGGATATCAAACCTGCAAGATATCCAGGCTGCTCGTGGTGAGGTTGAAAGAGCAATCATCTACCTGCTGCAGAGGGCTCAGATTTCACATCTGATGATGCTGGCTGCACAGTGAGAATCACCTTCTTTTGATTTCTCCAGTGCATTCAACACCATCCAGCCACTTTTACTGAGAGAGAAGCTGCAGATCTATGATGGTTGACTCCACCCACGGTCTCCCACATTGACTACCCGACAGACAGGCCGCAGTTTGTCCGTCTTGGCGCTGCCCTGTCTGATGGTGGTGAGTGACGCGGGGACCTCACCGGGGACTGTGCTGTTCCATTCCTGTTCACCGACTTTCAGTCCAATTCTGAGTGGGCCCACCAGCAGAAGTTCTCTGACGGCTCTGCAGTGGTCGGGTGTATCAGTGGTGGACGGGAGGAGGAGTACAGAGCACTCTGGGAGTGCCTCAATAAAATGTCTAAATAAATTCTCCCTTTTATTATTCTGGCATTTAGCAAATAAAAATAATTTTGGTAATCCTAAATGACCAAAAACAGTGAAAGTTTAATCTGATTTAATCTTAGACATTAAGAAAGAAAAGGTTACGTGCCTTTTTATATAGTGTATGTAAATTTCTGATTTCAACTGTACACACAGATTTTCGAGTTATTTTGCTAACACTCAAACAAGCAAACAGATAAACGCCGTCAAAAACATCATCTCCTTGGCGGAGGTAAATATATGAGCCGGCAGAAGTTATTCTTACATCAACATACTTCAATAAAAACACACGTTATTACCTTTACTTGTAAAACAACACACGGTCTTACCTTTACTTGTAAATAAATTCGATTTGATATTTGTAACCAATGACTGTTAGCCATACGTCAATATGGTCAAAATACCTAACTATCTGAAACTGTTAGACAATTGTTCAATTAACAAAAAAGTTTGTTGTTGCTCGTTGTGATTTTTTCTTCTGCAGCTGCGGAGTAGCGCAACAGTCTGTGGGCTCCATAGCGCCCTCTGCCGTGAGTCAGGCGTACTGTTTGCCTCCCGGGTGACTCTTTTTATTTTTTTTCTGCTACGGTTTTATGATTAATCTGCGAGCCTAAACAAGTAACATTTCATACATTATCCAGATTATGGAAACACAGATCATATAATCAATGTTTGAAAGCATTTTATTTGCATCGCATACCAGCACAGTTTGTGAGGGATGACACGGCGCATCTTCTCCCTGGATTTGAACATACAGACGGAACGGTCCTGGAGACAGACTGGGATAAGGATGGGGAGAGTTTGACACGAGTTTGCCATTTTCCTTAATGTTTGTTTCCTATCTTTGTTTAAGAGAAAAAAAAAACAAGTATTTTTTTTTCAAGGTTCCACAGTAATCCAGTCATTTGACGTGTCTAATTAAAAGAGCATTAAATCACAGATGTGGACACTCGCTGCATGACGTCGGGCTTTATGCGCCATTAAAAAATGGGTCATTAGCTGTTCTTTCCATTTGGTAAATTAGCTCTTTTAAATATGTTTTTACATCGGGCAAAGCGTCTGTGGTGAAAAGTATTATGTAACAGTCTTGTTTTGGCCAAAACCTAGCTTTGTATGGTCTGCAGAAACACAAGTGGCTGCAGTTTAGCAAAACATAAGGATAGAAAACTCAAGAACAGGAATGTTTTCATACAATTAATGTGTGTATTTTTGTTTTTAGTTTTAATTTAATTGATTTTAACGTATCAAAGTGAAGTAATAACTGTAGTCGGCAGGGGGCAGTATTTTCATACCACAAACATGGCACCACATATTTAAGGACATCCTGTACTACAGCGTCATTGTCCACTTATAACACTTAAACTCACAGCCAAGGATGAATGTGTTGGAATAATGTATAATTCATAATAAATACATGTTGACATGCTGAAGCTTGATTAAACCCATTTTTATGACTGTAATTTCTCAGTTTTGAGGGGTCTTTTGGCAATGACCACGTGAATGAGCCCAGTCCGTCCTTCAAAGCTGCTACTCATGTTTCAAGTAGCCATTCCTGTGTCCTTGAGGGAGACAATGATCCTTTTGCCGTGCTCTGGGTGCAAAGTAACAATTACGAGTTAGAGCCTTAGAGTACATTATTTTTCAGTCTACCCTTCTGTCCTGTTTTGTCTTCTGCCTGGCCTCCCATCACATCTGCAGAAGATGTCCCGACTAAATCTACTAATGGAAAACATATCTTGTTCACATGTGGTAATGCAATGTCCACTTAACTTAAAGTAGGTTAGCCATCTTCCAGGAAAAGAAAAAAGGCTGCCATGTGTACACCACCTGTATCTGCCCACCTTCCTCTCACCTGAATTGAAACAATCTGGTCCAGAATCACCGAGGCAACATTCCTGTCACGGGAATGCAAACCCCAAGTCCAACAGGAGGAATGCAAGAGTGTTTACTGTTAAAAAGCTCCGCTTGAGGATTATTTATTATTTGCACAGGGGAAAAAATATGCATAAATGTGGTAGAGCTGGCGCAGTATGATGACGACTGGCACCGGAACAGAACACACCAGTGAGGTATGAGGGATTATTGAGAGGCCTCTCTGTGTTTTGGTAAATATTGATGTTTTTCCTCAGGAAGAAATAAGTTTGAGTTATGTGACAGGAGAGGAAACCGCTGCGCTCACCTGTCCGTTTCAAGCGTGCACACTGGCTGCAGAAACCTCGGTGTGTCTGTGCACAGCTGTTTACTCCCCCTGCACTCCAAAACAACAGTATGATGAGTTTGAGATCCAATTTATCAGCCCTGCAAGCAGAGACAGTGACGATGTCAGAGGTTTCCTCAAATGACCTCAAATATATTTATCTGCATGTTGCCGACCGACGCTAACACCTCCTATAGGTTTAAGTAGAATTTCAGACGTTTTAGGCTGCTGTTGTCATGCAACCAGATCACATTTAACCCATCACTTTGCTCTCCAGCTGCTCTCTCTGAGGCTGCTGTTTGACCCACTCACAGATCTAACGACGTCACATGGATACAGCCATGTTTTCCTGGTAACGTGGGTTACAATCTCTACACATTTGCTTGTACTTCCTCCACTTTGTGGCTAGAGTACAGTTCTAAAGAGAGAGATGTACTTTGGCTGACGTTTAAGGGCGATTTGTGTTAACAAATTCCTGAACTCTTACATGCTCCTGCTGATATCTCTGATTGCAACACAAATGGATTTGTTCATAAGACAGAGGAGGACCCCCCCGCCTCACACCAGTGTGGGCCACAGCTGGTGTGAAAACGGCATAAATACCATCCTGGTTTGCTCACCCCGGATTATCTTGTATATATGAAGGAAGCTGTTTGTGCAGCAGGATGTAACCTGGAGAAAAAATGCAGGGAGACAAACTACACCCACCCCGTCCAACACAACAGACGTCATGACCTCCAGCCACCTCGCCGTTGGTGGGACCGAAGAATGAGCAATGAAGGTGAAGGGATGAGGACAGCGGGGAGGTAACGTGGGAACGGAGGTCTCCCAGGTGGCCACGTTGCTGTGGAAGGATGTGGGCGCTGGTGTGGGACCACACAGGCATGCGCACAAACAGAGACGCAAATGTATACGCAAGGCCACACAAAGCTCCTGCAGTTATTGTTCCGCCACACTGGGACCGTCTGAAATAAAGTGTGGGGTTTGTACACGAGTGCAGATTTAATTCCAGGTTCCTGCACTGGTGGGTAATAAATTGTGGCTGCTTGTCATGGTGGGACTTCAGGAATTGACTCTGGTTTGAAGTTCCTGTTGAACTGCAGTTAAACCCAGAGGATCCCAACGGAGCAGGAAAAAAAAAACAAAACAAAACTTGCCAGAAAGGAAAAATGGCTTGGGCATATTTGAGGTAATTAGGTAATAAAATCTACATCATTTCTATGTTTGTTGCTGCTCCATGGTGACAGCCACATGCAGTTTTCAGGGGTTTTGTTCATTTCGATTGAAACTACACTATAAAAGAACAAGAGAATGAGGTATTTTTGGTCCAAGAAGACCCAAATAAAGGAGAAAATCCAAGCCCTCAAGGCCTATGGTGGCGCAAAGGCGGGTGTAGGGACACAGGTTCATCCAACGCATCCCGCAGAACGATTCATAGGGTGCTCTGTGGTTAGAGAGACAAGCGACACTGGGTCAAATTATGCTCGTTTTCATGTGAGATCCTGGCATTAATTGTAATTGCAGAAAATTTCAGGACCTATTAAACCATCAAGAGGGTCCTACAGTGTATTATTTCAGACATATTCCAACTTTGATAAACTGCAACAGGCTAAAAAAGCGAACAAAACAGTCTATACAAAAGGTGAGATTTTACAGCATTTTGATGACTTTCAAATGATTTCTGCTCAACAAAAAGCAAACAAGCACGCACGGATCCTCGCCCCGAGTGAATAATACCTGTTAATCAGCTGAAACTGAAATGCTTTTGACGTCAGCAGTGGACAAAGCTAACAGAACAAGAGGTGTGAAGAGTGTGTGAGTGTGGCCGGGTGGGCAGGTGGGGCTGCCGGGGTCAGAGGTTAAGAGCGGTTGACGGGCGGGGTGTGGGGCTGACAGTCGCTCGGCAAACACAGCTTGCTGTCACAAACACAACAGATATATGAGCGGGCTGGGGTCCGTGAGAGAGCGCGGAAAGACGAATGAGTGAGGAAAGAGGGAGGAAAATGGTGAAGGAGGTAGGCCGTCAGTTTTCACGGTGTTGTGATATGTTCGTCATGTTTTCACACTGGGGGGATTCTCAGACTTTCCATTTCGCTGTCTGGCATCTCGCTCCAGCTGCCCAGTGTGGTACAGCTGTTACAAGCCCAGACAAGGTGAGAAAGGAAGAGATTAGGATGAGAAACACGGTGATGCTACACGGTGACAAATCACATCCTGAAATCACAGCCAGCTGTGGCCTCCACGACCCTGATGGGACCCTAGATCAGTTATTTAATGCCTAAATCTGAGGATTTATGAAATCAACTGAAGGTGATTGGCTGAAAGATAAAGATGAATGAAATCAGAATGCTTTTTTTGGGAAATGCGTTTCTTCTTTAAATACCCACTGCGGGTTTAACAAACCTATTCTCAACTGAACACACACGAGTTTAAAGAAGCTAAGGTTAGCTTGGTCAGCTCTCTGATCAGTTCAGGCAACCCTGCCACCACATCACATGCTTGCTTTATAGCTCTCTATAGCGACTTTTACTTTTTGCCCTAATTTATCCAGGGAATATTTGCAAAGCACACACTCTTTTTCATCAACACCTGACTTCACACGTACAGAGTTACACACATTCACGCCCAGTCGCTGCCAAGGGCAACCGCAGTCTTTTAGAGTCGGTCCACGAGGCAGCTTCACCAAAGCAGTTTGGGTATTAAAAAATTTGCTCAAGGACATGTCTATGGCATTAGCAGGGGGGAGAGCGTGTCGCCTTCGCTTCCCTGATCTGGATTTTTCTTGGCAAATGGCAGATCCAAACTCTCATCAGCTCAGACCTGTCTAAACACAAGGCCACGAGACATGCAGGAAGAGAACAAAAATCCACCTTTTGGTGGAAATTCTTTGGAAAGCCATCCATCATCTATCCTGAAGGTGGTCGGAGGGGGTGGAGTCCACCCCAGCAGACAGAGGGTGAGAAGAGGGGTGAACTGGTCAGATTGGTTGTCCATCACAGGGTCAGAGTCGTGTATTATGCTCACCTCTGACGGTAGTTTAGAGTTATCAGTCTCATGACAGATACTCCTGAAGTTGTCATGTAAATATCAACCTTCTTATTGACGTGGAGAGAAAACAGGCCGCAGGCTCCAAAATATTCATTGACTTTAAGATTTGGGAACCATGTCTGTCCACAATACCATCTGAACTTATCTGCACTAAACTAAGGCATCGAAACACAAATGCTTGTCTCCCATTTGTCATCTGAGGCTCATTGTTGGCTCTTGTCTTTGGGCATAATTGTTATTATATAACTGCACAAGGCAGCGCCAAAAGATTCATCCTGGTTCGACTGTGGCTCCCTAACGGGTCATCGCTCACCACCCTCCCTTCATACGGAAACATGTTGCTCTGCTCAGACCAGTCTGAACTGCTCCTCGCCAGGACACGGCCGCTCCAGCATCAAACGGTATTTTTAATCAAGTGGTCAAACGCTATTGCACAAACATTCTAAAGTAGCTTAGGTCAACAGCGTCCCAGAGCCTGTTCTGTTAGCTGGAATGCTCCCGTACGCAGCGGACAGTACGCTCTTTGTGCCTCCGTCCAGCAGCCTCACGCCACACCGCAACGCTCTGGAATCCTGTTTGTTTTCTTTTACATTTCTCAACCTAGTTCCCTCCGATGTGGAAGCGCAGTGTTTCGCACGTCTATGCGCGTACTATGCATTAAGGTGTGCGCTAAGTGTGCGTCTGTGTTTGTGCCCGTGCAGTAACAGTGTGGCTCATTGAGCATGTGCTCATTTTAAGCCAGTGCCAAAGTTCACAAGCTTTAAAGTGGAACATACTGGAGGGCTCTTTAAAAAAAAAAAAACTTATACATTTTGAGCTTTGTGCAAAACCAGCCAGCACCAGTGTAGGTTGTTAATATGTGGACTTACTGGTTCCTATTGGAAGAAACTCTGCTTTCTGTAGCCAAAGGGCCTGTTATTTAGTTCACATTCACTGCAATCAGTGAAGGATTTGCTCTGTTTGCTCTGGTATTTTAATGTGTGTGGCTGATTGAAATACCAGGATTCCCAAAAAACTCATACATCTTGAATCCGGCTGCTGCCTTTGGATACAAGACAAAGCCTTGAACTTGAATGCAGCGTGTTGTTCTGCATTTCTGGACTTCCCCACATTTATTTCTCAACAATCCACTTATCTAAGCAGTAATCTGCTGTTATCCACAGCACACAGGACTTGTTAAAACTCTGCATGCTCACTGGACAACAACTCAGGCCTTCCATCTAATACTTTCAGACCTTTATCCCTTTGCTAAAGTTCCATTACTGGCTGACAAAAGCAGAGGTATTCATTAGCTCGGAAAATTGGTCAAGCAAAACAGGAAGTTGAATGAAATATAGCGATGCTGGCATGCAAGCTGGTCTTTTAATCTGAAAACTGTTTGGTCAGTTCTGTTGGAAATCCAAATCCACACTTTTAAATTGATGCGTGCAGCAACAGACACGCAGTGACGCAGTGACGACCAGACAACTCTTAGCAATGCAAATGTAGCCTTACAGAGTTGATGGGTGTTTGGTAAAGAGCTGGAACATCGTAGTTGTTGCACCATCCTGCTGAAGGATGTTTCATCTTCAGTGCAGTCTTCCTGCAGAAAACCTTCATGTTCTTGGACGCAGCTTCATGGCCGCTCTGGCCAAGTCATCGCAAGCCCTTCTTCAAAATCTTTTTCTACGTGCTCGGCTGTGTGGGATGTGGCTGTCTTGCCTTTATACCTCTGCTGTTTTCCTTTGCACATCTGGGTTATAATTCACTTGTTCGTGATGTGTTTCTGAACAGCCGTCTCCAACATGTCACTGGAACGTTTATCCCTGTGATATGTTTGAGTTTGTCTCAAACCCTTTACAGCTCGATTTCCAGTAACCTGAGGAAATGCCTTTTCAGGGCTGTCCCACTAAATGCCACATATAGGCGGCCCCTTTTAATACTGCAGGGTCTGCTGCTCTCAAAAGCCCCTCAAAAAAAATAAAAAAAAGCTCTGCAGGGCGGTGTGTCCTCAATGTCCTGCACCTGCATAAACACAGCCAGCCAAAAAGGGCCGCCCGCCGCCCCTGCCAGGCACACTAAACCACATGTCCAAAATTCAGGAGAATAACATACTAGGTTACAGTTACCGTGAGAAGCGAAGGTAAAGAAGAGAAGCGCCCAAAAGAAAAAGAAAGGCCAAAGCTGGCTTGGTGGAAATCAGACTGCAAAGTAAGGATAAATTCTGCAAGAACGTGTAAAAACACTGGCTTCAGCGTACATGTGAGACATGACACTAGGAGTGACGTTAAATCCAGACTGAAGAAATAAGAGATAAAGGACTGACTCGAGCATATAAACGTGTAAGAACCAGCGAGTGCAGAGAAACGGGCCTCCGAGACAGGCGCGGTATTGACACGCGGTGACAGGACACCTTGCCGTCAGACGTGACCCACAGAGGTCCTCCCCGGCGGGACAAGGCTTCATATTCATGCAGCATCGCGTGACACCTCGCAGTTGCATAACTGTCGCAACCTTCGTTGGTTAAGTGAGACCCCTCCGGGGGCCCCGCTCATGCTGCACCGCTTTGTAGCACAAGAGGCTCTGTTGACAGCGGGGGCCCCCAGATTTGATCCTAATCTGTAGACGTGTCCTTCAGAGTGATCCACATCCGTCGTCTCTGATCTGCTCAGGTGTGCCCTGCTTCTTCTGCTGAGCAGAAGAGAAAAGAAAACTGAAGATTTTAACAGAGACGAAAATGATTCAAATGAAAAGAATGAGCCTCTCTGCTCCTGCTCCTCCTGATGTTACCGCAGCTTTGGCATCGAGACGTTACATCTTTAAACTGACATGTGGCGATTACAAAGTATATTATTAGCCATAATATTTTTTTACTTTAGTTCTGATGTCTTTTCCTGCTGTAGCATCATTTTCTGGGTTGCAGTTATGTAATATTCCAATGAAAAAAAATAATAAAATTGCGTTTGTGATGGAAAAACGGAACCATGCTTTGGCCGCTCGCGCTGCTTCTTCCCCCCAAAATGGACAGTTGGGCTTCCTCACCACTAATTTACCACCAAACTATTCTAAAACTCTGTTTTGCAGGCCCGATTTCCTGGGCGAGCGAGTGGAAAAACACAGTTCTCGCTGTCTGCGAGTGAAAAGTAGGAGAAGCGTGTTAAACTGGGGTCGTCTGCCGCTGGTTTCGCACCTTCCTGCGTCATCACTTCCTCCTCGCTTTGCGGAGGAATCCACCCTGCGCCGCTCCACTTGAGGGGAATATTCCGTGTTGTTGTGAAGAGGATGATGTGTGCATAAAGGTTTCCACTGTCGGTCCGGAGACATCAGGTAGGCTGCAAATATTCTCACACTCAGTCACCAAATACCTGGTGCCTGGAGCCTGACTGTATATTTTAGATATGATATTTTTACGTGTTGATTCTCTTCGTGTTATTGTTGAAGACGTGACCCTCCAGCAGAAGCCGAGACGAGCGCAGAGGGGTCAGGTTGCCGCTGCGTTGCGAGAGTGGAGGGTGTCGGCTGCAGGCTCGACCTTGGAGCTTGCAGACAGATTGGGAGAGGCCTTCTGCTTCCAGACTGGGAGGGGTCTTGTTAGCCACTGTGCAGAAAGCGCGTGTCTGGAAACAATTATTGGAGATGGGAACCGGGCCCTTCCTACAGCGCAAGCACAGTTCCGACAAACCTAAATTGGAAGCTGTTAGATCTGCTAACTTGTTTGTTTGCCGAAAACCGCCGGTCACAAGAATGGCTGTCCATTATTCCATCAACAACTTAAATCAGCGGCTGACTTTGCTGTTTTTCGCTCTTTTGAGATGGCGTTGGCAGTTTTGAAAAAGGCAAAGCCCTGGAAGAGTAATATTTTCACAGCCGTTGGTAAAGGAGCGCGCCTTCTCGGGCTGATGGTTCACCTTTTGTTCGTTGTGATTAGACATCTGAAACCAGCCTTCCCTTCTTTGCTGTCTTCAGCAGAAACAACTCCATCGCCACGCCCATCTGTTGCTGACTTTGAGCGGCCTTTGCTTTTCGCTGGTTTTCAGAGGCGATGAAAGGGTCAGACTGGGTGTTAATGCAGCTGTGATGAAAGCGGGCTCATGCTAATGAGACCCTCGAGGGCTGGAGTGAAGCCTTCACATCGAGAGGTTATTTTCATCTTGCGCTGATGTTTTCTCCAGAATGGGAAACCTCTGGGAATCTGTGGGCTGGTTGAAACTGGGCTAAAAACACTTAGTTGGGATTAGTCACAGAGCCGTGCTTTTGTTTCATTATTTTCACTCTTACAGGAAATACAGTACACGACCACTTCTCTGTTATTCACCTGATTTAGCCATTTACCTTTTTGTGGTAAAGGGCAAAGATTCACCTTCCTGAAGTTCCCGTGTGTTGATTTTAAACGGCGACATTTCCTGGGTGAAAGAACACGTTCACAGGAACGTGCAACGTGAGAACTGCCTTCCTGTTCGGCTGTTTTTGTGGTCGATCTCCCACCGCCAGCAGGAACCATCAGCTGGCCCAACAGTGACGACTTGTCCTGTGGCAACCTGGGTACGTGTACACGATGCTAACTAGTCAGTCCTGGAATCACCAACCTGCATCTGGCATTCACCAGTACTGCTGTCTGGTTGAACATGGCATCTTCACGCCTACCAGCACTGAGCACAAGCCAACATTTCCAGCCATAGCAGCAGCTAGCAGCAGCTAGCAGCAGTGGCTTATAGGTCGATCAGATTGTCTCTCCTGTTGCTGCTGCTAAATGAGTCGAGGAGGTCTGTCTGGGGAGGAACACGTGTTCTCTGGCAGTAAACAAACTGTAAATGCAGCCTTAAATGAAATGCTATGAGAGCACACATCCCCTGCTGGCAGATAATAAATAATCGTAATGGTAAAAACACACTTTCACGACCGGTTTGAAATCTCAGGAGAGGAGAGGAAAAACAGCACGCAGACCTAAACGAAAGCCTTTGTTAAGCGTAATAGCAGAAGGGCAGTATGGGCCTATTCAGCGCTGAGGAATGTGAAGGTGACTCGACCTGGATCAGAGATCAGGGACTGAAACACCTGTCCGTTGAGCACAAATGCGCATGAATCAAAGAGGGATTTTTACATTTTTTTCTCAGCTTGAATTAACATTTAGCTTGGCACTCAATGAGACAAAGCAGCGGCGTGTAATTAGAGTCAATGTTTTGATTCGTGGCTTTCACAGGAAGCTAATTAGCTGAGCTATGCCTTCGTGCGCCAAGCTAATAGAGAGGAAGCTGACATTCCTGCAGGAAAGCGGTGGCCTCGGAATATGTATTTACATTCTCTGCGCCGACCGCAAGACTTTCAATTAAAACAGCTCACCACGTGGATTATTTTTTAAAAACCAAACACTGGAAAAAGATAGGATGCGGTCTGACCAAGGTTATTTGTCCTGTTCTTTGCTTTGAAATGTTAATTCGCTCCTTCAGATGTGTCGGCTTCAAAAAGGCAAGCTTCCTCCTGCAAAACCAGACGAGAAAACGTCGTGTTTGTTTGGGTCTCACGGTTGGCAGCAGCTCCGGGAATCTTCAGGTTTTGGTGGAGATTCGTGTGGGTTTTTCAGGTTCCTTTCAGCAGCTGCACTGTTTTTTCATTTGCATATTTTTCAGCTTGTTCACCATGAATAGACATTTTCTTTTGAATTTGTTGTCTTGAGGGGGTCCAAACCCAACAAGAACAACCTGTACTCTTCCAAACCCCTCCACGTTGTGATGGACTGGTTTTTCTGCTTGGCAGCAAAGGAGGAAATGATGCTGAATGCTCCAAATCTATGATAACAACTCAGGTTTCTTCTTGTAAATGTTCTTATCATTATGTTGTTGTTGCACGCACTCGAGTGACAGCATTTCTAACATGGCGCCACAGACTGTCAGGGTGACCTCTGAAATGACGGCCCCACCAGAGGTTAAAATGGTGTTTTTAGAAGTGAAGAATCTTGTTTCAGCCTTGTGATGCGTCAGGAAACATCCTCCGCTAATCTGAGACACGAAAGCACTGGTGTCGGACTGTTGCTATTCCTTTCAGCCCAAATGTGCTGCAGATGTGGGTTCGCCCACCCGTGCGAGGCTAAGATGCTAAATTTACACACAAATGGAAAGGTTGTCTTCAGGGTCAGGGATGCTATACGACCCCCGAAGGTCACTTTTACATTCGGCAGCTTCAGATGTGAAAGAAGGAAAAGCGCACTGGGACCCACACGGCGCTGTGTTTATGCCCAGACCTCCTCACCTCCTCCTCGGTGTGTGGCAGCACATCCACAGCCGAGCAGAATTTGTGCTGATTGTTCAAAGAGCCCAAATTCTCACAGCATCTCCAGTCTAAACACTTTCCAGGTACTTTCCACACACACACACACACACACACACACACACACACACACACACACACTCTCCTTCTCTTTGACAATTCAGCCACCCATCAGCCCCTGTTATACCTCCAAAAATGTTCCAGTGTGTTCAGTCCAGTACTCGCTCCCACCTGCGCGCTCCAGTTAGTCAAAAACACTTGGCTTGGGAAAACAGCATCTTTTCCCCGGTTGGAAGGCGCTGGCAAACACATTCCGTCTGATTTATGAGAAACTTCCAACTATGGCGCTCTGGAATGGGATGCTCCATATATCACGCCGCGGCTCATTGCTCCAAATTATCGTAAAAACCGAAAATTTGGTACATGTTGTTCCCAAAAAAAGACCTGGATTGCATGTAGGTCTCCGGTCGGAATTTTTTCCACCACTCCAGGCTTTAAATAGACTCTGTTTCCATCTTGAGAGTTCATCCGCCCGCCGACTCTATTGTTGAAGCCCGACGGATCGTCCCCGGGGCTCTGGATCCATGAAGACTTTCCAAAGCGTTTTCTTCATATCGGCAGACTTTAAAAAGTTACCATCTGTTTCCAGCTCTTTGATCTCAGCATAACTCACCCGTCCCTCTCCTGTTTTCAACACATCATCATTTAAAAGACCCTCCGTGAGTGATTTTGCAGTCAGGCTGCTAATTGTAAAAAAAGGCAGCGGTTTGCTTTGTCTGTGTCTGTGTGCGAGTGCATGTGTGTGTGTGTGTGTGTGTGTGTGTGTGCGTGTGTGTGTTGCCTGACTGATTTGATTAGAAACACATTGCTGATGTCACGGCAGTCGTGCGCGTACTTGACAGTTTGTCCTTGGCCTCTCACCTGTTCCTGCATTCACAGACAGTGCGTTTTGGTCCTGAAGTCAGTAAATACTTGTGCACAATAACAGCAGTCTCTTTTCTCCCGCCACGTTGTTTTCCACCTTCACCGTCGCTTGGTGGGCAGAGACTTCAAAGAATCACAAATACTCCGGCAGGAAAATCATTTGGAGCTCCTAGTTTTATGTTCGGCCTGCGCAGGGGTATACGTATGATGTTGGTTTAAAGGCGAAGGCCAGGGAACATTCCTCAAATAGCCTGCCAGCTACCGCTACCGCTAATGGAATTTAGTCAAATGGGCAGCTGAGCACAGATACACCACCACAGCTTTGAAATGCAGACGAGGACATACGTAGTCCAACGCAAATTAATCATATTTTACAATGTAAACATGCAGTTAACGTGTTTGTTGGTTGACGTCTGTTCAGCAGTTAGCTCTAAGGTTTGAATGGTGATAAATTACAGCTAAGCAGTAATAATGAGTAATACATTTTACTTTCTGGCCTTTTTGGCCATTCTGGGCAGCTTGATTCATGGACCTACGATGAACAAAAACCCATTAATATGCTCAGTGTTGTACGCTGTCAAAAACATATTAACATAAGGTCAAAAGTGAATAAAGTCTACACTGTTAAACAAACTATTTGACGTTTTTCCCTCTGAAGTTTAAGTTTTAAGGGTGTCCAGATTCACGTGTTTATGCTAAACAGACCAGCATGGTTTATTAAATGCTTTAAGACCCCTTTTGTTTTCATAAAGTTAAGTTTACACCAGTCTAAACACTCGTTTTTTAAAAGATTCAAATTGCCTAGTTTCTGACCCAGTTTGGATCGTTACAATCTCAGTACAGCCTGTTTCTGCCGTTACTGCCTTTTTTTCTTTCTGTTTTGATATTTATTTACTGATTTAGCTTTAACGTTGCTGCGAGGGAGTCTGTCCTGCTGAATGTGAGCAGTGTTGGACGCGTGGAAACTGCTGCGAGATGCTCTGCAGTACACAGAGGCCTTCTGTGTGACATCAGCGCAGGTATGACATCATCCCCATCTATTAAACCGGAGGTGTCGGTGAAAATCGGAGCATTAATTTAAGTTTCCGTGCCTGAAAGGGAGACGTAAAGAGGACTGTGGCGTCATGGGAGGCTGATGTGGCCGTAAAAAAATGCGGCCTCTTTTATAAACAGATCAGATAGAGACATCCCAGCTGGCAAAGTTCTGCAGCCTGATGTCACACGGTAGCTATGAAGCAGTGGTGAGCTAATGAAGATATAAGTAGCGAGAAACAACAGACAGTGGGCCTTGACTTGGATTTACTACGCAGGTCACGTGACCCAAACCCAGAATGACATCAGAGCTAACTGAGGAACATTGCCAATGTTAAATAGCTCCAAAGCATGCTGGTAGACATCATTTTTAGCATCCAGTCTGATAATTTACACAATTGATTTGGTGCATGTTACAGTAGAAGATGCTTTTGAACATTTCGGAGCTTTTGGGTGCATTAAACTCACTTAAACGGGTCATTTTCGCCTTTCTGGCTTCAACTTTGGAACTAGCATGCTAATAAAATAATTATTAATGTCACACAAATAAAGCTCAGAGAGATCATACAGTGTGCACGATGCCAACAGGCACAGAGCTTATCAGACTCCCCTAATGTCGTATCTCCACTTTCATTTCCATTTCTGGGCTCACAGCTACTGTCTAAAACAAATAGTTCTGGTTATACTTAGCCCTGACTTATCCGGGCCAACCCTACACTCAGAGCAACACTCCATGTTTCCTTTGGCTTCCACAATCGCCCCCATCCGCACATCCAGACCAGCGCTAATGCAAACGTGTGGCCCGTCCAGCTCCGCACAGGAAATGATGGACGTGAGCACCAGTGGCGTCACGACAACAGTCGGGGTTACATTTCAGTCCTGGGTTGACCTGGAGTCCCTCACTGGGCTGCACAACAACACTCGGAGCGAGGCTTTGTGCGCTCCGATAACACGCTCATCAGTCTTTAAAAGTCATTAAATGACGAAAAACCGCCACAGGATTTGGCTTCCTCCCAAACGCCAGTCCCAGAGATCGCCTGTTCTGTGAGATAAGTTGACTGCCTGTCAGACACGACTCTGAGCCAAGCTGGACGCCTGTTTTTCAGCATGTCTGCAGTACGTTCCTCAATCAAGATGTTTCCTCAGATATCTGCTGACACAATAACACGCACTGTCTGTACTGACGCCTCCCCTTCACTCATCTTGTGTTTTGTTTTTCTTATTCAGATGTTCTACCAGGAGTTCCTACTGTACTCAGCCACAGAGAGAACATATCCATATTAGGAAAGGAGCAGAATTCCGTATATGGGGAAGCTTCCTCTGTAGTAACAACCCTGTCTGCTGGCTTCTCCTGCACATTCCTTCACCTCCAGCATTTCATTTCCGATTTGTCGGCCGGAGAAAGAGTCGGGCGGTCTTTCAAAAAAGTCTGGCCTGATGTGTGCGATGTGTTTTTCAGAAAAAAAAAACAAAAAAAAAAAAACACAAACGTTTGTCTAGCCTCTTTCCTGCGATCCTCCGGCTCTGATGTAGTAAAATAAGCCTGGGACAACCTTTCATAGACTAAACCTCATTAAGCAGGTGAGAAGCCAGAGAACACACAGCCTCTGTGCCAGTAATATCAGCCACCGCGGCACACTCGCTGGAGCCAACTCAGGGTTTTAATCGTGACCTGAACTATCGTCATCTGAAAAAATGTCTGAATGGAAGAATAACGGGGGCTGCTGTGGAGTCTTTCCCAGAAGTCACCAGGCCAGAGACAGGAATACACACTGGACAGGTCACTATTCCATTTCAGGACACACACACAGACACACGCACACACCTGGGGATGAACCACAGCTGAAGGACCGTTACTGCTTTTATCCAAAGTTTTTTTAAAAAAAAGGTTAATCAAATTTCTTCTTGAAATCTGCACCGTTGTCACTGTTGCTGCTGCTGATTCGTTATTTTAGTGACCTGGCTCTGCGTGGTGACTCTGTTGCTAAGGCTGCTGCTCAGTAATGTTAACACCCAGAAAACAAACCAGGAACTATAATTCAAGGTGTTTGCACTGGGCACAAACAACAGTTTGCAAACACCAGGGCGACAAAAGACGACCTTTCCTCTTTCAATTACTCATGATTGTCCACATTTATGACCCTTTGGAGGAGAGCCAACCTCGGAGTAGCTGCTAAAGTTTAGTTATATGCTAAAGTAGCAAACTAATGCAAAATGAGCTTCTGTGACTCTGACGTAACCACAGTGTGTTAATTAGCTCGCATTAGCTGCTGTTTGTGTTGTCACTGCACAAAAATGCTACTGCATTGTCCCGCAGACGACCGCAGGGGCGCAGGTCCTAGCCGACTGCGTGCGCTAATGGATAACGAGCTAATGATGCAAATGAATTTCCTCTTGCAAACTGCTGGCTGTTCATTACCTTAAGTACAGCCGTCTGGCTGCTTTTGAAGCCAAAGCCGAGGAATGCTGTTGCGGTTTTTTTTTCCAACATTAACCACCCCTCACACATCACTCGTTATGAATCATTACATGTTCACGTCTTCATTCGCTGCTCTTTATCCAGGGTTCTAATGCAAAAGTCTGTGTGTGCTCGCTTATGAAGCGCTGCTTTTTTATTCTTCTTTGAAAATCAATATTTATAGACACCAGCTGTCTCTGGGTGAAGTCAGTCTTCAGGAATTCCCAGTGTGGGGTCCCAAGCCTCTAACCAGACCTAACCTCCCATTCCAGATGAAAGCTGCTGTGAGAGAGACAGTGTTGTTTGGCCGAGCAGCAGAGCCTTGCCTTCAGACAGCAGGAATGTGGGATGTCTGGAGTGGGGGTCAGGAAGCGAGGAAAGAATGCCAGCTATGTCCATGTTTGTCCAGGGCTGGCTCTCCATTCAGCTTCCAGTGACGTGTTGCGAGGGCCAGCGAGTATAAAGGGAGCCCAGCTCGGCAGTCAGAGCTCAGATCCACTTCTCTACCGAAGCTAAACTCTAGCTTTCACCAAGACAGAACAGAACCGCCGTGACTGGAGCAGCAGACGAACGCTACGAGGTGACGGAGACAAGAGATCCACTCGATCGGAAGACATTGCTGAAGCTCAAACTCTGACACTAAGGGAAGATTTACTCAAAGACGCTTAAGGAAAACCTAGAAAAATATTTCTACAAAGGAAGAAAAGATGGAGAAAATGATATTCCTGACGTTCCTGTGCACTCTGCTCTCAATCATGGTAAGAAAAATCCTAAAAAAAAAGTTACAGTTCACGTTTTCTTCAAGCCGATTGTATGAATTGAACTGAAATGTGACTTTCTGGAGAGCGCGTTTATCTAACCGCATGTCCGTGTGTCGGGCTCAGGCTGCGGCTCAGGAGTGCGGCAAACAGTGCTCGTGCCCCTCCACTCCCCCCGAGTGCCCCCCAGGAGTCAGCCTGGTTCTTGACGGCTGCGGCTGCTGCAGGGTGTGCGCCAAACAGATGGGGGAGCTGTGCACAGAGAAAGACGTGTGCGACCCGCACAAGGGCCTCTACTGCGACTTCGGGGCCCGCATCAACAGGCGAATAGGCATCTGCACAGGTGAGCTGCCGCCACCGAATCCTTGGCCGCCTGTAAGCGCCCCTTGGGTGAAAACCGAATGCTGACCTTTCCTCGCCTCTCCCCTTCACAGCTCGCGACGGCGCCACCTGTGTGTTCGGAGGTACCGTGTACAAGAGCGGAGAGACTTTCCAGAGCAGCTGTAAGTACCACTGTACCTGTCTGGATGGTGCCGTAGGCTGCGTGCCTCTCTGCTCCATGGATGTGCGGCTGCCCAGCCCTGACTGCCCCATGCCGAGGAGGGTCAAGGTTCCAGGGAAGTGCTGCGAGGAGTGGGAGTGTGATTCTCCCTACAAGAACAGCTTCGTGGGCTCTGCGTTGGCCGGTAAGTTGATCTTTGTAAGCACGAGGGCACCACCTGGGAGGCGTCTTCAGGGTTTGGTTTTCTAACTTAGCCTTTACCTCTGCAGCCTACAGGGAGGAGGAGACCTACGGCCCTGATCTCTCCATGATGAGGGAGAACTGCCTTGTTCAGACCACTGAATGGAGCGCCTGCTCCAAGAGCTGCGGCCTCGGCATCTCCACCAGGGTCACCAACGACAACCGCGAATGCCGCCTGGAGAAACAGACTCGGCTGTGTATGGTGCGCCCGTGCGAGTCGCAGCTGGAGCAAAGCATCCGGGTGAGTCCCCCTCCCCACCCCACCGCCACCACCACAGCTGTGATGCTTTCAGGTAATGATCTGAAATGCTGATGCTCAAGACCATCTCTCCATCCCTCTGCAGAAAGGTAAAAAGTGCATCCGCACCCCCAGAGTCTCCAAGCCCATGAAGTTTGAGATCTCCGGCTGCACCACCACCAAGTCTTACAGGCCAAAGTTCTGCGGCGTGTGCCTGGACGGACGCTGCTGCACCCCTCACAGAACCACCACCCTGCCCATGGAGTTCAAGTGCCCCGACGGGCAGGTGATGAAGAAGCACATGATGTTCATCAAGTCCTGCGCCTGCCACTACAACTGCCCAGGGGAGAACGACATCTTCGAGTCCATGTACTACAAGAAGATGACGGGGGACATGGCATGAGCCACTCGGGAACCGCGATGCAGATTATGACTTGAAGAAAACAAGGAACTCCATCTCATTTTGCAGCTCAGTATATAGTAATGTTTAACTTTCATTGTAAAAGAAGTGCAGACACTTTTCCAGGTGTCTGTGAGTGTGTATGGGTGTGTGTATGTGTGTGTGACAGAGGGTTGCCTAGCAGCTCCAAATGATTCCTGCACTATTACTTCTATTTTTGACATACCTGCTGTCAGGTGTCCGCCCATTCCCCCCTTATAGACCCGTCCATTATGCCGTACGCTCTATACCTTATCTATACCATGACCTCCTCTCTAAATGAGTTGTAAAAACCTGCCACCGCCCCAGACCAGACCTCTGAGCAGCTGTAGACGGAGCACGCAGACCACAGCAGGCCAGTGTTCCCTTGTCTAAACAGGTCTGAATGTGTCCTTGTGCGCGCGCGTGTGTGTGTGAGTGTGTGTGTGTGTTGCACAGGCCTGAATGTGGGCCTTGTCTCCGAGTCGGCTCACCCTGTAGAGGAAAGGTCAGAGTTTGTTTGCGGATGAGAAAGGAAGCAGCTGAGGTCGGGGTCGGGAAACGGAACACGGCGGGCTTCGCCACGGCACTGAGAAAACGTCGACCATTGCTGATCCGGGTCGGAAGGAAGAAACCGAGCGTCTGTGGGATAAAAACAAGATGACTGGAAGAAGTGTGATTTCATTCCTTTTTATTGTTGATGTGTAAATGATGTGTATATTTGTACAGTTTAAGTTAATTTAAAAGCCAAATGTGTTCCGTGCTTTGAAGTGTATCGATAGTGTATTTTACTGTCGGCTCTGTTTTTTACTATTTTATTGAGAAGTGTGACAAAAATGTTACATGTTTCACTTTGTAGCTGGAAATAAAATGTTATATTTTTTGATACAAGCATGCTTTTTATGTCCTCCTGTTTTGGTTTCGACATGAAGACCAGGAATAGAAGTCAAATATGAACCAGTCAGGAGCTGCAGCTGCAGTGAATGAAAATCATTCAGGAGTTTTCAGGATAAATAAAACAAACATCTTTAATAAACTCTAAGGTGTCGAGGGTGAATATTTGCTCTCACATGAAGAGGGACATAAAACCTTTCAAAATATTAACTAAACACTGACTGTGATGAACTCTTTTGTGGGCAAAAACATCAAAAATATGAGTATTAATCGTTGGCTCAGCTACATTATCAACTGGTCTATGCTATTATGTGTGTTTTCATGATGCACCCTTGGTTTTTTTTATGGATTTAGATGGAAAAACCGGTCAGGCATGTGCTAACTTGCCAGCAGTCTAATGTCGCCACCTGGTGCCACAAAGTTCACTTCAAAATGTGCAAAAATATGTGCAACGTGATGTTTAAAAGTAGTCTAAAGCCTGATGTAAAGAACTGAATATATAAAGAACACGACTTCATAATAACCTTTTGAAGCAGCAGCTGCCCTCTCTACACTGAAGCAAACAAACAGACGTACAGCAAAGGTGAAGGTGAACATCCTGCTGCAGCTGGACAGCCTGCTGATTCATGTTCTGAAGTTTGGCGCCCGCAGAAGCAAAACACACCAAACAATTAAGTTACACAAACCGAATCTGTCACTGAATCAAAAACAAGACATTTCCAGATAAACTAATTTAATGTTTTTTTGTTTTATTTTTTAAATAAATCAAGGTTAGTTTAAGATTAGTTTCAACAGGATTCCGGCTTGGCTGGATTGAATCTATAATTGGGCAACCATTTCCTCTAAAGTAAAGCATCTAAACTAAAGCATTTCAGAAAGACCTCTGTACAAGTATACATACTGTGGCTGTGCAGCCTCCCTCGCCCTGACTGGTAACGCTTATGAATCTTTATCCGCTAAGATTATTGGGTTATATCTGCAGAGGGAAAATGATGATTGTTAGAGAAAAATAAAGAAACTATCATTCATTTATAGAATTTTGCATTTGTTTTTAGTTTGCACATGTAGCCACAATTAAGCGGGCCCGTGTGCTCATCTGCAGGGGCAGACCGTCACAAGGGAGGCTGCAACAGCGCGGTGCAAGGACGCAAACTCGCGACAAGCCGGGGGAGATTAAATCCTGTCACACATTCATACACTCTGTCTCTGAAAACCAGGCAGCTGGTGAAACGGAGGAGGACGGGGAAGGCAGAGGAGGCAGCGGTGTTGGGCCTTTGACCAAGGCTCCCCGCTCTCTTAGCCTCGCCGCAGCTGGTGAAGTTTCTGTGCGGCGCTCTCCAGCTCGGACTCAATGGCCGCCAGGCTTTCAATCTCTTGATCCTGCGCATATCATGAAAGAATGGCAGATGACGTCATTAAATGTGGTTATCTTTGTTGAAATAGGTTCTAACAGGATTCTGTTTCTGTTCGAAATATATATATATATATATATATATATTAAAGTCGCCCTCTGGTGGTGGAAACAAGTCCTGCCACCTCCTCCTCTGTTGGGTTGCTAGCTCTATAGCTTCACTTCAGATCATTTATTCTGATTTGAAGCCAGATAGTAAAATGAACAAGCTTCCATGCTGGCTGGAGAAGGAAGGGGCATACCTCTGACTTCCTGCTGGCGCTTCCCTCCTCCTCGGAGCCCCTCTTCTCCTCATGCCTTCTCCTTGCAATCATCTGCAGCTCCTTCTGCTCCGGGCTCGTCTGGGTGCGTCTTTCCTCCATCTCCTCCTCCACAGACACCTCTTTGGAATGATGTGGCGCCTCCTGCTTCACAGTCCCCTCCTTCACGGCCGTTGACTCGCCCCTCTTGGTCCATCGCTGGTGGCTCTCATCCTCGTGCTTCTTCTGATGTTTATGGGGTGCCTGGGCTGCTCTTTTCTCTTTTTCCTCCTCTTTGCTCCGGTGTGCACTTCTCTTTTCACCAGATCCAGCGCCTGACAGAAAGGAAAAACACAGACGACTGTTTGCCAACCGTTTTGAACTCGAGCACCTTGAAGCATCTGCCAAGAGAACCATCTCTGATGAAAGACTCCACGCCAGCTGGCAGCGTCGCACTCTGCACTGATTACTGCACTTTATGGGGAGTAAGCATGCTCAAACGGCCCCCTTTAATTTTGTTAAGGAATTTTAACCTTGGAAATTAAACTGTTATTAAAAAAAAAGAAATGCTGTGTATAATGCACAAAAGGTAGAGATTAAACTGGAGCTTTTTGGGACTGTAACCATGCCCGGCCGCTCGTCTGAATCCTGAGAGATCATTTCTTTTGCAGGGCTGTCAGTGCTCCGGCCGTGTCCTCCACACCGGCTCAGATTCATCCTGCTGATTGAAGCACTTCAATCAGTCCCACCGTCCTCCGGTGGCAGCTCACTCTCATTAGCGTTCTGCTAGCTTTAGCTTTTGGATGAAAGCTCAGTCTGGACTCGCCTTTGTTATCCTTGACTAAGTCTTCATCTGGTTCCTCCTCGTGTTCTTTTTCAGCCTTCCTCTTTTCATCCGTCCTTTCACTGGATTCCTCCTCAGAATGAACAGAGTGGTGGCTTCCCGGGTTCTCCTCGCTTTCCCTCTTCTCCTCGTCATCCTGCCGTGACTCCCCGTCTTCCCGGCTCTCGTCCTCTCCCGCGTCTCCGTTTCCCGCCTTGGTTTGCTCTGAGAGGATTGATCGTTCACCCGGGGACCCTAAAGCCTCCAACATGGATCGATCTGAAAATGAGGAGAGCGGCAATTTAATTTACCAGGGCAGATCGATTTTCCTCTGATGCCGCTTCAGAAAAGCAGGAAAGGCCGGATTAGTGCCGGGGTCAAATTCCTGGGCTCCTGCTCGAGTATATAAGGGTTTTATTTTGTTGTTTTCTTTTTTTACTATTCAGTCATTAATTTATCGATGAATTAAACCACATCAGTAAATAGATACTTTGATTTGATCAATAATTAAAACAGTTTGCAGATTCTTCCATATCATTATTAAATGAGCAAGAACTAATGGAGTATGTGATCAGCACTCATAAATGTGATTTGTGAAGTAATAATCTGATTAATGCATAAGTGTTCACTCTAAATGCCACTATAAATAATGCACAAAGATGAATGAATCATGCATACAGCACTGGTCACCTAACTGCCAGAGCAGATGTTTGAATGAATGATCTCCCGGTTTTGTTATATATTAATTACATCATCTTCTAATGTTCTTTGTGCCAGACTCCACATGTATTGATGCCCTTAGGTAAGCTCTGGGTAAAAACAGCGTTTACGTGGTAGATGCTTCAGTGTAGCTGTGGATGGAGAGCTCACCTGGGATGTCTGCCTCAGACGTCGGCGTGGTCACGTCGGGTGCGTCCTCGCCTCCGTCCTGCTCGGCTCTCTCCTCACCTAATGATGGGATGAACAATGAGACGCTCCTTCCTCGTCTGATATGAGCAAAGGTGAGCTCCGCCGGGAGCGACTCACCTCGCAGAGCGATCTCCTGCAGCTCCTTCAGGAAGCTGCGATGGCGGAGGATGGAGACGAGCCTGTCGTCTGGATACGGGCGGAAAAAATGCATCAAACGTGCGAGAAGGAGGAAAGAGTCGGAACAGGTGGCTGTGGGACAGGGTGGCTCCTCTGAAATGAACTGCTTTGAGGCAAATCTGTCTGACAGAGTCCCTGGATACTTTCAGTGTGCCCTCCCTCCCTCCCTCCCTCTTCTTCTTCTCTTCCCCGTCCCTCTGCGGGTGTACGGTTTACCCTGACCTCACTGCCATCGGTAACAGAGACCAACATTCTGATTGATTTTTACAACGTCAAGGACGCGATCAAGGTAACACAGCAGCCACGTAACTAAATCATCTCCACTGAGTGCTCCTGGCCTTTATTACCCAGCATCCGCTGCCATCAATTAACCTCCCGAGAGCGCAGGAAGGCAAGTTTTGTGATGGGGTATTATCAGAAATCGACTATAACACACATATTTATTTATTTTGCATACATTTTCATGTGATTTTGTACACTAGCAGTAAGTGAGTCCCCCTCCGTGGCTGCTGGAACGTTTACAGTAGCCCTGAAAAGTCGTTTTAAATGTAAATCTGCAATAACAGACCTCTGGATTGAAAACACTTTGTGTTCTTATACAGATTTTTGCATTTCGGGTTTCAAATTGATCCACTGAGTGAAGGAAACCTGGCTGCAAAGGGGGACGGCTCCTACCTGACCTCAGCGTGACCAAGCAGTCCTGGCTGACAGGCAGGGGCCGCGGCCTGGACAGCACGTCGGTCAGGGCCTCCACGATGCATTTCATCACCTGCAGATGGAAAGATGGACTCACCACACACTCAGTGAGGCGTCACGCAGAATTATGGGGAGACAAAAATAATACACATCTTGACTCATTTAATCTCAACGCTTCTGTGAGTCAAAGACATCAAAATTGTTCAGAATCCCTCTGTGCTTCTAACGCCGAGCAAATCCCTCATGCTGATCTCATTTTTTTCATCCCCTCTTTTTCTTTATGCCTGCCAAAATCTTTGAACGCCACTTGGCTGCATTTCAAAACTTCCACATCATTCTATTATCTCCTTCTATCTATCTTTGACTCCTTGTGGCCCTAAAAACGGTCACACCGACTTTGATCCGCTCTGGAAAGTTCGCCTGCTCGGTTTTCATGCAGAAAAGGAGAAACTAGAGACGCCGCGGATGCAGTAAATGCAGAAATGAAAGTGCGAATGCTGCTTTACCTTCACGTCCTCATTCTCCTGCTGACTTGGAGTCAGTGGCAGTGACAGGACTGCAAGAAACAACAAAGATGAAGCATGACATCATTGTGTTCAAAACGCCGCTGGGGGTTAAATGTGCCAAAGGTGGAGGTGAGGCTCGTCTCCATGGATGCTGTCCTCGGTGCTGGAGCTCCTCACCAACCATCACATCAGCTCACTTTGTCTGAGGAACTCAGCCTCTTACCGCAGTTGGACAGCATCGCCAGCACGCACAGTCCCCTCCGGATCAGGATCATTGTTATTGTTTTTTTTTTTTTTTTTCTGCTGCGGGGTTCGGACGAGTCGCTTCAGGAAGCTTCAGGAAGAGGAAATTTCAATAAAACAGCCGAGCTAGACTGAGCCTCTGGCTGGATCAGAGGCTCGTTCCGGACCAAACTGAACCGCCTCTCGATGTCACTGGAGAGCTGAATGAGCCTCTGCGTCCGTCTCTCCGGTCCCCCCCCCTTCAGCACCTCACCGGCGACAGCTCCCGCTTTTATAGCCCGACGCGGAGGCAGGAAGTGACGTCACTCCGGCACTAATTAGCGCTGTCATACCTGCGAGTGTTCGCGCATCTGGAGCACGTCCACTGAATTTGACATTGTATTGATGTATTTGACTTACTATTTCGAATCGGGATTGTTTATATTGCAATAACTGTGTCACTGATCGGAATGAAACCCGCCGTCTTTTTCCTTTTTTTTTTTCCATATGAGTTTGTTGTCTTAGTCTCCATTACATTGTTGAACAAAGCTGCCTCCTCAGGCTTTATTTGACGACGATGTCTCATTAAAAGCTTAATATGTTGCTAGGCGACAGTTTATGGAAACTGAGGGCCGTTATTGTGCCTGATTGAATCATGGACAGGTGGACCATTGTCGTTATTGTTATTGCGTAACCCGGGACAATAACGGGGACGCAACCGTCAGCATGGGCGTTACAATGATGCTCACAGGTCGAATCCCAAAAACCCAGAATTCAAAGGTCCTTTCTAAAAAGATGTTTCATCAGTCGTCACGAATATAACATAATTATCGCTGTTTTTAATAACGTTAGAATAACAATTACAGTGCTTTGCTTCACTTAGCAGTGAGATATTGATGTAAACACCGCTGCGGGTCCCCCTCCATGGGTTTAACATGAGAATTTAAAATTAAAGTACTAATTTCTTAATGTATCTACAGCAATCTGTGTTCTAACCACAACTCACTTTAATAAACAAGTCACCTTTGTGATAGTTGTGATAATTAATTGTGCAGATTTACACACCAGAGACGGAGCTTCAGCATCAAGGACACTTCAGGAAGTGGGCCTCCGGATTGAACCAATGACCCCTGTATCACCATAGCGACCACTCAAAGAAAGAAAAAGAGAGAAAAATCTGGGTTTGACATGTTATCGAAAAAGTTAAATTAGCATAAAGTTCTATAAAAGATAAACTATCTATGAGTTAACCATCGCCTTTGTTATTTATTCATGTTTTTAAAAAAGAAGGACAGATGTCCCCGAGGAGTGGGTTTGTGTGTTTGCTTCTTCAAATTTCCTGCCGAGATTTCATTACGCTTTGGGCCGACAATAAAGGGCCAATTTGCGTCATCCATATCTGTCCCACATAAAGGCGGCGGTGGCTTTGTTTAAACATGGAGAGGGTTCCTCTGAATTTAATGAGATCATTACGAAAGCAGCCGCTATAAGCTCTGATTAAAAGACTGGAATGTCCCAGAGAAACGGCAGAAAATCCAGACCCCAGGAAACACAGAAGCCAGCAATTCTAATAAAATACTACTTTAATCCTCAGGCTTCAGGAGTCTTTTGTATTTCTTTAAATAAACTAACTGAACCTGCGCTGAGTGCGTCCTGTGTGATCTCAGTAACACGAGCTGTCTAAATATAAAGCTTCCACCTGCTGCTGTGATCACAACAGAGTCAATACAGAGACCATCGTGCAGCTAATGGATGCCTGTGCAGACAAAGAGGGATTTACATTATTCTAAATTCACCGATTGTTTTGCTTCTCCCTGTCAGTGTCACAACAGACAAAGAACTAGGCCAGCAGCTGGAAATCTGAAGAAATTAAAAAAAATAAATAAATCTCATGCATTTGCATGCCTTCTGGCTGTTCCAGAAAGTCATTAAAATTCAACAAGACAATTTTCTTCCTGAAGACTTCCAATCTTTTTATTCACCAGTGCCAAAAAAGTGCACACAATGTACCGCATTCATCAAAAAGGCTGGTTCATGGTAAGATCAGTGTGTGTGGGACTGTAGAGACGCCATTTCTGGGATATCTCACTAACCTGGAGTAAGGGAAGAAGGATGTCAAGTTAAAAAAAAAAAAGCTTTTTTAATTTATCCTTACCTGCAGAACAGCTTCCTTAGATGATGCACATGAGCTGGTGCAAGCAAACGTAAATTGTTATCAAATCTACGTGATGTTTATTGTGATTTTCTTAAAGTTTTTTTGCTATATTAGCTGAGGTATGAATGCAAAACAGTCAAATTAAGAATAGTCATGTAGCCACAATACTGTTTTAATTACAAATATAGCTGTCGGGGATGTTGACTTTATTATTTTGGAGCAAAATATAAAACTTCCACAGTTTTTACCACACACAGAAGGCTGCGGGCGCCCTCCAAGTCCCAGTGGAATCATTCAGGTTGCAGGAGTCTCACGTAACATTGCAACACTGACACAGAAAGTTGCAGAGAAATGGCTCACAGACTTCAGTGGATCATCTCAGGCTCTCGTCAAATAGTCCGGCGACATTGACGCTAAGCAGGTCTGAGACAGCCTGACGCCACGAGGAGGGAGAGAATGGAGGCAACGGCAACCCGCCAAGGAGCGTCCGGCTGCAGACGAGGCTGAGCTGAGCTGGCCGAGAGCGGTCGGGTGAAGATGTAGGGGTGTTCCTGTCACACACAGAAGGCTGTGACGCACGTGCTTTTCAAACACACTCTGCCTGCTCTGCATGTGTTTGATGCTGGATAGGCCTCGAGTGCCTAAAAGCTTCAAAGCTGCTCTGTCGCAGTGTTTTTCCTACCATTGGCGGACAGACGAGCGCTATGGGGTCAGAAAAACTGCTCACAACCATCTTTCCTCCCTCAGGCTGAAACTAACAAGAAGAAACGATCAGATCATTCCATGGTTTTCATCTTTAACGGTGTCCTGTCTGCCCACCATGTTGTTCCACACGCCCTTGGCCAGCTCTTCGTGACCCTTTATGGTGAAGTGGAAGCAGTCGGGGGTGAAGAAGGTCATGTCGATCTTCCCATTCTGCTCAGACACAGCGACAAGTGAAGAGCAGCGTAGCTATGATGTGTGTGTGTGTGTGTGTGTTTCTGGAGCGATGGAGGCGTACCGGCAGGCGGGGAGGGTCAGCGTGCTTCAGAAAGGGCTGGAGAACGACGGCAAAGTCGTCCTTGAAGAAACGGTCGCTGTACAGCAGCTCCTCGAGACGTTTCTGTGCACAGAAATGCCGTGAAAATCAATTCAATCTGGGATGTTTGTTCACCGGACCTGTCTCTGCTGTCTCTGTCATGCACGGCTGTCCTTCTGCTTTTGATAAAGAAACTGTACCTGGAAGGTGAGATTGACCTCGATCAGCTCCCGTAGTTCAGGAGAGCTGGCTCCAGGCTCTATCAGGCACGAGCAGAAAGACCTGAGTTAGAACGACAGCGAGAGGAGCGCGAGGATGAACAAGGAGTCAGCTGGTCAGTCAGGTGCTGCATGACTGATGCATCTCTAGAACATTAATAGTCTTTGCTTTAAATGATGATAAGCTTCATGGCGATGACCTCTGGAGCAGGCAGCCTGGAGTGGGCTTCCGCACCTCCCTCAGAGTCTGCATGGGCAGGATCTGGACCACATTGACGATCATACGAGGAACCTGGAGCGCAGAGGCAACACCCAGGCCTCATGTGAAACCTCACTGATTCATATATACGATTCAATATTCACTTCTTTTTTTGTTTTTTTTACCTCGTTCATCAGCATTTCCAAGGAGACGGTCATGTAGTGGATGAAGTTATCCACTGAAAACAGAGTCTGAGGAGAGAACGTGGACATTCCACCCACTGGTTCCATTAAAAAGGCGTATTTTTACCCACCTACTGACCTTATCTTTGCAGTAATCGCAGATGTCATTCATGCCCATGAGGATTGTCAGAAGTTTCCAGTCCGACTCGAAGTTCAGACCCTGGAGCAGGAGACAGCAGAGGGAGTCGGACGATGTCTCGGGTTCTGTCAGGAGCAGCCTGGTGGCGTGTTACTGTACCTCATAATCTCTCAGTGTGTCTATCAGATGCCTGGTCTGGCTGGGTAGGTTGCTATAATCACATTGTTCGAACAATCAGTGCACACAAAATGTGGAAATTCCCAATCCCAAAGTCCCGAATGAGCAACTCACAAAGTGTTGTGTCCAGTCACGGCCAGGTTGAATCCCGTCTCGCTGATGTGAGCCTGCATTCCATGAACAGTCTTACCAGGAGCAGCTCCAAGGAGTTTGGGATTGAACAGCTTGATGATATCTGGAGGGTAAAAAAGCAAAGATGACTTGCTGTGTGTGTGGTCTGGCATTCCTGTGAAACCTGTACCCTGAAATCATCTTACTTGCCAAAGTAATGACATCCTGGAATGAGCCATAGCCTCCAACACTAGCAGATGAAGGGCACACATTACTCAGCAAAACAACAGCCTCGTTTACCGACATTATATCTAAAATGTAGCAATTCAAGATGGCTGCAGCTATTTCCCAAATTTACTGATTTAAATGCACACACTCACGCACACACACACACAACAGGGTTCACCTCCACGACACATGGCGGAACTCGATGGGAATCCCCAGGACAGTGGTGGCGTTGGCCCCAATAGCAGTCTAAAAAAGAGGCGATGTCTGAGATTCTGTTATTTAAATGACACAAATTTGGCACAAGTGTTTTTATGGTTCCAGTTTATTGGTGTAAAAATGAGCCTGATATTACTGTGAGCGAATCCCCCAGCGCGGCGATGACCTTGATGTCAGCTGCTTTCACCAGCTCAACTGGAGGAAGAAGAAAAAAATCTGAATCAAATTGTGGGAGGGATCTGAAGCCGACGGTGTGGACACTGACAGACCTGAGGAGGGGACAGACGGTGAAGGACTCATGTCGGGACACTGGAACACCGGATGTTTAAAGCTCACCGGCCGGGTTTTCTCCGGAAACTCCTGAGAGAGAGAATAATACTGACTTTAGTTTACATTAATTTGTAAACCTAAAGATTTATTTTAACTAGCTCGGAGTCTTGATCACCAGAAGTGCAACACTGGTCCATAATTTAATACCTAACGCACTCTTTTGCCTTTATTTCGCTTGTTGTGCACATATCCAGGGTGCCGGATTGTCCCTGTGGTCAGTTGACCTCTCAGTAATGACCTCAGTAAAAACATCCTTTTTAAAGCTTTTTTGTTGATTTCAGCATTTTTCATCAATTGTTTGTCACCTGTCAATCAAAACCTCCCACCCACCGGCCCATAAACTCACCTAAAACAACAACAAATATATTTAATTATATAATTACATTATTACATCATTCCGTGGATCTGTACCTTGTTGAGGGCCTCCTTGCTGTAGTGTCGTATCCCCTCCTCATACTCCCACCACCAGTCGTCACCTTAGAGATGAGTATTTCCAGATATTTAAACATTCAGTCTCATGTTCAAGCCTCTTTCTGGTGCAGAAATGGTCCTTGAAAGTTTTTCAACTTTATCAGCATCACCAGTGATGGAAAAAAGGCCCCATTTCAGAGGCTGTTTGTGACTAAATAAAAGGCACGGCGTGCTCACGTGCTCTGCTTGCTCTAGCACTTACCTTTGACAGTCCGGGATGTGAGCACACACGTTGCCACGGCGATCCAAAGCCACTCCATAGTAGTGCGTCTAAGCGCCAGCCGAGCGGGTCACCCTGGCCTACCGCCTGCACAATGCGATGGCGAGTTTTACAGCCCCGTGCCTTTGTTCTGCCTCTTGGGGGTTGAGTGACAGGCGGCGGGCCCACTGAGGGCCGCGGGTGGTCAACACCAAAAACACAAACTGCGAGTTTAAGATCAGAAACACCCCCGAGCGAGACGATGACTTTTAAATATCATTTATTATCTCAATACAAACGTGTCAGGGTGACGGTAAAAACGCTGCCTGCTTCTCCATCTCAGCCAAATTAAGTTTGACTATCGATGCGAGACCGTCTCTGTGACTTCAACTGCTCTTCATTAAAAAAAAGAGGAACATTTGATTTTCCTTTCACATGTTTGATGTTCACCCGCCAGAATCCGAAGTCTCTCAGCTTGCTAGAGTCCAATACTGTCAGACCACAACTGCGACTGTTTCTCAGCTCCGGTCCGTAGGCAGAGCTCCCGCTCCCAGCGAGTGGGTGGAAATTCTCACAGCAGCTGAACTTGGATAACCCAACACACACGCAAAAAAGAACTGATTCTCTTGCTTGACTGCAGACACTGCTATAGTTAAGGCTGCTCCGCTTCCTCACGCAGGAACAAGAACTGATCTACTTAAAAAAAAAAAATAAATCAATGAATAATGAGCAACAATGAGCCAGTGTACAGTAGAGCTTCAGAAACTGCTGTGAATCTGGTGGATTTTTATTCTGCCTGAAATCAGGGAGACGCGTACGGACGAACCTAAAATCAGGATCTACCTCACGAGATTTGGTGGTTTTGACTTCAGCAGCTTCTCATTTATTTCTCAGCGTCTGCGATGTATAAACAGCTCCAAACGATGCATTCGCCTCAGCCTGTTTCTTCTTCCTACGCTACAAGCCTATTATGACTCAAGGACGAATCAGCCCTGTTATGCATCCTTGACAAGTCAAATGGTTAATGAATGCAGCATCACTTTATCGGAAAACAAGGTGCCTAAAATCAAAAACATGCGACAACATGACCTTCTTTAGCAACTGGATCAGAGCAGGTAAATTAAAATACAGTGGCGGTCGGCACCGTCCTGCCTTTTTTTCTCTCTCTCTCTCTCTAAACTGAGCCATTTTCATCACAAAGCAGATTTTTCTGAGAATGCAAAGGGAGCAGGAAGAAAAAAAACAAACGCGTATATCAGATGGAAAATATTTTGATTAGTTGTGTCCAAACTGTCTAAAGTGGTGAGGCCTTTCCCAGAGAGGATGTGGCTGCTTCTGCTCGTATTCCTGAGTCACAGAAGTCCCAAATCTGCGGTAATCCTCTTCTTCTGTGGCAACGTTCCACACCCCCCCCCCACTGCTCACTCAACACGGGACCGGCATATTTGACATGGAAAAAGGGAGTTGTGAGAGCGCACAGGTCAGCAGTTTTTTTTGTGTCAGGGAGCAGGCAGAGTGGAGAGGAGCTCCAAAACCAGGAGGCAATAATGAGCTCCACCTGCTCCAATGGGGGGGCTGCGCAAGCCTCGTCTATGTCTTCCTCTGCTCTGCTTCCCCTCACTGCTGCTGCTGCCCTTCCTCTTCCTCCAGGGCTTGCGTTTCTCCCTGGCTCTGGTCCTCAGCCCCGGCCCGTGATTGCTCCTCAGCCTGGGCCTGCAACTGTTCCTGGGGGGGCCTCGGAGGTGGAGGGGCGGGCGCGCGCGGGGCTACTATGATTTGGTGCTGCCGCTGTCTGTAGGCAATGACCGTGCCCAGCAACAGGGCCAGGACGGTCATGAGGTAGAGGTCCCACTCTGGACCCAGAAGCTGGTCCAGGTCCACCTGAGACACTAGCTCCTTCAACTGACAGGAGAGAACACACACACACAAAATTCTTTCATTAGTTTTGGACGGCAGATATACAACAGCTGGAGGCAGACGCGTGGAGGAGCAGCACTCACATTAAGATCCTGCAGGTACTGCAGAGTGTAAATCAGACCCAGCTTGCACAGAGCCAGAAAAACTGGCACCTGGGCGTCTGGACTGGCTTCAGCAGCCATGTCGTAGAAACGCTTGGCTAAGTGAATGTCCTGCAGATACGAAATCAGAGGAAGAAAAAGCAGATTGAGAACCAGGCATAGCATGCTGCATTTTAGGTTTACGGTAAAACACCAAACACACACACCAGCAGCCCGGCTCTGCTCCCACCTGTTTGATGCCCAGGCCTTTTTCGTGCATATAACCTAGGTTAAACATGGCCTGAGCACTGTGCTGCTGCTCCGATGCCAGCCTGTAGTGAATGACAGCCGTCTCGTAGTCCACATCCGTGCCATAGCCATAGTAATGGTAGTCCCCGAGCTTGATCCTTGCCACGGTGTAACCTGGGAATGACCAAAAACTCTTTCAGCTTCTGGTTGGTAGAGGCTGCAGTTTCCATCCAGCGAATCCTTTTTCTGATTAGCAACTCTTAGTCCGGAGGCAGGCGCACACACCCAGGACAGAACACTAGTCCATCACAGGACACACACATTCAAGCTCACACACCTGAGGGCAATTCAGAGTCTCCCATCAACCTAATGAGCTTGTTTGTGGACTGCAGCTGGGCTAGATTCATCAATGTGAAAGAGCTGTACGGTAGATGAATGTAGATGTAGATCAGACAGAACAGATGAGCGCTGACTCACCTTGTGCTGCAGCTCTTGTCCAGTGGAGGAGGGCACGAGGATAGGTCTCATTCTCACTGAAGATCTTTGCGCCTTCTGGTCCAAACGGATCAAAAATTAGAATGTAGCTCCTCTAATGACTGGTGGGTTTTAGTTTTCACTTTCCCTTCTACGGTGATGATACTGTCAAAGGTTTGTCTTACTCTGGTCCAGAATGAAGGCCACGTTGCTCTGAGCCACCTCGTAGCCCTGCTCTGCCAGCAGCAGGTACTGAACCAGCGCAGCGTCCGTTTCCGCCTCCCTGAAGCTGCCGTAGGCCGTCATGAGACGCTCTGACCAGCGCCCACGCTCACATACGTTTTTGAAGAGCTGTTGGACACGGACAATAAGACAATAAGCGATGACAAATACACTCGGAAGATCTCCAAGAAGCCTCACCTCCACAGCTGTATGGCAGGAGCGCATCACGCCAGTACCGGTGGCGTGCATCTGGGCTAAGTAGTAGAAGGCCAGGACGTGGCCCGCCTGGGAGGCCAGATTGAAGAATTTCAGAGCCTGTTTGTAATCCCGCTTCACACCGATGCCACCTGAGCGATACGGGGAAAAGGAAACGCTGTAACAGGATGCTGTTAGAGCGCCGTGCGCCGTACAGCAACACTCACTGTAGTACATGGTACCCAACTGGAGCTGCCCATCAACCAGACCCTGCTCTGCAGCCTTCTGGAAGTACTTCAGCGCCAGATCATAGTTCTTGAGACACAAAGACACTCTGATTTACACTCTTCCTCCCTTTGGAGTTCATCTTACCGACTGGACTGCGATGTGGAAGGATTTACCACTGGGACGCCTCTTCCATACAGGTAGGCCATGCCAAGGCCGCTCTGTCCCACCGGATTTCCCTGAGCAAGAGGAAGGTCCAGATAAACAAAATGTGAACTTTTTTTAAAAAAAATTCAGACAGGGATGGAGACATCAGACAGAGAAGAGCCATTCCCACCAACTCCGAGGCTTTCTTAAAGTACTTCAGGGCTGTCTCGTTATTCTGTGGGAGAAACTCGCTGCCGTCTGAATACATCTGCAGGACAAAGGAGTCACAACTCTTAGAAACCAGCGGAAACTATCCCTTAGCAATCTCACTCATTCATGCCGCTCACCTTGCCAAGGAAAGCCATAGCGTGTGTGTTTCCGGCATTGGCAGCCTGGGTGAAGTAGTCAAAAGCCCTCTTTTGGAAATAAACCCAAAAGAGCGTTAAAAGACCAAAATAAATCCAAAACTGTAACATCAATAAGCCCTTTAAACACACGGGTATCACCTGATGGTTCTGCTCCACTCCACGTCCTCCATGCAGGTGTAACTGGCCCAATCCCACCTGTCAGGAGAACCAAGGCCAGTTAGCGTCACACAAAAGCCGCCACCACTGTAAATCAGCCATCAGGTTGGATTTTTACCTGGGCTTGTACGTCTCCTTTCTCAGCTAAAAACTGGTAGTACTGGATCAGGTCCTCCTCCAACATCCCGCTGGTAGATCCCGGGTTCTCTGCCTCGTCTAAAAGCCTGATCTTCTGCACAGCCGTACCTCCCGTCAGCGTCACCTCACTGGCCACTAAGGCAGAAAAGGGAGATGAAGAGAAATATCGCATCTTTAGGTTATTTGCCCAAGAAACACTCACCACACACAGCTCAAATATTACGTTATTACACACGCACCCTGATTTGCCACGAGTCTGTAGTGTGTTAACGCCGACTCGCAGCTCTGCGGCACGCCAACTCCGCCCCAGTATCTGTATCCCTAATGAAAAAGACATTTAAATCTTTGCCGGCGTGCCAATCCTTTATTGACATTTGCAGCTCAACTCACTAGAATCATGTGAGCGATCAGGTTTCCACCCAGTGCTCCAAAAGTGTAATAAACCAAGGCCTGAAAATAAAGAATGTGGGGAAAACTGTACATGAACCAACACAGCAAGCAGTTTTTTTTAACAGCAAGAGAAAAAAAAATGTACCTTGGCTTGACTCGAGTTAACTCCGAGCCCTGCTGCATACAAAAACCCGAGAGCCTGAAGAAAGTGAACACGTGACGTTATTACAAGATTAAATTGCTTTCAACACTCCTCTCATTTTCCACAGCATAAGTACCGTCTGAGCTTTGGGCGAGCCCTCCACGGCGAGCTTTTCAAATATCTCCTTCGCCTTGTTGATGTTCTGGTTCATGTAGTCTCCAAACAGCATTCCATACCCCACCTTCTCCAAGGCTTTCTGGTGGCCCTTCTCAGCTACTTTCAGCAGTTTTTCATATAACCTGCGAGGTGACGCAGCACAAGTCGGATAGACAAGTCGGACATAGATAGAACAGAATAGAAGTACATTATTTTATCCCAGACACGGGAAATTAACTTGTTACAGCAGCAGTCATTAACAATAACAACCTCAACCCTATTTACAACAAGAGCAGACTAAGGGTGCAAAATGTGCAACATGAGTGTGCAACTAGAAAAAAACTTGAAAGTACAAAAACAGGCAGAGCACATCACAGCATGAAGAGCTGAGAGTCTCAGTCAGACAGAGGTGTTAAATAGTGTTAATGCACTGGGCAGGAAAGACTTCCTGTATCTGTCCTTGTGGCAGCGAAGCTGAATCAGTCTGTTTGTACAATGAAAATAAAGTGTATCTAAAGTAAACAAGGATGTGCCGTGTAAAGTCTGCAGTTAGTAACTGCAGTCCAGGAGAGGAGTTAAAACTGCACCCATTAAAGTAAAAAAAACTTGGTGTGCCATAGTTTTACAGTTATCAATTGCCAAATCATCTTTCAACATCAAAATGCTTTTAATAACGCAGGTCATTATAAGCAAAGTAAGGGGAAACTCACTCTCTCCTCTGGCTCCTCTTAGTGGTGATATTCAGCTTGTGCAGGAGAGTCTGGTACTGCTGCTCAGCCTCCTCTGCCTGAAGCCTCTGCTGTGACTGCTCCTCCGCTGAAATGACATGACAGTAAGAACAGATCAGTAAAGACAGGAGAAACCTCTTGGGGGTCCTTAATGCATTAACACTACAGGATTCCAATTGAAAGCATTCAATTAGCCACATAAACTTTCATTTTGAGGTACACTCAGTTTGGATTTTTTTTTTTTTTTTACACATTGATCATCTTAAATCCAACACTTACTCTCACAGAAACCCCACTTTTTATCCATATTATAGTCGTATGTTGTGGCACACCATAAACGCCCGTCCCCACGTCCATCAGTGGTACAGTCCAAGTATTCCTCCTTCTGGAAGAGGAACGGGAAGACGCAGGGTTCTCCATCGGCTGTGCCTCCATTCACCACAGGAACTGTTATTAAAAAATATATATTATACACCACAAACAAACCTGTGGCCTCCTCTTTTTTAATTAAAAACACAGTCTTGCGATGTCACATGAAAAGCAGTCTTTTTTTTCCATGTGGTTGAAACAAGAAAAGGAAAGTAGAATATCAATCCCCAAATGACATGATGTAACTTTCTGCAAGAGGAGCTACAGGTGCAAAGAGGCAATATGTTCTCATGGGGTTTCTAATCTTCCCCTGAAACCACGTCTTTGCTCAGTGTCAGCAAAACTGAACCCAGGTTAACGTGCGCAATATTTCATTAAACCGTTACAGCACTTTCACAATGACAATATTACCTTCTTTAGGTTTTTCTTCAACAGGAGGAGGCTGCTCAGGGAGGTCCTCCTCCTCCACCTTCTCTCTTTCTACTTCATCATTGTGAGTCTCTTTCTCTTCCTCCAGCTGGGACACCGTGTAACTGGAGGTGACCGATGCACCAGCCACAATTTCTGAAACATGATGGGCATCTTCCTCCTCCGACTCTGGGTCATGGTAAGACTGCAGAGATACAAAAAATTCACACAAATAAAGATTCTTTAGCAAGATGTAAAGCTTACTGTGAAGTTCTGGAGTAAAGTCAATTTCAAGAAGAAATGCATAAGCAGACAAATTATTTCTGTAAGTAAAGTCTAAAAACGGTAAAAGAAAAATTTGACAAATAAAATGCTCAAGACATTATAGCCAAATGGCTAAAATCTGCTGACACATTTGTGATCATCAAAAGCTTACTAATACATCTAAATTGTTAGATAAATAGCAACAATGCAAAAACATACCTTGAGCTCAGGTCTGTAGTGTTGTTCTTCATCTAAAGGTTTGCATGTAACAGAGACAAAGACATGAACTCACTTCCCCAATGTAAACACTGCGCTAACTTCAAGCCATTTCCGACGACGGGGATATCACCAAATTACAGAGCAAAGCAACACACTTACCAGCAGTTATGCCTTTGACGAAGACTATCAGCAGAATAGACAAGAAGTAAAATGTCCGTGCAGTCTTTAAATACCTCGTATAGCCCATCGTTGAGTAGCTAACAATCTGCTAGCTGGAGTTGCTATATCTATTACAAAACATCCAGTTAATATTGCGTCACACGACGATGAGTAGCATAGTTAGGTTCTCTTACATGCTCAGGTAAAATGAAAAATATTTTCTTTGTTTAAGAACCTTGATAAACTACAGTAGCATACTGACAAATTCTTAACAGCTAACAGAGTAGACGGTCTGTAACGTTAGCTTACTGGTTAGCGTTACATTGCTACAAAAATATCAAACAGCCCAGTATTTGTAATGAATGCAACTCCACGGTCTCTAAGTTGAGTATCGAGGGCCGCTTCCCAGTTCGTACAACAACTCATCCAATCTTGATGCCAAGATGTTAAATCTTACACCTTTGACTCAGCCAGGTTAGTACTGAGCCGCTATAAGCCCCTACTACCGCTACTGATGACACTTCCTGTTCTCGGTGCTGGACCAATCACAGCGCGCCTGGATTGGCAGCGGCCAATGAGTGGAGGCAAGAAATGCATCAGCCAATCAGGTGCATACACAATTACGTTTCCAGTTGATGGGTTTGGCCACGACGTCAAAACACAGAATCAAGATGTGACGGACTCCGTCACGGAGGTGTGAGCCTCGGGCACATAATTACTACTAACACTGTGACCGCAAATCAAATATTTATGAAATATATAATTATTATGTAAAATCTATTATTTTAAATGACACGTTAATTTAAAAAAGTTGTACTTTTCTGCATCATTCCAAAGCCAAAAAAAGGACAGCCAATATTTTGTCATAGTTTTAATCCATCATTTAGGTCTTTTATATAGTTCATTAAAATCATCACATGACATTTACAGCAAATATTTATAATGATGAAATCTATGGTAGAAAACTCTTAAGGTGACTCTTGATATAGCTCCTGCATACATTATTATTTTTTCATAAAAAATTATGTGCTCACAGCAGCGAATTTTACAAACATTAACGCGCTCAAACATCAGCAGTTTCATAAAATGTGTATTTAACATGAATGCACACCTGAAACAGTGATGTCGTCACAGCGTGTCGAGTAGATCTTTGTTTCAGTGTTAAGGAAATTCACCGTTGAGGTATCTTTTACACAGTACATCCATCACCTCAGTGGTCATAACCTCCTGGTTGCTGCTAAGTGCTTGTATAACTTTTATTATTGCAAATAGTAGTAGTTAAATGTCAACATTCATAAAATTCACCATACATCAGTACATAATAGTTAAAATTATAGTCAGACTGATTTATATTTTATTGCCCAGAGGCTGGAAGAGACTAGTGGTAATACATCACAGTACAAAAAAAATACTTCCAATATCGCATCAATAAACACAATATTGTGGCTCAAGCGCTGCAACAGATTGGGAAAACCTGATCTCCACCACAGTGGAACCTGTCACAGTTGGGATCATGGAGTTCTTTTCTAAAACAAGGGTTGTTCTTTCAGCTGTTCCAATGTGAAGACTGAAGCTTGGTGGGGAAAGAAGAAAACTCAAAGTGAATTTCAATCTTCTGTGTTTCAGGTGTTAACACTGAGCTGAGACAGAAATGCCTGCACTTTCTGCCACCGGGGGATTGGGCTGTGTGAATCAGAACCAGCAGGACCCACACAGAACCATGAAGATCCTTTCATCAGCAGGTTTATCTCTGCACAACTTTGATGACCCACTCTGCTGTCGGGTTCAACTGGATGAGGTCTTTCATGTATGTCTCTCCATCTAGACATCTCTCCTCTGGAAAAGCATATTATTTCACTCAACAGAAAAAGTAATTATATACATAAATACTGAAAATTGTAAAACCGCACTTACTGATGTTGCCTCCGATCTCATAAAGAGACAGATCTTCTCGTTTCACTACCAACGACCTGAAAGGACAAAAAGTGAAGAAGTAAGTGATTGACGACGTAAATGCGTGTGCGTGTGTGTCTCTGTACCTGTCCTGGCTGAGGAAGCGTGTCAACACATCAGAAGCCTGCAGGTCCTCAGTCAGCTCAACAGCCATGGACACTTTACGGAACTGTGGCGCATAGACGCGTATGAATCCCTGTGAGCTCTCCTGGTGGAGAGACAAACATAAACAGAGAGCAAGTCAGTCACACTGTAAACACTTCTCAGGACAGGCAAGTGGATTCTCCAAACAACACAGACTTCACATGACAAAAATGTGGACTTGGATAAACTCTTGTTCTTTTGTTTAATCGCTTTTCAAACAACATCGGCGCCTACAGCAATTAGCTAAACATACAAAACCAAAGGGAATATCCTACCTTGTGTCTTAGACCCCCCCAATGCTCAGAAGCAAGTTTATTTTATTAATCTCCTAACAATTCTGTGTTAATTAAAACACCAATATTAATCTGTAATTTCTGGTCAGTGAAGGTCGTGAGGTGAAATCTCCTAAGTCTCCAATAGATGTCACTGTTTCTACAAATTCTAGTTGCACGATAATGTATTCATTGTCTTAACGTAGTTTTAAAATGTTCTTTAGTTTAAAATCTTCTTTTAATATACTTTTTCACTGTAAAAAGATAGACATGTACATAAAATATTTATAAACTTATATGCAACAAGGTACCTCTGGGATGGACCTCTCAGGTGGTTTGTCAGTGGTAATCATCTTGAACAGCTTCCTCACAGCCCTCTCTTTGTTTGGTTTGCGTTGATTTTCCATATTTTGCTGCCGGACCTGATTCATAATGAATTTGGGGATCTACAGACAGAGGAGGAGAACTTTAGTAAACCGCTGTATTGTGGTGTTTTTGGTAGCAGAAGCTAAAGATCTTTTACCGTCCATAAAAGATTCTGATATCTGATTAACAGGCGGACAATGTTGGCTGTGCCTGCGGCCATGGAGTACTCCTGTTGTTCTGTAATCTTTGAGCGAAAGCCCTTAAACATGAAAATGTTCGGCGCCATGATGACTGAAACATTATTGAGGGTCATTTTATTCTCAGCCTGGTGGTCAATCACACGCTGGAAAAACTCCACTAGTGCCTGTGGACGCAGGGAATAAGGGAAAGTTAAATTCCATACAAAAAATAAC
Organism: Pao palembangensis; assembly: GCA_015343265.1. Taxonomy (NCBI): domain Eukaryota; kingdom Metazoa; phylum Chordata; class Actinopteri; order Tetraodontiformes; family Tetraodontidae; genus Pao; species Pao palembangensis. The sequence continues at coordinate 6,624,511 of CM027097.1, read as the reverse complement.
AGAAAAACAGCAATCACTCCAGACTATGCATGTCTACATACCTTCAAAGTATCCCGATTGGCCTCAGGTAACAAAAGGACCAACAGGTTCAAAGCGTGCAGCTGCTGTTTCTTTGTAGGAAGTTCTATAATCACACAATGAAAAGATGTTTTCTTTTCTATAGCATCCATTAGAAACTAAATTTGTTCATCAAACAGGAGTTAAGCATACTATCGATAGCAATAAATGCGTTGAGGTATTCCACAGTCAGTAAAGGGTGAGGCAACTCCCTGATGAACAGCTTTAAAAGGCTAGCAGCATCGTGCTGTTTCAAATGTTCCCATGGAAACGCGCCATCATAGAAAGAGGACTCGAGCTCCTGACACAGTGCCTGGATTAGAGTCAGAGATTAAAAACATGTGGGCGACCTCATTACAGCAGGATATGAATATCAACTTCTATAAAATGTCTGTAGCCATGTTTGTAGTGGCAGCAATCAACCATCCTTTAATCAACCTTGACTCTCGTGGCCGCTCCAGGGATCCTGAGGAGGCCCTCGGTGTCTAAGCCCTGCTCCTCAATGTGACTGATGAGCTGGGAGGGACAGAAAAAAACAGTGATCCATCTGAGAATGCCTGAGGGTGAACATTTAATCCAATCAAAGCTGGGTCTCTCGTGTCTCACCTTTTGCAGTATGAATGGCACTTTGGTCCCAGGAATCCGCTTCTGGTCCTGATCCAGTAAAGAGAAGAGAGGAACACCAAACAGACCACCTTCTGCACACAAAAATATAGAAAAAAAATCACTAAAATGGGAAAAAAACATGTGTGAATAAATATCCATATGAGCTTTTGTGTTTACCTCTACTCTTAATTTTGACAGCTTTGTGGGGTTTAAGGTCTATTCCTGCAGTGTCAAACAGAGCAGTCGATTCCACAAGAACTAATCTGTGTACCTGACAGAACATGACTAGTGATTAAACCTATGTTTTTTGATTATAGAATAAATATTTGCGTAGACAAAGAGATCATCCTGTGACAAGAGCTCATTACCTTTTTCATATCAAGCAGAGACAGGTCTCCTATTCTGGTCTGACCGGTTTTATCTCTGAGCAGTTTAAAGTTCTGGTAAAGGAAAATGCATCTGGATTAGAAGTCTGTCATAGTAAATATCACTTCATTGCTGGCTGGATTTACCCTTCCATTGCATGCAGGGTTTCAGGATTCATAGAGCCAGAGTCTCTGTCTTACTGGATTATGAATTTGTTGTTGTTCAAACCCTTCCATGAGTGTGTTTGTGGCATGGTGTTAATGATCTACTCTGCTGAAACACTGGCTTCAGCAACCAGCATACAAATGCACTAAATCACCTGTGATACCATCTTTAACCGCCAAGTGACGCCAGAGCGCAACAACACAATTCAATTTGATCTGAATAAGCATAATAAATACAAAAAACATAATAAATAAGAGTCTACAGCGACACTTGTCGTACTGTAATACATGGCAAAGAAAACTAGGTGTTTTTTTTTTTTTTTTTTTTTAAAGAAAGTCAATTATTGCCATAGAAATCATTGATTCACATGCATTTTTGTATGTGCATTTACTTTGTGTAACATGGATTTAAATTACAACTGCAAAATTTGTGTGTGTGTGTTAGAGAGAGAAACTCACTGGTAGTTTGTCATCTGGAGACTTAGGACTAGTGACTTTTGACCTCTGACGGTTGTCTCTGTAAGTGAGCGCCTGTTCTGAAAACGCCACTTCAACATTCAGCTCAGTTTCTGTTTCTGCACACGTGCCCACGTGCGCACACACACACACACACACACACACACACACACACACACACACACACACGTTCATGAATCATTTAGTTTTTTAATTTTTCATTTTCATGTTGCACATTTGTATGGTACTTAATCTAGTTGCACATTTTTCATGTTGCACATTTGCACCTTAGTCTTTGTACATTTAACTCGCCGTTAATTGCTGTAATCTGCCACACCGGTTTCTACCCTAACCCTCTTGCTGTAAATATCCTGCTGTAAATACTATTGTAGTTATTGCTGATGTTTGCTGCTGTAACGAGCGAATTTCCCATATCTGGGATAAATAAAGTATTTCTAATCTATTTAACCATTGAAGACACAGTGGGTTGATTCGTTCACATCTTCAAGACGTCTGTTAAACCGAGTAAATGGGGAAGTTGTGTTTATTTTCTTTTATTTGCGATTGTGTTGCTATGCAGAAGTTTACTTGGGTCTTGTCACGGTGACTCACCACGTGTGTGCTGTATGAGTGTGTGTGTGTTATGCACCTACCAGCTGAAGTGACATCTTTTTGTCCATTTTCACTTCCCTCTCTGGATTTACTTGGCTCTTCACCCTGCAAAACACAGATATTAAAGACATGCTGATCTCCTTCTTTGACCATATTTCATGTTACATATTATCCTCCCAGTTAATAAGTCATAAAAATGCTGATCTTAATGAAGAAAAAGTGCCAGACTTGTTTGAGTAATTATTATTCAGCTGACTCAAGCTGACACTTAAGGACACGGGGTTGATTTTTAAAGCTGAAAAAAGAAACAGCAAAGTGGTGACTGGCAACTGACTTCTGCTGTTATTGGTATATAACCACAGAGTATTAATTAATGATAAAAAGATGCATGTGTCAGTGTCAAATTAAACATTTGCTGCTGTCCCAAGGCTGTATTAGGACTGTACAGACTGACTAATCTACTGTAATTTATGCATCTATGTAAAAGTAGATCATTGCCTACTCAAAGGTTAAGGTTGAAAGCACTTCCTGTGTACTTTGCATCAAAACTGGGTGATTTATGCTGATGGAATCTGCACTCACCAGGTTGTAAACCGCACGTGTTCACCAAAATTAGACAGGGATTAGACAGGGTGCACCTGTCCAAGTGGTCGCTAAGCCTCATTTGTGTGCACCTTCTCCTCACCATTTCCGGAGATCTGAAAATGTCTCTGACATCTGGAACGTGCTGTCGGTTACGCCGCCGCTGTGTCTGGTAGGCCGACTTCACCCGACGTTCGACAGCTGCCGCCTGCGTTCTGGTCAGCGTCGACAGGAACCCCATGTTGTCTTCTTCCTGTTAATCCGTTCAAACACCCACATATATGTCATTTCAAAGATGCAGACTGCAAAACTAAATGAGGAGTAGAGGAGTGATACCTGATCTGAGTTGCCCTCCAATGAACTGTCATACAGCCCTTCAAGCCCCGCCTCCTTTAGCCACGCTTCTGCCTGTTCGCCTTCTGAAATACAGAAGAAAATACTTCACTGTTTTCACTCAGAATCTTCTTTCAGCATGTGTGCCACCTTAATAATGCCATCTTTAGTAATAAAGGTGGTTAAAATAAGCGAAATCAGAGAGAGGCATCTAATTATCCACACGGAACGCTCATCCTTTGACAGATGCAGGAAGGGGAATGGTGTAACTACAGCCAGAGTAGGACACATAATATGCAGGAAGTGTGTGTTTGCTCAGAAGAACAATCATCTTTATAAACACTCCTGCACACCTCTTAGGTAAGGAAACGCAAAGCTGAGCCGACAGGATGTTTTCTGTAGCAGTTTGTGTTTATATCCAGGCTAAATGAGCTGCGAAACAGCACATCTGTGCTGGTAAAACCTCAATTCTGACAGAGGGTGAAAAAAACTACCGGGACTCTTGTACTTTGTAGCTGCCAAGTGTGAAGTTACGAGTGTTTATCTCTCAGGAAAAGGAGTAAAGGTGTCTTTTATGCATCTGTACTTCGGGCTCACTTTTCTCTTTTTCTGTCCAGACCTAGCTGGAATCTATTCTTCTCTAAATCAAGGTCTAAACATGCCAAATCATTCTTGGAAAGGGGGAATTTTGCATTTTTAACCAGGGAGGGTCCCTCCTACCCTCAGGAATTTTCTGCTGCTCCTCGTCTTGTGCTTCCCCGTCTCCTTCGCTGTCCCCTCTTCCTGCACCTACTTCAGAGCTGGCGATGTTCTCCACTTCCTTCCAGTAGTCATTCATCTCCAGCTCATCCAGAGAGTCCTGGGAAACATGAATATATGTTCAGGAGGACAGCATACCTGAGAAGAGTTCACATCTTTCACTGCATCAGATAAAAAAAAACAAAAACAGCAGGTCTAAACATGACTCTGCGAGAGCAGCTTCTCTCTGACACACACCCATCATAACAAAACACTATTAAACACCCTAAATGCAAACACGCCAATCATCTTCCTGCTGCACGCTCTCCAAACAGACAGCGTCACTATTTATGCCTTTAATGGTTAAATACCAACTATACTAATACTGTTCAAATCAGAAAAAAATATAACAGTCCCCCCTACCTGGGAGTTGCAGCGCTGACATGAGGGCGGTGGTCTGGACCTGGAATTGGGGCTGTTTTTGGGGCTGCAGGAGGGCTGGGTCCTGGGTATGGGCAGCGGCTGATTGGGTTTTGTCCCGTCAGCTGTTGTGGAGGGTCCATGCCGGTCACCGTGTGTGTTCTGGTGGACTGTGTAGTAGCCTGTTCTGCGACTGCAAGAGATGCAGACAAATGGAGGCGTTAACAGCTGTGCAATGCTGGTACTGATTTTAATATTAAACTGGTCCTGATGGGTTCATTCCTTGTTCACCAGTGATGCTAAGATACGTACCGAGAGCAGCTGAGGCGCCTGAAATAAAGACTTCCCTGATTCCACATGCTTGATTTGTTCTGTTAGCACAAGCTGCATCTTTGCTCGGACAAGTCTGCCTTTAATGGCCTGACTGAAAGGTTTGAGATCCTCTGACACAAGATGGTGCCTGAGTCAGAGAGAAACACCAGCCAGCAGCGTCTTGGGTTCGCTGCCTCCCAGCTAATGAAGATGCAAGCTGGAGCTAAAAATAACCCCGAGTTTGGCTCATCGCAGCAGCGGACGTTTCTTTAAATGCAGCCTTGGCAAGCTAAAAATAACCACAGCAAAGTAAACGTTCTCAGCACCTCTGCACAAAATCTTTGTTGCAAAGAAACAAACAGGCATAAGAGGGTTAAATTCCCCTGCAAAGACTTTATGGGGAAAAACCTAGACCATAGCATTCCTGATCAAACCTTAGCCAGCTGTGAGGGCCTCTTAAAAGATCTGATCTGTCACTGAAATATAAATAAAGGCACTGCAGTCAAAGCACAGTGAAGAAGAGGGAGGGATGATCTAATCCCTAAAAGAGAAAATGTGTTCTCAAGCTCATTAATGGTTGAGTTTAAAATGTAACTACTGTATGTCCAAAAAGGCCATAAGGCAAAATAGCAAATACATTTTTAATTCAATGTTGGCGCTGAATTCCACCTGTTTTCCTCCTGCTGGGAAACATAAATGGAACATGGTGGAATAGTCTCAAAAATTCTGTCTTTATCTTCTTAAACACACACACACACACACACACACACACACAACCCAGCCCAAAAGATAGATCCAGGCAGGCGACCACAGTACATGACATTATGTGTTTCACAGACTGTTTTTGCCCTGCCAGTGCCTGACTACATATCCTTTTTGTCAGCATCAGGAAGCTTAATTAGCTAACACAGCTCATTGTCTGTCTGCTCTCTCGTCCAGGCTATTGTGGAGCAAACGCGGAGGCACGAGCGGAGGGAGGGTGCAGCTGCCAAATATCAGCCGATCTGTGGTTCCAGCCTCCCAGACCAGCCGGAAAACTGCAAGGAACGCAGGCAGTTTTGTCTACTCAGCGTGGTCAGTAACATAGGAGAAACAGGGAGCTGCAAACGTCTGAGAACAGCCCCGTCAGCTGCTGCTGGGTACACTGGGTACACTCACACTGCAGCTTCTTCTAGTTAGAAAACATAACTGGCCAGGTGGTGTTTTAGACTCCCAAAGACTTTTCGCGTTGCCCTGCACAGGACGGTGGATTAAGCATCAACACCGGAGTTACGATCTCCCGGTGTTAATTAATTTGGAGTATGAGAGGGAATATCACTCTGAGGGTCCGTGCTGGGCAAAGGCCACATACCGCTGCAGACTTCACCTACCCCCGCACACACACACACACCCACCCACCCCCATACTAGATATGGAAAATGGTTAAGCAAATCCATTTTTTTGCTACGTTCCAAAAGATATCTCTCCACCTTTATCATATTTTACTCTCATTTGCACACCGACCATCCATGCGTGCAGAACAACAAAAACGTCCCCTAGACGATGTGTTTACCTTGGAGGCAGATTTAACCCCGACGGACAAGACTGTGAGCTGACAGGTGGAGTTAATTATTTACTTTCACGCAGACCTACAGTGCGAAGAACACACGGGCACTACCATAAATCAGAGATTAGCAAACACACATTAGGTTGATAGCCTAGGTAGGAAACAACATGGAAGACAATAACAATAACTGTAGTCGGCCAGTGAGTGAATCTGGTAAACATGGCTGAATTTTAAAAGGCTAGCATGGAGCTAAGTGGTGTCATGACGATAATAACCCTTATTTTTTCCATCCGGTGCATCTTTCTATTTTGAGCCAACTGGGCCCAAAGGGTCAAACTTTACTGTGAGCTAAAATGGGAGAACGACAGCGTGTCCCAAACGTGCACGTGCAAAATGCAATCTGCAAGGGCTGCAGGGCTGAGACAGAAAAAAGGAGGAAATCCTCTAGAAAAGTTCAGACTCAGCCAAAATTATGGTTATGATGAATGGAGGTCAGTCCTCTTTTCAAATGTCCCACCACAGCAGGAGGATTTAAAGAAAAAAAATACTTCTCATCAGAATCATGTTTAACCTCCCAAAACGTAAAATCTGACAGTCTTACAGACTGAGGGACAGTGCGGGATATATTTTTAGGACCCGGCAGCCTTGGGATGTGAACAATGGAGTGCTGAGAGGATGTTTAGCAGCCAGAAAGAAGGAAAACTGGCAGTGACGGCTGCGGTTTCCCAGAGGAACAGATGCCAGCCAGCCGCCCTCTGAGGATCACGGCAGCAGTAACATCTGTCCAACGCACTGTGACCTCTCTCCGACCTCGCTGTCATTTCCTGTTCAATATTACACTTCTTTGGATAATGCATCACGTGCTGAATTCCTGTGAAACATGAGCATCCAGAGCCACACCGTGACACACTTAACATTCTCCGGAGTTTTAAACAGAACAGCATACACTGACCCCCCAGCTCGCCGCTGGTAGCAACAAACTCAATGGGAGTGAGCAACGCTGACGGCACAACCCAGCTTTCAAGTTAACCTAGACAGGATGGACACGCACACGCAGCTGTGGGAGGCGAGACAAAGGCAGGCTGTAACCTGATGCTGTTTTTTAGCTGGCAAGACGAGCCATCCGGAACTCACAAAGACAGGCGGCCAGACTGCCAGTTCTCCCTCTGACCAAAGCAGGGCTGAAGTCAATATCTGCAGATATCTGGAAGAGATAAGGAGGACGTGTGGCGACGACTGATATTAGATGGTTGCGTGTAGAGAAATACAGTACATGGAGGAACTGGGTGGATGCAGATGGTCCTCAAACGCCCATGATGACGCCCATCCAGTAGTATCTGTCACTTCTTTATTGTTTCTGACTTGTCATTTTTGTTATTTCTTTCAATGTGTATCATGTACATATGTATATGTCTGTACGGTGTCCAGGAGTGTCGTGAAAAGTGTTTTTACATAAAATTATCATTATTATTATTGTTATCATCATGCAAGGAACTAGGAACTGCATATTCGCTATGGCAAACTCTTGGAATGTCTGCTGTCCAACAACAAGTATTTAAACAAAAACATTCCTCGTGGTGAACTCTTGTTTTTATGTTTTTCTCAGGACAAAAGGTTATCTCCGCGTTAAGGACTCAGATAAGCCAGTGCGGTTTATTAAAGTAAAGGTTAGTCAAACTGCTGATTAGTTGACTGTAGTAAAGGAAAAAACATATCCCGAAGCTGAGGGCGGGGCTACCCTTCAATATGGACATAAAATAACTAGGCTGTCCTGTAAAGTCACCAAACAGCGTTCAGCTGCACAGCCAACACACACTGTCCAGGTACACATGAGACAATTGCAGTCATGCGCCCACACACCACAACTACACATTCGCTTATCCCACCTGGGCGCGGTGGGCTCCGGGTCCACGGCTGACGGACGGGCGGGTGCACGCGGTCCAGCTTTCGGTAACAATTCCGCGTTACTGTGGTAACCCGTTAAAACCACTCCGTGGGACTCGTCCCGGCTCATGGTTCTGCTCTCACGTCCTCTTTGGCTTCACATCCACTCAGCGACCTCGATTCTCTCTCTTCTCCAATGAGTATCGATCTAGCAGACAGTTCTTTTCCATCGCAAACTCATTCTGACACCAAACTCTCCTCCTCTCGTCTTTCTCTGAACACACACACACACAGAGACACACACACTCTCGCAACAAAGGGATTGGCTCACAGCGCAGGGCAGTTTCATGTGGCAGCGCCCCCTACTGCTGACATGGATGGGTTTCGTATGACGTCCGCCTCGCGCGCGCACTACGAATGAAAACCCGGAAGTGATTCCTGACACACAAGGGCACAAGGGCACACAAGTAAAAACGTTCATCTTAACTTAAAGAATCTGAAATTGTGCATTTACATAATGAATCTAATGAATAATAACCCTATAAGTGGTTACTAGTCACACAGAGGACTATTTTGGGGTTTTTATCCCACTATTTCAGCAGTCACTTCCTGTCTACATTTCACATTTTTCTCATAAATAAGAGCATTTTCTTTTAAACTCAATAAATTAATCAAATAAGCAAATATTGTAGGTGCCAAGTCTCAAGAGGTATTTACAGTAACTGACTCTTCTCAAATAAAAAAAGGATGATAATGTTATTCAACTTGGCGTATTAAATTATAGCCAGCTTTTGGTTTTCAAAGGAAACAATATCAAATGTACAACTTCAAACTGTTAAATACAAATCCAAACTTCAATGGTCCTGTAAAATGCACTAAAGACAATCTAAATTACATCCAAATCAGTACCGCCTCACTCCTGGCATTGCTCACCTGAAATAAAGAGAGACCATTCTGGAGGCCCTTGTTGACTCCATCTGTGACCAGTCTAACTGGCTGTAACCCAGCGTGACCTACTGCCTATGTACTGGAAGATCACACAGATATTCTCACTCTGACGAGGGTATTAGCTAAAGAAGATCAAAGAGTGAGCTGCTCCTCCATCTGTACCTGCCCACTATTTCTAATGTTTTTGTTTTCATTTCAGACAAAGTTTTATCATCTTAATTTCAAACCATGCATGAAAATGCAGGAACAGTAGTCCAATACCTTTAAAGTTTTTATTTGCACAATTATTACTTCAAAAATGAATGAGCCATGTGATAATTAACTTTGCTGAACACGTAACAGAATCAATAACAAATACTTCAAAATACGACAATTCTTCGCCATTCTCCGTGAATTTTTTTCACCCAGCAAATATGTTCAGAAACTCCAAAGTTAAACAACGATCTGCAAAGCAAATCAACAAAAAAAGGTGCACGGCTATGTTGTGAAAAAAAAAAAAATTCTTAAATGTCAAGAAATGTCATTTTCAAGGTATTGACATGTGCAGTTCCTGATAATATGCGTGACCTTAGGATGATTCATCCTTACATGTTCACTTTTCCCTCATGTGTCTGAACATTTTGGAGCACAGGTTTTTCTCTTTGTCCAGGCTGTCTCTGTAGCATCTGCAACATGACAAACATTCACATCCACCAGTTTCTGTGATTTGTGATAGATGTTCTGAATGTGTCGACAGCTTACGTTGCCACTTTCCTCAGCAGGTTGTTAATGTCACTATCAAAGGGCCTTTTTGCCTGAGCACTTATGAGGCACTCCTTGGCACTCTGGTACTCCTGCAGCTCCATGTAAGCCTGGCAGAGATGACAATAGGCTTAATAACGGGCTTGCACGGTGTAGTTTATCAAAGCAAGAGTCTTCTTCTAACCTGTCCACAGCGGAAAAGTGCCTTTGTGCTGTGGGAGTTTATCTCCAAGGCTTTGTTGCCATATTTCAGGGCTTTGTGTGGCCTGTCAAGGCGAAGCTCAGTGAAAGAAAGGTTCAAATACAGAGGAAGCAGAGCTGTGTTGACCTTCTCCCTCTCCACATCGCTCTGTGTTTCCCGGTTTCCCAGCAGAGTCACTGCCTGCGTATTTAAGCAATATATATATATATATATATATATATATATATATATATATATAGGGCATGGTTAATGTGTGTAACCATTTTCATCATATGGAGACATTATACATGTTAAAAAACATGCTGTACAGTCACACAGACACTGTAACTCTACCTTTTTGTAGTGATCTTTGGCGTTCTCATAATGACTTTGTTTGAAGGAACGGTTGCCAAAGCTGCGTACTGTGTTGACAATTTCAAGAAGATTTGACAGAGGAACTGTATTTTGCTCGTCCTGAAAACAGATGTAAAAACAGCCAATTTTCACACTGATATTTCAACAAAATCCTAAAAATCAAGTTTCAATTATTTATCACTGGCTGTAGCATTTTAAGTTGTAATGGCAGAATTTTAAAATTCTTTGTAACAGCACAAAATTAAGTCAGCAGATATCTCAAATACATTGTTGTCGTAGTGATGCCAAATGGTTTAGCACTAGTATATGTTTTCCTCTCAAAACATCTTCTTACCGGACTGAGTTCAATAAAGTCATCAACTTGTCCTGAGTCAAGGAAGTCAAGGATGTGGACCTCGTATAAAACTACGGCAAAAGCCGGGATAACCGGAGGGCAACCCAAGTCGCCATATGCATAGCTGGGCTCAAAGAGGAACCGAGAGAACTCTCCTTTCTTCATAGTCAGCAGACCCAGTTCCAGTCCAACTAGTGTCACATCTGTTTAAACAGGGCCATCGCAATTTGTGATCTATACCAGTACACAAGTTAACAGGTAAATCAGAAGCTAATTACTGACTTCTTCCTAACTTCATGATACTTGGAAACCTCTGATGTGTGTTTGTTTCAAAAGGAACATTGGAATAGTCCAGGTAACCAGAGTAATGCACTGGCGAGTAAAAAAAAAAAAAAAGAAAAAAAAAATTAAGTTAAATAAATATGTTTTGTCAAATGCATTAATGTGTTTTAGAGCACAGTTTCTTTTGCAATACTCAGTACTGAAGCATTGTGGGGTACAGGTGGGCCATCTCCAGCTTGGACCACCTCTTTCAGAATCCCTCCATCCCCCAAAAGATCGCTCATCTGTTGGCGAAGTTGATTAAATGGACTCTAAAGGTGATTGTTCAAAAAGGGGAAAATGTTAAAAACAAGTTATCCATGACTGCTTAAAATGAAAAGGTATACTGATTTCATTGTGAGTGTAATACCAATCACTGATTTGAAAAGAATTACTGGATTCATGGTCATATAAGGAAACTGTAGTCAGTTTTTATGACCATTGCTTTTGTGGCAAGATGCTCAGGTGGGGTCTTCTGGTAAAGCCTAAGCTTGATGAGAATCTTCATTCCCGTCTTCAACATTTTAGCGTTCATTAGCTTATCTGGCTAATTATCTTACATGAACCTGTTTAACTAATTCGACTTACCGTCCTGAGCCGCTCTTCGGTGTTTATTAACTGTCGAATACTGGGTATTAACCCGTTTCCTGACATGTCGTTGTCGCTCACGATATCCAGTTCTAATTAAGTTAGCGTCAGTTTAATTGAAGAAGTTGCAGTAGTTTGGCTGTTTTAGAGCTTAGCTTTGACGTCAAATTGAGTCACGTGACTTTGGTAACGAATGAGAATGAAATTCGGCGCCTCATTTTCTCGGCGTGAGCGCGTCATGCGTGGTCAATGAAGATGAATATTGATCAACGGTTTACGGTGGTATTGCAATCTTCAGTGAGTGGATTACCTCCCGCAATATGCTCAATATTGATGTAATTTTATTATAGACAAAAGAAATAACATGAAGGAAACCATACAGTTCTGGAGAGAACAACGTGGACAACCCAAGGGGTTAAGTGAACACCATCATTAAATTTGCAGATGATGCCACAAATGCAATGGTTGAGTGTCCTGAGCTTTCAGTTCTTGTGAATCCCTTTGCACAGCACTATAATTCCCAATAAATACATTAAAAAAAAAAACAAATACAATTAGATTTGTAAGTACATATCACTTACAGATGGGCATGCTCACCTCTAAAATTTGCAGAGTGAAAATAAATATTATAAAATATTTAAACTGTACAGTTAAAAAAAAGACTGGCAGCAATTGTGGAGAAGAAATGACAAAACCTTTGGCTAACCAGCACAGTGTGCACTATCCGAATACAAATAGATACTGTATGTGACACTATCAGTCTACGGATAGTGAGTCCAGTAACCTGCAATCCAGACACCAGATTAAGAACTAAGATAGTTAAAAGTTTCCCTTATTGCTTTCATTAGAAGTTCTGAAGCTCAGATGGATAGACAAAGTTGCTTCGGAACAGTTTGTAGGCCGTGAATTGTCCCGCAAATATCATCATCACCAGGCCTGAACCTGCAAAAAGAGAGTAATAAAATGAGGGATTTATGAAGAAAAAAAGAGGCAAATAATGATCCATATCTTACCAAGAGCTATCCACCACTGCTCTGCTGAGGGCAAGTCTGACATCACTGCAGGCATTAAACACCATCATTTAATTTTTATTAAAATGTTCCCAGCTTGTTTGATCGTGTGAGCGTGTGTTTACCTGCTACAGTCATGGCGATATGCAGCAATGTGACCGTTATGGCGTAATCCCAAACCCACTCCTCTACAATCCAGGCAAACACCAGCCCTCCCAGAATATAGGTCACTTCTGTGGAGATTACACCAACTGGAAGGAAAAACATCACATCCGGAGCAGAACAAAGCTGCGTCAGCGTTTACCTCAAAAATGGTTTTAAACTCTACATTTTGAGTTTGGTTTGAGCAACCTTTCCTATATTGCTGAAGATTAATGTCATCATTAATGACATGATGACTGTCATCATTCTCTTCCTGCAACGCCACTCACCCAAGAATTTGGGATTCTGCCATGACGGTTGTGTTGTGTAATCAAATGGAGCCAGCAAGCTGTTGATCTCGTGCACCCTACATATGCAGCAGACCATAATGTGAAGGCACACAGTCTTTAAAATGGCAAGAGTTACTGCCCATCCTGAATGCTTGTGTACCTGAGCAGCCCGATGCAAAGACTGACCACCATGTAGTAGAGAGAGTAAAAGCACACCATGCACATCAGCAGGTTCTGCAAAACAACCTGCAAAAAGGTGTTATAGCATGAGCATCAGTGCCGTGCAAATGTAATTATAACTTGTTTTTTTCTTCTATTGCCAAATAAATGCTGCTTTCTCATTTTACACACAATTTATCATCAGTCATCAGAGGTCGGATGCTCTTATTAATGCTCTCTAAGCTCCTAGCAAACAGCCCAGCTAATCATTAGAATAGAATAGAAGTACTTTATTGATCCCAGACATGGGAAATTGACATCAAGTTAAACTGGTGTACCCTCAAAAAAGGATAATTTATGTATGATTTTATTGGTTTTGGCAAATGTTTGTCCCATTAGGAGACACAACAGTTCAAGACAAACACAGCTGCTGGTGTCCAGCACTGATATAAATTTCATTTTTATAAATTGAAAAACTGATATAAATTTCATTTTTATCAGTAATAAAGAATGGGAAAGGTCTTTAAATTTCCTGTTGCCGTGCCAAATGTAGGGAAGAATATATTGGCAGAAGCTGAGTGCCACCGTCTTTCACCAATGACATTGTGATTAGATAAAAATGATCATTACCAGCCGCATATGAACAGGATCTCATGTCTGATCAAGCAGGCAGGTTTTTATTTCAGTACAAATCATAGATTTGAAATCTGTTGACACATTAACTACCTTTTCTTTGTCGCTCTATTTAAAAAAAAAAAAAGACTACCCTCCATTTTTCTGAGTCCCACCTAAGTCCTTTAGTATCTAAGGTACTGGATTTTTTGCCAGGAAGGTGTGTCTGCAAGCTGATTGGAGCCTGAGCTTATGCTAATACCCTCAGAGAGAGATAACATCTCTGTTAGATTAGCAGAAAGAATATCTATCATATATCACCGTAGATACTTTGATTACTCAAAATCTGATTTACCGGAAACCTGATTAACTGTTCAGTTAAACAAGTCTATGAGTTAGGAAGAAGAATATAAATAGAGTGAAATAAATGGAATATTTGTTACAATATTCATTATGACACTGTACAAAGTTAAGCAATGCTATCATACTAACGATAAAGCTGGAATCTAAATCTAATATGTAAACACGGTTGATGACTAGATCCTTTCAGGCACGCTACTGTGGAAACACTGTCAGGCTGTTTCTACTTACCCAGGTGTCACTGGGTGTAGTCTTGAGGGAGACGGGCCCATGGCGTTTGATGAGCGTGAAACCACAGCAACGACAGCAGTAGTCCAACAACATGAATGACCAGATGAGAGAATCTAGAATACATGTGTCTGCCTGTGTTTATGACAACATGGCTGTAGGCAGGAGGGGAGTCGGAGGAGGAAGCAAAATTGGATTAGAAGAAATGGGATTACTACTAAGAAGACTGAATAAATCCAGTGAGGATCTAAGTGACCATATATGTTTAGTATTATTTTTAGTATATCTGTGCACATATGGGGCAGGGGATGAAAACAAGGACTATTAAAATTATTATATTTTAGATTTTTTTGTCATTGTTTTGTCTCTTCTTGCTGAATCAACCTTTTTTCCTTCTCTTACATCCCTAAAAAATATGAATATAAGAAAAACATAATTTATAATTATACACCTTAATATTTCACAGAAGCATATGATGTAAACTTTAAGTAAGTTTAAGTAACTTTAAGCGTTTTCCTCTAAACAGCATTTTAAGCATGTATTAGTCTATAAAGAACACTAGAGGGCAGTGTAGCCACGCGTTCACATATACGACACTTTGATCAACAAATTATTCAGCACCAGACAATGAGAGCCATAAAATGGTCCTCACATTTCGTATGTGCAGATTTCTCATTATATTTCTGCACTTTGCTGCATGTTTTACATCTTGACTACGAGCTGCAGCCTCATGGAAAAGAGCTGAGCAGAAAAGAAGCAGAAGAAGAGGTGGATGACGATAGTTCAACATCACCTTCTGTTTCCAGGAATAGCTAAAGAAACTCAACTCTTTGGCGTCACAGCTTGCGCTGGTGGTACAGCAGAAGTACGTGTGCCCGCTGGATAGACTTGGCTGCCACGGTAACCTACATCATTGTAACCATAGTGATGGGGGGCGTCATAACGGTTCATACCCCTGAATACGTGCGTCTCCTCCACACAGCAATCAAGCTCCTGCTCATTCAAAATAACGTTTTTTTTAAACTGTATGTACCAAGATCTCTGAACGCGCAATTGAACTCATGAGTCACTTGGAAATGGGAAAAGGAATTATTTTACATCGTGACAAATTGCCATTTTTCTCCAGGAAGTTAAGTGACTGGTTCTGGAACACAAGCTGTGAATAACGAACAATGTGACAGCTCATCAAAACTGAGGCAGGTTGATCAATAAACTAAGGGCAAGTTAGAAAGAGCTTTTAGTCAAATATCTTTGCTTCTATTTAGATAAATGACTGGATCAGTATCTAACCGTCTCTCGACCGCCTTTCCCCAGAAGAGTTTAAATTTGGCACACTGGTTAATGAAATCAGGATATGATGTGCAGATGCATAAACACGAGTCCATTCGTCACTGCTGCCAGTCTGCACGAGCGCACGTCATCCATCTGTAACTTGTGCCATGTTTAAAATATGTACCCTGCTCTTGGTGACATCCGAGGCCCATGCAATAAATCCCATTGTTTACAGTTATTATGCTAAGCTAAGCTCTTCATATTTCACAAGGAGTCTATAATTAGCACAGATCATGCACGTGTGCCCAGTTGGTTGCCGTGATCAGGATTTGAATTCTGCTGTTGAGGTCAAGATTAAAGCAACAACTGCTAAAGCTTTTCTCCGTGTTTTATCGTCACAGTTTGTTTTATTATCTGCCGTCTTAATTTCTTTACGAAGCTCCAATCGGTGAGCTTCAAATAACCTCTGCATCAGCTGCTAAAAGACCTGAAAACCTCAGCTCTTCTGTCTCCTCCTTAGCCGACATTCCTGTTTTCCTCAGCGGCTGCTTACGACGAGCAGGGCGCAACACATTAAAAAAAGTCAACACATTTTCATAAAGCCTTTAATCCGGACTGTGCTAGTAAGCAAGCAATGCAAGTCAACAGTGTGAGGCTTTGTTTTTTTCCTCCTTCTCCTCTTTCTCCCACATTCCCCCATCCGTTTGGTTCTGTTTTCATTTCAGCCTCTTGTGGAATGTAAATACAGAATGGGACTGACCACAGCACCGGGGATGTGACGCCAACATAGATCCCAGCCAGCTCTTTCTGAGCAGGCTGTAGGGGTCTGTGTTTTTATAATTTTCCATGCTCCAGATGTCTCTGCTTGGAGGGCGGAAAGAAGAAGACAAAACCCACTGTGTTGTGAACACCTATTTTAAGTGTGGCTGTTGTAGTCAGGGTTAAGGTCAGTTGGGTTGTCTTCAAAATGGCACCTGAAGACCATCAGCTCGCACCAATGACTTTACGCACACGTGAGTTCTGCGTGCGCGGCTCGGCTCCACGTTCAGTCTGTGGCAGGCTGTAATTTTTTACTGGCTCAGTTCCATGATATAAATACAGGAAATAACAGCCATGCCAACATCTGCATCGTCTCTGCCCCCTTTAGTCTGTGCACGACGCGCAGGAACGTAAAACTACCACGCGTGCGTGTAAAAACTCCCAACATCTGTTATTTGTTGCGTTTCTCGCGATCCCAAATGAAGTCAGGGCCACGGGCGCTTGGTTCCCGTGACCGTCGAGGACTCCTCTCGTCGCTTGCACACGCGGGACGTGCGTGGCGCGCAGCCATCCTCTCATACCCAGGAACCCTGCCAGTCTTTCACCCGATCTCTCTCTCCTCCTCTGTCACATGCGCGCACGCACGCACGCGCGAGCCCCTCACATTCTCACAGGCTTCGGATGAGAGGAGCTGCCTCGTCTGTCTGTGCTCAGAGGAATAAAAATGTTCACTTTGCGGTGCTCAGATCTATTTTTTTTTTTTATTATTATTTTAGTTAAAAGGCGACAAGTTTGAGTTGGATGGTTTCAATTTTTTCCGGGTTTGTCCAAGTTTTTGGTGGCGGTACTTTCACGCGTCCATCCCAGCTGTGATCTCTTGTACAGTATTTTTTTTTTTTAGTGGCAGATGAATTTTTGCAGCCGGATAAACAACCGGAGCGTTCGTCATGTCAGACAGGCGGGATGTGTTGCTGGATTTCCCTGCAGTCGTAACTGGGAGCGCTTTTCTTCGCCATCGTCCGGCGCGCACGTCCCCCGCATAAAACACGAGTCTTTGGACACTTTGAGAGTTCGCGAACCCGTTCTCTGGGTGACACAAAGAAGAAGCGTCCCCGTTTTGCACCGCCTGGAAGTCTCCTTGAAGAGGGGGAGGATGTTTTCTCTTCCCCCGGGTCACGGCAGACCCTTCCTTCACGCCTGATGGCGCAGTGAAAGGCAAAACTCTGCTCTCTTGCAAAGGTAAGCGCGGAACAGTTTAAAACCCCACTTTTAAAACAGCCAAGGCTGACACAAAAACACTGGGTCTTTTTTATCCTCATCCATTTTTAATGGTGCCATGCTTCATATTTCATCAGCGATGAAGTTTTTACACGATGGTTACATGGAAATGCCATATTTTTACCGCAGGTTAAATAATTGTTTCATATAAAAAGACTTTGTCTGGATCGCGACTTTTTCGCCACGTGTTTGTGTTTAATGTATTTTTGATCGACTGTGAAGGAAAGCCACGTTTTCAATATCATTCTAAGATACATGAACAAAAAAAAAGCGCCTCACAATGGTAACGGGAGCACATATCAGGGGAACATTTGCCCTTGAAAATGGGTCAGAGGTCATCTTTAAAAGGTCACCAGTCATAATGATCAATTCTCCCGTCTTATGTGTGTGCAAAAAAAGGCCACTTCCATTCCTTCCAGCCTGATGGGATGGAATGTGTCTGGTTTCAACAACATACTTGCATAAATTGCATTCCGGCCCACGATTGTCGTCTAGTTGTGATGTAACTGAATTCTGCTCGTGCCTGCACATCTGAAACGGGGATTTAAAGTCAACACTGTCCCTGCACTCCCATCACTCTGCATAATTAAGGTCAAACATCTGAATGGAGGCACAAGAGGATGCAGAAGGCAGGGTTAGATGGAGGCAATTGATTCGCTGTGGCGACCCCTGAAGGGAAAAGCCGAAAGGAAAAGAAGAAGATCTGAATGGAGGCACAACAAGCCGAGGCCAGGAAGGGTCTGTGTTACTATCCAAAGTTAGATCTCAGAGGGAAGTGTGTCCTTGAGGGCTGCCCGAGCCACTGAGCCTGATGATGCTTCTGAACAAGCATGTAGTTTGACACTTTTCAAGGAGCCGGGAGATATATCAGTTGGTCCTCCTTCCCACACGCCCCCTGGCTGGATTATCCTGCTCCAATAGTGCTGGGCCAACGCTTCCTTCCACTCTGTTGCTCCACAGAATCCCAGAGACACGTGCTGTCCTACAGTCAGTGTGACTGTGAAGTACTCGAGTATTTCTCCTCACCCGGTTTACTCAGAGTGTAAGAGCTGGAGCTGGTATTTCCTGATCTGAAGGATGGTGGCTCCAGTATGTGTGTGTGTGTGTGTGAGAGAGTGATTATTTCCAGCAGAAAATACTGAGAGTCATTTTTAAGGGGCCAGTTTATGTAAATGGAATTAAATGAAATTATGGCCAGTCCACACGTGAACCCCACAAATGTTCCAGAATGTAGCTGGCGCAGAGCAGTCGAGGACAGCTCGTGCCACAGGATGAGTGTGGGTGACTGGCTGAGAAGCTGTGAGAAGACAGAGTGAGTCATTCTTCCACGGAGGGTCCACTTCACACACAAACACACGCCGAGCGCACGGGCGGGCTCCTGATGATTCAGTGCAGAGCCCGACTTGTCTGAGCTGATACTGGGAGGAAATGACACCAAAGGTGCCAGGGTAAAGAATCAAGAGGAAGAGGTGTGGGGCGGGTTGGGGTGGGGTTGGGCACGAGTGCTCATGACAGAAAATGTGTTGTGGAAAGGTCACAAAACAACAAATTCTCCAGGGAGTTTACTCGTCAGTGAGTCTGTGGCAAAACAGCTGCAGCGGCTGATGATCGATTATCCATTTTTGGTTGGGGTCAATAAATATGAAATTTGCCACAGATCCTCAAGTACGGAGACTCACGTCAGAGTATGATTGCTTATCAGCCAGGCAGACTCACAGACAGATTGAAACATAATTTGAATCCAGTCCTTTGAAGAAAAGCAGCAGCACAGATGTTCTCTGCCTGATAAGACCTCTGTGGCTGCTCAAAGCTCAAAGCACTTAGACCAGAGGTCAACCTGAGCAAACACCTTTTCTCCACGCGGAATCAGCACTCAAGCTGGGAACATGAATGTGTGGCTGCAGTCTCAAAGGATTACTGGTGTTTTTAACTCTCGCATGTCCAACTCCTCAGTCGGAAACAGGAAACACAGACGTTTTCAGCTGTTGTGAGCTGCGAAATTGAGATGTTAAAAATGTTAGATTTAATCAATGCAAAATGACTATATTATCCTGCTACGGCAGTTTGGGCAACAGGCTACAGATATGTGGTTTTGAATGTGGAAAGCAACCCAATGACTGATAATAAGTGAGTACACAAGGATGGCTCACTCAGTTGAAGTTCTGAACACAAACACGTGCAGCTGTTGGGGGTCACAGCAGCGGCTCTGGGGGGTCGGCACGCTGGGACAGCGCAAAATGTCATTATGCACGGTGGATATTTGAGACAATACGGTGCGATTGCCTGGTCTGATTCAGCAGCTGCTGCTTCTCCGACCTTTCCAGGGAAAACAAATAGGATTCCGCATCGGGGTCATCAAAAGTAAAGGAGGTCTGAAGATTCTGTGACCAGAAAGCTCCACTTCAGAGGGCTCATATGACCATTTAAAGAATTACTGATAATCCATGTGTTAAAAAGAGCCAAACCCAATGTCCCTGGACTTTGTTGAGTTTTCTCTTGCAGCGTGGTGGGGAGGGTGCTGGAGCTGGAGAGCTTTTGGCTGCATGTGGATGACTATTTTGTCCATTCATGGAACAAATGACTGTGGTACCTCAAACAGATCTTCCTGCTTCTGTTTTGTGCGTTTTCCTCCTAGCATCAGAGTTAGTTTGACTACCTGCCTCCATGATATTATGACAGGTGACCTTATCTGCAGCAGCAGGCGATGATGGAGGCGGAGGCTTTGGCTTTACACTTTGTTTGGCAGCCATTTACGATAGAGTCGCAGCCATCGTTCACTCCTGCTCCATCTCGCCTCGCCAGGCTGACTGAAGTGAGTCAGCTCCAGCTTCCTTTGACAGCCGAGGACCTTTGACTTTTGTTGTAAATCAAAGCACCTGCCTGCTCTCTCCTCGCCTCCCTCAGCTCTCCTTGTTTAGTGTCTCTGTTCCATCCCATTCCATTAATGCTAAAGTGGAACTGTTTCAAGTGTGAAAACAGCTCTTTTTCCTCCTCACCAACACGTTTCTTGCCAAACTCTGCTCCCCACATCGCCGTCTTTCCTTCTCAGCGCCTCATCTTGTCATTTCATCGTGCTTGCAAATTCCCCCCATCGTCGCAGTCTTTCCCCTGTTTGTTGCTATAGAAACATGTCACCTATTACAGCTGAAGTAGTTGCTATAGGGACAGTACATCACAGGACGTTTCCTATAGATAACTAGATGTAACATGTGCATGTCATCACAGATGAGAGTGTGTGTGTATGCTTGTGTGTGTGTATGTGCTCTTTTATTTGCTACATATTTAGCACCAAAACGCTTATTCTGCTAGCAAAGTGAGGACATTATTCTGACGTGGGGCCGTTTTGGCTGATCCCCGCAACTTCAAAGCACTGTTTGAGGTTTTAAAGTTTTAAAGTTGAGGTTAAAACTGGGTTTAGGTTGGTTAAGATTAGGATGGTGAGCTGGGTCATGTGTTATGTCTATGAAAGTCCCAACAAAGATAGAAATAGGAGGACAGGTGTGTCTGCGTGTGTGGAGAGACCTTTCCTTTTCTGGTGCTGTCTCGTAAACTTGGCCTTAAACAGGATCTCCAGGATGCGCGCTCCCTGAAAGGTCAAGGGTCATAGCTTGTTAGGCACATGGCTAGTTGGATTAAACCACTCCTGAAATATTTGGGGGGTGTTCCAGATATCACGTAGCGGCAACATCGTGACGCTCTGACGTTTGACAGCACAAAAGCCCCGAAGAGCAGTCAAAGACAGCCTGGCTGTGGTCATAAACACAGAGCCAAATGTCGATCTTCAGCGAAACAGAAGTCTGCATCTCACCGCTGAGCCCGACCGTTTAACAGCCGGATTTTTCTGATCACTGAATCATTTGGTGTAAGTGATTCCCATCGCGTGAACTCAGCTTCAGTAATAATGTCATGGCAGTGTTGTGTGAAGCTGCACTGGATAAACAGTTTATTGCTGATTACTGTAATAATGACACTTTTCTACAGGAACACACACACACACACACACACACACACACACACACACACACACTCAGAGACTCGAATCTGGTTTTGAACGGCTGCAGCTCAGTGTATAACAACAAACAATAGGATGCTTTTTTTTTCTTCCAAATGAATTCATTTTTAATTAGTTGTGACTAAAATGCTCCACTTTTGCAGTGTTTACAGGGGTTCTTACAAGGATGACAAGAATGGAGAGATCTGTTAGGCAAAAGCTGATCTAGTGTTTGCGAATAATGTGATTTTGCAGCATCACAACTCAGATACGAGCACATAAAAGGCTCGTGGTGCTGCGTCTGGAGCGGTTTCTCATTAGGCTGCTGGTGTGTCTGTTCCACCAGTGCTTCACTCTCTCTGCCCCCCTTGTTTCTCACACCCACCTTGTTAAAAGTATAGAAGCATTGTCCCCCCCCCACAGTCTCCTGTCTTTGTTGGCACGAAACACACTCCCTCTGATCCAAACAAGAGCTAGTGTTAATGCTGCAAATCCGGTGTGTGTGTGTGTGTGTTCTTCCTCCTTCATCTGCACCTTTGACATTCCTGAAAATCAGGGAATCTTTAATTTTTGCGACAGCTGCTGCTGCTAATATAGTTGTTTATTCTGACGCTCAGCAAAGGAAATACGAATCAATCAGCTGAGCAGTGTTGAAGACATCACTCAGTCCAGGTTTGAGGTTTGCTGTGGTGGTGTGACTTTAATTCTAAAGTATGCCGGCGCACTGGTGAACTGACAGACACAGAGCTGCTCTGAGTCGGTGAGCTGACCCAGAGCAGCGAAATCAGCGTACATTTATACAAGGGGAACAAAAGGCAGTGATCGCATATGTAAATACAGCAATATAACACACAGGAGACAGCAGGGGCTAAGGAGGGGGTCACTGCCATTTGCCATAGACCCCAGGATCAAGGGGCACGAATGGGGGTTCCTTGATTAAGGTGTTAATCAAGGACGGGAAATACGGGAGGAAGGGGGAACACAAGACAGTAGGGGTAGGAAGGAGAAGCAGTGCCATTTGTGACTTCAGAATCAAAGGGGGTCTCTGATTAAGATGATAATCTCAGACAGGAGACAGAGGAGGAGGGGAGACTACGAGACACCAAGAGGTGAGAAGTCCTGGTGGGTGGGAAACGCTCCTAATACACAAAGATAGCTAAACATTCTACAATACAAGCACATTGTAAGGTTTTCTTCCTCAGCAGTAACGTCGGCGTGGGGCCCTGCTGTGCTCCAGCTGCTGCTTTTTTGCCTGTATATAATTACTTTTCCTTTTTGTGCATGTTGGAGGGAGATCTCCTCACATTCCAGTGCTCCCACTGTCATTTCCCCCTCTTTTTTGTCTTTTTTCCTCCTTTTTTTGCACCCATCCATCCTCCCAAAACTAGAGGGAATCTCCCCCGGTTTTGAAGCATTGTGTGGGTTAAGGTTTGATGCCAATTCGTGGAAGAAGAGAGGGCAGAACGAGAGAGAGAGAGAGTGCAGAAAAACCCAGAAGAAGCTGTTGTTTGTGTGATTCACCATCTGTGGTGAAGCGCTTCTAGCAGTATTGCCAATATAATGATTGACACTAAATACACCAAGATGTGAGAAAGTAGAAAGGAGGGTGGAAGGAGAGAGCGTCTGGTTCGTGTGTGTGTGTGTGTGTGTGTGTGAAAGCCAAAAGCTTTGATTCGCTTTCTTAAAGCAGCACACTGAGACATCTAAGAGAAAAGCTGAAGGAACGAAGGGAGAAGGCAAAGTAACCAAATAAAAGAACATTAAAATTAGAAGCATTAAAAATAGATCTCTCTGGACAGAGGGAAGGGGGAGGAGAAAGACAAACAGAGATAAGGGGGAAGAAAGCCAGGGCTGTGGGGGAGAGAAAGTAAAAGAGGAGTGAAATTATTCAGGGTCACAACCAGAATGTATTAGCCAACAGGCCGAGGGTGAGAGTGGAGGAGACGGATTTACAGACAGTAAGATCTCAAAGAAAGAGGGAGGGAGATGAAAATGAGGAAGAGGAGGGAGGCAGAGTGTTTTCTTTTTTCCGAGGTGCAACCTCATCTGGTCAATGAACGAAGAGGCAGCAGAATCTCAACAGAAGACCCCAAACATCTTCAACATTTTTGCTTTTAAAGACCACAGATATGCTTTTCCCCACATAAACTGAGCCTGATTTAGTTCACACGCATGCTCAAGTCAAGATCATAGAATAGAATAGAATAGAATAGAATAGAAATACTTTATTAATCCCAGACATGGGAAATTGACTTGTCCCAGCAGCCTCGCTAGTATTAACATATTTACAACATATACAATGCAATAAATAATTATGACAATGTGCCACATGAAAGTACTACTGGAGCCCATCACAGCACCAGGGCTGTGAGTCTCAGTCAGAGGGACTTATTGACTCAGTCTGTTTGAGAAGGAGCTCCGCTGCCTGTCCAGGAGTGGGTGGAGAGGGTGGTCCGGGTTATCCAGGATAGCTAACAGTTTGTTCAGCATCCTCCTCTCCACCACAGCTTCCAGGGTGTCCGGTTTGCAGCCAATCACGGAGCCAGCCTTTCTGATCAGCTTGTTCAGTCTGTTGGTGTTGCTGCTCCGATGCTGCCTCCCCAGCAGACCACAGCGTAGAACAGTGCACTGGCGACAACAGACTGGTAGAAGATGTCCAACATCTTACTGCACACGCCGAAGGATCTCAGCTTCCTCAGGAAGTAGAGTCTGCTCATCCCCTTCTTGTACACAGCCTCGGTGTTGGTCTTCCAGTTCAGTTTACAAATACCTGGGCGTGTCTATGTGCACGCCCAGGTATTTGTAGTCCTCCACCACCTCGATGTCCTCTCCCAGGATGCTCAGGGGCTGTGTGGCCGTCCTCTTCTTCCTGAAGTCGATCACCATCTCCCTGGTCTTGGCCACGTTCAGCAGCAGGTGGTTCCTCCCAGACCACTCCACAAAGTCACTCACCAGTGTTCTGTACTCCTCCTCCCGTCCACCACTGATACACCCGACCACTGCAGAGCCGTCAGAGAACTTCTGCTGGTGGGCCCACTCAGAATTTGACTGAAATTCTGAGGTGAACAGTAATGGAGACAGCACAGTCCCCTGCCGTGGTCCCACGTCACTCACCACCACATCAGACAGGGCAGCGCCAAGACGGACAAACTGCGGCCTGTCTGTCAGGTAGTCAGTAACCCAGGAGACCGTGGGTGAGTCAACCATCATCGTCTGCAGCTTCTCTCTCAGTAAAAGTGGCTGGATGGTGTTGAATGCACTGGAGAAATCAAAGAAGGTGACTCTCACTGTGGAGCCAGCATCATCCAGATGTGAGTGAGCCCTCTGCAGCAGGTAGATGACGGCATCCTCAACCCCCAAACGGGGGTGGTAAGCAAACTGGAGAGGGTCCAGAGAAGATCTTATCTCATTCACTGTTTCATGGCTGTTTTTTTTATTATTCAACTGTGGCTGAACATTAGCTCATTTCTCTACAGTGGCTGTAAATATTGAAGTCAAACACGGTAGCAGACACTTTGGGAGCACTGCTTTCTTTTCAAAATGATGTACCTTGTTAATTCAACATGAAATACAGCCAAATGAATCCTCTTTGTACTATACAGGATAATACTAATGTTCCTGGGGCCCCAGAATAACAGGCGTTTAAACCCAAATTAAGTCTACTCGTGTTTGTTCTTTTTAATAACTACGAATAGGCACCCGAGCAGCTGGTGAGCACAGAAGCTATGATTCATCTGAATGTTATGTCAGAATGGCAGTAATTCCAGCTTTATAGCTAGCGAAATTAACTACGAGCGTTGAAGACATTTCCAGAACACCTGCGATGCGTTTCTTCTGTCCGGGAGGTTTTTGTGAATGCTCATACCAGTATCGCTGGCACACTTGAAAGCACCTCTTGGAATGAGAGTCTGTGTGTCTGAACGTCAGATGTGTTGCAAGTTTTGAGATATTCTGGTTATTTAAGGGCCAGGCTCTCTTTGTGCTTGCAGGTTCAGTATGACTGCAGCGGCAGGTGTGCTCACGGGCTTGGCTAAGCTAAAACGCCAGGACTCTGCCCGCTCTCAGCAGCGGCCCATACCGCCTACCTCAGCTGGCCTGGCAAACCCCGCCCCAGAGGGGGCTCCGAGGTAGGTACTGATGCAGAGTTCTCCTGCGTAATCATTCATCATCATCAAAAATGTCATTCCCGTATCTGCAGATATAAACGACTAATCTGTTGTTTCCCTCAGAAAGCGGAAAAGGCGCTCTGATGTCGTGGTCGTTCGAGGTCGTCTCCGCCTGTACTCGGCCTCGGGTTTTTTCCTCCTCCTGGGGCTGGTCATCCTAGCCGCAGGCATCGGCATGGCAACGCTGGGTTACTGGCCGCACAGTGAAAGAATGCCTTCGTCTAAAACGCAAACCAGATTGTCTGCCGGTGGTGAAAAGAATGTCACCAAAATGAGTCCCACCGCGGGCAACCTGAGCACGAGCGACTCCATGACGGGTAAAGCTCTGTTTCTCTGCCTCCCAGATGTTCAGGTATGATATGGCTCACCTTCTTCATGCGGTCTGGATGTAGGCACCAAGCAGGCAGCGGGCGCTCTCACACGGTTCCTGGAGCAGCACCGTCACTCTGAGAGGATGAAGATGCTCGGGCCCTTCACCATGGGCATCGGGATTTTCATCTTCATCTGTGCCAACGCCATCCTTCATGAAAACAGAGACAGAGAAACAAAAGTAAGCCTGGACAAACATCAAGACATTTTTTTATAATTTGATAAAGCTTCTTCCTTCCCTCTCAAAGAAATGAGATGCCTGCCTGCTGCATCCATATTCATCGTCACTACATAACTGCATAACATCCAAATCATGATTCTGCCAGCGTCCACTGATCACATTTACTCACTCATGCCCTCTCCTTCTCATCTTTGATTTGATTAGTTCTCCCACCCTCCCTGCTGGTGATGCTTGTGGAAAAAATGCTCAAAAATCCAAATAACCTTGAAAAAATGCAAGCCTTCCCAAGTCGTCACAATCACCAGGTCTCGGACTCACAAACTTGATGATCCAGACCCACTCATGAATGATTATACCACAATTTCTTCCAATATATCCGGTATCATTCCATAATCCTAATGTTTGTTGTCTGTCTGCACCAGATAATCCACATGAGGGACATGTACTCCACAGTCATCGACATCCACCGCCTCAAACAGAGAGAGCAGAAGCATCACCATCACCCCAACAGCAGCTACTCCAGAGAAGGAGACCTTCAAACGTTCGGGGCGGATAACGTGGCGCGGTTGGCTTCCAACTCCCTTCTGGCCTTCCCCTCCTCTCGGACAGGAAGTGGAAGAGGTGGTTCCATAGACGAAGAGGAGGGGCTGCTAGGAGACGGGGAGCTCCACAGGCAAAGGGAGCAGGCGCGCTTGGATTGCAGCTTTGCTGGGCTGCTGGCACCGCTTTACAAGGACCGCCCTCTGTACGGCCCCGGGGTCACCCTGGCCCGCTCCGATTCGCTGCGGCAACAGTGGTCGGTGGATGGAGACGCGGCCAGCGGAGGGCATCATGCACGCTCCATCGTTTCTTCCTCCATCTCTGCGTTTACACTCCCGGTCATAAAGCTCAACAACTGCGTTATCGACGAGCCGGAGATGGAGGCGATCACCGAGGAGGACAGAGGAGGAGCCAAAAGCGAAGGACAGAGGTTCCAGCCTCTGAGCTCTATGGAGTCTCTGGTGGTTCCTGTTCCTTCTGTTGCCAAGGCCTCCAAACCCCCTGGCTTACACCGCAGCAACTCTGCCTCCTCCTCCTCCTCCTCCCAGTGCTCCTCTGTCTCCTCTACCTCGCTCTCTCCTGTCCCCTCCGCCGCCTCAGGCTGCTGGCTCTCCCCGGGAGTTGCAAGGACCAACTTCGGCTCCAACTCCTCCTTGCACATTCTCAGCAGCCACTCAAAGTCCCTGGACCTGGAGCGCAGGCCGAGCATGCTCAGCGTGCACACCGAGCAGCGGAAGCACCCCAGCTGGCCCAGGCTGGACCGCAGCAACAGCGGCGGCAGCCGCAGCAGCAGCAAAGGCTACGTGCGGCTGGAGGACAGGGAAGAGCTGGGCGAGCGCATGTTAGACGTGTCTGTGGCGGCCAAGCGCGGCTACAGCAAGCGCGAGAAGCTGCTAATGATATCAAGGTCACATAATAATCTGAGCTTTGAGCACGATGAGTTTAACAGCAGCACGCTGAAGAGGGGCAGCTCTGAAACTCGATTCTAAACACCTGAGATGGCTCTGCAAACTGTTCTCCAGACAGGACAGAACGTTGAGGAGTTAAACAGCTGGAAAATCAAACTCAGACCCCAAGACTATGAGAAGTGTGCGGGAAAGTGCAGCACAACCTTCTGAGGCCAGGCCACACTTCAGAAAGACAGTGCTGTCCACTGCTTCAGGTCCAACGGTGCTGTCCTGTAGGTGACCTCTGACCTCCGTCCCTTCAGGGATCAGTAACAGTAACAATGATAATAAATCATTATAATAAATCATCCATTTAAGACAAACACTCTATTCAACAATGACAAGATCAATATTACTGCGACAATTAAGGTTCTGAAAATTGTTTTTCCTGTAAGTATTTCAAGGGTTTTTTTTAAGGACACAGACGTGACACTCGAGTAATCAGTTTTAGGCACATAAAAAATGAATTACAATTAAAAAAACAAATGTGAAACTGGTCATTTTCTTGACACAAAACCAAAATAAAATAATATCTCCAAAAATGAGCTTTTAGCTTGCCGTTGGTAGGGTGGTGTAGATTTCTTTAGGTAGTGGTCGTGAAGTCATTGTTTTGAAGGTGGTTTGTGTGTTTTCCTGATTGTCAGACTGTAGCACATGTAGAAAATAGGAAAAAGTCAGAATATTATAAATTACTACACTGCAGCCAGCCTGGAAATTCAATAACAGAGTGATTGTTGCCCCGAAGCCACAGAGTTGCTGCTCATCTCTATGACCTTTAATAAGTTCTGCGTGTCCACTACGGAAGCTCACTTCTCACTGGGAATTATCTTGAACCTCCACCACTGTAAGCACTCAGGGTTCACTGTAATAATAATAATAATCTAAGCATTACTTTAATAAGTTCTGAACATTGAAGCTCAGTTCATGTCCAATAGCGAAAAGGTTCCAGTTTGATGCCAATTCAGGCCGTTTCATGGGGAGCGGGAGTCCCTTGACCCTGATTAGGAATAAGCACAATACCAGGGACTCCAGTTTCCTACCGCAACCTGAAAACACACACGACGCTAAACTAGTTGTGAGTGTGTGTCCTCCAGACCCGAAACACCTCTGATCAGGAATAAGCAGTGATTTAGGGATCTGCAGCTACGGGATGCTTCCAGCATGGGCTGCAGTGTTACAGCAGGTCAAATAAAAGACCCACATTGCATCTTAGGTAATCCTCTGAGTCACTGTGCACATTTTATTTTCCTTGTAAGGGTTGAGCTGTAAAATCAATTAATGTTTATTAAAATCCGACTCCTAACTTGCAAAAGTGAACACATCTTAACCTGAAAGTCCCAGGAATCAGGAACATCCAACAAATGTCTGCCAGGTCAGCTAATTAGCACATTCGTTTACATAAATAAAAATGTCGCTTTGGTTAAATTAGAGGCTGGTGCGGCCTCAAAAAATGAGGCATCTTATATTTCCATAAACTGATGTTAATTACCAACTACAGTTTTAGCCTGTTCATAAAACATCTTGTTTTGATTTTTAAAAAAGAAACTTTTTGTTGCTTCAGTGTCCACCCAATGACACAACATCTGCTGTTTTTTGTTTTTTTTTTGTTTTGTTTTACGGTACTGATCATTTTATTACGACTGCAGGTTTGTAACGCTGTTTGTAAACTGCTGCTCAAAATAGCAACAAAAAAATGAGTTGTCGTTGCTCATTGTCCTTCGTGTTCTGTTTGGTCTTTAATGCTTTTCTTAACACCGCTGAAGGATCTCCTTAGAGAGCGCCATCAATCCTGGGGTTCTAATTCAGTTTTCTATTCCGGCCGCTCTTAAAAATAAACAATTTTGACTGAAACAGCTCCTTTGACTTTTATCTCTGTGCCTGAACGCAACTTAAAAACACATCAGTCTTGTCTCTCGCTCCCTCTTCTTCCTCCCGTCTTTGTCTTCTGCAGTAATAAGCAAAGGTCTAGATGAGTCATCGTTAATTATCATATGCTGTGCAGCTCCATGGGAACCACACACACGCATTCATGCAGATCTTGCGTCAGTGGAAGCGGCCTTGCATGGGTGGCGATACGGCCCGAGCATATTTCCCCAGTCAAAGACGACGCTGGCGCCGTCTCACCCTCCGTATACCCGGTGGACAGATGATAATCCCAACCCTTTCTGAAGGCCGGAGACATTTTTAGCAGGCAGCAGTGATGTGATGATGTCACATGTAGTTAGCATAAAAACTGCTGTTCTCTCCTCCTGATGAGATCATCTTGACTTTATCATTTAAAGTCACGTTTTGTCCCTTGATAATCATCATGTTACATGTTCAAAAGATCCAACTGAAGGGATTTGGAAGAGAAATGCTGCAGGGAAACAAACAGTGCAGGGATGAAGGCTTTGACCTCGCTATGACTCTCCCTCTTCTCAGGGTCTGTTGAATTCCCTGTCAGTGTGTCACAAAGAGACAGCCGAGGCTACCTCGCCTCCTCCACGGCATCACACACCTCCCTCCCAACTTCTCTCCTAATCCTGCACACCGCATCCAGATCTGATCCATCATCTGCCCTTTAAAACTCAGGCCTGGTGCTTTTATAACGAGCACCTTCGTTTAGATGGTATGAATAATGTAAAATTGGAATGGGGGGTGGAAGATACACAGAATTTATTGCTGATGTATGTGGGAATAATCTGCACCAGATAATCTGTGGAAAATGGCTGCGGTGAGGAGCAAAGGCACTATCCCAGATGCCACAGATAACGGCATGCCGCGGCTCGGGACGAGCGGCGCTGAATTAGTAATGGAAGTGAGTCATCCCGTCAGTAACACATTGGTTTCCAGAGTGGTAAATGTTTCATTATTTACATTTACACCCTGTACCGGAAAACAGAAGATGCATAATCCAGAATCGCTTCCAGATTAGAGCTGCCTGGAGGGGAATCCCAGTGTGTCAAAGGTCATTTCAGTCCCAAACATGGCTGCTAGCGTCCCGTTTTTCCTCGCTGCCATGCTGTCGTACGCTGTGCTGACCCCCCCATTCTTCTTCTTTGCCTGGAGTCCTGCATAATTAAGCAGAAAACTGTATCGCAGCGTGTGTGTGTGTCACCGCCGGGCCTCGTGGCGATAGCCGTGTTCTTTCACTCGTGCGGAACTTGCCAGGAGGCGACAGGAGGGGTGCCAGCCCAGTTGCCATAGCAGCCCAAGATGTGCTGTGAACCCCTGCCTGAGGTGCCTCACACTGATGCACAGAAACGGGGATTTAGGAATTATTACAAACAGCAGACAGGTGAATGAAAACAGAAAACAGGGCTGTGATCTGGAAAAAGGTGATGAATTCAGGTTCTCTAGAAGTGGAAAAAAAAGAGATGTGTCCTCAGTTGCTCCAGAGGTTTTGAGTTAATTCCTCCTGCTTCACTTGACATTTGCAGCAAGAACAGAATGAGATGTTCGAGTGCTTTCACGCCTCCTTCCCTCTCGTTAAACCTTGTGCCTCCTCCAGCAGCACCAACCCGTCATCGTCTGCCTGTGCAGGAATATCCACAGCTAGATCCCTGGTGAGGACCCGAGGCGCTGCTCAAATTAACTGACACCTAATAGATGTTAAGGTGCCTGGGATCAGCTTTTGATGATGCTTTTTGATGATCCTGCACACGGGTGACACGGCAGCCTGACCCATGACAACCTGCGGCGTGCTACAGCGTCTTAACGCAACACACAACTTTTTTAAGCAAATAATTTTCCTTGCTTTGCCTCCACCCATCCCTGCACCATATCCAGGAATTAATGTTTTATTTTCAGGCTCTCAGCTGCAGTTTCAATCACCTGCATGTTAAATTAGGCACCTCAAAGCTTCTCCTGCATCATTTTAAAGTATTAAACTTTGAAAAATGACCAGTTTTCATTTTGACATTAATCCCTTTTTTCCGAAGAAGCTTAAATCTTGCTCCTGCCCCGACCACATTTGTTATCCTCATTAAATCATCCGTAATTTACACTGTAGCAACACCTACACTCCAGAAAACCAATAAATCGCTGTATATTGTGGCCATTCTTCTCAGGCATGGCTGCCTAAAGTGCGTTTTCTGGGAAGAAACCCTGCAAAATGATTCAGCGTTTCATGCATAAATATTGCGTTAATACACTCATAAATATTCATGGTGGCGGTTTATTTTCTCCTCACTCAAATCCCAAAATGCACTTTCAGTTCAGAGTGTTGCAGTCTCAACTGCATTACTTAACGCAAATAAACTTAATTAAAGTGCCCCTGAATCACTGTCTTCATTGAATCGATGCCACAACAAGGAGTTAGTTAACCAATATGTAATGATTATGTAATAATAGTTAATTATCCGCTTGCTTGGTTACTGTTTTTTTCCAGACCTTCTATTTCCAAGCCAAATCGCTGCCTCCTACCAGTCTGGAATTCTCAGACGCTAATCACTGACAGGTCACGAAGGTGCCACTGGCTGAGGGCACCAGCTCCACACACCCAAGAGCCTGGTGTGTGAGACAGAAGGCCTCAGCTCCACACACGTGTGAGAGCTGTGATGATCCCACCCAGGGCTCTGACATAAGTCCTTAAACGCCACATCTGGGTTTAAAAGGTAGAATATACATAAGCTGCTACTCCAGGATGTTTGAAAAAGGAGGAAACTTGCTAACCTTGGCTGCGTTTACAAGGCTAGGAAACACCTGCAGGCATACGGAGACCATCCTCTAGCTGCTTTCACCACTTCCAGCTCACTCAGCTGGTATCCGTGGAGACGCCCAACTGTCGCAGCTGCTTTCTGGTTCTACATGGAGCCTCAGCTGAAATTTGCCGGCTGTCCATATTGATCTGAGCCACCGCGAGCTGGCGGTGTGATGCTTGGCCCGAGGACCAGGCCAGACTCTGTTGTGGTGTCGGGCGGCTCCGTATAGCCGCCACCAGCTGAACGGATTTCACTGGATGCGATGTTCAAATGTGCAAAGGTGATGGAAACCGAAGGATGAGAGCGGTGTGGAAACAGGGGGACCCGTGGGAAATCAAGGTGCTCTGTAGGTTTTTGAGAAAGCGCGTGACTGGCGGCGGTCGTGTAAGCAGGTGTGTGTATTCAGGGTGTGCTTGTAGCCTAAGACTACCTACACACACACACACACACACACACTCCGCAGCGTTCTCTGTCCTCACTGAGGAAAAAGGAATGCATGACTGATCAAGTCAGGGTGTCCTAATGTGTGTGTACTGTCATGCATGACCGCACGTGCACATTTATACATGAATACCTGAACTTGCGTGTGTGTACATCTTCATTACGGTGCCACACGTCCGTCTCTGACTGCTCGTGCGTGTGTGTTGGTAGACGTTTTAACGCTCCCTCCTGGGCATCATCTGCCTACTCAACCAATCAAGGGGAAGTATGGCACATGTCTTAACGAGCCAATCAAATGAATGCATCTGAAAGGACGACCTCGGGGCACCGGCGCCCTCCTCCTGCTGCCGCTGTCTCTGGGCCTCTAACTGCCAACCCCCACCCTCCATAACCTTCACATCTGCAGCTCTGTCGTCTCCTTCCATCCTTCAGTCTTCCAAACAGACCGAGCTCGCCTACGTTACACCTTTTTTCCCCATAAGGCGACTCCTGGTGACCGCCTGGTGTTTGTGGAGGATTAAATAACCACAATCTGTGTGACCAGAAGTGTGCGAGAGAGCTCCGAACAGATCTGATTACACCCCTCGTTCCCTGTAGAGAAGCATCTTCACTGTGTCAGAGATTATTGGATGTTTATAAAATTATGACACACAATGGGATGCTTGTTAAATACACATTTTTTTGTTCAGTTTAAAGAACTCCATTTGAAAACCCCCAGGGTGCCCATGGAAGCAGCCCTCAGCCTCTGCAAAAAAAATGGATGTGATCATTAATGTATGACGCCTAACACCGCTGTTGCTCTGGTAACACCGGTAACTCTGGTAGCAGCAAGCTAAATGCTACATGCTAGATTCCAGCTCTGGCAACAGCTGGTTTCACAAAGGCATCGCTAATACCAGTGTGTGTGTGTGTGTGTGTGTGTGTGTGTGTGTGTGTGTGTGTGTGTGTGTAATGAGGGAAGAGCGGAAAATTGTTTTCTTTTGTGCAGCTCAGTTGAGTTTGAATGAGACTCAAATGAAATGTTCACACACACACACACACACATACAATTATAGTCATAACTGGCTCTAAATATTAACTGAGATGAGGTTGAAGGCAGCAGTCAGTTATCAACAACACTCACATACACATGTGCACGATAAACATTACCATCCAGCAACATTAGTAACCGCGGCAACAATATAGTCTACAGGAGAATAGTTCATCAGTAAGGATAAAAACAACAACAAAAACCTCCTGTACTTGAACCTGTAGTTCCGGTTACATCAGAGAGGCAAAAAGCAGGATACACATGAGGAACACACACATGCAGACAGAATACACTCCCACAGTCACCGTTCCATTTCAATTGGTGAAATATTGTACTTTTGATCTGAAGTCACAGTTATAAATTATACAAAGAGCAGCTTCCCGAGGACTTAAAAGCTTCTATCGGAATGCATGAAAGAGAGAGAGCGAGAGACAGACAGAGAGAGAGAGAGTTTGTCCTCTGAAGCTATCAAAGATTTCAGGAGGAACAATCAGTAACTTTGTGTAAACCTTCTACACCTCTAAAATAGAATGCTTTGCTGGCTGTTCCTCCACTTCTGCTGCCTCCTCGGTGAAAAGCAACAACACCAAATGGTGGACGGGTACAGGAGCCGTTCTGCTCTTTTTCTGCTGCTTTGATCATTTTAGTCCCAATTAATCAGTAAATAAAAGACTTAAGATGACTCAGGTTTAACTGTGTTCCATCCCTTTAATGAAGGCGACACACACACTTTTTGGGTTCAAACAGAACGCAAACAAGTCATCTGTGGGTGTGTTTTGATGAGAGCGATGTGGTTCAGATGTTTATCCAGACGTCTCAGAGCCAACACAAACCAAAAGCAGCCTTACAATAACAGCAGCCCGCCATAAAACCGCCAGTTTGTGACGACTTCAGCGACGACGAACGTGCACTTTCTCCAGAAAAGCTCCCAGCGCTGCAGATTAATGAGCCGAGCCGGCTGACACCGTGTTTGGCAGCTTTTCCACCTTTAAAATTTACTGAACAGCAAACAATGAAAATTCCAGCGTCTGCACACAAGCCTCCAGCAGCCCAAACACATCTGGTTTTCATCTGAATATGATTTAACGCGAGGCTGAAACGACTCAGCCTGACGAAAGAGCCTGAAGAAAAACTGCTGGCCACAGCTGGTTTCACCACTGGGATTCTAGATGGATGAATAGATGGAGGGAGGGAGGGATGATGGAGGGATGGAAAGAGACGATTGTGATGGTGGCACCTTCAACATTATTACATCTCCTTATTATTGAATTTAAAATGAAAGACCACGCAGGATGAAAGGAGAAGCGAGGACGGGAAGAGGGACGTCAACAGAGGGGTAAACAGTGAGCAAACTGCGACAGATGAAGCTTAATCCCATTTTCCACCCCCCTCTTCCTCACCAGCTCCGTGTGCTCTCCTTCACTGTAACCTTCTCGGCCTCATCTTCAAATCCTTCCTCCCTCTTCAAATCACACCCCCTCCCCCCCCATCCCTTGCACTCAGAATTCCCCCTCCTCCAATCTCCTGAAGAGCAAGAGTGTGGTGTAGGCGGGGGGGCTAGATAACCTTCTTTGATGCTTTTATGTCCAGGTAGCAGCATGTGGTTTCCCTCTGAACCAAAGCGAGAGTCCGGTTTTTGTGCTGTAATATAAAATATTTATATCTTTGGTCGCCTTGTCTCTGGTTTTTGGTACCGTTCTGCAGACTTGGACTCGACTTCCCACGAGGCTTTGGTGCAGACTTTCAAAGAACAGTTTGTGACAAACATGCCTTTTCTTTATTTGATCAGCGGTTATTTTTAAACCTAATTTTGGGTTCCACGCTACAGTTGGGGCAATATGAAGCCTTTGCAGTGTTCGGGACCTCAGACTGCAGCAGCATCACCTCCACCCTCGTCTGTAAGCGATCGCAGGGATACAAGTGCAGGGTCACGAGACTAACGGTGGAAACCTGCGTTATGATATTTATCTTCATCATTGTTATGAGAACACGTGCTCTGTGTGTGTGTGTGTGTGTGTGAGAAGCCCCCCCACATGGTCAGACCCCTGCTGTGAGCTTGTCTGCATGTGTCAGGATGATAAAGGATACTTGAGGCCACTCCCATATTAGCTAAACATCTTCTTCTTCTTCTATCCTTTGTTTCTCACCTTCTCACCACACTCTCCAAACACACTCTCACACTCTCTCTCACCCTGACAGCTTTTCTCTTCCTTCCTCACCCACGTCTCACATCCACCAACGGGGGTCTCTCTCCATCCAGTCCTCCAGCCGTGTAATTAACAGATGAATTATTTGTTCTGTGCTCCCTCGTCATAATGTGTCCTTTTTCTTTTGCCACGTTTCTTTTGTACTAAAACACGTTTTGCATGCTAAAAATGCTCCTGAGCTAATGGGAGTCATGGTTACACCTACTTTAGTGAAATGATAAGGAATAAATAATGAATAAATAAAAAAGTAAATCAGAAACTAAGATTATCTGAAGCCAGTACCACAGGGATGTCTTCTCGCTAGATGATAAAATAACTGCTATTTTAAATTAGATTCCAACTAAAACTGGTGTTGATTCTGTGATGATATAAATTAAAACTTTTGCTTTTTATTTATGGTAACATCAAAGCCCCAAAAATCCACTCAGGCCTCAATCCTTCGTGTCTATAGATGCATTGTGCCACTAGGGGTCAGCATTTCCCCTTTCACCTTTAAAATGATTCAATGTTGTGCTTTATTTATTAAGCAGAAAGAACAGAAATACCAATAAAATAGCACCCAGGGAGTAATATTAACACACAGAAATAAATTGGTTCCAATTAGCTCCCGATCTTATCCAACGTCTCCATCTATGTCAAGTACTGATCCCAATGGACCGCCAGGCTGATGTAATCAATCATATCACCTTCACGCAGCAGCATCAAACCTCCTTAAACTGCTGAGGTATTATATGTTTTTAACCTATCATCCTAATGCGTGAAAGTGCATATGTTAGCATTGACGGATTTCCACTAAATTTCGCACATCTTGCATAATGCCGGACAGCAAAGCCTCGGTAACTATGGCAATGAGCGTCGGCGAAGACCCCACCACCACCAGTGTAAACAGGTGTTAAAAAGGCCAAGGGGTTACTATGACAACTTGTAGGGAAACAAGTAAGAATGAAAATTGGAGCCCGTGTACATCTCCATCAGCACCTTCCCATAAATGTTGATGAGGAAGATCGATCGTCTGAGGAGCCGTTCCACTCTGTGGAAAATTGAGTTCATGCTAATGCAGCCGTAGCACCCGTGCACGCAACAGTGCTAACCTTTCTTGTACTTGATGCAACTTTGAGCCTTCTTCCCAGCACCTCCACACTCCTTAGCTGCTCCAGCTAGTTGGGAACAAAGACGAGCAGACCTGTGGCTGGAGCAGCGACCTGCCTGAGGACAGAAACCTCCCGACACAGACAGGCGTTCATGCAAATGCTGGCGTCTTCTTTAATCTTTCTTTTTCATTTCTAGAAATGTTACAACGACCTATCAACTGTGCCTGGCGCCATGAGCACCGTTACTTTTGAAAAGAAGCTTAAAAAATGAAACAAAAGTGAAGCAGATGTGTAGATGCATCAAAATAAGATCTGAAACATGTGAAACTGGTTCCAGGGTCCTGGAAACATCTGGATGAATCCAGGAGGGTTGATGAGCTGTTATATAGACACGAGAGAGCTTTTTGTTGGAAGAATCGATGAAATGCGGGATCTGTTCCTGCAGCACTGACGGCACGTGGAGAGCCACCCGCCCACACATCAGACGCTCTCTCTCTCTCTCTCTCACACACACACACACACACACAGAAGCACTTATCAAGAGAATGCTGGCTCTTCACCAGCAGACAGGAAAATGAGTGTCTCCTCCTGCAGAAAAGAACCACAAATGTACGAACCTGACGTCTCCGTGCTGACGACACACGCTTGTAAGCTTCAGCAGTAAATGATTGACGCCTGGGGTCTCGTTAATCTCCTCCATGAAGGCAGCGACATTTATAAAACATGAGGTCTAATGGGAGGAACAGCTGGAAGCGCTTGTTAGAATGATGCGAAACCCCTCAAAATCACTTTTTCAATGCATTTTGGTGTCTTTGCTGCAGGATCAGCCTGCAGAATTACTGTGATGTCACCTCAGGAATCAGGGCAGCAGTTCAGTGAGAGCTGGAGGAAACGTTTGAGGAGAACTACAGAGGCAAACCGGAGCGCTTCAACGGAGGTTTTCCCTTCTTCCCACGAGAGCCGCGTTAATATTTCATTCGTCATGTATCATCAATAATTTAAGCGTTACCCTTTGTTGTGTTTCTTTCCGTCCTGTTCTCCAGTTGGCATTTTGGAATTTAAAGTAAAGCTACTCAAACTAAACTCGCTCAAACAACCAAAGAGAAATCTCTGGAATTAGTGTAGCATCCATCAGAAGTCAGGAAAGTAGCATCCAAAGCTTCCCTCTTTAAAAGCAAACTCAATGTCCTCAGAGCAACTAAGAAAGCGCAAAGCTGATCAATATTATTGACAGCCTCGCTCAGTAAGCCTGCGTTTCCCACCACTCACAGTCAAATTATGCTAACGTTTGCTCTTCGCCTAAATCCTGCTTTCTTTACCGAGAAGCCTCCATTACCGGTGCGCTTGAATGAGAACTTTCTGTGTAGCATTTTTAGCCGTGGTTAGATTACTGAAGAGGAAAAATCAGCGGAGGGACATTCTCGGAGGGCGACCAGCATCAGTGTTCACATAAGCGAGCAAACACACGTGATGAGCGTTAGCGCCGATCTCAAACACGGGACCTCTGCACTTGACAACTTTGATCATTTCCTCTCAACAAATCACTCAAGGTTGACGTTGTGATGAGTTAATCAGGAATAAAGAGAGGAGGAAGGGGAAAAAAACGCCTCAGAATTGAATAGATCCAATAGATTAACAAAGGTCAGAAAGGTCAAAGAGCAGCAGAATCAAAGTCAATCATGTCATATTTGTCTGTGAATGTGTGGTAATGTTCCCAAACAGGCTGCGTAATTATGGCTCTGTCACACACACACACACACACACACACAAACACACAAACACACAGCTAATCTTCTTTAGCAATCACAAGGTTCAACAGTTGGAGCAGAACAAAGTCCACTTCATCAACAACAGTATCTGCGCCTGTGAGAGAGGAAAGAAAACCACACACACTTTCAGAAGGAAGAACCGACACACGCAGAGAGAGAATAACCGTCCTTCTGAGGAAGGACGCTGGCAGAACCAACCAACCGTAAGTCACCTGTAACATGTGGAAAAGGTGGAGGAAGTTCTGGGGATTCTGAAAATCTGACAGTATCTTTTCCGAGTGGAGAAGTAGGTCAGAAGGGGTCTTTGTTCGCCCTTGTCTTCTCGTGCAGGGCCCTGATGGAGGTGTTGAGCGGCCCCTGGGCTGATGTGGCCCTGCTGCTTCGTCAGACCGTGGCACAGACAGACAGACACACGGACGGCCTCTGTCCTCTCTGGCTGTTCGGCCTGCTGTTGTTCCTGTCCGTGTGCCTGCTGCTGCTGCAGCTGATCTTCTACCTCAGCTGGAAGCTCAGGCAGGGTAGGGAGGTCGTTAACTTTTCATGTCTTCAAACCTCTTACCGTGGTTTATTTACAGCAACCCGGCGTCTTTAAATGGATACGCAGCACATGAACGTGCCCTATAAATACTGTACTTACAGTCATAACTGGGCTGTGAAGACAGCTGGAAAGAAAAGTGAACAATTTTAATTCTATTAAAGAACAAAAACTGATTGTTTTTGCTCGTGAATATGTTGGCATGAACTCATTTACAATCTGACTATATTACATTAAAATTAAATCGTAAATGTCATATGTTCAGTGTAAATACTAATTGTCTAAAAGTAATTGTTAGTTATTTATAACGCAGAAAAAATGTTTGGCGTGTGGGTTTGTAGTTATTTTACGATTTTGTGTTTTAATATTTTACAGTTGAAGCGGAGGCATCGGCGTTTCCACAAGACAGAGGCGCCATCTACAGGCGACTCGACAGAAGTACAACATTGAGGAGGAGGAGTGTCGGATAGCTGCGTGATGAAGATGATGAACTCACACTTTCCTATTTCTGATTTTAATAATCAAGCGGAGCGTGTCTACGGACAGGATCAGGATGAAGGCGCCTCTTGGTCACCACGGAATTGTGCATTAATGCACTGACTTAACCTTATGTATCCCTTTATTTCTGTTTGTTTTTGGGGTTTTTTTGTCATCTTGCCCTTAAACTTCCCACTGGATAACCCATCCAGAGGACTCCGCTGTAGTTTTTATAAACATAACTGATCAACAGATGAATTTAAGTCTGGAGAAATGAGCATGATGGACAGGTTCAGAGTAAAACAATGCTTTATTTAAACAGTGTTACACAGGAGAATAGTGGCTGCGTGGGGAGGAAACACAAGACAGTCAAGCTGCTAGAAAATCTCTACTGCTGATCATTGGTTGGCTAGCACGGAACCACGAGGCAGCTGTGGCTGGTTTTCCTAAAGTTTGTATTTTTTTCAGTTTTTTTTTTTGTTTTTTTTTTACAAATGTGTGCAGATATGATTTCAAATATTCCTTCACATAAGCTGTAACTCCACCAGAGGGAGAAGTTAGCGGGTAATTTGTGGATTTCTTTCTCTGTTTTTCTTTTGAGAGCTCTGGAAGGTTCAGAAACAGCTGGTGTGGAATCGTGATCAGCTGCTCGGCATGTTCGAGGAACCTGAAATATAACGGTGAAATTTTGGAAAACCAGACGCCACAGTCCCCAAAGTTCCTGTGATTGGTAAAAACAGAGCTCAGAACTGCCGCAGGGGTGAAAACGAAGCTTACACCTGGGGTTTGATGTACAAAAGAAAGAGGGAAAACGGTGTCAGATCGGACTTGCAGTGCCGTTCCGTTGATCCCAAACGGTGTGAAAATATTAAAAAACATCCAAGAAACACCTTGAACGACTAGTGTACACAGAAAAGACAACTTCTGAGAGAAAGCTATAAATACAATTGTGATGTAATTGCTTTGTTTCCTCTTTTTCCTCCATTTGCAGTTTTCTTTAAATGCTTTTCAGCTGTTTTTTGCAGGAGGGTCAAAGGTTAAAGCTCCCCCTCACCTGGAATGTTATTTTAATGCATAGCTGAGATCAGGCCAGTATTTCTCCTTTTACAGATCCATCAGCTGGACGTGCCCCAAAGCCTCAATGAGGTCTGTACCGTTTGAAAAGCTAATATTTATGTGGATTTCAGTGAGACAAGTGAGTGGAATGTTGTTAGAATAAATGTGCCTACAACCAGTTACGTTTTAGAGTTTACACGGAAACATTACTGGGGGAAAAAAAGGGCTGAATGGAACCGTTGTGCAGTATGAGCAGAGATTATCTTTCACCTAAACTCGCGCAGAAAGCATGTTTGTTAGGCTGCGGAACACAACAGAGTTAGCAAGATGCTAGAACTTCCTGTAGTCCATCTAGGTCGCCTGCATACTGAAACCCTGGATGCAAACGAGCGTGAGCGGAACTAAGGACAACATACATGGACAGTTCTCAGGGTTAGCCGGTGCTGCTCGGTGCAGTTGTTATTTCCCAGTTACGTGGTCCTCTCTCCCAATTAAAAGTCGGCCCACCCCTGGTCCAGTGGGAATGTCGTACAGTGGAGGGCCCAGGCGGCGCTAACGAGCTGTGCTGCTGCTCCCGTCTGACATTTTACAGGTTTAATGCACAGCAAATCTGATTGCGACGGCACTCACTTCATTTTCGGTTCATTTCTTTTTAGTAAAAAAACGCTAGAGGACAATAAAACCTAGAGATGTATCACAAAGGGTTATTCCAACCTGGGTAATTTGGTCAGTGAAGTTGAGTTCATGTAAAAGTCGATGGAACACACTGAGATTCCTTCATTTTTCGTGAGTTGTAAACGGTAAAAATCGCCTGCTCTCAAGTGAAATGAACTCAACGTGGGCTCACTCCTCCAGAAAACGCCAGGAACGTGCATGAATATAAACTAAACCGACAAAAAAAACAGCCAATCATAAAACTTCACGCTCCGGATGATCGCCTTCCATTACTGCAGCGTTGTGAGTGACAGCCCCCCCGTTTGCTGTCACCATTAGTAATAAATGGGATCATGTGACACCTGCTTTTACCTTTCCCACTAGTGAGAATATTTGTGTTACGATGAAAAAAATCTACCTTTTGTACCTGCAGTGCTTCTTGTGAGAGTGTTGAAATGACTCTTACATAGTGTCACTCTTTACACCGAAACAGTAAAGAGGGGAGCTGTGATATTAACAAATCACCTGTTTTTGGTTTAGGGATGCACTAGGACCACCTTTTTGAGCAATTACCCATAAATTCAGCAGATTTATCCAAATATTTTAGGTATTATTGCAAACGTGTAATGGTACCATGTCAGGGTTGATCTTTAGTGCATTCCTAATTTTTTTTTTTTTTTTTTTTTTTTAACATTACATGAGACACACTATCCTGTTCTTATAAAACAAACAAACATCACTATTAAAAAATAAAAACATGCTACAAATGTTAAGATAACAAAGTGGTTCTTTTTGTTTCCTCGAGGATATTGTTTTTTTTTTTCTTGGTCTTAGTTACGGAGTGAGGGATTTAGATGCGCCACAGACGTGTAAAACAGACCAACTGGGTAGAGCGTGGAAAAACGAAGCAGTACCCATCCCTCCCTCCTCTTCCTCAGTTAGTCAAGGTTGGTCGTTGGGCAGTGGAGGTCAATTAAATCAAGAGAGAACAGTCATGGTGGGCACTTCAGCTCTGCGGAAACAAAAGGTTCACTGCAATCAGCCAGTGACGGCTGCCCTGTCATTACCCCCTGCTGCACACCCACCTCTGTTAATATGGTCATCCTAAAATAGAAATTCTAATCCTAAAAATTAGGACTTTTTTCCTTTGATTTTAAGCTATACGACAGTCCCCAGATATGGCAGATGTTAGATCAGCAATTGACACTAATAATATTGTTACTAACATTGTCGTTACCTGGCTTCAGTCAATCTTCTTCCTCAGTCAGTTCAGTTTCTTTATGAACCACCACTCTGGTAACAGACATGTCAGGATGTTGCTCTTTGGCCTCCTTTATGGCCTGGGCCAGCGCCTGAGGTGCGGCCACAAGGGGGCAGCACCGTGCAGGCAGTGGGAGAGGTAAACGGAGGGCAGGAGGTGTGGCAGTAAATAAAAAAAAAAAATGCAAAAGGAAAATTATGAAAAGTCTGGATATGACTTTGTGGACAAAATGGAGCAGTGACAGTAAATTAAAAAAAAGAAAACGAGTCACATGAATTGGCTAACATCAACTTTTATCTGATGTTAGTGTTCAACAAATGCAACAAAATCAAGCTGGCAAAATAAGGAAAGGCTGACACCACTAAGCAGATGTGGAGATGCAGGATGAGCACATCTGGCTACTCCAGCATGTGAGCATCCTTGATATTTAATAAAAAATAAAAATAACTGCATTCTGAATGTAAGCAACATGGTGCACATGTCTGAGCCATCCATCAAACTGGAATTTGAGAGCCTTTAACTTGACCCACGTTAACGCGAGCCACTGCCAAAACAGTTCAGAATCAAGATGGTGAACTGACCTCGTCATGGTCGATGTCACAGTCCCCGGTGATGACGATACGCTTCTCAATCCTCGTCTCTGACAGGCCGCCTTTCAGCGTCTGCAGATACAAAACCAGCGCAGTGATGGAGGCTGCACGACACCGAAGAAACGACAGCAAGTGTGTGTGCAGCAGCTGGGTCTACCTTGGTGATGTGCGTGGTTGTGGTCGTGCACAGAGACTCTGATGTAATTGTCTGAGCCGTCATCAAGACGCCGGGCTCGGCGTCTCCGTTACCGTCCAACTTAGAGGAGAAGAAGCAACAAGATCAGAAACTGGCCCTGATCGCAGGTGCGTCTACAGAATTCCCCCCTGGGGGAGGAGGCTTCATGCTGGCATGCACTGGCACTAGAAAGGAAGCTTGTTCACTACAGAAAAACCTTAAAACGATACTATGCAAACACACAAACGAGCACAAAATGTACACGATCTTCCTCTGTGAGCACCTGTGCCGCTTCGTATGTGATGGTCTTGGTTTCCGTGTGAACGATGGGCACCTCTTTTGTGGCTATCTCGGTTTTCTGGGCTGCAAACGTGTCTGAAATTGTCACCATTTCTGTCTTTACCACAGGTGGCTGGGGACGGAGGGGAGGGGGGGGAGAGAGAGGGGGAAGTGAGGGGGAGGAGAAGAAGGTTAGTGCATTTAAACCTGACACCGTTAAGGGGACACAGCTACATAGAGGATCTGCACTCTGCAACAGTTCACTTCCACGACAATTTCATTCATGCAAACGCTTCAATTAAATGACAAATTTCTGCAAAAAAGCCAATTCAAGCAGAACTTTCTATTCTCTTTCTATGACTTTAGACAATGTTGTATTGAAAGGGAAGTGAAACAGCAACATGTGCAACAACGTTCATGCAAAAGAAGTCTTGCAAACCCAAGCAACAACAACTATTACCAGCAGCCAGTGAGCAACAGCTACACCGGCAGCACGGCTACAAACACGCCGGTGGTGTCGAGGAGGCGCCGAGAACTCAAACACAGCACGGACGACTGGCCCACCAGGCTGCAGCGGGAAGCATTTCTGCTTCGTGCTTGGCAGTGATGGTTTCCGCAATGCTGTTACCACGGCGACCACGATGGGCCAATTAGATGGTTGCAAAGAAAAGCATCAATGCCAAACACAATGAAGACACACAGAGCAGAGGT
This sequence comes from Pao palembangensis, assembly GCA_015343265.1. NCBI lineage: Eukaryota > Metazoa > Chordata > Actinopteri > Tetraodontiformes > Tetraodontidae > Pao > Pao palembangensis. Next base: position 6,579,686 of record CM027097.1, on the reverse strand, counting down.
ATGATGCAGCATGCAGAAAATAATAAAAAAATAAACACCATGCAGTTCCCACTTTAGGCCCCATCTACTTCACGACACAGAGCAACACACCAGACACACACCGAGCATGTTGATAAGTGTGTGAGCAGCGGTAATGAAAGGTAACAGAAACTCAAGGATGGATGTATGGAAAATGAAAAATGGGACATGAAGAGTGATAAAGACACTGGCGTGATTTATCCCGTTAAAGGAGGTGTAACTGGTTTCGCCCTGGATGAGTTTCTGAGACAAACACGAGTGTGAGGCCGTACATGGGGCTTAAATGTTCACGCAGGCAGGCAGGAAGGAGAAACCCACACTGAGAGAAGCAGGAGGGAAAAATAAACAGGTGCTGCTAAATCTGGAGGAAAGGTCGAAGCCCAGGGAAGCTCCGCGGGGGTCCCAATGAAGACTTTACCTCAGAGCAACAAATAACCTGTGGCCGCGACTCTGTTTCAGCCAGGGAGGCCTCGCCGTTCATTTTAGGCTCCTCCTCTTCCTCTACGGGGGCGGGAAGCGTGGTCGTACCCTCCGCTGAGAGGGTCACTCCATTAGGAGCTTCCTCAGGCTGTATCACAGGAACATCAGCACTTCCAACCACCTTTTCCTCTTCTTTCCCCTCCTCCGTGTTCTTCTTTAGCGATTCTGCCTCTCCCTCTCGGCTGGTTGCCTCCACAGGCTGGCTGACTTCGGCTGAAGCAGAGCTCGCGTCTGAAGCTGCTGTCACAGGCTCCACCGTCTTCTCCTCCCTTTTCACTTCCTCTTCCAGCTCTTCTTCCTTCTCCTCTGGTATCTGAGAGATGGACACGGAGACGTTTGGATGGTACTCCGCTTCTTCCTCGCTCTCGCTCTCGGACGACACGCTCTCCTCTCTCGGTGATTTGGCGGGCTCCGACATTTTTGCTTCCTGCTCGCTCGGAGCGCCGATAGGGACCACGTCACCTTCAGGTTTAGGTATTTTGGAAACCTCTTGGACGACAACCGTTTCTTCTATTTCAACTTCGGTTGTCTACACACGTACACACACACACACACACACACACAGCGTGCACAAGCACACACGATGAGATGCACACACATACACAACAAAACCATGGGGACAAAGAAAAAATTATAATCATTGAACAAAAAATTAATGCCGCAAATAAAATCAATACACAAAAATCAGGAATTTTGACATTAAACTGTGGGAAAAGAAGCACAAAGATGGAAGAAAATGAGTGTTGAGTTGAGCTGGACAGACAGTCAGACACAGAAGGGCGTGACGAATGTTCACACTGCAGGACTGAAGGAACTGATGAATGACAGGTTAGGTTGGATTAACAGAATTAACTCAGGAGCACCTTTGCAGGTTCTTTGGTGTCAGAGAGCGTGTTATCAGCAGCGGTGGCGGCGGCTTCTACCTGGGGCTCGCTCACCTGCGTCACAGAGAGGTTACCATGACAGTCAGCAGGTACATCATCGTTAGCATGTCACAACATCAGGATTATAGTTAAGCAAGACGGTAAATAAAACTTTTTTTGAGTTTACAAAGTTCCATAACACACGTAATAGAGGATTTATATGTCTGCATGTATTTTTTCCTAAATCATATAATCACAAAGACTTGTTTGATGCACATTTACTTTAAGGTTAAAGCAAAACGGGTTTCTCTGAACATCAAAGCTGCTGCCTCGTTAGCTGCTCACGAGCGTTTTTCCTGAAGAAGCGCCAATTTGCATTTAAATACATGTGCATCATTTTCCCCACAAAGCTCCTGCTCATCATTCCGGATGAATGATGCAGATAGAAAACAAGGAAAAAAGACCAGCAGTGGTGACAGCTGTAGACTGTGAACACATCTGACAGGCATGTTTAATCAATTTCAGGGTGTCAGGTTGCTCTAAATGTGCAGTAAAGACATTAGCACCAGTATTGGAAGGCTGTGGGATTGAGCAGGACAGACAAACAGACACAGGGTTATAAGAGCATCTAACACTAAAAAAACTACATCAGCAGCAGCCAATCAGAAGCCATCTCCTGTTTGAGGCTCTACAGTGGCAAAACTTCAATTCAGAATGTGGAAGAGAGAAAAGAAATCCTCAGCTCAGGCACTCATTCGGAGGCAGTTTAGTTTTAAAATAACTGCTTGAACAGCAAGAAAATGAATGCTCTCAACGAATACGTCAGCTGCAGGAGAATAGAAATGTTGCAAAATGTGCTGTTAGTCCAGCTGGAAAACAGAAATGGAAGGAATTAGCTCAGGTTTGTGGGAATATTTCCAACAGAAGACAAGCCATCGTGTTCACCAGCAACTACCGACCCACAGTTACACGTACATGAAACAAAGTAACACAGCAGGAGTTAAACACATTTTTTGTAGCATACCCATAAAAAAACAACAATAAAAATAGTTTTTGTGCAAATGCCCACGCATATTCCTGACAAATATCCTGCAAAGTCATGCGTCTTTTTATAAGCTGCTGACAGACACACCCAGGCAGACATACCACTTGCTGCTGCTGCTGAATACGTATCGTAGCAGGTGAAGAGGTGAGACGCTTCTCCCACTGGTTGAGCTGAGGAGGGGAGGGAGGTGGCGCCTCCATAAATGAGCGTTTTAGCTGGCTAATGCTAGCTTGGTGTTTCAGGACCTCTTCCTGGGTTTTATCATGGTCCTGATGGGGGGGGGGGGGGGAGGGGGGAGGAATAAAGTGTATTAAATAAGTATGAATGAGTTTCCATGGAGAGAGGGGAAAGAGTAAAGATAGATGATGGAAGAGGAAGACAGGTAAAATTAAAAAAATGGAAAGAGAATGGAGGAATAGGGAGGAAAAAGGGAAGAAAGGAGGGTTCATAAGGTCACAGGAAGATTAGATTCACAGGAGGAGGACAAGATGGGTACCACACCTCACTGGAGCCCAAATGGCATCATCGAATCTGAAATTTGTTTTTGCTTTATTTTACATGTGTGCAAGGGAAGGTGTGAGTGAATGAGCTTGAAGCAGGCTGCAGCGAGATATGTTCCTTCATCTTGTCGAGGAGTTTGTTCTTATAAACCAGCCAGGAACGATGGTGCAGGAGAGCATGGAGCTGATGGTGAGGAAGTCCTTACAACTGAGATCTGTCATTTGTATTCTATCCGTATTTCAAAGACAAATACTCTATGCAAATGTGGGGCTGCAAGACAAGCCCACTGATACATCACTATCAGTCCCATGTTGCCTATAGCAATATAAAAACAGGTTTTATTAGTATGTTATCAAACCATGGAACACTGGAGACCAGGGGGCAAACAGGAAGAAAGCTCCTTGTGTGAGTTAGAGAGGCAGGTTAGACACAAAGGCCTGACAATACACTTCAGGAAAGATCATATTTTGCAAATTACATAATAGGTAAATCTGCAGTCCACATGCACAGAGCATGCATGAAAGTCAAATATGCACAGGACTGGTCCTTTTAACAAAGCAGCCATAATGAACACGCAGCATTTCAAAGTTTGTGGTAGAAAAACATCTCCATTGCACTGCTCTGATATGAATTCCCTCAGCAATGAGGAAACTTTAATCGACATTTGTTTTATGTACATTCATTTATAGCTGTGCTGTTCATTAAACGGCTACTCTGAACTGAAACAGTCAGCACTCAAACTACTCACATCCAGAACCGTTTCAAGAAGACTAAAACGCTGAAGTTTAGATACAGTAAATGTACAGAAGACACACTCCATAAACACAGACATGCACGCAGAGCCTGAGAGTGCGAGAGGGCAGCAGTCCTGCACGGAGCTGGACAGGAGGAAGGTCAAGCCCTGATGGCATCGCGGTAGAAGCAAACACGCAGTTCTCAAGAGTCAGCCATCTGATCAACACCAGTACCAACCTCCAACATTAAATTACTGTGCCTCACATAAATATTGTCCCTGTGCACTCTCAATGGGCTCTGTAAGGCAGAGATAAAGCACAAAATGGAAATGAATGAATGAGTACAGGTGCCAACTGTCAACGCTAGCACTCGTACCCATGTTAACAAATGCAAAACTCAAAACTCTCAGAGCAAAATAACACCAGCTGATGCTCAAAAGAACCACTGAAGCCACACGGCGTTTCACAAAAAACCCAGAAACACTGAAAAGCTGCAGATATGAACCAAAACCAAACGAAACCGAAGTGAAACCACAGTAGAACAAAGCAAAATGTTGCTCTTCCAGAATCAGTTTTTAAATTCCTAATGGGATGCAGTGAGATCCAGACTGGATTCATCACAGTGGGCTTTAAAAACTGACTCTGCATGAGAAAACCAACCGAGCAGCATGTGTGAGCAAAAGATGAAATAAACTGGCATGTAAACCTGAGAGGGGGCGAGCTCGCTCACTCGGGGAGACTGCTGATGAGACCCGTTAGGGAGAGATTGAGAACACGTTAGTGGGTAAACTGCTGCTTTTCATACCTGAAATACTCTATATCTACATCACTGGAATGCTGGATAAAGACAGGCCCGACAGACCTGTGTGGGCGGGGCTTCTTCATCACGGGGACTTCTGTCCAGCTCCTCCAGCTTTGTGGTGAGTTAAGACATGACAAAAATGATGAGGGTGGGGTGGGGGTGGGGGGGGGCACCGAGAAAGAAAACAGTGAAATGGATGATGGGAGAAGCTTCCGTCCCTGGTGTCAGGGACCACCGCTGGTCATCAAACCCACGTGACCAGCGGCACGAAGGAGGTCCGAGGTGGTGATTAAAGGCAGACAGCAGGCGCTACTGACAGCTGGTGCCAGGTTATTGTAAAAAGAATTTGTGCTGAAAACTCCCTAAAGTAAATGTTACATTCCTTATTTAGCATTTCACTTAATCCAGACATCATTTTAGAGTGCATTATTTAGATAGTAATAGGGGATGCCAGTATTCCTAGTAAAAGCTCTCCTTCTGCTCCAAATTCATCCACTTTGTTCAAACAACAAATGCCAAATAGCCACAAAAACAAATGATGGGAAGTTGAAAATAGCCAAGAGTCTCAGCAACTTGGCCATGAGCAACACTGCTCATGCTCTAATATTCATTAGTAATTATATACAAATACCTGACCTAAAGCCTGTATAAAGAAGGGATTTCTGTGCCTGTCCTAAGCATCTCACTTTATGTACAACTATAATATCTAAACTAGGACTAAAATCTGAGTAGCGATCTGTGCAGTCAAGTTAAGTGCTTGTTTCTTGTTATACATTTCTCTCATTTAATATTTTCTTATCTTAAATACTCAAAGGGTACATTGGGAATCCTTTATGAGTTGTAAAAATGTGTTTTACTGCAACCTTTTAATATATTTATCTTGATTCTATGTTAAAATTACAACATTTCTATATTTACTGTTAAGTCTGGCTTTAACTGTATAAAGGCTGAATTATTTCCTTAATCTGACAAAAATGAAAGAGGGGACCAGGGAAAGCTCGAGCAGACACAGGGTGAAGCAGGGGGAGTGGGTGGGGAGTATACACATTGAAAAGCAGGAACGTTTAAGAGTAGAGGGGTGTGGGGGTGGGTTAAACAGCGTGTGGTCATGCAGCGGGGTCACACATCTCAGTCCAGTTGTGACCTTGGTGTCTGATGTGAGGAAGGGAGTGTTTCAGTTCCTGAGGAAAAGCTTTCCCACTAAAACCAGAGCTTAGCTGATCGTCCTGCCGATCATTTGGCGTTTCACTGACAAATACTGGCAAAACAGCTGACCTGCGTTGACTGGAGACCATGTTCTCTAGGTAGCACAGCGTCAGGCCGAGAGGTGTGGCTAAAATCAGGGCTAATACCAGGGAGTGGCTGGCTGTCAGCATCACAGCCAGCAGGAAGAGGATTAACAGGCATGGCAAAAAGAGAGGGGAAGGATTCCGCAGGTAGCGGTGGATGGGTGCTAGTAGGCAGGAGGTAGAAAGGGGGGGGAAAGGCAGGAGAGAGGAGGAAAAAGTTACAGAAAAGACCTTAGTAGGCAGAGAGGAGAGGGAAGAAACAATACGAGGGCAGGTCCAATTTAGCCTTGATTGTTTCCAAAGTCCAGCAGAGCTGCTACATTTAAGAGGCACATAAGCTGTAAAAAATGCCATTAAATGGGCCAATTCTAAGACCACGTAGTTCAGAATCCGATGAAAATCACAGGAAGTGATCAATTTAGGGGATCTGTCAATCCTAATCATTAAATGACCTACAGATTTGTGACCTGAAGTGGGCTGTGAAACAGTAGCAGTGAACGAGCTCAGCTTCATCACTCCTGCGTGAAGTTTTGTGGTCACACATTTATAACAATTCTTTCCCAGCAGGGACAGAAAACAGAGAAACAAGGAAACATATTTAACAACAGTCCTCAGAGAGAACCAGCTCTGCCAGATTGGTAGTCCAGCTGTTGCTCTGGTTTTAGCCTGGCAGCCCTCCTCGACCCCCAGAAGCTCTGAACTGTTTGTCTGGGAGCCCGTGACGGTTTGAGAGGTGAGTGAGCTCTTCAGAAGGTGTTCGAGATCAGCCAGGAGCTGATCAGAGAAAGAAGAGGGCATGTCTGAGGGGGGGGTCCACTGAGTGTGTGAGGGTGAGGCACTGACAACCAGGTCGTCGTCTTCTGAGATGTCTGAAAGGCCGTGGTCAAACTCAGAGATCGAATCAAGGGAGGGGGGAGTGGAGGACAGAGAGGACGAGGAAGAAAAAGAGAGAGGAAACATGAAGATTGACTGATGGAAGAAAATTTTTAAAAAAAGGGGGAGCGTGGGTGGGAAAATAAAATCCGACCCATATGCAAATTTCCACAAAGTAGCAGGCAGTAGAAACAAGTCAGGAGCCACCAACGAGCCGATGCGCATTTTAAATATCATTTCAGTTTTATGAAATGATAACGTGAGCATGCAGGTGAGGGCGTGATAGAAAATATAAAAAGAAGCATGTGAAAGGAAAAAAAGAGAGGGAAAGAGAAGATTAGTCAGTAAACACACCAAATACAGGTCCAAGTTGAACAGGGTTGTGCAGAATGCAGCTGAGTACAAAGAGTTAACAGGGTTGAGACACAGGCCAGTTTCACAGTGCTGGGATTCGACGGGGAGGGAAGTGAGGAGAGGAAGAGAAGGGGAGCCATGCAGTCTGAACTAAACCTGATGGCGGGTGTAAGATGCTTTCCGGAAAGTCCAATCTAAATGAGATGCCATTTTTATAACTGTCTAGAGTCCATTTTAACAGAAAATATTAAAATGTCATATTTCAGAAAGGGTCCAGGTCCTAGAAGATGCAAAATTACACATTTACATGAACAAGTGGAAAGTAACATTACGGCAGCATAGGACTAGGATTCCACCACTGAGCTGAGGGTAGAGCTAAACCACTGATTGATTGTTTTTACTGTCATTCATTTACTGTGAAGTTAGAGCCGAAAGCTGCACATCATAAAAAACGTAGCACACACCTTAGAGTCAGAGTGGAGCTCGCGCCCGTTCTCAGCCACGTCCCCGTCAGTGTCTGTAATGCTGATCACAGGTGCTGGTAACAGAAAAACAACACCTATCAATACATTACACTTCACAACAGCAGGTCAATTTTGTTTATCTAGTAGGACCGGTGTGGGATTTCAAAAGTTAAAAGGCAGTGCTTTGCAGTTATGCATTATATCCAGCAGAGGGCAGTGTAAAACCATGGGCTCCATGGGATAGTACTCATCAGCTGACAGGACAGCAAAACCTAAACAAAATATGAATCTGAAGTTAAATTAGCAAAGTATTACTTTTATACTTTTAAAAAAGTATAATGAATGCCCAGTTATTTGTGAAACTGTGAGGATTGTTTTTCTTCTGTTTTTTAACAAGCATGTCTTCGCTTCTTTCTTTTTTCCGACTTGCACTGTGTGAGGAAACATATGCTGCAGCCATTTCCTGTTTCTGATCAAACACAAGCATATTTGTCATCCAAACTCAAACACGCATAAACCCTCCATCTGCAATCCATCCTCTGCCCGCACATCATTCTCACCATCCTCCAACCTTTTCATTAGTCTTTGCAATCATTAAATGAAGCTGATGCGTCAAACTAATCTGAGCATTACCTCCGTCCAGACTCCGGCTGATGCGTTTGGATGAGGTGCGTTCGAATTTCGGAGCAGGGCGGTCTATGAGGGAGCTCGCCAAGCGGGTCTGGGTCTGAGTTCGTCCGCTGTAACGGAACTTGGAGCCCAGAGTCAAAAAACGAGCTTTAGGAGGAGGTTCTGGTGCGTTTAATCTAGACACGAAAAAGTGAGAGAGGTTAACTTGTGCTACAATTTTTGGAGTCATAACACAAATATTTGGGCACGTGAAATGAAGTTAAATTACTTCCAGGCAACTGTTCAACAGGATATTAAAGCTTATTTCGCTTACACAAACACTGCAAAAACAGGAATGATGGACACCTCTTCATTTTGTGTGTAAATTTAAGTGCATTTACTGCCTCAAGATTCATCATAAATAAATAAACTCAACATTTTGTTTGGCAGCAGTCAGGTCTAGCACACATTACTTTACTCAACCTTTCAACTGAAGAATCTGTGTGCATTCCAGTGGCAGTAAAGTATGCACTGTCATGTGTTTTGGCACATTTCTACCTGAAGAAACTGTGATTCTCCACGCAGACTTTCCACAGCCTTTTGGCCGATCGATGATTCTGTAGCTTGAATCCCACCGTGCTCTCAAACTGCTCCGTCTGTCGGAGAAGAAACTGATTTTATACTGTCCTGCGGGGCTCAGTAACATTCACCTTCATTATTCATCAACATTCATTCATCTACCTCTCCTGGTCTGATTTTAATGTAAAAGTTGTTCCTCTTGTAGGAAATCTTGAGTATTTTGGGCCAAGCAAATCGATTTATCCGAAGTCTGTCTTTGTAAACCAGGAGCCCGTTGGCACACACTCCTAGCATGATGTCCACGCCCTGAGAATCCTGCAAAAGTCAGGTCCAAACATGCAATCACATTTCATTATAACCTTATTTGTGAAACTTCTGCAAAACCCCATTATATGGCATCTGTTTTGGGTAATCAGATCATATTCAACATCATCATACATCAATTGATTTTTAAGTAGTCTGCTAATGGTCAAGAGAAACTCAGTTACCACACACAAGCACACTGATTGCCAACACAGTAACTCACCAACAGAGCCGTTATGTTCAAGGCCACGTGGAAACGTTAAGAGAGGCCATTGATTATAGAAGTAAATTAACAGGAAAAATCTTTTGGACTAATGGAGGATGTGCTTTATTGATATTTTTCCTGGCGCTCGCAAATGTGTCACATGGCCAATTACCAGGTAGTCATGGAGCTGTCGTTTAAAACTCAAGCTCCTTGTGTAAGCTGCACTAACAAAACAGCTCCATCACATGACATTTCAGCTTCTAATCTACACTGTATCTGTTTCTGTCCTTTTAAAATTGCAACACTTCAGTTTCCTGAGTGCAATCCTTTTTCATAAGTACATTTTTACTTCTCTTTTTAAGTGGCACTGTGGAAAGGAGATGTGGTACTAGAAAAAGTTAGGGAAAAGGAGGAATTACAAGACACAAAATCCCCTTTGAGCTTGCATGATCAGTACCAGAACACCAACACTGATGCTGCTAAATGGAATTCAGCCAACATTAATTACATTACACGCATTTCTGCTTTTCGTACTGTGGAAGCTTTTGTCTGAAACTGTCCATGTTGGATATGATTTAACAGCATTGTTCAAAAACACTGCTTTTGTCCTTCTTACATACAACCATGATTATCCTCTTGACTCTCAGCAAGTCTGATAAACATAGATTCACCATTTGCAGATGTTCCTTTGCTAAACTCTGCTCATGGTTGACAGGAAAAAGAGCCACAAGACAATAATAGAACTGCCCTCTGATTTCCCTCTTTGTTGGAATGCCATAAAAAAAAGATGAACTTTTTAAAACTCTGTGCTGCTCACAGATTTCCCCCTGCCTCCATCTCTCCTGCATACCTCCCCCATTTTTTTTTCTCATCCTGCACGCACATACTCAGACACATGGAAACATGCGAGCAGTCTGCTGATAATCAGCCATCCACAGTATGACAGACCTGCTGTTCCCATGGTAATGGCCTCCCCCATTGTTTGTACAGCTGACACACATAGATACAGATCCAGTGGAGCAAACATGCAGGCACACAGACATGCTCTTGTCACATCAGAAAAACAGATTGTAAGGCAAATGGGTGGGGTGGTGGAGGCTGGGAGGGGAGTTCAGACCTTAGCACGGTGCAGATCCACCCCATACATGGATAGTTTCTTGGCATTTTCTAGAAACTGGGTGTCGGCCTGTGCTGGTGTCATTCCCCTAAATATGAAGAAAAGCATAATTAAAAAAATCCTAAAATAATATAATAACTTCGTGACAAGCAGTTCTTTTTAATGTCTGACCTGTGAGACTTATGGAGTTCAAGAATCTTCTCCTCCATCTCTTTGTTTTGATTGGGTGCAAACCTCCACTGGCTGATGTGATCGAGAGACCGAGGCTGCTCGGGTTCATAGTCACCGAATTCTGCCTGTCGAGCACAAGGACGCAGTCGAAGTAAGTTCCCTGATAAAGATATACATGAAGCGTGTTGTGAGCGACAGGTCGAGGTGCAGGTACCTGCAGTGTGTACGAGCCCAGCAGAGCATGAGTGACAAATGAGCAAGGCAGTCGACCTGTGGCCACGTCGTCACGCAGCTGCAGACACAACAGGTACCTGCGGAAGATAAAAATATGGAACAGAGACAACATTAAAAAAAAGTCCCCAATTAGCCACATTATCTCCAATTCTATGAGGCCAGCATCAACTACAGTTAATCACATCTCTTGCTGATTCCCAGTGTGTTGTATTTATTTACTAGTATGCTGGTTTTACCAATTTAGTGGGATAACTTCATGTCTAACCCTCACTAAGGCAATTCTGTTACATAACATGTCCTTCTACAGTTAGCGAAGAGTCCACTGGTTGTTTGTAACAGCGTGCTCCGTCGCCCCACTGTAGCCAACCTTCCTGGAAGAAACCATTCACATGAATGAAGCTTCTGTGTGGACCACTGATTCGGACACCATGGAGTGCTGTTGAAATGAATCATCCTGACCCGTGAAAAATGTCATTACAAATCACTTAAGTGGGGTGGACACCTGATGAAGAGGCCCAAACAGCAGGCATCCAGTTCCAGGGCTGCCATTAAACAGTAAGTATATTCTCCTGGAGCAAGGTGTATTTTCTTCTTATGGGCAAGTAAGGGATTCCAAACACAGGGTTCATATTTTTCACTTTCTACATTTTGCATTTTTTTTTTTTTTACAAACCAGTCAATGCAATCATTCATGCATCTATTTAAAGGACTCACATTTCACATCAGCTTTACACTTGGAGGACAAATCTGCTGCATGCATTTATCAAAACATGTGTGTCCTTGATCAGCCTTCAGCTACTGAACATACATTAGAGAAGCCATCCACTCCATTAGACATACTCACCGACCTAAAAGCATCATGCCTGCAGTATTCATGCACAATGATTACATGTGTAAATGATTTAAACAATGTGTATTATGGCATCTTTCATACCTTTGTTTTGGTTTGATATTTGAAGCAAACCGATGTTGTACTGTTCAGTAAATATATGTGTGTTTTTGTGTGTACCTAGTAATGTCCTCAGTGAGCAGCGATGGATCGGGAGGGTAGAACTTCACGTTGAATGAAAACTGCCAGTTGTTACCTGGATAAAGAATAAAAAAAAGGCATTTCAAATAAAATCTGTTATAATGTAAGAACCGGAACAGACAACAACAACAGGGGGAGAATTTCTGGGATATGTGCAGCAGTGTTATTATGAAGGTTCCATCTATCCCTCTGCTCATGTAACCCATCTGTCTAATGCAGAACAGCTTTTAAACTGAGCTAAGCCTGGAATTTCAGGCACACACACACACACACACACACACACACACACACACACATCTCATGTTGCATAACCACACTATAGATTTAGCAAACTCTGAACTCTTACCATTTATCAACCAATGCATTTCCTGTGCTAATTCCTTCAGAATGTCATATTGTAATGTGTGTCACACTCTCCACTACTCCCATCCGGAAATGTGCACCCACACATGCACCTAAAACCTAAGATTTAGATCACAACGACAGGAAAATTCTACCCAGGACAAGGTGACATCACACAGAGCCAGTTTCTTTCCTCCAAGGTCAAACATGCATCACGCAAGCGCCCACTGTGACAAATCAGACATGTAGAGTTAGAGGCACTCCAAATACATCTTAGGGGTAGAAGAGAATGATTGAACGATGTAATTCAGATGTGCCGTCTGCGTGTGTGTGTATTGATATGTCTGGCAGGCAGATGTAGCCAACATGTCTTGTCGGCAGCATTAAGTGCTTTGGGAGTCTCTCATGACTTTTTTGCTGCTCCACATAATGCACTTCCATCAGCACTATACATCCTTATACATCTACATCCACTATACTCTTCCTGGCAACGGTTTCTCCTCCGTACTGCCCTTTTGGTTCGTCCGGCCCAGCAATCCTGCCTGGCTGACTTATTCCTTTAAAGGTAATTTCCATAAATGAAAGGAGAACCATCTATGAAAACTTTGAAAATGTTTATCTTGTGAAATATTTGCCCTTATGATGGAATAAACATATCCGTGCACACACTAAAATGGCTTCAACACCCCTTAAATTTACACACAGTGAGACACTGACACTGAAGAGGTTTGTCTGACGATGTGGAAATATCAAATAAATCAAATAAAGAGAACACACAACATGAAATCCTTTTTGGCCCTGGAGATTCACAGTGTAAAACATTAAAGAACCGTGTTGGTCATTTTACAACATAGTAATCACTTTATAAATTGTGCAACATTTATGAATAATCAAGTAGTAGTTAATGAATAGCTTGATTAATAATAAAGGAGAGTGATCACATATTGGAAGCCTCTTCGACAGCATCACTGCTGTTGTTCAGTGTCAAATGGCTCAGGCTTTGTTGTGATTATTCAATGTCAAGACACCTGATCTGATCTATTTAATTAATTCAGCATTTATATTTCATCTGTTGCTTTCAGGCTGAAAATCTAATTTTAAAGATATGTGGATGATTTGGAACTTACTGCAAATCTGTTTCTTGATTTCCTTTGTTGGATCCAACCAACACTGGAGACACAGAACAGACGGAAATGTAAACTCCATTGTGAAGCAGCATCACTACACAGGCTTGGCAACAGTTTTTAGATGTGAACCACAGTGCATCCTTTGTGTGTGTGCGCGCATGCATGGATGCATACCTTCTGGTCATGGCTGTCCCTGTATGTCAAACCAAAGTAGTCCTTCTCCATTAGATTAAGGTGCTCACACACTTTGAAGAACAGGTACTGACCCCTGGCCCGTTTCTGCAAAGACAAAGATCACGACGGTGATGCAAGTAATATTTAACCAAGCAACAGTGGTGACACACTGAAAAGGAAAAAAGGTTTGTACTGTTGTGAGATGCTCAGAGGTGGTCTTGAGTTCACACTCTAAATGAATAATCTATTCTTTTTATTCTGTTTTTTTCTTCCACCCCATCTGTGTCTAGATAATGCAAAATGAAAGGAAAGGTGTACAAAACTGTGGTGAGACCAGTGATGTTATTTGGTCTAGAGACAGTGCCACTGAGGAAAAGACAGGAGGCAGAGCTGGAGGTAGCAGAGATGAAGATGCTGAGGTTCTCTTTGGGAGTGACCAGGATGGACAGGATCAGGAATGAGGACATCAGTGGGACAGCACATGTTAGAGGTTTGGGAGATAAGGTCAGAGAGGCCAGGCTGAGATGGTTCGGACATGTCCAGAGGAGAGAGAGTGAATATAATGGCAGAAGGATGTTGAGTTTTGAACTGCCAGGCAGGAGGCCTAGAGGAAGGCCAAAGAGGAGGTTTATGGATGTAGTGAAAGAGGACATGAAGGTAGTTGGTGTGAGAGAAGAGGATGCAGAAGACAGGGTTAGATGGAGGCAACTGATTTGCTGTAGCGACCCCTGAAGGGAAAAGCCGAAAGGAAAAAAAGATTTATTTAAAAAAAGTGCCCTTTTTTGGTTTTTTTTGGGGGGGATTTTCTGGGGCCCGTTTGTCGGGGCGCACTTATTCCCATTTTTATGTCTGGACTGCTAGGATAGAAACCTGTGTGCCTAGGAGGCACACAGGATAAAAACATTTAAATATGGTTTCATGCTGGAGGCAATGCCTCCTCAGATGAACACAGCAAATGACAGTGACATTTCACAGACACACAGAAAGGGCAGGATGCTGGGGGGAAGTGGCTGGAAAGAGGATGAAAGAGTGCATTTTTCTCCTCGTCCTCAGACAGCTGAAAACATCTGCGGTATTTTGCTTCACTCGGTCCAGCCATATACACAAACTCACAATGTAGCTGCATTCTGTACGTGCCGGAGAATGTGGGAATGTGACATTTCAGGAAGACTGCGACAGCCTTCCTACGAGCACAGCACTGCACCGGAATGGTGACGGACCCTTACAGAGTCTGGGCTTCATCTGTACATTCCCTTAAAATCTGGCAGACTTAAAACTCTGATTGTCGACGCAAAAGTGATGTGTAAATATTTGTAAATATTTCCAAGTATAAAATTCCAAAGAGGAGCATAAATCACTTTTATTACCAAAGAACCAAACACTCACAGCAGCAAGATTCATATAAATGGAGATAGACAGACAGAACCACGGAGGAGGAATGAAAGCATAACATAATCAAAGTGCTGTAGTGATTCACAGCTTGCTTGTGTCAACAAGTATTAGTAAAAGTACTGCCTAATGCATCAGTCCAAAGCAACTGCAGTACTTTTAAATACTACTTGACTCATGGAAACCTGATGAAATTCTATGACTTAATGCGTGTGACACTAAAATCCTGCTGAAACCAATACAAATGAAATTCCTTGGAATGGCATTAAGACCGTGTGACACTAGAACCCTCACTTAAATCCCAGTGAAATTAGAGAAAGGCCTTTAATTTAGTTGCACTAAATTAAATATAACCAATAACATGCAGATATTACAATGGTAAAAGTGTGTTTTTGGTGCTCTGTTGTGTGCCTGTCGGACAAAATCAGAAATTTTAATCTCTGGAATGATTGGGGCATCTCTCCCGTTTGCAGCCAAACTATACCAGTGCACACTGATGTGCACACATTTCAGGACAATGGCAGCTAGCTGCGATATCAGCATAATCTGTCGACAAAGCAGCTACTGTTGAAAGGAGCGGACACGCTGACGGGCGTTGGTGGAAGGTAGATCAAACAGACTGTGGCTGGCTGTGCCGTGGTGAAGCTGCCACTTCAAAATACCCAAACCTAATCAGAAAACCTAAATGTACAAAAAAGGCTTTCACTATTGGTGGGCAACAGCCTGTGTGGAGGAGAAACACAGGGATTATTTTATGACAGTATGGTAAATGAGAATCTAAATATTTATCCAAAACCTGCAGTAGTATTCAGGAAAACACATCACCAAACTAAAGACTGGTAAACTGTACTAGCTACTGTCAAAACAACTTTAATCACCATGCACCTGAGTCTCAAGGGCGCCGCAGCAGGACTGATTATGGGTGCAGCCGTAAACCTGCTACTCCCAGTGGTTAAACACGGATATTTTGGACAAACAAAGATCTTTAAATCCTCCTATTCCTGGACAGGAGAAGATAGAGGGTCCTCTTCTGGGGTGTAACACTCTTACTTACAATATAGGGAATATAGCTCAGTATTTTGGGAATATTTATACCATCAATATGGAAAATAATAACTTCAAAAGGCAGTGGATGAGGCAGAAAACTAATCCAGGTGGACCTCCCATAATCTTTCTGGTTTTCCGTATGTTTGCGCTATGCTATACTCTGCTCTTATCCCTTAAACCACACCCAATTACTGTGCAAGGGTGCTCCTGTTATAAAGGCACTTTGTGTCAGAAAGATTACCCCCTACACACACTCACACACATACGCTGATCCTATTAACAATTACATCACTGACACACTGGTGCTCATGTGTGGTCTGTTAGAATAGCAAAGAAACAGAATGACATGGCGCCAATCCTCTTTGTCAGGGTCCAGATTAAAAATGGGCCTAATGATCATAAAATATATAATCTGTGACAAGATGTGGATAGTTAGATAGTGAAAAGAGTAAAGAAATTAAAGCAACTTTTAATTTAATCGCAAAACATATGAAAGAGTTCCGATTTTCCAAACTCTTACCTCCACCTCACAAGCAAAGTCAGTCCCGTCCAGCAGGATAACGCGGCAGACCACCAGCTTCATCTTGCCCTTTTTCACCAGCCGAAGAGGAGACTGAAAAACGGAAGTCTGGCCTTCTTCTCCTGTCCCCTGTTCACCTTCCGCTGCTCCTTCTGGCTCCTTCTTCTCCTCTCCTGCTGCGTCCTCCTCTTTTGTCACCTTAGCTTCTTCAGGACTTGCTTCGGCACCGTCTTTCTCCTTTTCTTCCTTTGGAGGCTGACGTAGTTTGTGTGGAAAAATAAAAGCTTATGTCAGCCTATAATCACATACTTGCCAGTGCTTTCTGCGTGCAGGTTTCAAGAAAACAATACAGTCTTTGAAAAGTCATGAGAGAGATTGTCTCCACTTGACAGTCCGTCCAAAACACCCCAAAAGTGAAACATTTCTTACATGTGGGCTCTTAGCTACGGTGGGCGTTCCAAAATGTTGATGTCACTGGGTGGGTCTGAGTGACTTCATGTGATCACTGTTGGAATGGTTTGTGCAATTGCATCTGTTTGTACATGTCTTTTTTTCTCTTTTGGCTGACCCAGTCACATTGTATTTTCCACCTAATATCAGCTTTGGCAACAATGTTAGAATTGTAATGTTCGTATCACTCCCTCTGTCGGAAAACAGTGATTTATGAAGGATGCTTGATGAGTGGAGCCACTGAACAACAGACAGACTAAATAAACTAGCATCCATCTTGAATAGAAGAGTTTGTTTACAGCAGCCTGTTAGTCTCCCGGTTAGACCGTACTGTCCCTATGAATCAGCTGATCAGGGAAAACAGCTCGCATAACGGTCATGTCATGAAGACCTCTGCTGAAGGTAAAGGCAGAATACTTAATTCAACCAGTACCTCAATGCCTGCACTGGTGTTGGTATCAGACTCTTCTCCTTTATCCTTCACTCGCTCCGACTTCTCTGGCTCCTTCTCTTCGACTTCCTCTGCGTGACCGTTCACTTCTGGGGTAGGCTTCTCTTCTTCCTGCGTCTCCTCCTTCTCTGAGGCCTCCTTGGTTGGAGAGGTCTTCATACCGCAAAAGGAAATTTAAAAAAAAATATACATATGATCAATAATTAAACAAAATCTAAAAAAATTGGAAAGCTAACAATTACTAAATGATGATTAACTGGATTACCTGGCTCTGCGACTTCTGCTTCTTAAGCCATGTTGGCAGGTATCGAGATATTCCTTTCCCCTCTTTCTCCTTTTCCTTCACCTCTCCCTCAGCATTCGCTACTTCCTGTGTTTCCACAGTGGCCTTCTCTGATTCGTCCGTCTGAGCTGCTGACTCCTCAGCTTTCTCCTTTACCTCCGTCTCAGAGCTCGCTTCTGTTGTCATGGTGACAGGTCAACCTGCAGAGATGACAAGAGCCATGACAACAAAGTCATACATTCTATTTTTAATGTGTATGTTAAATTTCCCCTGTTTGTAGCTTTGAATTGAGGGTTGATTTCTTTAAATTGAGAAATAAAAAATAGGTCGAAAAATGAGTAACTGAAAAATCCTACTGCCAAACTGAATTTAGCACAAATATAAATCTTTTATGATGCACAACTTGGACTTAAGTCTGCAGTATCTTTTATAAATGAGAAGCATATGGTCTCACATATTTCATGACTTACCTAGATTAAAAATATTACTGCACAACTACATAGGTAAATATTATATGTTGATTACAAAATAAAAATTAAATACATAACAAAACATAAGAAAATCTGGATCTGCTCAAACCTCTTAGCTATTACTTCTCCTGTGCACAAGTACACAAAAACAGAGATTTAGAAAGTCAAAATGTCAACACCACATCTGGCACAACAGCTGTTTACAAGAATGTGCTCAGTAAATACACACAGACTGAATGAAGAAAATCATTCTTAAAATTTGAATATTGCTGTGATTACATCCGGTCTAGAGCTATAGTGCCCACGCCAGCATCCACTGACATGACCATTAAACCAGTTTGTAGCCGATGACCATGACAGTGGTGCTGAGGGGAAGTTAAGGACCGAATGTGCAAACCCATCCATTAACCACCCACAGTTTAGACTGCTGTGTGTGTTTAGAATATGCGATGAAGTCATTGTTATTCCCATCTAAATCTCAATGGCCTGTGTTTTTCTTCCTGTTGCCGTCACTCTGATTTGATGATTTTTTTATGCTGTTTCTGTTTTCTTTTCTCAGCTCTATTTCCTGGACTGCCACCTTTAATGAGACAGGACACACATGTACACAGTCCTTTCTGGTCCTCACCCCCGGCGTAGTAAGTTGTGCGTGTGCGTGTGCGAGTGTGTTTGGCATCAGTGGACAGTTTCTTGCACCGTGTTCGTCACGGGCGCTTAGGCCTGCTCTGAACGGCCCCTCTCTCTGCTGAACACCAGGAACCTTGTTCTGCCTCTCTCACAGCTCCCTAATTCACCCTCTCCACCTCGTCTATCCATCTTTCTCTTCTGCTCTCAAGCCTGAGTGTCCTTTTATTCCCCCCTTTACTAAATCTGTGCACTCCTCTCTCCTCGCTTAAATACGTTTCTTCCGGGCCCCCTTTTTTAATCCCTTTCAATCATCTGCTGGCATTATTTCCACCAGCTCCCTGCTCTTTTTACTCTTCTTCCCACAGTCCATATAAACAATAACAATGACACTGCAGCCTCTGTTCCCAGTCAAAACTGAAGGGTGTGTGGCACATATTTATGCATATTAATATATCTGAAAAGCATCTAGTGCAGGTCTTAAAAAGCTGGAGACACCTCGTGACTTCTTATCTCCCCACTCAGCATTTCTCAGATTATTTCCTCATCTTATCAGTGATTCAAAAGCATTTGCTTCCGACTTGCTGTTGAAAGCAGCTTATCAGTGTTTATTTTGGTTTAAGTATTTTTCTTTTTAATATTATTATTCGCTCCACTCAAATTATTAAAATATGAGGTTTTTCTCCACAACGTCCCAGAAAGCAACAACTTAGTGACCAACTGTTCACAGAATCATTAAATTGTTTAACACTAATGTCCTTACCTATTGTTGTTTAAGTTGCTTTCTCTGATCCTTGTGACACGTTTCCTACCCCAGTACCTACTTCTCCTCCTTCTATCATTCACTTTCGTTGTCTTTACCATGGAACAAAATGCCTGCCCTATAAAACCGTCATCGTCTTTTACGCTCCTCCATCCTCTCCTCTTTCCCTCCGAGCTCTGTGCATGCGTCTCTTGAGACTAACTCTCAGAGAAACAAATGAGGGAATGCGGGTGGGTGGGTGGGTGGAGATGGGGAAGATGAGTAACAGAGAGCCAAGAGGAACAAAGGAAGTTAAAGGAGAACAAAGACTTTCTAACTTAATATGTCAATCTAACAAAAGAAGAACTAGAAAAAGCTATGTGATCCAATTTTGGCTAAATTCCTTGTGAGGAGAATATTTTGAATTTTACTACCCTGATTTCCTAATTGACTACATTTATAGGGCTGACTTTTTTTTTTTTTTCTTTTTTTAACTGTCATAAATACTCCATACATTTACACAAGTCAGAGAAAAATCCAAACTTTGGAACTGTTCCATGGACAACTTTACTGCTGTCTGTGCTTTTGAAGTAGCAACTTTCCTGATTTGGTCAGAGCCTAAAAGAGAGAATTTTATAGCTGACACCTTAAAAAAAGGTCAAAAGTGAAGACAATGGGAGAAAAGGTTTATGGACTGGCCTCAAGTGTTGATTTACTGTCTAATAAAGAAAAAGTATGTTACAATAATAACACCTCCCCCCCTTACACATGCACAGAGTTAGACTGAGGGCAGAGAGGGGAGGACCTGGTTTCCATGGCAGTGCCATTCATGGACTACACCTTTAAATCCCCATGGAGACAAGAGATTACCACAGCAAAAATACAGATTACTGACCAGGCATACAAGTGACAATGGAGATTATTACCATGCATAAACGCATTTCAATTCACATCAGATCTACAGCAGATACAACAAGCTAAACCCCTGCAGCAACTATAAGGCCTTCATCCTCCTCACGTCCTCACTTATGCACCACATCCATGACAATGATAGTGCTGGGAGGGGAAAAAAACAGCAATGTAAATTACATTAATGATGCATTTATCCCTCCTCTAGCACAGAGGAGCCAAGACATCATATTTGTGTGAATTCAGTAACTGCCTCAGACCCACGAGACACCTGATACAGTCTGGGTGATGACTCAAAACTAGAGCAAACCAGATAACATTTAAAAGAAGCAACAAGTGCCACTTTACACAAAATTTCTTTCTTCATTTTATTTTTTTTATAGTTGCCAGAAGAAGCACAAGTTAAAAAAAGGACACAAACCAGCTCCTGGTAGTGGAAAGATTTGATCAAAAATGTCCAAAATTGACCAACAGTTCTTGTTGCTAGATACAGTATTATTGTGTTTATGGATTCTAATAAACAATGAAAAAACAAATCCTATCCTGCTGATAGTACTGGGACGTCCCAAAGTGTTAAACCATGATGCAACAAGCTTTCAAACTATTCAGCAGCTGACAAGCTATAGTTTGGTTTTGAAATAAACACAAACACACACACACACACACACACACACACACACACAGAAGCAGAATCCTAATCTGTGCTGTTCTCTTGTACGATCTGTCCATCTGTCACGCAAAGGCACAAGTGTGTACTCAAAAAAAAAAAAAACGCTGAGCGCAGCCGGATACACATAAAATCCACGATAACACACAAACGCTAACAGACCTGCGGCGATCACACGTACATGCAACACACACGCACGTTTACATGCACGGACTTGCTGGTGTGAAAATTCGGGACGCTCTCGTCCCTTTACTCTGCACTCTGACCCTTAAACTGAGGATTACACAAGGGATAATCTGTGTGTGTGTCTGCCTGCCCGCCTGCCTGCCTGCGTATCTGTTGGTGCCATCATTATAGTCTCTGTCTCTGGTTTTGCCTCAGCAATTCCCCAAAAATCCTCACCTGACTAACATCTCTGTGATCTTCAGTTTGAATTTAGAAAATGACTAGCTCTGAAGGTATGCCTCAACACCGGGCAATTACTTGGTGACTGTATCGTTATTGCCAGCTCTAAACTACGCTTGGCAGCTGCAGAAATGTATGGCATCGAATTTCAAGGGTAGAATTAGCACTTTATCTAGCCCAATAAAGGAACATTTTGACGTAATAACATGTTTTAGCCACAAATTGCTCATCTGAGATCAAACGAGGCGATGAAAGACACACAAACGTTCTTCCATTCAAGTATTTCTCACTTGCAGCAATAATGGCTCAGCTCATAACTGCCATTGTTAGCCGCTAAATTCCACTATTCAGCGATTATTGCAGCGAGGCACGAATATCCTGTCTGTGCGATTGTGTTTGCAGCATGCAGACACACAGAAACACAAAGAGTGGAGAAAATACGGGTGGCTCGCAACGAGCACGAGAGGAGATCCAGTTTGCTACGCCAGTGAGTGAAAAACAAAAGACAGGCGTGAGCTGATGAAGAAAAACACAACGTGGTCTCTCGTGAGACAAGCGATGGGTGTGGTGCTGCTGTGGTGACGAACATCCCATAGAGGGTGGTAGCAACAGGTGAAACAGATTACAAACTCTTAACTGTTGCCTGGTGGATGAATCAGGGCCCAGAGCAGGCAATGCACAGAGAAGCAGAACAGAAGCGCCACACTGACCTTACTATTTTCACAGGGAAGGAGTGACTTTCCTTTAAAGACAAGGAAGAAGGTCGCCAATTATCCTGGAATGACATGGAGCTGGTTCTGTCCAATTCCCTTCTGAGTTTATAATTAAACAGTCACTAACCTCTGGGTTGAGAGCACAGCTCCTCCTGCACGACAAATCTGAGAAATGCTTCAAAGTGGGGAGAGTCTGGGAAAGAGAGGGGATTTTATAGAGGGTAAAAGTTGTAGGATGTGGGCACTCTGAGTCCTTTGGCTCGAACTACTGGGAGCAGGTCCAGTTGACACTGACCCGCAGGCCTGGATCTCCCACTTAAGGAGAGGGAGGAAGACTAAACATCCAGTAGAACTCTTGTATGTCCCTTAAATGACCACAGTGCTCCTTAGCCTGTTCAATGGCTGTTTTGATAGCGGAGATGGTTTGAAAGAGACGGTGGATGGTTGCCCACAAGACTAGAATAACTGTTAAATTAAATGTTTACTGTGATGAACCTGAAGTCCTGACTCTAAAATTAGACCCTGCTCTCTGAATTACTGCAGAAATGCAGCAGCTTTACAAACACGTGCGTCATTCTGTGAAATATGCTGTACCAACAGTCTCTTCCTCGGAATCAGGTCGTTGACATAACCAGACAGATTATTTAAGCGCAAGATATTAGTTAATCCCACACCAGTGACCTCTGACCTATAACCAGGAAACAGGAAGAATGGCGGTGGGGCCAACTCCGAACCCTCCCGACATCCTACTCTGTCATTTTGCGAGTACTGGTTCATCTAGATATATTGTGAGAGTTAATTGCGCAGTACGTGCCTCAGACAATTGTAATGCTTTTACACTCACTTAGTGCCACGCTGTGCCCCAAATACCTTCCTCATTCTGTAAATACTCATTTAGTTAGGTTATTTTATTCATACTATGACTAAAACTGTCTCTGGAAAGTTAAGAGTCATGTGTTTTTGATTAGATTAAACTACAAACAGGTCTAAAGGTCATCATCCTTTACCCTCCTGGGCCCCCTCCTACCTTGAACCATGTATACCGTGTTTTTTTAGCCTTGGAAACAAATACAATTCTCAGTCTGTTTTCACAATGTTTTTTACAATCTTTAGAGCTTCTCAAAGGATACTAATGAGCTTCTCTATACCCCTCTTCAACCCTTTGCCCCAGACACTCCTCTCGCTTCCCTTTCATGCCCTCATCCCTCCTCATCCTCCTCTTACGGAGTGCAATTAGTGATCCTGGAGTCGAGTCACATGCAAAATCACATGTGACTCCACTCCAAGTGCCAGTTTCAGGTCTGGCCCAGTTTGAAATATGATTTTCTGCAGAAATTAAACAGTATCCATTTTCTGATAACATAAACCTTAGTGATTTCCTTTCTAAAAGGAGGCTTTTATAATAGTTGAAGCGCTGTGCAGGCTCTCGCCGTGTGAGAATGTGACCCTATGCTGATTAATCTGTTTTTAACTATGTTTGGACCCCCGCCAAAGCCACAGGCCCACGTTTTCCCCCTGCTTTTTATTCTATCGCTCCTTTCAAAGTTGGACACTCGCTGGGGAAGGCAGTCTGCCCTCTTATTCTCCCTCACTTTGGTGTAAAATGCCCCCTTTTACCACAAGGATTTTCTATTGTCCCTTAATAGCCCCTCTTATTTGAGAAATCAACATGATTAATTCTATTTAGCCCTTTATTAATCCTGTTTGTTCATCATACACAAAATACCACCAAACAAATATCAAAAACATGTCAGGGTTGCAGGAGACCTTGGTGGAGCCGCTTTTAGCTCCTTTTTGTCCCATCCGCCACACACATCTCTACCCATCTTTTATACTCCCACCTCACCCTTTTATCCCCCGTCCTTTGCAGTCTGTGTAATAAGCTGAACATTGCAGTTCAGTTTCCATTCATCCATGGCGCTCTGATCTTCCCCGTGTGAATGTGGACCCTGCCATGGCTCTGAAAGCCGGGGGCTAACACTCGGCTACTACATTATACACACCTTCGCAATTGTTCAGACTTGTGATCACACAGACCTGGTGTGATTTCTGGAGGAGATAAGAGGCTGAGTAACATATTACTCAAGCTGAACTGACACTAATTTGGCATTTACTCGAGTATTAGCTCAAACGTATGGATTTTCGCCACGCGCAGGGCAGCCTTTGGAACAATGCGACCTTCTCTGTTTCTTGTCAGTATCAGTCATTCCGTCCACTGTGGGATTTTCGGTCTGTCCCTGTCCAACTGGCTGAGCTGATATGACGTGTTTTTCTCCCACTGAACAGACAGGATCAGGATGAAAAACACACACATGCGGGGATGTTCCCATAGCCTTTCCGAATGGTTAAGCAATATCTCTCACCCTTTCCGTCACCCTCGCTCTCTCTCTCTATCTATCCTCATCACTTGCTTCTGTAGTTCTTCTTTCCTCCTTTGGTCACTCCATCTCTACGTTTGCCTCCCCTACTTGCCCTTCTAACAGTGTAGGAGCATCAGAATATCACTAAGCACATCTAGGTTGGAAAAATCATGTGTGGATACTCTCAGACTGTTACGACAATATTTAATTCTAGCTAGCAGCGTTAGCCACAACTACCTTTAATGAGCAGATTCTCTCACCAGATCAACCAATTAAGGCTTCTCTCATTAGTGGGCCTGACAGAGCAGCTACTGTTCTACACATCCACGTCTGAGAATAAACATGGCCCCTACAGATTATAGATAAACTACACACACTGCCAAACAGCCTCACTGCTGGATTTCCATTACAGCCAAGAGTGCAATGAATATTTTCTTGCATGTTTTTATCATGCACAGCTGCACAAAGAGCTATTGTAATGTGTTTTGTCTCATATTTGACTGCATGTGTAATGGCATGTACTAAAAAACACCTGCAACCCAATATCACTCATTGAAAAAAAAAAAAACGGCTAGATAAACCAAAAAAATTCAATCTCCCATGGCCACAGGGGCTGACCCTATTACATAAATTGTTGAATCCCACAGGGTTTGCGCTCTTTTCTTAGAACGGTTCAGGTTCAGGTTTGTGCAAAACAATTATTTTTCCCTCCATTTTCAAACGGCCAGAAAGCAGTTTTCATGCAAACTTTTTAATGCAGATGAAGTTTTGAATCAGGTCCTGAATGGTTAAATTAGGAAATAATAACATTATCTTCTTGACGGTAACAGTTAAAATGGTTAATCTGAGATTACATTAAAGCAAATTTTTCTGTGTATAATCAAGCCTTTGTAAGTTTAAGGCTATCAAACATAAAGTGTAAACAATGCCTTGTTCCACTTCTGTGCATGATTGTCCCTGATAGTGTTCCTGCCCTGATGTCATCCAATTTTATCTAACCTACATTCCTTTACCCGAGAGAAGAAAAGACAAGAAGGCGGTGGACACCTAATGAAGTTGTACTGATTAAATTAATGAGTAGCTGGAAACACACACACACACACACACATTAAAATTTAACCTCAAAGGTCTCTCTCAGAGGTTAGCGCTGATTAAACCTATCATAACAAACGTTTTCGAAAGTGCCTCAGATTGTCGTAACAGGTGGGTTTTCCAGCGTCAATAAAATCGTAAATCGTGAATGTCAGCAGAACCTAAATCAGTCTGTCTGTCACTTGGAATGCCTGCTTATCTGTGTGTGAACTGGCTGAACTCCCACCATCTGTCAAAGCAGAAATTTGAATACTCAGTGTAAAAAAAATATACTGAGATGAAGAAAAAGAACTTTGGACCAAATTGCACAGAAGACATTTGAATCTGTAGTGCATTATAGGGCAAATCAATTAAATTAGGAGCCTTTAGAACAGATTTGTGCAGCCAATAATTTAGCCAGTAATGTCCATTCTCATGTTTGGTCACTTCATTTTTTTTTTTATTAAAAACAAATATATAACTTTTTTTCCCCCCTGCCTCTCAGTTTTCAAATATTGTCTAACACATGTATAATTTGGATAGGTAAATATTTTAAAAAATCAGAGCATAAAAATCTAAAAAAAAAAAAAATCTTTATCATACTGAACCGTGTTCTGTGGTCACCACTGATTGAAGCACGTCCAGCAATAATGTTGCTTATAAAACTTAAAAATAGCGAACACTTGTTCTAGTGTAAATCTTTGAATAGTGAAAAAAAATACTATTAGCAATAAGCCAAAAAAATTATCATTTATAATAAAAACTAAATATATACTGATTGATGCTCAATCTGGGTGGCATTTGCTAGCTTGATGAGCAGTCAGTCGACGTTCATTCAACTGTGCAAACTTTAACTCAAACCAGGAAATACAGCAAGTAAACGGTAACGTTACAAAGATAATTCACTTTTGAAATTGTTTTTTGTGTGTGTGTGTGTGTTTATTTCACTCTTCAGTGTGCAGGTTTAACGTTTTAGCACAACCTTTAGCCGACACAACAGTACAGGGGACGCGATTATAGATAAAGTGATGATAACAGGGATACTGTGCAAGAAGATAGGCGCCATGAAACAGCAATGGTACGGCATCGAATCTAGATAACGGACAAGAGGCCAGCGTGGTCGTTACACGCTTCTTGTTACCGTTGTTCTGCACGCATCTTGGATACCTAAACGCGACGGAACCGTATCAAAACCGACCAAAGGTTGAGTGAGTGGAAACGCGTCCAAACGACTGCAGTCAACAATGTGTAAATCACGTGATTTAAAGGGAGGGTTGAATTAAAAGTTACCTGTGTTTTTTTTTTTTTGTCCAACGATGTGTATAAGGGAACTTCTCCAAGCGCGGCCTCACTCCGTTAGCCTTCAAAAGATAGTGTCCGTCCCACTTTCAATCTCCAAAAAATCTCCTCTACAGTCAATACTGAAAATCTGGCAAGGCTCAAGGCAGACGTGTCCGTCATCCTCTAGACCCGCCTCTTACAATTAAAAAACAGGTTTTGCTGCCTTCTATTGGTTGACTTGGATTACTGTATTAGATAAAACGTTGTGATTGGTCGCCATTGCTGCCAGTTAACTCCGTGCAACCGAATTTCCCCGATGCAGCTTTGGTAAAGAGGGTGAGCAGCGTCCTCTAGAGGAAAAAAATCAAATATTGCAATACGTAGATGAAGGTAGTTTAAAATTTTCTTACTCTAAGCACAATAATTTTGGAATTGAATTATAAATTACACTTTAACTTGATATTGTTTCAGTTTTTTATTAAAATGTTTGCTAATTATTCCGGTTTTTATTTATATGATAATTAGCAGAAGTCAAGAAGTTACAGCTATTTTTACTCGGCAAGAATGTTTTGTCTTTAAAACCACTGATGCTTAGCAATTTAAATGTTTTTAGTTATCTGATTACAGCATATGTAGTCTAAACTAAACGCTACTCATAGATGTGATCATAGACAGATGATTGAATAGCATAACAAATGGCAACAAATGGTGCGCACACACACACACACACACACACAGAGTCAACATAGCCACGCTCAGATTAGAAAGGCTCAGGTAATTAGCTTTAAGAGTCAAGCAGCATGGAGATTTGACATTTAAAAACAAGAGCTGTAAATAACCACAGGAGATAAAACACTGCATGGCGGTGACTCGGGTGATACAACTGAAATGAGGAGCATTGCAACATCGTGATGGGGTCCCCAAATTCTGAATCTATTTTGGAATTTGAGTATATTTTTATGAACTCACCAAAGCAGCGTGTATCCGTCAGAGAAGCACAACCAGCCAGTGGAGCACGCACGCAAAAACATGGAGGAACAGAACATTAAACACTGCATATCAAACTTGCAGATTTATTTCACGAGGGGTCTTTATACTACAGGAGGAGATTCAGTTGAAAATCAAGGATGAGTAATGAGGAATTACACACAGGCTTTGGGCTTGACAGGATACACCCACACTGGAAACATCACGTCTGGATGCTGTTTCCACATAATAAAGACATGATTTAATTTAAGTCCGCTCCCGTTTTCCTGAACTCTTTGGTCCTTTAGATGAAATCAAATCATCACTTGATTGAAACCATCTGTAGCATTCAGAACAGCCCAAATCCAATTTAGAATGTTAAATATTTGTGGCTTTCACTTTCTTTTCACTTCACACAACTGTCAAAGCTTAATGTCACAGGATCAAAGATGTGAAGTGTTTCTATTCAACTAATGATGCTCGAGAAACCAAGAGAGATAATATACCTGACTGTTAAACAGACAGACGAGACAGTCATTGCTCAACCCTGAATCTTATCAGCCTGGCCATGATATAACCCAATCCACACACACACACACACACACATACATACACACACACACACACACCTCATTTTCTCTTCTGACGCAGCCGACCAGCCTCGCTCATAGACACATCTCCATATTAAATCATCCTGACCAGCCTTGGCAGAACCAGTTGTCTTCCATTCAGGCAACTGCAGTTGGTTTTCCCATGCAGATCAAGCGAGAGCAGATTTCTCTGCAGGATTAACTTGCATGCTTTCTGAGGGGAATTACCTTGACCATGGCCATCTGGGCTGAGCAGACGCTGCAGACTAGTCCAGGCAGCTCTCGACCCTGACGTCCCCCGTCCTCTGTGACTCCCGAAAGGTCACCCTGCTGACACAGCAAGCTGATCTTAGAATGCACCACTGTCCATTTAGGTGGAACGACTTGGAGAATGAATGGTTTATCTGATTCAGTTCATGTAATGAGTCTTCTTAATGTTGTTTCAGTTTGCATTTAATGCAGACACAAAGAAATAAAATCAGAAACGAATAAAATCAGTATTTTTTAAGCGGTTCTGATGCAATATTTCCTCCTGCATTGCCTCTCTCTCTATGATGACTCTTATCAAATAGGTACAACCTTTGAACAAATAATTCACATTTGTTTGTTCTTGATAGTGTCAGCCAGCTCCTGTTTTACCTTCTATCTTACACGTCCTTGTGTGTGCAAACTCCAGGGTTGGGTGTCAGCTCAGTGAGAGGTAAACCAAAGAGATGATAAGGAAGCAACGTCATCGTCACGTCTCTGTTCAGGTGTGATGTACAATACTGCCACAAGAGGGCAGCAGCTATTTGTGAGTGTCCAGACAGACAGACAGACAGACAGACAGACAGACAGACAGACAGACATAGATAGAGGCATTTGTCTGAAAACAGAGGTACACATTCAGAAGGAAGTAGTTAGAGAGGTGATGTCACTTTACTATTTCAGTTATATTAATTAAAAATTACAGGACAATGTTAAGAAATTAAATACATTTCATTAAAAAAGCTGAGAAAAAACATCTAACCACTACTATAATGATCATAAAATGGTCTAGAAATGCAACATTCTTTCTGAACTCTTTCGTCAGCCCTGATTGTCTCTGAAATGAGAGGAGAGCTCCAGATTTCCCAGCAAACACCTGCAGTCCAGACACACATATTTCAGAAAAAACACTCAATATGTTTTCTGCTTCAAGGGGAAAGAATGTCATACAACCCTGAATCCAATTAAAAGCTGATCCACAACCAGGATTCACATCTTGATTCTTGGGTTTATAATCAACTGTTGCCGTGTGATTTCAATGTCACGTGTCATCAAACTCTGTCAACATGTGACCTTGACGGCTTTCAGATTCACCATCTCAGCTCGAGGGGAAAGAGTTTCAAAGGACATTTAGCTTTTCACCTTTTAAATAAGAGGCCATTTCTTATTTTTAAATGTTTTCAATTGCAACACATACATGGTTATGTTGCACCTTCATGATCCATTTTTCATTTATTCAATTATTAATAAAAGTGCTCCATATTATAATCATTATTAAAGTATTCTTCAGAAGTTCCTCGAGACACAGACATCCACACCAGTAGCAAATATCCCTCCACCCCTCATAAAGTCAGAATGGAGAAGGCAGTTTCCTCAAGACACTCCTCTAAAGCCATCTAATAATGTTGTAGGGACACACTTGAGACCAAAATCCCATAACGTGGCCTTGGATCTCTATCAGTGCCGCAAACCTTGAATCAACAGATTGTTGCGAATGCAAAATTGGAAACTGAGTTTTCATGCACAGGAGGTTGATCTTCCTGTGTAACACTAGAGAAATGAAAACTACCCAGCTACGTTGTTGTGTGCAGTATTATTTTAGTGTTATTGTTTGTTGGCAGTGGGCAGGGAGAGAAACCTACGTGTCAACACTGAAGTTTCCACGCAGGTCAAACAGAGGTGTGTTGCACGTGTGTCCTGCAGTGCAACAAGGACAACTCATCAATTTAACTTGGGATTGCCTGCTGCCAATATGGCTTAATAAAAGTCTACATGCTGAGTTAGCCCATACCTAACTGCTGCAGCTGTCCCCACACTGACATGAAATGTAGTGAGAATTTGGTGGCCACAGTTCACATGTGCCACGATCATCAGTGATGATTTTCTTCTTCATATTCCCACAGATGTGCTAAGTCATTTAGTGTGTTTTTATTCATGTTCATGCACTTTTATCAAATATGATACTTTCACAAACCTTTCAGTCTCTACATTTTGTGTCATCACAATTAAAGTATTTGCTTTGCAAATTGATTAACTTTTAATTTACAGCATGTACGATAATTCACAAAGCCTGTATTTACAAAGTGATAAGTTAAAAGACAATGCCGTGGGCCTATGTACAATATTTACAGAGGACTCAGCAGCACACAGCGTTCTTAAAGAATTTATAGCGCCTGAGGCTTGTATTCATGTTTTACACATAGTGAAGCCAACCATCTGCTAGCCTATCAACATACATTTGAATCCACCCATTGAAAACAATAATTCACTTCAGTCGTCCATCATATTATGTACAATTTATTACTTACTATATTTTTACAGTCTTTTTCAGCATCAATTTCATGTTGTTTTATTATTATCATTATTATTATTATTTTTAATTGAATGACGTATGACATGTATTAAATGTATCTGAGAGGCTGCTGCTCAAACCCTAACCCCGAGATCACTTGTGTGGCTGTTTCACTGCCATAGAGACGGACGATAACCTGCAGCTTCCTCCAGCTTGAGAAATACAGAAGCGAGGAAAACTCAAACTACAGAGGAGTTTTGCTGAAAAATGTTCGTGCTCCCCCGCCAAATTATGCCAACTTTAAGGAAAAACCGAGAGAAATGTGAATAACTCGTTTGAGTATTTGAGTAAAATCTTTCATGTGTCTGAATCTTAATACGTAACGTATTGGACGTGAAAGGTGTATGAAAACAGAATAAAGAGTAGAAATACTTCAAAAATAATTTATTACTGAAAAAAGTTGTCTTAGTGATTTAAAACGTACATTTACTCATCCTGTAGTGTAGAAAAATGTTTAAAGATACGTATATTTAGACGAGACGGAGAGAGAGACAGAGAGACAGAGAGAGTATGTGTGCGTGTGTGTGTGTGTGTGCGTGCGCGGGCGCGCGCACCGTCGCTTCCGGCTTCTAACGCCGAGGCGAACAGCGCTTTACTACAAGCAGCAGAGGAGCGGAGCTGCAGCACGAATGACAACAGAAACCTCCCCAGAAACTCATTCTGTCGGGCCGTGAGAGGACTACGCCGCTGCCCGCCGCTAGCCTTCCCTCCCTGGACTCATTCGGGACTCTGCCTGGGAGGCAAAAGCCTCCCCGTGGAGGAGGAGGATCTCTTTTGGGGGGATAGAGGAGAAGAAACAAGAAGCCCGGCGGCAGTGTCGAACAAGTTCGCGGAGGAAACCTAGAAAAAGGCAAAAAAGAGGAGAGGAGCTGCTCTGGCAGCACCAGGTCCCGCATTTTCGCTGTAGAACTGACGACACCGACCATCCCCGCTGGATAAGAGCGGGGATCCGGCTGGAGGTCGGAGCTGGAAAGTAGTCCCAGAGAGGAGGCAGGACCGGTCGGGGCAGAGGTAAGACAACCCGGCCTTGTTGCATGTCAGAGCAAGAATTTGGCTTTTCAGGCTTAATTACACTGTCATAACTCCACTGTCACCGCTTCAACATCCATCCTGTGAGAGCCAGAGCAGCCCTGTGGACCACCACCACCACCACTGCCATCCTGGAGCTTCTCACCACTTTTATAAACATCCATTAGTTCCATTCGCACCCGTAATGTTTGTTTTCTGATTATAGATTCAGTAACCTCGCTGATAACAACACCTTTTCAGTGATATGACACTCAAAAACGATAATATTTTTAGATTTTATGCATAAATTCAGATTCTGCTTTGATTGTAACATCACAAATGCATGCAGGATGTTCTAGTTGTGACATTTGCATGCAGAAAAGAGATGCATGCAGGAGAGCTTAAAGTTAAATATTTGCAACTCACAAGTTCCTTCATTTGAATGCTGTATATTTTCCTAATAAAAAGAGCATTGGAGGCGATGAAGCATTTAAGGAGCTCATCAGATACCATTTGCTCCAGAGTTTATTAGTCTTATTTTCACATTTTTTCCGTAATTATTCAACCTTGACACTGTAAACCCTGAAGCTACCACATTTTGGGACAGGTTGCTTAGAAAATTCAATCAAACAACAATTAAACATGTTTTATAAGTTTTCAGGTGTGCTGATATATTTGGAATATTTTCAAATACTATATTAAGAAAAAATCATGCTTAATAATGTGCACAGGGGCCTGGAATATTTCAGTACACACATTTAAAGACATGGTGAACTTTGCCATCTTTCCATCAGCTGGGTTGCACTTTTTGGGCTTTTTGCCTTCTTGTGTAGGCGAGTGGACGGTTTTGGAGTGCTCCTGCTCTCCCACTCAAACTGCCCTGAACCGAGGCAAAACACGCGGAGGTCGTTTTACATTGCAATCAGCACCATCACCATCTTCGTTCCCTCCCTTTTTTGGCTTTCCCTCCACGACTGTTGCGACTAAAGGAGAAAAGAATGTTTTGTTTTGTTTTTTTATGAGACTTGAGCAGCTTGATCAGTTTGGAGAATTTAGTGTTAAACTTTTAAAGGAACTTGGAGGGGGAAAAATGTGTGACAGAAGTGCGAAAACGCTGGCTGCTACCCAGTCCTGCTTCATTACAGCGACTGGGCTCTTTGTCAGAAAGCAAATTTGCAGCTTCTGCATGAGAGCTTTGGAACAGGCCGGACCGAAATAGCCCGTAAACACCTCAGTTTCCTCCTGCGCTGTGTTTTTAACTGCTCCCCTGCCCTGTTTCCCTCCGCTTTTCACCCATGAGAGAAAGAAAAGCTGAAGTGGTGGCTGTGCTGCTCAAGACATTCAGTTTGCTTCCTGCCTGTCTCTAACTGCGTCACTTCCCAACAAGGAAATCCCGTGTTTACGCTGTCGTTCATGACCTGAAGTCTTAACTTATGTCCAATCAAAACACAACCTCGAGGCCGCAGCGCACAAGCCGGTGCACTTGAATGAGCACCAGAACTCGTCTGAAAAAGGGTTTAGTTTAGCTCAGTTCTGGTGTCGCTGGCAACCGGTGAAAGTCTCCCTGGCTGGTTCTCTGGTAGAAAACTTTAGCACCTGAAATGTCGTCGTTTAAATAACACAAAGATTTGGACGTGTGTTCAGACATGTTGCGCGCGGCTCCGTGCAGATCGCCGGGGGATTTGTTTTTTATGGGCTTGGAAAGAATTTTATGAGAAAAACGCATCCCAACGTATCCACAGAAATCTAAGAAATGCATTCAGTCAAACAGCTACTTAAGCTGAGTTTGGAGGGCGTCCTTGTGGACTTTTGACTTTAAAAGCCTGAAATTGCCTTTAAATACAACTTTTGTCCCCCGCCACCAGACGTACTAACGCTGCATCCACACAAGCTAACGTCGGTTCTGAGTGAGGAGCATGAGGCGCTCTTTCAGTAACTCGCGCCGTCTGTAAACATCTTCATCTGCGTCACTTTAGATTGAAGAGATTCCAGAAGTGAACTGTCACCTTACCTCTTGCATTTCCTCTCCTGTCTAGGCCGCTGTCTGCGGCCACGTTTTTTCACCCCCCCCCGTCACCTCCTGCCCAGTCCATACGTCTCCGCTGGTCTTCCTTCATGGCTGCAGGCTCAACTTGTGCTGCTGTTTGGCTGCGGCTTATCTCTGGCTTTGTCTAACAGATCCTGCCTGCAGTTTGACGCTGCTGCTGCTGCTGCTGACTGGATGCAGTGGAAGCCCTGAAAAGCTGTTTCCTCAGGCCTTCCTGCAGCTTCAGGGGACATTGTTCAATGTGTGCTCGGCACTCAGAGCCCTTGGCCTGGCCGCGGGGATGGCAGCCTCTGCCCTGAACGTGAACGGCCTCGGAATCATGAACAAGTAAGCCTCTGCTTCTTTTGCTGCGATCCTCTCTGTTCACGTTTTCATCGACTTCCTGGACAAGTTTTAACATTTTACACTGACTCCTGTAGCCTTTCATGCCCTGTAAGCGTCTCTTGTCTTTCCTGCAGCAGTAATCAGTTTCACACCAAGCCTGGACCCTCCAGCACTACCTCTGCATCTAGAACCGGCCCAGTTGGTCGGCCGGTGCTTCCAGTTCCGGATCGGAGCACCTACTGTCAGTTACTGGGTGGAGGTCTCTATTCTCCGACCAGTCCGAAGGTAACTCAGCTAAACATCATAAATCATTTTTCCATCAACGCTGATCCCACCTTGTGCCTCTTTCCAGACAAGCCCTCGTACCCTAGGTCAGTCTTTCGTCTTCCCACCCTCTTCATCCTCGCTCTCTCCCAGCCCCTCCCCTCGTGCTCGTTCCCCCTCCCCGCGGAGCCCCGAGCTCTTAGGAGTCAATGTGAGCCAGCGGGTGCGACGACTGAGCGCAGCTGGCGGCGAGGAGAGACGCGACGGAGACGGGCCGCAGGAGAGAGGAGAGTGGGCAGGAGAAGAGAAGCGAGAGGAGAGGCGACGTCAGGCCCAGCTACTGCAGATACACAGAGAGCTCCAGAACGTCGAGGTGCTTCTTTGGGCTTTTTCTTGTGTTTTCTTTGCCAGCTCTTGGGTTTTGTGCATCTGCTGCATTTATTTTATCCGTGTCTGTCAGGTCAGAGGAAAAGTTGGCATTTTTGAGGCCCACATTTCTGGAATTCGTGCCCAGGCGCTGAACACTGAGCTCCAGCGCAGCCCTCGTTCTCCGCGGCGCTCGCCTGTTCAAACACCATCTAATCCCGGTCAGGGAGGCACAGGCCCAGAAAGCTCAATGACCCATCCACAGGAGCATAGAGTTCCTCCTGCTGTGCAGAATGGGAGAGAAGTGGAGGAAGAACCAGCGGAAGAAGGAGCGAACAAAGAAAAGGACAAAACAGACACTGAGAATCAGACACTGTTGGGTCAAAATGGATGCCATTTGGAAAAGCCAGTGCAAGCTCCCAGTTTAGACGGACCGTTTGTTGTACAGAATTCCCATAAACTATTAAATCCAGTTGCAGTGACTGACAAAGAGAAAGCAGAGGCAGGGAAAGACAGAAGGGAGCAGAAAGATGAAACAGAGGGAGTGCCCAGAGGTCAGAGGGAAGTTCAGTCCCTCCTGACAGAGGCAAACCCAGGAACCTCCAACCACCCTCATTCCATCACCCAATCCATTCCCTCCATCCCTGCTGTCATAATAACTGACCTTGGCCCAGAAAGCCAGCCAGCGTCTGAAGAGCCCAGCTCAGACCAGGGCCTGTCCTCCACCCCCAGCCTCAGTTCCAGCCCCAACTCCTCCAGCCGCTCCCTCAGGAAGCTGTCGTCCTCCTCTGCCTCCTCGGCCGGTTTCTCCTCGTCCTGGGAGGAGTCAGAAGAAGATGTCTCCAGCGATACAGAGAAAGGAGAACAGCTCCTCAACCCTGCAGTTCTCACTTCCAAACAGAAAGCGGTAAGCAGAAACATGCTGCCACAATAGACATTCTGGTGTGGAAAATCAGCTAAAACTGGTTAACATTTAAGGTTTAAAGACGTTTAAAGATGCCTTTTTGTCAATCACTCACATTGTCCATACATGTGGATGCTGCTGAAAGAGGCGGCAGAGGCCGCTGTGTGTGTGTGTTTGTGTGTGTGTGTGTGTGTGTGTGTGTGTGTAGGTGGAGAAGTGTGTGGGTGTGTGTTTTATTTGTAGCCAGCAGAAGCTTGGAAGGTCATCTTACTTCTGAAACATTATTTAACACAAGGTTGTGCAACTTGATTTTATTCCATGTGATTCACATAAACAATATCCCAGAATGTCTGTTTTTAATGATCAGCAGGGTAACATTTTCAATTTGGCTCATGTTTGCGGCTGTGACTCGTCTGGCATGTGAATCAGCTGCGATGGGCACATTTCTATTCATTGAAACCCTCCGGTGTTTGCTTTGTTCTGATCGTATTTGTAGGGAAGAGTGAAATGCATGCAGCTTTCCTTCGTCTTATGGCTTTGATCGCACAGGGGATGTCCAAACCAACTCTCCAAACTATTTGTTTAAATGAATTTGGCTGATGGATTTGAATGGTGTTTGTGTCGCTCTTTGCATATTTCTGGTCAGTTTTTTTCCCCCCTAATTCTTTGTGACAAAAACCGAGCCCAAAACAGAGAAGATTGGCAGATTAAGCTCAAGGTGTGTGTGTGTGTGTGTGTGTGTGTGTGTGTGTGTGTGTGATTGTATGTATGTGTGTGTGCAAACATGCAGATACACATTAAGAATGCTTTTCTGAGTGGGAGGAATGTAGCAACAAAGGAAGAGAAGAAGAGGAGTTAAAGAGATAGAAAAGAGGCAGTAGAGACAAGATAGCAATAAACACAAAATAACTTTTTATAATGTAGCTTTTTATTATTTATTGAAAATTGGAATACATCAATTCAAGAGTGCGGTAATCTATTATCAACAACAAACGAAAAGGAAGAAAAATGCATAGAGCAGGTTAATAATTTGATAAAACATGAGGATGGTGGTAAACAGACATTTATGGGCAAAGAAAATGAGCCTAACCTGAGATTTCCCCACTGTTAAGTCAAATTAACTTCAGTTAGCGGAATTAGCAGTTGTGTTTAGCAGTGACAGTGAGAGCGCTGTGAGGAGAATTCTGGAAATAAAGAGCTCAGCAGCCTTGAGAAATTCACTTATCAGTGAGGCTAATTGAAAATAAAAGGCTTCGGTTTTCTGCAGAGCAGAAAGAATGGACTTTGGAGTCATGGAAAAAGATCATGTGGTCCCATTTAGCCAGTTCCAGATAGACGACAGCTTCAGGGTGAGGAAAGAGTCAGTTTGGAGAGATAAGCGCCATGATTGGTGGCTCCTGTGCAAACCTGTAGGGGGAAGGCCA
Source organism: Pao palembangensis (assembly GCA_015343265.1). Classification (NCBI taxonomy): domain Eukaryota; kingdom Metazoa; phylum Chordata; class Actinopteri; order Tetraodontiformes; family Tetraodontidae; genus Pao; species Pao palembangensis. The sequence continues at coordinate 6,542,498 of CM027097.1, read as the reverse complement.
TCATCCTTAAATCCTTCCCTTCTTTTCACCATTTTTAAGACCGTTAGACACACCTGGATTGCTTTGGGAAGTCATTCTCAGAACCCCGAGGCTGGTACAGGACACAGCCTTATAAAGGCATTTCTATTGGCCGATCATGTGACACTGTTTGGGCGGCTTGCCAAGGTCGGAGGTCATACGGATTTTCCTGATTCTCGCTAGTATGACAGCAAAAGGACACCTGTAATGAAATGGGTCAGTCACATTAGCGTTATAGCTACACAGATTAGTTCCGATGATCCTAAGCAGCTACAGTACTGTTGAACTGCTTTTTGCGGCGGTAAGAAAAGCAGAGAATTAAAGCAGCCGCGAATAATCGGCTAACCCTCCGGTTGTTGACGAAGTGATTGTGTCTCTACGTCCAAGGGTGAATCAGGAGTAGTCCCTGACAAAAAAGCGACTTTTGTGTTGTGAACAAAGTCATACACACTTCCAAGCTGTGTTAGCTGCAATGGAAAATCTTCACGACCACGGCCACCGGTTGCCTAGCAGCCATGTGACGTTAAACCGAGTTTCCCTCTCACAGCTGTGTGTGTGTGTGTGCGTGTGTGTGTGTGTGTCTCTGCATGTGTTTGCAGTTCTTGTTTGTCTGTTCATTGCACAGTACTCACCAGAGAGGGGAAACACCAATCAGCTTTGTATTTGCAGTTTCTGCGCGGGTTTTCTGGCATGTGTGCGTGCATGTGCATGTCTGAGCCGGTCCCACCTCCTGGGCCGTGACAGAGCCGGGTCACATCACGGTTACCGAAGCTAAACTTGTCATAAGTTTAAGAGCTGCAGGAGACACGCTGGGAAAAAGCTGCTGGATGTGACTCGAGAATGGAAACGTTGCAGGAAAAGGACACACACAGTCTCAGAGACAGGCTGTTGGGGAGCGGGGAGACGGCTCACACCTGCAACAGTGGCTCACTTCGTTCAACATGAGTCTAAAAGTAAAGGCAGGTGTGGTCTTGCTCTACGATTTGGGCTTCTGTGTCAAACTGTACTAGTGCAGGGGTGAAAATATGAACAGCAATAAGAAATAAACACAAAATATATTGCTTTACCTTCCCAAAGGTGTTTATCCTGGCTTGTAAGGTGTATGGTGCAACCTCATAGCTTGTGCTACTTAGCCTGCAACACACTCAATACACTTGTGTGTGTGCGTGTGTGTGTGTGTGTGTGTGTGTGTGTGTGAAGAAAGTTGCTTGTCTCTGCAACGGGGACCTTGCGGTGAGCAATATCAGTCTTGTTTCCTCAGTGCTTCTCTAAACGAAAACATCAGCACTCATCAGTGTTTCCCCTGCCTTTTTTTCACATCACACACTTGTCAACCAGAGTCACCCTTTGCCCTGATGGATGTTTGTAATTATTCTCAGCACATTCTCCCTCCTGTAACTCCTCCCTGCAGCTATATTAGTGATATCAGAGTTGCTCTGTGCACCCAATTATCTTAAAATGGACTTTGCGAGGCAAATTTTTTTTATGAGGTTACCCCAGTGATTTCATGAAAACGTGCACAGAGCTGTGAAATGCATGCTGGACATTACTAGAAAACTGGGCCAAAGGGAAATCTTTGCCTCATCTTTCCCTTTTCCTTGCTATTTTTGTTATTTTCAGAGGGCAAGGCCTTTATTTCTGTCTTTCTTTTGTTTGTAGTCAGCGGCGGATGTGGAAAATACTGTCGCTGAGGCAAGCGGCAACCCCCCACTTCCTGTCTGTAAGAAGTTCCTTCTATTACACCCCCCCCCCACCCCCAACACACACACACACACACACACACACACACACACACTTTGAATGGAAACTTTAATGCTTTTCCTCCTGTCTCCTTGTCATCCAGCACTTCTGGGAATTGAGATAAGAGAACAATAATGAGGCAGAAAAAGTTGAAAGAGAAAGAGAGAACTTGGAAGGAAGTGATGGACTGAACGTATACTTTTGTCTCTTGAAATAAACAGGCAGTTTCACCATTTGCAGCTGGCTCTTGTCTGTGCCAGTGGGTTAACATGCATTTGTCATGTTTTGCTTTACAAAACTACATACCTGTTCACGTATGTAGAAAAAAAAAGATCTTAGTGTGGGACTAAAGTCTAACCTGTGTCCATTACAAAAGCATAGGTTCCAATAATGTGTGCATATTCATATTGATTTAATTAAAAACCAGTTCTGAACGTGCAGTTAAGGTGTTCATCCCCACGTTCCTTACACTCAGCTCTATCCGTGCATGTCCTGAGTAGACATTTGCATGCTCAGATCATGTTCCTCTGTTTTGCTAATCAAATGATCAACAATTGTTTGTGATTGCGCGCTCAGATACACGTGGGTAAATCTTTGTTGGGGCGCAGAGGGTAGAGGTACTCCTGGTGCCTTCTTTGTTTGTTTTTTGGTGTCTGGTTCGACAAAGTGTCTCGGTTCGTTGCCTCTGATTGGTCCCGATGTGCTCGGCACTGTGGAGCGTTGTCCTGTCAGTCGCGGTCATCTTCATCGTTACTCTAATCCACCTACGCACCAGCTGCCTTCAGGTAACTTATATGTCAGGCCCGCTGAAGGTTTTATGATCCTAAATTTAATCTTTGTTTAGTGATGTTTGACAGGGCCTGAAGTGTTATTGTAATTGTGACTTTACTGAGCAGAGTCAGTCTGGGTCCCGCCACCTCGGATTTCATCTCAGTGTCTTTACTTGATTTGTCTGACACTGAGATAGTCCAGGGTTCTAATTCTCTTCTTCTCTTCTGTTCTCTTCTCTCCTCTTCTTTACCCAACAAGTCTTTGTTGCAGGACATCCATTAGCCAACCACCTTGCACCCATGTGACCTGCACACGCGTGCTTATGTGTTTAACTTTCTGAAAGGGGCACAGTCCTCCCCCTCACTTCTTCTTCTTCTTCTTCTTCTTCTTCTTCATTAGTGCAGAGAAAAACCCATCATGTGATTCTTGCCAAGGGAGAAGCAAAGAAAGATGAGAAAACGTGCGTGCATGCGTGTGTCTAACCATAGATAGTCATGTTATCAGCTGATGAATTTTTATCAGGTCCAGATTGTGTGACATCGGGTATATTTCTCCTTCTATGGTCTCTTCTGGCTTATCTACCCCTTTCTTCTCTCATCTCTCTGTGTCTGCTTGTGACCTACCATAAATTCATTTTTTTAAAAACAGGAAATCTACATTTGTGTGAGACGCCACATTAACAAATATAAAATATACAAACATTGTCCTCTTATACAAGATGCAAAATGGGTGTCACGTCCCCTTGAGCCAGATGAATTGTTTCTAATCTGTTTAAAGTGGATATTCCTTGCAGCATTTTGCTTTTTTTTCTGTGCTGGATCCACTGGGATCTCAGCCACAGTGTTGCACAGCCAACCATTGTTCAAACCCACAGGCAGCTGGAATTTTTCCATCTGATGTAATTGTGCAGGAATAACAATATAAACATGCTTTTACAATTGGAATATATTATTCCTCAAGAGTGGGATGTCAGTATATTGTTCCATTTAATTAGGTTTTAGTTATAGTGTTTTGAATAAAGGAAGATGAGGAAACTGTTTTGTTTTTTTTAAATCATCATATTTATTTTAAGATTAGCATTTTTCAGCTTTCAATATTTACTTTTTACTTGTTGTGCATGGATCTCCTGAACATTGGCCTGCGGTGGTTAACCAGAGTTTAACCTGTTTTTTTGCAAACTCCTAGAATCTGTTGCTACGGCATCAATTTCGATATCATCGTTGTTTGAGTGTGTCTTGAAAATGTTATGGTCAATAAAAAGTTCTGGGATGTTTTGGATGTAGCATTTCAGCAGCTTTTACTGGAACACTGCTGGATGTGTTGACAGTAAATCAAGTGATTAATCAGGATTGCAGGCTGACCAGTTTAACCGCAGAGACATGGTGTCACCATGCTATGCAGTATGTGTGGCCAGAAAAACCCTTCACATTCGTCTTCTTGAACTTATGTTCCTCCAAAATCTGATTGTGTCCCTCATGGATGTGACCGTCAGGATTTTATCAAAAATAATTTGATATTTTGAAGAATAAAGAAAAGCATGAAAGATGGTAGGAGATCCTGGTTGATAAACACAGGCTCTGTCTTTCTCACATTGCGTCACCTGGAAATACTTGAAGTACTGGTTTTCCAGTTTCCAGGCAGATTCCTGAAGTCGGGTGATCATCATTTATTAGATTCATTATGATCACAAGAAGGAATTGTTATACTCTAAGCCAACCAGATCTGCAGTTCTCCTCATTATGGATGAGGTCCATGGATGGTGGATGGATGGATGACCACATGTTTGTTTTTGCAGCACAAGTCTTGGAAGAAGATTAAGAACATGGTCCACTGGTCGCCATTTGTAATGTCCTTCAAGAAGAAGTATCCCTGGATCCAACTGGCTGGACATGCAGGTATGAGACTGAATGAGTTGCATGTGTTTTTTTCTTTTTTTGTTTTCAAAAGAAAGACGTCAAAAATATTAGTTTGCTTCCTGGAAGTGCTTTAAATGTGTGTCTCTTAACAGGGAGTTTCAAGGCCGGCGCCAACGGACGGATACTAAAAGTAAGTATCGCTTTCATGTAGATCACCTGACGCATGCGCTGCTTCTGATTGGCTGTTTTGATGAGGATGTTTTTGCTTTTTTCCCCACTCAGAAACACTGTGAATGTGAGCAGCGCTGTTTGTCCCTCCTGATGAGGGATGTCTTGCGCCCATATGTCCCCGGTTACCATGGCGACGTAGAGAAGGACGGTCAGAAATACAACCAGATGGAGGATTTGCTGGCAGAGTTTGATTTCCCGTGTGTGATGGACTGCAAGATGGGAGTGAGGTGAGGACAAAAAACAGTGGTGTGTGAACCTCACCCACAAATGTTTTCACAATTATACAATATAATATTACAATTATAACTGTGTAATATATGTTTTTACAGACTCTTATTATTTTAAAGCTTTATAAATAAGCAGTTTTAACATGAAGGGAAAATAAATTAACATTATAATGCTTTATGAGTACAAAAACATTAAACAAACCTGTATTGTCTCATGATAAATGTGATTTTGTTACATTTTTTGTTTTTTGTTTTATTTTAAATAAAATGAATGCAAAATGAGGGCCTAAGCTGCAGTGAATAAGAGTCATGCTGTCCTGAAAACAAAACATCCTCTTCACACCTTCTTGTCTTTCACTTTTTGGCTCTCTCGTGGTGACAGCCGCACCAAATGTAACATGCTTTAACTTCCTCCAGGACCTACCTGGAGGAGGAGCTGACCAAGGCTCGGAAGAAGCCCTCTCCGAGGCCCGACATGTACCAGAAAATGATCGAGGTGGATCCCAGCGCGCCCACGCCGGAGGAAAACCTGCAGAAAGTCGTGACGAAACCGAGATACATGCAGTGGAGGGAGACCATCAGCTCCACGGCCACCCTGGGATTCAGGATAGAAGGAGTCAAAGTAAGGCCTGTGAAGGGAAATTATGTGATTGTGTGTTGCTTTCCTTTACCAGCATTTGGTGTGTGTGAGTTGGACTGGGCCATGATTGTACTTCCTGTTTTGAACAGAAACTTCCTCTGAAGTATTTGTGTGTGCACAAGTTTCTTTGTTACATAGGAGGCCTGCCCATGGCAGCTCTGTATGTCTCAGCATCTGGTTCTGACACCGCGCACGCACACGCACGCACACACACACACACACACACACACACACACACACACATACACACACGCACACACACACACATACACACACACACACACGCACACACACACACATCGCTGTCTCTGCTGACTTTGTTTGACGGTTGTGTCTATATAAGGACATTCCCGGCCTCCTGGTGGTCTGTTGCCATGACACTGAGGGTTATCCCCAGAAACAAAGATGTGTGTGTGTGTGTGCCTGTGTGTGAGTGTGTGTCTTACAAATTATTTAAGCTGTACCATTTGTGAAACAGGCGCAGCGATCAGATATGGTGTGTGGATGGATGTATGTGTGTGCAAGTTAGCCCATCTGCACTCATACCTGAACCATAAAGGGAAAAATATTTTTGTCTCCAAACAGCACCTTGTTGCCTGGCAGCCGGAAGGAAAAGCTCCTTTTCATCCACTCTGAAACCAACTGGGGTGTGCTGTAAAGGCTCTGGGTGCTCCTGTTCTGGCATATTTACTCATTATTCAATAGTGCTTCTGTGTTTACTGTAAACGATACATTTTCTGTATAGTTTTGATACCACACAGATGAGATTAATCTGCACCCTAAATTTCAGTGGAATCGAGGCTAAATTTTGAGAAAACCAATCGTCTGCTCGCAGATTTGGAGAAATGGAGCATCTTTTCTGTCCAGATTTTGAATAATGTCTATATTTTGAGGGCTGTCTTGTCAAATGATTACAGAAATGAAGCTTCTCTTCCCAGTTTTTTTCTGCTTAGACCTGAGATGGGGCTATATAAATAAAACTGAACTGAATTGAATTGAATTTAATTGAGATAAAGACCTTCGCTTCTCCAAGGACAAGGTGTCTAAGAATATCTGCTTCTTTCCCTCCTTCAGCGTTTTTTCTGAATTTGTTATCCATCCTTTCTCCCTTCTCATCATCCACCTTTACGAAGACGTGGCGCTGGCGTTTTCTCTAACGTTCATGGTCTTTTCCTCTTTAGATGGAGGACGGGACGGTCAACAGGGATTTCAAGAAAACAAAGACGAGGGAGCAAGTCACCGCCGCTTTCCAGGACTTTGTCAAAGGAAACAAGGATGTACTGGTGAGGGTGTCACTGCATGTCAGCATGCACACACACACACACACACACACACACACACACACTGCAACCTCATGCTTTTCATGGCTCAACTAAAGGGCAATCCTTGGGAACTCCAGCAGCCTCTTTTATTTGCAGATCATTTTGTGCACTAATACTATTTATCTGTCAGGTTTGTGCTAATATTGTTGTGGGATTTATCCATCGGTTTATTTTTAGAATTGGAGGTTCATCTTTTGTTCATTATGTTAATTATTCAAAATGTGACGATAAATATATAATAATGGTGATTGATATGGTATCAAAAGTGATATGGCACAAACCGGTGGAAACGTAGCTAAAAGCTTGTTTAGTTTCTTCAATTTTTACTTTTTGCCCTTCAGAAATGTTACTTGAGCAGATTGGAGGAAATCAGAGACACTTTGGAGACCTCGCCATTCTTTAAAGCCCACGAGGTAAAGACACACTCATGCAGGACAAACCCAACACAATAAACTTAAAGGTATCATCTGTTAATTAGGTGCATATAAACGAAGAATTGTACATTTAAAATACCTGGTTACGTCTAAATAACAGGAGGTTGTGACAGAACAGGATGTGAGCTCATGGGTATAAAAGAAGGAAAAGCAAACACGTAATGTTTAATTATTTCTCATTCTTTCCTGTTTTTCTCTTCATGATTGTCTGCTCAGGTGATCGGCAGCTCCTTGTTGTTTGTCCACGACAGCACGGGACGGGCCAAAGTCTGGATGATCGATTTTGGTAAAACGACTCCTCTCCCCGACGGAGAAGAGCTGACACACCGGGCGGTGTGGGTGGAGGGCAACCGCGAGGACGGTTACCTCTTTGGACTGGATAGTTTAGTGGACATCATTTCATCCATGGTGAGCTGTGAGTCTTGAGGGTTCAGAACCTTCTGCAGAAATTACTCTTTTTTTGGAAAGGAACAGCATTATCTCCTGAGAGTGTGTGGTGAAATCTGTCAAGGACACAGTGTTTGTGTCCAGAGGACTTCAGAGTTGCTTCCCCCCCCACGTACCTTTAAAATCAGTCAGAGAAACAATGAGATGAGAGTTAGGACCAGTGAAAGGTTTATTTTTCCACAGCATCTAAAACTTAATTCTCATGAAAGATATATTAAGATAAATATATATTTTTATTAAGAAAACTTCCAAATCCAAAGATAAAACTTTTATACATTTTTTTTGACAAAGTTGGGTTTAAAACTTGGTCATTTGTCAGGCTTGAGCATCAGATTTGTTGGTATTATTAAAACAATTTATACTACATTTTATTGTGGGAGAAACTGTTTCCATGATAATATATGCAAAAAAATAAAAATTAAATGTTCTTAAGATATCAACTGTGTAACAGTAACAATTGTCTTTGCACGAACACAAAGAATATTGACTAAAATAAATTTGACAAACATTAATAGAACACTCCAGAAAGGACCTAAATAAATATAAAAATATACATTTTATTGTAAAAGGCGCTACATAAATAAAACTGAATTGAATAAAGTTTAAAATCTTCATTTTGTATATTCTATTTGCACCGGAATTATCTTCGAAAGATGGTGCTGATAAACCAATTAATTATGTCATTATGGAGACCGCAGCAGATTTATTAATAAAGGTAATATATTTTTTTCTAATATAATATTAATTTATAGCCACGGTGTGGGGACAACAAGCAGACACTGTCAAAAAATTGATTTTTTTGTGAAACTAGATTACACATCACAGTAGTTTCATTGTTATGGAGGGAATTCTTTCATTTTGTAACACTTTTGCCACCAAAAATCACCACGTTTGATGCTGTTTATGTCATGTTGTTTTTCCCATGGAACACCTAACAGCCATGAGCAACCGTATGTAAGCTATACAGTGCCTTTTTGTTTGAAAGCCAAGTCAGAAAACTGAAAATATGTTTGTCAAATATTACCTTCTAGTCATTTTCTCTGCTTAGTCTCAGTAGGCGTGCATGGTTCATGCGCTCTAAAATTTGGGCTTTTCGTGCTGTTCTTATTTATATTGTTTTATGTTAAATTTCAGTTGCTGTAATTAGATACTGTGATATTATAAACTTTGGATTGTTTGGATTTGTGACATATGATATTCAGATAACCTCTTTTGTTTTAATAAAAATATTAAAAAAAAAAAAAAAAACTGGTAAAAGAATAAATAAAAACTGGTTTGGGTGAAAAAATGAAACCGTGTAGGAATATTTCTGCCATATAATTCAGAAGGTTTTTGGTTAAAGTTTGCTGTGACACTGAGTATAATTCCACATGGTGCCTTTTGTAAATACTTAGTTTGACATTGTGGAACATTAAATGGAGTAGATATTAATGGTTTCAGGCTGCTATTGCTGGTGATAATAGCATGGAATGAAGAGTTAGCTTCAGTATAGCTCTTTCCATCGGGTTCATGGTGAGCTACGCTAACTAGCTGTACTTTGTTTTAATTACAACTCTAGAAAAGAAGCATAATGCTTTCCAAAATGTTATACTTATCCTGTTGCTTTTGCTCCTCAAACTGCACTTAATGTTGTTTGTTATCGGCATTTTCCTGTTTTCTTGTATATTTATTTAGACTGTTTATTTTAAAAGAAGTGTGTATTTGGTGAAAAGAAAACTGAAAACTTTGCATCGGTGTGTAAAATCTGTGCATTTCTTTCTTATTTTCAACAACTGAGAACTCCCACACTGATGCTACAACTGTTTGGCTTATTGTTTGCATGTGGTCATTTGAAATTCAAATTGCCGCTGATCACAACAACAGCAGCATCCTGGACAGGTGAAAAGAGAAGGTTGGAAAGGGCACTGAAGCAAATACGTAATATTTTTAAAGTCCTTGTAGCTGTACCTTGATTAACTAGTATGCAGGGGTGTCACAGGGTTTCTGAAATGAGTTTTTCTTCTTCCTCAAAAACACGTTTTGCTAATTTCACAACCAGATACTGAGTACATTGCATGACTTATGCACAACAACGCACTACTGAAGTAATAGAGTAGAAATGCACAACAATCCTCTTTTTGTTTAATACTTGTCTTAAAGTGCCCTGTAATACTGAATTTGGCACATAATAAACGGTGCAAAAACAGTACAAAATTGTCCTTGACAATTACATTAGAAAATGGGGAATGTCAAATTTTGCCCCCTATAAACTGTAACACCTGTGCTGTTGCTTATTTTTGCAAATAAATCTAATCCATGAGCCATCCTGACTAATGGCTATGAATACAAAGTGAGATGTACAAAGGTCCACCGGGAGAGCTCCAGCATTTTGGTGACACTTGTTGGGCATGTGGACATATAGCATCACGACTGCCTAGCCCAGGATCATGAAGGTGAAAGATCTGTTGGGGCTTGTGGTCAGCTGGCGCAGATTGATGCACATCTTGTTACACTTCATAAGGTGTTTGGAGAGACCATGGTACAGTCTTCATCACTTAGTTGATGCTTTAGTTCAGACCCTGAATGACTTCAGGCAGGAGTCATTTGTGATGATGCGGATGAGGTGTTGAACATTTTTGAACAATGTGATGCAACACTGCCAGCAGCAAAAAGACGAAAACACTCAGCTCTAAACTTACATTAGTGGACATTGTGTACTGACTACTGTTGGTCAGAAAGAGTCTGATCGAGATAAAAACGTCTTTCTTACAACCCTTTTCTACCCTATAACTGATCTATCGCTCGGTGAGATTAACAGAACAGAATTTAGAAGACAAATTGTGACACAATGAACAGCATCCAGGCTCTCAACCCCCAAAAAGATGCATTCCACAAAGAGACAGCACTTTTTTCATTTGCTCGATTTTCTGATTCAACTATTGAAGATTTGGGGCATAAACTGCATCAGCTCAGCAGGATCTTAGACAGAAAAACAGATACTGGGATGCAAATAGATACGGCTTTTTTGAGCTTTCCCAGTGAGTACTGCCTCTTGTGAGAGGAGTTTTGCTATGTTAAAGCTGGTGAAAATGTAACCCTACTCTATGAATTTGTGTTATAAAATTGTGTTGTCACACTTGGCTTGAATAGTGCTTTGTTGGGGAAGTTTGTTTTTTAGATATTCTTTTGCGTCACAGGCCATCATCACTCCCTGGGGCAGATCACCTGTTCCAGGTGGATCTGCTCCGCTCCTCCTCCTCGTCTCAGCGCTGAAGATGGTTAAAAACCGCGGCTCCCAGTGTGGAGACGCGGGTTCAGATCTCAGCTCGGACGGGGCTGCAGGTATGTGTCACTCAGCCGGTTTCTGTGTGTGTCTATCCAACACAACAAAAACCAAACCAATACTCGCGTTGCGTTCCGTGGTTCGTTGCGCTTGCGGAGTTTGCCGTCAATTTCAGAAGAGGACCTCATTTATTTTTTAACACAATTCGCGGAATATATTTTGATGAAAAAAAAGATTCATATGTTTTTACTGCTGTGTTTCAGGTGTACGTTCATTTAAAATTTGGAAATGTCAAAATGTTTCGCCCCTTTTAACACCTGTGCTGTTGCTTATTTTTTGCAAAATAAATTTAATCTGCGAGCCGCACACACTATAATTACGCCGCAGCGGACGGCGTAATTATTTACACGCATAGACGAAACACCGGTAACTTCCGGGTCTGTCACGGCGTAGGCCAATGGTTTGGACCGGTGAATTGACCAAATATCTGTGATTGGCTGAATGGCCATTCAATCAATCTAAATGGACCAATAGGCTTTCAAATAGGGAGAATCGGAGTTGGTAATCTTTGAAGTGAGAAAAAAAAAACAAAAGGCAAAATTGAGGGGTATGAAATCACTAATGTGTGAAAGTGGGAGGCATAAGACGAACGGACAATGAATGAGTGTGATGCCCCTGCTAGTATGAAACCCATTACCACTTTGGAGCCCGTTAAGCAACCTTTTAAGACTCCGATTTTAAACGCACGCATATGTTGCCATTTAATTCTCCTTAAAAACGTGAGTAACATTTATGTACAAAAAATATCTGTAGATTACATTGTTTGTAAGTCTCATTGTTTAAAGTCTGGCTTATTAATCATGTGGAATAACGTCACATACTTTGTGGTTCAATGGTGCACTCTGGTGTCCGTTTGATGACACTACATTGGTGGTAAACAGAAAGATGCCGGCCAGGCTCCCCACAGCCATCAGACTGTTTAAAGTCTACCTCAAGTGCAATATCTGCCTATGTGCAATATGTATAATATGGTCATAATTCATGCACAGCACGGAAATTGTATGTGTGCATATATATATATATATATATATATATATATATATATATACATACACTGTATATAGGGTTTGGCTTTTTTTTTCTTCTTCTTTCTTCTTGTTTGTTTCATTCTTTTTCTATTTTTATTTTCTAAAGTCTTTTTATAGTATTTATTTCTTGATTTATACTGCTGGAACACGGCAATTTGCCCCATTGTGGGGCAATAAAAACATATTCTATTCTATTCTATTCTATTCTATTCTGACTTTCCCAATTTCCGGTTTCTCAGTCATACAAAATCTACAAGCAGGTTCGTCACATCTTTACAAAAAAAAAAAACAGTGCCTGTTCTCACATCCTCCAAGGGCATGAAGCATGGGGCCCCCACATAACGTATGATTCTCGAAGGTTCTGCTGACCTGTTAGGAAACCGGAGACAGAACAGAATGGACCAGACCCATTGCCTATCTGTACACAGTGCACACAGTATGAGCTGTCGGCTGCATTACACACACATTATTCTTCAAAGCTTAGCAGGAGTTGTCACCTGTTTATAATGATTCAGCAAGTTGTCAGATGTTTTGACAATAACTTAATGAGAAGGTTATCTTTAAGCAAAGCACACATGCTTATGCAGTTATGATGAATACAGTAGATATACGATAAGTACATGGGGAGTCATAAGCTAGAATGTTATCATTAAACACACACAAGACCTAAATTATTATCTGATTAAGGCTGAAGCTTTGACAACTCAGGGTTTTAACTGTAACATTAAATTTTTCCTCTTCAAAAGGAATCGAACCAAACTTTAAGTCGTGTCACGTATTTTAAGATACGTGTTGTTTTTGTCTTGTCACGTACGACACGAAAAGCTCATCTTTTCCCGTCAGTACAAACTCAAGACTTTCGGGTTATTGAAGAAATAAGATTTTGTTTTTTTTAAGTGATTGACCAACCAGAAGCCTCTTTATAGTTCCAACCTCCTGTCAATAAAACAGTAAGGACCAATAGGAACAGAGTATTAATGGGAGGGCGGGGAAAATTCAGAGCGACGGTCGAAATAAAAGTTTAGCAGGCAATTTAAGAGATTTCTGACAATTAATTACTGTTTTACATGGTAAAATGGAAAAAAACGGGGAAGTAAAAATATATTCATTTTACAAAAATTGTTATAAATAAGTTTTTCTTCGTCTGAAACGTGCCCGCATGTCACTCGCAGGACATGACGCACGCTACTAATATTGGGTAGGTTGCGTTCACACACGTTTCTGGCTGTTCGCTGCAAGTTGATAAATAAGGTTGACCCCGTGGTGGAGAGAGAGAGAGAGAGAGAACGGCAGCAGCTGCGGGGGAAGGAGGACCAAAACAAGCTGCGCTCCCTTCTCTGAGCTAACGTCACACCGTGATATACCCTATACCCTAATATACCTCCACGTTGCAGCAGTGATAAACCTTCCCGACAATAAGCAGCTCCTAGCCCACGTCGCCCTCGTCGCTGACCTTGTTTTGACTCGGTGAAATCAACAGCTGCTGGTGAGTATCCGCAAGGCTAGCACACATTAGCTGACAAATAAACGTAAGACAAAGTAACATTTCTTCTTTCGGTGGCCTGTAAATCATTTTCAGCGTGCAAAACCTTCAGACATGATCCTGCAGCTGCATGGCTGTTCTGCTACTTCTGCAAACTTTACAGACCAGACAACGAATTAGAGGTTATTTGGAAAAGCAACATATTGTGCAGGATTTCCTAGCTATTTTTGTCGCTATACGGATAAAACGTTTATCAATATGGTTTATTATGGATCAGCAATAATTCTGTGCGGCTGGAAATAATTAGACGTGTAACTGAGTCCTAATAGCGTGTTGCATGTTTGCAATGCATGCACAATAACTAAAAAAAAAAAAAATTCACGCAAACTTCAAATTAGGCATATCGATACTGTTCAGCTTTCACTTTGTTCTCTAATAACATAATGTCCTGTATTCTTATCATTTTGCTTTATAACCCTGTTAAAACAAAGTATTACAGGTGTAATTAGCTCAATTTCAGTTTAGTCTGGAAATTATCACACGTGACTGATGCAGAAGGTGAAGTTACTGGTCTTTAGTTGTTACTATATTAAAGTGCTAATCGGTAACAATGTAATTGTTGTAAACAAGTTTTAATCCTTCCTATAGTCACAGGTTGCACTTATCCTCAGAATCTATTCAAATAAATCAAATAAAGTACTTTCCTATCTAAATGGTAAGAATAGACTTCTAATATCCTTAAGGTTAATTCATTAGACACAAAATACTCCTTGTGTTACACTCTTACAGTCATGTTGGAAGATATTTGACCTGGATAACTTCACCATTTCTCTGAACGCTGACTCAGCAGAAATGCCAGAGTCGTTTGTGCAACTTTAATCAAGTAATAGAGTCACATACAAATCATCCTCGTCCGTCCATGAAAACATGGCTTTAGTCACGTTTCACTCCATTACTGGAGGAGAACCACATCACCATTGTACAGTAATGTGTGTAACATTATCTGTGTTTGGCTCTGGATCATGGGTCAGCTCCAGCCTGTAAGCCAGATATAGACGTGTTCAGAGTGTGATGCTTGTATATTTTCATAACAGTGAGTCAACCGTGCCAGAACAGCAACGTAGGCTAGTCAACAACTGAGGCCGTGATGCACAAAACTGCACCATGCAGTTCACACTTTCAAATATGATCCTACAGTGACCAACAGGGCATCAAAACTGACCTTGCCAATTGTTATTGCCATTCCTGGTATGATAAACGGGTAGATTACGGCTTCATACACACTTATTATTATTAACCTAAATAGGGTTAGCCATATATTTATTTATTTTTATCCTATTTTTCATTTTTTATATTTTCTTAAAGTCTTGTATATTATTTATTTCTTCTTATTTTCTTCTCATTTTCTGCTCTGTATGCTGCTGCTGTACACTGCAATTTCCCCATTGCTGGATAATAAAAATCTATTCTATTCTATTGGCAGTATTCTCTGAGAAATGGGAAGTTGCTCAGTGCAGCTAATTGGGAACTGTGTTTTTTGGCCAGTTGTAGATTTTGCAAGTCAGATTTGACCAACGTCCTCACCGCTCTGAATCTTGCAGAAGTTACCATCAGGGAAATAATATATATATATATATATATATTTTTTTTTTTAACTGCCACAGCTACAAAATGAAAGTTTTTTTGTTAAATGAGATGTATTGGTTGATAGAATAAACTACATGTTATATTCTGTATTTAATTCAGCATTTCAGGTTGTATGTAAAGCATTTTTTCAATATAAATACAAAGATGTTGACCTAGTAGTGAAATCATCACCTTAACCTGCTGCAGTTGCCATGGTAACAGATATCCATATCAATATTTATGAAAAATAGAAGAGCCAAAATGCTGATATCGAGTGAGAGACAAACAGAACTTATCTGGAAACTTCTACACAGCTAACGAGCAGAACTCACTTGGCACTTCCAGTCACAAAAGCCAAGATAATTGTGTCTGCTGCTTAGGAACAGCTCTAGCTTTCAGGGCCTGTGGGGAAATATTGCATTAATGTGATGTGATGTGATTAATGCAGCAAATGGAGAAAAGTGAATATTTTGTTGTGGTTGTAATTGAAAATGCAACACAACCAAAATGTTGTCAGCCTCAACAATGCTGAGGATGACCAGTGTTCTTTGTGCTGTACGCTTGGTCACATGTTGAGGTTTGAGATGGATGTCGTTTGGAGCCCTGTGACTGCTATGAAAGTTCTTCTTTGTACATTTCCTGGTGGGATGAACACAGCCACCCTGAAGGAGGAAGGATGACCCATTAACTGACTCTGTGTGTCTTTGGTGAGAGAGAGAGAGAGAGAGAGAGAAACTTTGTTGATTGCTGCTGTCACACTCAGAAATTACACCTGTAAAACAAAGTAACCCTAACAACGTGGACCTCTTTAACTCTTCCATATACTAGTTTCCTGTGGCATTTTGAGAATTTACTGTGGAGCAAGTACCCACAGACCAATGCACTGAGCAGTCCCCTCGTCCTTTGTCTGCGTGGGCGGACGGGTGTGGTGCTCACACAGGGATTGCAGGGGATAAGTATTTTTAGACAAAGCATTAAAGTCATTTAAAGAGCTAACAGCTGTGTATTTGTGCGTATGCCTTTATTTTGGCAGCAGAATATCAATTACAAACCATGCTTGTCCATTAGTTTGCTTGACATAGGAATCCTGTTTTAGTTTGAATACCACGTATGGAATGCCATTTAGAAGTTAGCGTCATGCTAGCAATATAGATCTGCTCTGACCTGCTGTTCAAGCATTTGTTGCTCTAACCCCCTCTGTCGGCCTGTTTTTAGGCCATCATGGCAAGCGATATGATGTTGCTGATGCGAGGCTTGGCTAAGCTTAGCCAGGCAGTCGTTGAGATGCAAAGCAGCACCCTCCGCACTGGATCTGGTGAGTCCTTTGGTTTTTTACGGGATGTTTATCTGAAGCACAGTTAGAGCAGGTTTTTAATACTTTTAAATGCAGGAATACCTGGTGTTGGAGCTGCTGTCGAGAGTTTCCAATCAGCTGCTGAGCAAGGCCTCTCTGCTGCTATGATGAAAATGCAGGTATGTAGCAGCTGCAAACTGCATGTTTGAAGTTAATTATAAAGAAGCCATTGATTTACTACAAACATTAGATTGGTGTTTGTTTTTTCCAGCAGATGTCTGGCGAGCAGCAGCAGTCGTCCTCTGTGGAGGCAGAGTCTGATTTCCCCAAAGATGACGACGCATTCTCGTCTTCTGAGTTCAAGCAGGAAGGCGACTTTACAGAGGAGCACACGGAGAGCAGCAATCACGCTGGAACTGGAAAGCAGTCGTTGTTTGAGGGGTACAAAGATCCCAGCAAACAGTTTAGTGGACACACCAGATCTTACCACCAGGACGCCAGGTATGGACGCGTTCTCTGTATGCATGATCTTTGCCCGTGTTACCCTGCTGTTGAGCCCTGCTTCCTCTGCGGCAGGCATTTCACTGGGCTTCACCACGGCTACAACCGCACTCTGAACAGGCACTTGTGGTTACGACTGTACTGCCAGCAGCAGCTCAGTCAACTGAGGACGTACCACCAGGACCCCACCACGGTTGGCGGGCTGACGGCCGATGACATCGAGAAAGCCAGACAGAGCAAGAGAGCTGAGACAAAGCCACACAAACAGGCGGTAAATATGTGTTTTTCAGATTCTAGACTTGATCAGACTATATTACACTCATGTATAGTTTGATGCATTTGTCAACATTTTAATACACAGGTTGTTGCTTTTCTGTTTATATTAGCTTAGCGACAAAGCCAGAGAGAGGAAAGTGCCAGTGACTCGGCTGAGCAGACTGGCCAACTTTGGAGGTACTATTATGTAATTTCTTGTCTGATTGTGTCTGACTAGTTCTATATTGGAAGATTATTGTCATAGTTCTTGGCGTGGAAGGTCATTTCACAATACAGGCCAGTGGGTTCAACGCTCGTGCATAGGAATGGAAGTAACGTTTGTCACGTGTCAAAATGGAGAGTCTATGTAAAGCATATTGCGTTGTAACGGACCGAGTGTGAAAGATCCTCCTTGATAATCTGCAAGTTTGAGATGGAAGAGCTGCAAAAAAATCTGCGTGAGCAGATTGTGACCGTGTTAATCTTGTCAGACCACGTCGCTTGTTGTCTCAGTCTGTTAAGTCTAAACTCCAGATAGGAGCGAAACTGTTGCTCTGCCTTGGTTAGTATGGAACCTGCAGGTGCCTGCTGACATTTAAAGGGTAAAGAGCAAAACAACACGGGTTATAATGTGAAGATGAGAAGTACGTAGCCTCACGTCTTAACAGCTGACATCACATCAGAGAGAGTAACCAGAAACAGCTGTGGAGCAGCAACACAAAACGGAATCCAGGGAAGGTCAGGAAAGACTGACGGTGCGGATATATTACTGAAACACCTGAGCTTGTCAGAATGTTGACAGATGAAACTTTAAGAAGGTGGCTGAGGAGGAGGGAGGGCAACATGTGTCTGCTCCTTCCCCTCCCGTAACATTTGTTGATGAGCTGCATTCACAGCTGGGAGCAGAGGTCAATACCAACAGGGATTTAAAGTTGGATCAATCTCTGCTTGTTGACGGGCAGTGGTGGTTTTTGATAAACTTAAATCTTCCCAAACACACTCTTCCGCCGGGGTCGACTGTCCTGTTTCAGCCGCGTTGAGCAGTCTGTAAACACGCCTGATTGACAGACGCTTGTGCTCAGGCTGGAAAAAGTGCTGTCATTCGCGCGTGGAGACGGATGCACCGTCACCACACGGGTTTAGTGTCGCTGTGGGATGCTGCATCGGTGAGGTTCAGAAAAAGCACAGGGCTAGGAAAGTATGACATCATCTGTTTTCAAACGTTTGTGGTACATTGAAGCAGGATGTGTTTGCATTTGTCCACCTCAAAGACCGCCGACTAACTGGTTATATAATTCTGAATTATGTAATAAATAAATAAATGTCAGAGCTGCAGTAGAGCACATGAGCAGCCGTGCATTTTACTTCCCTGATCTCCTTAATGAGACAAATTCAATAGATTGGATTTATTTATGCAGCGTAGTTGTTTTTAATAATCACTAGTACACGTAATCTCCACGTGCACACTTGTTGTTGTCAGACTCTGCTGATACGTTCTAGCATGTGTCATTAAAGAATTTATCAATTAATCTGACATTTGTCCTGGATGTTAATGCACGATTGTGGTTGTTTTTATGCTAAAGTGATGTGTTGTTGTGTTGCTTTTTCCCTCTGCAGGTCTTGCTTTAGGTTTGGGGATTGGAGCTTTAGCAGAAGTTGCCAAGAAAAGCATCAGGCACAATAACGGTGCAGGTAAATGGTCAAAAGCTCTATGTAGGATTGTAGCTCTGCCCTTTTTTCAATAGCAACATTAAAAACATGTTCCTTATGCGTGCTGCTACATGCTGTGAATTTTGTGCATGCCGTCAGGTCACCGCCCTCTAAAAGTGACACCTTCTGTAAACAGATGTGCCGGCTCCTGTGCTGTTGCAGCACTCGTGCTGATCCTGAAATGGAGCTTAGATGAAAGAATGATCAACTGGCAGTCTGCGACGCTGTTCTTTGGTTCTTTGTGGGTGTTAACCCTAGCGCAGCCACTTTGACCCTTGTTGTAAATCTCTGTTAAAGATTTAAGGGCGGTCTGAGACATCACCCGATGACCTGCTCACACCAGACTTGTTGCAGAGAAGATTAATCCTGCTCAGATTTTAGTTCAACTCTTATTCACAAATGTGTTTTTTTTACTGTTTTCACCTGACTACATTCTGAAAAATGGTGGCTGTTTTTTTTTGAGTAACTATCTGATTCTCCTGCAACCTTTGCTCTATATTCTGCCTGCATTCAACTTTGAGAACTACTCTAAAGACGTTCCTGACTGCAGTTTTAAAGTACTAACACATTTACTTCCCAAATAGATGTTTACCTCTGCCAAGGTTATGTTTTTGCCAACATTTATCTGTTTGTTTGTGCGGTAAATAATTCAAAAAGTTATTTTCAGGAATTGCTGAGAATGTGACAGTAATGTCAATAACCTGTTTTTTTTTTTTTTTTTTTAATTTTATGCAGATGAAAGCAAGAAAGGTGTTCTGGACTCCAGCCCCTTCCTGTCTGAGGCCAACGCAGAGCGCATTGTCAGGACTTTGTGTAAAGTCAGAGGAGCTGCATTAAAACTGGGGCAGATGCTCAGCATTCAAGGTGTGCAACAAACACATGTTTTCATAGGAATTAACACAGAATTATAACACTGTGAAATTTAAACCAGCTGTCTGTGTAGATTCTCAGTCATCCAGGTCATGGTTATCCAAAGTAGATCTCTCTGTGTCAACTTTCAGTCCAGTTGACACAGAGAGATCTACTTTGGTTAAACCAGCTGATTGATCTGTTCAACCGGAAAGTACGGTTAATGGTGAAAGGATAGAGTTAAAAAAAAGCTTTGGACCACACATATTGTCTACCAAGAAAGATGGCAGGGAATTGATTGGTTGTAGGTCAGAGTTCATCTCAGGTCTGCCGGTGTGTCGCCGTTATTTACTATTTGTGACACCGTTCAGATTCAGCAAGCAGGTTTACGTCGAGGCTCCGGGTGCTTTTCTGTATTATCAGACACGCATTAATGAAGTTACGCTTGTTTGTGCTTCACACACACTTCAACACTTGTCCTCACTTCCCAGAAATGTCCTCACTGTGCCAGTACAATGTGTACTTTGGGCCTCACGATATAGCATGCACAAACACACAACAGATCGAGAGTCCCGGTCCAGAGTGAGTTGAGTTTCCTCTCTGTATTTATCTGTTTAAGCATCCACAGCATGTGCAAACATGCAACTGTGACCACTGAAACATAGTTGTAGTAAAGTGTGGAGAGGGTAAACATCACTGCCGTGTTTTTTGTCCCCTGCTGACATTTTTGGGTCACAGTGGGTATGCAGCTGCAGCTGGATGAATGCACGTCCTGCCGTAGCACCTCTCTAAAATAGCCATAACCTTGAGGTCATTTAAAAACTCTGATTATTCATGCTGTCAGCAACACCCGCTAATGTCGCTGAAAAGCAGTATTGTGTTTTTTTTACTACAACAAAACCACCTATTTTTGGATTTCAGATGATGCTTTCATCAACCCTCAACTTGCCAAGATCTTTGATCGCGTACGACAGAGCGCTGACTTCATGCCAATCAAACAAATGACGGTAGGTTTTCTGTACCAGCCAAAAGCACCATGAACCAATCCTTAATTATGTTTAAAAAAAACAAAACATAAACCTATCTTGTGTGTATTTGTAGAAAGCATTGAACAGTGATCTGGGTCCCAACTGGAGGGACAAGCTGGATTCGTTTGAGGAGCGTCCGTTCGCAGCGGCGTCCATCGGCCAGGTGCACCTGGCGAGGCTGAAGGACGGCAGAGAAGTGGCCATGAAAATACAGGTAGACCGAGAACGCACGCATATGAACATGGAGCCTGTTGTTCTCACCTGTTTCCTCTGTGTTTGTCCCTAGTATCCTGGTGTTGCTCAGAGTATCAACAGTGATGTCAACAACTTGATGGCGGTCCTGAATATGAGCAATGCCCTGCCCGAAGGTACCCGCACAAACACGAGTTCAATTCAGCAAAATCCAACTTGGCTTCAGCAGTTTGACCCGTTTCCTCAAGTTAAATGACTCTTGTGTGACTTTGCTGGCACATGGCTCCCTGTCTTGTCTTTAGGTCTGTTTCCAGAACACCTGATAGATGTAACGAGACGAGAGCTGACCCTGGAATGTGATTATGTCAGAGAAGCTCAGTGCGCAAAGAAGTTCAGGTGGGTCTCAGGACACTTTTTCACCCACTGAACGACGTTAATGATCAGTTTTACACTGGTGATGATGGTGAACCTGAATATCTGAGCCATATCTGTGTTGTTTTTCCTCTTCTTTCGTCTGATCCAGGGAGCTTTTGAAGGACCATCCTTTTTTCTATGTACCAGAGGTGATCGATGAGCTGAGCAGCAGACACGTGCTGACCACAGAGCTGGTCCCTGGATTCCCTCTGGACCAGGCTGAGAGCCTGTCGCAGGAGCTGAAGAACGAGGTGACGTTTGTGAAGAATTTTACTATATTCAGTATGTAGCAGATGGGAGCTGTGCTTCTTTCATTTTTGTTCGATAAAATGCTGATAATTCCTTAAGCTTCTTGAACATTTTGAGAATTTTTCTTTGTTTCTGTCTCAGATCTGTCAGAACATCCTGCTGCTGTGCCTCAGGGAGCTGTTTGAGTTCAGGTACATGCAGACCGACCCCAACTGGTCCAACTTCTTCTATGATCCCCAAACACACAGGGTGAGTCTGTCTGTGGGCCAAATGCTGCTATTACTATGGTAACTGCTGCCATGATTTACAATGCTGACATTGTTGACCGGCTCACGTAGGTGGCACTGCTGGACTTTGGAGCCACGAGAGGATTTGATCAGAGTTTCACAGATGTCTACATAGAGGTGAGACACTCAAAGCCTCATTTAGGGATGTAGCTCTTTGGAGAAAGGGTGAGTCATTTAGACATGACCTGGTGGAAACGAAAATACCAGATTCATTCACTTCACTTTAGTATACCACAGTGTTTTAGGAACCATGGTCTGCTGCTTGGCTCGTCTTTCCAATAAGACAAACAAATCCTGTGTCAATTGCAGATAATCCGTTCGGCTGCAGAGGGCGACAGGGAGGGAGTTTTCCAGAAGTCTGTCGAAATGAAGTTCCTGACAGGGTATGAGTCAAAGGTAAGCACCTCTGTAGGTAGAATACAAGTCAAATACATGGAAAAAAACACACAAAATACAAGCAGCGATTCAGTAAAACACTCGCAGCAAATCAGTATAGATCATGGCGGTGGTGGTACAGAGCAGGGAGATTCCCTGTATGTGTCATAACTTTGGACAGCTGGAATGTCTCAGCCATCAAGTTAACCCAGGAAGCTGACAGGAGCCGCAGCTCTGTTGTCTTTACTCAGTCATTTCTGTCAATAAACACATTTTCTGCAGCAGTTACAGCAGACCCAAGTGTTCGTGTGTAATGGAACCCAGTAAATTAGGGGTTTTTTATGTTGTTATTAAATTCATGAAATTTAGTAACTTTCTGTGATTTGAGGTGTTCATTTACTAAATGGCAGCATTTTTTCTAGGCGATGATAAAAGCTCACGTGGATGCAGTGATGATCCTCGGAGAGGCCTTCGCCTCCAGGGAGGCCTTCGAGTTCGGCTGTCAGTCCACCACCAAGAGAATCCACAACCTCATCCCGGTGATGCTCAAACACCGCCTCACCCCGCCGCCAGAGGAGACGTACTCGCTGCACCGGAAGATGGGTGGTTCCTTCCTCATCTGCTCCCGGCTAAACGCCAAGCTGAGCTGCAAGGACATGTTCCAAACGGCTTACAACAGGTACTGGGAAGGCCGCACACCCCCTCCCTCGGCCTGATCCCGCCTGTCGGTTGATGACAGAACCAGGGGCCAACTGCACAAAGTGCAAGTCACCGGCGAGGTTGGCACGATGGCTGCAAGGCTACGGACCATGTTGGGGTGTTAGCTCATATGCGTGTTTAATTAATGATTTCAGCAGCTGTTTAATGGACAACAGAAAGATTTTGAGTACTCTAAAGCCGTTTATGGCCCTGAGTCAGCGAACCAGAGGATGTCTGCTGTGTTTTTACATGGAAATGGTGGAATTTCATCTGACACGTTCAAAATGACTTGCATTTTCTTGTGCTTTGCATTGCCGTGTTTTGTTGAACTTTTCGATTGTATTGAACTACTTGAACTGTCAGATCTCAGCCACCTGCACGCACTCGCATTAAATAATCACGATTGAGGATTTGTATGTTAATGATCATGCTAACAGGTTTTTAATTGGTTTTCTGTGGCGCTTCTGTACATTTTAATTTCTTGTATTCCATCCAGTGGCTCTTCTCCATTTAGCTGAAAGCTTTGGAAAGGTAAATGTTATTTTTAGTAACAAAGCATGATATTTTTTTCAGTTGTTGGATTGTACATTAGATTGCCTGTAAGATGAAGCTCAACCTTCATCGTGAATGTTAATGAACCACGAGGTGGGAAGAAGCTCATCATCGTATCGCACAAAGTTCCAGCTCGTGGTCTTACCTCGTCTGGTGTAAAAGTTCTCTCTTCACTGCTGTGTTATTGTTTGCTTCGTGGAAGGTAAAACAGTGAAATAGAAGTTGCCTGTTTATTTCTGAGGGAGCTGTTAAGATCAAAATATCAAGTTGTATTTCATATCCCCATATTGATTTTTTTTAATCAAAAATGTCCTTTAGTAAAGGCTCTGATATTGTCTAGAAAAAGTAAATGATTTATACTTTGTCATGTGACTGAGATTTTTTCTTTTTGTCTGTCCAATTTATGGTGACCATATTCCTTCCTTGAGTCAGACTGCTGGGAAAGTCTCATTTTGACCCACTTCTGAAGGTTATTTTTAAACTGGAAAGGCTGTATTTTTATCCAGAGGGTGGTGCTGGTGCGCTTTTCCATACACAACATCCAGCAGGAAGAGAAAACTGGTGGTATGAAACTACAGAGATGATGACGTCATTTAGTGGAAGTTACACTCAAATTTGTGAGACAAGGTTTTGTAGTCATTAAGTGTGAAAGTTGTAATTTTTCAATCATTAAACTAGTGCATTTCACAGCAAATTGGATAAAATAAACACGACACCAGTTTTCAACCATAAACAAGGATTTGAAAGCCTAAAAAATGATCAGTTTTTGGGAATATCCAGTCTGTAGCTCAGCTGGGAACTTTTAAAGTCTCACGTCTCAGTTGAGGTGAAAGTGGTGCTGTGTCAGTCTGAGTGATGGAAATGCAGCGATCCTGGTCGAGTGTGTTTACACTGTGGAGGCTTTGGCATCTGGGGGAGCTGAATGCATATTTGTCTCTTCTTTATATACAGTTTTTTATATACACTCATTGGTCTGCTGCAGGCAGCGAAAATCCTTATTTGGTGACAGCACAAATTGAGTGAAAGAAAATGAGCACAAAGAGTCCCACCAATCAAATCTGTTTTTACCGCAGCATAAAGTAAAATAGAATAACAATGGTTCCAGCAAGTCTTCAAAAAATGAAAGCTACACAATTATTTATATAAGCCTCACCAGAGAAAAAAAAATAATGAATGCACATTATTGTAAAAAACACTTACAAAAACTTTTTAAGGTATCTTTTGAATTCTTACTGTGACCTACTTTATATATATAATATACTGCAGCCTGCCAGCAGGGGTAAACTACACACTTCACACTGAGGAGCTTCTAATACCCAAACAGTGTAGACAGATAGGTGTTCTTAAATCTGCAGCTGTGGACACGTCTCGGTCCAGTTTACTCATACTTTAGCATTCCGCCTCAAGGTGCGAAAATATGCAAAATCCATTCACATCTAATTACAACCAAAGCTCTAAAGATGTTATACAGGACACAGAACTAAGCAACAATACTGCATCAGTGTCTACCGTCTGTGTGTGTGCGTTACTTTGTACTACAACACCAAAGCTGAGCATGCAGGGAGCTTTATACTTAAAGCAGGAACGTCGGAACCCAGTCCTCCAGGGCCTTAATCCGGCCAGGTTTTCTGTCCTCCCGGGCAGAAAACAGCTTTCGCCAGGGCAAGTGGGAACCAGTTTTTAACCTGGTGGGTCAGAGAAACCAGTTGGATTACGGCTCTCAAGACCTGGGTTTCAATCTCCCCGACCTAAAGTAAACTACAAAAACAATGCTACAAAGATCACTCATGAGAGGTTTTAAGGCATAAAATATCACCTGTACACTCTTCATTGTAAGGCTAATTTTCACACACATGAGCACTTCACAACATTGATACAGTGACATGTTTTTTGTTGCATCGTTGCTAAAAGCATACTATTAAAAGCATTGAAATAGTTCTACATCCAGTAGTTAATCAGGCTTGGTTGGTAGACGATGCAGATGATGTTCTCGGGCAAATATTACATACACAAGGTAAATACACACAAGTTAATACTGACACATTAGTGTTTTAAAATAGCTGCTTGAATAAAAAGAACACCATCAAAATGTAAAGACAGGATGGTGACGCTGTTTTCCCAGACTTGTGTATCACTCGTTTGCACATCTACAGACTGTGAGAAGTCGAGTCATTAACAGGTGGCGTGAGTCATTATTCTATGCAGCCTTGTGAGTTTAGACATACAGGTGCACGCACGCGTGCGCACACACAGAATATGAACATGAAGTATTTGCCAACAGCAAAGGGTAAAAGGAAAATAAAACTGTTGGTTTCAAGCTGACTTCATTAAATGTGAAGAACACTGATAAATAGTGTGTTGTCATTTTTCAGAGCGTAACCTCATAAAAGCCACTAAAGTGCACGTGATTCCATAATCGGTCACGTGATTCGTCTGAGCTGCACTGGGAAATACGTTTGAGAAAACGTGTTTAAAATGTTTCTATCCTGTCACGTTTGGTTTTTACAGATTTATGTTGTTAAACAGGGAATAAGGAATTTAAAGCACCGCTAAATAACAGAATATAAATATGAAGATCTTCATCATCCTGCAGCCAGCAGCTTCTTTCCCGTCTTTCTTTTCTTTCTTCCTGCATTTAGTCCCTTCACTTGTCAGCTCCCTGCCCATCATCCAAGCATTGGCGGTGTCTGGTCACCACAAGGGTAAAGATCACCGCCGGGCTTTCGGGGTCGTTCACACGACACAAACTGTGTGAGACTTCAGCAAACGTGAGCGCGCACTCCATCAGACGTCCTGGGGAAGACCCTGGTCCCTGTAGCCTGAGGAAGGCATGTGAGAGGGCAAAGGGAGGAGGAGCGGCAGAGAGGAAGAAAGATGTCTGAAGGCTACAGATGAGGAACTGATCAGATATGAAAATATGACTGATGATGACGGTGTTAAGAAGCAGATGGAGCAGAGGAGCACCGATGACTGACACGGTGGCATTCACCTACAAGGGAGCGTTTCTGCCTGGATTATGTGCCTGTTTTTATATAACACTAGCACGTGAATGTGGTTGCATCAGTGTTGAAATGCTTAGAAATAATTAAGCTGATGATCAGTTCTATCTGTGTTAAATTTAGTAAAGCATGCACGACTACTCCTGTACTTCTGTAACATGGGCACATTTCTGAGTTTAAGATAAAAACCTACCATCAGAAACTGGGGGGTGCAGAGGGGAGGAGAGAGAAGAGAAAAGAGAAGCAGTTATTTGATTCATTTGAGACACGATATTCTCAAAAATTCAACTGAAAACATTCAGCAAATACACCCCAACACACACGTATACAGTACACTGGCATGTACAAAAACACACAGCTATATTTTGGTTGGTCCTTCTCTGTTCTAGCTGGTATTCTGATTGAGAACAAATTCTGTATGCAGCTTTAAAATCACTACAACAATGTCCCAGATGTGTGCTGTGTTTGTGAAAGATCACATGCGTTAAGGTGAGCCACAAAAAGCTGGAAAGCAGTGCAACAAAATAATTGCGCTAAATACTATAAACTAGAACTGACTGGCCAGGATGACCATGTCCATTCCCCAGAAGATGCTCATGATCCACCCAACCATGATGACGGCTGTCAGTATCTGGATCATAGCCGCTGCCACGTTGAGCCAGAACACGCAACAAACTCCTCGCTCCGGGATTAGCTCACTGTGGGCGCCACACAGCACTGTAAAGGCCGAGATCAGGGTGCCTATACAACAAAGAGGAGAAAATGTCGCATAATCAAATTATATATCCCAGCTCAATCACCTACCTACCGGAAATGTGTCTCCAAATTATTGCAGTACCCCTCCCTGTCAATAGATGGGGCAGTTAGATCCACCATGTTACATATAAAACCACTAAAAAAGTGTCATTAATCAGCGTGAGGCAAACTGCATGTGGCTTGTGGACACAGTTGTCCCTCACAGCATCCTCTCACAGCACCGGAGAATGTGTAAATGAGTCAGAAACCATGGCAGCAGTGGTGCCATCGAAAAGATCACATATTAACTCTTAGTGGATGTATCTGCCATCTGTCTCAGATAAACAAGTTTTCCCTCCAATAATAAAAATTGAGAAATTAAACAATTGAGAAACTTTCCTCACAAGAGTGCAGCAGTTTAATATTCATATGAATATAAAGAAACTTTCTTTTTTTTTTTTTTTTTGAGCCCCGTGTAGTCAGTCGATTTTGTGAAAAGCGTGAATGATTCCCAGGTTCAGCAGGAGTTTTTTTTTTTTTGTTTTTTTCTGCAGATGTTCTTCAAATACAGCACCCAAATCTGTAAGTACCTAATGTGACATTAGAGATGCCTGGTGGACGTGTACACATCACAGCCTCAGACCAGTTTCCCCTCCCCCAGCTCTTTCTTGTCACATTGATGGAATTTCAAATAACAGAGCGAGCCAAGCAGGTGTGTGTGTGTGTGTGTGTGTGTGTGTGTGTGTGTGTGTGTGTGAGACAGGTGTGACCCAGCTGCTTCATTGTATTTGTGAGAGCAGGAGAAGTCCGAATCATGTGGAAGTTCTGAGGCTGTTCTCCATCCTTGTCCTTTTTGGGTTTTTTTTTTCTGTTTTTTTTATTAAAAAGGGCAAAATGAAGAGCTCTGTCAAAAAGGCTCTTTATATAGAAACACAGGCACGCAAGATATGTCCCACAGTCGTAACAAATCAGAACATACTCCATAATATTTACTTTCCCATGGATTATGGTGGCCTGAAATGCTTCCAAAAAAAGTCAAACTCGAGTCCCAAAATAGCACGAAGAGAGGACGGAGGAGGGAAAGCAAGAAATTTACTTCGCTTTATGGCTTTAAAGGAAGGCTATGACGATATGATCCGATCAGACTGAAATGTTGAGGTCGCAGAGGCCACGCCCACCAGCAGATGCCTTTGGTTGCCCATGAAGTGGCAGATATGAGCGACAGCAGGCCGGTGGCTCCGATCTTGGCTTGAGAAAAGAAGGATTCATGCAGTCTGGCTCCAGTTAGATCTTTAGGTACCTGGCAAGAATTTTCTGTTCCGTAAGACGACTTTCATTTCAACGTCTGGTGCCAGCATCATCACCGTTTGCCAGCTCCGCTCTGTTAGAGTGTGATTGGAGTAAACCCCTCAGGGAAAAAAAAAATGCAGTAAATATGTAGTTAAAGGAGAAAAGAACATGTTTAACAATCTTCCCCTGCAATTAAAAAAAAAAGGTTTCACACATCCAGCAAACATCTTTCTGTGAAAAGCTTTTGGTTCCATTGTATGTCACACGTGGGAGAAATTTTCTCTGTGTGTGTGTGTGTGTGTGTGTGTGTGTGTTTGTGTGTGTGTGTGTGTGTGTGCAGATAAAACCCAGAAAAATCACACACATCACAAATGACTGTAATCACACAGAACACTTGACAAAGCACCCACTGGTCGTGTGGGAGGTTAATGATAGAGTGTAAGGGTGTAAAAAGAAGGGAAAGAAAGAAAGAAAGAAAGAAAGAAAGAAAGAAAGAAAGAAAGAAAGAAAGAAAGAAAGAATAAGAAAGGGAGACATATCGCAAGGAGTTAAAAAAAGAGTTGGAGTAATTTAAAAAGAAACTTTGGGGAAGTTACTGGCATGGATTAGCGCATTAATCGACTGGAAGATAATTTTCCTTGACCAAAGACAACTAGTCGTGAACCAGGATGCTGCTGGCAGCCCTTCTGTGGCAGAACCCTCTGGTTCTGCTGAAAACCATCCAGCACCCACATCCACCTGAGTCTGAGCAGTTTCAGGGTTCTTAATCCTCTCTCTGGCCTAAAAAGGACTTCAGAGTCACCTCTGGCCTCTTGGTTCTGATCCATTGTGCCCCACATTCAGGCCATCTGCCCGAGGTCTCTCTTTCTGTCTATCCTCCATCTTCAGGGTGGCTGCCTGGAGTCTTCTGTGTGGACTCTTTGGGTGGTGACGCTTCGTTTTCTCTGTGTCTGATCATCATGATGATCATGATGCCTCACAATTGCCCCCCCTGCTGGATGGTTCCAATAATCAAGAACTATGCTCTAGAGTTCATCTGATCCGTTTGTTTGAGGTTTAGCTTTTGTACTGAGGAAGTGTCAACGCTTTGTACATCTTTAGAATGACATTATCTTCAAACACTGCCGTAAGTGCGTGGAACACCGGTCTACTGCGATATGTGACTTTCAGACCAGCAGAGATAATCTTCCTCCCTCCAGTGCCAAAGACGCAGGCTTTATTCAAACAACCGTGCACGCTCGTGTTTGCCGGTTATGCCCTGACACTTACACGTGTCTAAATTTTATTTTGGCTGCAAGGATGAATAGAACAAGCGGCTGTTCTCAGTCGGAGGCAATTAGACCCCCACAGTACACACTCACACGCACACATGCACAATCTCTCAAGTCAGACACACATAAGTGCCCTGTATTCTGTTCAGTCTGTGTTGCCACGGCAACCCGTCACAGCTATTCAATGAAATGTCAAGGCGCTGAGGCCAACCACCCACCACGCACGCTCAGAAGAAGGTGTATTTGATGCTTTTCAGACACGCCTGGCACAGTTCTAATGGCAGCATGTCAGCGTGAGTGTGTCGCAGACTCATCGCCCTTCATCGGGTCTGCCGAGCTTGTCTGCTTTCAAATTAAAATAAGATTTAGAATATATCTTTACAAGGAAACATCAGTTTCTTCTTGTGTTTTGGCGTTTTTAATCCTCCTAAAGAATTCTTTAACGCATTCATGGACCTGTATATATGAGACGTAACTGTGCTGACAAGTGTGTTGCTCAGAGAAAATTGTTTTGACAGCGTATGAGAGCGACTTTCTGGCTCCACAGACGATACCAAGTACAAAGATCAACGTCTACTACAGCCTGATGCTACATATTATGCATGTATATGTGTCAGATGATATTACACACCCATACACAGGCACACTTGCACAGACATTCAGTTGGAAATTAAATGGGACCCTGGAAGAGACGGCAGAGGCGCCGGATCTGTCTAATCTGCACCGAAAGACACTCCGGAGACCACTGTTATCAGATCTATTCCACGTCTGTGCAGGAGCTCTTATCGAATAATCATATGAATGTTTATAGATTTTAGTTTTAGCGCTTTGAAAATAGACAATAAATCCTGGTTGCATGTAGGCACTTAGGTCAAGACTGCAACTTACACCCTCTGCAAGACCTTTATTAATTAGATAACGATGTCATCCGCAGCTGACAGAATGTGAGTGTGTTTGACTCTACAGATTGCCTCTTTTTTTAATCGTCAATGTTAAAAAAACAAAACAAAACATACGCCCGGGAAAAAAAAAAATATCTAGGGGACTCCTTAATGTCAAAGCAGAGGCGGAAACGTCCCTGGGTAAGTCACGCTCTTGAATGCATCATGAGTCACACTTTTATCTCAAATGCTGCTGGTGTAATGATGCCATCGACTGTCAGAACAGCAAAGGTCATTGCTGCACAAGTAATGCTGGGCAACTGATCTGATTATCTGGTGTATTCATTTGGACTTTTGAATATTGTTTGAGTTGCTAACATATCGCTCAGTGCTAACACACACATCCAATACAGACGTCCACTGGAGTGGGGCACTGCTGGCCAAACCTGGGTTTACATTTCATTTTGAAATTGGTGCTGAGGAAAAATATCAAAAGGATCATCCATCCTTCCATCCATCTATCCATCCATCCGTCCATCCATCCTGGGTCCTGCTCTTCTGGGGGCTCCCTTCATTGAGACATCAGTGTTCTGATGTCAGGACCCGTTTCTCAATCTCGTCACAGAGTTATTGTTCCTACATTTGTCAGTGGTTGTGATGTTGGGTCAGATCGGTGTATATATGCATTTAAAAGATATGATTCACCACAGCTGTGTGTAAATTAAGACAACTTGCAGAAAGAAAAGAGCATAAATGTTTCCACCAAAGTGAGCAGGAAGTTTGTTGTGCTGGAGAAGTAATAAAAGAGAAGTGCCGCTAACAACACTGGTTTATTTCTCCAACTGTTTTTATAGTCATTCCTTGTAGATTTCCCACCCAGGGCCACTCAATATTATGATATTTATTTGACTCATTGGTGCTTGTTTGTCTTTCCCTTCTCCACGACTGTAAACTCTGCATCGCTGCGTTGTTCTCCGACTTTTAGTGCTCCTCCAGTTTCAGTGTTTTAACTCTGCTCTTTCCCATTTTATCTGGACAAAAATCACTCATAAAGAGAAGGGCCAAATTTGGCTGCAGACTTACCCAGCCCAGGTATGAAGGTGTTCAGAAACAGACAGATGACGGCCAGAGGGAAAGGCATCGTGGGTATCGCGGCTCGCAGAGGTCCCTTCTTCTCCCTGACCTCCACCACCACTCCTCCACCTGCTACAGGGGCCCCGGCCACAGCTTTGGCCCGGAGACTGTCCCCAGGCTTTATGTGCTCCTGCTCTGTTCTTCCATCTTTCTGTTCCATTTTCTGCCTGGTCGAGGACTAAAAATAATTATTGATTATCTTATATTCAATGACTGATCGTGTCCTTTGAGATAATTTGCCGCCTGAGCTACAGCTGATGGCAAATAATGACCATCAGCCCACTGCAAAATCCAATAAATTAGGACAAATATTTAAGAAATCTGGGGAAATAACGCTGAAAAAAAAAATTCAGTCAGTTCATAGTTTTTTTTAAATCCAAAGAAGGAAGAAAACAAGGACTATGATCTCGTCATAATCTTCACTTCTGTTTGGAAGTGAGCGGCAGTCATCAGAGGTCAGGGATTCATGCCCTGGTTTCCAGCCATGCTGAAGGAATACCGGACAAGCGACAAATCCTCCATGCAAACACCCTTTAGACCTGCATCCACTGGAGTCACTCTGTCCTCTTTTCTTTCTTTCAGTCCGTGCCACACAGCTCTCCAAGCAAAGTGCAGCAGCCCCCTGCTTATTCTACTCCTCCGTCTCTCCCCCTCCCTCTCCCTCTCTTGTCCTCCCTTCCCTCATCATCATTTAAAGGAACAGTGCACAGAGTTATTGTTACAGTTTTTACATCTTTGTTCCATTTTTTTCTTATACATTCAATAGCGCCATACAACATCATTAGGTGACTACCTGCTTATATTTTGAAATATCGTAAAAATAAACTTAGTATAGGAATGAAATAATAACGTGTTTGGTTTTGTAAAATTATTTATTGTGGTTAACGTGCCAGAAAAAGGTCAACTCCGAGGTGTCAGCTTTGGTGCCCCCTAAAGGTAAAAATACAGATTGCAAAACTAGAATATCAGAGAACATCAGAGACCCTAAGGTGGCTGCGGGAGAGCAAATTTCATTTTATGGAGTCCATAAAGTCCAATTTTTATATTTAAGTGAACATGGCTGTACGGACTAGCACCCATGGACCCATGTCTATTTAAATATCTCATTGCTAAGTTAATAAAGAGTCAGTAGCTGGTATGCTACAGCTAATGTACACA
The DNA here is from genome assembly GCA_015343265.1 of Pao palembangensis. Classification (NCBI taxonomy): domain Eukaryota; kingdom Metazoa; phylum Chordata; class Actinopteri; order Tetraodontiformes; family Tetraodontidae; genus Pao; species Pao palembangensis. Next base: position 6,509,480 of record CM027097.1, on the reverse strand, counting down.
ATTAAAGGCGTGTGCATATTATTGTTTCACTTCAGATGACAGGTTAAAAAATTTTACATGCATAAAGCAAATGAAAAAGTAGGTGAAGGGAAGCAGTAAATAAAGTGATGTTAGGCTGCAGGAGTAAATCTTGGATGAAATGGAGGAGTTACAGAAACAAGTGGAGGGCTGTGGGGACATGGAACCACGGCGAGACATGAACCATCACGAGCTGATATGTCTCCCTGTCCTACTTTAATCTACTCCAACTTTTCTTTTCCCTGCAAATCAGCACAGCCTTGAAATTATTCTTTCTTTCCCTGAGTCTCTGTCTCATTTTCTCTTCCTCTCCCTCTCTCATCCTAATGTGGTCTCCAAGCAACCCAGGAAGCTCTACCTTAATTATACACCAGATACTGATCTCTCTATGTTTTTTGGTTCCTGCCCCCTCTTCATGCTCCCTCTCTCTCTTCATCTCTCTGTTTTATTCATTTTCCATATTCTTCATTTTTACTTTTCATTTCCTTTTTAATCTCCTTTCAGAGACAAAGGGAGGCTTCTAAGAGTGTCTTTGTTGTCATTGTCATGCAAAGCTACAAATTAAGGTGCTTGGCGGCATGTGAGGACGAGAATTCAGGAGCACGGTGTGGCGACAATGCTTATTGCCATGATAACGTGACAAACCTACATACAGCATGTATCGTTTTTTCAGTCCCTGTCCAGTTCTGTGGTGTCATGTCCCCATTGCACCTCTGTCTCCACCAGGGAATAAATATAGTCATAGAGTAGGGGTACGTTTTCACCAGCTTTAACATAGCAAAACTCCTCTCACAAGAGGCAGTACTCACTGGGAAAGCTCAAAAAAGCCATCCCTATTTGCATCCCAGTATCTGTTTTTCTGTCTAAGATCCTGCTGAGCTGATGCAGTTTATGCCCCAAATCTTCAATAGTTGAATCAGAAAATCGAGCAAATGAAAAAAGTGCTGTCTCTTTGTGGAATGCATCTTTTTGGGGGTTGAGAGCCTGGATGCTGTTCATTGTGTCACAATTTGTCTTCTAAATTCTGTTCTGTTAATCTCACCGAGCGATAGATCAGTTATAGGGTAGAAAAGGGTTGTAAGAAAGACGTTTTTATCTCGATCAGACTCTTTCTGACCAACAGTAGTCAGTACACAATGTCCACTAATGTAAGTTTAGAGCTGAGTGTTTTTCGTCTTTTTGCTGCTGGCAGTGTTGCATCACATTGTTCAAAAATGTTCAACACCTCATCCGCATCATCACAAATGACTCCTGCCTGAAGTCATTCAGGGTCTGAACTAAAGCATCAACTAAGTGATGAAGACTGTACCATGGTCTCTCCAAACACCTTATGAAGTGTAACAAGATGTGCATCAATCTGCGCCAGCTGACCACAAGCCCCAACAGATCTTTCACCTTCATGATCCTGGGCTAGGCAGTCGTGATGCTATATGTCCACATGCCCAACAAGTGTCACCAAAATGCTGGAGCTCTCCCGGTGGACCTTTGTACATCTCACTTTGTATTCATAGCCATTAGTCAGGATGGCTCATGGATTAGATTTATTTGCAAAAATAAGCAACAGCACAGGTGTTACAGTTTATAGGGGGCAAAATTTGACATTCCCCATTTTCTAATGTAATTGTCAAGGACAATTTTGTACTGTTTTTGCACCGTTTATTATGTGCCAAATTCAGTATTACAGGGCACTTTAAGACAAGTATTAAACAAAAAGAGGATTGTTGTGCATTTCTACTCTATTACTTCAGTAGTGCGTTGTTGTGCATAAGTCATGCAATGTACTCAGTATCTGGTTGTGAAATTAGCAAAACGTGTTTTTGAGGAAGAAGAAAAACTCATTTCAGAAACCCTGTGACACCCCTGCATACTAGTTAATCAAGGTACAGCTACAAGGACTTTAAAAATATTACGTATTTGCTTCAGTGCCCTTTCCAACCTTCTCTTTTCACCTGTCCAGGATGCTGCTGTTGTTGTGATCAGCGGCAATTTGAATTTCAAATGACCACATGCAAACAATAAGCCAAACAGTTGTAGCATCAGTGTGGGAGTTCTCAGTTGTTGAAAATAAGAAAGAAATGCACAGATTTTACACACCGATGCAAAGTTTTCAGTTTTCTTTTCACCAAATACACACTTCTTTTAAAATAAACAGTCTAAATAAATATACAAGAAAACAGGAAAATGCCGATAACAAACAATGGTAAGTGCAGTTTGAGGAGCAAAAGCAGCAGGATAAGTATAACATTTTGGAAAGCATTATGCTTCTTTTCTAGAGTTGTAATTAAAACAAAGTACAGCTAGTTAGCGTAGCTCACCATGAAACCGATGGAAAGAGCTAGACTGAAGCTAACGTTACGCTAACGCTAAAAGCTAATGTTCCACAATGTCAAACTAAGTATTTACAAAAGGCACCATGTGGAATTATACTCAGTGTCACAGCAAACTTTAACCAAAAACCTTTTGAATTATATGGCAGAAATATTCCTACACAGTTTCATTTTTCCCCCAAACAGTTTTTATTTATTTATTTTTTTTTTACCATTTTTTAAAATATTTTCATTAAAACAAAAGAGGGAAATGTTATCTGAATACCAAAACGCCAGCGCCACGTCTTCGTAAAGGTGGATGATGAGAAGGGAGAAAGGATGGATAACAAATTCAGAGCAAACACTGAAGGAGGTAAAGAAGCAGATATTCTTAGACATTTGTCCTTGGAGAAGCGAAGGTCTTTATCTCAATTCAATTCAATTAAATTCAATTCAGTTTTATTTATATAGCCCCATCTCAGGTCTAAGCAGAAAAAAAACTGGAAAGAGAAGTCAAGAAATCATTTGACAAGACAGCCCTCAAAATACAGACATTATTCAAAATCTGAACAGAAAAGATGCCCAATTTCTTCAAAGCCGCAAACAGACGATTGGTTTTCTCAAAATTTAGCCTCGATTCCACTGAGGAAAAAAAAAAAAAAAATCGGTCCTCTTCTGAAATTGACGGCAAATTTCGCAACGCAACGAACCACGCAACGCAACGCAAGTTTTGGTTTGTTTGTTGGTTTTGGTTTGGTTTTGTTTTGTTGTTTGAGGTTTTTGTTGGTTTGCTTTGTTGTTTTAGTTTTCAGGTTTTTGGTTTTGTTGGACAGACACACACAGAAACCGGCTGAGTGACACATACCTGCAGCCCCGTCCGAGCTGAGATTTGAACCCGGGTCTCCACACTGGGAGCCGCGGTCTTTAACCACCGAACCATCTTCAGCGCTGAGACGAGGAGGAGGAGGAGGAGCGGAGCAGATCCACCTGGAGCAGGTGATCTGCAGCAGGGAGTGATGATGGCCTGTGACCTGTAGCAGGAAGTGATTTTATATTTGGCTATCAGGATGTTTGGACCAGACATCAGATTGACAAATTCAGATTAGAACAGGTTCACATCAGTGACGGTTCTTGTGTGTTTCTACTCTGGTACTTTAGTAATAGGTTGTTGTGCATAAGGCATGCAATGTGAAATTAGTTAAACGTGTTTTTGAGGAAGAAGAAAACATTTTTCAGGGGTCATTACCCTGTCATGTTCATCCCGTCCCCAGCTTCAGAGACCCTGTGACGCCCCTGGGAGATGCTGATATCACACCCAGATATTTATATAAATGCGTGCTCACCTGTTTTATCACCCTCTCCTATAACGTCCTTTTCGTCACCTGAAGTAAGTGTTTAATAATTGATTATTTCATACCTTTTAAACTATTTTACACCTCCGCAGGCTCTTGACACCCCCCATCTACAGTGACCTGCAAACTAACGCCCAGGCCTGACACTCCACTTTTGTTCGGAATTACTGAAAGAGACTCCCTTAAAAGCACTTGTGTTTATCCTATCTACTAGACGAAGAGAGATATTGAATGTTGGCACTTCTACCTAATCAGCTGTTCGGAGGAAATTTGCAAACTAATCAGCAGCACCTAATCTCCTGTAACCGTGTTCGAGTTTTTTTTTTAATCATTGTAATTATGTAATAATTATTTGCGAATTTACTCCATAACTGACAACAGTGATGAGGGAAAAAAAACAATAATTACACAATATTAAAACTGTTTCACCGGGTCTCAGTTTTCAAGGTAGATGAAATAATTTCGTTGTAATCAGCAGCAGTTAACGCCTCGCCTTGAAAATTTAAAATGAAAAAAAGATAACAGCCTCCTCTACTGGTCATAAAGGCTCACTACACAGAGTTATTCTATATAAATTTATTTATAAATACGTCTTTTTAGTTTTATATTATTAAACTTCCTTCTTGTACAAGCAAGAAAATAGAAAAAAAATATTTTTGCATCCGTACACAGCAAGAAATAATGTAAAATTAAATAAACTTAACTTTATCCCAGGCTTTGGAATTGTTGTGGTGAATGTGTAAAGGACCAGTAGGAGGCAGTAGAGCAACACGGAGCCTTTTCTGTCATTCTTACAGATTATTGATAATCAGTATGTAAAATTATTCATTTCTGTTTGATCCACACAGCCAGACACAAATATTAGATAATTAAAAATTAGGAGGAATAAACGCAAAAAATAGAAAGATTTTTTTAATTACCTGGAAATTTTAATTACTGAACGGTTTATACGGGTTAGGGTTAGTTAATGCCTCCTGTGAAAGAGGAAAACTGATGATAAAGTTATTCGTCAGTCTCCGCACATCACCTCCCTCATCCTGGCCCTTCAGGAACTTAGATAACAAATGCTCATCCATCATATGATAAAATGGTCCCTTCTTTTCCAGCAGCTGATGCCTCAGGGGTCCTGTCTGACCCTCCTGGATTCATTCATCAGGTCAAAGAAATTTTAGCAGAAATAGGGAAATGTAGCATGAACTGTAGTTAACATGGAGCTAATTTAGATCCAGGTTGGAAAAGTTGATATGATGGATAATTCACTCTCAAACTGAATTCCTGGAACAACATTTAGCTGATGGCATCATGAGGCATCTGGTTCTATAGAAGCAGCTTTATGTGTTGGCCAGGAGGACGTCATTTCATTTGACTGGGCAACCTTCTGCTCACATAAAAGATTATGAAAGTCACCAAACGTATCCTGTCTGCCCTCCATTTCCACATTGGGTGCAAGATTCAAATGAGCGGTGGCAGGAAATGGCAATATTGCCAGCTTAGGCAGTCGGGACAGAAGATTTGACCGAATGTGCACCATTGACACTGACTACTGCACCTTCTCAGTCACAAATTAAATTATAAATAAATGCATGACATTCCAGGTAGTGAGAAAACACTGAGAGGTAGGCATGAATTCATCAATAGTTACCCTTTTAGTTTGATTGACTGACTGTAGTTATGCTACAGTATTAATGTGAAAAACCTTCTACGTGTCAGGCGATCCCTGGCTGTTCTGACTGAATCTTTATCATTAAAATAAAAAAGAAAACAGAAAGGAAGATAAGGAGTGATAATTTGTGAATGTCCACGCCTGAATTATTTAGCTGTGGAGTCAGTCTGGTTCCTGTTCTCCATAAAAAACATGATAGCATTATCTGAGAATTCTTCTTTTGGACAACATTACATAACTGTTGAAAAGTTTGTTCTTGTACATCAGCCATGCATGTGCACATGAGAAATATGCATGCAGAAACCAAAATACAGGGAAAAAATAAAGGGGCGGTACAACTGAATGATAAAGTAATGAATTTTGATGACGTCTGCTTTATTTTAATTGTTAAAATTTAAATTAACAATATACTATGCATCTTTCAGGTGGAAAATATCAGTAATGGCACAATGCTTTTGAGATATTTAAGTAAAAAAAATATTATACAGCAGGAGTCAAAAATAACACTACTGTTAACGGTTGCTTCTCAGGTCAGAAGTTGGTATTTTTCCAATTATTTCCTGGTTTTAGAACAATGACGATAACGATTTTATGAGTCTCTATAGCCACAAGTAGATCTTTCTCACTCAATCTTTCTCTCTCTCCGTGTGTGTGTGTATTTATGTCACACAGGATGCTGACCTTGTCCGTGGCCTCTGGATTAGTCAGGAATTACGGTCAAGGAATTCTGAAGTTACTACTTTTAACACACACACACACACACACACAAACACTAACAATAAATATGCTGAATAAATAATAATACATTTTAAGTTGTCGGTCATGTGTGAGGTGATTTTATTCAGTCGGGCTGCACCCCTTTGGCACCATGGATACAAAGTTAATTAACAGTGAGGTGTCCTGGATCTTTGTGACCTCTCAAACCCCAAACATAAATGTGTTCTATTTTTATTCATTTTCAGGATGAATTAGCAAGAAAATCTTTCTTCTTTTATCAATGATGTTGAAATTTAATTTTTTCTTCAAGAAAAAGCTAAAATAAATTATGATGAAAGATAGTGGGTGAATCCCAGTTTTTATTGAAATATGGAGGTTTGGACATGGGAAACCATGAAATAAAAAGAAAACAGACATCATTGTTTAAAGTTTAACAATTTGCCCAAGGGGCTGGATTTTCAAGCTTATTTTACACCTTAAAGGAAGCGTGTTGGTTGTGTTCGTCCCAACATGGAAAAGTTGCAAGTAGTAGTTGTTTGAGGGTTAAGACTTGGTTTAAAGGTAGGGTCAGAGTCAGGGTTTTCTGTGTGTAAAGGTCTCGGTAGCTACTTTTTGTCAAAGAAAGTTCTTACAAGGATAGGATGTGTGTGCGTGTTTGTGTGTGTGTGTGTGTGTGTGGGTGTGTGTGTGTGTGTGTGTGTGTGTGTGTGTAAATGGTCATTGTTTAAAGAAAATCCCAAGATAGGAAAAATAAATGATCATCAGCCGTGTAACGGAGGGGAAAAGCACAGAAGAACTATTTCTGGTCGGAGGAGTATTTTTGTGCTTCCTGGAAAATTTTGACAGAAGGATGAGGAGAGGAAACAAACAGGGGAAAGCGAAGAACACGGAGTTACGAAATCTTATCTTTTTAGTGGGTGTGGGGAAACTATACATCAGGACTGTACGAGTAGTCTGGTATCTCCGAACACTGGGTGGGGGGTGATGATCACACAAACACACACACACGTACACACACATGCACATACATACACTACAGTGGTTTGAACAAGACAGACACACATGACCTTGAGCACTTCATGTCAACATATGGAGATTTTGTGTGTGTTTGAGTCTAATTGGAACAGGAAATGGTTGACAAGAGCTTCCTGTGTGCATGCATCTCCTATATGCACAACACATGCATGTTTATATATATTTGTATGTGTGTGTGTGTAGGTTTAAAAGGTTTTCAATTCATGGTCCTGGGAATGGTTTGGCATGTTGCATAAACAACATAAAAATAACATTAATTTGAAATTATGTGGAAAATGTGTTGAAACAGACCAACGTCGTTGAGCTGCCTGTAATTCACTTTCTTCATTCTTTATGATCCACTCTTACCCAAACTCGTCTTTATTTATTGGAGGTTAAAATCTAAGTACCCCATAAAAATTAAAAAAAAAAAAAAAAAAAAAAAGCAAATATGGCATTAGTAAATCCATGTGCGTAATATCTTTGATTCTGAGATGTTTAGCTGCAAAAGGCTGGATCTCTATTTGCTGGAAATTATTTATTCTATTATTTATTATTTATTATTCAGTGTCTATGTTCTTGTAAAACTAAAAACTCTCAGATAGTGCAGTCCTACAACATTACTTTAATGTTTTTCCCACAAAAAGATAACAGTTTGTGATTTTTATGAAATAACGGTTCATATTCAAAGTTTGGTAATAGATTCTTTATTACATTTGGACCGTTTACACTGACAGAACTTCAATGATTTTGAAAAACATTATTTCCAGTTGCACCAGTATGCAGGATTCGCCGCACAGTTGCGTGTTGAGAAGACAATTATTGGAAATCTGAAGGATTCAAAGGAGGGAGGAGCGATCAGGTGACTCCCTGATCTCGTCATGGGAATTCAAACCTTAATTATGTGCAGTAAATCCAGACACATTAAGGAAAAGACGCAAAAGTAAACTGGAAAATAATCCAACTGTCATGACGACGTTACAGACTGGCATACTGCTGATGAAGCGAACCTGGACAGAGACAGCCGTGATTAATGTTTGTGTTAATGGTACAAACCGCTGGAGTAAGTTCACAGGTTAATTCAAGAACCAGTCAAACCAGTAGAGTCTGTAACGGTTAAGACTTAATGCATATATTTACGTGGGCATGTGCTCACACACCACTGCAACAGATCTGCACAATTAACGTTCCCACAATTCTGAGAACGTCCAAACAGCACGACAACTTCATACTACAGTCACAACATTTCCAAACACCTTCAGAAACGGTTTCAAGATCGAACAAAACCAGATGCTACAGTTACCTTCAACGTGTGTGCTTTTACACTGCTTCCTGTCAACACGATAATATTCAATATTGTAGGTGATATGTTTTAAAAAGGTAAATAAAATATTGGATATTGTTTTTTTTTTATATCACAGTCCTTCGCCGAGAAAGTTCCAGTAGTTTGGATTCGCTCACATTTTGCTACATTCCAGTGTTTCTTGATGATTTATCTCTGTTTAACTACAACTTTTCTGTGACTAACTACAACTTTTCTTGTATCACTTTAGCCAATTTTAGTGTTTCTTTAAGTATATTTTTAACGCAAATTTTCTAGTGAAGAGAGCGACTGTGTCGGGGTTTGCGTTTCTACGACTACTCGGTGATTTTCCTCTTTGACGGAGGAACCAGATGTTCAGGCAGCTCTGACGGCAGTTCATGTCCTTCCAGTTTCACCTTGATCAGGTGGTTTGCCAGCGCGAACTCCTCGTCATCGAGCATTCCATCCTTATCGATGTCCGCCAGCTTCCAGATCTTCCCCAGCACTGTGTTGGGGAGTTTGGACTTCACCATCTCCTTCTTGGCGTTGGCTCCCGTCACCTTCCCGTTGACAGGGGACAACGTGTAGAAGATCTCGTCGTAAGCGGGTTTGTCCCGCGCGACCACCCACTCGGCCTCGTCTATGCCTTCGCCGGCTCCTTCGCCGTAGCCGTGCCCAAACGGGCCGTCCAATGTGCCGTCGAAGGCGCCGCCCTTCACGACCGGGTTGGGAAGCTGGGTTTCTTCCTGGCGGACGAGGATCATTAGACTTGCGATGTCGTGGGCCAGCATGTCGTCCACTGCTTCCAGAAGTTTGGGTTTCAGAGGCTGGAACTTGTGGAGATCCTGAGCTTGGAGCTGATCCTAGAAGAAAACCAAACATTTCAGAACGTTTGCTCTCATCTATCGGACCCTCCGTCTACAAATCCATTTGCTTGTTCCCATTTACCTGCATCTTTTTCAGGTTGGGGAAATCTCCAGGTGATATCTGGTGCTCTCTCTCGATGCGTTTGTAAATATCTCCAAGGCTGGTGATCAGTTCTTTCTTCTTGTTCTCCTTTCCAAAAACTGAGGGCATGTCTTTCTTCAGCGAGCTGATGATGTAGGCGTGGACCTGAGCGGATAAAGGTACAGACGCTTTAGTATTGATAAGTGCTAAAACCTCAAAAGTACAAAAAAAAAAATATGAATGACGCTCCCTGATTGGAGGGTAGGCACCTAGTGTAATACTGTTTTTATTTTTAAAGCTTCAGAATTCAGCTTGTTTGCAGATGTAGGTAAATATGAAAGAGGACTGGCTGTAGCTAACCTCTGCTGCTTGTTTAGCTGTGTATGTTTGGGTGTATCTTTCTTTTTTGCTGACTAAAAACAACAAGGAAAAGTCATCACAAGTGCTGAAATGCAAATAAAGTGAGACACGGTCTCTTTAAATTCTTATAAAATTTAATTCTTAATCCAGGACCACTGGATTAGCCCTGATTGGGATAAACAGAGGATGGATGGATGGATGACCAGGAACATGAATGCATCACTTCCTGTACATCCTCATTGCACAAGAGTGCGGAACAGCAGAAGAATGAAGGACCTCACCCCAGAATGGATGTCAAAGATCTGACTCAGTGCAATCTGACACCTTTGATTATGATGAATGTTTTATGGGATGACAGCATTTGGACAGCTGTTTTTTTTCACTCTGACAGATCACATATAAAGTATTTTAATAAGAAGAATTTTTTAATAAGTGATGAAAATGCACATCAGAGTGTTGCAGGTCACCGAGGATTCCTTTTAAATCACTCACACGGTAAATCATTGACTTGCTGACATTTGTTTTCAGTACTCAACACAAATTAATTCTGGCCGAAATCATTGCGCAGGAAGGAACCCAGAATTTGTTATGTCAGTGTGGTGATGTATGCGTTTCCCCGACTCAGATGCATCCTTGATCCTCATTTGTCATGCACACGCTATCAGCTGTCAAACAGGAAAACTGCTCTCAACAACAGTCTGATAAATCCGCGTGTTTAGAGTAATGTGTGCATGTGTGTGTCCTGTGCACAACAGTCGGACAGAGACAAACTGTTCTGCTGTCGAGGGTAACAGCTGGGCAGGACGCTGTGAAAATAGTGCGAGTCCATCCAGCTAAATGAGTTTAACATATGCGCAATAATAAAGTACAGGACTTAAACGTCGTCCAAGTGTTTTTTGTGGTCCGACCGCTCCCTACCTTGGCTAGTCTTGCCCTCTTGATCAGGTCATTAAGTTTGCGCAGTGCCGCGTTTCTCGGTAGAGACTGTATATCCTTGAATAAGTCCTGCTCCTCCGCCTCAAACAGCTTCCTGTTGTCTGGAATCAGCAGCGGGTGGGACCAGAAGGACCCGATGTAGACGCGGATCACCTGGGACAGACAGAAACTCTTTATGCCCAGGTCTCCAAAAGTGGTGGTGGAGGATTTCCAGACATACATCTGAGGTTTACTATACCTCCGGGGTGTTGACGATCTTCCCCAGTGACCACATCAGGGCACCGTAGACTCTCATCAACTGCTGGGTCTCGATCTGATCGGCTTTGTTCAGCACAACCCTGGAAATCCACACAACAGTGTTATTTGGAAAGTACCGCCGCATTAACGTGTCTACAGTATCTTTAATCTGCTCAGAGCATCCACACGGCACCTGATCTTGTCTTCGTGGTTCTTCAGGGCTTTTATCACTTCCGAGAACTCATCAGAGATGTCCAGTTTGTGGGCGTCAAACAGCAATATGATCCGATCCACTCTCTCTGCAAACCACTCCAAGACGGCGGCAAAGTCGTAGCCTAAGTGGAGGAATACAGTGAACATACAAATGAGGGCTGCATTAACAATTTTACATAACTTTGATTTCCTGTTTCTTTGCTCCCATTATGTGCAGGTGTGAAGGCAATAAATGTGTCACCTGACTTGGTCTTGAAACCTTTATAACCATTAAACTAAACAAACAACTCAAATGCCAGTAAAATAGCTGCAATTATAGGAGCAACGCACGTGTGATTTAACAGGTTTAATGTTTTGATGATGAAACAGAATCAGGAATTAAAGGCTTCTTGATGTTTAAGAGATTTACAGACAAAACTCTAATCAGAAAATCCACCACGCTCAAGAGGAGAGCAAAGAACAACCAGGAAAACGGAGGATTGGTTAGCTAACCCTACACCACATAAGAGCACGTTAGATCGAGAGGTCAACAGAGGCTTCATGTTAATGCACTTGACTGGGTTTTCTGAGCGAGCTATGAACACACACGTTCACCTCTGTAGTGGATAACCAGGCCAAAGGCCGATAAGAACGTAGCTGATCTTTTTACACACTTGGTCAACTTGTTGCTGTTGCTATTGTTACTGTGACTGCAACATTACTCCTCCCACCAGAGCTACAGCCTATATTTCATTTTACTTGAGAACTCCACAAACATCCAAGGTTAGATCTCTGTGTGCAACTGGACTTGTTGAAGTTTTCTTTGAAGATGTTTCACCACACTTCAACAAGTCCAGTTGCAACCTGGATGACTGAGAACCTACACAGACAACTCCACAAACACATATCTGGCTACCAGCATCAGTAAACAAACTGGTGGTGCTGCATGATTCCTCTGTGGGACATGAGCACAAGTTCGGGTGTAGCAGCATGCATGCAGTATGTAAAAGGCTGAGGTTTGTCTCTGTAAAGATTTTTTTCAGCTGAGAGTTAAAAACATGACACACTGCTGAAGGATTACAGTAAACAACAGCTTGATACTTTAATCTTTTCAAATTTTAGTGGATTGTTCTTCACAGATCTCCTCATATGGTCTGAATTTTAGCATATTTGCAACTGTAGGGTCTTTATTTTGGAGATCCAGAGTGATCTGTCTCGGACATACGGTCTAAGTTGTTGGACGGTGTGGCGATTTCGCCATCTTCATAGCATGAAAAATGGAGCCTGTGCCAGGCACATGGTTTACATGCAAGAACACTTTTCAGACCCTGGAACAGAGAGAGAATTTCCCAAAAAATGATGCTAAAATGTCTGTGGATCACATAAAATGCTGGGTTATTGGATAAAATTTTTCCACACCATGTGACGAAGTTCTGATGAAGAACATGTAAAAGTCCATAAAATCATCAAAGTATCGTTTTTAATTGGCCGTTGGACGCTGCTGCCGGACGCCAACTCAGTATCAGAAATACCTCCATAACGACATCTATGCAGGCGGCTAAAGCCTGATAACTCCTCATCTGGACACACAAACAGACATGCACACACACGCACAGATGGAAAACATTGATAACATAATAAAACTTTTGAAAGAAAAGCCATATTCGTGACACGCAGACCACACAAATGCAAGAAATAGGAAAAATAAAACACAAAATGCAGAATTGGACAACAGTTCCATGTGAAAACACAGCTTGCGCACACACACGTGTGCACACACAGTCCCCAGAGACAACACAGCTGTGCTGACGCAGTACAGATTGAGGCTAGCCTGTATTTTTTATATCTAACAGACAATAGCAGGGTCACACCCACTGTGCCATTTATTTGCTTTCCCGACACGCTCAAAATGTGGAGTGAGCGAACAGAGGACCCGCTCCAGCTCTGCAGCTCCAGCAAACCCGTTTCCTTCAGATTTGAATAAAGCTGCGGTGAAGCTGTCAGATTATTCACTCTCTGCTGTTTCTCGAGACAACAGCGGTCTCCTGACACGCACTAATGCCGACCCAACCCTGCTATGAAGTAATGTGCTGAACTCAGTGACCAGAATCTTGGTTTTATTTAGCCTTCTGGAACGTTATATGTGTGTGCATATATTTCATCCCCAAACACTCAGACTAGATGATCAAGTCCGTGTGCGAGATTTGGAGCTCCAGAGGCAAATTGGTGTGCAGCTGGGATGGGATTATAAAAAATGAGATGATAAATGTTGAAGGAAAAACGAAATTCTCACTTTCACTTTCATCAAGCTGGCTAATCCATATGGGCCTTTATCAGTGTAAAAAACAGAAGATTTACCACGGGCATTTTAAGAAAGAGGAGGGTGGACAGAAAACAGAAAGCAGTGGATGTGTAGAACATTAAGTAGCCTCTTTAATTATCCAAACTCTTTTGTGAATGCTTAAGGATGCTATGGCAATGCTGCTAATTAGCCTTGGGAATGCCAACCATGCTGGACCCTGGAACACTGGGAAGAAGCTTTTCACACCTAAACAGGCCGATCAGCGCCCACGTTTCACACTAAAGATAATAACAATACCTACCAGTCAAAATCAAAACAGTATAATGCAATTAAAATAGATTTTTTTTTTTGCTCCAAATGCTTCAGACTTTTCACATAAACATTTGCTGTCTTAACAAGCATAACGTAACTTTGCGGCTCTGTTTCGTTTACATCAGAAGCTTTTTTGCAATGCATTTCTGAACTGGGCACGTGCATGGGGGTGTGCATGTGCGAGACAGTCAAAGCTCATCTTTTTCTGTCGCTGCTTCCTGTTGAAATGAATGAAGACAATCCTGTTCGCTGAAAGTTAAAGTAAACACACACACACATGCATCCAAAGGAAATGCTGACATGGTAGTCCAGAGTTCAGTGGGATGAAGGGGGCCGCAGCTGATTGGCTCTCGTGAATAAATGAACAGAGAGAGAGAGAGAGAGGACAAGTGCGAACATCTTACCTCGACTAATTCTCTGTTTCTCTCCTGACAGAATTCCCGGTGTGTCAATCACGCTGATGCTCTCGAGCACGGGGTTCGGCAGCTGTGCACACACGAACCTGCAACGCAGACGCGCGCGAGGAGCGTGCTGGAGACTTAAAACAAACTGGACAGAAGCGTAAAATGTTTAAAATGACAAACATGGTCCCACGCCAGATGCCCCTTCTCTCCTCCATTTCTGGTCTCCTCCGTTCTCTCCAGCTGAATAATTACAGTCAGGTTATCAAAGGTCCCCACCCCCACCAGGGCCGCTGCAACAGTCAGCGTGTATTCTCTCCGTTCACTTTGAGGAAAGTGTGAAAAGATTCTGGCGCTTTTTCAGAAGGATGAGAATGGGGTCCCGTGGGTCAGCTGACACACAGGAAGCCATTAGAAGAGAAAATCCCAGCCAGAGCGTACTGGGAAATTCAATCACACAGGAATGTTGAGCTCTGGTGTCGACTGTCACTTGCACTTCCATACTTCCCCTCTGTGCTCCATCTTTTTTAAGTGTACACACCATCCGAGATCAGAAAATGATCTCGTGTGTGATGAAAATGTGCCCTTACCTGTTGAGGAACGCGTTGCCAAACGCGTTTAGCTTTCTAAAGGGTTTCTTGGGGTCGACCACTAAAGCGTTGCCGGGGATGACTCCCTCAGTGTCACCGTGCATCACTGCAATGAAGGAATCCGTGGTAGGTTCGGGGCCGATCCGCATTCCGGGAAAATCCTGTTCCAACAGGTAGCTGTTGAGTAGACGACAGGGACATAGGAGATGAGATGATCTACAAACAAACACCCTGTTGGGATAAACCGAGCATGAAAAAGATCAACTAGATTAGATTTAATCTCAGATAATGAAAAAATGGATTATTTACACTATACTGCAATATTTATGATAGATGAGGACATACAGATCATCTCCTTTTTGTGTGGAAATGTGTACAAAATTCCAACCACTTCTTGTTTTTGGATTGTTTAAGAAAATGGTTGTATCGTCCCTCAAACAACACAGCTGTAAGCACCATGGACGATGTGCATTTAAAAGCAGCGTTTCCAGAGCAGCTACACTGACCTGACAAGCGTGGAAGAGTTTAAAAAAAAAAATCAGCAGAAAACTGGTCTGTGTTGAATTAAGAACCTGCTGGAAGAAAGTTTAGGGGGATTTAACTATTTAACTGTGGAGTTTGAAGCCATTCTTTTAGTAAGGTACCTAAACTTTTATGTTGAAGCTGTGTAACAGGATGGAAATGTTTAATGTAAAGTAGGCAACTTTGGAAATGGTGACGTATATAAATACACAATCGGCAGCAGACTTTTAATAAAAATGTATTTGATTAACAATGTAAATTTAACTTACAGCTGATGTGGAATTGACCCTTAAACCAGTTCACTTTTGACTGTTCTGTGACATAACATGTGTGACAAGTTAAGATTAGAGGATTTCTGGTGCCCTTCACAACCCCTAAAAACTGGCCATAAAAAAAAGAAAAAAAAAATCTGGCACAAGATTTACGGCCATGAGCAGTCGTAAATTTGCAGCACGAGCGTGGGATGTGTGCAGTTTAACTGCTACCAGATGTAAAGATAGTTCCCTTACATATATTCCCTGCAAACACACCTTGACAGAGATGAGCTGGCAGTGCCTGGTAGAGCCATCTCTCCGCACTATCCCTGCACGTTTGCAGGGAGGTTGTGTAAGACATGCACTACTGCATGTTCACTATCATGTACTTAAGGGATCAGATGTCATCCTAAATATCCTTCATCACCTTGGAGGGAGAAGAAATGCCATGGTCAGCAGTTTGAGAGAATTCCACTATCTGGTTATATTAAGTTGACTTTTTAATGAATATTCTCTTCTTCTGCCCTTCCAGTGTCTGTAACCCTGAGGTATGAACTAGCAGAGGTGCACCAGCCTCTGACCAAGGGTTAGTCAGCATTCTGGACATTCTGCATCCTCCTGTCATGCTGCCGCTGCCTTGCTGGTGTTGCCATCACTGAGTTGATCAAACAAAACAAAACAGAAAATATGTCAGACAGCCAGCATGCCCATGCTCTCACGCCACAGCAGGAAGCTACAAACAGCATCCTCTCTCCAAGCTAGTTAGCTAATGCTCTGCGTGCGTGTGTGTGTCTGTGTGCGTCTGGGTGAGTGCAGAGTGTCCTCGTGCACACACAAGGTTCAACACCCAGGTGAGAACTGCAGGTCATGAGCTCTTGACTCACTCAACCCAATTAGCATTATTTAATTAAAAAGATCAGATTCTGTTTACTTATTCACTAATGCTGATCTTGCAATAACATTAAAAAAAGGCTTTTAAACAAAGCCTGATTTTCCACTTTGTTAGTATAATCCACATACAAATACACACTTTAATTCTGCGTGTGTGCGATGTAAGCTGTCAAATAAACATTTATGGTTTCAATAAAGCTCAGAGGTGTGGTTCCTGGTGCTGTGAAGCTGTGTGCAACTACTTTGTGTTACTTCTCTCTTCCTTTGTGGTTTCCTAACCTGTTGTGTTAGTGTAGCTGAGAGTTGGGGTGTGTTGGCCAGCTTTCTCTCTCTCCCCCTGATCCCACTTTCTTTATGCATCAATCTGTGTGCATGCATTGTTTGTTTTCCCCCTCACCGTATGAAGCTCGTCTTGCCAGTGGAGTACTGCCCGACCAGTAAAACCATTGGCTTGTTGTCAAAGTCTGCATCCTCCAGAGCCGGGGAGTGGAACTCATGGAACTTGTAGTTCTCCTCCAGAGGCAGGAGTTTGGTTTTGTAGAGCTTTTTAAGTCCGTCACTGACAGTCTGAAAGACTTCAGGCTCCTTCCTCCTTCTATCATCGGTTCCAAGCCAGCTGAACATGTCGTTGGTTGCTTTTTCCACAAACAGTAAAACCTCTAATTGCTGTAAATTCTGAATAAAGATGCTTATTCTGTTGTTGATTGAGGTCTTATTTTTTTAAAAGTATATAATTATTAAGCCTAAAAGACAAATTTCATTATATAAAGCATAGCCAGTGCTGTAAATTAAATCATTCAATACAATTTAGATTTATAATAAAGGAATAAATGTATGAAAAGCAATTAACGGCTGGCCTTAGTACTCTATATTTTATGTAAATTTAACCCTAATCCTACACATGCAGTTTCATCTCAAGCCCACTTTTATCTTCGTAGCCCTAAAAACAATAATAACGTCTTTGGTTACTAATTAATTTCAGCAAATTACCTCAATAAAGCCAAAATTAAAACCTTAATCACGCTGCTAATACACAACATCCCAGAGCTGATACAGGAATCCCAAAAATGATGCACCGACTGGCTGTCAGATGGTAACCACCATTATTGTTCTGCTGTCGCTCTTCTGTCCACAAACAAAAAAAAAAAAAACACCAACCGGAACCAAAATTATTCTCTTGAAATGCGAACTGCACGTTCGGTTCAGGTTTCGGTTAAACTTCTCTGTCGATCCACCCTCTCGGTGATGAATTTGGCAGATGACGTCCTCCAGCTCAATTTAAATGCCGAGGCGAAGGAAACCTGAGCCCGGCGGAAGTGTCCTAAGCTGGAAGTCCGTCACGGATCGGTCCCGCCCAGTGATGCCGCAACTGCAGCCGAGAGAGGAAGAGAGGGGCGCCGCCATAATGCCATGATGAAGGAGAGAGACTGCCGCCAGGACGCCGCCTAGCGCCGCGTTTGAGTAATTAACGATATTTGAGCCGTATTGATAAGCGTTTTTTTCTTTTATATATGCGTTTTGGCGCATATATACGTTATTGAGAATTTTATTATTTTTAAAATTATTTTAAAAGTATGTGTTTTTGGACGTAGAAATTGCCTTGATCCATGGAAGATCAAGGATCAAGTTTTTCTGGAATCCAGGACATCACCAAAATTTAATCATCTGGTCCTTGTCCAATTACGACATCAAAATGTCATTAAAATCTGTTCATAACTTTTTGTGTTAATTTGTTAACAATCAAACAGACAGAAAAACACTGGCTATGGCGTAACCTCCTTGGTAAAGGTGACAGAAAAGAAAATAATTCCTGAAATGGATGTTTGCCAGTTTTGACCAACAGGTGTCTTATTTCCTTTAAAATGCAGGCGTTAGCTCAGGGGAAAAAAATCTATGGACATTCTTAGCCTTAGAATATTTTTTTTCTCACAGTAAAAAAAAATAAAAAAAAAAAGTCCAAAAGTAATGGAAAAAAAATCACCTATTAAAAAAATGCTAATAACAAGAGCAAATTTTCTGTAAGGTTAAAGGATTCCTTTATACAACAGTTTGACTTCATACCAGTAAATTCAAAAATCAAGAAGAAACGTGAGGGAGATCAAAAGTAAAACATGGTCACCACTGTTATATTACCTGAACTAGACTGTGTATGAGAATTGCTGTTTTAACATGTAAATGTATATGACACAGAGTAGACCAAAGGCTGAAACTAATAAACAGGAGAATATGATGCAAAACATGTTCTGCAGGGAGCAATATGTTCAAAGAAAACAAGGAAGTGCTTTAACAGAATGTTCCTGGCAACAACCTCTGCAACAGATCATTAATGGGAACCAACTAAACATTAACACGTAACTAAATATCACAGCTGCTTTGGAATAGGCACAGTTTGTTTTATGGTCCATATTTCATCTTATAATTCATCTTTAATTCATATTTTTTATTAAAAAAAACAACAATAATAATAAAAACAATAACAGTGTTGACTTCATTTAATCATCCATTGGAATCACCAGGTTCCATTTGGTAAGAATATCATGCACCTCCCCTGCTCCTTCTGGGTCTCTCCCCGGCTCTCTTGGTGCCAGCACCTCCTCGTCAGACGCCTGTCTCACATACACACCCCCCAACAACAGCTCACCTCCCATCACATCCCCTCCCCTCCCCTCCTCTTCCCCCCCTTTGGTGGCCTCCCCACCATTTCCTGGCTCGTTCCCCCTGTGGATCCACTTTGCCAACTCTGGAAGGACAAGTTTGCCCGACTTCGGATCCCAGTCAATAAAAATAGTCCCTCTCGCTTGCTCCTCCTCCTCCTCGTGCCCATCGCCATCCCTTTTTGTTTCTTCTAAATCCATAGCGCTAGAGTCGTCTGCCAATCTGAAATCTGACTGCTCAGAGTGGGCGGCAGACGCGTATTGGATGTTCTGAGCCGCATAAACAGAAAGGAGAGGTTCCAGCTCATTCTGACTTTTTTCTTCCATTCCTGGAGCTGTCACTCCATCTTCCTTCAGCATCTTCCCCTGCACATTCAGAGGACTATGGAAGAGCGCAGTCTGTTCTAGAGCACTCCATTCTGCTGCTGCTGGGTGTTTCTGTAGCTGTGTGTGGTATGATCTCTGCAAGTAGGAAGATGTCACCTGAGGAGCATAAACTCCAGAGGAGTGATTCTTCTGGTGATTGTTCCCACCTTCCCCATTGACACCGCAGTCGTTAGAAGTTGCAGAAACAAGACCATAGATGGATCGATCATCACAGTTATATACTGTCTCTTGGGGCATATGGACAGCATACTGTGGAGGGGGATCTTCAAAGTGTTGGTCCGTCATGTTGTCTGCTGGACTGATGGCAGTGATAGCATTCAGGCTGGTTTTCTCAGGGGGAAACGTCAGAGAGGGCTGATTTAAAAAAGCTCGGTCCTGGAAGTTGAAGAAAAAGAGATAGAGAATTTACTTCAGCTTAAAAGTAAATGGTAAGAGTAACTTTTCCATTGTACGGCACTCCCTGGCTTGCCTGGCATTAGCCGTGCTTTCTTTACTTTGTAAGCAGAATGCAGAAAGCTGCTGCGAGGCAACAAACAAACAAAAAGGACTATTTTTTTGTCGAAGGCTGTTATACCATAGTGACATGTAAAACATTTGCATTATATAGTTTAATCAACTAAGCCATAAATACATATTTAATATTCAGGAATTTCAGAAAAAATGTTAAATGTATTTTAAAGGCTAGTGAGTGAGTGTTAAATTGCAGTGTTGTTTATATTACCAGACTATACGGTGTCTTCTGTCCTATTCCCATCAGATATTGGTGGAGGATGTAGCCAATCACCACCATAATACACAAACACAGCAAGGGGACAACAATACCCACAACCACCCACTGCAGCTGGCTGACCACCGGATCTGGAGGCAGACGGGGAGAAAGGAAGGAAATGAATACATGTCTTGCATTCATGTCTGTACAAATATACTACGGCATAAACAGCTCACTTCTACACAAACAGTGTAAGACTTCAGTCAACAACTTTCCACTGTAAGTGCTCAAGAGAAAAGATAATATTTGCTCTCGTGCAACAGGTGGAAAATACCTGGAGGTGTGGTTATGCACTGCCATTCTGATGACTGACACTGGACGGGCATGGCTAGGAATTTTGCCTTGGCAGAGAAGCAGTACTCTGTGTTGTATTCAGTCAGGTGGTGCTTGTACAGACCAGACGAAAAGGTGAAATGGCTCTATGAACACACACAAACACACAAATCTAATCAGTTCTATTGACAAACACGACAGCTTGGCCAGACTTCTATACTCACAGTTTTCTTGCGGTAGGTATTGCTAATAGAGAGGTTGTACATCATATGGGGGTATATCGTTGCCATGGATACAACTGGCATCTGGTTATAAGGTTGAAACCTCATTGGTCCCTTCACTGTGACAATGGCACTGTTGCTCTCTATTTCGATAGTCACCAGTGGTGGCCCGAAACTAGCTATAAGACATGACAAAATAGATGTATTTCACAGTTCACAGATTATAGACAGAAAATATGATAATGATTTTTTTAAAATATATATATTTTAAGTATCTTAGTAAAAAAAAAAAACTGTGCAACTTCACAGGAATTGAAGTCAGTTATAGAACCAAAACCATCTCCCTCTGATTCTTACTGTCTGATTTTGGGTCAAATCTCCGGGTCAAGACCCATCTGGAGTATGCTTTTCTGCTCACAGCACGAACTCGAGCATAATATCCCTGCTCCAGGTCCCACGTCTCGTTGCTCAGATCACACCAGCTCTGCACTACTTCCGTACACCTCTGCACTGCCCTCCAGCGCACCCGTCGCCCTTTGTCATCCGCAGCACTGTCCCCATAGCTGTACAAAAGAACAAGAAACAAATCTAAGGAGACGGATCCGTCAACATTGCATAATCAGCTCAGTGTTCTGTTTCCCCTCAAGCATCAAACCTCCACTTTTGTCCCTTGGCTCTTGTTATGTCATTGTTTTGTGTATCTGCTACTCCCCCTACTCCACTCCTTTATTACTGGAAAGACCCATTGAGGTTGGCAGAATGGTGACATTCATTATTATATCATCATTTTAAATCTGGATACACCAAAACTACCTAAAATTGACATTTTAACTTCTTAATCTTACACGGCATACTGGACTGTGAATGTTGCATTGCCGAGTGTGTCATTTCCTGCGGTCCATTCCAGCACATTTCTCAGGTTCACAGAGACGATGAAGGCACTAGTAGGACTGGGCAGAGAGGCGGAGACTGAGGGGAACAACACCATATTTTCATTATAATAGAAAACAACCAGACCACCTGACAGCGTTCTCTGGCGTAATATAACAACAGCGAAATCTAGTCACACAGTTGTAACCTAGTTTTCCATGTGTTAAACTCTAATCTAAATTATTTAGATTAAACTTTGTACAAAGTACAAAGTCTATTTACAGTTACCCAACTCTGACAAGCCTGTGTTTACTGGTAGATTTTATCTGACTATTTGCATAATCCCAGTTCCGGCTATATGTGTGAAAACATATTTAATCTGCATAAAATACAAGAAAATTAAAGAAAACAAGTTTTATACATAATATAACTAAAATTACATCGTCGTGACTTAAACAATGTAAAGAAAAACTCTAAACAACACAGTAATACATGACACTACGTTAAATATACATGTAATTGTAATAATAAAGCAATGATCATGCAGAGCAGTCATACCTGCGCACTGAAAAGCAACGAGACTGAGAATGAGAAGCTCTTTCCACATGGCTGTATGGGATTCTCATTTTAATTATGTTCTCCCGACATTTGCACGAACCGTCACCTACTCCGGCATTGGTCCAAGAGGCGATACAAAAGTATAAAAGATCTCGGTAAAAGGAAAATTGATGAATAAAAAGATAAAATTTATTAATAAAACACATACACACTATCGTCTACAGATCCGCACAGCGACTGACAACGGATGTACAGTTGGTAGAATGAGCCCATTCTAAATTTCCGTGAGAGAAAGAATGTAACCTCACGAGTTTGCGCGCATAACACCTTTGCAGGTAGAGGACGCGCGCTATCGCCGGAGGCGGGGATCGACAGTACCAGTCTCTTGAATAGTCATGCATATCAACTTTCACTTTTACGGTCATTTATTTATAATAAATAATAATCTAATAAATATTATAATAAATATTATTGGGTAAAATTACAATAATTTAATTAACCCCGACATTAATTATAGGGAATTCTGTTGTAGGAAATCCGTTTTTATTGACTTACGGTCACAGTTCTAAATACGCGGTTCATTTTAAAAGACATTATTATAATAATAATTTTAAGATGCATTCACTTATTCAAAGGACGATTTGGCGATAGGGGTACACAGCGAGGTCACATCCTGAAGCGGAACTTTCCAGCTTGTGTCGTTGTGGTACACCCGGACTGTTTTTGGAGTTGTGCATTTCGCGGCGCATTCACTCTGGTGCTCGTTAGCGTCGGTTAGCATGTTGATTGTTTAAAGCATTGCCCGAACTAACTAAAATAATTATTTATTTTCTGCTATGGTAGCCTAGAAATTGACATTTCTGTGCAAACATGGCGCTATCGATGGAAGCGCAGCTTCAGAGCATCTTTGAAGATGTTGTGGTAATTGGCGTCTTTATTTACCGCTAACATTGTTTAGCATTTCCGAAAACATCATCCACTTATATTCTGTAAATTTCAAAACCTGATGTATATCTGCAAATAAATAAAACTAGAACTCTTGATATTAATTTATTCGATCACTTGATATTACGGTCACACTTGTTTTAACAAACGAACGTTTTTAAAATAAACATCAGTTTTAACATTATACAAGTAATCATTATTTAACGAGATCTGTTTAGATGAAAAGTGTTGAGTAATGAGGAAAATTAAGAGAATTTTATTTTCTGTTCCTCTAGAAAACTGAGATGATAGAAGAAGCCTTTGCTGGGTAAGAGCCATATTAATACTTCTAAATCCCGTATAACTCAGAAATCGCCTTTTTCTCTCATTTCTTTTTGTTTAAATCTATTGTGAACTTTCTGCAGGTTTAATGTAAGTGCTTGTGATTTACCAAATGTGTTCTGTGTTTAGCATGTTTATGGACACTCCAGAAGATGAGAGGACAAAACTCATCACTTGTCTAGGAGCTTTCAGGCAGTACTGGGGAACACTACCACTGGTCTGTACGCAGATGGACATGTTTGCGTACAAATGCTGATGACCCATTTGACTGATTTTAAATACCTTTTCATGGATTTGCAGGAATCTCATGAACAGTGTGTACAATGGATAGTGCGGTTTATTCACAGCCAGCACAGCCCCAAAAGAATCTCCTTCCTCTATGATTGTTTGGCAATGGCTGTGGAAACCAGTCTGTTACCACCCAGGTGCTTCCAAATTCACATTTAATATTGTTAAATTGAATAAATTATAGCTCGTGTGGCATTATAGTTTGTTATTTATAATAGAATATGTGACATGTCAGTATTTTATGTAATAATCTATGTTGAGTTAGCTGTCTTATCTCTCAGGTCTGTAATCTGTGTGAATGTTCATAAATCTCTGTTTTACTACAGGATGGTGTGTGCAGCTCTTATAAGCTCAGACAGTTTGGAGTGGGAGAGGGCTCAATTGTGGGCTTTAACTTTCAAACTAATACGCAAAATCATTGGAGGAGTGGACTATAAGGTGTTATAACACACAGCACAAGAAGTATATGTACACTACAGGCTATAACCCTCACCTTTTAACGATGAAAATGCATCAGAATTGTATCTATTTTCTTTTCCAGGGCGTTCGAGATCTATTAAAAGCAGTTTTGGATAAAATTCAAACCATTCCCACAACAGTCAGCTCATCTATAGTCCAACAGCTTCTAGCTGCACGAGAGGTATTTGCTATTGTTCACTTGTTAGATTCAATTATAATATGATTTATGAAATTAAGTTAACTGCACCAGTTCTTTATTGTATGTGTATTTCAGGTGGTGGAGTATATACTCGACAGAAATGCTTGCCTTCTTCCTGCCTATTTTGCTGTTACAGAAATCAGAAAACTGTACCCAGAGGGGAAGTTGTCACATTGGGTGTGTATGGGTTTTATTGTCTGTATGCAGCAATCTTATATGTACCTGATAACAAACATGTCTGTTTATACTACGTTATCCCTGTAAAGCTTCTTGGCAGTTTGATATCAGACTTTGTGGACAGTTTCCGGCCCACAGCCAGAATCAACTCAATCTGTGGTGAGAGGCACCTGGACACACTTTTACCTTGAGTATTGATTCACGATCAGTTGATTTATGCATCGATGTGTGTGTTTACAGGCCGGTGCAGCCTGTTACCGGTAGTCAATAACAGTGGGGCCATTTGTAACTCCTGGAAATTAGACCCCAGCACTCTTCACTTTCCTCTAAAAGGCATGCTGCCATTTGACAAGGTGACATATTTGGACTATACATTCCACTGAGGAGACATAATTGGACAAGCACAGTGATGAACTTAATATTTCCTTGTCACACTAGGAACTGTTTGAGCCTCAAACTGGTTTGCTGCGCTATGTGTTAGAGCAACCCTATTCCAGAGAAATGGTGTGCAACATGTTAGGACTCAACAAACAGGTAAGATTTATTTTTTTTGCCTTGACATTAGGTCCACCTGCCATTCTTTACCCGCCTATTTACTGTAATTTGCACCACCTCACTCCCTCCTACCTGTCTAGTGTCCTCCTCAAGTCCTTCCTGCACCTGATTATATCTTTGTTGTCTCCAGTTTGTCATTTTCTGGTCCTTTTATTCATATTTTCTTCTTTCTTTATTTCAACATATCATATGCTTTTTTTCCCCCTTTTGACACCTCTCCTCTATTGTTGTTGTAGTAATACAACTCTATGAGATTATATGTGAAGCAAGCCAATGCTGTGAGCCAGACCCATAATGCACTGGTGTTAGTTTTCCCTGTTGAGTTCATCCAGTTTCAACTCAGCCAAGCTCCATGAGCTCCTCCTTGTACCTTCTGTCGTTTGTATCTGTCGCTAACAGAATAATCAGCACTGCTCTGAGCTGAACAGATAACGTGAAATTCCTTTTGTCTTCGTTCGCTGACTGAGTTGACACTAACTGTGCTGAACAGTGAACAACCTAGCTCCTTAGTCACCACTTTCTCTTTCTTTGTCTCTCCACTTTCCCCTCACTGTTTCTGACTCCTTTCTTTGTTTCTCTTCTTGCTCTTTCTCTCCCTCTCTCTTGTCTTTTGGTTGTGTGTCGTGTTTGTCTGTCCCTACCATGCGCTCTCTAGACTCTGAACATTGCCCAGGTATGTTGTTGTTCCTCCTCCTGGTTGCCCACCAACTAACCAGTCCCATTGGATGCTTAGCTTTTTAGCTGTAGATGCCTTAGAACCTGGACGCATAAAAAAAAAACAAGGAACGTTAAAGTGGATAGACGGAATAAAGAGAAATGTTGCAGAGCTTGAAATGATCACAGCAGGGGTTTCATAGAGATATACTTCCAATACCAGTTAAATCCTGCTGGCAAATAAGTATTTAACAAAGATGGCAGAGAGCGACGGAGGAGGGTTAATGTTCTATGTACAGCTTAACGTTCAAGTAATATTTAAATACTTTGTGTTCATATTATTATAATCTATTTCCTACAGTCTTAAATCTACCCCTTATACAACATACTTAGCTAAAGAAATAGGTCTATTGTAAAGGGTGTGTCTAATAGTCAGTTGTCTGAGTATGTTGGTATTGTTAATGTATTCAAACAAAGCCCATTTTTAAGTAACATTTTCTATTTTGTTAATCTTTGTTAATCTTTTGTTAAGCTTTGCTTCTTACTGATGCACATTTGCTTTGCTGTGGCCCAGCATCTGCAGCTCCATTCGTCTAATAAATGCACATCAGATACTGACTTAAAATAGATTTGACTATAAAAATAGTTTTAACTTTCAGCTGCGATATTCACTTTATGGATCCAGGTACTGAGCTCACGTAAAGCACTGCTCGTTTGAAAACCCTGGCATTGACATTTCAAGCGCTGCTGCTCTGCATGTGTGAATGTAGTCTGGTCTCTGCCTGCCGTTAGTGAGGTTCTCTTGTGTCTAACCTTTGTGCTTCCTGCTGACCTGGACAAAACCACTCCATTTCAGATTGAATATTAGTTTCAACGTGTCGCTCAAAATAATGAAAGCACATTCTTCCATTTCTGCTTATTTGTTTTTAAGTAGGCTTTGCGAGTCACTGGTTCGGTGTGAGTTTATTGTCTTGTTTCCAGTCTCAGCTAACATTTTTCAGCCACAGTACACTTGTGAAAGCCACTGTTGCAATCTTGAGTTTTGACAAACGATGAAATCCTTAAAATCAGTTGCTTGTTATCTATATTCTACTCACTTCCATTCTCATTTTCCCTTAAAGGAGCTTATTTTTTTACTTTTTTACTTTACGTTTTTATTGGCTTATTGAACTCTGACCTATGTGGCGTCATGTTGAGTAGATGATAATACAGTTTAGCTACCTTAATAAAGGAAATGTTAAATGGGAGCCAGTGTATTATTTATCAAATGTATTTGTTCTAAAATAGTTTGTTTAGTTATGTCTGTGGTTTTGTAGCTGTCACTGGTTTGCATTACTGTTTCTAGGCTTGGGATGTAACGAGGTGACCGCAGTGCTGATATTTGTTTATTTCAGTCCACTATACCCACAGAAAGCTATGCCCGTGGATCCGTCTTTATCTCTCTCTGTTTTTCTCTTCTCACTCTCTTGACTGTCTGTGTTCTGTGTGTGTGTTTTGTGATTGAGGAAGAGGAGTGATCACAACTCCTCTTCTTGATCACGCCTCCTTCCCATCTTCCCAGACCTTGGCCTGCATGCAGGAAGATGTTCCCACACTCGGTTATTGTTTGCTGTGTGTAGTGCTGTGCTGCTTGTGCTGTTCTCTGAGCTGAGCTGTGCTGTGTTGTGCTCCCCCGTGTACATTGTAAGAAAATGTTGTCTTTAGCAGCCACTGCAGGGATCCATGCCCCTCCTGCTCTGTCTAGCATGGATAAAGTTACATTTGGGAAAATATTGTCTGTAGTTTTTGGTATTGCTGCATTAGGTCTGGAGGAGGCTTAAAAGTTGTAATTAATGAGAATGTTCATCAAATTCCAATAAGAAAAATATTTTGAGCAATAGGGGATCATAAAGTGTTTAGTGATTGTATAATCTTACCTGTGAAATTTAAGGGAATATTTGGAGATTTAAGTTTATGCAACTGACAGGCCGGAAGGAGATGTCCTGCATGAAAAAGACAGTAAATTAATGGCGGAATCTTGTTAATTGTTACAGCCTGTCTGCGGAGTATTTTAATGATCATTCCCTCGTTCTGTCTCTCTCCCTCTTTTCTCCTGTCCTCTACGTTTCTTCCACCCCGTTCCTTTCTCTGCCTGGTTCTGTTTCTGGCTGTCTTTCCCTCCCCCTCTCCATTTAACCTGTCTCCCTGCCCGCTGTTTTCTTTATCCTTTAACACTCCCCTCCTCCTTCGCCAGCAAAAGCAGCGGTGCCCGGTGCTGGAGGAGCAGCTGGTGGACCTGGTGGTGTACGCCATGGAGCGTTCTGAGAGCGAGGAACACTTTGATGCTGATGTAGGAGGAACCAGCCAGCTGCTGTGGCAGCACCTCTCCTCCCAGCTCATCTTCTTTGTGTTGTTTCAGTTTGCAAGCTTCCCTCACATGGTGCTGTCCTTGCATCAAAAGGTATGCAAATGAAGGACCGTTACACTGCAGGTGCTTCAAATTGCTGTTGTATAACAGTATAATAGTAGCTTTTTTAGTTACATTTTCTTAAAGGAGGTAACATAACTTGCCTGTTGAATTTCCATTCATGATAAATTCTAATTATGCCGTGTTCTTGACTTCTTTCTCTTTAGCTTGCAGGAAGAGGGCTCAATAAAGGGAGGGACCACTTGATGTGGGTCTTGCTGCAGTTCATTTCCGGAAGCATTCAGAAGAATGCCCTGGCAGACTTTCTGCCTGTCATGAAGTTGTTTGATCTGCTTTACCCAGAAAAAGAGGTGCACATCTGCCGAGGAATCTCTGGCATTCCACCAGCTTGTTTTTGTACTGATGTCCTCTTTATATGTGTTCTGTGACATTAAAATTGTTCTGAATCTATCTTTCTTCCAGTGTATTCCAGTTCCAGACATTACCAAGCCCCAGTCGACTCATTCTTTTGCCATGACCTGCATCTGGATCCACCTGAACCGGAAGGCCCAGAATGACAACTCCAAGCTGCAGATACCCATCCCTCACTCCCTGAAACTCCATCATGAGTAATCTGAAAAACACTTTCTGTTCATCTTGACACACCGAAGAGATTACTAAACATCTTTCCTTTTTGTCTCTCCTGGCCACATTTTAGGTTCCTCCAGCAGTCGCTGCGTAACAAGACGCTGGGCATGTCTGACTATAAGATTGCCCTGCTGTGTAATGCCTACAGCACCAATTCGGAGTGCTTCCCCCTCCCAATGGGGGCACTGGTGGAGACCATCTATGGGAACGGAACAATGAGGATCAACCTCCCCGGTACCAACTGTATGGCATCAGCAGCTGTCACCCCGCTGCCGATGAACCTGCTGGATTCACTCACAGTGCACGCAAAGATGAGGTAGATTCAGGAAGGAATCAGTCGAACACAGTTGGAATTATTTAGCTGTCTCCGGCTCTTACTGATTCCCATCTGTCCCGTCAGTCTGATCCACAGTATTGCTACACGGGTGATAAAGTTAGCCCATGCTAAATCCAGCATCGCCCTGGCGCCTGCGCTGGTGGAAACATACAGCAGGCTGCTGGTGTACATGGAGATTGAATCACTGGGCATCAAAGGATTCATCAGTGAGTTATCGCCATATTTAAAGTCAAGCTTTAAGTGTAATAAAGACATTTAATGGTGCAGTTTCTTCTTACCAAGGTTCTTTTATCCAAACAGGCCAGTTGTTGCCGAACGTGTTTAAGTGTCACGCGTGGGGGATCCTGCACACGTTACTGGAGATGTTTAGCTACAGGATGCACCACATCCAGCCACATTACAGAGTCCAGCTGCTCAGTCACCTGCACAGTCTGGCTGCTGTACCCCAGACCAACCAGAACCAGCTGCATCTGTGGTAATGTGGATCCGCACCCTCATATCTCTCTCCATCTTGAGCATGTGTTTTCAGCGCGTCGCTCTCCTCCCCAGCGTTGAGAGCACAGCTCTGCGCTTGATCACAGCCTTGGGAAGTTCTGAAGTGCAGCCGCAGTTCACCCGCTTCCTCAGCGACCCAAAGACGGTCCTGTCAGCCGAGTCTGAGGAGCTGAACCGAGCCTTGATCCTCACCCTGGCCAGAGCCACACACGTCACCGGTATCGCTCGCTGGATCCACTCATCATCACTGACCGTACTTTCAACATCCTCTAACTTGGCATCTGTATGTGTAGATTTTTTCACAGGCTCTGACTCCATCCACGGAACGTGGTGCAAAGACATCCTCCAGACCATTATGAACTTCACACCTCATAACTGGGCCTCTCACACGCTGTCGTGCTTTCCAGCCCCACTTCAGGTGCACTTGGACACTAAGACTCCTGTCAGGTCAGATCCCTCCATCCATTCATTCTTTAATGACCACTGCTTCCCCCTCGGTCTTTTTCCTCAGGCTTTCTTCAAACAGAACAACGTCCCCCAAGAGTCTCGTTTCAACCTGAAGAAGAACGTGGAAGAGGAGTACAGGAAGTGGAAATCCATGGCTAATGAGAATGACATCATCACTCACTTTTCCATGCAAGGCTCGCCTCCGCTCTTCCTCTGTCTCCTGTGGAAAATGCTGCTGGAGACGGACCACATTAACCAGATAGGCTTCAGGTTTGGATGAATACATTTGATTAACACACACACACACACACTGAAAAGACATTTATGTAAGTTCCAGTCTGTGTCCCTGCTTTGCGGTAGTGATGCATCTTAATACTGACATGTTAAATGTACTCTAATTAGCCTTAGATTGGGAATTCTCACGTCTTTGAGTATCATATGTTGCTAATTGATCCAGTGGGAGACCAGAATGTTAATATGAGATACCGAGTGAGGTGTAGCTTCCTTTTTTCCCACGCTCCAGGGTCCTCGAACGCATCGGTGCCCGCGCACTGGTGGCCCACGTGCGGACCTTCGCAGACTTCCTTGTCTATGAGTTTTCAACATCTGCTGGAGGACAGCAGCTCAACAAATGCATTGAAATCCTCAATGACATGGTCTGGAAGTACAACATCGTCACTCTGGACCGACTCATTCTGTGTCTGGTGAGCAGAAATGATTGAGAAGTATCTCCTGTGTGTGCAAAAAAAACCGTCACTTCTTCGCGCCTCTTCCTCCAGGCGATGCGTAGCCATGAAAATAATGAGGCTCAGGTTTGCTACTTTATAATCCAGCTGCTGCTGCTAAAACCCAACGACTTCAGAAACAGAGTCAACGATTTTGTGAAGGAGAACGCTCCTGAGCACTGGCTGCAGAGCGACTGGCACAACAAGCACATGAACTATCACAAGGTACGCGTGGACCATCACGCCTTGTCTTTCAAATATAACAAATACCATCTAAACTGTCCAGTAAAAACACGAAAAATTCCTGAGGTGATAATGACTTTTTTATCAGAAATACCCAGAGAAGCTGTACTTTGAGGGCCTAGCTGAACAAGTCAGCCCTCCCATGCAGCTCCAGCCTCAGTACCTGCCCATTTACTTTGGCAATGTGTGTCTTCGCTTCCTGCCGGTCTTTGACATCGTCATTCACCGCTTCCTGGAGCTTCTTCCTGTTTCCAAGTCCCTTGAAACCCTTCTCGATCATCTGGGAAGCCTGTACAAGTTCCATGGTGAGTTAGGCTGCCCTAAAGTATGGGGACTAGATAAATAAAGATAATTTAATTGGAATGAGGATAAATGGGACAGAATTCAGTGTAAGTGAATGTCACCTACAGAATACGATGACTTGATTTGTTGCAGACCGACCTGTCACCTACCTGTACAACACACTTCACTACTATGAGCGACAACTCAGAGACAGAACCAACCTGAAGAGAAAGCTGGTGCACGCCATCATGTCTTCGCTGAAGGTAGGTACTGATCATGCCACAAATGTCTGTAGTTCCAGATGCTGTCTCATTTAATCCTTGGGACATCAGTATTTACTCTCTTTGTCTAATAGGACAACCGGAGTCCAGGTTGGTGTCTCAGTGAGACCTACCTCAAGTTTGGGATTAACCCCAGAGAGGACAACGTGTGGATCCCTGATGACACGTACTACTGCAAGCTGATTGGACGCCTGGTTGACAATATCCTTCATTACTCTCCCTCCCTTAACACACACACACACACACACACACACACACACACACACACACACACACACACACACACGTGTGTGTTTTTGACACTTTTGGGGATTCGTAGGGCTCCTTAACGCACTCTCTCACCCATGGCTGGAAAGTCACCAGGTCCATTCCCCAACTGTGACTGGAGGTTCAATGAGTTCCCAAACCCTGCAGCCCACGCCCTGCATGTCACCTGCGTTGAGCTGATGGCTCTGGCTGTGCCAGGAAAAGATGTTGGCAACGCTCTGCTGAATGTTGTGTTGAAAAGGTACAGAAAGCAGTTTGAGCTGGAAGATAGACTAGCTTTGGTTGTGACTCAGTTCTGGATATGTTTGTGTTAAATTTTGTATTACTGGTGACTTCTTGTACCTTGAAGCCAACCTCTGGTGCCCAGGGAAAACATCACAGCGTGGATGAACGCCATTGGTCTGGTGATAACAGCACTTCCTGTAAGGCAAAAACACATCATCCAGAGTGCAACAGAATGGAGGTTTGTTTCCCCTTCATGACAGATTTCCATCTTTCTTTCAGGAGCCATACTGGATTGTTCTCCACGACCGCATCGTGTCAGTGATCAGCTCCCCTGCTCTGACATCAGAGACGGAGTGGGCGGGTTATCCCTTTGCCTTGCTGGACTTCACAGCCTGCCACCAGAGCTATAGTGAGATGAACTGCAGCTACGTGCTAGCATTAGCACATGCGGTGTGGCACCACTCATCCATAGGACAGCTGTCGCTGATTCCAAAGTAAAGAAGTCCTCCTCAGGTTTGCTCCTGCTGTCATTTGAGCAATGGCAACATCTCCATCCATTGTTCATTTTGTAGATTCCTGTCAGAGACGCTGAAGCCCATCGTTCAGACAGAGTTCCAGCTTCTGTACGTGTATCACCTGGTGGGGCCGTTTCTGCAGCGTTTCCAGCAAGAGAGGACACGGTGCATGCTGGAGGTGCAAAGACGTTTGGCCACAAATACAATGAAATCATGTAGCCCTGATATAAACGCGTGCCGTGTCTCTTTATATTTGTCTTTCAGATCGGAGTGGCCTTCTATGAGATGCTCCAGGCAGTGGATCAACACTGTCAGCATCTCAGCTTCATGGACCCCATCTGCGACTTTCTCTATCACATTAAATACATGTACACTGGGGACAGTGTGAAGGAGCAAGTGAGGTTCCGATAGAAAACTGAAATGAAAAAGAGCCACCTGAAGAGGAATCTTTCATTGAGCTCATCGTTTTTTTATCCCCCAGGTGGAAAAGATCATCATGACTTTACGTCCAGCCATGAAGCTGCGACTGCGCTTCATCACACACAGCAGCATGGTAGAGACGTCATCATCAGCTGCCGCCGGCACGTCCACTTCCTCCGCTCCCTCCTCCACCCCTCAACCCCCGACTTCTTCGCTCTCGACATCAGCTGGAGCCGCCTCGCCCTCCTCATCGCAACACTCCCACACGGCCATGTAGTTTGCCTCGGGACAACATCCCAAACCAATTATTGTTTAATATTATTGAAACATTTTTTAACACCTTTACCAGAAATCAAGTAGGGAATTGAGAAGCACGAGCAGCTCTCCTTTCTTTGACTGTTTTTCAGAAGCATTTAAAAATCTGTCACTCAATGGGAAAAAAATGCATTGTAAACAATCTGTATATTAATATGTAATTCTTAGTGACTTTTGCAATCCGGAGCTTCAGGAAGTTTGGTGTTTCTATGCCTGGCTTCTTTTTATTTTTCTGTTTCTAGTCAAGTTTTATATGCTGCATTATTATTAATTCATTAAAAATAGGTTTGGTAACCTGGTGGTTACTGATGATTCTTTATGATGATGCACATTAGATGAAGCTCTTTTTTTGAACATCGATATTTTGTGTATTCTGTCCTGGAAAGGGAAATCAGAGTCACGTCATACTAGTTTAGAACGCGACGCCAACAAAAGACGTAATACCGACTGAAACCAGCAGAGGGAGCCGAACATCCGCGTACGCGCACAAGCAGGTGGATGATATCTACCATGTGCAGTATTACGTCGGAAGCCAGGCCTGGAGGGCCGGAATCCAGCTGGGTTTTCCTGTCCTCCCAGGCGGAAAACGGCTTTCACCAAAAGCAAATGGGAACGCTTTTTTTACCTGGTAGGTCAGAAAACCTGGCTGTATTACAGCCCTCCAGGCCTGGCTTCCGACATGCGTTAGACTATTTGGCCTCCTTTATATATATTTTCCTGCCTTTGTGCCACAGTCAGATTTGGAACATATGAACAAATGCTTGCAGTTATAGTCAAGCCAAGAACTCTGGGATGTTTGCCAGTGGTCATCTGGCAGTGAAAGTTAAATGCTGGGCTACTTTCACATAAATCTAATTATAATTAGACTTACATCTTTGGGTGTTGGAACCAAAATTAAGAATTAAAGCATTTAAATTGTTTTTAAACTGAAGAAACAGTTACATTCTCCCATGAATGTCAAAATTATAAATGACATTAAATTTCACTGGGTTTCACAACCTTAAAGCAATGACATCAACATCATGCAGGCTTTTACTTAGACCAGCGCGTCTCCTGTGATTCTCATCGTGATGACGGTGCAGGTTAACCTCCTTGACCTTGCTTGTGGCTGCACGGAGAGCAACGCCTTACTGAGAATCACTGATTTCCAAACATGTTTAATGATTCTTCTCCTTTATAATTTCGTTCTCTGTCATCCAAATGTGGTTTAATCACATCACAATACACTCTGGGAGTTTATTCCAGTTTTCCGTGCATGTGTGCGTGCATTTATGAGTCATCTTATTGCCTGGCTGGGATGTAGGTCATGTCCTGCAGTTGGGTGTGTGGTTATTGTGAACACTACATGCAGCGCTGCAGCACGCCGGCTGTTGGGATGTGAAGCCTGACATGGTAACATGGTCGAGTGAATCCGCCATCACCTGAAGGGTGTTTCTGTGTCAGCTCTGCGCTTCTGCGTGGGAGTTCTGGGTTTATATATAGAACTGGTATAAAGCTTGATTGTGTAATCACTTCATTCTCCCATTTATTATTATTATTATGATTATTATAAATGATCCTCTGTGTGTCCTCTACTGCCTTCTTTTACAAATATAGTCAGATTTCTCAACATAAAGTAATAATCCAGCACCAGATGTCCATTAATGTGATGGGGGAATGCTACACGGAGCTACATGCAGTTCAAAAATGTCAATTTTTAGAAAGTTCATCATTTTGGACATTCAATAGACTATATTTAACTTGCAGTTTCTCTAAAAACAATGTGATAATCAAGGCATACTCGAGTGTTAACATCGGAACAATGTGATTCTGTTGTATGTAAAGTCAAAGTCACCATACTTACTTACTGACCCTAACACACACGTGCACACATGCACACGCAGTCCACCTCCATCTATCGTTTCACATTCAATTGCTTCTAAATGGAAAACCTGGTGCTAAATCCCCCTCCCCACCAATCGGGGGTTGCTATGGTAACCGGTTGCATCAGGGTGATCACTGTGTCCCTGGCATTTTCTCTGCTTCTCTGACTTAAAGTGCGTGTGTGTGTGCGCGCGTGCGTGTGTAAGCGTGTGTGAGGACACAGGTTTAGATCTCCTCGGCCCATCAGTCTGTATTTCAGCTGAAAGAGACTTTGGTGGGAAGGAGAAAGAAGACATGATTGGAGGGAGAGATAAGAGAGATGGGACTCATCTTAAAGGTGTGTGTGTGTGTGTGTGTGTGTGTGTGTGTGTGTGTGTGTGTGTGTGTGTGTGTGTGTGTGTGCTTGGACTACAGTCTGGAATACAATAATCCCAAAGAGGAAGCATTTACCACAGTGATCGTTACCATAATTAGGGCTCATTTGGACAGAAACAGGAGGACATTAAACAAAGAGCATCATTAGTCTGTTTTATGAGTTTTACTCAGATATATAATTGCCCATTTTGTCCTCATAGAGACAACAAAGACTGAAACTCATTACTGTTGTATTTGGACCAAAGGATTTAGGTCTAGCTCAAGAGACCAGTTCAAATTTAGCTTCAGATGCTACATGAAACATTTATGGCTAAATAAACGACAACGGTGACGTCAGAAGAAAGGATTTATCTCATGAAAGTGTGCGAAAATCCCGCCATCAATCATGCAAAACGGCTTCGAACCAGTAAGACAAACTCAAAGATGAACCTAACAGGAAAATGTGCTTTATTTTGAGCGAACACAGTGAGAAAGCTCACAGTGGTGCACTCTGACCCTCTGCTGTGCCTTCCCCCCAGCTTATTGTATGTTTGAAACGTAAAAAAAAACAACAAAAAAAAACGACTTCCTATTATGTTGGTGTTCACTTTGCCTGCGCGGAAAGTAGCACACAGCAGGTAAAGGGCACCCAAAAAAAACAATAAGAACAGACTCTTAATACTCACGCACCACCCAGTTTCAGAATAAAAGCACTGAAATAAGCAGCTCTTTCATGTTCATGGAAGGAACTGCATGCTTGAAGGGGAAATACTCAAAAAAGGGTTCATGAATGCACCTTTGCTGTTGCTGGAGGCACGCACGCTACAGAGGAATCTTTGATTATGAGCCCACGGTGCTGAATTTACTGGGATCAGATGTGACTGTTGGTATCTGGTCAAATTCCAGTCAGTTATCCGCTGGTGTCATTTTAGAGATGGAGAGCATCATTTCTCATCAGAGCTCTGTGTGTGTGTGTGTGTGTGTGTGTGTGTGTGTGTGAGAGGGGGGTTAGCTTGTTCATATTCCAGTCATGTTTGTGCCACCTCGCAGCCGAGACTTGTCTCCATGCTTTTCAATCCCCCTACGTCTGCCTACCCTTTCATTTCCTGCGATAATTGCCAGTTTTCAGTTTATGTTCTCGATTTTTGCTTTTTGCCATCACCACTCCACACACACATGCACGCACACACACACACACACACACACACACAAATGTGTCTGATAAGGCAGATGGTGTCATGAGCTCAGACCAAAATAGAAAGAGGGTAAAAGAGAAGAAGAGGGCAAAAATTGTCTTTCAGAGTGAAGAACAACCCTGTGGGCATCACAGCAAACACACACACACACACACACACACACACACACACACACACACACACACACACACACACACCAGGTTAACCTTCTTGCTTTCTTCGTTTATTCATTGATTCTTTCTATGAAATGCTAAAAGCTAAATGCTAGCCGGGTTACAAAGGCCAAATCTTTATCGCGTGTGTGTGTGTGTGTGTGTGTGTGACTACAAAACACTCTAAAATTACGAGTCCATCAGTGTGGGACGCACACTTCAAACAATGCTGAGAATGCGGCTTTCTTTGTTTGGTAAGGTTTTTAAAGCCACATCCAGACGCCGACACGTCATCAAGCATGTCTTTCCAGGCCGATGAGCAAAGCGTCACGCGGAAAAATGGTTGAGTGCAACTCTATTTGTGCTCTGACTTGATTTTTGCTGTTCTGCTAATCGATAAAGCAGAGCGGGACGTTAATAACGCAATTCAAGGTAAAGTACACAGCAAAAACCTGAGACATTTTGCTTTAATAAACTCTTCAGTGTTCAGCTTGAGCCTTGTCTCGTAAATATTGAATCAAAGATGCGCTAGCCTTTTCCGTTTGTGATTTTGACAGTAGCAGCATGCTAATATTCCGCACATGATGCTTTCACCAGCTGCTGGTGTGCAGATTCAATCCTGACAAGGCGAATGAAGCAACCACCCACAACTCAAGCTACCATCTATGAAAACCCATTTGAAAAAGCTGCAATAATGAGTCCTGCATTCAGTATTCTCATCCACATTGATTTTTTTGGATTATCTGGAGGAAATCCTCAACAGCATCGTTGATATACACTATGTTACCTTGACAACTGGTGCTTTTAAAATGTCATCCTATAACATCCCATCCTACTCTCTCCCACCCTCCCATCCCATCTAGCCTAGTCCATCCTCCCTGACCCTATGGCCTGGCTGAAAATAAAAAATTAATAATTAAAAAAAAAAAAAAAAAAGAAGAATCTTTGTATATGATTTAGCAACACCTAGTGGTGAGAAGACAGATTGCACGCACTTTTCTCCTGCCATCAACAGTCAGACTGATTATTATCACACACAGACACACAAGCAGGCAGCAGAGTCTGCGTGGTACTTGCCGATGGTGACGCTGGAGCATCAGCCTGTGGCATGCATCCGACAACCAGCCGCAGCGTCACTCTTTCCCGGGTATGCACACTCCGCAGCCGTGACGGCCGAGCTGATAACTGCAGCACATTAGCAGGTTAATGTGATGTAACACCTTACGAAGGAAGCTGTGAAATGACACAGCTGTCGGGGTTTCGTGCTGCATTTTTCTTTTTTAATGGAATTTTTTAGAAGGCGCCGACGCTGTCACTCATTTATCTTTCACAGTACGCCCATCTGCCCCCTGCTGGCCGTCCTGGTTTATTGTAAGATAAGATAAATGTAAGTATCACAGTTACAGAAAGGCGAGGATAGTGGCTGTGATTTTCATAGCCTGTTTTATTGTTAAAATGTCACAGTATGTACAATATAGTACAAAAAACTGCAAACATGGACAGGATTGACACATTTGTACAGATGTTTATCCTTGTTCAGCTCTGGATTTCAGAGACGGGAATTTCTCCTGGGAAGCAACCAGCAAATATCCTGTGGTCAGGCATGAAAACACATACGTAGAACACACACACTCACGCATGCGCAACAGCAGACAGGCCACAGGCTGACAGAAAAGTGTATTAAAGGGGATTTTAATGAGATTAAGGATCTGGTGCCAATAAAAAGTTCAAAAGCAAAAGCCTTCAAAGTCCACTTTAAGACACAATTCTCCTTTGTTGTTGACATTTGAATGAGCTCACGTCGATGAGACTTAAGTGGATTAAACGGAGCAAAGTGTGTTTGCACTGGAGGGAGACAAAGTGTGTTTAAGTACACAGAAACCTTCGAAACAGGAAAAGCAGTGCTGGGCGGGCTTGATGGTGGACAGATGTGACATTTAAACCCAGAAAATAACCCGTTAACAGCAATATCTGAGAGGCTTTGGCACATCTCAGAGTGAAATGTTATCAGCTTAAGCTGG
This sequence comes from Pao palembangensis, assembly GCA_015343265.1. Lineage (NCBI taxonomy): Eukaryota > Metazoa > Chordata > Actinopteri > Tetraodontiformes > Tetraodontidae > Pao > Pao palembangensis. The sequence goes on along the minus strand of CM027097.1, from coordinate 6,470,660 downwards.
AACAAAGTCATCATTAAAATAATAATTAAAGAAGAAAATCACTGAGTGACTTAAGGCCACTTTGAACAGAGGTGATCTGAGTAGACAGCATGAAGAATACATAATTTTCTGCCTATTAAAAGATCAAAAAACAAGTCCAATGCATCATTTTGTGCTTTTATCGCTCTTAATTGCAAACTGAAAGCTCCTTTACATATGAAAAAAAAAAACAATTTCTCAGACCAGTCTGACATTTTCTTTTTTTTTTTTTTTTTTTTACAGATGAAACAAATAATCTAAAGGAAAATAAGACCAACATGTCAGAGCTGGGGGGTATGAGCCGACAGCAGCGATTGTCTGGTTTGGCTTCCCCAGCGTCAGCGCGGCAGCTTCTGCACCAGCAGCACAGCAAAAGCTGCTCAGCTCACCTGTAATCAGCAGCACTTGTGAACTTTAATTTTAATCCTTAAACTGACAAATCACATTTGGCAATTTAAAGACAATCTGCAACTCAGAAGTGAGGGATGTAACAGGACACTGACATGCTAAAATAGATAATTGACTAATGGATAGGACTAATAATATCCAATTTACCAGACTGTTTTTGTAAAGTTAGTTTAATTCTAAAGGTAGACCTTAACTTAAAGCGATGACTGTCTTTGAGGTTAAACATTTACAACACAAAGCAAAACTCCGACACGATAGTTTCTAAAAATAACTTCAAGAATGAAATAAAAACTGTTTGGTAGTGTCTGCCAAACATGAACAAGTTTGAGGAGTTGGAGGCTGAAGCTATATTGGACTGAAAATGCGCTAAAGCAAAATCTGCAAAGTTGATCAAAAAGTACATGCTCGGGTGTGTCAGTCAAACCAGATCTTTCCACAAATAAAAGCTTTATCATATGACTGATTAGTGTGGGAAAAAAAACCTTTTATATATGACTTGAGGATACTGAATCCCATTTCACATACAAGTGACTTTAAAACCAAACTGTCAACAAAACGTGATTTATCTTTGTGTGACAAAACTGAAAGCTACAAGTGCAAATGTGCCTTAGTGCTTCACATCTGGATTTCATGTGCACGAACAGATATAGAACTGAGTGATAAATGCTGTGTAAGACACTAGAGTTACTTTGTTTCAGCTAGCCAACTTGGGACAGTCACTCAGCACTGAACTCAAGCTACATTATCTATGTGACTAGCATGGTGGCAAGCTATCTTACCCGGACAGGCTGCTAGCGGGACTAGCGAGCTGTTGTGGTATGTCATTTTACTTAGCTGGGCAGCGACCTGGGCTGACTGGTTTGCTAATTCGGGTGTTGCACCCAGGGCTTGCACCGACTCCTCAGCTGGTTCGCCACATCTGGCTGATGTTTTCTGGGCAGCTGGTTTTTCAGTCTCTGTACCTGATTCCGATGATGTCACTTCCTGTGGTCTGTAGTGGAGTTGGCTGTAGCGCCCGTCTTTGTCGCAGTTTCCTCCGCGTTTCCAGGGCCTTTAGGCCCTCCTCCGTTTTGAAGGGTTTCCTGCTTGTACTGCTGCAGGGCTCGACTGACGGCATCCTCCACTAACCGCCGGCTGACCCTCAGGAGCTCCGCCTCGTCGGGTTCAGACCGGCGACGCCCACCTGGAAGAAAGCATCATATATTAATGAGGACATTAACGATGACATTTATGGCAAACAACTGCACGAATGAAGGTAACAGGCTTATTTTTTTAGTTTTTCACTCCACACACGGACTAAATTCATGCTTATTACACTGCCAAATCAAAGCAAAAACCAGCCAGTACATCAACGTGGCAGTAACAAATGAGCGCGCACTCAAGCGCACTCATTTGTTTCTGTCACGTTGTAAAACTTGACAGTGATAATGGCGTCTCCCTGTTCTTATAAAGCATTGTGAGTTCTATCAGCCTCCAGGAGTGATTGTTTCTGCTTATTTTTCTGGGTTTTTTTTTTTTTTTTTTTGCCGGCGTGGCAGACAAAATGGCAGCCCACCACAAGCGCGGCGATAAGAAGAGCTCAGGAAAGAAAAGAGTGGGGTCAATATTTCATGCAGGCAGACGCATAATTGGGCAGATTCAATTCAGAAAAAGTAATAGAAAATGACTCAACCATCCATAAACATCCTGCCTGTAAAGTTTAAAAAGAGTGTGAGACCCCCCCCAGGCCATCTTCAACACAACAATCCCACTGGAGCTGCAGGCTGGTTGTCACTTCCTCCTGCACTGATGTTCTGTGGTTGAGACAGGAAGTGGCTTCTTCTGGATTATATATCTTTAAACCCAACCCAACCAACCTTCCACAAACCCCTTGTGCATCCAAATACACGGGCGGGAGCCAGGCTTCAGCACAGGCTCACCTGCATATCCGGTCTCTTCCAGATATGCCCCTGTGCCGTGGCGAGGTCATATTTTATTAAACTGTGCTTTTGTTTGCTGCTGAGCCATTTGATTTCCTGCAGCCTGTCAGGTTGCCTGACCCTCCCTGATGAGCTATTTACTGCCCCCGAGGCTGCAGCAGAATGAATTTATTCTGCGCCTCAAGTTCTAACCAAACAGCAGACGCCGGCCTGTCTGCGTTGAGTATTTCTATCTAGACTGAGCCGATGGAAACGTGCACTTCTGGCGCTATCACTTCGTGTCAGTTAGCATCTGCAGAATGCAGACAAGCGTTGGCTGCACTTAGGCTGGAGGAGGTGGAGAAGAGGAGAATCAGCCCCGGCCTTAGTCGTGGCATTAAGTCTGAACTCCCCCAAAGGTCAAACTCATCGCGCACACGCACACACACATACACACACTTCAACCACAGACGCAGCATCTAAAAGACAGTTTACGACAGCAACACACTCCAAGATTTGATCTGCTTCTGGAACAGACGGGGATCACCAGCTGTGAGGCGCACGCTGCAGCCTGGTTGATCATTAAACACCTCAAACACCTCAAACATCCACCCATGTGCTTAGTGTAAACAGGCAACGAAGATAACAGCATAAAATACAGAGGCAATGTTGATTTAGAAGCATTAAACAGTTGTGAAGTAAAGCAGTGATGTCTGTGAGAAAGCAGCTGAAGGACACCTGAGAGAACGTGCTACTCAGGGGGACCCTGTGTGTGTGTGTGTGTGTGTGTGTGTGTCCCTCCTGTCCTGCCCTTAGCTGAGGACGCTTTTGCTTGGCTCATTTACGTCGCGTGAATTCGACCTGATGGCAATGCGCGTCGCCACTTCCTCCAGACCAAAGTTCCCAGATTACTTTGAGCTGCAAGCCTGTAGAACTGCTCCTGACCTCTGACCTCAGCCTCTGCCTACCTGCTCTCAGACATCTGCACAGAGCAAAGTCTGCAGCATAAACAGCCAGCACGCTCTTCCAGACGGCGTCTTTCTGAGCGCTTGACTGTTCCGGAGCTGCACTGAAAGGAATTTCAATGAATTGGTTTGAATCCCCTGATGGCACAGGGAATAAAAGAGGCCCGGGAGTGCACTTCTGAGGGGGAGAAGCGATAAAAGAGCTTCTAATTTGACCTGACTACAGGATCCACTCTCATCTCTTCCCTCTCGGACTTTTCGGTGGCGGTAAACTTGCCCTGTGTGCGCGGTAAACACACACACAGATGAGCTTTTCTCACCACGGAGACGCTGATTGATTGCACACCTACGCGTGTGTTACGGTGACATTAACAACAGCTATTCACATGCATGTTCCCATGTCAGGCGCAATGGAAACTCATTTTTTAGTTGATTTTAGTTTTTTTTTTTTTGCCAGCGGTGTTGCCACGGTGACAGCAGGACTTTCAAACAGACGTTTTTAATGATTTTTAAGGTAAATTTTACTGAATTATTTGGTGTCTTGTCCCCACTTTTCCTGACTGTTTCAGGTCAATGTTTTGATTCGTTACTGTTTAGAGGTGAAACGTGTTGTCATTGGGTGATGTCACCCTCTCCTTATATGTGCCTGTGCCCGCCTGTGCGTAACCCTGACTGTATTTGGAAATGCCCCAGTAACGGCGAGTGTGCACGCTGACGAATGGTGGCTGCGGCGGGCCTGTGGTGTTACTACGGCGTCGCCCCTGCTCTGAGTTATGCTAACACCAATCACAGCTCTCCACTCTCATTAATCTCCTTCACTCCAAAGAACAGATTCCATTCCAAATATTGGTCTCTGCTGATCCTGCCCACATGCAAGCGCTTCCCGTTTAAATGCACCATCAAAGGGAACTCACGATAATCCCATTAAAATCTGAATAAAAGTCACTGGACGCAGCAGCCTCGCTCGTTAGCATTTTAAGATGCTACCGCCACTAATTTCATATCTGGAAAAAAAAAGTGGATTCATGAAACCTTCTGCGAAAAAAAAAAGGAAACGTGTTTCTGGTAAGAAGTACTGTAAACAAATCTTGTTTACACTGAGAAAGAGAACACTGATTTGATGATGAGGAGAGGGAGGAGAAAATGAGGGAATGGGGAGAAAAGGAGGAGGAAGAAGACTCCTGTGCTGAGTGTAATGAGGCCTGTAGACTAATGAGTAGGAGCAAAACTACAACTACAATGACAGACGAGGGTATGGAATCCGAAGGGCGCAGAGCAGCAGGAGACCCTCATTTACATGTTTATGTGTTTTTTTATGGGTTTAGCAAAGAAATAAACAGCACATAAATCACAAAAACGAGCATAAACACTAAGGACGGATTAATAAACTGGCATTTCCATTAGAAAAAGATCTGTCAGAAGTCCTGCCATAGGCTTTGTTCACACAAGTGTGTGAGCGCGCAGTTAACGAGACAATTTCACGACTGATGGATTCTCTATTTGGGAATAATCAGTCAATTCCAAACTATTTACTCCCAGAGGCCTGAGTGACTGGCGCCTGTGGGACATTAGGAGGATGATTTGCTGACAGTGAGCAGCATAAAGACCATTCGTAGCTCTTTGGAGGAATGAAGCAGCTTTAAACCAGGTGAAAGAGCCGGCAGCTTGTGCAGCCATCGGAGAATCGACTGGGACGGTAGCTCAAGCCTTGCTGCAGCTGAGCATCGGGGGATTTTGGGGTTGTTGCCTCAGACAGATGGAACAGATGGTGATCTGAGTCGATGCTACTCTGAGAATCTCGAATATCAGGGAAACGAAACGATACAGGACGTCGAGTCGGTCTGGGGCTTACGTACCTTGCACAAGGGTACCTCGGCAGTGCTCTGTAGGTGTCCTGGCACCTCTGCTGCTACCTGCACACCTTTCCCACTTTGGTCTGGGTACAAACACGTGCTGACATTCACCTCTGATCATCAAATGCCTTTTGAAGTAGGGAGGAGGACAAGCTCGGCTTCAGTTGGAGCTAACTTCTCAGGACAAGGCTCCACTCGCAACCCTCAACCCAGCACGGTCCCACGCTGTCCGAACACGACGCAGCGTGGTTCCTGCACAAATCACATGCCTCTGCTGAGCCCCCAAGGTTAAATATGGCATTATTGTTGCTGAAGCCATGGCAGGAGGAAAAAAACAGATTCTTAGCAGAAGTCACAATAAACTGCTAATTGTCATATTTTAGCCATCAGGAGTAATGATGAATAATATTTTGTGACGCTGCTGATGGTCAACCCTAACCAAAACCTTTGCTGTCGCTAGTTCTGCTCATGTGTTTTTACTAAATTCAATTAAGCTTATTTATTTGAGCTGCATCTTTTAAGGCAAAGCTTCTCACAAATTAGAAAGCTGCTTTTATCGGTCTTTGCATCAACCCATCATCCTCCCGGCCTCCCGGCCCTTCTTCGGGGCATGTGTGGTGACTCGGGGGGGGGGGGGGGCGCAGCAGTCCGTTCGTCTTTGCGTTGATCTGCTCACTGACCCATGCTAGTCGGCCTGTCGACAGCTGTCAAACCAAGACTGGCTGACGCACGCACGCACCTTTAGAATTCCAAAATCCACAAAATTTTGTCATTTCTCAGAAAGCGCTCCTCTGCAAAAGCAGCAAAAAGGAATTTGCAAAGAGAAGCACCGGCGCGAGAGACCACTTGGCAGGAGGGACTGAATGGGGGAGATACGAGGATGAATTAAGCTTCGCTGCACAAATCTCTTCCTTCTCTGTCTTTGCTCCTTCCTCCCATCCTGGTCCTCTTCATCTTAATCGCTTCTTTTGCATTTTTTTTTTTTTGACCTCCCAGTTTTGCAAAAGTTAAAAGGCAGTGATGTTGCCAGCTTAACAAGGTCGCCTTTGTTTGCTGCTCCACCCCGGAAGCTTCAAACAGACATATTCTCTGCCAGGTTTGTCTCTCCGCGCAGAATAAACACAACTCTGACAACAGATTACAGTCAGAACATGAATTAAGGTGAAGGAAAAGCAGTGCAATGAAAGGCGTAAAAAAAAAAAAAAAAAAAAAAAAAGCTAACTGTGAAAATAATAAGCACAGCAGAAGCGAAGGAGTACAATAATAACTGGAGGCAAACCCGACTTAACTGTGCAATTGGTTCCATTACTTCTGTCCTTGCTTGGCGTCATGCACATGTCTGATAGATAATTATCTGCACTGTTCAATCTCAGCTCACCCTCTTATAGCAGCAGACACCATCTTTGGTTAAAAAACGTTTCAGAAACCTTTTTGGTTCGGTTTTGCAGGGATGAAGGGAAAGAGTCACCAATATTAAGTCTGGCACAGCTTAACCATGCAACAACTGCCTGTGTTTGTTGTATCATGAGGAAAATCTGTGGTCATACAAACAGATCCCGGCTTTTATTGCATCACAGGGGCCTGACCTGCACACACACGGTCCCTTTCTCTGTGTGCTTCTTCTCCTCTCCTCCACTCCATTCACTCCTTTTCTCTCTAAGCAGTTGTCTCTCCCTGCGTCCCTCTTTCCCCTCTCTCCCTCCGTCTCTGTGCTCAGAAGTAGGGCACAGTGGCTCTCCTGTTTATAGCAATGCAGCTGCAAGCGGGGAGAGAGAGAGAGAGAGAGAGAGAGAGAAAGAGTGAGGGAGCATGGGGAAAGACACAGGAGAGTGGAAGAGAAGCAGGCAGCCTACTTTAATATTCGTGCTAATCCTCACCAACGCGGCACTACGAACACATCTGCATTCACACGGGTCATCCCAGCCACTGTCAACATCTGTGTTTATGACAGCCTGATCATCGATGGGCCACAAATCATTCATTCATTCATTTTATTACCTTGTAGTCTTGTTTAATTATTAATCCCACTGATATTTACAGCAACCTAAAAGAGAGCTGCATGCAGAACAGACTTCCTGTTGGGTTACACTAAAAATGATCCCTTTTTTGGTAAAAAAAATTTGGAATTCTAGCTTCTTTCCCACTGTAAACAGTTTTATAGCAGCTAGTACATCTGTGTGACTTTAAGAACAGCAGATATTAAAAAGCACAGTTATTAAATTATAGCAGCGTTCCGAGCATAGGCCTGCAGATTCAAGAGAACAATTGGCCTAATCAGGCCAGAGGCTGCATCATTTATTAACATCTGCGTCTTCGTCTCGTCTCGCTGCTTTTAGGGTTTATTTTGGTCATTCACTGATACATCCCATCTATGTAACGGTGAAAAGGCAGTGTTCTCTGGCTAATCTGTACTCTGTGGTCATGTGAAAAGTAGTCAGATAACAAATGAATAGTCTCTTTATCATCTAAAGACCCCGATACTCCGATTTTGTCAATGCTAGCTCTTTTGCATGCAAGACTTGTGAACGTTGTTCCAGGAAAAAGTTTCACAGAAGATACAAAAGACAGGCTCCCACCCAGATTGGAAACTTTCTGAAAGCAACTACTTATGCAACTGTTGCAATGATGTCAATCAATGATTATTGGTACATCGGTGATAAATAAAAGGAGCTGACCCTTCAGTTTCAGGAGACGTCAATAAGACGAAACCGACCGTGTAAAGAACATTTGCTCTTTTTTCATATTCCAGACAGCACATGAATATACGGTGATATACATTTTATAGCTCAACGCTAGCCTGCAGACAAAGAACTGCACAGCCACGCTCAGGATCCTGGCCTCCATCTGTAGGTCATGGATGATCACAGATGCTGACACAAAGCGACGCACGCACGCACGCACACACACACACACACACGCGCACACACACACACACAGGGCGCTCTGCTGTCAGACTCCACCAGCGAGAGATCGATCCAAACGCTAGCCTCCACAACACACACGCGTCCGGCAGGGAGCAGGAGACAACTTACTGATTTTCTCTTCTGCCTGGGAGAACGGGAAGCAGCACAACTGACCCATGGCGCCTCCTTCCCTCTCCCCGATGTTGCCCCCTCTTTTCCCCCTTTCCTCTCCCTCTTCTTAGAGACAGATAGAGACTCCTTCTGCCCTCCCTTCTCACCCTTCCTTCAGAGGGGACAAACGCTGTCAGTGAGGATGGAAGCAAACAAAAAAATCCCCAAAACAGACCCTATTCCCTCTGTGCAGACCAAGCAAGCCGGCAGAGGATGAAAAAAAGAAGAGTAGCTCCTTACTCGCGCTCTACATTGCACTGACACACAGTGAGGGTGTGAGTGCCGAAGAGAGAGAGAGAGAGAGGGAGGGAGGGAGAGAGAACGAGCAAGGGAGGAGAAAGAGAATCAGCATGGTCAAGAGAGAAGAGGCAGGAGAGGAAAGTGCTGCGAGGACACAAAGACACAAATGCGATTTTGTGTTAATGTTTGTAATTTAGCGGAAAATGAAGGAGTGGGTGTGTATAACAGGATAAACCATGATGTGTTAGTATTAAAAATGTATCAGAATAGATGCAGAATTATGCTTATAAGCATGTATAAAGAAGAAGAAGATGTGCAGTATACAAAAGAGACAGTGGACACGACTGTGGGGGGGAGGGTGGTCCAGGCTCCACCCCTGATACCTCCAATAATGGCTGTTGAATGGAGGACAGCTGCTGTCCACTAGCCTCCACATGTTACTTATTAGATCACTATTGCTATATTTTTGTCATGTGTTTCAAAGAACAGCTAAAATATTTAAAGCCTCTAATGTAAAAAGCAATGTACAATTCAAAGAGCAAATGCAAGATGGCGCCAAGTAGTTAGCAGGGTTAGTAGTTAGATTTCACAGTTTATAATATAGCTTTATATGAAATAATAAAAAAGCTAATCAGCTGCTTTTTAATCAAGCCCTGATTTAAGCCCTTTCAACACCCCTCTGCTGATGGCTACTTTGGTAAAACGAACTAATCTCCACCTGTCGGAGGCATACCATCCTGTCGTGGACGCAACACGGGCCTGTTTTTTTCAGAAATAACAGAGGACTACAAAAAAAGAGCAGAGCCTGAAAGCCAAAGGAAATGCTAACGCTAACACACGCACTGAACGCTGCCTGTGGGGAGACAGAGGAGCTTGCAGCCACTTCACTCACTCACTCACTCACACTCACACACACACACACAGCTGTGATGACTGCTAACTGCAGGGCCTGAATGTCACTGCTGAGGCTAACCTGCATTTGAGCACCAATTATAGAGCATACATGAGCATCAACATCCCCCCCACCCCACGTATGGAATCGTGGGGGCGATGTGCGATATGTGCTCTTATACAGACAGCGTAGGAACAGGTGGCGCTTGCCACGTGGATGTTTTCACTCTCATCTGCATTTTCCCTGCAACTGATTGATAGAAGAACAAATGTTACAGGTTGGAGCACACCACACTGAGCCTGAGACAGGAACGCTCCAGTGGTGTCGACTCTGTTTGGCTCAAGGTCAACTCCAGCTGCCTCGCGAGGGAGTCACAAGGCAGCGTATGCAAGCAAATACAAAGGCTGAATGCAGCTGATAGCAGCCTGCTATGCTGGCGCCGCTCGCTCCTTATCTTAGAACCGGGAATAAATTACAAAAATGCAAACACCAACTGCTTCAAAGGAAAAACAGCAATAAGGACAGGGAATAAACAAACCATGCTGGTCCGTTCTCCCTGTTAGGAGGAATGTTTAAGTTGTGTGCAACATGCCTGGAATGTTAGCTTTTCAGCTACAACTAATTCCAGGCCTTGCAACAATTACAAAGGCTTGTTCACACGGTGCTGCTAGTGGAGATGACACACACTACTGTTGTTTTAGTGCACAGTAACGTACTTTCATTCCAATTTTTTGTGGATAAGCTTAAAGTAGAGAGGAGATTTCAGAGTTTCATACCACCCCCCGCCGGCCTGGTTCTGGAGTTGTCGCAGTTCAAGTGTGACTTCATTTGTGGGATACTACACTGCCCAAAGCTAAGCTCTGAAAGTGGACTAATTTAACAACTGAAGCACACATTTCCAGAGGAGGAGAGACAGTTTAAGTAACCAAACGAGTGATTTGATGGTTGCCATTTATAATTTCCAGTGTGATGTAATGTGGGATAACAGTCCAACACCACACTTGACCCTACTTTTCATTCTCCCTTTCTAAACTTGTCTGCATCCTTCCTCCCTTCTGCTGCTACACTCTGTTATCAATGTTCTTCATTTCTGTGTTATTGTGCCATCTGTCTTTGCTTGACTCGTGTCAGCATATTCGATCCCGGCTTTGACACGTTCACTCAGGCTCAATTTTCTATCCGTCCACCCAATTGATTCAATGGTTGCGGCCCAATCTCCTTTCCTTTCCCTCTGCTTTTGTGACCAGACCCAATTATTACCTTTCATTCTTGCTTATTACCAGCCCCATCCTTTTCAATCTCCTATGTTTCCTGTATCTGTTCAGCCACTGATGATTTGTGTCCTTCTCAGCCTTTGTTCCCTTCCATCCTTTCATCTCCTATTTGCTTAATCCAGGCTCAGCTCTTCTATCCTCTCACATCTCCTCAGTTGTCAAATGCTTTTTGGCTTTTGTCTGTATGGAAACACATGATGGAACAAAATTCTATTATAGAAACAGCTTCATGTGATGCAGGGTTGCACATGAAAAACATCTGAATTTACATGAAATGTGGATTAACTAAAACGTGCTGCATTTAGTGCTGCATTTTAGTGCCATAAAATTCCTGTTTCCTGTGTATGATTGCAGATATAATACAGAATTAAACTGCCCCAAATGTCATAAAAAGTACCTGTGATTCTGTAAAATAAATAAATAACAACGCTTCAAGGTAATGTAAAACTTCTCAATGAAGAAAAAAGTAATTCAGAGCTCATCTTACTCTAAAGAAGAGCTGAAGGACAGAGGCTGAGTGGGAGGAAGGGCTAGTATCTGAGTCTGATCAGTGGAATTATTTATTAGAAACAAAGGGAGCAGATATGTGCCAAGACTTCCAGTAAGGAGGCCTTAGGCAGGTTTCTGTTGTGTACATGATCATTAATACTCTGGTTTTAATTTGTTATTTGGAGCAGCAAAGTGTCTGGATAAACTAATGCAGATCCACCTTGAGTCATATTGTGCACAAGAACAAAGTGTGACTGAATGGTAACTTAATATGTGCAAGGTATTTACAGGAGGCAAATAATGCTCAACAAATCAACACTAGGATTTCAATTCCTTTTTCAATATTCCTCCAGAGACAAATTAGCCCACTTGCATGCAAATTAGCGAAATGCATCATCTGGCAAGTGGAAAAAGAGCAATGCCAGAGAAGGGAAAAAAAGTGAGCTGCCTGATCTGAAGAAAGCCTCACCAAACCACCTTCATCCGTCCGTGCGTAAACTCTCTTGTGCATGCAGTCAATGGCATGGCAATGTGGATAAGCTCAATGACTACTTTGACTACATAACGACTTTTAAGGGAACGAATAACGGGACAGAGAGACAGAGAGAGAGAGCTTTGCTGTTCTGGATCACTTTTACTGCTCTTAACATTTTCCACTTTACCAGAATTCAGAAGTGTTAAACCAGTGAATGAGGTGCGGCCCGCAAAAATGTAAATAACTGCTCAAAGAGAAGGAAGCAAGTGTTGTTTTCATCACCTGGTTTCTCTAATTGGCAGATTTATAAATATTTCTGCTGTGTGTCTTTGGATCAGCCTGAAAAGGACACATCTTTAAACTACACACCCTCAGAATGCTTGATTTATGTAGTCAAAGTCAAAGTCAACTTTACTGTCATATATGCGTATATGTTCGACATACAGCATAAATGAACTTGCAGTCCTCTCAGACCCACGGTGCAGCAACATAATAAATAATAAAACTACTCTAAACTACTTTAGCTAAGATAAATTAGAAAAAACTACCGTGAAAAAGAAAAACCACAATTAACAATATACAGTATAAACATATGCTGTATATATAAACAGTAATCAAACAATATAGCAGTAATGAGGTATGTGAAAAGAAGTAGTGCAAATGTGCAGAAGTAAAATGAACGAGCAGTAGTAGTGCAAATGGACAGGTTGGTGTGTGCAAGGGCAGAGTGTGTGTGTGTGTGTGTGTGTGTGTGTGTGTGTGTGTGTGTGTGTGTGGAGGGGGGGCAGAGCAGGGAGGTTGTTGAGCATCCTGGCTGCCTGGTGGAAGAAGATGTCTTTGAGTCTGCTGGTTTTGGCCCGGAGACTCTGATGATGTTAATGAGATCCCACAAAACCCAACACGCCAGCTGGTGTGTATTGCGTGGATTATGTTGCACTGTGGATTATGAGCTTAACGCTAACACATGATCAGATGCTGACCACTGTGAGGAGGACAAACCCAGACAGAAATCAGATTTAACAGGAGGTGTCGCTGCCTCCAGCCGGATTTACACACTGTGAGGAGACGATGTCATGTGGTAGGTTACGGTGAAAAAATCTCAGTGAAATAATCTACAGAAAACATGATGTTTTATGTACTACTAATCCATTTTTTTGATTTACTACTAATCCTTATGCCACTGCACAGGTGTTACATATTTCTGTTGACTTATGGCAAAAGTTAGCTATTAGCACAAATGGAAAATACCTTTATTAGCAGTTAATTATCATGTCTGAGGCAAGTAATGATTGTGTTGTCACATCTCAGAAACACAGCACTTGTAGCGTAATTGGATACTTCTGTTCCCATATTCAGTCAAGAATCTACAACAGACGACTGAACAGAAAGGCAGCAGCAGTTGCTGGACTGAGAATTATGTCTGCAATTTTATGATGAAAAAACTGTTTATTATTATTAAAAAAAATCGACAAAACAGGATATGAAAGTGGTATTTTGCCAGAGAGATACTGAAGCTTTGGGGGTGCTATTTTAAATGAGTTTCATGGTGAAAGTGACAGGGATAGATGCCGTATGTTTAAGGCTGAAACTCTTTAGATCTAGATTAGAAATGGTTCTGGTGATGAGAAGCTAAACATCCCCCTTCACTGATGCTCACTCCCACGTGCACGCTGTCACTCTTTGTTTTTCACAGACAACCCAGTGATCCACACAACATTGTGACAGCCCAGTTACACTGTCAGTGACAGTGTCTCTCTGTCACTCTCTCTCGCCAATTAGCACAGCAACTGCATGCAGCAAACATAAGGGACTCCCTGTCAATTGCCTCTACTCTGCACATGTGCAAAAGATGCATTTCTGGGCACAACATATAGAGGTGCTTTTAAGACAGCTGAGAAAAAGTATTGTTTTAACATGCTTGCTTGCTCAAAGGGTTGAGATCATCAGGGTTAAAGTTCCAGATAGCGTGCTGAAAAGCAGGACTCTACACAAATACGTGTTTTAGAGCCTGATTTTTGTTACACGGTGCTAAAAAAAGGGATGGCATGGTTGAAAATTTGGAACACTTTTAAGTAAAGCTACTGCATTCTTGACAAAGCCTCCTCTGTGGCCTGCAAAATGCATCGTGCTGCGGTTGTTGTTAAAAGGAACTGGCTGCTGTGTGTGATGTATCTTTTCTATGCTCACAGTTCTCCCCAGGCACTTGCCCTGAATCACTGGCTGAGTCACATCTACACGGTTTGACGAGATTCCAAAAAAAGAAAAAAAAAAAAAAAAAGGGATATGTTGTAAACACGCTCGTGCCACATAGTGGGGAATGGCAGACGATGCATTTGTCAAAGAGCTAAACATTAGCTGCACCTGCTTAGCAAAGACGTGCAAAATGTGGAGTATCAGAGAAGCTGCTCATGTTTAAGAATTTGTGAATATTTGGGAAGCTATAAAACTAAAATAAACTCTCAAAGTACACCAAGGTCTTATCAAAGTGCACAGTTTGCTCCAGGCATCTGTCTGTCCTTACTAGACGTTGACTGTCAAGCTTTGGCTCAAGCACTGTGATGGTTAAAGATACCATCTGGAGTTTAAGGTGAGCAAAGACCAAGGTTTCGCTCTGGTTTGGATCACTATGCAGTCTAAAGACCAGACTGGAAAAGTGAAAGAACTTATAAGAAAAACAATTTATCCCTGTGTGTCACGCTTAAAATAGCTGCTCCTTGGTTTGTTTCAATTTGTGGTTAAGTGAATTTCTGAGGAAGAACTTCCTGCCCTGGCAATTCTACAAATGTCAATGACGGAAAAAAAAAAATGACAGTTAGTTGTAAATTTACAGTGTAGTGACGTTTTCACAGCACCTGGAGTCACTAGAGTGTAACTTGCAGAATCTGTGGCAACTTTTAAATTATAAGCTAAAACGAGTTAAACGAGTTAAAATGAGTTTAAAACATGTTCAATTTAAAGAAAAAAAAAAAAGAAAAACGTATAAAGTGGACCCCTGGGACGGCCAATGAAACCAACTAATACAAAAAACCTCCTCATCTTGTCTAAGGTCAGAGTGCTCCCCCTGGTGGTTCAGACGAGCAGCGCACTAACCCATTCGTAGCGAAGTCTCGGTGTAGTAATACCCATCTGGCTGCTTCTTTTTCAACATGGAGCAAAGGTCCAGGCGCTCGACAGTCTGGTCTCCAAAAAACCTGAGTGGCAAGACAGGAGATGTAAATTATTCCTAAAACACAGTAGACATGACTAACAAATGTAAAAAAAAAAATATATATATATATATATATACAGTATATATATAAAATATAAATTGTTACACTAAATCTCTTGCTAAACCCATGAAACAAAGCCAGAGCATAATTTAGAACTGCACTGATGCATTTTTGTGAATAAAAAGAAAAACAAGGCACCTACTTGTTAGTGTAGTTAGAGTAGAGGGCTGGATCCACACGTTTCACACCCTGAGAGACACAAAGAGAAAGTAAAATACCGTTCGTGCCTGCAGTTTTATCACACACCAGAATGTCGTCTTGCAGACGCCACACAGGATAAGATGTCATCAGGTGTCACATTATGACAAACGCCTTCCTCTGTCTCACCTGACCTCTGTTACTTGCTTTGACCCCTCACATCTTCATCCCATCCCTCTTCATTATCTCTTTGCACATTTCACAACACTTCCTTTCCCCTTATCTTACAATTGTCCTTGCTATAGCGACATTAAGGTGGTGCATAGCGGACGTGCGTACCTGAGATCGTAGTTTTGATGCTCTGGACAGTTTCATGATGGTCAGGTGAGGTTCAAACCCATGAGTGTCTCTCTGCAGCAGACCCTGCTCCTCAAAACGACTCTGTAAGAAGTCTGTAGCACACATGCAGCCTTTCTATGAACAAATACAGATGAATGTGCAAGCAAGAAGAATGCTATTTCAAATAATTAATGAAGTGATTTAACTTTTTTCGTGGCGACAGTATGGACTGTTATATAATGTTAATGTAATTGTTTTGGATTAGATTTATTTGCAGAACAAAAATATTCTGAGGATAAATTTGAGGCGTTTAGTATATGTGAATACATGTACTTTAGTTGATCCAGTACTTTAAGAAGGTTTTATAAGCTTTCCCTAACTTTAAGAACCCAACCGAAGGTCTTTTTTTTTTCTACAATTTATCGCGTTATAGGACTTCTTGTAACACTATGGAAGTGATAAAGCCGATAGGTGAGCAGACAAACACAAGGACAGACGGGCGTGGACAAGGATGCACAGGTTTCACGAGGGAAACGACCACAGAGGTATTTTTAGACCAGGAGCTCCACGTGGACAGAAAGGTTAGTAAATAATCAATAACGCTGATGATGATGAAGGGAGAGGGCAGGGGGATAAGTGGCTGACTTCCTGCTTTGTCCTTGTTTTTACCTTTACAACATTTAACACATTGACATTTTCATAATCATAGTCATAATCATTAGTTGCTCTTTCATTTTCATGCTGCCCCCTCTGATGGGTTACAGCCAGTTAGGCTGTTGTCTGTGGTGGTGTTAAGGCCAACCTACATCCATCCATCACAGGTTAATAACACAAGAGCAGAAGGAGTAAAATAGGGTCTATTAATACACTCAACAAACTTCAATCAATCACTCAAGGTCAATCACAGAGGGGCTGCCTCTGCTGTCAGCAAAGAGGGGCAGCTGATGAAGTCCCACAGAGATAAAGACACTGATAATGCATGTTCTCTTTATATAATTTCAATTTTTGAGAAAATAACTGCAACAATGATAAAACAGATTATTATGTAATAACCATGTTTTCAAACACATGTCCCAAGATAAAAAAAAAGGCCATAATGAAATGACACTTGGAATTTGTCTCAGATTAGCCGATGCCAATATAATAACTACAGTATTTGCCTAATCCATGATGATAAAATCACCAAGTAAACAAACACTTGAAAATGATTCAGCAGCTATTGGCGCATATACAAAATATTTCACAAATCATAATCGTTTCCATGTAATTATGCACTAATCTTGTGTGTGTGTGTGTTTATATTTTAGAGTGGAAATAGGTCATATTAAGCACGTAAACGCCCATTTTCCATGTGTGTTGGTGGTGCAAGAGTGGGAATCCTCTTAAGAGGATTGATGTGGTCAGAACATACGCAAATATCATACATGCAAATGAAAAAAACATACCCAGTAGACACGCAAACCGATGATGAGTGGAGGAAAAATGTGCGCGTGACATTCAAAACCCCATGCAAATATGCAAAGGAATTTGAAAACAACTGCAATCCTAAGTAAACCACCTCAAACGCGTCAAGAAATGGGACATAGCTGCACAACAGATAAGCTTATTAGTACATTATTACATATAAAAATACATATTGAAACATGTAGACTGCTTCCATGTGGATCCAAATGTATTTATACCATCTAACTCTTAAAGTAATCTTATTCCTGAAACAATGATAGACAGAAATCAGACCCAGCTGTCTGACTGATAGGAACATCCAGGTATAAACCTATGCATTTCTCAAAGCTGTTTAATCTGTGATGTTTCACAGTAACATAGATGCTCAGAAAAAGCAATGACTCACAGCATCCCCTAATGGGACAAATCAAACACAACATTAAAGCACTTAAAACTACAGCATGAAATGGGACTATTTATAGCAACAGACTTTCAAAAAGGCAGAAAGAGGACAGAAGAAACCAGGAGAACAGACTGATAAAGAGAGTGAACAGCTTCGTAAATGTTTCTCTGACCTGCCACAGTGTCCAGCCTGTGTCTGTGCTGTCCAGGGGCCAGCCCGACAAACACCACCTCCTTCCTGAAATGACCGATCCCAGAGAAGGGCAGCACAAGGTCCCTCCCACCCAGCAGCTCGACCAATGACGGCTCAACCTGAGCCAACACGGACGCCGCCCTGAAAGAAATATATGCGCAAATATTCTGGGCACATACGCAAAGTCAAGCTAATCCTCACCCTCTCTTCCTCTATTACATAATCTCGTGATTATTAATTGGGCAATCTTCTGACACAGATTAACCTTTAGCATTGTCGATCATCAGGGGGACACACTTAAAAGAATCAACTTTAGAGTTATCAGAACAAGTGACCTTAAAAGAACTGTTCGCTATTGTGGGGAGGACATTGTGCAGCAAATGTTCAGTACTATCAACCTACTCTAAACAAGATACACACTGAACCCAGCTACCATCATTAATCTTAATCTGCATGGCTGAACCAAACAGGTTCTGGTGGGTGAGCTGAATTATTCGATGTGTTGTTCAATTTTATGGAGGCCGAATTGGACAGCACATTAATATTAGTGTCTAAGTAGTTTTAAGAGGTACCCTGTTTGATTGGGTTGGACATTTCTCTCTGAGAACGCACGAAGGACAAAGAAGACACCAGGAATGAAAGAAAAAGAGTGTTTTCATGAAATTCTACCTCTAATCAAGTAATGAAAGCAACAATTCATTCCAGTAGAAATATAATAAATATGTCAAAAGCTTATTATTTTCACCTGCATGAACAGACAGAATCCAGGCCCTTTCCTTGATTCAACCTCAATCACCAAATAGTGTGGCTAAGCAAAAAAAAATGCAAAATCCATGATTGAGTGTGTTTATGTCCACTTACAGATCTACTTGCTCCTGGTTGGAGAGATGAGTGACTAAAAGAGTGATGTGGAGTGTTGGGATAGGAATCATGGCTCTGGCGAGTCGGGGCTCCTGCTGAAGCACGGCCTCCTGGACACCCATCACCGCTGAACTGATCTGTCATTGAGCAAAATGTGACTTTGAAAATTTGAGCATTAATTCATAATTATGCATTTAATTGTTACCTGTGTATTAGTGATGGGGATAGAGATAAAATAGTTGGGCCTCTGGCTCTCTCTCTTCTTTTTCTTTGCATCCTCTTCACTGTCCACTCGTCCTCCACTGTCTCCTCTCTTCCGCTTTCTCTTCTCCTGGGTTGATTCTGAACTGGTAACTGGAGAGAAGAATTGACTGTATTTTCTTAGACAAAATATATGAAAAAATAGATAAGAATCTACACACATCCAAGTTCTTTCCACGTGGTCGGGCTCATCCCAGAAAACGGTAGCTCTGACATTAAACTGATGGAAATGTCTGAACTCTTGAGTTTTTTCTTCATCCAATTCTTTTTCTCCCTCTTCATTTTCTGCTTAATGCTTCTCTTACTTAAGGACGTAGGAGTTCCTAAAAAAATAAGTGAATTTCACGACAACAAAAACACTCAAGAGATGTAACAGCAGAAAGGGCAATGCCATGTTGTTGTGACATAAATGATCTAGGTAATGTTAGGAATATTTTAGTACTGTTTAAATGTGGCTTGAGTTCAGTGTGGTTTCAGACTGCTTTTTGTATCAGCTTTATTTACCTGATGCTGGGGGTTTTCTAATAACGCCTTCTGATTGCTGGATTTCCATTCTGATAGTCTCCAGTTGATCGAGGACCTCTTTCACCTCCCTAATTTCTGTCCAACCTTCTTGTTCAACCACATCTTCACCACCACCCTCGTCATATATGACAACAGCAGTGTTCCTAGTGTCATACGAAATATTAGCTGTCTGAATATCACAAACTGTGAGTCGAGAAGGGCAGAACTGCGTCTGAAAGAGAGGAATAATATAGTGAGGAGGATTTCGTCACCACTATCGTCTGGGTACTGGATTTTTTTTTTTGTTTGTTTTTTTAGACGTCATTCAATTCTTTACCTTGAGTGAGAACCGGTGTGCAGATGGCTTCGGCAAACGGGAAATAAATTCTGAATGCCAACTATGTGACGCTTTACTGAGCGAAAAACACCTTCGCAAGCCAACAAGTTTTACACATCTGATCGGGCTCAACAAAACGCGACCGAGGAGCATGTCATGCAACAAGAGACGACAGTTTTGCGATTAGCACAATACAGATGTTGCTAGTTTAACAAATACATCTGGCAAATGCAATTGGTTTAGAAATTAGAACTCTCCTTAGGGCTATAAATACTTTGAAGAAGGATGTTGCCTATTTTAGCTAACATCCTCCGAATGAATCGTAAGACCATACCGATCTGTTGAGCTAGCTGCTAGTTGTCTCCAGAAAAGTTGCAAATGCGGATAACTATAGCCATGGTATTTTTCTGATTAACATACCTTAATGTTATTGGAGTAAAACTTCGACTATCAAGGTCAATGAAAAATCCCAAACAAATCACGAAAAATATATATTTAGCTTGAAAAGCACAAGCTAACTTGGTGTGCACACCGGTATCTGCTACAAGCGGTCCTGTTTGTAAACAAAGTCCAACTTCCGGTCAGATGTTTCATCATAAGAGATAAAAAAACAAACAAACAAACGAAAAAAAAAAAACGCACACCAAGAAAGATTAAATCAGAAATATTATAAGCTTCCATTTGATGCATGTTTATGAAAGCCTTGGTCAAGATTTTTTTCTGATGTTTTTTTTTTCTTCTCAGGACATGAAAAAAAATGTTATTTTTCATAAAGTTACAAACATGTCCACTCCAATGGACTGCATGCGCCTAAACACTAAACATAAAACATAAACTTTTTGTAAAATAGACATTAACTTGTGCTCTGTTGTAAATATACAAGCACTAGCTTCTTTATATGCTGTGAAAAACATTTTACCAATTTCTGGGAAATATCAACACTTTATAGGCACAATGTTTAGAACTGAATAAAAAAATCCAATGACACTCAATGCCGTAAATCTTACAAATGAATGTGTCAAACCATCTCCAACAGGAGGAACATTATTCTGAGTCTCCACAATTTTACAAGGAGGCAGGACAGTTTTACCAAGTCCTTACTGGCATGTTGGAAGAGCATGTTTTTGACACTGCATCTCCAAACACTTGTATATTCATCACACCTAGGCTGTATGAAAGTTTGCAAAGCATCCAGGGCACAGTGGCACACAGCATTGCATGCAGAAGTATTGGGTCTTCCGTGTACATGCAGCTTCATGGCATCTGTTTGCATTTTTCACCACAGTGAGTTGGGGCAAATGACATCCTGTGCCGAACCTGACCTCACGGGGCACTTTGGTGACTGCTCTCCGCTTATAGTAACACAAATTACTGATAATTTGCACAAAAATGTCTTGTACATATAACAATTATACACCAAAACAGTCACAAGAAAAAGTGACGCAATTATATGACTTGTGTTAAAAAATATACTGGGTAATGTATGATGTCCACTTCATTGGACACATGGTTAATCGTCATTTTCTATATGTTGGACATAAAATTTAATATTCAAAACAGATATCCTTCCTTAGATGTTACTGTATATCATCATATTTTTTTTTACCAGTAGCTTTTAGTAGCTGTTTGTCGTCCATCTTGGATTCAGAGGAAGTTTAAGTGCTATTACATTGACTGACCACTGAATTGACCTAAATAGGGCGGTGCAGCAAAGAGCACTCTAGAGACTAATACGTAGTTCCACCATAGAAACTAAAGCATTAAAGAGAAAATTGCTTTTTAGTAGCTGTCCACTGCAGTGACCACTATGCACCATAGGGATATTATTAGACATTCTCCATTCATACCTTCATTTATTTTAGACAAGCATAGTTCAATAACAATTATTACTATTAATTATTGAATTATTGATTATTGACAGACCATTGACTCCTAGTACACAATCGAATAGAATGGAACACAAAAGCCAAAACATTATCATCTACAACATTTCCAAAGACATTTTTAAAATTCTGATATTATTTTTGGTGATTTCCCAATGTTTATTTTCTTTTACAATTCAAAAAAATATATAAGATAAAATAAAGAGTTTAATACATTCTTGTAAAATCATGCTACAGGGTATGGCATACACTGTACTGCGTGTCTGACGTTTTATTTTTTACCATGACTAGTTCATGGATGAAGAATAAGAATGGCAGTTATAGTTATCATGACAAAAGCAGATTCACAGCTTATCAGTCCGATTAACTACCTTCACCTTCACAAGCTATACTGCCTTGATCTTGTCTGCACTCCTCGCTGTACTCCAGTAGTTTGTTTTTTATGTCAGAGATGGCGCGGCTATTTTCTTTACATCGAAGTAATCCCGGTTTTGTTTCATGGTGGAAAAGGTGAACATGCAGGACGATAGTTTTACTGTCGTCCCAAGGCTTGAGCAAAGATATGGACTGGGGTTTCAAAGAGTGGATCAAAAACACCAGAATGACAGGTTTATCGTCTGTGGACAACAAAGGAGAGGAAAGGAAAGCAAAAAGTGAAGATAATGAGGAGCAAAATTAGGTTTAATCCTGAGGAAATTCATTTAGACTGACAAGAAATGTTAATGAAACTGTGGGATTACGTATGGGATGTTACAAGACAGACAGCTACCTATAAATTATCATCAGATTGTTTGGTTGGTGGACAAAGACCTTTACCTTTAATAGAAGCGATGGCAGCTTCTGCGTCTGACCCAATGCGGGAAATGACGGGACAGAAGAGAATCGACACCTTGTGATGTGTTGTGGTCTCTATAAAGCGAACCATAAAGTCAGTTGTCACCTTTTTGATCACCTGGTTGGAAACATTCTGAGATTTTCCACTGTCCAGTTTCTGGTACCACACTGTGGGAAAGGAAAAACACCATCCAGTGAACTTGTGGCAATGAGCTGATGGTGATGTATAACTGCTGAACACAGACTGAAGACAATTTAAACTTGGCAAAATTATCGGTTAGCTCCGTTCTCTCCTCCTGAGGCCTGAAACACTGGGTTTAGCAGACACTCACCTTCCCTGGAGTTTGGTACTGAAATGAGAAACATTTAGTTAAATAAAGTAGTAATACATTTTTAATATAACATCTGAAAAACAAGGCAGGTCAACACATTAAAATGTTTTGGATAAATACATTTATACTTGGACTCAGAACTTTGGCGGTAGTTAGTGTGTTTAACTGTAGGTACTGAAAGACACCAAATACCTTTGAAATATTTCTTCAGCTTATCAGTTGTAGACACTGGCATCTGAAATAAGAATATTCGATCACAGAATTCTTTAGTGAGACATTGAGCCGTACAGACGTAAACTGCTTGTGTTAAAAGAATTTTGGCCACCTGCGGGTGAATTATCTCAAAGATTTTCTTCCTCCATTTGAGTTTCTCCACCCCGGGAAACAACTCCAGCAGATCTGTTCGATCCAGACGTTCTAAGTCACCCAAGCAACATTTCTCTGTAGCAACAGATCCATATTATACTAATTAACTACAGTAACATAGCATATTATAAACATAAGTGAAATACAAAAGAAAAAGAAACGCTTCAAACCACAAACTGAATCACATGTAAAAACTGATTATTTCACAATCAAAAAACAATCACTTACTTTCCAAAACCCTGGCGGCCTCGGGGCTGACTTCTTCTTGTATTTTCTCCAGAACTTTGTTAAAAAAAATAAAAAATCCAACACAAACAAAAAAATCGTCACTTTACAATTGTGTAAAACCGATGAGAGAATGAAAAGGGAAAAAAAAGATAGTTAATTTAAAGGTTTCAGTACCTCCAGGTCTGGTTCTAGAAGTTGCACCAGCTGACTGGTACAAGTGGAACACAAAATACAATCAGATTGATTGTTGATCATCGATAGTTGAGATAGATGGTTAGTTCACCTCTTGAATTATGCCAAACAAGTCACGTCTCTTTTTGAGGTTCTGGACTCCAGGAAACAGCTCATGCAGGTCTGTTCGATCCAGTGACCTGATGTCTGAGTCAGAGGTGAAACCTGATTCTGTATCAACAATAAAACAGTGGCATTTATACGAACAATCTGCAAATGCAATTCAAACTTTTCTATGAGCACAAAATATGTACAGCAAAATATGTACAGCATTATATTCTTTTTATTTTAGCATTTTGGTACAACAGCTACTAGACATTTAATGTTGCTTTTGTTGTTGCTGGTTACAGTGCTACGGTAATCCACATTAATCAACCAAATTCATCCTATATTTATAAAAGACAAAGAACAGATAAAAAACTTTATAGCATTCAATAAGTCGGTTTACTTAGGGTTGGGGTTAGGCTAACCCTAACCCTACTAAAAAATGTTCTTACCTTCCAGAACTTTAACCGCGTCAGGAAAGTCATTTCTTATCTTATCTAGTTGCGACATGGCTCCGCCTGTGAGAAAAGACGATTTAAGAAATTGATAGACGTGATAAATTATGAGATGAAAAAGTAAAGGAAGGTAAACAAATAAATATATTTTACATACTTAAAAGGCAAATGAAAGGAAAAGAGCTTCTAAAATAATCTGTCCTGACGCGAGAGTGCTGCAGCAACCGAAAGCGAAAGAACGTTTCGGTTTATATGAGAAGCACCCTGATGCAGACAAGATGGCCGCTATACATCCAATCTATACCGGAAGTCCATGAAGGAAGTTTATTTTGCGTGTAACGTATTGTGTTTATGCCGATGAGGGCATTGAGTTCGAGAGTTCCGAGACCGCGAGAACGGTAAGAAGAAATAGTTTTATAAAATTACCATCCAACGAGTGTGGTATGGGCTCTAAGGTGTAATTCGTGCTATTTACAAATGCAATGCATCGAAGAATTAGGTAGAGTGTCATATGTCGTCGTGAAGGCTGTTTCTACGCTTCGTTTCTACGAGTCGATGGTCCGGGATAACGTTAGCTTGGTCAAAGAAAGTATGCTAATGGTTTATTTAGTTGCGCTAATGGATTTGGCAAAGTCTTATGGTAATTTTATCCAGGTCTATTACCCTCTATAGGTAATAGAAACACTAATTGCCCCGTTCATGAAATTATTATACATAAAACCATAGAACCATTTGGACTTGCCATGGACCATGGACTTCCTGTTTGGATTAGATATATGGCGGCTCCATGTCGGCCATCTTGTCTGCATCAGGGTACTCTTGAGTTCCTGTCTAACGTCATGACCTACATCACTTCACGGGCCAAACTGAAAGAACTTCATAGTAAACTTTAAACTTGCTTCATTTTCATGCGACATTCAATGGCCTCTAAAGGTTTTTTTTTAATCTATGTCGATCATTTCAAAATATTTAATTTAAAAAATTCAAATTAAAAATTATCCTGAACCTTTATTTTAACTTGCAATAAACAAAAATGTACATGTTTATGCTTAGAATTCACACAGTTGCAATAAATAAAATATGTTTGTGACTATTATTTTTTTATAGACTTTACAGTTACATGGTTGCAAATGGACATAGATTACTTAAATTAATACATTTCCTTTAAATGTCAACGATAAACAGCTTTGAGGCCATTGTAACCTTTAACTATTAACCAAATTTTTACCGTTTAAAAAAAAAAAAATCTACAAAAACTTTATTATTGTAAAAACATCATTGCTGCATATAAGGCTAACAACAGACTTTATTTGGATTACAGCACAGATGCACATTCTCAGTGTAGATGTAGTTTTATCAAATAAACAAACATCACTACAATCAGCTTTTGCTTTATTACATTTTTACAATGTGGCTTTTAGAAATTCAACAGTAGTCATGTGACCAATTAATTTTAACAAGTTTTTTTATGTTTACAGTAAGTCAATTTACAGTTATCTTTTAAAAGGCCAAAATGTTAAACTACCCTTTGAACTGTTTTTAGAATTTTGTTTGAAATCATAAAGATCCACTTTCAGCCTCTTTCCTTGTTTTACTTTCATGCTTGAGATTTTCTTTTGGAACTGTCAGTGTGCTGTACTCCAGTAATTTATTTCGTACAGCAGAGATGGCGGTGCTGTTTTCTTTACATGTGAGCAATCCACATTTTGTCTCGTGGAAGGAAACGTGGACTTGCAGTACAACATTTGGATCATCATTCCACCTCCTTAGACAAGATGTGGGCTGCAACTGATGGTGCATGAGGACCAGAATAACAGGTTTATCATCTGTACCAGAAGACAAGGGAAAATGTTAAACCTGAGCCAAAAAAAAACCCACCAAATCCCAGTGTCACCATTGCCCTCACCATTAATCTCACTCATGGCTGCTGCAACGTCTGATGCCACACGTGAAGTGATGGGCCTGAAGAGGAGCGTGACCTTGTGATCCTTGCTGCTCTCGGAGAACCGATAACATCGTGCCTGATCATCAATCATCATTTCATTTATCAGCTGTTGGTGAGCATTAAAGGTTGTACCGCTGACAATCATGTTGTATTTCACTGCAGGCACAGGGGAAAGAATAGTTTAGTGTGCAATCACATCAGTAATATATTAAAGGGAACAATGATGACGTTTCTCAAGAATCAGACTCAAACCTTCCTTCAGCTCAGGCAGGCAGACAGAAGAGTTTCCTGATGAAGATCAGAGGAAATATTTCAATTTAGATTTATAAAAAATGACTTTGTGTTTGGGCGTTAAGAGATTGATTCATTTTAACATGACCTTTTATTTATATTGCAAACAAGCAATAAACAGATTTTTGATGTCTCTTTAAACTCTTTTAATCACTTTGCCATCATAAATACATTCTGTTTATCCAAAGTAGATCTCTCTGTGTCAACTGGACTGAAAGGTTTCCTTGAAAACGTTTCGCCCTCTCTCCAGAGAGCTTCTTCAGTTCTAAGTTTGCTGGGGCAGAGCTTGAAAATATAGCCCTGTGGACCATTGGCATGTTAATGGCCCGGGTGGTCACCTGAGAGTCCTTGGCAGGGTGGTTGGCAGGGTCGTTCATTCAGTTTCAGTTGGGGTGCTTCCCCTTTGTCTGTTGGGTCACATGTTAATGAGTCTCCAGGTCTGGTCAACAGAAAATGTGCTTTAAAAACAAAACCTGGCAGCGTGTCAGTCTCCCGGCGTGGCCGATCGTTGCTCAGTTCTTCCAGGAGGCTGATGTGAGCATTGAGGAAGTTCTGCACAGAATCCATCTGAGCCTTCATATCCTTCAGGACGCACAGGTAATCAGCCAAGACGCTGCTGCGGGCTAGAGCAGTTAGAGACGAAGAGGTCAACCACCGCTAACGTCAAGGGAAAGACATGTTAAAGGAGAACACACACCCCTCACACTTTCATGTGGGATGGAGTCTTTCAGCTCTCTCACAAGGTCATCCACTAGCCTCTGAAACAGATATTCTTTTGGTTAAGAATATGTTAAGCTAGTTTAACTCTCTCTCAGTTTGCATGCTGTTTCACCTTTGGGTGAATTACTTCTATGATGTCCTTCCTCAGTTTGAGGTTTTTCTTCCCACCAAAGAGCTCGCAGAGGTCCGTCCGGTCCAGCGATTTGATTTCAGGGTCAGTTCTGAAGCCTGCCTCTGCAACAACAGTAGGCCAGTGTTAGAATCCACGGACAGGTCTCAGTAGGCTCGGATAACCTGTCACTCTGCATCTGAAAAAAGCTCGTGCATAAGTCAAAGTTCATCTTGGTTCCACCTAGATGAACTTATATTCACCTATATATATATATAATATTCACCTCACTTCTGCTTCTCTGTGATGGGCGGAGACATATTACTCTAGATTTTGTTGCATTTCTCCTGCATAAAAAACGTCCCCACACATGCTGCCCCCACCAGACGCTGACTCCCACTCTCCCATACTTCAGATCTGTTGGCACGTTTTGTTTTTTGATTAAACATTTCACTGGCTTATACAAATGGTCTTTTCAGCTGTCGTGCCCGCAGAAAGAGCATTTTAAAAGAGTCAGCCAACAAATGTATTTCACAGTCTGTACCAAAATTGAAACAATTTGTGTAAAGTTAAGAAAAAACGCGCACTGACCCTCCAAATCTCTGGCAGCGGCCGAGCTGATGTGTCTTATTTTATCCAAGAGCGACATGACTTCACCTTCAACAAAAGACAGATAAATGGATCGAGTCACACGGACTTTCGTGCATTTGTGCCTAAAGAGGAACATGCACTTACAACAGGCTCGAAGGCGAATTTAAAATAAAAAAGTAAAAGTCGCTGACAAAAACGACCGATGATCGTAGAAGACAGACAGCAGCAAATATTACCGTTTAGCCCAATAATCTAAATGAAAACACGTTTACGGTTTAGAGTCTAAAGAAAGTGAAACTAAAGAATCATCCTCAAATTGTGACGCAATTGGAGCTTATTGGCCACGCCAGAAAAGAGTTCACAGAATGATTAATCTATACTTACTTTCATATAGATGGTATTTTTGTTCACTTTTCTGTTTATTTCTTTCTCTTTTCTTTTAACTAAAAGTGTATTTATTTGTTTCGCCTTTTGTTATTTATTCATTTTAAACCAGCAGGGGGAAGCATTGTATAGCTTTTCCAGATAACAGCAGGTTTACGTCAGTGTTTCCATCTGGGGCAGATTTAGGGCCCGAAACGAGCACATGCCCTTTGAACCCCATTCATCTAAAAAAAAAAGAAAGAACAAAGCCCAAAAGCTGTTTCTAGTGGGCTGTAGAATCATCCTAAAGTAAAACAGAGTAAAATGGCTATTTTTTCTTCCAAATATCTACAGGTGTTGCATCTTAACTGTGTTCTGATTTTTTTTTTTTTTTACCACGGTTTCTGCATAAGAGCAGGTTTTACACAGGGGCATCACAGAACCCCGAGGCACTTGAGCACCTCCACTTGGGGCGTTGTTCAACTGATGTCTGTTCTAAACATCCTGATAGTCAAATATAAAATCACTTCCTGCTACAGGTCACAGGCCATCATCACTCCCTGCTGCAGATCACCTGCTCCAGGTGGATCTGCTCCGGTTAAAGACCGCGGCTCCCAGTGTGCAGACCCGGGTTCAGATCTCAGCTCGGACGGGGCTGCAGGTATGTGTCACTCAGCCGGTTTCTGTGTGTGTCTGTCCAACACAACAAAAAACAAGCCTCAAACAACAAACCAAACCAATACTTGCGTTGCGTGGTTCGTTGCGCTTGCGAAATTTGCCGTCAATTTCAGAAGAGGACCGATTTTTATTAAACACAATTCAAGAAACAGTTTGATGAGAAAAATGACACTTTGTGAGAACTGTGTGTGTGTGCGAGAGAGAGAGTACTAATTTCACATCCAGAAACTGAGTACATCGCATGCCTTATATGCGTAACAACCCATTACTGAAGTAATAGAGTAGAAGCGCACAATCATTTTCAGAAATTCCCTGTCTTCACGCTGAGGAAGAAACCGAAATCTGTGAATAAACAAATAGATAAATACAGTAAAAAAAAAAACAAATTCTTAAGCATCAGTGATAAAATGTAAACGCACACAGCCTTTGCCTTCAGTGCTTGTGTGTTCATAAATCAAGTGATCGTGACGGGAGTATAAAACGATGGTGAGCGTAAGTCAGCGGATGCAAATATGACAGCTTTATTAGAAAACTGGATTGCCCGAATTTGTCTGAATTAATGTGACACATTTTTGATTAAACGGCGGCCCACAAACGCACAAACTCCCCCACTGGCTTACCAAGCCGTGGCGTTGACATGAAATCACTAAAATAGGACCATATTTACTGATGTAACCTGTTATGGCACAATACACAATGCAGTCATGCATACTTTAAAGCTAAGTGCATGATTTTTATTCATATGTGCTGCCAAGAATTTCATACAGACATGTTTTTTTATGATGATAGAAATCTATCACTATCTCTTTGTTTGTTTAGCAGTAACAATATTTACATACCGTAAATATTGCAGTGGGTCCCGCTCCAATAGTGGTACAGTAGTCCAGAGTTGATTAGGAACCTTATTTATAAAAATTAATCCTTGATAATCTCTCATGCCTACATTTTAAATCCCACCGCTAAATTCTAAGGTTATTGTGACCTTCTGACTGAAAATACTTAGGGGTGTAAATGGAAAAAGATACAGTATTTTGTTACACAGTAGTTGAGGTTAAATTAATGTAGTACGTCTTCTCGTCACAAGATGGCGCTAAAACACGTTTCCAAGCATGGCTTTATTGACCTGGCAGAAACTTGATATCTGCAGATCTCACTTGCTCTGTGTGTGGTTGATGACTGGAACTATAGTGTTTAAAAGTCAAACTACCATCATATAGTCTGTCGCAGAAAATGACTCTCTTGTAGAAACAAACAACCAGTCAAACACAGTCTTCCTGTCTGAAACCATGGAAAGTACTGGAAAGTAAAGAGTGTAACGATGAGAGAAGAGAGAAAATGAGGATAGAAATTATATAAATAATAATAGAAAAAAAAACACAGGTGTTTGTCAGAGGCAATATGATATACGACAGGGTTTGAGACCATGGTGGAAAATTTGGCCGTGTGGTAAAGTTATTCCATCTTTAGAGAGCAAGAGGAGGAGGAGGAGGGAGAGAGGCTGAGTGATAACCAGCCTGCCGCAGGGTAAGAAAACCTAAGTGGCAGCTAACGACAGAATGCAGATCACAGGCTGACGTGCACAACTAGACTGTGGCCTGGAGGTTTGAGCATCAGAGCTTTGTATTCCACACAAATAGCATTGTGGAAGAGGGACCATGGTGTGTGTGTGTGTGTGTGTGTGTGTGTGTCTGTCTGTCTGTCTGTCGATCTGTCTGTGTGTGTGTGTGTGCGTGCATGAGAATTCTAGATGTTAGGGCTAAAGGGTGCTTTTGGGAGTTAAGCCAGGAGGGATGTTGCAGCAGTCCAGATGGGATGACTATAAAGCAGGAGAGGAAGAGTGGGGACAGAGTCCCTTACGAGGGATGGATGGTGCGGGTGTGGAGGGCTGATGGTGCAAACCTGCAACAGCTCATCTACGCTAAACCTAGCGCAGAAACAGGCCTGGATGGAGGTAGAAAACAGCTATTTAGGCGCTGCCAACACAAACCACCTTCTGTATTCATCTCATCTTTTCTGAGGCTCAGCTGCCGCCTTCAGATCATCAAAAACGCGTCTCTGCTGAATCAAGTCCTCCAGTCTCCAAAAAAAAAAAAAAAAAAAACCAGCATTTGTAGAAATACTGAATATTTCACATGAAACCACACTGCAGTCACAGCCAGAGCCACATCTTCATTTGCTGCAAGAAGAAATTAAAGGGAACATCAGAGAGCTGAGTTCCTGCAGCTGCCAGGAAATATCTCGTGGTCTGGTATTAAATGTAGTGTGGATCTGAAAACATCCAAAAGTTAGAGAAAATAAGTCGATTTTCTTGTCTCAGCTTTGACTAATAATTCATTCTCCGACTGGATTCTGCTGTATAGCTACTTCTGGTTTTCGTGTGTATGTGATTGTTTTCTCGTGTGTGTGTGTGTGTGTGTGTGTGTCCATTTTCTAACACCTTCCCGCTCAGCAGGAGCCAATCCTCTTACAGAAAACACACAGCATCCAGCATGAGCAAGTTTGCTGAGCGCATGAACGCAACTTTTGGTGTTTGCGCTCAGATGCAGCAGGTTTCAGCAGGTCGCACTGTGTCCGTCATGCACAACACGCACGGCTTCCCGTTACACGATTTATTTATTTGCTTTGATCAGTACAGCAGCGTGGAGGAACCGATTATCTTCCATCCGCAGCGACAGATAAACAGTCACAGTTATACAAAATCTCGCTGGGATGTTTCATATTGTCGTCATAAACAAACATCGCGACACAGTAAGTTTGATGAATTCTGAGAATAACTGAAGAATTATTTGGTTGTGACCATTTCTAAACAAATATAGCAGCAACACTGATTAAAACAAAGGTTATATTTCAGTGGGTTGTTGGCAAACAGGAGAGTGTGGGAAATTTTTCATGAGACAAGTTTGAACTTTTAAATTTACTCCTGGCACATTGACAGTGACAAAGCTGTGCTCTGCTCCGGTCAGTGTCAGTCCTAACATCCATGCATGCAAAAATAATTTGAAAGGTCCAAAGTGGAATCCAGGAACCTGTGAAGCGCCAGGATTGCTGCACAGCTTCGTCTGTCTTCCACACGCAAGAAACGCTAACGGCAAATGTTTTTTTTTAATTTAATGTTGTTATTTTTCATTTTCCTGCTGAGCTGTGCTAGTCGCTGTTGCCAAAGACTGGCGATCCAGTCAAATGTTGGCGTTTTACGCTCAGGCTTCGACTGTGGCCTCAAGGATTATTACTGACGCAGATCTGAAGATGTATGCTGAGCAAACAGCTTGTTTTCAGTCTGATTATCACTGAGCAGGATCATGGGCGAACCACCAGAATGTTGGAGTCTGCGTACATAAACGCAGCCTGGACTTTTTGGCAACGCGATGAGGAATCAGATCGAAGGGGGGTGAGGGGCGTGAACAAAGGTCGGTGGCACTGCTGCTCCTCAAATCTTGTCTTGGTATTACAGGAAGTGAGGGAGAATATGGCTGCGGATGAAACAGAACCGGAGCCAGCATGTGTTAGCATGTGTTAGCATGTGTTTGTTCTCCTCAGTGCTGATGATCACTTTCTGATTTTAAACATGATGACCTTTTCTTACCTTTCTGACGGATGGTGGATGTTTGTGGCTACAAAAACAGGCTGATCAGGGTGGAACTCTCATATCTTCCTGTACGAGAGGTTCATGTACGTTTCTCGTGTGTGTATGGTGTGTGTACCAAACCGTAAGGCCTGTATGTTTCCCTCTCAGGGTGGCTGGGAGTGTGTGAGGAACCTAGCCGTAGGGCCAGGGTTACCAGTTCCTGTAAATAAATTAAAACAACAAATTATGTTTAAAAGCATCTCCCTCAGGCCAGGGAAATGTGAGATGCATTATTCATGGCTTTTACTGCCAGGATATCGAAGGCAGGTGTGTGTGTGTGTGTGTGTGTTGGAACCCCTTCATGTATCTTCTTGATGATATTGAACACCATTTACATTCTAATCCCACATTTGAACCATCATAAAAGTGGACGCTGACCATAATTTCTATGTGCCGTAAATGTGCTGAATTAAAACTTTTGAATAAAATGAATAACGTGGAGGAACTGCGTGATGGAGGTCACATACTACCTCATTTTATGTCTAAAATATTGATTCCATTCTCAGATTTGGCGGCAGCTCTGATCTTAATTTGAGGCTACGGGCAAAAACAGCCATGTGACACACCCGACACTGACTAGCTCCAGCCCGGGATCATTGTAATGGATCTTTTATTCTATATTCACAGGGACGTGACTCCTGCAGGTGCTTATCTTCTGTGCGTTTGGCGCAGTAGTAATCATGCAAAAAAACCGACTCCATGGTTGATTCTGTGGAAGTAAAAACCATCCATCTGTCCGCAGCGTGTTATTCTTTTAGCAGTCTGAGCAGCGATCTGGCCCATTGGGTCTGGTTCTGGTCTCAAGTGAGTAATGAGGGGACTTTGTTGAGACTACAGGTTTTCCTTAAAAAAAAAAAAAAAAAAAAAAAGTGATTTGATTTTACACAGAAGTGCGAGCCAGAGAGAGTTTTTTATTTGAAATGCCTTCTTCATCTCTGCAGACTAAAAGAAGATGAACACTTTGCCGATTCCAGCAGAGTTGACCCATATATTATTCATATTTACCTCTGCGTTTAACAAGAGACAGCAGTTATCTTTATTAAACCATCTCTGTGATTGGATATATTCAGCACAAGCTGGTTAGAGCTTTATTTGAGTCGTAATGAAGTTTTGTAATTACTTATTTTTTTTCATCAGAAACAGAAACAAATCTGATTCCAAGTAATTAAACATTATTGGTTCCAATTTGTTTTTACCTCGTGTCTCAGTTTGAGGCTGCAGACAATTCCCCCTAACGCAGACACAGATGGGCGTCTAATTATTTAGATGAACGAGTCCGTTATTCCTTCCACTCGTGTCTCCTTGTGGTGGGTTATAGTGATCTTTTCTACGTGTTTACCTCTCCTGTGTCTTCTGGTCTCTCGTCCATCCCGGTTCTGTGGCCTGTTCTCTCCGGTTCTGGCCGTGGTCCCACGCTACTTCATCTTCATTACACAGGAAAGCGGTCATCTCTTTACCAAGATGACAGTGGCTTCACGTGAGATTAAAATAAAAGCAGATTCCACAGAATGATTTTCTCTGATGAAACTCTAAAACAGAGTCCCAGCAAATTTCCCTCTTGTACTGAAAAGTTTAGTCATTTTAAACTGGATTTGTCTCCTTATTTTACTGACTGTTTCGGCCTGGCTGAGTGGTTCCTAATCTCAGTTGGGTTAATAATTTTAGGTTTTTTGATGTAATTGATGGGAATAAAATAATTAGGATTTAGTGTATTTGGCTCATTTGAATTGCTAGGATTTTCCATTTTACTCCATTTTTTCCTACAGTTTTTCTCCTACACCTGTTAGTCATGCTGTGTGACGCTGCAGAGACCCTCTGCAGTGTGTGAGTGTGTGAATGTGTGAGTGAACTGTCTGAGTCATCAATGGCCAGTTTGTAAAACACACCACTGAATGACCACCGGTGCCTCTGCTGGTTCACACGTGTAACCACGATTGTGTGCACACCAAAAAACAAATAAACCCCAGAATTTATTCATTTTATTCATGAAATGTTCTTACATGTATAATCAGACAGACAGATGGACAGACAGACACCAAGATCGTCCTGCTTCTTCACATGCTCTCTTCCACTTCAGTCACATATCTTTTGTCTCCGTTGACTCTTCTTCTATTCACAGCTCCTCAGTGTGGAAGGCTGATGGACAAGAGGAGAAAGAAAAACTTTTCCTCATGCTGATAGGTTTAATACTAATCAAACCTGTGACGCTGCTCACTAATGAAGTGCGGAAAGTTTGTGAAACACACATTTAGTGCTCCAATTTAAGTTCTTCTTTAGTTAATTAATGTTTTTTAACGGGCCATTGATTCTGCTAATTGAATGAAAAGGTAAGATGGGAGTTAATCTGATGCCTCATGTATTTCTCCAATTAAGTTGTTGGAATGGGACATTAGTGGATATATTAGACCTATGTTAGTCATTGTTTTTGTGCATTTTTACATTTCTAGCCAGTCGAACAGGGTTAGCATCTCGTTTATCCCGATCTTTATTAAATGGTGAACAATGGTGAGGGGACGCTCCCTTACGTGTGAGGGTTTTGGTTAGCTGGTGAATACCTTCCTCCTCCTCATCGGGAGCAACCAAACTTGCGACGACATTCCATAACAGCTGCAACCAATCCGTGCCCTCGTGACCCGTGACATCAGCTGGGACTGGCGCACGGCCGGGTCTAGTCGTAGGAATGGCACCTAAAGAAAAACGGTGCAAAGTCCAGAGTGAAACAAGGTTGTAAAGAGTATATTGAGCCAGAAGCTCCGCCCACTTCTGATTTCAGTATAACCTCAAATATTATCTGGCGATTGATCACTCCGAGCCACTGTGAGGGTTATGATCTACTGATAATTATTGTGCAATTGAGCATTAACTAACGCACAAAGATAGTGTGATGGAAAACTTTACACAAAAATGTTGGTTATATAAAAACAAAAAAAAATAATTGTCTAAATCTGAATTGATATATGATACAATTCCCTTAAGTGGGATGAATTTATTGCTACTGTATGGCTACTGTGCCAGAAAACAGGATGTTATTAGAAATATGGGAGTTAAGTGGGGGAAGAATGTGTCCGGAATATTTATAGCGACGGCTGGAGAGTTTCTGCTTGCCTCTCATCCTCAGACCTCTCTTAGCGATAGCAGAAGGAGGAGGGAGACCTGCGGGGAGAGAAGGCAGGATGTGAAGAATAAAACATAGGTCTTAGAGAGAAAAAGGGAACGACGTGGAGGCAGTGCAGACAGAGAGGGGAGATTAAAGCCCAGATCATAATTGAACTGGGGCCCACGTCTCCCTGCATATTTCTCAATCACTCAACACCAACATGCGGCTTCAGATGCATTGATTTGCTGCAACACAACAAGCATTCTATGAAAATATAAGAATTCCTGACATGTCAACCCCATTTCCCTCACAGAAACCATGCTAGGAGGACATTCAGGCCATGCTGAAGCAGAGGACTGTTAGAAACTTTTCATGTCAAAGCTCAAACAGTTTATATAATTTAATGTCAAATGTAGTCATACACTAAGAAGAACCAGATGCAATTACCATTTTTCTGATGTGACAGAAGCTTACGTAATGAGTATGTAAAGGCAGAGATGCGCTGGGGTACTTTAACCTAAACATGGACCCTTCTGCACTATTCACAACCTCTTTGTTCTGGTGTCTGCTCTCATTAATTAATTGCTTTAATTTTCACTCTCCCATGTGGAAGAGGGCTGTTTCCTGGTGTGGAGGACTTTGTATAATGGACCTCCATAAACAGCTGATTTATGCACTGACATTTGGCTGATTGGCACCCCAGACAGAGTGCATGAGCCACTAGGATTAGATAGCTAACAATCCCTGGCACTTTCTGTCATCATTTTTCTGTCCTTGTATTCAGGATATATTCCTTTATGGCCTCTCATGAGTCTGGAGATGGAATTTCACATCCTTTTCATGTCTTCTCACTCTCAACTGTTGTTTTTCAGATATGTGCTGTTTAGCATTCACACCAAAAAATGATAAAAGCCAAAAAGAATAGTGAGTAAAAAAATAAATAAAATCAGAGTAAAAAGAATCTTAAATTATCTGAGCTGGAAGAAAAGAAACCATCCCATTCAATGTATTTTCCCTACATTTATATAAAAGCTTTTATTAAAAATTAATAATAAAAGAGATGCCATGCTGTTAAAAATGCTGCAAGCTTTTTGTCATTTGCTAGCTACAAATATTTAGCTCAGAAACTGTAAGATAACCATTCATAAAGTACAGGATAGTTCCAATGCTGCAGTTGTGACGCGAGCACTAATGCACTAACGCTAACGTCACAACTGCCCTTGTCTGACAGGCATCACACACACACACACACACACACACACACACATATACTTCAGCTTCATGCAGTCCGCGCTTTTAACGCTAAGCACAAGGACAGGTTTATTGGGTCTGCCACAGACACGAGACGACAGCGCCAATGGTGTTTTTTACCAGGATGTAAACACACGGGGTCGTCACAGTGTGATGTGTACTCTTGGGATGGTGATGGCGGGTGATTGACAGCATGACGATGAGAGAGGAGGTGAAGGGGCGAGAGGGGAAGAGTGAGGAGAGGAGTTACAGGTGAGCGTGTAGATGCGTGACGAAGGACTATCTTTCCACTGAAGGAAAGATAAGGTCCATCAACATGGTGCTGCTATATGATAGGATAAATGAGTACAGGTGCCATAATACAGTCAAACAAGTGTACAGGCTATAATAAAATAAATGAAAATGATGTTAAAGTGTTTTAACGTCACTTTTATTTTTGCCATTTCCAAGTCAGATTTTTAAAAAGAAAAACAGCTGCATAATTGGTTCTGGCTGAAAAGTCTTTTTTAACACACTTTTGATCTAGCATTTTTTTAAAGGTCATGATGTGGAATTAGTGCTGTTTGCATGTATCAAATAATATTTGCAAAACATTAGTAAATTATCTCAATATTTAGAATTTCAGACTTTGATGGGTTTTCATTTATTTTGGAATTCTACTTCAGTGTAACAGCAGCTAGGTGATAAAGTAAGTCTGTGGGGAAACGTTAAAAAAAACCCAGCAGGTGGTCTGTAATCAGCAGATTTTTTTTTTGCTTTCTGTTTCGAGCCCTATGATCACTGAGCTGTCCTCGAAGGTTTGCAGGGACAGATCTCAGCTGCTTACTTTAATCACTCATTCTCAGAGAAATTAACTTCCTGTTATCTCTCAACAAAAGTGTGATCACAGAAATCAACATTTAGCTGCACAATCAAGCCAATTAAAATGTGGACGTGTGATAAAATAGATTGGAAATCAAAGCGGCCTGTTGAAAATGTACTAAAAGGTGTTTTCTTTGTAAGCCATACTTTGTGTTTTAATCAAAATGATGGCTGATTGATATAATTTTGTGGCTAACAACAGGCAGCTGGTGATGATGTTTATTATTAAAGCACTTTTGAAGTCTGTTTCAAAAATGTCTGAAGGGCTGCTGAAAATGAATGGAAACACGGGACTTTAATGAGGAATAAACCAAGTTGTCATGGAACATTATATGAAGATGGAAAATGCTAATTAAAAATTGATTAAATAAAGCAATAAAATGAATGCAGGTACCTGCCAGAGTTTTATAGTCGAGCAGATCAAACAGAACGATGGCGACCCCTGACCAGGTCAGGATCAGGGCCACAACCAGCAGCCAGGCCACTGGAGAGCTAAAGGTCATGATCACGTCATCCAAAAACGTTGTCTGATTGGGCCGAGCGGGAGGCGCCGCCTCCCTGCTCTTAGCTTGACTGCTCATTGGTGTACAGAGCTGAAAAAAAGAGTGAAGAAAGAAAGAAAGTGGAGGGCGTGAACACAAAACTAATTCCATAAAGCTGCTAATCTGCTGACCAGAAATAACTGACAGTGTGACAAATATCAGCTATAAACCAGGCATGATTATTGCAAACAGCACCCCGTGTGGCAGGAGGCGGCATTGTTGAGAAAGTATTAAAATGCTGTGCTTGTGATGACCTAATCTTCAGTCTGGAAGAAGAAAGAAGACTCAGCTCTGGTCGAAGTATCTCTAAACACCTACACATATCAGATTGCCCAGGTACAGGCATCTGCTTTAGAATTAACATTAAAACTGGCACAGACGTATGCCGGGAATATCGTGAGGATGGAAGATTAGCTTTGCCTTGAGGCTTTTGTTGAGTGCTTTAGACATTATAACATCATTTGGCTGCGTTACCCACCACAGGCTGCCCTCGATCTCCCTTTGCTATCACCGATATCTACTCGACCGCCGTTCTTTCTGATTGAAGTGCACAGGGGCTGTTTGTTCACTTGAAAGCCTGAGCACGCTCTGGTTTTCTTTGTTGTAAGGACGAGTGTGACACATGAGTAGACGGAGGAAGAGAGGGAGACAGCAACAACAGAGACAGGTTGTTCCCCGAGGCTGTGAGATTAAACTCCATCTCACTTTGAAAAATTTGCTCTATGAGACAAATGAAAGATTTAAAGAAGTTCTCATCACTGTATAGTTGCGGCGCGTGCACCGTAAGGTGATTATGCTGCCATGTTGGGGTATTTGTGTTCATTATGCAGAATGGTTCAGTGATCTATTCCTCCCTGAATCTCTTCTGTCTGCCTCTTACAGGCGCTTACATGCAAATAAGTGTTTGTTACGCTGAGTTGGAGATTTAAATGAACGACTCAGACTCAATTGGTCATCTCGAGCTTTTTAATGAGGTTAGGTCCACTTGAGTCTTGCTGGTTCGCTCTCGGCGTCTGACCCCATTCATCATGTGGCACAGGTGGTATTCCACATCTAATGATTTTCATGTTCACTGTCAATTAAAGGAAGCTGAGCATAGAGCGGTCCCCTCTTTCCTCATTATTCCAGACGCACCTCGAGGTGCAGGTATATGTCCTTATTGCTTAGAGGATTGTCCTATGTTGCAACCTATCGCGGAGTCTGATATGCAGTACATAAAAAGGTTTTAACCTGGAGCCTCTGTAGACTGAATTCAGTGGTGACCACCTACAGAAAAGTCCACAACCTTCATGTTACCGGAGTGGCCGAGAGTTCCTGTTTCACTGCTGGATGGCGCAATGATGCAGCGGTTTGCGTAGTTGCTCTATGGCGGGTTTCTTTTCAGAAATGACAGCAGCGGTATTATTTTTTCAAGACTCTGTGGATGTTAAACTCAGTCATCGATCCTGATTGCAGAATTGTGTCTCTCCAGTACAGATAGAATATATCTGACCATGCATGACAATGTGTCCCAAGTCACGGGTACTGTGAGCCTCCATGTCATCGATCTGCACAGGTGGGATGGCAGAAATCAGATATCAGTGTTTGGGCTAAAAAAAGGCTGAAATAATATGGATTTCACTGATATTTGGTGACATTGCTCAGAACATTATATGCACCTCAGCATGATTTGATAAATATGCTAAATTTTGTACTTAAACACACCAAATTATGCACATGAGAGGTGATGAGGGGCAGATTTAATGCAGAATATAGCCTTTCCACGATTAGCCATGGTTTGTCTGGGTGTTTATTCTGTTGAACTCTGTGTTTTCCAGTAGTAAATGTGAAATGTTTTGATTCTCATGGCTGCTCTCAGTTTGCCCTTTCAGTTTCCAGATAACAAACAACAAAAATCAATTTACCATAATTCTACCCACTCACTCTCAAATGTTCTTGTCTGATACAAGAGGACTACACATTGATCTGATGTGTGTGTGTGTGTGTGTGTGTGTGTGTGTGTGCGTGTGAGAGAGAGATTTCAGATGGAGCAATGAGGGCTCCTGCATGTATTTGCTATAAGCTGATATTGATCCACAGTAGGTGAAAGGGCCACCACAGACGCTGTGACAGTGACGGAGCTGCAGCAGCGCTGCCTAAAAGTCTGCAGACACAGAAAGTGAAACCTTTCTCCTAAGCGTGCTGTAACGGCGCTGTTCATGTGTGTTCTCGGTCAAAAGCGGATAATAGTGCGCACCTGTTGTGTCCACACACACACACACACACACACACGGATGCCAACTGCTGCATCCCCGTCCACGTCGAGGGAATGAGGAGAATTAGAAACATGAGAATGCAAGCTTCAATCTGCATTTGAGGGCAAATGAAAGGCAACAAATAGATCTACAAGAGGTAATTCAGTACATCTATACCACCAGGTTACAAATGCACATTTTTTTTGAAATAGTATTTGTTGTAGTACAGTCATTTTGTCTGGTGTATTTTATCTATACATGCCGACAGTTACATCCTCAGTCTGAATTTGAACAAACTCCTTAAAGGAATCCTTCAAGTACTCTTTTAATTAATGCATATTTGAGCAAAAGCTTCACCTCTAATTGTTAGAAATCAGCCCAGAGCACCTCAAAGTCAATAAATTATCCAGTTGCATGAACAGAGTAGAGGAATGATAGATAACACTTATTTAAAATGTGCCTGTTCTCACTCAGACTTGCTGTTTATTAGCAAGTTTTGCTCAGTTTGTGTAATTAGACCAAGTTCAAATCCCAAAATTCTCAGATGACATAAGTTTCTCCTGAAACTAATCAAAGGTTTGATGCAGTAGCTCATAAATCAACAACGAAGTTCAGTTCAGTATCAGATGGAAAGTAATACACATGAGCCGTCCTACTGGGTTTAAACTGTGTGAATCTGAGCTTTTAATGTTTTTTAATTTAAACAGGCTGAAGTATTTGGATATTTGTGATCTATTACAGGAAAAATTGAGGTAATAGTTGGAATAACTTAATAATTACATAATAATTTATGTTCATATTGTATCTTTGATTTAAGAAAGTCAAAAAATTCTGGAATTTTTACAGCACCTTGGATTTCTGAGTTTGCTGGAAGTGATGACAACCTTCAGTTCTTTAGCGGCTCAGGAAATGCAGCATTACCATAGAAACAAGCATGTAAGTCCTTTGTTAAATCCTTTTGGCTCCAGCTGATTGTGGGGGGGGGACACACGACAAAGGCAGTTTTGTCGAGCTGCGTCAAAGCTGGATGAAGCAAAAGCCTTTAACGTTCTTCTTGAGGGAATGTCAGAGTAAAAGTTTGTGAGGTTAATGCTGAGCAGAGTGAGCTGGGGAGAGACACCCCTTCCCCCGAGGGTCTAAAATAGAGAGAATGAGGATGAGGGGGAATGGGAGGAGGAGTAGAGAGAGAGGACTGGACAGAGTGAAGAAGGAAAGGTCAGAAAGTCTCCTTTATTTTGGTGCTCAGTGTAGGTAGTTATTCATGTTGCAGCTAAGCGGAAATGAGCCAAGTCACTGGTTTTACTGGGTTTCTGTCATCTGTCAAGGACCTGAGGTCTGCAAACAGACAGACAGGTCACAACTGTGGTGCAAAAGCAGCACAGAATAAATGTGTTCCTTGTGGAGGTGGCGAGCTTTTATGACTGTGCACAAGAGCCACTTCCTCCTCTTGTGGACTCCATCATCTTGGAGCGAGATCCTCCAGGAAACAAGATGAGGAGTTAATAAGTGAATTAAATGTCTTTATCCAGTCACCTCATGTGACCAGACGTTTGGGACCTAGTTTAGAAGTGTGTGTGTGTATGTGCGCGTGTGCGTGTCTCTGTGAAGGAGTAACCTGACCCTCCAGTCTTGCCCTGGGAGCCTGCACTGCAAAGGCTATAATTAGAGATCCAGACAGCAGCTGGTGTGAACACTAAACTGGACTGCTTTCTACTGTATGTAGGGCACACTGGGAGTTGTTAGGACACACACGGACACATGCACACACACAGCTGTCAGTGGATGAGATCTACAACTGCTTCATTCTCAGAAGTTCATGAAATAGTTACAACACTGGTTTCTAAAGAGCAAAAACCTGGTGGCACCTTCATTGTCTTCTTCTTCTTCTTCATTACTGCCAGTGAGTAGTTTGGTGCAGCAGTAAAGTTGGCCATCGCATTCATCTATAAGTAAAGAAACAAACCATCTGTGTA
The DNA here is from genome assembly GCA_015343265.1 of Pao palembangensis. Classification (NCBI taxonomy): domain Eukaryota; kingdom Metazoa; phylum Chordata; class Actinopteri; order Tetraodontiformes; family Tetraodontidae; genus Pao; species Pao palembangensis. The sequence continues at coordinate 6,428,673 of CM027097.1, read as the reverse complement.
AAATTTGATGAAATGCTAATGTTTGCGCTGCAGCGTGCCAGCAGGCTGCGGAGCGTGTTCCAGAGCGATGAGGATGCACGCTGGCTAATGTTTCGCTGCATGAATATCTCCAATTGTGGAGGAGATGAAGCACTGATTGTATTATTGTTTTTTAAGAGTCTGTGAAGTAGTTTCACTCCAGCAGTGTCCACATCCTGACCCCCGAGGCTGCGGAGAGTGTTCCACAGCTGACTTTCATTTGCTTCCACTCTCAGTGGTTTTAAAACTTTATTGAAAAATCGGTAAAACGCACAAAGATTCCACATGTGCTATTATTTTTATAAAATAAAAGCATCTAACTTATTTAAAGCATCCTTGCGGTTTTGGATGATGTTTTTCGTCACAGCTGACTTTAATAATTTATATCAAATTAGTGTCTGATATGACTGATTCTTGCATTAAGCCCAGTAAAGGTTTGGGGTTGATTAGACACCAGCAGCAAAAAAGAAAACAAACAAAGAAAAAAAAAAAAAGCTTTGAAATCTTCTGAGAGGAATAGGAACATTATTTTCTTGATGAAATGAGCGGCAATAGCCCACTAAAATCATCCTCCTGTCACCATTTTCAAGCTTCTCACATGGTTGAATTGAACAGAACCATCTGGCCCATTAAGGAACGCTCCATTTGCTCTGCTCATAATGATGCCAGAAGGCTGTTGTTACCTGTTCCAGGCTGAGCAGAGGACGACCAGGACACGGAATCTGTGATTAAAAGAGACAAACCCAGGAGTCATACATCTCTGTCTCCACATAACCCTCGCTGCCTTTTCTTTGCTGACTCCTTCACCTCCCAGCATTCTTCATGTCTTCATGTCCTCTCAGCTGAGTTTCATCTCCACCGCTCTTCCACCTCTTCCTCTGAATTTCCATCCACCCGTCCCTCCTCAAACAGCTCACCTCTTTTTATTAAATCAGTAATAATGTCACTATCCTCCCACTCATCTCCCAGGAGCCAGTGTTATTGACTTCATTATGCAAATGTAAACCAACCCAGAGCTCAAAGCTACAGTCCTGATGAGATCAGACACCAACACACAGGGGCCAGAAAGAAAAAAAACACCCTTCTGTTTCGGATAATTACCTCCACCAGTGACAATGATGTGGATGTACAAGAACTCTGCTAAATCAATCCGGCCTGCAACTTATTACATTTGTCTCAAAGTGATGAGGTGTTGCTGCATAATGGACAGAAAAATAGAATAAACGGAGACGTGGTGCTACGTTGAGTATTTAAATAGGAACAACAACACATCTGTATCACGCTACATGCCTTTATTTGAGTTGCAAGCAATTTGCCGTGCTGCATTTAACATTCTAGAGATGTGCAAAGATATATTTCATTAAACCTTTAGAGGACCATTGGCTGTACACTAATTTGGCCAGGGAAACATGAAACAAACTTGACTGGCCCGAGTGTTTCAAGAGCCTGTGGGCTTTGTGTTCCAGCCAGGAAGTGAAATTCTACTGATCTTAACTGTTCTTTCCACTAAAGCGTCACACGAAGACCTGAAAAAGTAAATAAGCAAACACACACACGTGTGCAAACACACACTTCATTGGCAGAGGCGGGACCAGCAGATGGCAACACAGCAGAGAGCAGAGAGGAAGTAGAAATGAAAGAGTCTGGTGAATAACAAGCTCAGAGGGCAAAAAAAATAATAAAAAAAATGTACACGGTGACGTGAATAGAAGAGCAGTCTCAACAACAAGGCCTCAGCAACCGAAGAAGGAGAATAAAATCAGCAGCTGAAAGGTGAAACCAGATGCAGATCTGATCAGATAACGTTCAGATCACAGCCTGGAGACGCATCTGATCTTGCACAGGTTCTGTCTAAAAGCCGCCCGTGCGAGACCATCAGTGGCGCCCTCGACTGCAAACTCCCAGACTTCCACATACAATTCTGACTTCACGAGGCATTTCCCTTGACATAACAGACTGGGAAGTATGTAAATCCAGCTCAAACAGGGAAAATGTCATCAGCTGTCCAGTGTTTTCAGCTCTCAGACCTTTTGTGTTGAGCTGCCTGCATGTTTGGATCTTTTCCCAGCCCGGGGTGGCGTGCTGGTGCAGCACCAGTCGCCCCAGGCTTTGCACGCCCTACACAGATACTAGATATTAGATGACGGGAGACTAAACTGTCCCCAGATCTACTCTGTATACGCAGAACTAGGTTCTAATTTCACTAATTCACTACAGAGCATCACGTGACTCCTTTAAGCTTCAAATGTGAGGATCTGTTGTATGCTTTTATTGACCATAACAGCCCTTTTCACATGCAGCCCTTTTCGTCATGTTCTTGGCTTTACAGATACACTCAGGAGAAGGACATGAAGATGACCTGTTCTCGTTCAGGACAGCGACTGTCTCACTGCAGCACCTCCATTTTGGCTTTTCAGTCATGAGAGGAGCTGACAGAGGTAGACATTTTGAAGTTTGACTTCATTTCAGACTTTAAGAGGTTATGGTGCCATTGACTGACTGCTTGTGTCTGAACATGAGTCATTTTCACTGGCTGACAGGAAAAATGGTAATAAAAACAGCTCCCTTACACCCTCACTCTGGAAACTTCAGAATCGGATGTTTTAGTCGGAATGCATTAGAAGTGACAGCTGCACGCCAGCCACCCCATCCATTTTTAAGCAGTCAACATCATCCTTTCTGCATTTCTTTCTTCTTTGTCTCTTGGTGAATCCCACTTTTAAACCCTTTGTACTCTAATTGTTCCCTTATTTCTCAGTCGGCTCTTGCAAAATAAGAGTAATTTGTCTCATCTGTCTTTCGCACTCTTTGTTTGCTGTTTTTTTTTTTTTTCCACTCTCCTTCATTAAATGTTCTGGCCAATTTGACTAAGTCTGTGGATGATGTGCCCCAGTTTAGCCTAAATTAATTACAGTGAGAAAGTCTGAATGTCACAGCAGAGTGAGCTGACATCCACATGCGGATGCTGTTCTGCAGACATCAAATAAAAAAGACACTGAATAAAGAGGAGCATGTGTTTTCTTGCTCTCCTGGTCATGCAGATAGTTTGTCTTGCTCACAACACTGAAGCTGACATTTAAAAAAAGGCCACAGCAACCTTTCGTAACTGTGTATAAGGTATTCTGGTGCACAGAGGACCAGCATGCAGTAAACTTGACCAATAACAATACTGATTAACTGTCAAACACAATTTACGAAGGAACCAAATTATGAGTCATTTGCTTTGTAGTTGAAGTGATTAGCATCCAAATCATTGGATATTGTTGGAGGGTTCCCACAACGGCATGCGCTTGCACAATCAAATGCATAATCCCCCTTAAATCTTGGATAAATACTTTCAATCTAACTCCTGAAAACTCTCAAAATCACCCAGAGTCACTCAGCATGGAAGCAATTAGCATCTGAAGCTTTAATTCAGTGGTTTTTGCATTTACAGGGAAAAGCTTTGTCAAAGACCCCAAAGAAACAGCTCTCTTTTTAGAATATATCCTGACATGTGAAAGATATATCTGTTAAAAGACTTGGGATGGAGGTGTGTGGCCAGAGACTGAAACTAATAACTGGGCTCAACGCTTGTTGCCATTTACATTAAATATGTTGACACAACTCTTATAGATAGAAGTGACAAACATTAGTTGAGCTCCTGTGAGATACTGCTGCAATACCCAGGTCTAATAGCACTTATAGTTTCCCCTCCAGGCACACACACACTCACACACACGCACACACAGTGGTCTGCTTTTAAACAAGCAAAAATTGCCTGTTCTGACAAATACAACTAAATTAGCATGATTCATGACACTACTGTTTGTATACAGAGGACATGCAGAGCTTATTTGTTCTCATCGCATGTTCACCTGCACAACAACTGTAACTTATACTGTGTTGTGCACTGAATGTTGAAGGTCTATCATTAAGGTGTTGTACGAGCACAGCTGCTGTCAGAGAGCTCATTGTTGTCACTTTATGCTTTGCTGTAGGGGTTAAATACAGGTGTTTAATCGCTTTTGCTGTTAAACCACCCAGAAAAATGCTTTAGGACAAATGGAATAATTCTATAATTGTGAAAATAAATGGCATCCCCACAAAGCCGGGAGCAATGAGTGCACAATAAACCCTTAAATGAGATTTTAAATTGGATCATATACCAGATCACATATGGCAACATGCTGGGTTTTTCAGACACTGGGAGGTTAAAGAGCCACAAGACTAAAAACTGTGCAAATGCACACTGGATGACAGTAGTTTTTATTATTATTTATTTATTTATTTAATTTTATTTTTTTACCAGTGCAGAAGATGCTGCTGCAGATATTAAATGTAGATATCAGTGTTAAACATAATTTGGGCTTGTCAGTGTCCCATCTGTGCCTCTGTTTACTTCAGTGAACACAGTTGTTATTAAATGCTAAATTGGCTTCAGGATTATGAAATTTAAGAAAATGAAATGGACAAATTAACATGCTGCCCAATATCAGAGTTAATTTATCTGCTACTCGACACAAACTCGTTTGTGCCTGTGCCATCGCCATTTCCTTGCCTGGGAGTCGGTGTCCTCCTGCTTTGTCTGGAATCTGTTTGCTTTTGTGCTGACACTGGGCGGGGGGGCTGTTGAAACCTGGTGTTACCATCTGTTGTTGGGGGAGCTGTTAAAAAACAATGAAGTGCTCAAGGTTTTTCTTAAAGTGCTCCCTCAAAACATAGATATTAGCTGCACCTGGACTATATTACTGTATTCCCAATATTATTGTGAAGGGACAGAAGGGCCATGCTCTCTGCTGGAGAGCTGCCTGGAAAGACACCTCCAGTTATTATCAGTCAGCTAGTTTGACCGCAATCATTGGGATAGTATTTTTGAGTCATTTATCAGGAAAATCTCAACAAAACCCACACATGCAGTAGGCTATTCTCCTCTTCCACACAGTAGTGTTTGGAGGGTGGTTAATATTTACTGAGCAGCCTGAGTCTGAAGATCCAAGTTAACTTGTGCACCAGATGTGATGAAATCCACTCCAGGCATTCCTTAATTAGCATTAATTGCTATCTGAGCAAAAATAGAATAAATGAGCTGAAGTGGTCCCACATCTATTTGGCAAGTTTATGAGGAAACACAGGTGGGCAGCTATGCAAAAGCCAGGATTCTTCAAAATAACCACAAGGCAGAAAATGACACAGTTCAGTAAAGAGAGCATGGAAGGTGACTGACAGAGGATGAGAAAGTACTTAGCAGAGCTATGTTTGGATGAGACGGTGGTTCCCGGCTAAGTATGTAAGATAATAAATAGAAGCAGTAACGGATGGGTGGGTGCTTTGACACATGCTCCCCCCCGGGGAATCGGCCATTATACATGTCACAGTCACTCAAGTTTAGCTGCATAATTAGGCTTCCGCCACAGTGCCTGTGACTTCGAGGAGTGCAAGCGTGCACACAGACATTTGTTTGTGCACACCTGAGTGTGTGTGTGTTGCTGCACAAGGTGTGCGTGGGAGGGGTAGACTCTGACAGAGATTGATGGTGAGGGGAAAGCAGGCCATTGTGCTGTATCGCTAAAGCAGTGATAGCCTCCACACCTCTCTGTCTCTTTGAACTGCCGCTGGCCATTTCTTAGGTGTGGCACAATTGACCCCCACAATCCCATCCACCCACCGCCTCCATAACACACCCTCACCCCATCACCTGCATATCCACACAAAATACCTACAGGTAAGTGCTTATTTTTATTGGAGATTCTTGGGCGGCTGCAGCAGGGTTGCCTTTATCAACTCCAGCCACTGTAGCAACAATTCAAATATAATCATGAAAAAAATTAAACAACCCTTCCTTCAGGCTAACTTAAGGGCATTTTCTATTAGTTGCTTGCATTTTTTTACGTTAAAATTTCATTTTTAAACAATACATTCCCTGTTTAAAGTTCCAGAGAAATTAGGTTAAAATGACTATAATAAATACTCCGATCAAGTTCCCTATTGACAGTGAGTGGGAGGTGGACCGTGTTTTCGAGCAGCTGCACGCCGACCAAAGCTCCATCTCTACCCGTCTGTGTTTGTGTGCCTCGGAGCCCCGCCGCTCCCCTGCCGAGCGGAACATCAGCTTCGTTAAGTGACACAGAGGCACTGGCAGCAGCGACGGAAGTACGATCACTAGGCCTTCAGAATATGTCAAAGTTTAAAAAAGTTAACTTCAATAAACATTGTACTTTTTTTAGAGCTTTTATGTCATTATAATTGCACCATGAATGTATAATTTTACGTCGTAAATGACTGAGTGAATAACTGCGTGATTTCTGCTTTATGAATGGTTGTCAGTCACCAGCCAAGGTCTTTATATTTATATTATTGATGCTGGAAAGACAGCATCAATAATAATAATAATAATAATAATAATAATAATAATAAATGACAATAACAATAATAATAATAATAATAAGAAAAATCTCATTGTTGCCTGTTTTACCACCGATCAATGTCTTAAAATAGGTAAACAATAAATAAATTAGCCTGAGAAAATTATAAAATTAGAGTTATTCTTTTATTGTAACCTATCGGGTTTGAGATCTCTTGGCGTCGCCTTAGTGTAGCTGTGCTTGGCAAAGTTCGTGATTTTATTTTGAAACCCCAAACCGGAATAGCCCCGTTGTTGGGTTGTATTTGACTTGACAGATGGCAGGCGAGAGACGCTCCTTTCGGCTGTCTCTCTCGGTCCGTTGGTCCATCCCGGTTCCCATTGTTTCTCTCCCGTTTTCTCCCCTTGAAGCCAACGACAAAATAAACTGAACTGTCGCCATTTGCATGTTACTTACTTGGATTCAGCCCGGTCAGAAATTTGCCATTTTTATCCTCAGTCAAAAGGTGGGCATACTCCTTTTTCCCACCGCAGTTTTCAAATAAGCGTCGTGTGGATGTATCGCGGAGGAGTCGCTGAATTGACGTCCGGGCTCACAAACAGGCGGCTCTGGTTGGGAGCAGATGGGGAGGACTTATTCGTTTCCAGCGGCTTTTGACATTTAACGCTCTGGCTGTAATTGTGCGTGGATAAGAAAGCGAACCCGAGCTGGACAAGAACCAAGACTGGATTAGAACCGTATTTGGCAGCTTTTTTTGTTATTTTGGGTGACTGATGCTTGAAGGATATTATTGCTTAGTCGCCTAAGAAAAGAGCAAAGAGAAGCTCATTAAAGGAGGCAAGAACCACTTTCACTTTTCCTCAACAGAATATAATCTTATGGATAGATGGATGCATTAATCTACAGAACTCTTTTGGTCCAGTACAGACGATGACTGGACAAGTGCACCTTGTGTGGACACGTTGTTAGAGACTCGCATGATCAGAAATCTAATTTCTGCAGCCAACATGAGCCAAGCCACTTGATTTGATCACCTTGGAAAGGTTTCTTCCAGTGGACCAAGCTCTTTGGACAGGCTCACCTTCCATCCTTGACCCCTGACCCTCACCAATACCTGTTTTTGTATTGAAAATCCAACTGTTTCCTGGCTGTTTATCCCTTGACAACCTCCTGTTTGAATGGAGAATTAGCCTTTGATTTCCCAAAGCTCCTGCAGGGCTGCACTCTGTTCTGTGAAGCCGAGCAGGGAGCGCCTGTACCTGGGCTGCCAGCCAGCCAGACGGCCCTCCAGGGGGTGGTGGTGGTGGTGGTGGTGGTGGGGACTGGTGGATTTCTAAGACCCTGCTAAACATTTGGGAGTTTTTCTTCTTGATTCTCCTCCACGTGGCTCACTGGACGGGAGGGACACGATGGGTTGCTGTAGTGGACGATGCACTTTGGCGTTCATCTGTGGCATGCAGCTGGTAAGTGTTAAGATTATTATATTAATCATCAAATGAATGATGATGGAGGATATTAGATGCTTTTATGACATTGTGGGATAAGATTGATACGTGGCTATCAGGGTGAATGCCTGAAAGGTCACATTTCTGAAGTTAATAGGTGTGTAAAAAGGTCAGGATATGAGGTGGAGTCCCGTCCGAGGGACAGATTGATGATTAGGTGGATCGAAGGGAAGAATAGCTGTTGGTGGGCGCTCTAAGATGGGGATCTATATGGAGCATTGAGTGATAGGAGTGATAAATTGTGGCACTCCAGGCAAGGGAGGGATGGATGACTGAGTGGCCGATGGATGGATGTAAGGGCCGCGCGCATTGAGTTTTATGGTAATAATGAATGGAGCATATAGAAACTCATTCTCTCTTTGTCTGCCTCCGTTCTGGAGCTCGTACTCTCACCACCATCTGTGTCAATGAAAACGGCTGCCAGTCAAGACAATAGGGAGGGAGGTGTCCATACATGACCAAAGATGAACACTGGGGATTTCACGATCATGATTTGAGAGCATTTGAAGCTTATAATATCAGAATTTAATTTAACCCAAAGATATTACACATTGAAAAAGGTGCACCAATCACTGCTTGTCTAGAAGAGGAGGCATTTTGCATATTTGGGGGCCCTAAAGGCAAAACATTAGCTGAAACTCTGGTGATGGAGGAAACAGCAGGCATGGGTGATGAAGCTCACCTGTTTGGTTTCACAGTTGAAAACAACTTTGAGGAGGTAAACACCAACATGTTTCCAGAAAACTAGCAGAATTGTCTGAAGAATTTGCACTGAGGCACACTGGGAAGATGCTGCAGATATGTATTCCAGTGGCTAGACTCTCAAATAGACAAACTAAGTGAATTAGGGGTCTGCTGAAGGTAAGTCATGACGACTCATGTTCTGCTCTATTAAACATTTCATATTCATAACACAAAACATCCTGGAGCTTTATTAAACAATCTCACCTTTCTTTCAAATCTGACCTAAGAAATATATGAAATGCAGCTGTTTCAGAGGGTCGACTTTTCTCCCTGCAGGTATTTAGAAATGTGGGTAAAATGAGCAGAAGCACACCCGCAGCTTATGGAGCTATTTGGCATTATGCAAATAGAAGCTCTGCTGTCGTACTGAACAGGAATTGTGTGGATGCATGTGTGTGTGTGTGTGTGTGTTTGCTTTTATTTACCGGTGAATATGAACTTCTAAGACCTGTGTTGTGTGAGGATGAAGACTTCTGTGCATATTAGAATCCAGCATATTTACACTACAATGCCAGCGAGACAACCACGGCTGCTGTACAGGAAACGCATCACTGTCCTGTAAATGGCGATGCTGCGTGTGTGGATAAGAGAACTGGTGAGTAAACTGTACGCCTGCTCGTGAATGAGACGCTGTCAAAATGATAGCCATTTTTGTTTAATGCGGTGGAACTGATGATATGACACAGTCAGTGGCACGTTTTGCTCTGTTTACTGTTGAGAGAGCAAACCTCTGCCAAATTACAGGCAGCAGTAATACAAGGTTGAATAGTTGCTTTGTGATTAAAGCCCCTTGGCCTTTGATCTTGATCTGTGAGTTTAAGAAGATCAAAGGTCAAAGTCCCTCCGAAACCCAGAACATCACCCAAATTTCCTCATCTGTTCTTTGGCCCATCGTCAACATTTCTCGAAATGTCATTAAAATCTGTTCATAACTTCAGTCAGAAGTCAGACAAAGAAACAAACCAACTGTCATATAACCTCCTCCTTTTCTGGAGGTAATAAACAACACCGACAGCTGAGCTGGCACTCTAACCTTACTGTTAGCTGCAGTTTGTCCGTGCACAGCCTCCTAAACTGTGTGGTCAGAGTCTTTTAAAGGTGAAATAACCTTATCTTGATTAACAGCTGCGTACGGACAGGCCCTTTCCATCAAAATGATCGGGGAAAAAAGGGCTTAGATATTAAATCAAAATATGTACACATAGCTTAACTTTGTCTTCGGGATGAGATCTCTTAATTTTTCCATCATATTGGTGTAAATGAACTTGCGCTGTAAATTTTACTTTGTTTTTTAAAAGAACTCTTGACTTTCAACCCAGTGCTGTCGAGGTCTGATTAATGATGCTAATACCAGTTCTAGAAGCCAGTTTTCTCCCTGCATCCACAAATATATAAATGTTTACTATTACGACGGTCAAAGCCGTATTCGGAGTCGTGTGTTGTATATGAATTTAAACTAAGGCCACTTACACCGGCACAGTTCCAGGTAAATGAATGGAGCGAGCATGGGTGGTCTAACTGCCTGCAAATTAAAAGAGCGCAGTTCTTGCTTCCTTATCTCCTGCCGGAGCTAATTGTTTCCTGCGCGAGCTCCCACCTGAAGGCTGACCTCACGGGGTAGAAAAGCCGCATTGGTCAGGGCCTCTTATGTGGCGGAACTGATGTCGTCCGTAACTCTTAACAGCAGCATTTTTCCTGCTTCATTAGCGGCCTTAATTGGCAAGATAGGTGGTTCACCAAAAGCCGGGCAGAGATCAACCACCCAGGTAGGAAATTTGTCACCAGAAGAAAAATTCTGCAAACTGTGAAATATAATTGTCACGACTAGTTAAGGGCTGCTAAAAAGCACTGCAAATCAGGAGGCTTCACCCCTAAACACTACCTGGAGCTTTGGGGTAAAACAGGCTTACGTCATTTTCTCAGTCAAGGGAAGCTTTGGGGATTCAAGATCTCAGCTTGGTTTTTAAATTCATACATCCCCAGAGGCTGACATCCTCGCCCCTTTTCACCCATCCTCAGGCCTGATTGGGTAATTGATGCAGATGACCGGCTGCGAGGTTCAAACTAAATACAGGCGTCTCAGATCCAGCTGATTGAAGGAGCGATGGCGAGCTCTTCCCTCGCTGCAAGTTTGCGCGTGCTGAAATATGTTTATTTATGTAGATTTGCAGTGCATATTTTGAGACGCGTGTAAGTGTGTAATTGACTTTTTTTTTGTTTTTTTTTGCATTTTTTTGAATCCTGCCCGAGATGCAAAACAACAGTTCCAGCGGTAGTGAGACAAATATCCAACACAAGAAAAGTGTCGTCATTCATCTTCTTTACAGTGATTCCTATCAATGATATAAATTCTTATGCAGATGTAAATTACTTTTGCTGCGATGGTTGTGACCTTTGTTGCACCAGTACGCGCACCAACCATCTGCTGTCATGACGATGATGACTAAATTCCACTGCCTCGCACCATTGGTTGGCTCACTGGAGCTTGGCCAGATGATTGGTCGGTTTTTGCAACGATGGAACATTAATTATGTTAATTGAATAGAGTAAATGGGGTAAAATTAGAGTTCAGCAGAGTGTACCATCACAGTGAATAGTTCACAATTCAAATGAAAAGACTGATGATGATCTTTCATGAAGAATGTCATCGTATCTGTGAAAATCATTTCGAGGAATATCTACCGTAATTACCGTAATTACCTCATATTGCCGCGCAAACGATGACGTCCTTTAGCATGACTGGACATGTACAATGGCGTTAGGGATATTTGAGAACTGGTGTTTGTCTGTGGCGATGCGTTCCTGTGACATTTCTGCCACCAGAGGACGCGATGAATAATTCAAATGCAGAAGCTGCGACGTGAATGCAGGAATGGGATCTCTGCATGTGAAGTTTCGCCTGATCGTAGGAACATGACTGCTTGGTCATGAGCCAATAAAGATATTTTTTAACGCACGAGTGCGTTTGAAGGGTTTAAGATCAGAGAATAACTTTAAAGGACTTTTTATTGTCATAAGAAGAAGCCACTTGGATTTGGGGCAGAATAATCCTGATTATTGCTCATCTCTGGGCTGTTTTCAGCTTTTCCTGCAGTGGTATTGAATCAATTCCACTCTGTAAAAATGTGATATTTCCTGTTACAGCCTGCCAACAAAGAGACCACACGACCTCCTGGTTGTCACAATTCACACAGATGAAAAGGCTTCTGTTCTTCTGCGTTCAGCAGGGGCCACACAGGCTTCACTCCGAGTCTATAGATTTCTTCTTTTCTAGGTCGTCTTTAATTTATCGGCCTCTTTTCCCTCACGTCTGTGTCTCTCTTATCCTCTTTCATTTCTTTATCTGCATCTGCCTCCTTTTTCTCACCTTGCATGTTGCCTGGAGGAATCACTCGGGGGGCCGCTGACCGGGAGGACTGGTTCCATTGTGCCAACATCAGACCACAGAGCTGCTGGATCAGTCTGAGCTGCATTTATAGATTTCAGGCTGTGCCGTGTGATTAAGGGCTATTCTGTTATTCTGGATTTCGACAAGTCCAAAGCTGCTGGAGAAGCGGCTTTGCTGGTTGTGGGAACTCTGCATAAAATTGATTCATTTGTGAGCCTCCAAGTAAAGCAAAATATGATGATTCCATCATTATCATCGGCATTTGTTGCCCTGCTGTGCATCTGTGAACATCGATAAAAAAGTGTCAGAGAAAAGTTCACTTTATTTTTCCACTCAGCCTCACCACCGATGTTTATTTTAATTTCAATATTCTGTCACTTTCAGTTTATTTCAAAGAGTAAAGGGCCTTGGCAACACTATTCCTTGATGTGAACACTCATTTTTAATTACTCCGGTGTTAGTTTATATAAAAGTCAGGTAAAAGACAGTGGAATGCTTCAGAAAAGCCACAGACAAAAGTTATAAAAGTTATTCTGCATCAATAATAAAGAGATTCCTCAAACTCTCTTATGATAAAAGACCAAAGTCCCCTGGTGTCGTATTGAATCACAGAGTTGTAGTGGCTTATTTAGTCTGACCTATATTTGTGTCTGCAATGCGATCTGCTCCCTCACGCAGAGGTTTTTCTTCCAGAAATCGATCACCAACGTTACAGTGGGGACAGCAACCCAATACAGAAGATATGGCCCAAATGTCGCCACAGATAAAGGGTGTATCATCTTGAAATTATGACTTATGGTGAATACATTAATCAGATATGTTAGGGTTAGGGTTAGAATGGGTTAAAATGTGTACTAGAGCACCATGTTTACTTCCTGTATATTAAAGGTCTACTTTCCAATGCAGAGAAGCTCACTAGAAAACAGAAATCTCGATCAACTGGACCATTCCAATACATCTAAAGCTTTCGTTAATATAAAGCCACGTTCATCTAAAGAAGAGTCTTGAACTTCATCCAGCGTTCCAAGGGCAGCCAGAACGCTAAGCCAGTCACATCGTCACAAGTCAATTACTTGTTTCTCTGGAGCAGTTTTAATCTTCCTGCATCATATTCCGGAGTCCGGACCGAATCTTTGAAAAGTGCCTGCGGGGTCCTATCAGCACTCGGCAGCTGGAGAGCGGGAGGGAAACACCGGGCGGTGTCGTGCAACAGAGGTCATGTGGTGGATCGGAGTGAGTGGCACTGCAGGCGCGTCCATCCCCTCATCTCTGAGGATGCATATCAATGAAGGCCGAGGCCGACCTTGTGTGTGACTGCTGCTGATGGATGGCGTTTGCTCACACACACTCTGTTGACTCAGTTCCCGTTGCTCTCCCCTGTGTTACTATTTACCCCTTTAGGTGAAACTTCCCCATATTGTTTTCTGAAAACTCATCCTGTTGATCTGCTTGTTGCTGTTGGTGCTCTCATCAATCCTGATGTTCGGCTGCAGTTGCTTTGATCTTATTACATCAAAGGACCACTTGAATTATAACGCAGCAGGCGTTATAAGCAATGCCCCCCAGCTTCATTACTCATAATTATGAGACGCTGATATGATGGACTGGTGTCCTACCTCCGACAGAAACGACCCTATTTTCAGAATGACACTCTTGTCATTTTGTTTGTTTGTTTGTTTGTTTGTTTGTTTGTTTGTTTTTTCAGTTTGATACATTTGGAGGAGATTGCAGCAATTAATCAACATTGAAAGTGTGAAGGCATCAACTTATGTAGCTGTGAAAAGACAAGAAAATATATACATCAATCGCTGTGATGACTTTCAAGTCCCCATTTTTCCGCTAATGGTCTCATCTTCTTCCAGTCAGTCACTCCGAGTCAAATCTTGGATTACCCTTGATATAACCCTGCTTTTACTCACGTTCACTTTTTATCTTTTTTCCCCCTGTTTAATCAGTTTGTTTTTTATATAGAGTATGGGTCTGCTTTTTTTTTTTTGGCTACATGTCACGTGGCGGCTGTGGCTCAGATGGCTCACAAAGGTCATCGTTTCAATCCCAGGTTCATGTGCTCGTTGTGTCAGAATGACTGAACAGAAAACTGAACCTCAACCTGCTGCAGAAACTGTCTTTGTTGCCTGACTGGTTATGCTGGTTAAGGCAAAACTGCAGTTCTGAGGTGAAAGATGATATTAAATGCAGTCCTTCTGGCACATGACCATTATTGTTGCCCTTTTTTCTTTAATTCAGACTCTCTTTGCGTGCTTTCCTCAGATCCGTTGTTCTCCACAGGCCTACCCAAGCCATCTGAGTTGCCCAGAGAGCTGTGAAAAACAAGGATTTTTTATTTTTTTTTTTTTTTTAATTTAGCGGTAGTTTACATTCAATATTAATTGATCACAGAATTATTTTGTACTTGAATCAACTGATTTCTTCCAGAAAATGCTAAGAAATTGTGGAGATTTTTTGTTTTTTTGCAGGGAACCTTGATGGCTAAGCTGCTAATAACACCAAGCACTTATTTAAAAAGTTGTTCTTTTTCTTGAGCTTCAGGCATTGCTCTAAAATACCAAGCACTCAGCTGACCTGTGCATAATAATAACACCCAAAACATTTATTGGCCATCAAGAACTCCTCTAAAAAGTTTCCAACAACAAGAGAAACTCTTGTTTTATATAACAGCGGCCGAAGTGCTGGCTGTAGGCTGCAAACCAGAGCCCATGGCTCGCCCTCTGTGTCCCGTAACTCCCCACTTCAAGTACAAGAGGGTTAGTTTTCTTTTTTTGCGGCCAAGAGAAAGCTGTCAAGCAGGACAGCAGCAAAGGTTATTGGAGAAAAACGTGGCCAGTCAACAACTTGCGCGACCTTTAAGGATTTACCTACTAAAGATTTGCAGGCTCTTGATCAATAGACACACTTCTTTGGCTCGGGTTCGATTCATTCATTTGCAGTCTGACTTTTCTTTGCTGGCAGCGAAGAGGGACATGCTGTCAACTGTTGCTGAGCGCATCTGAGTCACGTGCATCATTTTACCATTTCGCCTTATCTCTGCTTTTCAGAAAACATTTGATTATCTGGAAAAGTCGGTGCTTGTTGTGTACGAAGCGTCTGTTGTTGGCATTTGGACGCATCCTCACAACAGATGGCGTCTTCAGCCTGCAGTCAGGGTAGTGCAGCGTCATATGTCGTGAAAATACCACACAGTGCAACTTGCTGTGTGATATTATGACTTTTGCTGTATTTGGAAGGATATTTTGTCAAAATGGCGTTTCCTTCAAAGCAACATCACATTTGTCACATAAATGAAGGCACCACTCATTATTAATCAATGCCGTGAATGATGATCATGATGAGTACGATAATGATATCAGGATTATTTAAAAGAAAACAGGTCTGAGTTCAGCAAAATAAAGAGCTAAGAGGATCTAAAAAAACAGGTTAAAGTAATGAATCAGCTGGGTGTGTTTGAGGCTCTAAACCTTTATTTTATTTCTTTAATTTAACACATCCCACCTTTTCGCAGAGGCATTATTTAAATCTTGATAATGCCTATTCCTGGAAATCTCCCGCAGCTCCACCCATGCAGGGTGTTTCTTTATGCACGTTCAGGAATCTGCAGCTCTGTTGGGGCAAATTTGCTTTTGAAACAATCATTACCAGTAAAAACCTGATGTGAGCTTATTTTACTAATTAATTTCTTCCACCCTCTTCCCCAGTTTTATCCACACTTTTGTTCAAATTTCCAGCCGAATTGCAGCGAAGGTGTCTTTGTCTTCCATCCTGCTTCAAAACACTGAAAAACAATCACTAAAAGCATTTGGCTCAGAGTATCCTCAGTTGGTGGAACTGAACTTGTCACACAGTAATTAGGCCACAGAGGAGGATGTGACTGTGGAATAAATTATAAAATGCTGATCTAGATTGATTGCAGCACATTAAGTCCTTTGAATCTACATAAAACTCTCTCCTTTCACTTTTTTCCCCCTCACGTCATACAGGTCATACATCTGAAAAACAGCCTTTTACTATATTACCATCATGACACAATCGTATTTTTCTTGATCTTTTCCTGTTGGAGTGTTTCTGCTGCCTGTCGGGTACAAATATTAAAGGCTGCCATTTTAACAGGCCCAAGATTAAAGACAATTTCTAACCCTGATACATGCTAACGTCTGAGCACAAGCAGGTCAAAGGTGCCTTTTTGACACCAGCTCCTTATCTGTGATGGGTCACATGTGCACTGCTGCCTGCCAAGGTCTTCTTCTGCTTCTCCAAGTGCTGCCAATATTTTGATCTATAAATATATGAACACGGGTCTTTGAATGAAAACACAGGCCTTGATGTGCACAGATCATATCTATTCACTGTCACAGATGCTTTGCAGTGACCCTCTCGTTCCTGTGGAGACTGTCCCTGCACTCACCACAGAAGATGTTTCAGTTTTTAAGCCTTTGAGGATAAGATGTGTTATTGGATGTGTAAGAGCAGAAAAGGCTTAACATTAGGCTTTCATTTTTTAAAAACATCTTTCTTTCAATTATCCTCTTCTCTTCAAGAGTAATTACCTTACACAATCTGCTTTACTTAGCACAATGACACCTTCATAACTATCAAAGGTATAAACAGACCCCGTGTGCCATTACATTTGCTAAAAAAAGACATGAACACTCTTTAATGCTTCAATTTAATCTCTCTTAAGCAGTCAAACTGTTGTTAGGGAAGATGAAATAGTACAAAACAGGTCTTGTGTGGTTTTAGCTGCACCATTTTATGACTACTGCATGAAATGCTTGTAAATTCACTAAGTACACTACAATTCAGGAGCATCCACATTCTTTCTATTTTGCTCTGTGTAAATAACCAGCGTATCTGCACCTTGTAGTCTGTGTGACTAAAGCTGAGAAAAGCTGCACCACAGTCAGCAGGAAATTAGACAGTTCTGAGGTTTCTTTTCCACTTTTACAAAACACATTTCAGATAATGCATATGCCATCATTAGCATTACCTCTCGTTTCTTCTTCGACCAGAGGAACAAAAGACGTTCTACTTTCTGTCCTTTGTCCTTGAGCCCTGCAGCTGATGGCTAGAAAGCTAAATGGTTACCTCAAGCTGCAATTTTCACTGAGAAATTGGAACTGCTGCAAAACCAGACGCGCCTAGGCAGCTAAAGAAGTACAGGCGGAAGGCCGGTGGGCCAGCCTGTGCAGGAGCCGGAACTGGTGCCTGGCTAACCAAGACGGCGGTAGAGCTAAGCAGGAAGACTAGTTAGTTTTGTCTTACTGTAAGCTGGCTTTTATTGAAATTGTGGAAGTAATTTTACCTGAAACATCCTTGACTTAATCATATTGCCTGGGGCTGTCAGCAAGGCTGGGAGACTTCACAGAAAAATCTGACATAAAGCAAAGTCTCGAGCCTCCACTTTGAATTTCACATAATCAGTCGCTGACTGTGATGAAAGCAAGCCGATAACATTTGGCAGTCTTTACCTCTTTTGCAGTACAGATGACGTGATTGATGAAAATGAAAGGGGACGGTGCGTGATGCCAGTGTCAGCTGTCCAATCGCCATAAAGGATTTTATGAGTGATGGTGGGGAGCAGCTTTTAGTCTCACACCTCTGCGCCACACTGGCAGCACTTGCGGTGATTACATCTGCAGATGCGTGCATGTGGACGGAAAAGCTGTGTACAGGCAAAGATGAGCAGCACTGGGTGTGTGATTTTGCATTTGTGCATTTGATTACAGCGATGAGTGCCTGCTTCATGGCATAATTTCCATGTCTGTCTGTGCAAGGAGGAGTTAGTAAAAATCCATGTGAGATTCAGGTCCTGAGTGTGCTTTCATGGAGGACTGAGCTGTGCCCGAATGACAGCAATGGAGCAAAGACAGCAGATTTGATACATCATGCATTGCAAGACGCAAAGGATAAGACAGATAAACAAGGACTGGACAAGGTCACTGGATAAATAAGCTGCAACAGACAGCGACACAGCACGTGTGAGTGCGATGATAGTCTAGAATAAACAGCAGAGTCTCAACTATAATGGAAAAACAGGTGAGTGAGAAAGGCTGACATGTCTCCTGTTACTGTTGGTGACCTCTCCAGTAAAACTAGCTCTTGATGACTGTGATGAACGGATGTAATGTCAGAAAGCTGTAGAGTTAGAAAGCAGACAAATTGACATTTAAAATGCAAGGTGCTCTTCGTTTCACACACTGCCTGTGGCTGCCCTGAATTTTAAACAAAGGCCTATTATTTTAATCATGATGACGTGGGTCTCCTGATTCGCAGCAATCACTGGCTGTCAAGCAGGTGAATAAAAAAAATTAAAAAGAAAGCTTTCCTCAAGGAGTATTTTCAATCAAATTGTAAAAATAGGCCCAACCCAGTCAGACTTGCCCCTCGTTGCACACCATCGTGCAGGGTGGGGAGTCTTTCCTGTGCTGTAGCTGTCCAAGGTGCTGAACCTGCGTTCGCAAAGTCGCTACGGTGAGTCCAGATGAGGTTGATACAGGTCAGTTTGTCAGTAGTTTAGCAGATCTTCTCCTCCTCCTAGAGCTGATCTGGCTGGGAAAACCTCAGCAGCACTTTTTTTTAAATTTACCATTTTCAAATAAGAAAGAGAAACATTTTTGTTTTTTCCAGACAGCAGGGCTCAAGTGGCTCTACATAATTGACTTTCTCAGTTATAAGGTCACAATTTTTAGAGCAAATAAATTAATTTTACATGCACAAAATGAGAGCAGACTGCACCTTAAAATTAAACATTGATATTAAATTAACTTTCCTCTGCAGTTATCCTCCATGGGTAACTGTTGGTAACCAATTTAAGGCTGCACAGTGACTTATTTGACAAGGACATGTCCGTCTAGGACAAATATGTATTCTATATTTGACAAAATCACTGCTAATCTTTGCAGCATTAATAAAAGTGGCTGAGTACTAAAGCAATATAAATCTGTCTCATTTGGTTGTTTATCTCCTTTATTCTTGCTGTAGTTTATTAAATATACAACAGTAACTCATGAATTCTTCCATCATGCTTGAGCTATTTAGTCTTTATGAAATTTTTAAATGAACAGCCTGGTTTTTACACAATAGTCATTCAGTCTTTTTATGACTGGTATTAGAGGAAAAGTGAACAATGCCATCATTAGAAGTTACAATACATCATGTGTAACTATTTTCCTTTTGACATTACAGTGTAGAGGGTTTATTCTTAGAAACTTCAGCTGCTGAGATGTATACCTTTTCTGTAATGACATGGAAGTATACATTTAACAGGAGGCAGAACTCTGTTGGGACATCAGACATTATGCATTTGAAAATTAGACAAGAGAAACTGCATTATAACATAATCAGTAGAGTCAGTTTTTTTGGCTCAAGTGCATATGACGGCTCTCAACATTTTTTTCTTTTGTGTGTGTATGTGTGTGTGTGTGTGTTTGTGGGTGAAAAATCCATCATATTTGTTCCCAGCTTGAGCTGTAATTAGATCACCGTTGCAGAAAGGAGTCGGCAGCCTCGTCCAGAATATGAAAGTCTTTTCAGGCAGTAAAGGCAGAGAGTTGCTGTCGGAAAGCTGCTTAGGTTTCCATACCCACCTCAGAAATTGCTTAATTGCAAGCTGCATCCAGTAAACACTCATGCACTCACAAGCCTTCCGCACGTACCAAGAGCAAACATTGTCCTGATGTGCTCCACTGACAGTTAATGGAGGCCGGAGCTTCAGTGATAGCACTCAGAGTAATACTGTGGAAATATGGCCGCATTTTAGGCTTCATGAGGGTGAGCAGGAGCAAATAAAGCCTCGGATGCTCATCGATGCTCGGGGTGCTGGGAGCACTGTGACGCTCATTAAAACAAGGTGCCAAAGGTGGATGGCAGTTCCTTGTCAGGTGGGACAGCACAGGCTCTTTTTATGTCGGCAGTTTAGTGGCAAAAACAATGAAATCATTGGTTTGAGACCAACACATCTAGGCTGACACCGCCCTCGCTTAAAGAGTGAGACATTTGGGCATTTTTATGCACTACTAGACAGTAAATTAACACATGCGGGAGTCTTACAACAACAGTGTTCACTTTTCCTTCACGTTACACAAAACCACAACTAAGATGCAGTTGAGTTCATTCAGCTCCCCTGAGGTTATTCATAGAGGAGAGGTAAGTGTACTCACCATGCTGTGTGTGTGTGTGCGTGTGTGTGCGTGTGCGTGTGCGTGCGTGCGTGCGTGCGTGCGTGTGTGTTAATGCATTTGTGCAGCTTTAATGTTTCTTAGCCCCCCAGTATCCTTCTGTGGGTTTGTCTGGTTTGTCTTTCGCCTGTTAAAAACAATTTACAAATGTTGTAGTTTGAACTGATGTGATATAGAATCTAAAACCTGTCAGGACTGCACATTGTGGCACACACACCTACACACCCAAATTTGATGCCAATGAAAGCTTTCAAAGACTGGTCATTAAGATAGAAGAGTGTGCAAATGGAAAACTACTGGTGGGCTGATAAGTCATTTACAAACTGACTGACTGGGGCGTGCGTGCGCACGCGTGTGCGTGTGTGTGTGTGAGAGAGACAGATATGTAGAGAAGAAAAACAGAAGGGCAAAGAAAGCAGTTATAGAAGAGATTTGTTTTCGATTATGGGAAGGAAAAGTAAGAAAAGAGAGCGCGCAAGTCGCTTCAGGGGTTAGGAGACGAAAACCAGGGAAAGCCAATAAACAGACAAAACTCAAGCCAGTGAAGAGTAACTGGAAGAAAAACAAAACAACCTCCTCCCATGGAATTATAAGCCCCACCTATCTGAAATTGCTGCTTCAGTGAGCCTCTCTTCCTGCAGATCCATAATCCACCAGAGGTCTGAATAATGCATTGGAATTATCATTTGAAATCTTAAGAACTGCCACTCCTCCATCTGAGAAGTCATCTCCTCCGACCGAGGCTTATCACGCTACCGTTGTCTATCCCAGCCCCCACCTGTTTCAGACAAAATC
The DNA here is from genome assembly GCA_015343265.1 of Pao palembangensis. Classification (NCBI taxonomy): domain Eukaryota; kingdom Metazoa; phylum Chordata; class Actinopteri; order Tetraodontiformes; family Tetraodontidae; genus Pao; species Pao palembangensis. Next base: position 6,407,687 of record CM027097.1, on the reverse strand, counting down.
GGTCCGGTTTAGACCAAAGCTGCAGAGCAGATAAAGCGTATCGACAGCGATGCCAGCTTTTCACTCATTCCCTCCTCTGATAGTGTCAGCAGTCCTTGTGGCTCGGCAGGATCAGGCAAATAAAAGGTAATCTGATGGGCAGAGGAGGGGAAACCTTTCAAAGGCAGAGGTGGAGAGACAAACAGACGGACAAGCCTTCCATCAGACGGTAAACGGCTGAGGGATAAAACAGAGGCAGAGCCTCAGGGAGAGAAGAGAAAATGAAGGAAGGAAGGAGTGTGCCTGTTCTAAGACTACATCCATCAGTTGTTTAATCATGGTAATTAACACCCATTTTTATTAATGATTTAGTTCTGCATCAGATCAGATTTCACACACTCAAACTCATTTGACTTTGAGGCAGTTGTATTGTATCTGATCGATATCCTGCACACACAGACTGTCCTCCAGTGTGTTTATCTCGTCTGTGGTAGAAGTTCTCCTCCGGCTTTTCAAATATAAAACTATGAATCTAAAATATGACATAGGTGTAGTTTTAGTAACTACTGAGTAGTAACTACTGAGGGAACTTGTCCTAGTGTGAATGAGAGACTGCACTCCAGCTCATTACGTCATGCATCTTCTACAGGACACGTGTTATACAGTTGTCCTTTTCTTACAATTAAAATTTTCCAGATGACAGAGACGTACTATCTGGTTTGCTTGAAAACCAGTGCCTTTAAAAAACACACTTATTGGAGTGTTTATCTTGCACCATTCGGTGATCATTTCTGGTTAGGGGCATGCCATTCAAGCATATTACCAGCTTATAACAAGAAGTTTAAATGAAGAAATGAGTTTGTGGTTTGGAAACAAAGTGGAGAAAGTCATGACCCAAAGAAGGAAAATGGAGCACAACACGGTGCATTATGGGTAAACTAAAAAGTGGAAAAGCCTCAAGCAAAGTGGACGCCAAAGCTCATATACTGTGTCTATCATCCGTTCTTAATGTGCCCCAGTGGTCAGGAAAGCAACAATGTTCAAAATTCTAAATAAGGAGATATTTAGCGTGACACCGATAACGGAAAAAGAGTCTTATTCCAGTCCAAATTTCAAATCTCATTTCCAGAATTTAGAATTTACAAGAAGAAATTTGAAACAGCATCATTTAAAGAAAACAGCAGCGGCAGAAATAGACAGCCACAGCCAGGGAACGAGGGAAAGATCTGTGGAAATACCAAAATGATTAGCGGGTGTTTCTGGCGTTTAAATGCCACATTTACATAGAGAAATATTTCATACATAATCGATCTAGTTAACTCAAACCGTAAAATGAAAACTGGGACAAAGGGACTGAATTTAGAATTACTGTCTACATTGATATTTACATATATTAGGATATATATTCATGATTCTTTATTTAATTTTTTTAATCTATTCTCAAGGACCGTTTAAAGAATACACAATAGACCGTAAATCCAGAGAAGAATCTTTATAATCCAGGACCATGTAAGGAACACATTTTATGTTTTTATTCTTGGTGTAATGTAAAGGAGCAGGAAAACAAGCATCATCAGCTTTCGGTCAGAATGTTGTGTGAGCCCATCGTGAGATCGTTTTGTTCACCTACAAGCGTCATCTCGGCTGGTGGACTGAAACAGCGTGTGGTCCCACCCTGCTGGGATCTTAGCTGTAGTCATGCTGAAGGTTCTTTGTCAGTGACATTCAAAGCTTGGAGTTTCTAAAAAAAACAAACAAAAAAAAATGACAAGGAGACGGAGGCACGGTCTCAGCGAAAGGGTAATGGTTTGGTTGCACAAATAAGATCTGCATAGTCTGTCCTTTCCTCTGACATTCCATTAAAGCGCGTCAGACAACTGTACAACCTCAACTGGAGCGTATTATTGCAAATCTGGTGAGAAACTGTATTTTGCCTGTGGGCTGGTACTTCCTCATCACATTAAGTACCCTGCTAGAGCTGTGGTATAAATTTGAGTAACATAAATGAACACGAGCCTTTGATTCCACTTCGACGGCGCCTCTTTGAGAGGCGCACTGCCATTTTGATCATTCTCAGTTTTCCGCTCGATGCATCGGGCTGCTTGCTTGTTGTTGCTGTCTGGATATCATCCATCTATTGACCGCTGTGACACATAGAGTAAAACCCGCATTACGGTGTAAGACAAGCACAGAACAGATTGAATAAATTCTTACTTAAACAGAAACCAAAAGTGTCAGGATGCAATGAGGTACAAAGGGCTTAAAGCAATTTCTCAAGTTAAATCCAGCATGTGGATGAGGAAGACAATCTGTATCTTTTTTTTTTTTTTTTTAACTGCAGAATTCTGTTTTTGTAACTGAAATTAAAGTAAGTTAAAACTCCCTTCCATCAGAGTGGAAAGCCCATCAAAGCAAAGGTGCATATCATGTACAGTTTAATACAATTCCCCAGAGTACTGGAGCAAAGAAACACATCACAGACGTGAGTCATCGTCACAGATCCGTTCCAGAGCCCATTCCCAGGAAATCGATGGTATAATAGTTATAGATTTATGGCCACAGCCTTAATTCTACAAGGCTAATGGCTGTCGTGTGATCTTCATTTAAGTATGAGAGATTCAGTTCGAGGTCTGTGCCTGATGGACTTTATGGTTATGGGTCCAAATGCTGTGCTCACAGTGATTGAGCATAAGAAGGGTAATTGGATAGTTAATGGAGAGTTTTTCACTTTGTTCATCATCTCTGTTCATTTTCCCTTTTTTCCCCGTCTTTTTTAACTCTTTTCATCTATCCTGCTCTTTTACTTCCCTTTGCTTTACTTTCTTAATGTATTTTTTTTAACCCTCCGGCTTTCCTCATCCCCGTTTCCCCTTTCCCGCAGCCCTAAGTAGCCACAAATGGTCCCTAATAGCCTCCAATGGAGATTAATTGATCTTTGTGTGAAACAAATCGATAGAAGATTGCTTTTTTTCTGTACACAGAGGAGTATGGTGGAGGCAGGCAGCCTTAATTAAGTTAACAGTACACCATGATTGCTTTTATTGGAGGAATAAAGATTACAATGAATAAAGAGACTGAAAAAAATGTGCTTTCACAATAAGAGCTCAGGAGGGAAAAGGTTAGACATTTGCTGTGATATGTTCCCAATTTGCTTCCATCTTTGCTCTATGGTTCTTGAAACATTTGTTAGACACTTTAACTTTTCCCTCTTACGTTCTTCTTTTTTTATCCCCTCTCCTACTCACTCTCTCACCCCTCCTCTCCTCCCTAATAAGATGAACAGCTAGAATTGATCAGCAGTTTTTAAAGGTCACGGAAAGAAGCAAAACATCAGAGTTAAAGCACTGAGGTAACAAGAGAGGGAAGAATAAAGTGGTGGAGAGAAAAGGAAAGCAACAGAGACAACAGATAAAGAGCCTTTTCACCACGTTCTGCATAGGTGGCAAAAGAGAAAATGCTTCAACCAATTTGTGTTCAGTAATAGGCAGTATGTTGCATTTTTGGTAGCGCTAACAACAAGTACAGTGACACTCATTACTGTTGCCTTTCCAGCTCATTCTCACTACCAGTGTATCAAACAGAGAGGCTTGGCGGGCATCATTTCCCCTCAGACAGCAATATACAGTATATTCTGTAACGTCACTTTTCATCGTCAGAAATCTTTGCTTTCTGATGCTTGTGTGCATTTCACAGCAATTACGCCCACATTTGGCAGATATTGGCTGAAATTTGCAAAAATAGGCTGCCTTAGCATGCATTATCGACATGCACTGAATAATTATTTGAGACGCTCTACACTGAAAAGTGAGACTAGAGCAGTTTGTTCAAAGAGGCATAAAGATATCATTAAATCTGAGGTTCCTACACGTGTTTAGCAGAGTAGATGGTGCAGAAAAAAATTAAACAAATGCTGCCGGAGATTGTGGTGCAGTAATGGAGGAAAAGGGATGGAACAATGGTGGGGAGCAGCCCTGATGAGGTAATTCGTTGCTGTATGACATGTTTGATCTGGTAAAGGATGAATGCATATTAAATATGTACGAGGGGAGAAGAGGCAAGATCCAGGGGCTCCAAGATAACCAAAGAATGTGCAGGGAGGAAATGAAAAGATGAGAAATTTGCAGAGATGTCCAGAGAGGGAAGGAGGTGAGGATGGAAGAACAGAGAGATAGAAAATGAGAGCTTTTCTGCTTCTCTCGTTCATGTAATCTCTCATTGTTTCCTCTTCCCTGGCTAAATGTTGGATCTTAATCGCCTTTCAATCTTTTGGGATCTTCTTATCTGATCTTTTGCTCTGCCTCTCTGTCCCTTGCCTTCTGATGCTCTCCTCTCTCCTCTGGTCTTTCTTTCCTTGTCTTTAAGAGTAAAGACACTTTTATGACCCAGTGGCATATCATGATGGTTATATCAGTTCACTTCAATTCAATTCAATTCAATTCAATTCAATTCAATTCAATTCAATTCTATTCTATTCTATTCTATTCTATTTAAAGTGCCAGTTCATAACAAAGTTATCTCAAGACACTTTACACGTTCAAAAAGAGAAACAGCTCCCAGGGCAAAGCTCCACACTGAATAAGCCATTGGTATTGGCAACAGTAGCGAGGAAAAACTTCCCTTTAACAGGCAGAAACCTCGAGCAGAAGCAGACTCAGTGTAGACGGCCACCCGTTGCGACTGCCTGGGAGGGAGAGGGGGGAGAGGAGAGGCGGGGAGATGGTGAGACAGAGGAGAGGGGGAGATAGAGAGAAAAAGAAGGGGAGAGGAGAAGAGAGACTATGTCTGGAGCTGGAGAGACTATGTCTCTCAGCTGGCCTGGGAACGCCTTGGGATCCCCCCGGAAGAGCTGGATGAAGTAGCTGGGGAGAAGGAAGTCTGGGCTTCCCTGCTTAGGCTGCTGCCCCCGTGACCCGACCCCAGATAAGCAGAAGAAAATGGATGGATGGAGAGGAGAGAAGGGGAGATGGTGAGAGAGACAGAGGAGAGGGGGAGATAGAGAGAAAAAGGACAGGGGGAGAGGGGAGAGAGGGAGAATAGAGAGAACATTGAGCAGAAGCTGCAGGATCCAGGCAGGGCCATGGAGAGGGTTCTGAATCTCCTTTTCAGTGATATTATGCTCTCATTCATTATCTAAAAATCTAAAATATTTGGGTTGATTTGACTTTCTTAAGGCATTTAAGGCCCTGTTAAACATGAACATTGTCCTATTATGTTTACCTCAGACACCTGAGAGATCACAAAGCTCTTTTTCTTACCCGTTTGAATCCCCCAGAGCTCATGGCTATGGGTGTTTGTCTAGATTAAATGCTAAATCGAGAATATCCTTTTGGCCCATGTTGAACTATGCATACTGCTGACATTCCACCAAATTGCCTGCCAGTTTCAGCAAGCAGGAATATATTTCTCAGGTTCCCAAACCATAACAGTATTCTTTAGGCTTTGCCTTAACCAAAAAACTCACAGAAAACGGTATGAATTTTGCTCATCTGTCTATGTCCTCGTGTATCAAAGTGGCCTTTTAGCAGAAGCAGTCCAACAATGCCTGAAGCATCTCAGAGTGTCTTCTGTGCACTGTAACCACAGCAGATTCTTGAAAAATGCTTTCTATTTTTTTCTATTTCTATTTCTATTTGCAGTATAAAAAGTTGTTGAGTGAATTGTGACCTCTGCATTGAACTAATTCCTGAGGAGCACTGGGCAGCCACTTGGGACCAGATCCAGCTTTAACTTTTTGTCTCAAGCCTGCACAATCATGGGAAGAACATAGTTTAAACCCAAAATCTTCTCTTTGTTTTATCCCCTGAGCAACAGTTGCCTTGGTTACGTGACTACCTAAGACATTTCTGCTCACTGCACTTTTCCTCTGAGCCTTCATCACCCGCCTCCTCCACAGAGGATATGCTAGCCGGGTTCAGCCGCAGCCACCCATCCCGACAGGCATCCCTCCCCAGTCTGACAGCTTTGTAAACTTGCAAGTCGAGCTGAATACCATCATGTTCCTGATCATCTGCTTCATGCGGCAGGACTGAAATGAACAAATCTGCTGGCAGCATCAAAGCCTGTCCCTGAAGGTCCCAAAGGCCCCCCTTCATCGGCCACACGTGCAGTATCACAACGCTGCCATATCCGCTAACATCACTGCAGCTCGGGAGGCAGAGTCTGCAGTACCTGAGCAGAGTCGAAAGGCCGGGTTACTTCACGTCTTTTCTGAAGCCCCCTTTGCTGTGATCCAATACACAGGATGCAGCATCATGGCAGCGCGGTCTGCATGCCGTTTTTGTTCCCTGTCTCTTAAGGGAACTTGGTGACTTAATTACAAAGAGTGATGTAGTGAGGCAGCAGAAGTTAGTCATGTTGCAGCTGAGCTACATAATGAGAATTAAGAATGAAAGGTCAAATGGGCTGGAGATGAACAGATGGTCTGGGTTTGAATATTCTTCTTTGGAAGCTTCCACCAAGGTATGACAATGAGGACCAGCTTTTATTTTGGTGATTGACCCTACAGGATGTTTTAATAACCAAGCCAAGTCAATAGGTTGGTCCAAACATCTTTTTCCTTCCCATCACATTTCTTTGTTTTTTGTTTGAACATGACTTATCGTGGGTTTGTGTGTGTGTGTGTGTGTCAGCTGTAGTGAAGGCTGTTTAGATTATTGCTGATGAAAGAGGGGCCCCCAGAGGACCTTGGTAATGGGCTGGGAGGCCTTTCACTCTTTCAGTGCTTGTATGTGGGGGTGTCGATGAGAACATAAAACAAGGTTTTATAGAAATCTCTTTCTCTCACTTTGTTACACACACACACACACACACACACACGGCAGCACATTGTGGTGCCAGCTGAGCCCAATATGTGTAATAACAGCTGGTGTTGTCAAACGCCTGCCCTGACATGTGATTCATGCAGGGGTGGATGCACCCATGTGATCTCAACACACATGGGATGCATGTAATAGGTAGTTTAGAAGTAGTGTTGTTGGCTTTTGAAAGTGCAGCAATGAGGGCAGACTTTAAAGCTTAACACAGCAGCTCAATTGCTATTTCTAATTAGCGGGAGTGTGAGAGTGATCGCAGCAAAATCCACTTTCCTGAGAAAAAACATCTCCAGTCCACTGGCCACTGGTGTCTAACATATTTCTTCTCTTTTTTTTCCTCCCGCTCCTCCTCAGGTCAGTGTGTTGGAGCGTCAGGTGATAGATTTCCTGGGCTACCAGTGGGCTCCCATCCTCACCAACTTCCTGCACATCATTGTTGTCATACTGGGTCTGTTTGGCACGATTCAGTTCAGACCGAGATATGTCACTGGGGTGAGTTTGACACAAACACGCAGACATACACACTGTTCAGTTTGAATTTCACTTTTGGTGAGCTCTTTCAAAAGTTTCTCCTGATGTTTTCTGTCCAAATGCAAAACGCTGAGATGTTTTGATCTTTCTCTGTAGTACGCAGCCTGGCTGGTGATGTGGATGACCTGGAACGTTTTCATCATTTGTTTTTACCTGGAGGTCGGAGATTTGTCCAGAGTAAGGAAATATATTTTTAAGCCTCTTACAAACCGGAGTGTACAACAACTACAGCCCCCCTCTCTGCACCTTCTTGTTATACAGTAAAGGTATAATTCCAGATACAGATCTGGAATCCTCTAATTAAACATTCTGACTGAAGACTGTAGCACCAGAAGTAACTGTAAGGTTAAGCCTTGATCAGCCCTCATGAACCACTTCCTGTTCCTCTTAGCTAATGGAAGGTCTTGTCTATTGCATGTTTGATGAGCAAGTCCTGAAATATTGTAAAATTCTGCAAGTTGTTTGATCCTTATTCTTTGTGGTAGCTGCTAGCAGTGCTAATTCTCTCTGGTGTGGGTCGCTTACACAAAGACTAGACAGAAATATTAATTACAAAAATACTCCTTTCATCTAAAATAACATTCAGCTTGTCCAAAGTTGTGGATCTCATAGGCTTTTTCACGTATCTGCTATGGGCTGACCTACACAGAGTGTTCCCTGCTAACAGGAGGAGAGCCCACAGTTTACTTGTATTAAAACTTTTAGAAAGAAAAATAGGATCCCCAGTTTTGCTTCTCAACTTGCATGAAGGCTTCAGGGTAATGTATCATAATTAGCCTGTGTTTGTCCTTGCTGACTGCTGACTGAAGGGGAATTGTTTGCAAATATATAGAGAAGAGAGGAGGAACAGGAGAGACTGGAAGGGGATAACTGGTCTCTGGTGAGTGATGAGCTCAGTTAGAGGCTGAACAGAACAAACACACGGCTTTCGTGCTTGTTGTCGCTTATTAGCTTACAAATGAAGCTCAGTAACTTATTGGCCTGTGTTTTGGGTAGTAAACCCCACTGATCGCCTAGTAAACACTATGTAATAATGTCTGTGTGGATACAAGCACAGTTTGTTAAACCTGTAAAAGTGTGAGGATAACTGATTTTTTAAATGTTATTTTATTTTTTATTTTTTTACACATTTAAATACAAGCTTTGATTTGTCCTGGACCAGGTTTTCCAGGACCCGCAAAGAAGTGTTGTAATGCTCTAGAAATGTTCAAGCCTTTGCAGTTTAACTAGTTAACTTTGTTGCTGGGGGGATGGAAATGCAGTCCACAAGCATTCAGTTCAACAAAACACTGAGTAATGACCTCGCTGTTATCAGCAGCACACTGCTGAGACTAGTTTGGTTCCTCCTCACCTCTGCATCAATGAATCATATCATTTTAGCTTAAATTCCATGTGAATTCAACACTTTCAAGCATCAGAGACATCAGTTGCTCTTTCCACATAAAACAAACAAAATGTATCTTCACACCACAGTCCGAGCTACAAATCTCTCCATTTCTGAGGGCTTGACCACTTTCAAGTCTCCCTGACAATAGACAAGCTGCAGAATAAAAATGTCATCACTGAATAATCGGATTCAATTGAATACTGAAACGTACCACTAAACATGTTCTATGGGAATATTATTATTTGAGGTCTAATTAACAAGAGTGAAGTATCTGGTTAACAGCTTTATCCACTACCTGCTGTCTAATCACATGCCGCAGATGTTGAACAGCCTGGTTGTATGACTACAACGGTTTCCTTGAAGCCCACTCAAGGGCAAATCATCCTTGACCCAGTTATTAAGCGAAGGAGGGGGGTTATAATTTACGCCCACCCCTTCCAGATTCACCAGCTGTTGTTTGGGAACAGATCTATCACCTGCCAAGGCTTATTTACTGACCTGAAGGGTATTATCACGCCAGGCTGCGTGGAACCAGTATGGCTATATCTGAGTCACAACAAACAGGCTCTCAGAAACATGAGATAGTAAAGAAATATCTGCTCTGATCTATTTTCTTTCAGGGAATATGCAATTTTAGATGCAATTTGTCATTTTACAGCTGCAGGTTTTGATGGAAACTGATGAAAAAAAAGACAGCATAAGCAGTTAACGACTGCTAATGCTCAGTTTTCATCATCCATTTATTTATGATTCAAAGAGGTTATTGATTAACTGTGCTATCCTCAACCAGACATGGTTAACAATATGGAATTCTGTCGTCAATGATGTGCATCGATTGTCATGTTGAACGGATAATCGAGTTTGCTGTAGCTGCCTCCACCTCCGGTGCTACAGCTATTTCTCCTCTTCGTCTCTTCTGTGCTATCCTCCCCTCCCTTTAATCACCTCCTCATCTAGTTTTTTTTCTTTTGCAAAGCTCCATACAAGTCCAAGCCGTGCTCAACTTCTGCCTCACTCATTTTCACATTCTCACATCCAATTCCACGCTCTCCTTTCCTCCATACTATTGAAGAGTACTGACTTCCAGCTGAGTACATGTGACAGGCTGCAGACTTCTCATTAGTTCTTACTGATTTTCTGCATTTTTGGCGGGAACGGTTATCTTGAAAGCCATTTTGGAATGCTTTTTTTTCCCCCCTAAATCACACCCTTGATGCAGTTTTATCGTGGTTTAAAGGTGAACATGCAGAAATATATGTTTGTCTGCAACACCCCTTGTTTGGGGTCAATTGCTCAACGGGCATCATGCATCAAACACCACTGACATTATATCTAACTTGCGAACTGTGAGTAAATCGTTTGTTGGACAGAGAACAGCGGTAATGCCAGCTCAGTTTGAAGCCCTGAATCAGGAGGCCAGATGGATGAATGTCGATGGAACAGATACATCACCAGTGACGGCTTCAATGAGGCACCATTAGTGTCACTTCACAGAACGTTGAATGTCAGTCGAGTCACTGGTATGGGCCCACCCACACATGCAGTCAGACAGTTACTCAACATTTTGTTGAAAACGTTTGATTGACTGTTGAACGCACATTTAATTCTTTACTCTGATTCTGAAATATTGGTCTTTCCAATAAAGCTGTCTGTGAGTGGCAGCTTGTGACTCTTAGGAAGCCACAGTTGTCCTGAATGTGTTCTGGATTTGTGTGTTTTTGCACTATTCTTCAGTCTACGTTGGACTTTGGTCTGTATCAGTGCTGAATTATTGTCCCAAACATTTAGTCTTCTTTTTCAAGAGACTGCTTGATAAAACATCCCAGTTATGTTACAACATTCTTACCTTCTAAACTGCGTTGGATGGGATTTTTTATCTATTGTGTATCTTCCATCTTTATTGCCCCAGAGGCAAAGATAAGGTGTGCAACCTTCCTTGCCAGGAATTTCAGTTTCCCCCAGAGATTGCAGCCTTATAGCACTCTGCCCCCCCCCCCCCACCCCGTCAGTCACTCTTCCGCTATCTAATACAGCAGCAATACCATGAAATTATTATTTCTAAGATTTTAAATGTGACACTCCTGATAGATTTGGAGGGGGGCCTGAGGAGAGAGACCTGCCACCATGTTGCATTAGGCTCGCATTCACATATTCAACTCTCTCCGTCTCTCTCTCTCTTACACACACACGCACACGCACAGCTGTCAGTAGTCCACTGTGGCATATGAAAGATACAGCCACCCTCTGGGTGTTAGATGATGCACCGATACAGACACACACCACGCTCAGCTGTCAGTCATCTACCAAGGAGGTGGGGTGCTGTGGAGGAGTGTTATCAACTTATCCCACATGCTTTTTCGCATACTGCATGTGTCAAAGTGTGTGTCTCAAAGTGTGCGTGTCCTGTTTGTGTTTGTCTTTTTACACTATGAGTGTTTGCAGAACCTGTCATTTATTTTATCAGCCAGGGGGAACAAAACATGGATGGTGCACATTTGGATATGTACACACGAGGAATCCAGTCTACAGACTGTCCTGTTTCGTGTTCCACATTTATCCAGCCATCGGTTTTCAACACACAATAGAGCTGTGATGGACAGAATTGCAACAGAAGGGAAAATTATGAGATGAGTGATAAAAGTGAAAGCTGGAGAAAAGAGAAAATGGGAGGGACTGAAACTAAAAGAGACTGAAAGATCGAGGGTAGAGAGGACGCAAATCAGTGTTGCACGGAGCGACAAAGGGTTCACGCAAAGGTCTGCAGGAGCGTGCTACCAATCCTCCATTCATTTTAGCTAGATGATGATCGTGATGAGTTAGACACGCTGCTCCTTTTCTGGAACCTTCTCTAATGTCGTCTTCAGGTTACCAGTGTCAAAGAGAAAGATCCAACACCGTGCAGGAAGTGTAGGATTTGAGGTTGCAGAATTGAGAAAATGAATATTTGATTGGTTGTTACCTTTGTGAGTCGTGCAGTACGTTTCTACTGCGGGATGATGAGAAAATAGAAGGCAAAGAAGCCAATACATTCTAATCTGAAAAAGATATATGCAAATTCCCTTTTTTCTTTTGGTAATTTATATGCGTGCATATGTTTAAAACTTGGGAGGAAACTGGAGAAAACACCTTCCACATTCGGTGTATTCGATGTACTATTTTTATTACCATTCTGTCTGACAGAAAAAAGATTTATTGGAGCTCAAGCTTATGACTGTTGTGGCTCATGTGTTTTTCAAAAGACCTAATTAACCCGTTCAAAGCTTAAATTAGCCTCCTTCTTTGTGCAGCTGTGGATCCCATCTGGCAGAGAGGTACTCGCTCATGATTGGCCCTGGAAGAACGCAGGAGGATTAAAATGGTTATGTTGAGGTATTTGCCCAAGGATGTTGATGGCTTTGGAGTAGTTAAGGTCAGGGCTGAGATCTGTTCAATTGTCCACACATCCCTTCACACACACGTGAAATCCATAACACCCGCAACCAATGTGATAGGGCAGAAGTGCTTTAGGCGTTCTGGGTTACGGCCTGAACTGAGACCCATGGGAAATCACAGCAAAACAATATACAGAGATGCACCGTGACTGATGATGTTGGGGTGAAATAACAGGCTGTTGGACGCACAGATGCAGCAGAGAGAGGGAATGATGGAAATATAGACTGAGTTGCAGATGGAGGCTGTGTTAAATAGACTGAATAATTGACTTTAGAGGGAATAAATCTTAGACTGTGTGGCTACTGCGAGGCGTCGGACTGAAAATCTGATGTTGTTCGAATGTGTTTTACTAAAACTGCTGCGTACTGGAATTTTGTATTTGTTTGGTGGGTTTTTTGGAAAGTTATGTGAGGGAACCGTAGGAAAAGCAAGCACTTCCTCACTTCCTCCATTATTAAAAAAAAACATTTCTATAATTGTTGATGTTGAAATAGCGCTTTTCACAAGCATTTTTCTTTGTACTTTAACAGTTTCATGTAAAGCTGCTCTTGTTTTGATTCTAAATTACCTTCATATTTTGCTTCAGATAGTCCTGAAAGCACCTTACTTATTGTTGAGCATCAGCCGGTCAGAGGAAATACCGCCTCTCTCCCCTCCCCTTTGTCTCTCCTTCTCTTGGGAGACAAAGACAAAGGAAAACAGAGAAGTGGAAAAATGAGGGTAAATTGAGAGAGAAAGAGGGGGAAGAGGTCAAGAGAAAGGCAACGGAAAAACAGATGTGGTTCACTGAAGCAGCACTAGTTTGCACCTGGAGACAAAGACCTGAGAGCATGAGTGATTGATCCTCAACCAAACTAGAAGATGTGTTGAGGGAAAGAGAGAGAGACTATGAGGAACAGGTTAGGCAGTGAGAAAGACAATAAAAAAATGGAATTTACTTACACATCAGTGCACATAATGAGCTTCAACAGACCCTCAATCTGATTCAAATATTAATCCAGATGATATTTGTGTTTGAGGTTACAAACCCAATCTCTAATTCCTCCCAGTGCAGATTAGGATCTGAACATTATTCCGCAGCTCTGACACTGGAAGAATTCCAGCGTATAACATCACTGCATCAGTGCAGGGAAGCGATTTTATTCTCTTCCACTGGCAGGTCTGCCTCCACATCCTTTGTGCAGGATATGAACAGTCAAACTCTTGACAGAAGATCTACTTGCATGCACATTTCTTAATTATTTATATATTTAAACATCCATTTAATACTGACTCACATTAAAGAATGTGGTTTGTCTTTAATCTCAGTCTTCATATTTTACACCCTGAGAGCTCACTAAAAGCATATTTATATTCATCAGAATATATTTTTTTCTCTGAAAAAGCGAATATTTCAGGATTAGTCGCACTATGCCCTGCTTTTTCATGAGGAAAAGATGCCAAATTCGGCTATTCACTGATAATTACTTCAGTGTTTGTGTGTTTATTTGAGGGGGCTCATTAGCAACTCGATGATAGAGACTGCGGTGAAATTACTGCCTTCCCCCCATCCAACAGAGAAAGAGAGGGAGTCATGAATGGCAAAAATGATTAGCAAAGAAGAAAAAATGTGAAGGAGGGAGAGAAAATGATTAGCAAAGAAGAAAAAATGTGAAGGAGGGAGAGAAAACTGGAAAGAAAGGGGGAGAGTGGCAGTGATAGACAAATAGAGAGTGATGGCAGAGAGGAGCAAGAGAGAGATTTAGAGATTTCACTCATTAGGAAGCAGAGAAAACAAGGGGAGATGAAATTAATCAGAGCTTTGCTCTAATGAGGCATTTACTCATTATGCTGATGGCGAGGAAAAAAGGGAATGAATAAGAATGAATAAAACAAATGAATACTAGTGAGGGGGTAAAGAGACGAGAGGTGGTTCACGTACGAGGAAGATCAGAGGCACAGGTGAGGTAAAAGTATTTGTTGGTGGTATGTTGTCAGATTAAATCTTTGTACTGTTTCCAGCAACATTCCCATCCATGAGGGGTCCAAACTTTCCAGGAGAGCACCTTAGTGGTCTAACCTGCAAGAGTCAAAGCAAACTGCCAACTTAACCGTTTAGATTTACTTAACTGCTCTTTCAAAGCTCCTGCATTTGAAACGTCTGGATTATTCTGTCAGAATTTGCCATCATTACGTTTAGTAGTGGCTACCTCCAGTCTATTCCATACCCTTTTGGGATTATTTATTTATTTATTTTAAACAAAAGCTAAGTATATTACTGACAGTGGTGAACAAGAACAAGAACCAAAACTGAGTCACTCATCTTCAGCATCTCTCTCCCATCATCCCTGTCCCTCCGTCTCTCCATGGCTGTGTTCAGATCTAATCTGAATGATCCCAGATGATTGGAAGCATGAGTCTGAGATCTATTTTTAGTACTAGTAAAACCCGTCTCATGGTGCCATAATGCTTTTCATCAGATTTGGTTATAATCTGTGCAGATGTTGACATTCTATCCTTTTTCTCTCTCTCAGGATTCTGACCTTGTTTTGACCTTCAATCTGTCCATGCATCGCTCCTGGTGGATGGAGAATGGCCCAGGGTGCAGGGTGACGCCTATCAGTCCTCCTCCGTCTTGGGCACCAGAGGACCACAGATATATTTCTATATCTGGCTGTATGATGGATTTCCAGTTCATTGAGGTGGCTCACTCCTCTCTGCAGATCCTCCTGGCTGTAAGTGTCTGAGCTCCTCTAAATGGCTCTCACCAGCAGACACGCCGTAGCTGCTCAGCTTATTAGCATTAAGAGATTCCTGTAATTAATATCTGGATCTGGATCTGGATTATGGAGCAGTTGTGACGTTAGGGAGCAATTCTGTTGGTCTCAGTTTGGTTCAAGTGAGACTCTTGAATTGTGTGATGATGTTCTGAATGAGGATTTTTATCAGATTATTTTCCCTCTTTGGATAAAGCAGCGCTGTTTTTGATGGTGTGTAGTGCAATGATGTAAACACCTCATTCAGCCACCACTTAAAAAAAAAAAAAATCAATTGTTCTTTTTTGTTTGATGCACGAGTTTATTGTTCTTGTGCTGTTGAGGATTTTTTCTGAATGTTGGTATGGGCAGTAGATTGTGAGCAGAATGGACAGGAAGAACCATGCTAAGTTTAAAATGCCAACATTTGTCTGTTGCAGTAGGTTAATGTTTACTAATTTTAAGATACTATTTTAGCCTCTACTAAGTTAAAGGGAGCTCATTATTGTTGAATAATTTATGTGTATTTCATCAGAGTTGGGTTCTCTATCCCAATTTCATCCTCCTCTTCCTGTGTCTGCACCGTGCTCTCTGCTTTTCTTCTTCTCCTCCACTGTCAAACTGCGATAATAAGCCGGATCAAAGGAGGCAGCAGAGAGAAGACATAAAGGCAGCGGCTGCAGGACGGCTGTCACTTTCCATCTTCAGTTCGGTTTTCGGGGTGTGCTAGCAAATATGTAGTTGCACGCGGCTAACAAACTGACGCTTTAATGCGAGCGTCTGCAACATTCCATCGGCACAAAATGTGGAGAGAACACTGAAGTGGCGCAGCCTCCTCCCCTGGGTTGGTGGGGCTGACTCTGTCCTGCTGCCTTTTGTCATGTGTCAATCGATGTCAATCGATGACGGTGCTTATAGTGTGGCCGACCGCCAAGCCGACACACAGCTGTATGGCTGCAATTAGTGTGTGGAAACACTGTCATGCTCGGCGTGCACACACTCAACAGCCTGACTGCTCGCCGGCTGACCCGACTGGCTGCTCTGCGGTAATTGGTGAAACACTGACATTGTTCCTAATAGCAAACCAGTGGAGTGTTCTACTGAGAAACTGGTGTTTAGCAGAGCCGGCTGGTTTTCTCTTTCCTGGTTATCTGGCTTCCGATTTGAAATTCAGGAAATATCTGAGCCTTCTCATCACACCGACTTTCCCATCGTTTGGTTTATTTATGTGTTTTTAGTTCTTGAAATTAACATCTCAAATCTTTAGAGAAGCGCTCATGCTTTTGTTGTTGCTTATTCTGAGGCAGCCATATCTATAAGTGTTGGCAGGGGGCACAACCGGTCGCTCATCGCCATGGTAACTGGGGAGAATGAGAAGCTTGTGAGGTTTATCAGACGTAAACTATCTCTAACAGAGATATAAAAGCCGATTTAAATAGGGACAACTGACAGTAACGTTTCAACCTGGAAGGCTTTTTTTAACGTTTGCTAACAGGCTGATTGAACCAGCTCATCCGACGTCAGTCAGAAAGGACGTGCAGCTTTTTTTTTTTTTTAATCACTCAAGTATTTCATCCCGGCAGAGTCGTGCCAGCAGTTTTGTGCCAGTTACAATGTTTCGTGTACGCAAGCCCAAACTCACTGAGCTGATTTTGTGTGTAGTTTCCTGCTTTCTTTGCCACTACATGAAACGGTTACGTTTGTCTCTCCACAAAAACACAGAACACTGGGGTATTTCTTCACACTTTGTTGCACAGATCTGAGCTTCGGCATAACTTCTCAAGGGGGAAGGATTGTTGACAGTTTCTTATCAGCTTTACGCTGCTTGCTAATAGCACAAGAGGAAAAACACTCTTCACACACAGACACACACACACAATTCCACACATCTAAGGTGAAGTTTCCTGCTGCCTGTTTGTTCTAGCGTGCCAACAAGTACATAATTTGAGAGTTTTAAAGCAGACTACAGGAGCCAATCAGCGCAATCACCTACTGTTGTTATTGTCTCTTATTCATTTATCTATTTATTTTTTGAGTAGAAGTCATATGTGCGTCCTTGTTCTGCACACAGTTGAATAATCTTGATTAGAAAATGTCATCATGAAACTTATCATCAAGCTATAATGCTTGTTTGCATGCAACATCTATTAGCAATTACGCAACAGTTTACAGACACATTAACACAGATTATTAGATACACAGCCGTAATGAACAGCATCACCCAGAGGTAATATTTTTACTGATGAGGACCTTAGTGAAGCTGGCACAGATGAACCTCATCCATTAATACAATACGTTCAAAGCTGTGTGTAAAACTCTTTAAAAGCCTTTCCTCACCCCCAAATCATCAAATGAGCCTCAGTGAGATCCTAATGAGTCAGGCGAGACAGATTCCCCCCTTCTGCATCATCAAAAAAAAGTCTTTTCCTGAACGTTCCTCTGTGAGTGTGACAGCGATTATGCCAATATTAGCTGAATTATCTGCTGTAATTTTAGCCAGCAGAGTTTTCAACACATTAATTTTAAAGTCCCAACCCCAACCTTAAGGAGCTAATATTGATGGTACAGAAGAAAACTAGAGCAGTTTTCTGGTTTCATCATTTTGGGAGGGAAATTGACTCATTAGCATATAAAGTGTATGTTTATTTTCATCTTTCCTGACTATATTGAATGCGACATTGTTGGGTACAGTCACAGATGATGTTTGGGGTTAAAATGTATTCATGAAAAACAGATTTGTTTTCACAGCTGATATTCAAAGATTTTTTTTGTTTGTTTTTTTTTTTTAAATGAGACTAATGAGAAATAAACTTGAATCAACCAATGCATCTATTGTGTTCTACGGCACCGATAGAAAAACATCTGGATTAATTCAACCACATTCAGGCTTTTTTATATGAATAGTTTTTTAATTGTTAATATATTTTCGTGGTGGCACCAAAACAGGATCACAAACAAAAGTTAACTGCAGCACAGTGTACAGATATACACTTTAGAGCAATAAGTACTATTATTATTTTATTCTTGATTCATTAAATGACATTTTGGAGCCAGGAATAATGCATACATGATGATTTATGAATATCAGAAATAACTGTAACCTATAAACAAGGTTTAAAGTGACTTTGCAATGCACAGCTCGGGTAATTAAACGCCGTGGCTTCAGCTGACTGAAGGCTGAGCTGTTTATTTATTTATTTTTTGCCTTTCATAATTCATACTTTGTCATTCCAAGTCGCTTTCGCTGTAAAAACCAGCCCAAACAAATTTAAATGAAAGCGATCTGTCACAATTATCGCTTGCCGCGTACAGTGATTTACTTTTTTGTCTGGCTGGCGAAGCCTTTTCATCACAATGAGCATGCGAGGAGGACCGTGAAAGGAGCAGAACATCAGTGTGAGTTCAAGCAGCATGAACCGATCCAATCCAGTAAATGTGACACCTTCGGCGCTGCGCAATCTGTCTGCGGCGGAGGCAGCTGTAATGGGCTCTCTTGCTTGAGATTAATACTTTTTCTCAACACTGAGTCACACATCCAATAAAAATGAGATTATTACACAGAGGAGATAGCGCTGCCGCAATTAAAGTCCTCCCAAATGTTGTGATTGTTGTGGGAGCGAAGATCAAACGGGGAAGAATTAATTATGAGTCAGATTAATGCCGTGATCTTCCAAACTGTTTGTCTTGCACTTTTTTTGCCAACCTGGAGGGAGGCCAGGGTGTGGCGTCAGCACTTCCCTCCTCCTCCTCCACCTCCTCCTCCCCCTCCTCCTCGGAGGGCAAGCTGCGTCGCCCGGTAACCGACCTATAAGCGTCCTCCCAGCCGCGGCTGCTGGGCTACGTTTGAAAATGTCCTTATCGGTGCGGCTCGACTTTCGGCTAATGTCTCCCAGAGCTCCTCTCAGAACTTCAGGTGTTTCCAAAATATCGTTTAAGGGATCATTTAGCCCAATTAGAGCAGAGTGATTCAGTCTCATTAACGTCTCAGGTGCTGATGATTAAACATTGATTGTAATAAATCTAAATGCTGATTTGGCATTTTGGCCGTTCGTGCGCTATTAAAAAAGTCATTTCATTGGATTTCAATGGAACGGTTTGGATGGGTGAAAAATGAGGCAAGAAATGACTCATTACGTTTTTAATGTAGATCAAGGTTTTATTTTCAGGGGACTTCTGGGACGGTACCCTCCATTACACCTCTGCCCCTGCTATGACGATGACCTTGATAGTTCCAGTGGGTCAGATTTGGCGGCATCTGCTGGCAGTAATTGAATACCTGTCCCCAACAGCCTCCTTTTAAAGGGCGTCGCTATCTCATTTCCACTCGTCACACTCAACATCTTCCAGTTTTGATGTCTAGGTAAACCCTAATCCGCGGATAAAAGGCTGGAAGCGGCGTCTGTCTGAGAAACCTGGGAGCATCCCGCTCGAATCAGAATGCGTCAAAAATGCAGCGAGATGCTTCAAAGCAGGAAACGTTTACAGCAAACAGCGCACAAAAAGGAAGAAATGAGCACGCCTGCGTCCCGTCGTATCTCCCACGCTTTCATCTTGATACACTGTTAATTATTCATCAGCACATCATAACTTTCAGACTGCGTTAAGTGGATTTGTTGATGGAAAAACAGCAGAAGAGGTAGCTGAAATAGTGAATTCCATTAAGCATTAATCTGCAAACAGATGACAGCACGTAAAATTTGTATTTAAATAATTCAAGGGGCAATTAAAGCAACCAAGCAATTAGTCAAGTCAAGTCAAGTCATCTTTAATGTCAGCTATGTTATACATGCACGACATACAGCATAATTGAAATTTCAGTCCTCTCGGACCCGCGGTGCAGCCAAGTAATAAATAATAAAACTACTCTAACTAAACTAAATTTAAAAAAGCTATTTTAAAAACTACTATTAAAAATTAAGAAATATACAGTATAAACAGTGAGATGAGTGCGTGCGTGGGCAGAGTCAGTGTTGGGGGCCGGGGGGGAGTGCAGGGAGAGAGTTGAGCATCCTGACTGCGCTGTCTTTGAGTCTGCTGGTTTTGGCCAGGAGACTCCGCAGTCTCCTCCCCGACGGCAGCGGGCTGAAGAGGCTGTGAGATGGGTGGGTGGCTGGGTGGGGTCACCTGCAATCTTGGTGGCTTTAACGTGACCGGGACAAACAAAGATATCGGTTCAGGAGGGGACGCCATTGAATTATTTTATGATCACCGTCTTTATTAGAATCATAATAAATGTGTAATTATTTGTTATTTTTAAGAAAAAGAAATGGAAAATACTCAGTGAACGTGTCAGCATCTGTTCCACCTTCGGCCTTGTAGAAAAGTTATAGTTAACAGGAAGGTCCAAGTGTAGCCGCAGGCACTGGCTCAATGAAGATAACACAAACACGTCAGAGGACCGCAGAAAATATTGGCTTTTTTCTGGATTTCTTTGCATCTTCGGCCGATATAATCAGACTTATTGTGAACAGGATATTACGGGGACATGCGGCAACAGCAAAAACTTGAGTTTCCAGAATATTAACAGGATATTGATGTGCAGAGATGTGCACCGTGTCGCAGTTGATGTAATGTTTTCTGTTGCAGGGCGGCAGAGTGCAACCAGTAGTCAATTTCAGAGGCAACGAGCCTGTGGAAGACAAACCGCACTCTGCTTCAGTTATTATTACGCGTGGCCGAATACTCCACAACCCTCCGCGTGCCTTTTAAACAACATTTCAGCTTTGTTGTGCTTGAAGTGCGCAAATACTCAATTAGCTGAAAAGGCGTCAGACAGGTCAGGTCATGTTAGATAATCAGAAAGAGTACATCGGGTTAGACTGTTGTCAGTGATGGCGACAACTTGGACTTTTTCAAGGCTCCCCTCTGACGCAAATGCTGCTGTGTTGTTGATTTTCTCACCAGCACTTCAAATAAAAATGTACAATTTTAGAGACTTTTTCAACCTTAAATTCATCT
Organism: Pao palembangensis; assembly: GCA_015343265.1. NCBI lineage: Eukaryota > Metazoa > Chordata > Actinopteri > Tetraodontiformes > Tetraodontidae > Pao > Pao palembangensis. The sequence continues at coordinate 6,386,853 of CM027097.1, read as the reverse complement.
GCCAGTTGTGGCTTTGGTATAATGGGCGGGGGGGAAGGGGGGACAAAAGTGGAGGGCAAATAAGGAAATTGTCATTGTCGATGAAGACAGAAGGAGGAGGGAGGGAGAGGTTCTCTTGGGCTGATCATTATTTAGACTAAATGAGGTCAAGACCTTGAGATATACGCTGAATCTCAAATTGTTCTCAATTGCAGCAAACCCTGTTGGTTTACACATCCCTTAATTTAATAGAATATCAGCCAGCTCTGCGTCCTCTTTACCAGCAGACTTGTGAGCTTAGCTGAAGAATAAAATCTGCTATTTTCAGTTTCATATGTTTGACTTGAAAGCTTATCTTGACACATGATCCTCCAGCAGTGTCTGCTGTATTCTTTCCTCCTACTTCCATCGGTGCAGGAGTATTAAGATGTTAACACACCTCACTGCCTCTTTGCTCCAATCACACATCTTATGATTGTCGCCTTGGAAACAGAAAGCCAATAGGATCAGAGAGCAAAGGTGGTTTTCTCCTGATGTGGACAGTTCTATCGCTGTCCAAACACTGAAAACACACACATGCTTCATGCTTTGTAACACTGACAGCACATAAAAAAAAAATACAAACAGCAATACATCATTCACTAGATCTATTTTCAGGGTTGATAATGCGTCAGGCGCAGCCATAAAGGAACAACATTTGTGCATTTAGCTACAACAAAAGCTCCGCCAGAGTGGGTGGCAGTGTGTGGGTGTCAACCTGACGACAGCAACGAAATAGGGAACTATCTGCCGAAACGTCGTGTTAGAAAAGCAGGAGAATTAGCTGAAAAGTCAATTTCAGTGCTCGATATCGGGCTGCTGCAATGCCTCGCAAACGGCAGTGGCAATTTCTCTTCTTTTGTGGGAGGATGTCACTTATTAACAGGATACCTCTGAAACTGAAGGTTTAGAGCAACCTTGCTTTTTTCATTGAAGGTCCAGCCTCTCAGTCGCTCTATATTGGTGAAAAAAGCAGCACAAAACAGAGCGCCGTTCTGCTCCACTTACACTAACTCTTAACGCTAAGCTGTTTTATCTCCTGCAGTTATTAGTTTGGGGCCCGTGCCGCCACTGTTACATCTGTCTGTCCTGTCCATATCTGTCTATCTCTTTGTCTGTCTACACAGAGGAGTAATCAAACCTCTGTTTTTTTGTCTCCAGTTGATGGGGTTTATCTACGCCTGCTATGTGGTCAAGCTGATTTCAGAAGAGGAGGACAGCTGTAAGTACACGGTCACAGACATTTCAGTGTACACCTCCCACATCTTCTGCAACAAAGCTATCTGCAGCTGCGTTAGTGTTTGCTATGCTGCCCTCTGCCACCTTTTCAGCTTCACAGGCTCTCTGCAGTGCAGTGCCCATATGCAGCTATTCATCATTGCTGCTGCGTGAGGGCCGATGTCGTACTGTGGCAGCATGAAGATTCGGTTAAAACAGTTTGGAATTTACCTCTAATTTAAAGCTTCCTGGTTTAACTCTGCTGTCATATTGTCACACTGTGTTTTCACTTTAACCCTGGAAAAGGTTCACTGATAACCTGATCAACCTTTACATCTCCCACAAGGTTGTCTGGACTTATGGAAATGAAAACTGCTGAACGGGTTGTGCTAACGAGTGCAGCTTACTGTTTAAGTTGTGGCTCTAATTGGGAAAGAAATGAATCATTTTGGATTGTGGGACTTATTAAAGACAACAAGCTATGAGTGGTTGTGGTTCTTCTACGCCTCTTGTCCTTCTGTCCTCTAGATTTAACCTGTAGCAGATACTAGAAAGAAGAAGAAGAAAGAGTAGATACCAGCAATGTAAAACAGTGTGTGTCGAAGAGCAGCACAAGATGATGAGCCATCCTTTCATACATCACTGCTCTTTCTTTAGCCTCAAAACAGTCCATAAAAATGTAGTTTAGTTTTTAATGTCACAGACTTCTCCTTATGCATGCAATGCTAATGCTAATTGGGTGATTGTTGTATTTCTACAGCTTAAATGAAACCATTAAGCAGAGTTCTCGAGTTTGGGTATTCCATTAAAGCAGTCAGAGCCAGTCGGGACCAAAACCAAAGCATGTCTTATTCAATAGTGGATTAAGGATGCTGCTTGCTTGACATAAATATTGAGAGTGAAATAAATGCGGGCTGCAGCAGAGGGAAGCATTTAAAAGCAGAGATCAGATAAGTTTCCCTGCCCTTTTTCCTGCCCGAAGCAAATTACAGATTGAACTGATGAGTCTGAGTGATTTCTGCCTGTGCTTTACTTTTAATGAAGTGGGATTCTTTTTTTTTTTTTTTTTTTAACGTTGTACTGAGTTTAGCATTGATGGGAAACATTAATTGCCACTCACCTGGTTAATAAGTGGTATTGTAGAGCCCCAACGTGTCAGTTCTGCATATTCTTGGTTATTTAGTACCCCGTAGAAGTTTTTAGATGAAAATAATAATTTCAGATTAGCCAGGGTCATAGCAAAGTTGTTTTGTCAGGATTTCACTGCAATTTAATCAGGAAAATAAGGAAATAAAACATCAATATTGACTCGTTTCTACAAATTAACTTGTAGTGAAACATACTGCTGTTGGAATTTCAAAATAAAAGCATGCATTCAGGATGATCGGACAGGTTGACTTTAACTTTAGAACTGGCCTGTTTGGGTACAGATTGTGTGGTCTAAAACTAAAGTATTCCAATGCAGTAATCAAATTTTAGCAACATCTATGAGAAGGCATAATAGCAACTGTGTTGACTTTTTGCTCTTTTTTTGCCAGCAGCATCAAATTTGATTAAATCACACTCTCATTTTCCAAACAAAAAACAAAACAAAAAAAGTTTTTTAAACGGATGCCCAACCCTAATGGACTTGTGGCTTATAAATGTACCACAGATGGGTGTACTTGTTTGATAGTTTGCATTCAAGTGGATACAGTTTGGTGTTTCCTCTCCAGAGTACGTCTGTGGGAAGAACTCTATGCTAATGTGGTCTGGGAGACTAAATAATAATCAGGGAGCTTTGTTCGCAAATGTGTTTTGGGTGAAGAAGCTAATACTCACAAAGGACCGATGAAGATTTTGGGCTGCTGAGAAAGCTAATTACTCTGATAATTATTCTGTGTGCGTGTGTGTCTTGGCGGCTATTAATCATAATAATCAGTCTTATCAGTCTCGCAGCTCCTGTCAAACGCACCAGTCTCTGCCTACTGTAGGTGGAAGCATTAAGCGTTGTTGTATTTGAGCAGCAAAACCATTCTTGGCTGAAAAATTAAATGCTATGATAGTCTGAATATTTTCAATTGCAGATATTCTTCAGGTTCCTCCTCTGCAGTGGAGTGCAGCCCTGCCTGACTAACATAGCAGGATCTTTAAATTGGGCCACTACAGATTGATAGGCAGCGCACTCGCACAGTTACAGGCTTCATTTCCTCTCGGGTTCAAAGGGTCGCGCATGGCACAGGCTCTGCTCAGAGTGTTTGACTGCAGCATGAATCAGCAGGACACCTTTGCTGCTCACGGTGAGCCACTCCGCCACCGGAGGATGCGTGACGACTTGAGGCACCGGTTCTACAGCGGCTGCCCGTAATGAGCCAAGTGGCCACAAAACGTCGCAGCTTTGGGGAAAAGAGCAGCTAAACAAAGATTATCTGTTGCTCTGCTGTGTGGTGGGGTTATAATTGGAGGAGATGTGGAAAAACTCACAGCTGAGACTGAGATGTTGCTGTTTTGTGAATTTTTATGCAACTTCCACTTTGTTAAAGACAGAAAACCCACACGAGGAAGGCGAACGTGAATACCTCTGTGTACTGTACTTTAGAAAAGGAAGAGTCTTACTCAACGCCAAAGTGGCTCATAGGTAGAATTCAAATGCCTGTGTTTTGTAAGAGTTTTTCCACTGATCAGCCAGCTCACAAACAAATTAGTATTTTAGATATTCAGATATAAATTCCTTGCTATTAAAGCAATATGATGGTATGTGAAAGATATTTATTATATAGCAAGGCTTCATCTCTTTAAGAGACTGATCTTCCACTGCCTGCGGAGAGTTACTGCATGCTGGCAGTTGCTGAGGATCTGTACAATTATTCAAGATAAATTAAAAGTTAAGTGTATTCTTAAGGCATGAATATACTGCTCCTTAAGACCTCCTCCTAAAAATAGCATTGCAGTTTTGTTTTTATTACAGATGAGGTTGAAAATGAAGTGGTTTTGTGCTCCCAGACCAGATTAGCTGTGAGGAAAACCAGTGATAAACATTGTGCTTCTGGCACAAAATGTCCTAATGAGACTTCTGTAGTTGTCGGAGTGCTAATGCAGTGAATCATGCATAGTGGGAGGTTCCCAGTTGGCAATCACAAAGGCCGTATGATTTCTCTAACTGGTTCTGTGTTTGTGCAGTTGATTTTATAGGAGGATTTGACTCCTATGGTTACCAGGGGCCCCAGAAGACCTCCCATCTTCAACTACAGCCCATGTACATGTGAGTATAGTTCTACTTACTTTCTATTCGCATTTTTATATAAATACTGCTGCTGTTTCTCATCAAAAATCCACTATGAGAGATTTAATGAGGGTGAAAAAATGCTAATTTATGATAAATCTTGAGTTAAATTTGTCAATAAGTACAGACAAGCATGCAGCGGAGAGGGGAAGAACATTTTACAGAAGACAAAGGTTGGATTAGATGAAACCGAGAACAAAATGACACTTGACAGTATTATTGTGCCGAAGGACCTCAACTCTGTTATCTTCCACCAGTAGTGTTAAATGTCCCTCAAACTTATCGCAGGGAGGAGCGGATGAAACCAGACAGGGTGTTTTCACAAAGCAGGCAACGATTCCAGGATCAGTTCGCGTCATGCGATCATGAAGGCCTGGCAAAGCTTTTTACTGAGAATATTATGACATAAATATTCTAATAATAATAATCCTGGTCATGTGATACTTCCTGACAGCATAAGTTAGTATGGGATGAATAAAGCAGCTTGCAAGACTAATATTAAACCAGGAGGCTGCTAGATTTAACATTTATGCTCCATCTTTTTTGGACTCTTAATGTTTCGTACAGCTAGTGGACCCTGCTAATTTATATTACATTACCTAGCATATGCATCATCTTTTGTAGGCTTCTTGTATGCTCCCACCGGTTCAATGTGTTCATCCCATCGTGTCTCATACATCTCTGGGCTTTCAGTGATTTTAATGACAGGAGCACATTGGTGCTGAATCAGCATGAGAATTTACCCAGATCTCACCTGTGATCACTGCTGTAGGGCTTTCATAGCTCCCCTAACAAGGTGCAAATAGAAGCTCTGTGATAAAAGCTTCAGATGGTGTGTTTCATAATTAGCTATAAGACTGGAAACAGGGCGAAACAGACGGCCTGTTTTTGATTTCCGTGCACCGCAATCGCGTTTATTTGGGGAATTCTTGAGTCTGAAGCCACAGGTCAGACTCCTTCAGCTATTCTTAGACTGGAGAGCCAAAAGGATGACATGAAACGAGCCTGAGACGGGGTTCAGACAGCCCTGAATTCATCTCACTGTCTCACTTTGTCAAGAGTGGCAAACCAAAGACATGCTGCTTAAAAAAAAAACAAAAAAAAAAACGAGACAATGTTGGAAAGTCCAACACGGAAGACAAATGATCAATAACTGTTTTTATTAGAGAAAAGAGCCAGGGCAAACTAAGGGGAGGAGGAAAAATTGAGCAGAAGAGCGATAGAAGATAAAAAGTAAAGTGTCAACCATGAAACGGGAATAAACCGGGATGCAGTAAAGGCCTGTTCTAGTAGTAGTTTCATGTGTCCCCCGTGGACGCCGTAACCCAGGTCGTAAATCTTCAATTCCAGTATAGGAACCACAGAATAACACACACCGGAGCCGGCAGCACGCGAGTGCACATATGTTCATGCGTGCACACAGGCATGCACCTTAACATAAACACATGCACACAAAACATGCTACACTCATTAAAACCGCTGATGGACATCTTCCAAATGAATTTGCACAAAGACACACACACACACACACACACACACACACACACACACAAACATCATTGATATGTTATCATTATTCCATAGCTGTTGCCAGTTCACTGTGTTTATTGGCTCTGGCCAGCAAAACCAATGGAGGAGCGACTGCAAACATCACACACAGACACACAAAAAAACAGCTAAGTGTTTCCCAGCTGAAATCCAGTCATGGTCAGGTAGATTGCTTACACTGTGATACAGGATTGCAAAGAAGTTCCATTTAAAGCTGCATGTGCTTTATTTATTATGAGTTAATGTTAGCTTAAGCAAAGAATACACACACTGGTATTAGTTAATGGTGAGGAGTCAATAAATGTGTATTGCACGTATTAAAAAGTCCCTGTGCAGTTTATTTATAACAACTATGGAGGGCAATGTGTTGGCGTGGTCGCTGATGTTGTGGAGTTAATAAAAATTAAATTGCACTGGGAGATTTTAATGTGCATATTTGCTTCCCAGTGATTAATTGAATGGTCTAAGCCGCTGTAGTGGTGCTGTCACACCAAATTTGCATTCCAGGAAGATTCTTAAAGTGAAAGCTTTTATTTATGTTAGCTTGGGTTTGTTCATTTACTGACTGGAGGAACAGTGTCAAAAATTAGTTAAGGGGCAGGGGAAATACAGAGAAACGTCTTTACTGGCACACAAATATGGAAGAGTTAATTTCCCATGTCTGGGATAAAATAAATACTTATTCTTCTTCCGCTGATACCTGATCATAACATTACAAAATACACTGTAATTCAGTCTTTTAACCGAAGTGAATCACTGCAAAAATGAGACCAAGCAAATGCCCCACCACGAATTTCATCATAAATCTCCTAGAGCTTTTAATCTTTGGGCTACTCTTCTCAGTTCTCACATTATACAGAATGCAATCAACAGTTTCACCATGTTGCATGAGGGCTTTCTGTGTGGCTCTTCTGAGGCTTTATTTGCTTTTACCATGTCTAATCACATAGAGATGGAGGAATAATAAAAAAAAACACAAAAACATTTACCTACATTTTTATATGAATCAAAAGAGGTTTGATCACTGATTTACACAACCCTTCTCCTTTTCTCTTAATGCAGGTCGAAGTAAACCCAGGAGTCCAACCAAGAGCACTGCCTTACCGAGTTCCACTGCTTAAAATCTTCTTCTACTAGTCCAAATGGCTTTTAACACAATAAAAATGACGATACTGTCAGGAGGTACTTAGATGTCCTGACTTTCAGCCTAAAGCCCCATTAAGCGCTTTTCCTGTCGGGCTGTCTGCAGTTTTGAGTGGTCTATTCCTGGGGAAATACTGGCCCCGCGTGGCTAAAGACAGTCATTGCAGGAGCCTAGTTACCGTTACCCCCTGCGTTTGGGTCTCATGAAGGAAACCAAAGAGGCTGAGACTCATTGGTAAATTACTAACAAGTTTCCTGATGGACTGAACAAACCATAACCCTAACCTCTGGACGTTGTCGAGACATCAAAAAGAAAACCTAAAGACAAGAGCAGAAGTACACAACATAGCAAGGTTTGTACACAACATAGCAAGGTTAGCCATCTTTGGAACAGTTTTCTCTTTGTGCCTGACAGTTTAGACTTCTGCAGAATGTCATTTTCAAATTACTTCATGTTTTAATTGCATACCGTGTCAAAGCAAACGTGGAAGTAGTGGGTTGGGTTGGAGCTGGTATATGTGAAATACTTTTTTAATTCAGCTTTTAACAATAGAATGTTGAAGACCGGTGTGAGACATTCATACATATTTTCAAGGAAACCTTTCAGTCCAGTTGACTCAGAGAGATCTAACTTTGGATGACATTCATACAGGGATTACATACTGTATGTGAATTTACATATGTACACATCTAATGTGTAAATTCATACATGTTAGATGTGTGAATTTACAGTTTTATTGTGGATGTGCATGTTATTGTTTACATTAGAGGGCAGATATGGCAGCACAGAAAGCCTGATCATCTGACAGATTTTTGATCTGCGTCCCTCCAAAGGTCATGAGGTGTTTTCTGCCATACTGACTTGTTAGAGATGTGTTGTTTGGTGTGTCTAAATATGATGTCTTCCATCAAGGACATGCTAGCAGAGGTAGATGTTAAAAAGTGAGGTCAGTCAACAACTTTCCATCCACTTCGCCCCAGTTGTGGCTCTCAGTGTGGGATTCCGGCCCTTTTGAAAGGTGGAGAAAACTCCTGTTCTCATAAAAAACACAAACCCAACCAAAAATTGTCCACAGGCAAAAGGATGCAGCCATGACAGTAAAGACAATCACAGCCAGTGGTTAACCTGGACCTGGAATACATCATCCCCTTTAACACCAGACCCACAGAGGAGCGTCGGAATTTTAAGGGTTTTCGGTTTGTTTGTTTTTTATGATGATACAATTTTCACTGGAGTAGAAAGAAGTATCAGAGGAATCTTCAGCATAACAAATGGCCTCACTCCACAAGGACAAACATGCCAGAGAGATGCCAGGATATTAGCACCTCATTGCACAAATTTTGTCATATAAAGTGCCAAGTGTTTCACCATATGAATACCTGCGAAGCTGGTTTGTGAGCACCAAACTGAGAGCAGCCTTCTCCTAGAAGCAAAAAAATAAAATAAAATAAAATAAAAGAGACAGAGACAGAGACTTGTTCTAGAAATGTGACTACAGATGTTGCGTTTGTAGTGCAGCCACTGGAGCAAACGTATGAGGCCTTCTCTGTGGGTGCAAACACTTCTCAAGGTGGGATGGACTGTTTACCTGCAAGGAACTGATGGTTATATCCACCTGCCAGTTTTCCTCATCCTGTTTGTGGCATAACGGCGAGGGTTACGTCAGAGCTGCCGCCCTGTCTGGGTCCGGGAGAGGAGAGAAACAACATTCTCTGTTTGCATGAGTTGTTTCTAAAATGTTGCGTATTTAATCTCATGCTGCGTGTGACTAACTATCTAAAAATGGGAACTGTTTTGTTTGTCGAATGCGCCTCAACTCTCTTCAAATGTGAAGTTTGTGATTTTTCTATGAATACAGTCAGAAATGTCTGCAGAATAAACGAGTAAAATAGCTACCATGACGGAAAATGTAAATTGACAAAATGTAACTTCTAGACGTTTTTTAATCATGTGATTGTGTTTACTGTTTTTTTCTAGTTGACTACTAATGTATAATGTTGTGTACAAGTGGTAATATTGTATTATATTTCTTTTAGATGTACATTGTATTTGAAACAAGCTAGTGAGAGGAGAAGGAAGGAAAGAATTAGTTGCACTATAGTCTGCTCTTTTTACGTTTAGTGTCTATCAGGACTGGAAATTCAATGTTGTTCTAGCACATTGTTAATTAGATTACATTTATTTATGTTCAAATTACCAACTGACACCATAGACTTTGTGATAATAAAGGAAATTATGGCTGTTAAAGTGTCTTATTTTAAACCTGAAAATACAGGAGACATGTCTATCATGAAGTTGAACTAAAAAGACAGTTTAACAACTGTAAATTTGGTGTTACCTTATTTCTGTTTAACTAATTCAATCAATACAACGCACGAGTGTGTCTGTGTGTGCTAGAGTTTTTACTCCATCGTATCTCTCCAGGCAGTGATGAACTAAACAACCTGAACCCAGCTCCTGGACTGCTGCACATCCAGATCAAACAGGAGAAATCAGTAATTACATGGAAATTAGTTTAAAGACAGAAATTCCATAACTCATCATTTATTGTTATCTTCATACTGGTTTGGTCACACTCAAACTTTGGTGAAGTTAAAAAAAGAGTTATCTGATTTCTACAATTGAGTTAAACATTTGTAGAAGCTGATATTGTGAATTTCACCTTCAGGAATTATATGATATATACGCTAAACTCTGAAGATAGGAATTGTATATTATAATATGAATTCTCAGCTCTAAATATTACATAAAGTTAAATTCTATAGTCACAATTGATTTGTGTTAAAAATCCAGGTAATCCACATAAGTGTGTCACATATTGCCTTTTTCTTTCTGCCACTCTTTTTCTGTAGCCCTGAGTTGATTTCTTCACGTTCAACACTGACTGCAGCCATCCCTGTTGCTTTAACTTCTTCTCTTTTCATGGTGGTTTTCAACAGGTGACTGACTGTGCATAAAGTCAACAGTGCAAAATAACACGGACAGTAGAGAACGAGAGTATTTTGCCATTTATTATCTGTCTTTTTTTGTTGTCTTTTTCCCCCCACCTAAATGTTTCCCATAATCATGACTGTGTCCTTTGAATGGCATTTGGGTATGTTATCTTCTGTCTGTTTGGAATAAAATAAATAGTAAATTTATTATAAAGCCAGATTTATTCACTTGTTACACTCAGCTATATAAAAGACCCATTTTTACACTGAAACTGGTGAAACATAAACCTGACAAAAGCTGCAAAGTTTTTTATTCCATATATCAGTCTACATAAGCAGTTCATGTTTGCTCAGTTGTCATGGAGATGTTAGGCTGTCTTGCCTTACTAGACTTTTTGTTCATGTGGCAACAAGTGAGACATTGCTGTGACAGCTGGGGAAATTTCTGTCATGAGTTAGTGTTGCTGGAAAGACCTTGATTATAAGTATTTAACATTTTAATGAGCAAAATCATAACATGGGTATGTTTTTTCAGATTAATAAAAAGAGGAGCAAGTGCACAATACCCAAAGCACAATCTTGGAGACATCTATATAGCCTTTGAAACAAGGTTACGCAGAGGCAACAGCTCCTAAAACATACTACATGGAACAGTTTCCTATAATGAAAAATGCAAAATATACACTCAAAGACTCAGGTCCTTTTATTTGCAACCATTTGTATTTTATTGTGTTATATCTAATATTCAGGCTCTGGGGTAGCTGAGTGATAATAAAACCAATTAATCTGATGATATGCAACCCTGAAACCTATGAAACTGGGAATCAAAAGCCTTGGGGTCTGTGCTTCGTGAATCCTCTCAGCTCAATGAGATGTTACACACAACCAGACTCTAAGCAAACAAAAAGGGGTATAAAAAACTAAGGAAAGGGTCAATGAGAAGTGAGTTCACATAGCAGCTTTTTAATGGAGAGAAAACCACTCAAAAAAAAAAAACACCGCACACCCAACCAACTTCAAGATCAACTGCTATATAATTTTAAATAGTGTATACATATATGAATTGAATTGAGGGTGTATTTTCAGACAATTTCAGACATTTCTGTCACAAGTGAAGGAAGCAAAAAAAAAAAAACCAAAACAAATAAACACAAAAGTCTAAAAAAAGGAATAGGCAGAAGCCTGAGCTTAAGAGGCCTATATAGTGTATACACAGAATGAATCAAAATCAAAAAAGTATATAATAATAATAGTAATAATAATAACAATGAGTATTATTATTATTATTATTATTATTATTTCAAGGCAGCCTATCAGCGGTCACCTCCGCTATGACGTTAAACCCCGGAAGTATCGAGTCGTCTCTGTTTTGTTTTGGTAGTAGGAGTTAAAGAAGCAGGCGAGCGGATGACTGTGCGGCACAGTGTCGCTCACTAATGGGGAGAGCCATATCGGTGATGGAAGATGCCGAACCGACAACCGAAATCAGCTGCTTCGAAGAGGGGAAAACGAAATTGTCCGGAAAATTGTCGACGGAAACTTCTTTCCCGGACAGCAAAGTTGCGCGACCAGGCGGAGATTTGGACCCCATTGTCACCGGATCAAACTTACCACTATCCCTCGATGGATCTGAGAGGGAGTCTGGGGACAGGAGCAGCGAACGGGAGAAGGATGCGAGGGGCACCCTCACCATTAACAACAACGGTGGAGGAGAAACAGAAAGGAGGAGGGCGAGTGTTGTGGAGATTTTGAGGCGGAATCTCGGGGTTTCGAAGTCTCCATCTCTCCGTGTAAATGTCAACGCCTGGGGGCAGTTTGGGCTCGATTACGAAAACTACGATGGAACTGTTAATAACGTCATTACAGACGGTTTTGGCAGTGAACGTGGCTGTAAAAAGTCAGACGGTGGAACGGCCGAGGCGGGGACGGAAAACGAGGCAACCCTGGCTGGCTTAACGTCGGATGCCCCAGTAGTTGAATTTGAATTTTTACACTTGGCAGATCCTTGTCGTCATAAATGTGACACTGACAGCAACAAGGGCACTCTAGACGACTCAGCTGACACTAAAGAACACATCTATTGCACTGTGTATTGTATCGATAACGAGCGTGAACAGAAACAAATCACCGACGATGCTCTGGCCTCATCTTACGTGTCAGAAAGCCAACAAGAAGTGGGTTCGAGTCTCGAATTGTACACGATGGATGATCTCGTTGATCCATTTGGGGAAATGGCGCACCATCTGTCCGGTGTACAGGCCGGTGGAGAGACAGCGGTGCGGAGCTGCCGGGTGTGCCTGGAATCGAAATCCATCGCACCCCTTCCCTGCTGCAGGAAGGTGGTGTGTAACGAGTGCCTGGGACTCTACGTCAGCTCCCAGGTTGGTTGAGGGGGAGGGTGGGGGTGAAATGGTTGAGTTGCCCTGTCAGTAGGGTGTCACAGCTCTGAGGTGGCGGTTGTTCCAGAGTCAGGGCCAGTCAGCAGCTGGCTAAAGTGTCCTTGAACTTAAATAATCCCCCCACACACTCTCCTCCCTGTCCCACATTGTACATGTTGTGTTTGGCATCTTAGGCACCCCAGAGCATGGCCAAAAATAACAGTTTTGATCCTGGACTCTGACCAGGAGCTGGCATTTCAAATATTAAAGGCCCAACATCAGTATATGACACCTTATGATTTTAATGCGAATTTGCGTCACTATCACATTCTGCACCAAAGCGGTGTTCGGCCTTTCACAATCGCTTACTTTGTTCACGATGTTTTCAGCTTTTAACTCTCCAACCAACATAATGAAACAGCATTCTTCACCCCTAGAAGTTAATTTTTGCTCTGACATGCTTATCTGTCCAGTCAGACGCTGGGAAAGCACAAAGTAATCTCCTCGGCTGTGTTAAATCAGCATGACAAAGCATCCCAGCTGTGCACAGACAGTACAGTGGTAAATAATTTCAATATGAGTCATCCCAAAGAGGACACATTAAGGACATCATGAGTATTTCTTTAAAAGTACCAGGAAACCTTTCCACAGGCACTGAGCCTGAGTGTTTCAGGTTTGATTTTATGTTTTATATTTCCTTGTTTATAAGCTTTCAGTCATCCGCTTTCCAGTTTTGATAAAACAGCTTTTTAATCACACTTTGACGTTCACTCAGAGGAAAACTAAACATCTGACATTGAGATAAGAGTCTTGAAAACTATTGTAAATGTTTGGTATATCCCTCAGTCAGGATGGAGGAGACCTTTAAGGACTGGGTCATGGAGGGATTCTTGACTGGGGTTTCCGGAACCTGTATTTAAAGGGTATGGTCGGCATTCAGAGTTAGTGGTCAGACTGACACACGAGTATAGTGAAAATAATGCTGCTGTGCTGGGGATTATACAATGCACTTGTCTTTTTCCTATGCTTCACAGACTTAATCTGTGTTATTAATGCTATTTTTAGATGTCTGTAAACCTGTAAGAGCTAAATCCTGCAGTTATAAACTCTATAATTCAGTAACGTCGAACTACTAATGAGGGGAAAGTCTGTTTAATTTAGCTTTTTGTTGTTTCAGCTTGAATTTTAAGGCAGTGTTCCCTCGTGTTTTATTTTGTTGCAGGCAAAATACAAAACTAAGTGACCCACATGTTAAACACACTACACACACAGACACATGTGACAACAGCTCAAACCTGAACAACCAGTATGTCTGAGGCATCACACTGCTGTCACAAACACCTCACCTCTCAAATCAACAGATTATATTTTTACTTTTTTTTTATCATGTACACTTGCAAGTGTGTATGTATGTGTGTGTGTGTGCATAAACTGAAAGGCAGTTATTAGTTGTAACACTATTAGAGGCTGCTGCTATTGTTCTTTGTTTTTACTGCCCTGTTAAACAGTTTCTCACACACACACACACACACACACACTAACACCACACCTTATCGGATGTCAGGTCTCTGAATGAAGGTGAGAAAGGGAGAAAAAGAATAAATGGATGAAAGGAGGTATGGAAAGAAATGGATGCCTGGAGAGGAAGTTCAGTGTGAAAAAGAAATGAGAGATTAGCTGGTGAGCACTGTCAGCTGCCTTATGATACCGACCGTCAAAGAAGATGAAATCTGAAGACACACTCTTGAGTTTGCTTTGGCCTTTACTGGAAGTAGAATTGAACATGGGACTCATTTCTTATGTAACAATAGTAAGAGGAAATATTGTGCTTGACAGGGAAAATCAGGTGCTTACCCTGAGCTGTAATTGAAGCCTGACCTTCCTGACCTCAAATGTGCTGCCCACTAGGTGAGACTTGCGAAATCTCACATCAGCTGTCCGATCTATGAGTGCCGCGGCTACCTGGAGGAGGAGGTCGTGATTTCCAGCCTGTCCAAGGAGGACGTGGCAAAGTATCATTACTTTTTGGAGCTGAGTCAGCTGGACTCCAGCACCAAGCCGTGCCCTCAGTGTAGTCTCTTCACCACTCTGAAGGAGCACAACTCCAACCGCTCTGAGCACAAGTACAAGGTGAGATCAGGGCATCGCCACAGATCCACATTTCACCTCTTACATTGCTATAAAAAGAGCATATGCTTTTCTTTCCATCTTGCAGATCCAATGTAGCAATTGCCAATTCGTGTGGTGCTTTAAATGCCACGCCCCATGGCACAACGGGCTGAAATGTCGGGAGTATAGAAAAGGAGACAAGTTGCTACGAACCTGGGCAAGTGTCATCGAGCATGGGCAGAGAAACGCCCAGAAATGCCCCCAGTGCAAGGTAAGAACCAGTTGGACTCACGCTGCTATAAATACCATGTTTGCCAACGGAGCCACATGTGACTGCAAGTTGCATGTCTGCATGTGAAAAGGGGCGGGGGCGGGAGGGGGGTGGACTGATGGAAGGTTGAATCACTGGATGAATAATTCAGCCAAGGCAAAGGAGCCCCAGAGCAGAGGCAGATAATGAATGTAGTGCTGCTGAGAGGCACATGTTCAATGTGCATGTGGGGCAGAACAACAGAGATGGCAACCACATTTTGACTTTTTCTCCACAGAACCAGAACTGGTGGTCACCAAGTACACTAAGTCTTCCTTTTATCTAATTTAGCTGTTATTCCATGTCTCGAGCGAAGCCAGGAATTAAGCCAGTTAGCAGTTGATTGGAGCTGTTGGAACTGCTGCTGCCAGCAGTGAACGTTTCCTATCTGTCGTCAGTGCACTGATGACGCTTCATATCTCTGGAAACAGAAGCCAGGACACTGCTCGACTGTAAAACAGTGAGAGACCGCTCGGCAAATAGCCCGGTTTATAGTTCAGCAGTATGCTTCTACAGCCGTGTAAGCAGTTCCTGCCAAACGCTTCCATAGACGGCGACCAAGACATTTCTATATTCCAGTTGGAAAATAAAATAGTTTCCATATGTTCTAGGCTGAAAACTTTCATGACTTATGTAGCTCTTGACCAACTTCATCTATAGGTGTGAGAAATAAACAATAATTTTAATCTTTATCTTTCCATCTTTTTTGGCTTCCTTCTGCAGATACACATCCAGCGTACAGAGGGATGTGATCATATGACATGTACGCAGTGTAATACTAATTTCTGCTACCGCTGCGGAGAGCGCTACAGACACCTAAGGTTTGAATCAATCACTTAAGAACTAAAGTGTGTGTGTATATATATATAGCCCTGGATTTTTTATCTCCTCCTTTATACTGATGGAATTTGACTAAAATTCCTGCCACCAGATTTTTTGGCGACCACACGTCCAACCTCAGTGTGTTTGGTTGCAAGTATCGGTATCTGCCCGATAAACCTCACCTGAGACGCTTCATCAGAGGTTCTGTGTGCGGTGAGTGTGTGTTAATTCTGCACTTCTGCTGAAATATTCAATGTTTCTCATCTACATTGATTTGAATGTTGCTCAAAGTGACAGGTAGATGCACCCTGTGTCTATTAAAAATACTGAAATGTATGCCACAAAATTATCCATATTTAAATAAGGATTATAATTGTAATGATTTTAAGTCTGTTGCTGCATTTTCCTGCTGCAGAGAGCAGCAAGCTGCATCTCATTTAAGATGCATTCAGTTGCATCACATTTCATATTATCATAATGAAAATTGTCCATTCAGCGTGGAGGCACAGACAGCAGCAGGCCTCCAGTTAAGGAAAGATTTGTTTGTCGGCTGCAGCTAGTTCCATCAGTATGGTGCCTGTTAAACCGAGAGGAAATCTGTTCACTTAACGAGATGCATTTAGCCATGACAGCACTATCTTCATTACAGGGGCTATTAGCCGTGCAGATTCTGCCTGTAATAAGAGCAGATGGGATTGATATCAACATTTCCTCTGTTGGTGTATGCTGTTCAGTCCACCAAATAACTGACAAAGGTGGTCAGACATCTTTAATACTCTGCAATCAAGTTGAACAAAAATGCAACGCAAGCAACAAAACATCTGAATGATGTGGTGTCAGTTCCAACATTTGTTCTCCACATTATGTTTTTTTTATTTGCAGCCACCAAGCTGCTGATAGCTCCAGCGGTCCTGCTGTTGGTTGTGGTGGTTGGAGCCCTTGCACTGGTGATAGGTAATTACACACAAGAACACACACAGGCACATTTATCAGGCTTAAACTCTACAGTTAAATGGGCTGACTGAACTACTATTGCTGCAAAACAGGTGTATGTCTTTGCAAAATTAGGCACAAATCTGCCAAATTATGCACTAACATGTCACATTGTTGTTATTGGAATCAATGTGGCACTGTTATGTCTGCTCAAGTAGAGAAAACTCAATTTTCTGTATGATTGCTTAATCAGATTTAGGAATACTATCATTACATAACATTATTATAATTCTAAGTCTTTCAGTTGCCTGTTGTTTCTCAACCTTCTACTCCCTCTGCAGGTGTGGTACTTTTCCCAGTCTACTATGTGTGCAAGAGGAGGAAGAAACAGCGCACGCAGGGATCCAGGCGGTGGATCTGAAGCCCGCAGGGCACTTCACCGGGAACGTAAACACAGCTTCGAAGACAACATCCATGACTCCTCAGGGACAAACATGCCAGCCTGAGAGAAACAACAACATATCATCACTATAATTAGGGAAGTACATAAACCAATGCCTGGATGATACACACATTGACGAGGATAGCACTTGTGTCATGTAGGACGACTGCAGCAAAAGGAAGTCTTTGTTAAGATACCAGATATTAATGTTAAAAACACTAAACCTTTAAGAGTCACTCTACACAAAGGTCTTTCACTCACTGTCTCACTTGTAAAAATAGGTAATAGTTAGATCTGGCTTTGTTTCTATACCCATATTTCTGCCTGGCTGGTATGAAAGATATTTATTGTTGATATAATAATGTGCTAAATTATGACCTGCTGGCAGAGTGTGAAGAGTAGGATTGAAACAGCTCTGTGGTTGAAACATGTCTTTCTTACTGAATGTTTGCAGAAGCTTCTGGAGTTGATTGTGCTGCAGGTGCCTCATGCAGACTGAATTTGGCACACATTTTGTTGAAATAATGCAGATTTTTTTTTTTTTTTTGGCTAACCTCAAATCTGACAGATTTTAGCTTGCACCTAAAAAGTCATTACTTTAAAGCTAGATTGTAGTGCTTTATATAAAAACATACATCTTCAGACCTTTATTCAGATAACTGCCAGAGAAAAATCCAACAAAGATGTTTTAAAACCACTATTTGAGATGTTTTTAATCTGACGATGTTTGTGTAATTGCTTTAAGTGCCACTAGATGGCGACAGAGGTTCCACATTTTAAGTTCAAACAGAAGATCCTATTTAAATTCACAGTTAACAGTAAACATATAAACTATAGGAGAGTGTAATAAGCAAGAATACCATTTTACAATGATCCACCTGTGCTGTCTTCCACACTTAGCTTTGTTCCCTGCCTAAGAGGGGCCTCATGTCACTGGCCGGGCAGTCTGCACAGTGGCTGTATACAGAAAAAAAGCTGCTATGCAGCAGTTGTGCCAAAACAAATTGTTAAATATGGCAGGGCAGCCACGTCCCTTTTGTTTGGTGTTTTTTGCTCCTTTTTTGCTTTTAGCGGTTGCTTGTTGCAGTGGTGGGGGTGATAATACTCTAATTGTGAAGTGAATTAGAAAATGCTTCCCATAAGAACTTAAAATATTATTGCAAATTGTAACTGAAGAGCAAACACAATTACTTCAGAAGGTAATTGCTATAATGTCGTTTGCATTGAGTTTAGAGGCTGTCATCTGGTTGTCATGTAAAGTAGAAAATTTAAATCTGACTGACGAGATGCTCAGAGCTTTCAGGAATGGATGCAGATAATTGTTGGCTGATGACTTTTAAAATACATTCTTAAATTATTCACAGCGATGCACTGTGAGAGAGCAGGCCCATGGGTCACAGCCAGATGATTTACGACGGCTCTAAAGGGCATCACCTGGCTGCAGCACACTAAGGTCATTTATTCTCCTTTCCGCTCCTGCCATTTTGCACTAGACTTGCGCTTAGTCACAGAAATGGCCTCTGATCTGTGTAAATAAAGGCAGAGGTATGTGCTGCAGTGATATCTACACACATTTTTCTTTGTTTATCCCATAACTTCATGGTATGATGTAGGTTTTCTTTGTCATGCTGTTAGTCACAGAAATATGTAAAAAAAAAAAAAAAAAAAAAAAAGACCTGCATATAAAATGTTGCAGAGATACAAAAAAATATCCTGAGAGTTTCAGATCATTTTATCACAGAATCCTGATGTAGAGAAGCATTTGCTGTTCGTGAGCCTGATATTCTGCTGAACATATGTCTGGCACTTGGCTTTATCCCAGGGATCTGATACATTTTCTATACCTGGATGAACATCTCAGGAAGCCTTCACAGCATTTATTCCATACGAACTGTGGCACAGAATCAAATCGTCTCTGGATACATTCACCTCTGGTTGGTTTTCAACCAGGTTCAAATTTGCTGAAAGAAAGATGGATTTGCAAACTAAACACTGTCCCCGTTTCCTCACCTCAGCTTTGTGATGAGCAGGGCTTGTCTGTCAGTCCTAACTAGAACTAATTATTAATAGGAGACTATAAATTTAAATGTATATGATAATTTATGCGCCACAACATCAAAATAATCCATCTGAATCGTATGCATGTGCTTTATTTTAACTGCTTGTGGAAACGTTGGATTATGGATTTTTTGTGAATGACATGGAACTTACATTTAAATGATACATTTTTTTTGTTGTTGTTTGTTTGTTTTAGCATTTTGCCAAAATGGTGCAGTTTACAGGATCAGTGCTGAAACACTGCAACTTTGATATTTATCATTTATGTCACATGCCAGTTATATGAACCGCTGTGTCCGCTGTGGCTGGTTATCTTCTAAGGGGCTGGGTCAGCATTTGAATTTGAGGATATAATTTTGACTGTTGCGACGGTTTTTTATAACGTGTTGCCACGTGGAAATGCCATAATTATTTGCACAGTGTGTAATGTTAAGGAGATTAGGTGTGTACATGTATATGTCCACAGATAATTTCACATACTACTGGCATATTTTCTGTACACAGTTTTGACTTTATCCTCAAGGATAAAACAGCAATGTTTTGAGACCAT
The DNA here is from genome assembly GCA_015343265.1 of Pao palembangensis. Classification (NCBI taxonomy): domain Eukaryota; kingdom Metazoa; phylum Chordata; class Actinopteri; order Tetraodontiformes; family Tetraodontidae; genus Pao; species Pao palembangensis. The sequence goes on along the minus strand of CM027097.1, from coordinate 6,367,128 downwards.
GTTTTATTAACTGCTTTTTTTTCCCTGGGTGTATTGGCTGGCTGATACTCCTGGCATGTTTTTGTTTTTTTCTGTTATATGTGTGTGTTGTAGTCCCAGTAATATTGGCATGAATACACAATAGTGCCTTCACAGCCATTACAGATCTGTCAATGTGTGGCACACCTCACCATTGATGTGTTGCATATATATTCTTACCAACAGGTTCCTTCTGACTAATAACCGGGGCAATGTACAGAGCTGCCAAGCATTCGGTTAAGGTGTTGTTTTTTTCTGCTATACTGTGATTTTAATAGCTAATGGTAAACCAAAATTTTACACTTTTACTGGTACCACAGGGTTTCAGCTATGTCCCAAATATAATTTTACCTTTGTACACATCTTTGCAACATCACCGGGGAAACAGCAGTAGAATCATAAAACATCCAGGCATAGGTTGGTTTCTATCTCAGGAGACTTGTGGGTATTCGTCTGACGGTAAATGTTGTATTACTATGAATTTGCAACATTATATTACCATTCAACGGTCTTTTCTATTTAATGATGTGACTAACTGGGTGCACTGAGGGCTGATGCCTCCACCTGCTGCCACTGGTAAAAATGTCTGCTGATATTGCATCGCTTTGCCATTTACAAACTTTTTTTTTTTTTTTTTTTTTCCATTCGATAGTATGATAAATAATAAACCAAGCTGTGTTGAATGCCAAAAATGCCCCACTTCATTTGTTTGAAATGAAGAAATCGACAAAATCATGATCGCTGCTATTGTGACTAGTTTTGCTGTCAGCAGGGGTCAGAAGTGCACTGCAGGAGGCAACATGGAGTTGAACTAGATGAACGACCCTGCCAAGGACTCTCAGGTGACCACCCGGGCCATTAACATGCCAATGGTCCACAGGGCTATATTTTCAAGCTCTGCCCCAGCAAACTTAGAACTGAAGAAGCTCTCTGGAGAGAGGGCGAAACGTTTTCAAGGAAACCTTTCAGTCCAGTTGACACAGAGAAATCTACTTTGGATAACCATGACCTGGATGATTGAGAATCTACACAGACGACCAGAGCGATTCAATGAACAATAAGTATCTTTACTGCCACAAAAGATTTCCCTGATTAATATTACTTAAAGACAGATGCACTGGATATCATCTTGAGCAATTTTTAGGCTCTGTAAATTTTTTTAACTTGCACGTTTATGAGAAAAGGCTAGTATTATTAACGTCAACGATCAGTCGCTCGTGCTGATTGGCTTCCGCTTTTAGGCTCCGCCCACGAGAAACTGACCCAGCGCGTGACAACGCAGCAAGGGCAGGAACTTGTGGTGCTACGCGTGCTGCCTTCCGTCGTGCGTCTTGAGGGAGTCGTTAGTTGTGGAAGTTACCTGGGCGCGCTCATGGAGACCAGACAGCCAGGTGAGTCAGTGTCGCTTCCGGCCGGATTCGGTGTTTGTTGAGGTCAAAACCGAAAAAAATAATGATCGTTTGTATAGCGCTGACCTGATCACGAGCTGAAATGGCATCGCTGTTGTTTTGACTCGAGCCTTTGAAAGTGACCCTTCAGGTTTTCCGTTCAATCATCTCTTTTGTTTCTCTTTAAAAAGCTTCTGGCATTTGGGTTTTCTTTATTTATTTAAGTCTTATTTGAGTCTAATCTGCACTAAGAGTATTTATTTTATTTATTTGTCATTATTCATTTATGCTCCGTCATTAGTTGGCTCATCCTGGACACTTTTTTTGATCCTGCTGCTTCACGCATGGAACTTCAGAAGCAGCTTATGTTGTGTTTCTGCAGGTTTGTCTTGACTAAAGATAACATCAAATAACAAAGTGGATCCTATTTTCTATTCCAAAGGATTTCTGGTTGGATTTGGTTGCAGATTTCATCTTAAATGGTCGCTATCCCATATATATATATATATGTGTGTGTTTAATACTCCTGCAGTTTCTTCACTTATTTATGTGCAATCCAGGTCTACATGCATACCAGTAGAGCTAACTGGTAGTCTGCACGCTCAGAGAACATGATGATTTCATGACATCTTAAACAAGTTATCAGATATAAGACTATTAAATAAGCATTTTATGCGTATAGAGACCTGTGTGTTTCTTTGGTTTCTAGCCATATGACCATCCCCAGGCCTCTGATTTAGCATACAACCACATGACCGGTGGCCTGAATGGGAGTCTTGTGACCTGAGGTATTTCCTCTATGCGAGAAAAATAAATTAAAAGATGACTAAGATAGAATGCAAAGACAGAAAATGTCAACATGATTCTATTAACAAATAAAAGGAACATAAACCAAGAATAACATCTGTAGTGAGTATGTTCCAAACCATCAGGATCTTAAACTTTCATGCTGGCCTTGTGTTCTCTGGAAATGTGATTCCTCACGACGCACAGGCTTAACCAGAATTAAATCACTGATAGTGACACAACACTGAGGCTGTTGATGTGCTTTTTCCCTGCAGTGCTGCTGTGTGATGTAATGAGGTTTAGTCAGAGAAGAGAATTTTGGTTGCTCAACCTCTGCATATTGAAATCTTTTAAAGCCGCAGAACATCTTGCAAGTCCGTGCATGGCATTGACCTGTTCCTGGATGCTCTTTTTGAAGAGGAAGAATCACGTATTTCCTGTTCTAACAGCTGTGTGAGCTTCAGATCAGTGCCACAAGGGGTAAAAAGCAGATTTCCTGTTCCTGTGTGAGTGCTGACTGGGATAAGCTGCCCACGCCAACTCCTGTAACAGGCCTCACTGTTATCAAATTACTGACAGGATGAACACTGGACAAACGGCAAACAGAGGTGACGTGCCCCATGTGTGTTTGCACGTGTGTGTGTGTATAACTGGTTTTCTTGTCTGCTGTCGCCCCCGCTGCCTTGCTCCGCTGCAGAATCGTACACTAGCGTTCTGAGCGAAGCAGTGCTGGACTGGGGCAGCGTGGGTCCGGGAGAGGAGTGGGTTAACTCAGCCACGCACAAGGGAGAGCAGGGTAAGGCTCGACTCTCCCTCTCCCCAAAATAATGTCCAGTAGATCCACACTGAATTACAAAAAAAAAAAAAAAAAAAGATCATCTTGGCACAAGATCAGCTGTGACATGACATCGCTGACTATAGAGGCTACTAATAATGTGACATAGGCTGGCACATGTCACCTCAATCAGATTAAGACCTTATTCAGAGGCAGGTAATTAGATGATGGTTACTTGTCGACATCTTAGACGGAGTGTGAGATGATTTGAGTCAGTGTTGCTGTGAATGTAAGTGTAGTCAGGTTCCGACAGTCCCGCATACTCTTTCTCCTCCTGCTGTAGTTACACCTGTTGTCCTTTAGCACTCCTGGCAGTGCCATTAAAGAGTGTGTTTGTGGGCTGCATGCAGTCTGGAGCTGAGTGTTGCTCCTGTCAGATACACTCATTTCAACATTTACTAAATATGCTCATCCTCATCTGTCTTACAATGCTGCCACGCTAAGAAAGAGGACACTTCACACCAGGTATGGTCATTGTTTTCTATTTCTGTCATTTACAGAGTGAATTTATTTTCAGAAGAGTAATTATGTCATATATTCTGTGTGTCTGTGTTGCACGTAGTAAGAAATGTAGCACTGTGACTCTGCTGTGACCCGAATTTCACTGTGTTTTCTTCCTAGGCAGCTTGTGAGTGTGTGTGTGTCACTGTCTGTGAAGTCCCTTGGCAGAGTTAAAACAAGATTATCCACATCAGATAATCCAGATTAGAGCGCCACAGGCTGCAGCCGCAGATTACGCAACTGTCAGGCGCAGCCAGTGTTGGAGACAGAGGGTTTGTGGATAGAGAGGTTGTAAGAGTTGGCAGCTCACAACTCACAAAGCATGCAAATGTTAGCCCACCTTCAGACTTTTGGGTTCTTCATGACAGAAAGCCACCAGAGGTGCCTCTACTGCCCTCTAGTAGACGGTTGTGGCTGAGAGGATGGAACAAAAAATGGATCTAACTGGACAGACAAATGGTCTTCAAGTGGTTTGATTATTCCAATAGAAGGAGGTGGCAGCAGCCTGTGATCCATCTGTAGGTCAATGGTAAAACAAAAAAGACCAAATTGAATGTGTTTTTTGTGATCTACAGGGTTCCTGGATTCGGAGCATTTGAAGGAGACTGATGAAGAGGTCAACTTGAGCAGCTCAATCATGACAGAGGAAGAGAGGGAGGAGATTCTGCAAGAGTTAGGCAAAGTGCGTGTCAGACTGTCTAAACATGGACACAGTGGTGATGGCTGGGTGGTAAGTTTCAGCCTTTGTGTCTGTGTCCAGTTGGAAGAGGAGATCAGCACACTGAGGCAGGTCTTGTCCTCTAAAGAGAAGCAGCACGCGGACCTCAAACAGAAACTGGGCGTCAATCCCCTGAGCGAATTCAGAAACAACTTCAGCCGAGGCTGGCGTGACATGCAGACCTCTGTGGCGTGAGTTTACACTGAAAGAAGAAAGTTTGTGTGTGTGTAAGAGAGAGAGAGAGAGAGTGGGGGTGTGTCGCAGAAATAATTGCCTGTCCTGTTTTCTGTCAACATAGATGATCTTTGGAAAACACAACTGAACATGTGCAGAGAGACCGCCGACCTCCAGTCACACAAAAGATCATTTTAACACCACTTTCCAGAGATCATTTGAATTTAATGTGATGCGAGCTCTTTCTTATCCGTAGCATGCTCTGGGGCGTGTAAGCAAAATAAATAATAACTTAGCCGACCCTCAGAGCATTGAAACCTCCAGACTGAGCCTGGAGGAACATCTCCAGAGGCCTCCAGGCTTCTCCCGTTACACTCAGCCTGGAGATCACTTTACGTTCAGGCTCAACATCCTCGTGAATAATGAAGCAGTGTGACCACGGCAGAGAGAGATAGTGGAGAAAATGGATGTGTGCAAGCTGTGAACTCTTCCTGCATTAGTAGTGTTCCTCTACGTCTGAAACTGATCGTTTCAATGTCTTTGTCAGCTATAAGAAGACATCAGAGACTCTGTCCACAGCAGGGCAGAAGACTTCAGCGGCCTTCAGCACACTGAGCAGCACCATCAGCAGGAAGTTCGAGGACGTGAGGTACACACCGATTAGGGCCTCTGTACAAGTCAGGACAGCCATTTCCTCATTTATTCCTTAATTTGTGTTTTTTATTTGTGTGCTGGTTCCTTCTGGGGGAAAGTGAAATCACGTAAAGCTGCATGAAGCCACAATTTCTGAGGATTTAATAACCAAGAAGCGAAATCTCTCTCCCTCTGTTTGCTTTCTTTAGTCCTGCTCTCTGATGAGAGAGGTCATGTCTGGTCTAAATTGTTCTGAATTATATAAATAGAGAGAGAGAGTGTGTGTGTGTGTCTCTGAGCTATCAGTGCTTTAATGAGGTTTTATATTAGACGTGCTGCAGACATGAGATTATACATACTTCATACTTGGAGATGATTGGAAACTAATATTATTAGAATGAACAAGTGGAAAGAATAAGTATTGTTACTAAATTCTGTCTGATGGTTCCAGCCTGGCTGGTCTAGAGTTACTCTTCCCTCTGAGGTATGTTCCTGTGCTTTAACGTTCTCACAGTGTGCTTTGTTGTGTTGGGGCTGCACAATATCAGCAAAACAAACATCATCATGGACATTTTAATCATTAGCAGCAGTGCAGTGTAGGGCAAAAAAACACCATAAAGTTGTAAAGTGGAGGAATATTTGGAGATAAAATGCCATATCATGTGTATGTTTTTTAATATAATGTACAGAAATGAACAGGTGGAAGATGAGATTTAAATAGGGCTTAAATATTGGGGAAGTTGGTGGACCGTGAAAGGGTGTATTGTGCAGCTCTGCATCCCACACAGTTTTTTTTTGTTTGTTTGTTGCTGTGGGTGTGTTTGAAGAGTGTCTTTGCCTGTCGGTTTGAGATAACAGTTGTTTCCTCAATCTTTGAATTTCTCAAGTTCAGGTTGTCAACAAAAGCATCAACAGTCCAAACCTGTTGTCCATTCGCTGATATTCACCCATAAAATCAGTTTTGCCACTCATCACCTGTGTTTGTTTGCATCTTGGTTAAATCTGTCTCTTTTCTCCACTGCTTTGGGTGTGAGATATTTTGTTGTTTTTTTTACCTTGCGTTTAAATATCTGGCGATCATCGACTTGTTTTTTTCAGCTGGATGATTGATAGAATGGTGCTATTGATAACAAACAGGAACCATGTGACCTAAAATGTTCTCCGTCTTCCTCCACGCTCCCCAAGGTCCAACTCGATAGGGTAAGCATCACACAGCAGATTAGCAGTCAGATCAGCTGATATCGCTTACTGATGTGGACACCGGTCAGCTGAGTCTGTCGTGCTGGACGGGGGCCACTCAGTCAGGTGGTTCTGGTTGCAGAAATTAGATCGAATTGATTAGAATGGAATAATCAACTGTGTCGCTCTGTAGCTGCAGAAATGCTAAGCTAATAAAGTCTGGTTTAAGATTCCCAACAGAAGCGCCGTCGTTCCCCATCTCCATTTCCTTTGCTAATGTAGAACTCTAGGAGTGATTCAACTAGGTTATTACTGGAAGGAGGCATTTCCTCCTGCTAACACTGTGGTCTGATGCTGTTTCTGCTTTCTGTGTAGCCTGTGCTAACCATTAACTCCTTTCTTGCCATGCTCTCTGGGGACAGCTACTCTCTCAAACAGTCTGTCAGCATGCCGGCCATGAGGTAACCGCACTGCTTCACCGTTCAGTTTTAAAATCTGCTCTCTGCTCCAGTACCGTCACTAACACCTCCTCCTACTGACATGTTATTTACAGATCTATTATATACTGTTTCAGTGTTTTTCTGCTTCACTGTAATGGTTCCTATTATCATATTGTCTGTCTCATATAACATGTTTCTTGTTCACATTCAGGTGTAACAAAAAGGACAGTTGTGTTTGGGGGCTCCTGATGGCGTATTGTTGGTTTAAAAGCTCTTAATTCTGAAAAATGTAATATTTTTTTGTCCCCACAGAAACTCTCCCAGCTTCAAGTCTTTTGAGGAGAAAGTTGAGAACACAGTGACTACTATCAAGGTAAATTCAGTGTGCTTGTGCAATAAATTGGGTTGATTATTTTGGTGTCTAGATTAGTCTGCATCCTTTTTTAACATGTGACAGCATCTGTCATTGATAGATGATTCATTGTCCTTAATTATAAGAATATCCTGCTACATGATTGTAGTCCTGTTTTTTTGTAAAATAAAGTAAATTGTATTTGAAGATATATCGCTATTCTTTGTTTGAACCTGCTTTATGGTCAGATTTATACGGGTATGGAGACGAATTTAGCTGCTATATGAGCGCCACCCTCTGGCCTTTCAGTAGAATTGCAGTCTCAATCTTAAAGACTTGACAGCTGAGTGCACTTTTTTGTTTAACTTTACAGACAAAAGTTGGTGCTTCAGAGTCCAAAGGCAACTTTGAGGAAGTCCTCTCCTCTGCTGCAAGCGCCAGCTCCCAGGATTTGCCCACAAAGGACAGTTCTGAGAGACAGTGTTAGATGTGAATCCACATACTTGCGCTCTTCAATCTCGTTGTTATAGAATTCTTCTATTTGTTGTTAACATGAAAAACTCCCATGTATGTAATCAGGTTAACAGGAGTTTCCTGCAACATTAAACACTTAAAAGTGAGAGGAAGTAGTTTTGAGAGTTCTTATGTAGCATCGTTATGTGTATCAGACAGGACAGATCTGTGTGTGTCACAGTCGGCTACATTTTACATAAACCCTTAAAGATTGTGTAAAACCTGAAAATTCTGTAAACAATTTTGCTGTCAGAAAGGTTTTTGCTTTGCCTCGTTTGTCATTATAGTAATCTTGGCTTTTTGAGTCCAGTGTGAGACATTTTCTGCTGTGGAGAGACTGAGCTGAGGTATATCAGAATGCTGGATAATCCATGTGTAATAGTTCAACACAGCAGAACTCCAGCTGTGAAGTCACATCTTTATCTCTGTATAGTGCACCATGTGGGGAGGAAGGAGAGTGGAATTCAGAAAATGGATTTTATTTTTATATTTAATTTTGGACTGAAGTAATTGAATCATGTGCAGGAATAATTTTCCCAAGAAACCAGTTTAACATGAGATAAAACCACCCAAAATACATAACTGAGAATATATGCAAGACACTAAAGACAACACCTGAACACTGTTTTCTCTCATCTGAATTTGTGAGCAAAAATGAGAAACTGCTTTTTGTAAAATAAATATAACGTAATAAACACTATTTTCTGTTGGTTTTTTTTTTTTGTTGACAAGATGTTACTAGAGTATCTGCTGTAAAAAATATTGAAATTTGTCATTTAAAAATGTAATCAGTTTTGGACAGTAATATGTTTGGATATGCTGCTGCACTTACTGCATTAACAGTTGTGATACTGACATATTACACACAGAATGTGTCCAAATATCTGCAAATAATGAGCGCTGAAACTCCCTGAATGCGGTTTTCCAAACTTTCTCACACGGCTGAGAACAGTCCAGAGTCTTTGTCTCTCCTTCTGCAGTGAGGAGGTGTGCAGCTGTGAGAACTCCAGGGGCCGCTAAGAGTCCTCAGAAATCTCTGCACGGTCTACTTTTGTCATGTGGCGTCCTCTCTGTTCACTCAGAGATCTAATGAGATGGAGCACATCTGGGTGGTGGAATCGACCTGAAATCCAACAAAAGAAGGGAGGGCAAGGCTGTTATATAAAAAAGTTATAAATATTGACCAGACAGTGCAATACCATTAGTGGAGTCAAAGAACTCCTGCAGTCTTCCTGGTGTTCCCTCTAGTTCCTCATACTCGTAGGCCTGCAAGATCATCTCCAGAAGGTCAAACTCTTTCACCAGTCTGGCCTCTGGACTGCTCTGGGTCTCGTATTCCTGCAAATCAGACCAATATTTCATCAGCTCAGTTATCATCCAGGATCCACAAACAGCAGGAATGCTAAATACCTCCCACAGCGCATAAATCTCCTGTTTGAGTTCATCAGGCAGAAGACCTGTGAGGTGTCTCATTGCTTCCTAAAAAAAACCACACACACAATTAAGACATGATGGTACCACAGGGACAGTGAGTTGTGGTAGTGGCACTTGCCTCTTCTCGTCTGCGCTTCTCTGCTTTACTGACGTTGTCTGACGGAGTGATATCCCCCGCAATGCACTCTGCCATGTCATGGACTAGAGCCAGCTTTATACATCTACACATAATAAAGTTGGTATAAGCATGAGAGAATTGTTCGTAACTATGACTGTGAATGAGAAAACTCTGACGCTGGTAGATCAGAGGTGGAATTGTGCGAGCGAAGCACCTGTCCTTGTTCACTGTAGGATCGGTGATGGTCAGAGACATCACTGCCATGCGGTACATGTGATCTGACACACTCTCAGGGTTCGTCACATTCCTGTAAACCCAGCCAGTCCTGGGGACCCTCTATAGATAATATCAAACACAACAAAAAGACTTGAAAAACGCAGGCAAAGTTTACATAACAGAGAACATTAATTTGCAGAGTAAAAACATAAAACATCAGATTAACATGTAAATATTCTTTAAATGTATTTATTTTCTTTGTCGCAAGAGACTATTCAGGTTTCTTACTTTAAGCTGTCCAATAAGTTTCAGAAACTGTAGAACACTGGTGCCGGCTGACGTCCCCATGGTAGCCGCCATTACCTTTCTTTGACCCGGATACAGTTGTCAGGAAAGCAACTTGTAGTAGCTCAAAATAGCCACCAGGTGGCATAAAACAACAGGATGGGGAAATAAACCGGTCTTAAATCCTTTCACATGTAAGAGGATTTTTTTTTTACTGTTTGTAAACATCCAGTCTGTTATTCCTATACGGGTCTATCTGTATAAATGTACCAATTATCAGATGTTTGCTACAGAAGTTTTTACAAACTAATAGATTATATTCAAGAATGCATTTACATGGTGGTGGTGAGAACTGCAAACTAGTTTACCACAGGAGGGCAGTCATGCGTTCAGGGTGTCTGATCTGCCGGAAAGGCAAAGGAGAGGAAGAAGAAGCGGAAGTGCCTGAAGCGGGAGATTAGAACACGTAAACTTAATATATTTTAAACTTCGCGTTGTGAATCGCCAATCTGTAAAATGCTGAATAAACCACCTAAATTAAAAGCAACAATTAAAACAAAAATGAAGACAAATTCGAAATTGCGGCCGGGATCAGAGGCTATGGTAATTTATTCGTCGATTAAGGGGTACCAAATAATGTAACATTTTGTTTCTTTATAACCAATGCTGTTTGTGTGTTGTTGTTTTTTTTAGATTGAGCTCCTCACGTTGGTGTTTCTGAACACTTTAGCCGAAGAAGCGAAGGCCAAAGCGTTTGAAGAAAAATCTGCAACTATTAGAGCTCAACATCTCAAAACTGTTTCCAAGGTTGGTCTGAACACTACTTTAATCGTACTAGGCCATGAGTCGCAGAATCACTCGGTCTTTCTCAGTGTTGCTCATACGTTTACATAACTCTTTATTGCCGTTGCTTCTACCATTAGTTCCATTTTTAGTTTTTTAGCTTGACCTTTGATTAACCCTAACTGACTAACCAGTCAAATACTGCTACACTGATTATTCAGGTCCACTAAAACTGGAAGACATTAAAACTTCATAATTTTGGTTTCTTCATTACTGGTGTGTAATGGCAAATTAATGCGCCCTCTGTAATATTACATAGTTTTGTATGTAAATATAATTGGCCATACATTTTAAGATGGAGTGCTTTTGCTTATTATGACTAATGATTTTGTTATGTTTTTTTCTTGTAGAAAGTGCTCAAAAAAGCAAGAGGATGAAGCTGGCTTCCTCAGCTTTACTTTATAAGTGATGTTGAATTCCTGATAAAAATGTTTTTTGTTTCAGTCATAATTTATTCTTTGTTCTTTTTCCCCCCAGTAAATCTTTGATTCTTTTGTTCACTTATTTGTGCATGGGTCTTATTGTTGTTTTAATATCTCTGAATTTTATCAGTTTATTAAATTCTTGCCTAATTCTTCCACTAGCTGATCTCATAGACCCAAACCTTCACAACACTAAACACAATAGCTTCTTTATATTATACAATAGCAATAAATAAAGCAGACATATTTATACAGCTGGTAAGTTTACAGAGCTTTGATCTCCAGGATCCTGACAGGAGCTTAACATTTCCAGATCTCTCATCTGTGACAGTCAGTGTTTCAGCTCTCGTGCTACAGCATTTTTTCACTGTGCACAAACTCGGCCTCTTCCCAAATTCCACATTTCTGCATGCTATAAAAGTGAGAAGCTATCTTGCTCATTCCTTCAACCTGTGTAAGCTGTAAGAGGTCAGAATTCTGGTATATGCATGATCTTACCCTTTCATAACTGTAAATGTTTTAAATTAAATAGAAACTGAATTAAAGCTATGCACTGATTTGATTTAAAATAACTGGAATAAAAGCAGTATTATTCCTATTCACCCATATGCCACTGCAATTGAAGTGCTGAAACAGACCCACTTTACTTACCAGGGATTTTTGGTCTTTTATCTTTTTTAGAGTAGAGAGGCTTTATTGTCATTTCAACTACATATAGCTGACGCAGTACATAGTGAATATAGTGAAATGTTTCTCCAGGTCCTGGCGCTACATAGACATACAACAAATTTAACTTAATTTTTGAAGTATTTGAAAGATTAAGAAATATTTGTGAAATGAGGCTAAATTAGTATGAAACTGAATGATTGTTGCTCAGCAGTAGCATATTTTGAGTCGTGTCCATCTCGCCTGTATCTCTAAGCTCCGTTTCATTCAGATAAATACACCACAATAACTAAATCCAACTTCAGACCATGTACTGTTTCACTTTATGTACATCTCCACAGCAGCATGACCTCTTAACAAAGAGGCAAAATGAGGATTCCAGGAAGAGAAAGACTGCAGAGTTAAATTCTGTTTTGGACAAAGACCACAGAATCAGAGAGCACAGAGTTCCCAAAACAGGTGATAATACACACTCTGATGCCAGACAAGGAATGCTCCAGAAGACTGGAGGCTTTTATCAAAGTCCAACCCTTTTATTGTGGGAATTGTAAATCTTCTGACGCATCCAGCTCTCGTTTTGTTTTGAGACTAGGAGGTAGTCAAATCATCCTTAATAATTTGGGTTTTTTGTTTCCCGGGTCAGGGCTTCATGGGAAGCTCTGTTGCGGCTGAAGAAACATGATATCAGGCAAAGTTCAGTTCTATTTAGGGCAGTGTTGGTGAGGCACAAAGACTTTTACTGCTTTGGTATATTGTGGATAATGTTATTATAGAATCAGAAAAATATATCGTCTTTCTGCTAATATGTATTGAATAGGAATAAAATGCATTTGCAGTAATCTAGATGAGGTTATTTATAATCTGCAACATGCAAATTTTACTATTATTGTTCAGTTTTAATTATTTCTATCTTAACCTGTAATTTAAGTAACAGTAGAAAACTGCCCCCTCTCAAGTAGATGACCTCTAGGCAAACATCACACATCCATGTGAGGCAGAACTTAGAGAGACTGATGTGGAATTGTCATGCAATAATGCTAAATTATTATAATTGCTGATATGTGACCATGTGATTGGACAGTAATGCAGAGGAGGGGCATTAAAGGATGACAGAGGAGGGCAAGATTGTGTTTGTGGGAAACAGAGAAGCCAGCAGCTGCTCAGCCAAATCCATGTTAGATCTGCATTCTGACATGATGTCAGATGTCATGCTGATGGGATTTTTCTTTCTTCTTTGATTGGAATGCAGGATTTTTCCACACTTTTTCTCTAGAACTGTACTTGCCTGCACCAGCCTGCACTCTGTGCTTGCTTTGGATGAGTTTGGTGAAAGAATTTTGCAATAACGGCACATGTGTGATGGACCAGCGTCGCACTGAAGGTGAAGGAAAATGCAGATGCTGTTGTTCATCTATATTCTGCACTCTTTGAATCTCACCAAAGGATTAGATAATACAATGCTTGTGCCGTACAGAAGTAAGTATTCAAGTGGGACTTTGTTTCACTGTGTTCTTACAGATATACTGTATCTCCTGTGAAATGCAAAAGAAATGCAATGCAAAAGTATTTGCTCATCATTTCAGTGAAAGTTAGAGTACTGATGCAACATATGGAAACAATAAATTACTCAAACTCTTAAGAAATAATGCAGAGCCTAGCTCAGATCTCCACAAATAGGTTAAAATAAGACTTGTCAACTTGCATTAGTGAAGGAACTATATAACCAAAGAGCACTTAATGTTTCTTTAATCCACAGGTAGCTTTTCTGTGAATAGACTCTGTCCGTCTGGTTGCTCCACGTGCTCGGCCTTGAATGGCTGTCTTTCCTGTAAACCTCGCCTGTTCTTCCACCTGGAGATCGATGGGATGCGGCAGAAGGGCGTCTGCCTCTCCACTTGCCCCAGGGGTTATCATGGAAAGCGCTCCCCACTCATCAGCACCTGCAACAGTAAGCAGTGTAGGAGAGTTTCGCCTCAATCGATGATTCCAAAATTATAAATAATATCAGCTGCTGCTGTTTCTGCAGGGTGCAAGGAAGAATGCCATTCTTGTTTCAGCGAACATTTCTGCACACGTTGTCCCCCAGGTCGCTTTCTTTTCTGGGGGAAATGTGAAATCAGCTGTCCAAATGGGCTGACAGCAAACTCGTCGCTGAGAGAGTGCACAGGTGAACCAATGCACATCTCTAATGGATCTGCAGTATAATTTAAAAAAAGACTGAAAATGTGGCAAAGCAGTGAGCCAGCTACCCGCTTGTGGTTGGCTGCAGCAGGTGAATAAATCCCACCATTATTTAGACCACAGTCTCGCTAGAAAATGTGGACACATCAGATTTTCTTTGACAGTTCACTTTGACAGTTGCAAATGAGCACACCAGGTTGAGTGTTTAGAGACCAGACATGCTTCCCGTGAAAGGAGAGGAACCACAAACCCCATAAGGTCTTTAGAGCCCACGTTTGCACTGACCCCGTCAACATTTAGTTAAGATCTGGATGTATATGAATACAACAAAAGAGCAGAAGTACTAATTATTGAAAGAGCCCCATGCGGAGATATTCATCTCATTATTTTTATTGACTAAATGTAAAAACAAAAAAGCTACTGTAAATGAAAACGTCAAAATACAGCTGCATACAGCATAAAGCAGTGTTACTGCTACTTCTTGCAGGCAACTCGGTTTTCTCCGAGTTTTCTCTCTTTTGCAGCAATTTCTAATTTATTTAAATTTTTGATGTAACTCAAGATGTTTGCTTTGCAGTAAATATATAAATAATTAATAAATAAAATAAAAGAGGATCTGAACAATGTCTTAATTCCATTTAGTTTGCAGAACAATCTTTTATTAACAATTTGAGGTTTGACAAACTGACCAGTGACGTGCATTCAGGGGAGGCAGGACTGTCCCTCAGTATATCGCAAATAAAATAATTTCAAACACTCTGATTATATGATCTGTCTTTCGATAATCTGGATAATGTATGAAAGGTATTCCTGTAACGTGTTTTAATCATAAAACCGCAGTAAAAAAAAAAAGTCACCCGGCGAGGCAACGAGTACGCCTAACTCACGACAGTGGGCGCTATGGAGCCCACAGACTGTTGCGGTACTCCGCAGCTACAGAAGAAATCACAAGAGCCAACAGAAAACTTTTTTGTTAATTGGACAATTGTCCAACAGTTTCAAAGAGTCAGGCATTTTTACCACATTGACGTATGGCTAACATTCAATGCTACAATTGGCAAATCGACTTCATTTACAAGTAAAGGTAAGACCGCAATAACGCGTTTTTATTGAAGTATGTTGATATCAGAATAACTGCTGCCGATTAATTGGTTAATAATCTACTCTGGTGGGTTCATATATTTACCTCTGCACAAGGAGATTACGTTTTTGCCGGCGTTTATCTGTCTGCCTGTTTGCTTGTTTAAGTTAGCAAAGAGGACATTTGATCTTTGGCTAGTGTGTTTTGCTTGAAACATCTGGAGCTTCTTCAGCTGTGTTAAATTTTAATTTGTCGAATTTGTGATTCTCATACACATGAGAATTATTCTGAAAAGAAATTGCTTTGCATGGTATGTGTGGTGGAATGAAATTTGGTGGCGATATTGTTTACTGTTAAGGTAAAAGGTGATTTGACATATGTACAGCATAATGACCATTTGGAAAATTATATATATATTTAGAAAGTACCAAAAATTACCTAATTACATTGAGGCGACTTAATGTGAACGGAAACCACACAACCAATAGGTGGCAATCATACAACGGTTAAGTTCAGTACAGTCACCAAAGAAGAAGACATAACATCAGATCTGTCAAATATGTAACACCTTGCTGCCAACGAAGGGAAGCTTGGTCCGATGTACTTGAGATCAGTTGGGCTTTGCCCGGAACAATGCACAGAACAAACGCAGCTGCTATGGAAAAGTGGTTTCATAAACAACTTCATTAATTTCTACTTAGGACGCAGTTGTACGTATTGGTAAGTATATTTATTTACTAACCGATAAGCAAACGTTTTCACAGCTATAATGCTACTAAGCTACATGTGCAGCAGCTGTCAGGTTAGCCCGACATTAGCTAAGCTGTAACTTTATCTTGGATTTCATGTAACAGCTGAACTTGGAGTGAAATTGCCCTTTTATCATTTAAGGCTTAGTGTAAAATATCTACATTAGCTAAGCACAAGCTACGTGTCAACAAAGGCCGGCTTTGATGTATAATTTTGCATCATCTCATTAACCTTGATCCACACTAAATTGCATATCAGTTGTATTTTAGATAAGCCAGAGCTCTCCTCATGTTTTTTTTTACCCCACTAATGTTGCAGGCTGATACACAAAGGAGATATGGACTGTTCGCTAAAAACCCTGGCTGCCCCCAAGCTAAGAGACACTACTGATGCAGATTCTTGTTCCATCAGTACCCCAGAGTGTGCCATCTGCCTGCAGAGGTGTGTCCACCCTGTACGCCTCCCGTGCTACCACATCTTTTGTTTCCTGTGTGTGAAGGGGGCCTCCTGGCACAGCAAACGTTGTGCACTCTGCCGACAAGAAATTCCAGAGGACTTTCTTGAGCGGCCTGTTCTGCTCTTACCTGAAGAACTGAAAGCAGCAGCAGCAGCAGGAGTGAGTCAAACTGAAGGGACAGAAGGTGGTTCTTGTGGAGACTTTGCATGGTACTATGAAGGGCGCAATGGCTGGTGGCAATATGATGAGAGGACCAACCATGAGCTGGAAGAGGCCTTCAATAAGGGCCAGAAGAGCACTGAGGTGCTTATTGCAGGGTTTCTGTACGTAGCTGATTTGGAAAATATGGTGCAATATCGCCTTAATGAGCATGGACGCAGGCGCAGGATAAAACGTGACATGGTCAGTATTCCCAAGAAGGGTGTTGCAGGACTGAGGCTGGATTTTGAACCAGCTTTGCCGGTTGTTACTCCAGCCACAAGCGAGCATATCATCTCACCTCATGGATCAGATGCTGCAAGCCAGTCACAGTCTTTATCCTTTGGCCTTATAGCACCTCTGCCCCCTGTTAGACCTCCAACACTGCTGGGGCATCATCTCAGCAGCCCCACCACTGCTCCACTAACAACCCTGGAGGATTCTTTTTCACAGCTCCTCATCGGGCACCCAGATAGTGAGGAGATGGAAGGAGAGGGTGAGTTACGGATGTCTGATTTTGCCTTTTGTTCAAGTGAGAGTGATGAGGAAAGGGAGTGTGGTGCAGAGACTGCAGAATCAACTGCACAAAAATCCCTGAGAGGGAACCGGCCAGTGAGAATGCCTCCAAGGGGTGGGCCCTCCAGTTCCCGCTCAACAAGTCCTGATGGACAGTGCACTGTGACAGAAGTTTAACTTCCACTGGAAAGAGTGTTTTACAAAGAAGTTCCTAAATCAATCTGGATAAAAAGAGTAAATATTTTCAGAAAATGTTGATATGGTGCTCCATTTCCTATATTCTTCACCTGGCTGATAAAGTACATAATTCCATTAGAATATACAAGTGTTATTGAGTACATACCAAATTATATGGTGACCTGAATACAAAAGGTGGCTACATACTGAAATGTCCATTTATATAAATATTTTGTCTGTCACTGGCTTGACGTTAGTTGTGATACTGCAATACAAACTAACCTGCTCTTTTTAGCTCATGGCTAATGTAAATGCTTATTTTACACATGTACATTAGTGTACATCGTAATTAAAAAGATCTTTGTTCAGAGTTTGACTAAACTGGAGTTTGTGTGTCCTGTGATTAAGCGTAAGCGTATGTGTTACATGATGTCACGTGTTTGTGCTGTGAGGGTGTTGAAGTTACTGGCAAAACTATTGGAAACTAATAGGCTATATATAATACTTTTGACTTTTATTTTTTTGTCAATTTACTGCTGTGAGAGAACATCTTCATGTGGGACTGGAGCCCTTTTTTTAAAAAAAATTCAGCTGCTTTTAACCCCCCCAACTGTTTTAATTTAAACTACCAAAATGAAGCATTTGTGTGACATGGCCCTGTACTGCTTTAATACGCTTTTCTCAAGCTATTAAAGATGTTTTTAATTAAATTTTGTACACTGAAGTGTCCTTTTTTTTATTAAAGGAAAGTTTACAACATGTAAATGCAGCTTGTCCTAAGTCACCACTAGGTGTCACTGTCAACCTTCGTAACAAGAGAAACGTAACTTTGAAAAGTAATTATGCGGATTAAATATTCTACCCATCTACGAATGTGTTTTTAATAATGTTGCACTTTTTAATCCATAAATTCTATACCAAATATTTCAATAGTATACTGTCACCACAGTCTACGTATGGTAATATCGTTTAGATCATCTTGTTTTCATATACAAACAGCACATTTTACAGGAACAAAG
The DNA here is from genome assembly GCA_015343265.1 of Pao palembangensis. NCBI lineage: Eukaryota > Metazoa > Chordata > Actinopteri > Tetraodontiformes > Tetraodontidae > Pao > Pao palembangensis. The sequence continues at coordinate 6,349,228 of CM027097.1, read as the reverse complement.
TGAATTTAAAATATGACATGAGCCAAAAATGTTCAGTTTGATGTAAAACTGGAGGTGACTGTAGTACGTGTAACAATTACTGACACAATACCTAAGTGAAATGTTGGAATTTGCTTTTATATTACAACCTACAATACATCAAATAATCTAGCTGGTTACTTTTCAATTGATAATATTTAAGAGGACAAAACATTTGTATACATATTGTCAAAAGTGACTTAAATATTAATTTCACTTGAGTGTGGATTGGATTTTACAGCTGTGGTTGCTGAAATAGACCTGAACCGGAGTCACATGCATATTTTATGCTTATATTTTATGAGTATATTACAGGGGGACTCACTTTACCATGTAATGAGATGCTGGCAGCTTCGATGCGTTACGTGTGCAGCAGAATCTGATGGGGGGGGATGCATGGATGTCGGTAACATTAGGAGAAATAGGTGATTACGACAGTGTCGTGGAGGATAAGTCTGCCACTGCTGGGCAAGGGTCAGACAGATATACAGACGGTCTATATGTTTTCAGACACAGAGTCGCCCTTTTACTCCCTCATACATGCGATCATATCCACTTCTACTTCACACCAGAGAAAATACACACGGCGTGGCCAATCTCTCCACAAATAGTCCCGTCATGCCCACATCTGCCGCCACACCGAGGCCACAGCGCAACATTGTTGTTGGATTATTTTTGACATTGTTTTCTTTCTTTTGCCACCCTCAACAAGGTCATACTGTTTTGTTTTGTTTTTTGTTTTGTTTTTTTTAAGTTGCATGAGTGCAGGGGAATGCTGCGTGTTTGTCCTCTCTCCTGCAGCTGTTGCATGTTGTGTCTGTGCCTTAGTGTTTAGTTCAGGTCACAAATTTGCAGACAGGTTATCTCACGCCTGCAGGAGCCAGCAATGACCTCACTCCCACTCCATCATCGACCTAACGCCATCAGAGCCTCTCATGTGATACATAAGCCTGGCAGTAGTAAACCATTTATATCTGCGATGGGTCACATCATTATGATCGTAACATGTGATAAAATTCTAAATGTTATTTATTTTCCAATTGCAGCAACATAGTGTGTTTGCACGGTCCGATTTTGATTCACGTGACTGACAGCTGGAGAATGAAAATGGAAAAGGTGGACACACACATACACATACTGGTCACCTGATGTCACACACTGACCTTAAAATCTATGCACGGATGAAAATGTCTAGGAATCTTTGCATGAGAATCCAGTGATGCTGCTCCTATTAATGGAAGTCTTGCTGGGACAGCTGTGTCTCAAGAGTTCCTCTAGGGTGGCCACTATAAACGATCATATTAACAGTTTATAGTAATTAAAATAGCACTTGTCACGCTTTTCAAAAGCAATTAACATGTGGCTGTAAGGTCAATAACATTTAAAGGAGATTATTAAACGCCTGCTGTGTATATAAAAGATGAGCTTATCTGGTAATTGTGCTGCTCATCATCAAGCTTATCGTCACCTTGACTTGCCTAAAACATCACCTGACACATTGTGTTTGTGCACGTGTGTGTTTTCTTGCACATGCTACATATTCAGTACCAAAATACTCATTCTACTGCAAAGTGAGGACAGTTGGATGTTTTGTCTGGTCCTCACAACATCAAAGGCGTTTGAAGGTTAAGACTTGGTTTTAAAGTTGAGGTTAGGATTGGGTTTAGGTTAAGGTCATGGTTAGGGTTCTGTAATTAGTTGTTTTGGTTAGAGGAAGAGCTGGAGGATATATTATGTCTATGAAAAAAGAGAGATCCACGAGGGTGTGTGTGTTTCCTCATTCCAGCCCGTCAGAACCGTCCTTGTGAGCAAAGACACTTCAGCGTTTGTGCCCCTCCCTCACGTAGATATGACCAAACCTTCTGCGCTTACTTTGCAAAGACGCATCAGCCATCATGCTTATAACCATACTTCACTCAACTTGTGTCTGAGCACGTTAGCGTGCTAAGAGGCCATGTAAGTGGTTCCTAACTGACAGGCCCACTGAAACCACATTAATGTCGGTCATTCATCAGACGGTAAATAGCCCACCATAGTCACCTATATTCTATATTCCCACGAGAGCAAAATATTCTTGTTTTGAAAGATAATCCTTATGAGCGGAGATATTTGGGCCCCCTTCTATTTTAATGGAGAGGCCCTGTATCGCTAAAACCCCTGCGGGGCTCTCCTGGCTGCCCTTGATGGTCCCACTTCTCCCACTGCCGCACTCATTGGCAGGCATTTGAGATGGCCGTTTCGACAGACACACACTGACAGTTCGGACGCAGGCAAAGATAGAGCGAGGCAGACGGTGACACAGCTGCAGCCCAGCTGCCCCCCATGAGCTGAAGTTGTAGACAAAGTGGGTGAAAATGGAAGTGAGGACTGGCTGGACTGTAGACTACGTCTACGGTTTAAACTTGTTTTTGGTCTTCGCTGATCTGCAGAATGTGTGTACAGTTGGGAACATTATACATCCTTCCAGAGAATATTTAAGACAACAGGTGGGTGGCTGGGTTATGGCTCACGTGCTGCCTCCAGGTGGACGGCATCGAGGCAACAACCTTCAGGAACACAGATAAAAACCCACTTTAGACCAAGCAAGTGCAGTAGAGTGTATTTGTTTCATTTATGCATCTATCCCTGAAGCAATGAATGAGATAATGGTTTTATAATGCACCTCGATGGGCCGATGGGCCCTGAGTAACAGCTCGGTTGGGGTCATCTGCTCCCTTTAATGTTTAACCTCTGGTGCAGGGTGGTCCTGTCACTCTCCTGTTCACATATTTGTGAGACGCACGCGTACAAGTGGCACTTAACCATCTATTTTGAGTCGGTCGCAGTAGCAACTGACACATACTGAGGATTTCAGTGCGGGCCCTTAAGAGCTGCTCCAATGAATGAAAGGCCCGTCAGGACGGGGATGCATCGCGGGGGCCACAGGCCAGGACAGGTGGCTGAGGGTGAGAAGAGGCAGGAAGGAACGTGAGATTCACACAAGACATTATGTAAGCCACCAGAGGCTTATTCTGACACATAATCACATGTAACACTCATAATCACTCATGTGGAGAGGATCTATTGAACCCGACTACACGAAAAGGGGCTTTTAATTTGCCTGGTAACAGGACAGCGCGTCAGAGGATTCTGAAGACCTGAATATTCAAAACATTTGTCCTGTTTGATCACAGCCTGTGTGGAATATAACACCAAAACAATGAAAAAAGGTTAAAATCATCGTTTTATTATTTCATTTTGAATAAATATGTTAAAGATGTCAATGTTGATCATTACTGCTTTAATTAAAAATGAGCTGTCCTTTAAACGAGGTTGCTTCTGGTACCGTCGCAGACAGCTGTGATTGGTGTTTAGACCTAGAGGGATGCAGGACTGATTAATGGAGCAAGACCAACATGGGCTCATCCGTGACAGCTGGAAGGAACACGTGCAGTGCGTCAGGCGCAAGATGGGAGATTTCCAATCTATAGTATCCCGCTTTGTGTGTGTGTGTGTGTGTGTGTGTAAAATAGATTACACAGTGACTCTGGACTGAGCGCCCGCAGCCCATAACCTAAGTCCTTCAGAAGGGTAGCTTACAGCCACGCTGTGATCAAAGCCAGGAAGGCGTTCCCTGCTCACGGTGGCGCTCGTACATACCCAGCACCTATAGACTCGTGTACAATATGTGTGTTTGTACAAGGTTACTGTACATCGAGCACCTCGCACAAAAGCCAGGAGACATCCCTAGAAGTCTTCCATGCCATGATTAGAACTTTTTAATGGGCGTCACCTCTTCCGGGGATCCAGGTGGGGTTGATAACCTTAGCAGCTGAGGTCTGAAGAGCTGTGGCTGCAGATCAGCTGTCTGTTCTCCTGTCTTTCTCCGTAGGTCATACGATCGTCTCTCATGAACACCTAGTGGAAAACCTGCTGTGCTGAGCTCTGCCACGTTGATTCTCTGGGGGGGAGAATAGTTTACGCTGCGCACGGGTCAAAGCCCGTAGCCAGCCAAAGCCCAGCCTCTTAATGAATTCGTCACTGAAGGGAGATGAATTGCCTTTAGCTTGGTGAGCATCATGAAACATGTGAGGGTGCTGAATAAAATTAACTCCACTTTTGGCCTGCTGAGGACACCGAGGAGTCACCGGGACCCCTTGTTAACATTCCTTTGGCTTGCGCAAGTAGGTGTCAGCCTGTAAAAAAGATTCTCATATACACCCGTGCTGTAAATGGAGGGGGGAGACAGGATTAGCTAACAAGAAACTGGGAAGAATATATAAGATGTGACAGCCTGCAGTCTGACTCAACCACTGGAGGACAAAACTGACTTATCAGCGTTATTAACTAAGGTGTTAAGAGGACAGAACTGTGCTTTCACAAGGGCCACATTTCTCAGTTTTACACAATGGTTGGTTAGAGGCAGAAATAGTGATTGTGAGATGAAAGAAAAAGAACTAAAGAGAAAAAGTGGAACCATCAGCCCCCTCTCACTCTTTATTTATACCCCTAAAGACAGCAGGCTAGGATTTCTGGCACCAAAACACACGTCACGCTTGCTATTTTGGTCTGAGGTGGTGCATAGCACCAAAAGGTTGGGTGACAGACCGGAGGCGTCGTGCGGCCGCAGGATTTCCGCGCACTGGCTCATCCTCAGTGCGATATGTCATATTTGGGAGACTTATTTCAGAGGTTTACTACCATCAGTGTGAAGGGAAGCATGTAGACAAGAACTGCACCTGGAGGAGATTCTATGCGTGGAGTGTGAGCAGGAGGGGTCAGAGGTCAACACAGTCTTAAAGTGAGAAATGTGCAGCAAGAAAGGGGATCCAGTTAACTTGACAATCACCATCTGTGTTACACACTGGATATCCTGGGAATGATAATTAACATAGCTGCTCTAGCGCTGCCGTTAGCGTGACAAACGTTTGAAATTTTTCCTAAAAGCACAATCAGACAAATCAGGCTCGGGGTATGGTGTAAGATGCTAATGAGATAAAGCTGATAGACGGTTCCTAAACGCAACCCAGGCTCACTACAGCTTCTAGTGTGTTGGCATGCACAGAGCTGCTGGTGTCGGGATTTTAATAGCCTAAATTATCAACACATTGCACAGTGCCCATTAATTTATCAACGCAAAGCAATAGAGCAGCAGAGAAGGAGAGAGTCTTGTCAAAGCATCGTATTTATTACCAAGAAAAATACATTAAAGGCATATCATTGTTTGTCACAGAACATCATTAATATATTCTTTACCAATCTAATACAGCAAAATCACACTGTTGTGGACAGCACATTGCTTCTGGGAGCAGAGCTGCAGCATAATCAACTCGACTGTCCATCGGGTTCAATCTGACCGATAAATATAGGAACATGCACCCGCGGACTGGGGCAGCTCAGCTACCAACAGAAAACCATTAAAAAAAAAAAAAAAGAGGCAGGTGGAAAAAGAGGGACCCTCGACAAACCAACAGGTTGCCGTGTTGGTGAACAGTAGGCACAGAGGAAGCAAAAAGCCACAGCAACACTGAAGGATGTGTGGCTGGGCGTGTGTTTTCTGGAGTCCACGTGAATCAAGGAAGTCATTATTTACAGAGGGCACAACAGCAAAGAGCAGGTTATTACATGATGACAGTTTCTGTCTGGAGAGCATATGAAAGAAGAGGCCGATGCTTGGAGGCAGGACTGGGGGTTCTGGTCATGGGGCTAGGGGGCCGGTACAGTGGACCTGTTGGGCAGGTGATTCTGGCACTTGGGGTGCGACTGGCCCATCTGGAAGGCGGCCGCTGATTGGCTGGCCGTGCCGGGCGAGAGAAGCTCCTGTTACCTGCTGGTGGTGACAGTTCAGCCTGGTTTACCCAGAACGAGAGAGGTCAGTCAGTGTCAGCTGATGTTACAGTGGTCGGTGCAGAATGTTGTTTTTTTAGCAACAATGAAGAAAGAGCCAACCAAACCCACCTGCTGCGGATCATCTCTGCAGGATGTATGAGCTGGCCTGGAACTGGAGCTGTACTCGTGCTGGATCTCCAACATATCCAGTAGTTCAATAAGTCCGTCATCTCTCGCTCCTCTACAGTCCTGGTCAGTTAACCCTCCTCTCTGGCCCCGCTGTGATCCAGATGAAACACTAGAGACCCTGTAGTCCAGTCTGGGTTCCACACTTGGGGGTGAAACCTTCCGTGCCCTCTCCCGCTGAGCCAGCCCCCCATCTCTGTCTGGCCCACTGTTGGCTCTGGGTTTAACCTTTGGGCTCCCTTTAGCCAGTGCTCTCCTGTGAGATGGCTGAGGACTCTGAGAACCTTTGGGACCACTGTAGCCTCTTCTCTGATCTTTCTGATTCTGTCTGCCAGAGTCTGATGGCAGCACCCAATCGTGGTTGAGCTCTCTCTCTCCTGTCAGCATGTCAGGATCAGCTTGGCTTTTCTGGCTGGCCACACGCACGGGCGCCTTACTGGCAGCTGCATTCGCTCCAACCGCCCTGCGCTGACAGGACGGGGTGGGGCACTTTGGCTCCGGGGTCAGTCTCTGATGGGTCACCACACCTGATTCAGTGAGCAGTTTCCCTTCGTTCTCCTGCAGCATGGCTCCAAACTTCCTGAGAACGGACGGACTGCAGCACTTCCTGTCCAAAGCAGGTGACTGAGAGAGCTGCACACGTGGTTGCACAGTAGAAGCATCTCTCTGACCGAGAGGGGGCTTTGCCAATTTATTTTCTTGGTTGGGGGAACTCTGTCTGTGCTGGTAGCCTGCCATGTGGGACATCTGGTTCTTCCTGTTTTCACTTTGTTCAAAACTCCCGAAATACAGCTCCTGCCCAAGCCTAAAGCAAAGAGAAACGTGATCTACTATCTCACACCTCGTGTAGTTTTCCTGAAAGAACGCAGGTCCAATATGGCTCGGTTACCTTTCATTTCTTCTTCCATCACTGTTATACACGGGGGTGTCCGGGCTCACATCAATGGTGTCACTGAAATGCTGGAAAGATGAAAAAAAAAAAAAATGTGTTCAGTTACTAAACTGTATTTAAAACTTTTAATCTAGGAGTGTGCCAGCAAGTAAAAATGTAGCTACCTACATATTTCTTCAAAAGGCAAAAGCTGGGAACGAGCATGTGAAACCAAGTCCTGCTCAGTAAAGTGCATGTGTCAGCAGACTTGAAGGAACCACCTTATGGTTATCAATACCCTCCTGACTGAACCCTGGCACTGACTCCCATCATGTTCAGCTATATGGTTTCACAGACGCACACGCTTCAGGAATTTCCTTGGGGAATTTGTCTTTACGTACCACATGACGCGTGCCGTTGTTCTTCCGGCCCATTTGTTTCCCCCGCTCCAAATAATCCTGCAACAGGTCCCCGATATCTGAAACTCCATTGCCGTGGCAGTAAGCGTAGCCGTTCTGATGAGTCGCAGGGAAGCCGCATGTGTTGGCACCATAGTTGCAGCCGTTGCTATAGTGACAGGGCTGAGTTATAGAGCTGGAGTGATTCTGGCTCTGCTGGCTATGGCTATGGTGCCCTTGGCCGTACCCCAGCTTTCTCTGGTTGTCAGCAGTGACATCGTTTGCTCCTCTGCGGGCCTGAACTGAACTGTAGAGCTGAAACATGACAACAGGGGCACCGTTAACAACATCCTGCCTCCGTGGTTAGCTGGAATCATCCTTCAAGTGCTAGCCAGTGAATTAGATTAATTATGAGTTATAAACAGACAGAATGTGTCTCTCAACTAGCTTGTTAACATTTTTTTGGTATCTTTGCTCCAACAAGGAGGAGAAAGTGTACTGCCAACAGTTTGCCAATGCAGTCCTGTCTGGATCAGTTGCAGTTAAGTAGCTTGGAAAAATATGCTCAAATACAATTAACAATCGAGAAATGACCAACAAACCTTGTTACTTTGATTTAGACTCTTTTCTGGTGTGAGCATGGATAACGGAAATGAAGGGCTTATTTATGAATGTGATCCTGTAGGATTTACCTCTTCAATCTTCCTATGGATGTCCTGCAGCTGGTCCTCCCATTCCTGCATCTCTGAGTCAAAGTTGTCCATCAGGTCTGACCTCTCGCTGCCCCAAGCCCGGCCTGTGTGCTCCAGCCCACGCTCCAGATCAATGGCTGCCATGACGCAGGCTGCTCTATACCCAGGGGCCTCTTTGAATGTCAGTTTCCTCTTTCTACTGTTTCACAAATCTGTCAGTGTCGGGTTGCCTGCTGGGGGGTGGGGGGCGGGACGGATGGATGGATCGATTGGCCTGGAAACTCTATAAAGAAAAACACATGATAAAAATGTGGGCTGCATAACTTCTTTATCCCTCTAAATCTGAGTTCCCTTGAAGCTTATCTCCTGCACTTCTGTGACTTGTGTGGCAGAATTTCTGCGCACAGAAAGGTCAGGAATACAGCCATCTCCTCTCACATTCTTTCCCAAAATGTATAGCCAGTTGAGCCAGCCTATACGTGTGGATTTATGTGACGCATGACGGTGCTAAACACGTTTCCTGCTCAGGCAATTTTGACCTCTGGGCAAAAAAGCCGGTTTGGGGGAAGAAACGGTGAATTTCAGCATTGAAACACAGGAGTCGGCATCACAAGGTCATGAAAACGCGTTGATGTGCCCTCGTACATGTGGGTAAACACCATTCGCTGGCGTGGTACAGTCCCCTGTGGGAGCGCTGGTTGCCTAAATGTTATTAGAGCTCAGATCGAGAAAACTAACTTGACCTGTGTTTGTTGTTGTTGATATAAACACGACAAGTGCTGTGGGAGAACGCGCCCGAATGTACGAGCCACTTCCCTCCCATCTGTGATGTAAGAAGAGTGATATTAATAATCGTGTATCTATGCATAGCACCCTGGCCTCATATGCTTCATGCAATACAGAGGGACAGAGGAAATGTATGTCAGAGAAACAAATATGTTAATTGAAATAAAACAGAATAATAATTAGAGGAAATGATGTTCACAGGCTCAAAGTTTCAGTGATTTAAACGCAACAATTTTCACGCACCAGAAACAGCTCTGCAAACATAAACCGCTGTCCTTACCTTGTGCTCACAGGTTCTCAAGCCCACCAGTAAACATCCTCTATCGCTCCCGTCCCTGCACGCTACGTGCTCTAGCCTCTCCAACAGATTCACTCCTCTCTTCGCCAAATTGTCATATGGCCTCTTCCCCGTGTGTCCCCCTCGCCTTTTCCCCCTCTGTGTTACGTAAAACCCGGCCGACTGGATTTAAAGTGTCCCCCTCTCCTGGTCACGCCTCACTGTCCTGGTAAAGTCGAGCTGGAGAGTAAACAACTTGTGTTCCAGCCGGGCTGCTCAGGCTTTATACCGCTCGGCGGTGTTTACAGGAGCGTGCCAATCGGATCCGAGATCAAATGTCATAATGTCAAATTTATAACAGCATTTGAAGTCTGGATGGGACAACTGTCGTCACCAGCATCCTGGCTATAATTACCGGAGGTCTCGGCGAGAGAGAAAGTGTTTACATAGCTATTTCAGCTGCTGATCTCTCGGCCAATTGGCTTCGCTGTTGCTACTCTGCTTTAGGGTGCTTGGGCAGATTTCGTCTTGTGACCAGGCCCTCCTGCAAATCATTTTTCCGAAAGATGCCAAATAGGCGCGAGGGACACAGTGAGTAATAATGTGTCACGGTCAATAGTAAATGTAGTCATGGCAGTGAAAATGTATGGCAAATTTTTGGCTATTTTTTAACTTTTACAACTTTTTTTTTTAAATGTTAGGACATATTGTTTTAATTTCAAAATTCCTAGTTCTATATAATAATAATTACCTGCACATATATGAGATGGGGTCGAAGCATTTGTTTCAATTTCTGCAAAATATCTGAAATTTCATACATTGTCCTGAAGTAAGCGGAACCAGTGTTCTTGACTCATCGTCCTGTCATGATGCCTGAGGACAGTTGCTACAGTTCATCTGCCAAGCCATCAATTACTAATGGCTGCCTCCAACCGAGGGTCCTTTGGGGAATTTTGCGAGACCCTTTTCGGAAAAGATCTGACATTTGGCACTCATCATTAGAATTCCTTCCAGTCTGAAGCCCTGGGATCATCACCGTTATTTCCCCACCTGTTGTGACCCCTAATAAATGACATGTCCTGTAGGACCTTGGTACAGAGATAAACAAATATGTTTTCATTTGAAACAACCTGTGAGGGGAGTGAAGCCAGTCTGGATCTTTAAAAAAAAAAAAAAAAAGAGAGAAAAAAGAAATAACATGATAACCTTTTCAACTCCCCCCTTTTTGTTGGTGCTATGGCAATATGGACACGCAAGCAACACAGCTAGTTCAACAGCAAGCAATGGCACAGGCAGTAAACAGTAACACTGGAGCAGTTTCATCATGTAAACACCCATCTCATGTCACTACACTGCTTTTTGGCAGATAAAAATGCATATACCAATGGACATGAGATTTAGGAAGCAGTAAACCAATAACAAAAAAAAAAACAATCGAAAGATATTCCATTATATTTACCAAGTGTACTACATCAGCATTGCATTCTTCCTGATTAATGGTGCTATGCTGATTAGGTACTGGCTCCAGCTATGCTAATGGCGGTTTGAAGCTTGTTATCAAACTCTCAGCAAGAACACCCAGCAGTAAGTTGTATGCTAGGTTGAACAAATGAATACCAATCAGTAAAAAACAGGTAACAAAAAGGTTTCTCTGAAAACGACTTGCCTCTCTGGCAGACTGATGTAGAAGGTGTTGTGTTATGGATAACGCAGCCTCCAGTGTAAGACCTCGCCACGTCTTCTTGGTAAGTGCTGAGCTTCTCCAGTGCTTCCGGTAACCTTGGCAACAAAGAATGTGGGGATGGGGGCAAAATAAAATGCCAAAAAAAAGGACAAGACAAGGGATGATGCAAATTAAGACTTATGTCACAGAACAAAGAAAAGAGTGAAAAGAAAGACTAGTTTAAAGATGGTGGCATAGGAGAGGGATGAGAATAACACAAGTATGAGGATCAGCAAAATGATGGGCTGGAACATCTGGGTGAAGGGAGGAGTGGAGTGGACAAACCAAGTAATTAAAAAGAGGTTTTGAGTGATTGAGGAAAATGAAGAAATAAGATCAGGATTAAATGATTTCAAGACCTTATTTGTGCTGCCATTAGACCGTGTAAGCTGTGAATTAGTCATTGCCTTACCGAAAGCGGCTCTTGCGCCTCCCTGTCCTCGAGCCTTGGCACCTCCAGTGTGTCAATGAAGGCTTGCAGTTCTTTTCGAAACGCCTTCATCTGAGCGTTGATGCGATATAACAGCTCGTGTTCCCTGATCCTGCTCCCATCGTCCTCTGCACCTTCCTCTCCTCCCCTCCCCAGCATCAGGTCGCCATTTGAGGCATAGACTCTTGCATCTGAGATTACAGAAGCTGTATCGGCGATGAGCCGATCGATGGTCCTCACGAGCCTCTCCGCTTCCACCCGGATGTCAATCATCTGCTGCCTCTCGCGTAGGCTGCACCGGCCGCCGGGCAGGAAGCGAGCCAAGGCAGAGGAGGCAGCGCCTTCGGGCCCTGTGGGGGTGTAGACACCTCGCGTCGGGGTCAGGCAACGGCTGCTGCTGTTATTGTTTCTGACTTCATCTGAGTCGCTCTCTCCGCCCACAGGACCCTCGCGTTTGCGGTGTGGGGGGAGGAGACGAGAGGAGGTGGAGTCTTCATCGCTCTCACGTCGACCACTCGCGCCACCGGCGTCACTCTCTGCGTCGCTGTCCCGTGGACTGGGCCGCAGGGACAGGTGGGAGGCCAGGTCGTAGCGTTGCATGTTGGAGAGGAGGACACGATTCTCGTACTGAAGCTGCATCACCTGGAGAAACAGAGTGGCCTTTAGCACAGCGGACCTCTACATCATCCAGCTACACCCTTCTTGATATTTTTAGATCAATCAGGATTATTTATACCTCAGCTAGACACATTCAGTAAGAACTGGAGTAAATATTTTCCGCCTCAGGTGGATGTGTGTGTGTGGATTAGCAAATGCTATAACACTGAACTAAAATGATGAAATACACAAATGAAATTGATTTGAAGTTGAAAAATAATATTTCTAATTATTTTATGCATTAGTAGTTGTACTAGTTGATTCCTTACCCTAAAGGGTTTCATTATCTGACCGACTGTATTATTTCCAATATCAATACCTTGCCACTGAGGTCATTAATCTGTAGTCTGGCTGCCTTTAACTCCTCCTGCAGTGCCTCTGTCTTGGCTCCATCGGACCCTCCTCCGTGCCTGACAGCCCCCTCATGGGTGCCGGCTTTGAAGCGCAACTTGTTGAGCTCGCCGGTCACTCTCTTGTTCTGGTCCTCGGCATCGGCGAGGTTCCTCCTCAGCAGCTCCGCCTCATCCTCCACCAGCTGCAGCTGCTGTCGGAGCTCTGTCAGATCGTCACCGAGGGCCCGTCCTCCGCCCTGCCTACCCATCGCTTCGCACCCAGAGTTTGCGGCACCCTCTCCTTCGCCTCGGAGGTCGTCAAGCTCAGCCCTCAGGCCTCGGTTCTCAACCTGGGAGGAAGAAAAAGTTAGACTCCTAACCTTCGCTTATTTGAAAATGTATCACCATCTTATCTTACTTCCAACTCGACTATTTTCCTCCCCAAAATGTTGGCCTCCTCTTCCACCAGACGGAGCCTCAGCTTCAGTTCTGACTCTCGGGTGGTGGGCGGGCCCCCAGCCTCTCCTTTAGGATGGGTGCTGTCCAGTTCACCATAGAAAGAGCGATATTTCTGGAGCTCCTGCTCCAAACGATCCTTCTCTTTGTCAATCTTGGCCGTCTTCTTTCTCATTAACGCTGCTTCCTCTTTGATAAAGGCAAGCTGGCATTTCAGGTCCTCATTGTCTTCCTGCGGGACAGGGGAAACCAGTCATGGAACATTCTTATTTTTTAAAGCAGTTAGTAACTGTAAAAATACTAAAGGGTCTTACCTCAGTCGATGTCTGTGCTGATTTCTTGTCCATCTTCTGGATGTCCTTGCTTCCTTTTCTCTTTTGCGACTATAAATGTAATAATTCATGCTTAGTGGTGTTTATGTTTTTGTTCAATTCATATTAAATTCAAATTACAAACGTGACCTATATAGTGACTTTTCTGACAGCCATCTATGTTGCAAAGCAATCAGTCTTTCGTGTCATTAGAAATTAACAAAGAATTTCACATCATTTTTTATAACGGGCCGATATGCGACAGCATACCTCTTTGGTTTTCTCCAGTTCATTCTGCAGGGCTTGTTTTGTCACCTCCACTTCTATGAGTTTCTGTCTCAGTTTCTCATTCTCCTCCTCTGTCTTTGTGCGTTTCTCCTCCACCTTTTCCAGCTCGTGGTGGAGACGAACAGACACATCTTTCGCCACCTGCAGGGATTACGTTGCAATTTAATTCATCCTTACTGGCAGCAGTAACATAGAGTAAAATACAGTTCACAGATTATCGTGTACCTTGAGGTCCTGTTCCAGACTCCTGAGCAGCTCCTCGTCGATCTCTCCCGTCTGGGCGTAGCGCAGCCGTTTCCTCTCTGCCTTCCTCAGACGGTACTGTAGAATCCGGCAGTTTTTATTGGCCCTCTCCAGCTCACGTCTCATCTCCTGCAGCTGACACGTGTCCTCTTCGTAGAAAGTGTCACGCATCTCATCCATCTCAGTCCTCATCTCCTCGATTTCGCACTGACAGGGTAGATGGAAAAAGGGTTTTGTCTCACATACAGACAAAGTTAGGCCTTGCTGCTGATTTGTTCAGATGTTTCTGGAGTGATAAATAGTTTTGATGTAGAAAAATATACTGAAATTCAAATAGATGCACAAGAAGATAGTAAAGCTGCCAATATTTCAATATTACTGGTAAGACTGTTTTAGTATATGCTACTGATCCTGTATGATCAGTACCAGTCTGATCAATAACCAATTACTCATCTCCAGCCTGAGCAGTTACAGTTTGAGCCTTATTTTTATGTTATATGCGGGTATAAAAGATGATCACCACACACTGGAAGCATTAGATTGGGCAAACATATGAGGCTTTGTAGGCCTTGGATTTTTACTGACCATCGAAATTTACATTATAAAAATACACTATCTTAATTTAGTCTCTCATATACAACCATGGAAATGCAATTCTCTACAATCCATCAAACCTTAAGATCTTCGTTTTCCTCTAGCAGCCTCTCCATCTCGTCCTCATAGGCCTGCTGTGTCACGGTCCCGGTCTGGGTCTCAGCTACAGCCCCCTCCGGCCCTTTCACATCTACATCCATGTTATCAAGTGTACTTTGCATCCTCGCACTGCTTCTTTTGGGTATCTTCTGTAGGCGGGAATGGATCGGATTAGCCTGTAAGCATCCTACCCTCGAAAAAAATTTAAACCGAGGCCTCAGCCCGCAGATACGCCGCTCCTCGCCCTGAGGCTGGCTACTTTTCCGGGATTCTCCTCAGTAGACGTGGCCCTGTTGACCAACAGTCAGGCGGAGTCGGCTCGATAACAGGGCAGAGGAAACGGAGGTACGTGGCGGCGAAAATCTCTTCGATCGTGTCTGCAGCATCCGCCCTGTTTAGGGCGACCGCACCAGCTTCAGCATCATCTGGGGGAACCGTTGCTGTTCCGCCGCGGCTCTCTGGCTCCCTCTCCCTGCCACCAGAGAACCTCGAAATCTAATCTACACCGTTTTTGTTTTTGCCCTTTACTCCCAAAATAGACCAGGGTCTGGCGCTGGGTGTTTCAGCACTACCTTGTTAGCATCTGTCGGGTGCCTACCTAGCGAGGGTTCCGTCGTCTTGTTCTGTTTATCCACTGGAGATATTGTTGGTAAACGAGCTACAGTGCCCTCTGGTGGCAAAATGTATTTTGTCAGGTAAACCATAAACTTGTGTATTACTTCACAAATGTATGTTATACATTAACAGTTGACATAGAGATAAATTTTATTGTTATGTAATAAACCGATGGAGGACACCGTTGTCCACATACTCCAGCGGGGCACCTCGAGCAGCGCTGACCATGTGACGTATGGATGTACGTCAAATCAGGAAGTAAACAAAGACACCAATACTACTGAAGAATTTATCTTCATTTTTCATTTGGAAAACCAAAGGGTTTGCGCTTCAAATAGTTTACTAACCTGTGGACGCGTGAGAAGAAAACTGACACATTTTTATAATGTACACTATCAGAAAGAGATGGTTCCATGTGCTTCACTTGCCTAGTATAATTTCTTTCATCACATGTAAACATCATGATATATTGTGGCTGCCTTTGGGTTATTTCAATCAGTAGTAAGTTGTCTTTAAAATTTTAAAGAATTTGTAAATTGAAAGAACGGAATGTCATACTTTTTTTTTTTTTAGGGTTGATCGCTAAATGAGATTTAATTGTCATACGGTCAGCCGCCAGCGTGTAAATGCAGGCCCAGCAGGAGGCGCTCTGCACCCACCAAACTGAGTCAGCACAAGCTTCTGAAAGCAGTCAGTTCCATGAAGAGACCTAGTAAAACGCTGACTGTATCCAATCTGCAACTCCAGAGTGAGCTCCTTAGTCATATAATTCCTAATGAGATGAATAAGTGACAGCTCGGGTTTGTAGAGGTTTAACCTTTGGACCTCTTCCCCACAATTGAATGACCCTTTTGGACCACCGGATGCCTCAATGATTCTATTTGTGTGAAGCTAATAAGTTTCAAAATAATCCTTTTTTTTTTTTTTTTTTTTTTTTTTTTTTTAAGATAGTTCCTTGGTGATGCTTTTTTTTCTGCAGGGCATACATTTTCACACTGCTCCCTATAAATCTGGCCCTAGTGCACACTCCTTTAGGGCAGCAAGTATGCAGGTTATAGTGACCTATGTGCTAAATGCCTTTCAAAAGCCTTGGTCCTTCTGCAATCCTCTTATTCCCCTGGCTAAGATCCCTCTGTCCTCATGGAGGACACACACCTTCTCTCATCCAGTCTATCATTCACATCTCCACCCTCCAACACCTTCCTCCACCTCAACTCTGCTACTGTGGGTTCACAGAGATGTTGTAGTGCACCAGCAGGGTGGAGACAGTAGCATGCATTCATAGAAAAAAAGGTGATGTCACAAGTCTCATTAAAAAAAACTTGAGAAACAAAACCTTTATCAACACATTAGAATATTTTCATATGTACTGAGTATATAGAGGGCGTGTGTTTCTGTATGTAGACAGCATGTTTTTAATGTCCTGATTGTGTCTTTTTTTGACACTCTGCTTCCTTAGATTTGTAAGCATGTCAGTTGCATTTTTAACTAGCCTTTTCTGGCCTACGCTTTATCACATGGAAGTGCAACTTTATCAGTGTGAACAAATGAACCCCCGGTCTCAGAGTGGCAGCCTGGTCACAGATTAATAAAGGCTTCCCTTCCAGTGACCTGCTTTCTTGAGGAACTCATTGAATGACGTGGAAATAAGCTCTTTTGGAGCTAAAGCCAATTTAACCCTAAAGATTAGGACAGATCTGTCTGGACAGGCCAAAGGTACAACCCTCCTCTGCCTCTCTCCCTCACACAGATCTGCTGCAGGCTGTCCCATCATGTGGGTCCTGGGATGGAACTGTGACATAAGTAGAGGAATAGATGAAACTGGAGTGTGGGGGATGGAAAAAAGTCAGCTTCAGATTAGCTTTCTAATGGACAGCATCTTGATCCTTGACTTAAATGCATTGCTTGTGCTCCCAAAGACACTGACACAAAACACGCTGATAAAACTACATGGTGCAGACATTGTTTTTATTTTGGTTGTAGGTGCAGCCAAAAGTTGTATTGCTTTTATATTATTTTAATGAGACAATGACAGTTATTTCCTTTAATTACAAAAGCTCCTTTCAGGTGATATTTGAGTCCTACATGGCAGTGAGATGACACTTCAGCTACATCGCAGAGCAATAAGAATAAATCGTGAGAACCCACAAAAAACATAACATATTCACAAATTCGTATAAGTGCTAAAAGAAGCTACAGTCCGGTACCATACTGAGTTTCATTCACAATCAATGCAATGACAACGCTGCAGTTTAGGACAGTCCATGACTTGTTTGTGTGCAGGTGAATATGCAATTATTCAGTAGATGGCAATCGGAAGGAATTGTCTTCAACTGTGATACTTTCTTTTGTTTGCCGAGCTTGCAAAACTCTAAATAATCCTGAATAACCACCCTCCTGAACCAAGAAAAAATACTTTTGGAATGAAGAGATCCTTTCTTGGTAGTATTTCACTTAATTCAAATAAATGCTAGAATAAATTAGCCCATTAAAAACTATTCAAGCTCTGACTTATTACTGGAATCCAGAGTTCAAAAGTTGGAGGTGAACTTTGGTCGAAAGATTTAGCAGAACAACCTGAACAGGTTGTAGGTCCGATTGAGGTCCAAAACCCGGTTAGACACAACTGCATGGAGCCTACATAATCAGCTTTTCTTTTTATTGATTAATAAAAACAGTTATGGAGCCAACCAACACCCATCTCTTCCTCTCAAATCCAGAAACCCTTACAGACACGTCCACAAACACACTGCTACTCTTTCAACTTTTCAAGTTTGTCACCAATCTCATCTGCCTATATTATTTTCAGGGATGATGAAGTTGGTTTAGTGTGAACTCCTCTTTCTTCCCTATACTCCCTCCTCCAACAGTCCTTTTGTGGAAATTGCCATGCAAGCGCCCCTCTCCTTTCTTACTCCCTTTTCGCTCTTCCTTTCTTTTGCCTCTTCTTACCATCCTCCGCCTCCTCTGCGTTGCTGTGGCCATTAGTTACTGCCGCGTTGCCATTGGTGATGTGCTTGCCGCCCTTCTGTTTTGAGGAAGGTTTGCGTCGGTAAGCGTGGTAGTAGAAGTTGGCGAAGAGGATGATGAAAGTGACGGCATAACCGATCAGAGCCCACTGCATCCAGGTGGGGAATGGGCAGCCGGTGTAGAGGGAGTGTCCAGCATGGCCGATGGTCACGTGGAACTGGATCTAGAAATGTATACCCACATGTTAGCATATAACACAATGAAATTCACATTGATTTGCTTTGTTTTGTCCATTCAAGTGTTTAAATGTTTAAAAAACAACCCTTTAGCAACACACACCATCTGAATAATGGTGAGGTATTTCTTCCACCAGAGATATCTCTGCATCTGAGGTCCCAGAGCTGCAAGGCCATAGTAACCATACATGAGGACGTGGATAGAGGAGTTGATAGTCGCACCAAAGAATGCTAAAGATAGAAAAAAAAAAAAGTTAGATAAGTTAGATATAATACTGATAACATTATTTGATTAATAGTTGATGAACATCTCACTCACATTGTCCTCCGGGGACCCATTTGATGCCGATCCACCACAGGATGAACATGGTGCAGTGGTGGTAGACGTGGAGAAAGCTGACCTGGGTGAACTTCTTCCTCAGGATGAAAAAGACTGTGTCCAAAAACTCCACTCCTTTGGAGATGTAGTACCACCAGAGAGCAGATGCTATCTAAAGACAGGAAACATTGTGTGCAATATATGGCAGCATTAGGCAAGTGTTTCGATCTGTAGAAATCACCATATTATCCCCTTCAATCAGCTCTCCAAAAGCTCTGCAGAGATGTAAATGCAAGCTCTGTCAGGGGTCCTACATGTTACTGACTGTATGTCGCTCTGTTGTTGAGTCCTAACAGGCTGCAAGGCTCCCTAATCCACACTGGAGTGGCACTCTTCCAACCCCGAAGAGCTGAGGTTGGCTAGAGCATTACTTAGGGAGCAGCCCACACCTTTTTTGTCCTGAAATCACTCCTGATGCAGCAAGCATGGCTGGGTATGGCCAACTTTTAGATTTAGGTGAAAACACACTACTGCATCTCCGCCCAAGATAAATGCAGAATTTTTTTTAATCAGATCATCACGTGGAACTAGTATTGGATGGCATTCTGATTTGCATCAGATGCTATTGATAATGCTACAACTGTCTTAAAGGTTTATGGTATTAATAACTAAAATATAAGCTTACATTCAAATTCATAAATTTGTTTTCTTTGTTAGTATGTTAGATCTGTATTCACTAAATGTATAAAAATAGAAGGAGTTACAATCTAGGAACTAGCAAAAGCCACTTGCATCGAATCAAATTAGCAGTATGAATGCATGAGGCCTTAGAATGCAAAAAAAAGAGCCGATGTAAATTCCTACTAATTACTCCATAACCTTAAAGACAGATGTTAGTACTTAACGAGTGTGTGTAAATGTCTGTGTTGTGAAAGCTTACCCGGACTTCATTTAAATCATTGGAGTAGTTGACAGGCTGACAGAGGTAGCTGTACCCGGCTGCTCGAGAGCCAAGTAAGAGCTGATGAAACAAAGCAAAAAAGCAGAGAAGAAGTAACATTCATGATTTACCAGCAGCTTTTGAACTTCCCGTAAACTAGAGGATTATCACAACATCTAAGAACATCAGAGATGGGGTGGTTGCTACAACCCAGTATCTTTTTCTTTTTCATAGGTTTATATTAAAAGAAAATATGTTTGCAATACCTTGGTAAAATTATGCCAAATGTATCATGACCAAATAATTGTGATCAGCCGTGTTCTACACGTTCTTCCAGAGCCGAGTCCCTACCTCTTTGGCGATGTAGAAATTGAGGACCACCATGCTGAAGTTGTAGACTATGAGAGTTTTCCTGAGTGTGTAGGGCTGGCGGTCCTGCATGTATCTAGGCCCCGCCCACAGGAAGAACAGGTACAGGCAGCTGATGACCAGTGTGGGGATGGGAGAAGACATCATTGGCCAATTCTCCACCCTCTTGTCTGGAGGAGGAAAAAAAATGCTGATTTCATTTGTATGAAATATGTGGTGACATGAGTAAAAAAGATAAACATGGACACCTTCAGATAGTGGAACAAGTGTTACTTGATCAAGAAGAAGTGATGACTCACCTGCTATAGTAAGGCTCCATTTGTAAAATTCTACAGTGTCGTTAACAAAATGTGTTACAACCTCCATGGCTCTTCCTTTGGTCTTGATTATACTGAAAGAGAGAGAGAGTTGATTTTGCAGAGCGCGTGTATCATACATACCCTACAACAGAAGCCATTAGCATTTAGCAATCATGCAAATGCCATGCTGTAAATAACCTCAAAAACTGACCCGGCTTAAATACCTGACTATTACCGAGACACAAACCTTAACGTGGTCAAGCCAAAAGTTTAATTAGACTCTTTTCATCCTCTGGGTCTGAAAAGCACACTCAACTTATCTTTGCCTTTAAAAAATATGGCAACATTATCCTTCAGAAAATGCTAATGCACTTTCACTGATTCCTACAATAAACTCTTCATTTGCTTGAAGTTATTGTCTGAAACTTTGATTAATCATACTGGGAAGCTCCCCTTCTTCAGTACCTTATATTAGCCTCTCCTCACAGAGGTATAATCATTAATTTGTTGACCTCAATCAGCTTCAGTAACTCCATAAAAAAGGGGGGGCAATAATAACAAGTTTACCCAACTTACTCCTGCACCACTGACTGCTCATTGGTGTGAGCAACACATCCTGCACAAAATGGGCCCAGCATCCACGGGAAAACTTAGACAGTATTTTACTTGCAGTTGGGGGGGATGAGACAGACAGGGTTAACCGGGCTTGTGTGCTCACAAAAAGACAGGGGCACATGTGTCAGCAAGTTTCAATCGGACCGCTCAAGAGGCTTAAATTCAACTGATCAACGAGCTTAGGTGCAGGCAGGCCTAAATACAAATGCCCAGCGACCTCAAACCGGTTTGATAGTTCTCTCTACATGTGTGATGGCAGACTACAAGCCTCTGGAAAATGACTGTACCCCCACATTGTCAGGACAGCACTGCCACTGAATTTTGACAATATAACATTACACACAGCGCCGCCTCTCACAGCTAATAAAAGCTTTTAAACATATTTAATCGCGTTTTATTTTGGGTTAGATGCCAGATTATCCTCGTTTAACAAGGGGGTGGATGAAAATGCTTAACTACATCTGTAAAACCTCGAAAGTACGATTTAAAATTAAAAACGTCATTCTCGACCCACGGAGAAGTAATTGATAGTGTGGACAAAGGGATGGGCTCCAGCTAAGCGACCTGATCAAACGTCTCAAACAAAACACAAAGGTTGTTCTTATATGCTTTAAATCAACATTATGAGGGAAACAACACACAGACATGTTACAAAACATCAGTTACTTACGTCTGTGACACTTAAGAGCGTGTAATAACATCCGCTGCAATTTGATGCCCAACTCCCTCCAGTTACTGGTTCCCTGTTCTCTGCCGTTCTGTGCTAACTTTATCTGCCTCTACGCTGCATCGACTCGACATCAAATGAGAGATTTTGGCAAGAAACTGGACAAGGCAAGAGGAAAATCTACCGCTAACATGGGCTACTCATGCGTTCAGTCCGAGCACCGGCCGCTCAGCCGCATCATCTTCGCTCAAATCTCCGGGACGCCGAGAAGCCGCGAGGCGCTGCGCATGCGCCAACCCAGCCCCGCGTGCTTGTGTGCGCGCGCACAAGCAGATATTAGCGTCGCACCATAGCGTTCTTTCCCGTATCCTGTTTGATTGGTTATAACAAATTATAAAACTAGTCTTATGACTAGAAAAATAAACTTTCCACAAAGTAATCCATCCTAAGTTTGTAGAATATTTATTATGTGGGTTACACAATACAAACTTTTTGTATTGCGGTAACGCGATGCTATTTGACCACTAGATGGAGCTGTCACATTTAATTTTATTGACAGCTGACATAAAATAAGACAAGTGTTCTGCTTTTCAAAATTAAGTTCCTGTTTTTCGGGTTATTTTACAAAAAAGATGTTTATTCTGTTAAACCTTACAACCACAATGCTGCACAGCCCAGGCGAAGTTTAGTTTTTGTTTCTGTACCTCATTGATTTTTGTGGAAAATTTTTCAGTGGGAAAGTTACAAAGTAAGAGGCTTGTGCTGTAAAGGACTGGATTCTATTTATTTCACGTTGGAATGAAAGAAAATAAAAGAAAACATAGTTAATACGCTAACCACTATTCACATCTTAAGTTTATCAATTCATTAAAAAATACACACCAAAATCATAAAGCCAATTTAGACAGGTTATGGCTTGTTTTAGGCATCTCAAAGCCCTAACAATATGTTCATCTAATTTACGACTGGAGTATATAATTATAGATTCTATATGCACATCACATGAAGTGCCACACTTCTTTGTACAAGACTTGTACCATTTGCCTTGATTCTTCTGTAATTACGGCTTACAGTTCTCTCCCTAGGCAACCTAGACCCTCTGATTTCTAAAATCTTTGAACATCCTCCCTGTTGTTGCCTACAGACAGAATAATGTCTATTGAAGAATAATGTTGGTGTCTGAATTATACATAATTTATTTAGTTTTTTGAAAAATTGTGCCTGTTGTTATGTTTGGTATGTATTTATGAACATTTATTATTTAGATGATGTAACCGCTGTGTAGATGGGGCAAAGCCACACATTAATAAGAAATAATATAATAATAGTTTGCACGGTTTTTGCTTCAGGAATTTATATCAAGGATACACGTGAACTCTTGAAATGTTTCTGTATAAATGGCTCTGTGGAATTTAGAAGATAGATGATATTTGGAAAGTCCTTCATTGACATTGGGTGGTAAAAATCTCATTGCTGTTGTTATCACTTTTATCACCCTTTGGTGGAGGAGCTTTGCCGGAAGAATTTGCAGGCTGTCTAAACGCTGTGATCACAAAATGGAAACAGCCACCAACATTCAAAAACAGTTTTCTGCACAGCAAACAATAACAAATTATTTAAGAAAAAAACTTTATATGGCTCATATAATCAGTCTGCAAGAGACACCATTATGCAAGGCTGCAAATAAGCATTAAGCCTCTTGCTGTATATGACTGAATAATTCAACCGCTGCAGTTTTTTGTTTTATAATATCATCGCCATAGAGCTCATTTCAGAAATTAAACATCCTACAAGGATTACTAAAACAAACTAATGCTGAAGTATGTGTAGAAGTAGTTACTCTCATGTGTCATGTGTTAACGACTAAGCTTCCTGTTTTCAACCCTTCCTGTTTTCTTCTCCCTCCTGCCTCCTCGCAGTTATACTGTTTGTCAATTTGTTCTTTCTCTGTCCCACACCGTCATTGGCCTTTTTTGTTGAGTTTTCACACCCTGTAAACCAGCTAGCTTCAGTTGGCCTTACATGCCATTTATCGGTCTTTACAACGGCCATATTTCATTTTAACATTTGCATGGCTAAAGAGTTTTGAAAAGGTTAAACATTTCCAGTTCCCATCCAATTATAAACTTCAGAGGTAGCCATCTCTTAAACAAGAAGTTAGCATTTGATTTATGCTGGAACACACTTTGTATAGTATTTTATACTGTATATTGCTAGGAGACACGGATGCACAAATTTTCCATCATTATTGTAGAGCTGCAGACACTTTGGACATTTTTTTGAAACATACAAGACATAAATCATATAAATTTTATCCTACATGTCACTTCCAGCACCTTTCTTACATGATGATATGCATCACAGCCTGATCTTAGCGTTTCCTTAATTGTGAAGTCCAGCCTGAGAGACAAACATAACACTGATGACATCATTTAAAGCCACGTAATATGGAACATTGCTGGCCGCAGACGTTGAAGGAAGTGGAGCCGTGGTTTCATGTTCCCTGACTGGTGGGCTTTTTAAGCAGGGGTTTAGAGCTGTCATTCATAACATTAAAAACTTTTAACGTACCCCTCCACCATGTCATATATCATCATACACGTTGCATCCTTCCAATGATAAGCAAGTCCCCATCATTCAGCTTTAATTAACACAATGGATCTGACTACGTGTTCCTCTCACTGCTGTGGGGCATCTTCTTCCTCAGCTTCAACTTGGATCCCGTTGGTCCCGTCAGGATCTTTTCATTTGTTTTTAATTTGAACGCCGTCATTTGCAAGCTGATCCTTTGCTGACATTATACACAGCACATTTTGAGAATGATTTAATCTTTTACTATAAAACAGCTGCTAAAGGAACTACTTTTACTGTACATATATGACTGTCAGATGCGTGTATCACAAACTTTTGTTGATCTACGTTTGCTAGAGGTAAATGTTTTAATCCCCCAGATGGTAACTTATGGATAGTTACTATATGATGATCATGGTTTCTTATTATTAAAAAAAAAAAAAAAAAAAAAAAAAACAGAAACAGAAACATTGTTGCATGCAGAGAAGGTTGACCAACTGTCAATCAATCCAACGAGCATTGTAATTATCTTAAAGAGGGAATCTCCAAATAATTAACTTAGAATAGAGGGAAAACACAAAAATCATTTGTAAAAAGAAAGGGGTATATAATGGGTAGATAAATACATCAGTGCAACCCTAACTTTAACCCAGTGGATACAGGGCTGTGAATAGGTGGTATTTCAGCTGGTTGGAAAGGGGCCAAATCCCCATGGTTACCCCAGAGCAGCAACTGGCTCTTTCATATACTGTTGGGATGTAAACATTCCCAACAGTGATCACTGTCTGACATTGAAAGAGCAAATACGATGGAAGTGAAAGGAGTCCTCAGAGGAAAAGCTCCTCTCATAGGCCTGCCAGGACCGAAATAGGTGTGTTTAAAACACACTTGACAGACAATATAAGTTTGAAAAGGGAAGTGGGTGGCCATGAACACATCACTTAAAAAAAAAAACAACAACAACATTGTTTCTGTTCCTTGCTGAGCTGCTTTATCAGAGTTAAGGCTGCTGTATTCTGGAGATGACCAGTCCAGAAGAACAGTCACTGATCATCTTTGCAGCTGCTGAGGACCAGCTCTGCCAGTATCAGCTCATAATGGCGACATAGTTAATGGGCCAGTAGTTATAAATTTGCTTTCTGGCCTGTTTCTGTCATACAAAAATTGAGTCACACTACCAAAACAAAAATTCTAAATTTCAGCAACTAATTTGTCTGGCAGACTTGGACATGGAGGGACAGAACTTTGAGTCTAGGTTATTATAGCAGAGATGGAGGCTTTATTTGTCATTACAGTGTCCTTCAATGGCAAATATCCTACTTTATGAATCACAACATTACCATTTTAATTCTTTTTTCATGTTCTTTTGTAGGCTTTTAGACAGAAAACATGGACCTGATCAAGGACACTGAGAAAAGGTGGTTTAGTGGTTTTAAAATGTCCATTCTGTGGACCTACATTTGGATTAGGGACGCTATAGAAACAAAAGAGGTTGTCAAAATTAAGAATTTTGGGATGAATTTTTAGTTTAGTTTTAGAATTTCTGACATAGGACGAAAATAAACAAGACTTAATTGAAGAAAACCTACAGAGTGGAGATTTTCAAAACTAAAAACAATTTATACTCCTGTGTGATGACACCTACTTTAAACCTTCTCATATTAGTACCGGAACTGGGACAGCATTAGTTGCAGGTGGGTAATACAGGTATAACAGTCAGGATAGGTAATCCTCTGCCACAGAGAGCCTCAATCCTCTCAGCACTGTCACGTTCTGTTACTGATAATCTGAAGTGGATGCATTGGCAAACAGCTGACCCACTGCCTGTGACCCTGTCGGAATTTAAATCAGCATCTGACGTCACTCGCAGAGCCCGAGTGAGCCGCACCTGTCTTTGTTAAAAACGCCAAGAACTGAAAATACTGTCGGGCTAAACTGATTTGACCCTCACAACCCAAAGTCATTTTGTTTGATGGCATTTAAATATTTTAAAAGTAAGGTATTTGTAACAAATCAACATGTGAAGGTCAATACTGTAAACACATATTTTGGGCAGGAACATGGCAGTGCTGTGGATAGCGTCACATAGCGAGAATATTCTAAGATCATTTCCAGACTGGCGCTCTCCAGATACCTCCAGCTTTCTCCCAGCATCAAAAACACGCATGTTAGGTTGACTGGAGACTCTAATTTTCCCCTAGTGTGTGTGTGTGTGTGTGTGTGTGTGTGTATGCGTGCTATGTGATGGACTGTCCAGAGTGACTGCTGGGATGGACTCCAGCATTTGCGAAGACCTCAATAAAGTTATGCTGTGTTTTTTTTTTTTTTTTTTTGTTTCAAGGTTTTGATTTGTAATGTTTCATGCATGAATAATGGCAGGTTGCTTGGTTAGCAAATAAATAAACCCCCCCGAGGCTAGCTACTGCATCTTATCTACAGCTTTATGCCAAATGTCAGTTTGCACTGTTTTATGAGGTGTTATCACGTAAGGGTAAATATACAGCTAAATATGCACACTGGCCGTTTTTCAATGCTCTTTTTTGCTTTCTGAAAACAGCATGAAATTAAGTCAAAATCCTCCTATTTTATGTAAAACTAATTTGCCAGTGCATGCAAAATAACATTCTTGAAATGTATTCCCATGGGACTTTTTTCTTCCCTGCATGTTTATGGAGAGCAGATACAAAAAGAAATGTGTATGTGAAAGAATGACATTAAGGCCGACATCCACACTCCTCAGAAACTCAAATCTCTGCAAATCTGTCTCATAAAATTTAATTACAGACCATGCAGCAAACTGCTCCTTTTAATCAGATATGTATGCTAATTGATATTTTCCGAAACAGTTAACCAAAACTCCCTCTATTTTGTGCAATTGTGGCTTGGGTAGAACACGATTAGCATTCTTTTTATGGGGGAATTTCAGTCTGGTATGTTTAATTCAGCAACAAAGAAGGCCAGTCACACAGAGCAACATTTGAAGAACAGGTACATCTCAGGAAATGCATGCAGTACTCTTTACAAAGTTACTACCAGCAGCTGCTTGCTTATCTATGTCTGGTCAGAACTCCTCCGTGTCTGTCAGCGTAACCTTGTGTCTGTCCTTCAGCAGAGAACAATAAAAGCTACTTTACTTAAGAGCTCCTACTCAGCTGCAAAATACATTGCACTGATTATCCGTAAGAGCAACCTCTGCTACATTTTACTGAACTGACTGAAAGACCTACCAGATGGTTGGAGTTTCTGAATGTCCGCGAATATTCTAGTTCCAGTAACATTTAGTAGAAGCTGGTTGATGTTTGCATCTCTGCTCATTATGTGGAACAGGCCAAATGACACATTTGTTGGAATTGTGTAGCTATTATTACATTCACCTGAAATGCATAAAATTTAGTTTGTTGCCATAAGTAGATGAAGTAAACTTTCTGAAATTGGAACCATACATGCTGTAACTGATGACATGTTACAGACCTTTGCACAAACACTCAATCATGTTGTGGCAACATCAGCCAGTGACACGGCTCCAGACCGCTGAGCTGTTCTCAAAGTGGATGTTTTTCTTTCTCGTGGATAAAGGGGGAAAAATGTTAAGTATAAATGGCTTTTCTTACAGTAAAAAAACTTGATGTGATAGCAAAAGTAAATATATGAGAGTTTTGCCTTTGCTTTGGTGGAGTTCCTACAAATAGACAGTTGGAAATGTACCCATTCCAGATATTCCTCAAACACAATGTGCTGATGGGTTACTTCTATAAAGAATGTAGACAAGCCACATGTCTCCTCAAGCAGTGACACACATGCACACCATCCATGCAGCCCTTTGAGGCTCGTTACGGGTAAAAAATCATGTGGTTCACAGTGCCCAGCAGTTTGGTTTGCTCAGTCTCCGCCCTCGCAGAAAAATGGGACTGGTTTCGGCTGAGACTGGCTGTTTGGCTGATCACCAGCTTCTATTTTTTAAATCATTTTTCAAACATTGCGTCAGTCCCTCGAGGTAAACATTTATGTTATTGTTTAAATATAGCCCTCGCTGTCTGCTCCTGAGGGTATTACTTTCTGAAGCCTCAGAAAATTGCTGACTGTGTGCACACTGCAATGCACACTGACATGTCTTGAAGAGATTGTTCTAAAATAAGCTCGAGATTGCAGCACAGATGTTGGTCATCATTGAAATTCTAAACTAATCCAAATTTGTTAAAGTTTCATAGTGCGTGGTTTTGATGTTGCGCCTGAGTTAATCAGGGTTGCTTTTGTTTCCTGATTCCTGATTCCTTTTACCCTGGAGCAGCCCAGTATATCCCATCAAATACAGCCTTCCAAGCCATTTTTTTGATGAGCTTAAGCGCCATCTCCATCGAAAGAGCTCCACCTCCTTTGAGACACTGAAGCTCATGTTGGGAACAGTAACACAGCAATAAATGTCTGGACCCCTCCAGTTACAAGGCAGCATGAGTTAAGCATCGATGACTCATCTCTAGATGGGAACCAAATGCAACATATTGGACACATAAACTTGTGCAGCAAAAAAAAAAAAATATTATAAGTCGATCTTTTGTGCTGTGACCTTGGATGGCTTATTAAAGACTAAAAATGCCGGAGTCCTCGACCACAAAGATGTTACAAGTTCCCAAAGTGATGGTTAGATTGATCCTTTAAATTGTTTGATCTGACTCAAAGAAAATCTGATGAATCTTTTTGATTCAGCATAAGTGAGAGACAACTTTATATACTTTATACCGTAGTAGTTTTATATCATATTATTGCGGCGGTTTCAGTCATCGCAGATGTTTCTGTAGTTGTTGATCATGTTTATCTTTATTTAGCGGCCTTTAAAGCTGTTTCTATAGCAACTTCCCTGAGCTGGCTCTTTGCTGACTGTATTTTAAATTATAAAACTGGATTTACAGAAGAAGTGAACACATAGCCATGACTGTAAAAGCACTGTAATCGACTGGTAGTATTCAGACGGTTACACCAAAAAATAAAACAAAAGTGAAGCAGAGCAACAGAAATAAAGTGTATGATAATAGCACACAGTCCGGTGCTGTCTGGGTTTGCTGCAGTCATCAGTGCTGAAAGTAAAGGAAACTGTTCCAGCCCAATAATTACATCCTCTATACTGAAAGTGACAGCATATATTTTAACCATGTGCGGAGTGAAGATAAAAGCTATATTTCTGGAAGGAGGTGGACTCCCTCATGTTTTTATGGTTCTTCACACCAGATATTACCGTGTTCTTTACAACTGGGCCCAGGCAGAGGACATGGGAGTGGCTGGAACACGGTTTTGAAATGAATTCTGGACGAGTTTGTTCCAGCTGGAATGTGACGGCCTGCTTTATATTATACTATAATGAAGAGGACAGAGGATGGAAAAGAGAGTCAAAAGGACAGGAAATGATGAAGGGATAAGACCCTATATTTCAGATGATTTAACAAATCCTGCTAAAAAATAATCCAAATCATTGCTGGTACCCTCCTCTCCCATCAACAATGGAAATGGAATTTCTTAACAGATGACAAGAAGAATTACTTTTTGTTGCAGTGATGCTGAATACTCACACAAGATGTCTTGCATTAACATTTGCTTTGTGCCTCTTATGGATTTTATGGATTTTTTTTTCTGCATTTGTTGGACAATTAATAATGGCAGAGAATCTATTTCATTCTGCCATTTATGTCCACAGTCCTTCATCTTTGTGTGAGACTAAATCATTTGAGGATCCTCCTTCAGCCCCATTTAGATCATCTGATTTTTGCTTTATGGGGATTATAATGCACAGCTCTGTTGTGGAGCAATGATTTCGTCTCGTTTCAGACGCTCTTTGTTTTCACTCAAACAATAAAAAGGAAAATGTGCCTATTCAGCTCATGAATCATCTTCGCCTACATTCGCCCCTCCCATAAACAATGCCATCATCCTGGGGTAGTTTGTCGGTCTGAGCATGTCCTTGATGTCTCCCTGCAGCGGCGGTGGTAATCCTGAATTTCCCCACCTTCCACGTTTCCGTGTCAGTTACTGTTTTAATTTGATTTAATCACTTCATTGCTCAATAACCAGCAGTGTTCCTACCAGCAAGGGTGGAAAGTAACTCAAAAAACAGCAGGTTTGTTCTGAAACCAGGCAAACCAAAACTTGCTTTCTGCCCATTACCTTAAAATGCCCTCTAGACTTAATGCAAAGACATAGAGTGGTGACACTAATGAATAATAAATGTGGATAGAGCAGGCTTTCTTTATAAAGAAGGAAAGATTGCGGTCACATATGTATATGTTTGTGGAAAATGTGGTAAAATGTTAAACATCTGTATGGCTCCTCCATATGGGCAGAATCTGTTTCACCCCAAATTACCTTTGTCCCAGCGATCACCCGTCTCTATTCCACTCGTTCTTTCCTGACCAGATGTCTGCTCACCAGCTGCGCTCAGATGGCTGAAAGGAACTGATGGGACGGGTCTGTGTGGCGTGTGCGCGCACTCAAACACCCAGAACACGCATACATGCGCGGGGTACGGTGGAGGGACTGGCTGCAGCGGGGATCTGGGGCTTTTGTCCCAGAATCTAAAGATGTCATTTTCCTCGCTTCCATTCGCTCGCTCGTGTACAACTGCGTCAATATGAAACAGATGCCCCGACCTCACATGTGACTGAAGACAAACATGGACTGTGGTCAAAAAAAGTCAGGAATTTGGGTGTTTTTTTTCTGCTGTAATTGGATTAGTGTTTCTTTTTTGTGCAAGCGACTAATAGGAAAGTGATTAGACGGCAGATTTTGGCCAACAGATATGGGAACAGGTTTGAGGTAAAATCACTGTTGCTTTAACAGCATTTTTAGTGCTATAAAACTATAAAACAGGTCATTATGAGAGCCCCCAGATGCGCATCCAAAGCATCTAGACTACCTCCTAGTGGTTGGCTGCAGAATAAGACTATGATTTTGGCAGTGCCTGGCATGCTAGCTGCAAAAGACATTGTTTCATCAGTTTCCTACACTTTTTCTGTTGTTTATTGGAAGTGGAAGGCTGAAATAACATCACTCCTCAGGTTATCCCAGGCACTGTTCCGCTGTGGTGCAATGGAACACTAACATGCGCACAAACAATCGGGCTGTCTTGAAAAAACTTAATTTCAGATTTAACATGAACACAATAAGATATCACTCATATCAGACCAGCTTCAGTCATACGGTAAGGGGTGAAGAGGTTCATAAATTTGTGCTGACTCATCAACTCCCTTCGGAGGTATCTGGAAAACATCAGGCATCAGTGTGCACGTCTGACTGGAGTTAAATACCTGTCTCACCCATTCAGGTTCACCATGTGTTCTGCTTCAGGACTCACATTTTCCTGCTAAAATCTGTGTATGGAGTGTGTGTTGGTGCCATAGTGACCAGTCAGCATGATGCATATCTCAGTGACCTTGTGCAAACCCTGACCAGGCCTTCTGCATCGCTCCTTATGACTGACTTTTGACAGTGCCATAACTTCTGCGGTCATTTTTCTTCTCTTTCTGTTGTGTGAGAGTGAGAGACTTTGCTTGAAAGGGGGATGGGATTTGAAGGGGAAGAAAGAAAGGTGAAAGCAGGGTCACGGGGCAGATGGAATGAACAGGTTTCAGAGGAAGTGAATGACAGAGGACCTCAGGGGTAAACATAACATACGTGTGTGTGTGTGTGTGTGTGTGTGTGTGTGTGTGTGTACTTTCGTCTGACCATAATTGAGGAGTTTCTCACTCTCACTCAATTCATAACCAGCTGAACACGGAACATGAAAGGATAAAGTGTTAAGTCGGACCGCTAACTTTCTGCTGACACTTGACTCCGTCCTTCACGTCCTCCACTCAGCAGTCTAACCCTTTTTTGTTCTACCCCCATCGCTGACCCTTGACCTTGACACCCTTAGCAGCAGCATCTTTTGCTCCAGCGTTAATGCAGCATCACATTTTCAAGCTCACCAAAACTCCTTCACACTGTCTGTAGACAAAACATCGACCAAAAAAAAAACAAACCACAGCAGTAAAGTCAATTTGTCACTCAAGCTTTTGACCCAAAACAAAAATAAAAACCTTTTGGCAGAGCTAGAGATAAAGCCACAACACTGTCATCCTCTGGGGACATTTAAAAAAAAAAACACCCAATATATATATGTCATCGGTGGTCACCTAATAAACAACACCCTTTCACATAGTCAAGGAAACTGGAGATGGAAGATGTCTCATACTTGTTAAATAGACTGTGTGCAGTTAAAGCCACATTTTTCTTGTTTATCCAACAGTTTATAAGAGAGAAAGAAGAAAGACATAGATCTTATAGACTTTCCAGAACTTACCTTGACTTCAGCATCTGCACCGTGCTAGACTGCAATATATTTAGCTACTAATGATGTCTAATGTGTAAGTGGGAGCTACAAAAGTAGCAGAAGGTAACAATGGAACTATTTTACTTAATTTTAAGATAAGTGGCTGTCACATGATGTAAGTGATTTTGATGATGCCACTAAGTTTTTTATTGAGAAAAAAAAGATTGCCAGATGCATGGAATAAGATGGTAATAAGTCTGCAAATGGTTAATGGTGCGCCATGACGTGCAGTACATGTTAGCGCATCTTAGCCAGTAAAAATTAAATAGTCTCTTCAGTAGACTGGCGCCCTGTCCAGGGGGTCTTCCAGCCTCTCACCTGGTGACTGCTGGAATTGAGTCCAGAACCTTGCTAACCTGAGGGAATAAGCAGCGGTTTGGTGAAAGGGTGGAGGAACAGATGGACAGATGGCGCGCTAGAAGCTATGCTGTGCTATTACAAACTGAGCAGGATTTTTATATACATCCCGATATCCCGACGCAGAAAGCATCATCCCAGTTCTGAAGACTTTGATTTGCTGTAACCCACCATTAAATGACTGCAGGAATGCTAAAGAAAAAGCAAGAAAAAAAAATAGAAGTGCCTTAAAGAGAGAAGTATGATCTTCAAATGGAAACATGTTGGGAAATACAGTTTGGATATGGTCTGACCAATGTGGACACACCGTATGTTTTCCTGACTACAATTAAAAGAAATGCTACTGTGCAGTTAGTCAGTATATTTTATTTTATTACAAAATAAAATAGCTGAAAACTTTCAAGTCACGCCATCTGAACAGATATTCTGTTTTAAAGAAATCAGTAATTTTTGAGGAAGTTAGTAATGGCTGGATCCAAACCGCTGGTTTTTCTCATGGGCCACGTGTTTGCACGCTTCTGTAACAAAGATCAGCGTGAGAAAAGTTCTAAACATGGAGTTTGTGACTGTTTGGGTGCAGCTGACTTGAACCTTAACAAAAGATTTGCAGGGGAAGAAACAAGTATTATCCCAAGTTGATTCAGGCTGAGAACTGCTTGGATATGTAACATGAAATGTTAACAAAAGGGACATTCCTGTGCCTCCGAGTACTATATTTACACTCCTGAGTCAGCTCTTTCCTTAAGCACATACAATAAATGAAAAGCAGAATTTCCACCAACTTAAACCAGTGACTAATGTTTATTGTGCAAACTTACCAGAGGACATGCATACTCCACGCAGCAGCAGCACATGCATGCACACGCATGGTCATGCATGCTGCACATGCTCCATGTACACTGATGCTTGTTTAAGATCAGGAAATTGTAGCTGCAAAGCTTCTGCTCTTAAAACAAACATGTTTTAGCATTAGTTAGAGATAGAATGATTTAAAAACTTTCCAGGAGAACCGATAATCACAATCAAGCCTGTTAATAAAATAAATCACCAAAACACAAAAAAGATACACATTTAGTGCAATTGAGGTAAATGCTAACATCTCCAAGCAAATGCTTCCCAGTTTTTATCCGTTGCATCATTGCTTAGCCAAGAAACCATTTACGTGTGTCATAATTATGACTTTGTTACCATGATTTCACTCTGTTTGAACAAAAATACATGAAAAAAGACAAAAGTTAATTACAGCCATATGCTGGAAATACTGGAAACAAGGCTGCGCAGGTCACCTTTACACATGACCAAGTTCTTAACTAGGAAGCTCAACATTTCTGAATAAGTCATGGCAATTCATTTGGAGAATTTGCTGTCAAGCAAAGCAAATTCCACATTGCGGTTCATTTACAATCAAACGGGCTAATGATGGAAATGCTAAATTACGTACAAGACTCCATCTGTGGCGATCTTTGTTTTGATGCTGATTGATCAATCTCCTGCTCAGTAATATCCATAATACTTTCCCAGTCCAGCCTCAACTGGTTCAAAGTGGCAGGTCCTGTTTTAGGTTGTTTTGTTAATATTTTTATGAGCACCTTTTACGTGACTCATCTCATTTGATAGTCAATAATATTTCTGCATAGCAGAGCCATTCTCGTAGGTTTTGTCCCAGGGGGTGCAATTACTTGCAATAGAAGCAGATACCATAGATGTGATGACTTAAATATTCACTTCATCTATTCATTCTTTAGGAGACACATGCACAACTGTCTGTGCGGCCACTCGAGCAGGATTGCACACCTGGATGCTGCAATTCACGCGCTTCCTCTTTAAAAAACTGCTTAAGCTGTTTTACCCTGCATGTGAGGGCCTGAGGACAAAGTTTCAAGTCTAGTCATAAATTATCTGTTGGATTTAGGCCTGTTCATTCATTTCTGACAGTTGACCATGTGTCCATAAACTGCCTCAGTTTTTGCTCAGTTTTTCTGTTTTGCTGAGACATAAAGACATAGAGACATTGACCTTCAAGTCCCTTTTAGATGTCACTGCAGAGGCAATCAGCTGCGTTTGTGCTGGTGTGCTGACCACTGTAGTGTCTAAACTGATGGCTGAAATGCTTTGTTTAGCTACCATCGGATCAAATAACCTGGTCTCTTTGACCCTGAAGTCTCCCATGTGTTTTTAACTCTAGTAACTGATGGAAACTGAGGCAACTCATCTCCCTCATCTTTTAAAGTTTCCAAGCAGTCAAAGGTGGATTCCTCATAGGTCCCTTATACACGAATCCTCTGCAGGCTTTGATTGTGTGTCTTTGTTAAACTGGGCGACTGTAAAGCAGGTAAATATGCAGTAAACCCCCCCCACCCACCCAAAAAAAAAAAAAAAAAATCCAGATTAAGACTGAGATGTAGGTAGTAGGTGGATGCAGAGCTGTTTCCCTTTGCTTTTATCCACCAGTCAAATGTAGTCTTTTACAGGTTTTGTGAATTTTCTGCATCATTTTCAAGCCATTTCGACACAACAGTTCAGGTTTTCACTGTCGTTACGCCGCCTCACTAAATTTCACCGACTGCTTGTGGTTTTCAGTTTCATATGCTATGTCAACACAGGATTTCCTAAAGTGTCTTTGAGCATGTTCACTTGGACGAGGAGGTATTTGCATTACCCAGTTTGCTGCGAGCAAATAAACACAGCAGTGACACAGCAGAGTAAACTATAATATTAGACAAATAGAAAGCCGTTAAGCACATAATCCAGCAGCAGTAGCAGAGTTGCAGGTGCAGAAATGACAGCTAGCAAATAGAAGTTCTCAGGTTGTGAATGTGCCAATGAAAAAGCGCTTGCTGTCCCATCGTCAGACCTGTAGATCTGAAATAAAGCTCTCCTTATTCTGTGTAAAACACACTCAAATGGCCTTTTCCATGGTTGTGTTAGAGAGAAAATGTTGTTCATACATCTTCATCTCTTATCTAGAGCAAAACCAGCAGCACACATTACCATGGCGATGTTTTTTTCAACTCTGAAAATCCAGACTGTAGCCTCAAGTGTAACACAAATTTGTGCCAAATTGTCAAACAGTGAAACTTTGAGCGAGTTTGTTTGGGTTTTATCTGGCTGGGAACGCTGCAGCCAAAATGGAAACAACAAACCGAGGAGAGCTGGTCTGACCATGGTGTTCCTGAACGACAGCACTAGTAACGCTTAAATCTCCCAAAACCTTTGCTGGGTCGTTGTTTAGCGATGGGCTGTTATGACTCTTTGTTGATTCATTACACATCAGTCCCAAAAAACACACTCAGAAAACTGGAACTGAACCAGAACTTTCCCTCTCTGAAGGCTTTTCCACCAGAAAAAAAAAACATACAACCTGGAAGCTCATCACACCCACATTCATTTCTGGAGGGCAGCTCTTACTTTCTGTTTTCCTGTATCGGCAAAGCTATACTTAACAAATGCAGGTGTGTTTTTGGCACAAACGGTGGGCTGGCAGGTGTGTTTGCTATTACAACGTGATAAGGACTGTCATTACAGCAAGTACGGGCACGTTGGGGGGAGGTAGGGATGGAGACGGCATATATAAACCCTAAATACACACACTGGCACATGCACACAGTCATCAAATCAGGGAGCAAGCAATAAATACAAACACAAACACACAAATGACCACCTTAGCTATTTAAATTTAGCCCTTAATGAGCCCTTGAGGTTGCCTATTACAGATTACCGTTATTTTATGGGAGGGAGAAAGTCCAGGTCAGTGTTTCAGAGGCTTATAGAGAACACACTATCTCACATACATACTAATATTTTACATGTCCTCTTTATTCTTTGAGTAAATGATGCATTAATGTGTTTGCAGAAGTTAAAAATTTGTGGGCTTGAGTCATGTGTCATCGTCACCGCGTAATGTAGGATAATATAATAGCTGTAGTTCTCTTACATTCCTTGACATGTCTTGTAAATTTCTTTTCTTTCCATGGTAGTTGGATAGGAAATAAATTTTTTTCTTTCTTTTTTCATTGTTCCCACTCCCTCACGACCCATCGCAACCTTTTCTCCTTGGGTGTTGTAAACAGCCAGATGTGCCTGTGTGTATACGTGCATAAACACACATAAAAACTGACATCTTTGTATACCAGTGAGGGCTTTTCGGCAGTCGTCCTTCCTCGAATACCAAATCCGTTTATTTATGTTTAGACATCTCAAACACAAATGCATAGTTTGAGACACATGTTCTAAAGTGTTTTTTTTCCAAACATTTTAATGACCAGACTGTGAGCCAGGCTAAATTGCTAACAGTGATAACACCGGCTGCACCAATCATAATGGGTATGGGTGGTAATGGTGATGATAATTCCGATAAACGGCTTGGTGTGAAAGCTTAAATACAGCGTTACTGCAGCTTGTCTTCTAGTCCTGTCTACTTGCAATTAAATGACAGCACTTCTGTGAAGATTTAACGTAGAATTTGTACTGTAATTGCCCTCCGTCTTAACTTTTACTCTGTTTGCTAGCAGAGATCTCGCTTACTGTGGGCTCTTGTGTGTATGCGTGTTTCAAGAGCAATGCACCAGATGTTACTGTGCATGAGAAAGGAGGCCAGCTTGTCATAGTTCGTAGAAAAAAATAAAGATTAATCTTGCTGTATTAGAATATTCACAAGTGTATTCCTTCCAAGGTCCCTGATCTCAAGTGTTTATGTGTTTTAACTGTAGATTAAACTACAGTTTAAACACGTCTATGCTGCCTTAACTGAGCAGATAATTCTTAGCAGTAAAGCTAAAAAGGACTTCCAGCTTCCAATTTTGCTATGCTAATATACTAAATGTGTTGATCACAACAGTTTAGATAAGTGTTAAAATATTAACCTTGCTATTATTAGCAAACTGGATTGTGCTGCGAGGCTGCGAGCATACTGGTGTTTGTTTGTTTGTTCTGAGAAACAGCCAATACATCCAAAATAAAAATGTACC
Organism: Pao palembangensis; assembly: GCA_015343265.1. Lineage (NCBI taxonomy): Eukaryota > Metazoa > Chordata > Actinopteri > Tetraodontiformes > Tetraodontidae > Pao > Pao palembangensis. The sequence goes on along the minus strand of CM027097.1, from coordinate 6,311,778 downwards.
GTGTGGTTATTAGCTGTAATTATTCAGTTTGGAATTCCATGTTACATCAAAAGATTTGTTCAGCAATATGATTTCATTATTATGTACCGAATAATTAGATATGTCAAGCTGCCCATTTTAAATCTCTTAAAGCAACATCGTCCACAGACGCGGCTCTGAAAAACCAGACATGGACTTAAGGCCGCCTGTTTTTTCAGTCGTGCACACACAGGCAGAGACGTGCGGTTGTTTCTCACAGTCTCGTCTTGCTGTTGTTTGATTAACTGGATGTCCTCTGACCCTGGCTGAGCTGGACGGACTCTTGGCCCTGCTCTGGCTCCAACTGGTTCTCCTCCACCATGACCACTCCGCAACTGACTTCAGCTACACACAACTCTTGCACCTATCTATTTTTCTATTTCTATTAGTATTATGTTTGGTTTCCTTTGCTTCTAAACCAGAGTAAAACCAAATTAAACTGTGTTAACCTGGTTCTAGGCAAATATAAACCTTTACTCAGCACTAGGCCCAAGATATCAGTGTTGTATAAGCTGCCAGTTTACCTATTTGTTGAGTTTTATTAACTCTTTCTGTACTTCTGTCCCTAAAATAATTAATAACTCTTAATGCAATGCCTTGATATAACATTTCTATTCAAGAGAAATGCACTCCCTGCTCACAGGAAAAATTATGAAAGCAATAAAATAGTCCTCTGTACATTGTAAGTGATTTTCCCCTCAATTATATGAACGTATAAATCATTATTTGTATTTTTTTATTTTTTTTTTTGCGATGAGTCAGAGCGATGGTATTTCATGTCCTGTATAGTGGTTCATACAGCTGGGGGGGTTGTAACCCAGATGTGTGTCTCCTGCTGTTTCCTGCAGCCAACAAATAATATTAAACTATCAAAGTTGGGGTTGGAAGTGCAGTTTCTTATGCTTAGTCAGGCTCAGCATGTTCTTGCTGTAGTTTTATACTTGCAGTAATTATGTTGGATGAGTAGAATTCTCTAATGTGTAGGATTTAAAGATGTGTTTCCTTTAAGCATCTGGTCAATATTTGATTAAAACACACAGCAGTGAGCAAGACCAACATCCTGGTTGCGTGTGATCTGTTTTATGAAGCCCAAATGAGCATCGATAACCAGATAACAAAACATGAAATATTAAACAATCTGTGTAGCTGTAAAAACAAACCAGCTCTCGAAGTGAGGATTGTACTTCCAGCCCATTTGACAATGAATGTTAACGTTCAGTTATTTATTTGTTAAATGGTGTGCCATAAAACAACAGGCCCAGCTGTTTTACAATGAGAACACTCTGAAGGCTTTCTAATCAGCTGCTGCTGGGTTTGTGGTCCAGCATCTCTTTGCTGATTTGCTACACTAACTTAATGCCTGCTCGATATATTTTTGTACCTAATTACAGGAATTCTGCTTTTTTTCCCCACTTTGTGTAAAGTATACAGCATGTTCTACCTTTCTAAAGCTACTTTTTAAAATCCAAACAGTGCTTCCTGAGCTCTCTGTGTTACTGGGTTAGCTCTGCTTATTGTGCAACACTCAAGAAGCCTCAATCTCACGTCCTCAATTTTAAGCTCTTGATAAGGAAGTGGACTGTTTTTTTTTTTTTTTTCCCCTGGCTCTTTCCAGCGAGAGTGACCCAAAAGATCTGGTGTCTGTACGTGTTACAGTACAATAGCTAGTAAATCCCTTTGCAGTAACCACAGCAGAGCATTGAGCACATGCTTATGGAGGGAGGCTAATCAGCTTTCTGCAGATGGGCTAATGTCCTTACGGTGGCAGAGTGGGGGGCCTATATTTAGTGTCCACTCTCTCCCTCTTAACAGGGGATAACACTGGCCCCATTCTCCCTTCTGTGGCTCATCTCTCCCTGCTTAAATTCACCATCAGACCCGTTGACAGGTCTACCGGTGAATTTGCACTGCAGGACCAGACAAGGGGGCGAATTGAAAGGGGAGGCCGAGGAAGAGAGAGTGACATCCTGAGGATGACGCCAGTGGGCATCGGAGAGATGGAGCTCTGCAGCCAATTACCTCGGTTACCATGTAACCATGGAGCCCAGGGCTCCATCTGTGCATTTCCCTGCCAATGCAGTCGCAGCTAATGAGGTCTGGCAAACGATGTGATGACGACTAGCGGCGCTTGTCGCGTGTCAGGGAAGGAACTCCATCACGATTACCAGTCTGCTGCTGGCAGTATGATCAGTGCCCGCATGGATTGACCTGAGGATATCGCCGCTGTCTGGGTGCCAGACTAAAATGTCAGAGCTGTTGACCTCAGCTGAACTGCGCTTCCATGATCTGAAACATCCAGTGAGATGAATCCACATCTGGTGATAAAATTGGCAAAACAGACTTATCAAAATGCTGCTTTTGTAGTTTTCCTGTTTCCTTTTAATTCTGGTCAAACACAAATTACAGACCAATACTTTCATGATCAAACAGGATATCTTAAAAATACACACATCAGCAAAAGAATGGACTGTTATAAACTGAAAATGAAGACATCTGCACCACCCGCGCTGCTCCCTCATCCGTCACAAAAAAAAAAAAACAAAAAACGCACAATTAAAGACCAATTCACACACCACATTACAGACTCGGTCAGATTCTTTAAAGCTGTACGCTACTTCAGCCAAACCGGAACTTTAGAAAAATAGAGATCGATAGAAAAATAAAAGATCTGACACAGTGGAGCGATATGCTGGGTCTCTCACACTCACCCTGAAAAGAAACACACTATTATTTTGTAATTCAGGAAAAGAAAAAAACATGACTTTTTTTAGCCATGGCTAATCCATTGAAGTGTCCATGTGTTTGTCTTTAGCCCTACTTATCATAAACATTATTCTAACTATTATACGCCAGTTATCTCATCGTGCAGCCCATTTTTTTCCCCCACAAATCCAAAACTCGTGCAATTTTTCTGCAGAGGGAAGATAAAGCAGACAATGGCCACAATTCACAGATTTTACATCATCTTTGAGGAGGCTTGTACTCCATAACTCACCTCTCCTGGACTCTCACGTTTTATACATACAGAATTTATCCTCCACTCTCCTAAACACGCTTAATTAAATCATTGTGTTCTGCAGATAGTTGCAGACATGGTTGGAAAGCCTCTCCTTCTCCCCCACACACAGAAACTTGAGATGAGCAATAGCGACATTAAAATCAACATTTTTACTCGATTAGACGGAACCTTTGGGTGCAAATTAGGAGAAGCGGCTCCTCTTCCAGCGCAATGCATGTTTGCTTCACTGCTGTTTGTCTGTGTTGGTTCTTGTCTTGTGTTTGTCTGCTTGCTGACAGGATTATGCAAATACATTTGCAGGTAGATTTACTGCACGGCGCTGCCTTCAAATTGATTCAACTTTCTACGCAATAGTGGATTTTTACTTGTCTGCTGAAACGTTCAAAGAAATGCTAAATGAAGAGTTTGTTATTGAGTTGTACCTTTCTATACGAGCTGGCAGGTTGCACAAATCTTTGTGTGTGTGTGTGTGTGTGTGTGTGGGTGGGTGATGGTGAGTTTGAAAATCGGCTTTTTGAAAACAAGTAAACTAAATATAAACAGAACTTCAGTTTGCTTACACATAAACTCCGTGTGTACCTTTAAAGGTGGAATGTCTACCAAAATTGATAAGGTCATCACATGGAGGTTTGACCTTTTAACCCCAAAGCATCAGTAACTTTTACCCAGAGAATAATCTCACAGTAATCGATGAGTTCCTCCTTTAGGGAAGTTTGACCCCCAAAAACATTACGGACTTCAGCGCGATCAAAGTGAACTTTCAGGATTTATTTCTACAGAGGATTACATCTTTATTGGCTTTTTTACCCTCATTTTTATTTTGCAATCAAAAACACAAAAAAAAAAACTGCAGATGAGGATTTACACACTCATTCATGTGCTCTCTCTCCCTGCCAAATGACTTTTTTTTTTTTTTTTTTAATGTACAGTTTTCCCAACGTCATCTATAAAACTCCTGAAAGCATTCATACACCCTCCCCGGCCCCCCACTACTCGTCTGTGCAGATGTTGAAATGTTTTTATTTCCCCTTTGGTAACTAGGATGTGTTCTGCACACATTAGAACCACATTCAACTAAAATAAGGTCCAGAAAAGTCCCAAACCTCCTTCAGCAGAAGAATCCTTACGCAGCACATTTTAGGTAAACTGTCTAAGTACATTCATAATCACCATAAAAATGTCAATCAGATGAGTCGACATCTACGATAAAGAATCGATCTCTTTCCCTTAGGCTTCAACAGGCACTTAAAATCACTCCTGTACACAACTAAAGCATGCATTGTTTGTTGTTTTCTGTTTTTTTTTCTCAGAATTTCAATAGAAATTACATATTAAAGTGGATCTTTGGATGTGTAAACAAGTAAAAGTTCCTCATTTTGCATTGTCTTTTGAAAGCCTTCCTCATGCAACCACATGTAGGTCACACACACACACACCCAAACACACACAGTGAGTTTACGTGGTTTGAATGTTGCAGTTGTAAAACTGTGAACCAACGTCTTTAACCTGTCATGTCTCCTCTCTGGCTGCAGCGGAGTCTGCCCTGGTTTTAAATCTGAATATTATATGTTGCGAGTTCCTGTAAGCCGTAACTCATGTTAGTTGTGACAAGTTAGAAAACCCTAAACCTCTCCCACTGGCATGTCTCAGTACATATGTGTGGCTTCTCCTGCTGGAGCAACCAACTCTGGGGTTAAAGCCTTCCTCTGGCCCTTTGCCCTCATCCATGTCCTCATGTTGCCTGCTTTATTCTCTTCTTTTAACTTTTATTAACATTCCCTCATATTCCAACCTCATGTACGTGGTCATCATTCCTCCCACAGAGGAGGTTCATCGTAGGGACCAAAGTGCATCATGAGTGTTTAGTTACAGGGCAACCAGGTGGTGTACATGGGAGGCTGTGGAGGAGAGTAGTAATGGTGAGGAGGTGAGGGAGGACAGGGGTAAACAGGCTGAACCTGTGCCACATAATAGTTGCTGAAGTTGCCATCTGAGACATAAGGAGCCGGCTGATAGAAGCAGGTGACGTTGGCAGCATTGGGGAAGGCGTTCTGCTCAGCCAGGATCCGCAGCGCCAAAGACGAGATGAGACTGAGCGTTTGGCGTCTTTCGTGGCCCATCAGACACACCGTGCTCTCTTGCACCACTTCGTAGAGCGTGGCGAGGTAGTCATACTTCCTGTCCTCCAGGTCGACAAAGTGGTTCTGCAGATAGGACTCCAGCTTCCTCCTCTGGTCGCTGACGTCCGGAAAGTCTATGAAGAAGCGGGAGCACATGTAGCGCTGCAACAGCTTCATCTTGCCGTCGGACGCGGCGCGGAAGCCTCGCACCAGCAGATGGCAGTATTTCAACAACCCCCCACCTCGGATCTCCTCCGGGCTCCTCGTGCAGATGAGGCGTTTGCGCAGGTGGTCCAGGGCAGTCGGGAAGTCGCCGTACACACTCTCTCCGAGGATGGTGGGGTGGAAAGTGGCGGACATGGGGTGCTCGGAGCACTCGTAAAAGAGAAGGAGCGAATCCAGACGGATCTGGAAAGAGTCCACACTGAACTCAAACTGCCGTCGGAGAGAGTCCACAAACTTGAGCTCCACATTCTTGCCACGGTTGTTGGAGAGGGAGATGAGACTCCAGCGGTCAGAGTCATTACAGACCTTCACCATCTTTTGCACATAGGCCTCCTAGAAACACAGTATATGGAAAATAAATTATGGTGACAGTATTCAAAAAGAAATGAATGTTTTTAAGGTTTCCTGTTTGAATAGAAGTGAAAAATTAATCTATATTTATACATTGACATTAAATTCAACATTGTTTGTGTCGTGTTCTAACCACAGAGGCCTAAAGTATCACTTTAAGTAACTGTCTCTTCTCATTTCCTCCTTGACAACTCTGGTAAAGTGTTACAAATTGTCTTTTCTTTTTATTATTATTATTATTATTATTATTATTATTATTATTATTATTATTATTATTATTATTATTATTATTAATGAAATCGCACTAGCTCCAACATGTCTTATCCTAATTTAGTCAGGGTGTTACAGTAAGGCTATTAGTTGAACCCGGGGCAGTATCCAGATGACTTGAGAGTCATCATATTAATGTGGATCAGAATCCTGGATTAGACAGAATTTTGTTTAACTTGGAGGATAGTCTTTTTGTTATATTTGGAGGGTATTTGCACAAGACTTAAGGCACATTTTAAAGACATTAAAGAATATATTACTCAATAAAACTAAAGGTTGATGAAATAAAATGCAAACGTATTAATAATTGGATATTTTTGTAAGACTTCTACTACCTTGAGAGTCATTGGTGTGATTTTTTCTTTGTTCACTCCCTCGGGAAGGAAGTCCAGAAGAGAATCCAGAACTATGTCTTTCACCATCTGAAACTCCATTTCTCCTTTCAAGTCGGCGCAGAATATCAAGTCCAGATCTTTCCACCCAAGGCCGCTGTCCTCATGGAGGACGTGACTGGCCGCGGAGCCGTTCAGGCGCACCTCTCGGACGTGTATCCTCTTCTCCTCCATGCGGCTCCGCACCACTTTGACGATATCCCGTGGCTTCACCTCCAGAGTGGGGAAGCTCCACCGGCCGTGAATGGGAATGGAGCCGGTGAGGATGGTGTCCAGACGCTGCACTTGCTCCCAGTTCAGCACCCCGAGGCTGATGCGCTTCTCGTCCGCGTCAGCTGCAGCAGACTCAACACTCTCGTCCATGTTGAGAAGAGGTAGTCAGAAGGATGCGAAGGACAAAACTTTCGACTAAATCATGCGACAGCGGCTGTAAGTGGCTGCATATTTCCGCTGAACCCTGTTGAAATTCAAAACGCAGGGCAACCGCGCGTCTTTACGCTTGAAGGCAGAACTGCTATTGCTGATACGCGTGTCCTGCTTCTTACATAAACTCTGCAGTCCAGACAAATTGTTTTCCAAGTCTTAGTGGTAGACTAAGACTTAGTGACTGTTCTGCATTCTCGCTACGCTGCCAAAAACTTCTGAAATCAGACGGCAACTTCAAAAGCATGAAGTGAATTTTTCCTGACACTGTCCGCGCTTCACTCCGCCCAGACGTCTCACCGACGAATCCATCACAAAAGAAACGTTTCATCCACTGCAGAACTCTTACTTCTAGCCTGTTGGGCCGAATTGAAGGCGTAGATCGTTGCGCGATCCTGATGCGTAAAAACAACTTTACGCACAGCTTTAAAAAAACAATTAAACACACCTACTTTAAGAAAGCGGTGTATTACGGCGTTTCCCTTACATTTTGGATAAGTGCTGGTCGCTGGTACTGCGCTGTGGTGCCACAGAGGTCGCACTCCACAGCTGCTGGATAGGATCTGATCGGCGCTCTTCCCGTCTGAGCGCGCCCGGGGCGGTTCCCGTTGATTGGCAACCCACGCTCGCTAATGTTCGCAAGTAATTTTGAGTGGCTGTCAGCGCGGGGGCTGAGTCGTGTCTAGAATGGGCGTTACAGGATAAGGAAACGATGACCTTTCACCAAAATAGTCGCCTTCACTTCACTCTTTCAGGTGTCCTGTTTGTTAATTCAAAATCATTGCAATGAATCAGACTTGTAACATTTTAAGTTCTAAATGATTTGAATACCAGCATCACCATTGCTGTAAATACACATAAAGTACAAGGCTGTCTTTTTTCATCAGTTATGTAGGAATTTATTATTGCACAGGCTGGATGTGCAAAGTGTGTGTTGGCTAGAATAGCAACACGTTGTTTGACTTTTTTCATACTTTTATTAATCTGTCATTATGTCAGGGTTAGACACAGTCTGTGCAGGTAAATTGGCACAGAGAAGCAGTCCAGAGCTTGGCGCATACATCTGCGTCACTACAGACGAGCTCATAAACCAGCTTACTGCAGATTAAGCAGCATGTGCGGGGACACACACATTCCCACAGACACACACCTACGTGCACACTCATTCCTGGGTAGTGCTGTGCCCACAGCAGGTTAAGGTGTTTTATTGCGTGTGCACTCACTGTGCATGCTCACAACGTGCAGAATGGAGCATTGCTGAATGAATGAATGATTTGGGGATGTTTTTTTTCAAAGTTTCAGCATGTAGATGATGGATAACCTAAACTGCAGGAAACTACACTTTTTTCATTTATAGGTAATAAAACATTATGACATGGTTAGTAGGAGAGAACTGGGTTTATAACTTAGCTGTAAGTGACATTTAATTCCCTTGAAAAGTGAAAATGTGGGGTGGGGGGTGAGTTGTTTGAGCTACATTGTGCACTAAAGCTCTATAAGGCACGATAGCAGGTCAGTTACTTTTGATACTCTCAGCTCAGCGTCTGACTTCGATGTTTGTCATGGAGCAGCTACTTACCTGACCTTTGACCTGTCAAGTGGATGACACCAGCTTGGTTTCCAGTGTCTGACGACATTAGAGGATTGACCAGGGGATTTCAAAAGGACCCCTTATCAGTTCACATTTGGCATTTGGAAGCTTGTGTGTGTGTGTGTGTGTGTGTGTGTGTGTGTGTGTGTTTGTGTGTGTGTGTGTGTGTGTGTGAGAGAGAGAGAGAGAGAGGTTTGGCCATATGAATTATGAAGCGCAAGTGCAGATCTTTCTCTATATTTTTATTTGCATCTCTTTCCAAGTCAGATGCTGCCAGTAAAGCTCTCATGGATTTCCATCTGCTCTCTGATCGCTTGAACACTTTTTTGGCTTGATCACTTCTTCTCTCCTACTTTTGCTGCAGATTCCTTCCTTCCCACTCTTCCTTTTAGCTCTTCTGGGTTTCCGTATCCTTTTTTTCTCCATTCACATGGAAGTTCACTAAGAGATTACAGTGAGCCTGTTAGCTGAACGTGCGTGTAGATTACATTTTTAAGTTCACCTCCGCTTCAACACCATGTCAAATATGAAGCTAACTAATTTTAGCTGACCTGAGCTAATTCTAAATGTCAAAGATCTTTACTGTTAAATCTTGTTGTCAGTGTAGGTGTTTCAGTGCATTATTTGAAATGGAATTTGACACTGTTGCTGCGACACAGTTAACTGTAACTCCTCCATGCTGCAGAAATGATTTAATCCTTAAGAAATTCTGTGACATGAAGGAGTTACATTTTACTGTGTCTCAAATACTTGAAGATTTCACAAAACGGTGTGGAGCAACTTTTATTATCAGAGTACTGATTATGAGTCAGAAAGTCTGTAAAAAAACAATCCTTGATGCTTTTTGTTGTAAAGCATGTCAGTATTTTAACACCTGTCCACCTACATCATCTTCTCTGTTATATTTCCTACATCATTTTGTTTGTATCTTCTGACATAAATGGTAGGTAATATGTCCGACAAAGACACTGCATCCTGGGATCTGTTTTAACCCTGATCCCAGGAAGAGATGTCTGCTGACACCAGTCACCTTTGAAGAACAAATTCAGTACTATAAGCCCACTCTCAAGTCTTCCACAGCCACTAATGAGATTCACTCGGGTGCCCTGTGCTTTAAGCCACTCCTTGATGCTGCTCAGCATCTAAGTATGTTAGTGACCATGTATCTCAGCTGGAAATAAGACAGAAGTGCTTCACCCCAAGCAATCAGAGGGAAGCTGTGGGAGCATAAGGTATCCTCAGTGGGAAGGAGCGCTTCCGCAGGCCGTTCCTCCCCACCGCTATCAGACTGTATAACGCAGTATCCTAGTTATCACACAATCTACCTCGTGAGCAATAACTGTCTATGTGCAGTATGGTTTCATAATTCATGTACAGCACGGTACTTGTATGATATATATGTTATTTGTGTATATAGGGTTTGCCATATTTCTTATTCTTATTTTTTATTTTTATATTTTTCTAAAGTCTTTCCAGTATTTATTTCTTAATGTACGCTGCTGCTGGAACACTGCAATTTCCACACTGTGGGATAAATAAACATATTCTATTCTATTCTATAAATGGAAAAAAAGCTAAATAAAAATAGTCTGTGCTTTCCTGGTCGGAGCTAATGGGCCAAGACTTGCAGTGACAAAACAAACAGGAAGCTTCTCTGTGACTCATCTTCCTGTGTGCAACTGTGGTTGGTGATGTCAAGATCACATTCGTGTGGTGGGATATTTCTGTTCCCTGCAGACAGATAAAGAACACAGAGAGCTCAGATATGTATGTGAATAAAATAGAACTTTGTCGGTAACATGAATCGATACAGATTTGGAAGGGTCAGACTGCTGTGATGCAGTGATGACACATGATGTGCTCACACCAAACTTCCCATTATCCCATTGTTACGTTTTGCTCAAACATATGCGGTATTTCTTTAAAAAGAATTACAGAATAACTTTAGAGTTTTGCAAAAGTTAACAGCTAGAATTGCTCCCCTGAGCACAGGATTCAGTTGATATAAAACATTTATCGATGTATCACTTCAGTTTTCCTGAGTGCATGCATGACAAAACACATTTCATCAAATTTAGTGCACAAAGATGACGAGTACGTTAGAAAAACGAAAACACAATAACGTAAATCTAAACAAACAAATGATGAAATGCATTCTGGCTTTCCATAGATTCATCCTAATTATTTTCAGAAGATTTACTTCTGCCTAACCTTTTAATGTACAACTTTCCCACTTTCACATCATGATTGGAAAGCCCCAGGACGACCTCAGGAAGGTCGCTCTCACACAGGGAGTCCTGAGATTACAGCGCCACCTGCTGTAAATATGAAATAATTACATTTAGAGAGTCCAGACCATCTGGCTGTGTAACTTACTGGGATATTTCACGTGGTGGCGCTCTTTTCCCACAGTTGTTGTCTCGGTCGTCGACCTGATCCTGTAACCGGACAAGTATTAACAACTCAGACTGTGTAGAATCATTAAGTAAGTAAGTAATATGCAATATTGACCAACATCTCTCCATTTTTTAACATGCAAAACTGGTGTGATTATAAACACAAGGACTAATTTTCATTCTTTTGATCTGCATCAGTGTTAGGCTGTAGCCATGGCAACAGTTCATCGCTTGGTCTGTTTTTCATCTGTGGGAGTTCTGAAAAGATGGGCTGAGTGTGTGTGTGTATGTTGAGCTCTGTCTCATCATCTGTAGCCTGTTAGGAAATTTTATTACAGCTTCAGCAGTAAGATAAGTGGTAAGTTAAGTTAAAGGTAACTATTGTTATAACCCGCAATGTCAAACGTCTGTTGTGGTTTTAAAAGACTGAGGTGAATTCAGCTGGACACTAACATGTAAGTGGTCTGTGGCATGTATGAATTTAAAAGCAAAAGCATCAAGAATGAATATGTTAAAGTTTAAAGAAATATTTCACGTAAGTTTCTGCATTTCATGTCTAAAAAGAATGCTTGTTAGTCCAAAAGTAATTGCTTTTTAACCAGGATTATGTTTGTGAATTGGGAGTGCTACAAAATACATTTTCTAAAACATGAAGTCATGGTCTTAAACTGTGGTACATGTGCTGTTAATATAACACACTTAGATTATTCGCCAACATGTTTGGCATATGTCACCAGTGATTCCTAATTGATGATTTCATGACTTGTAGACAAATATGGATTCATTTAACCCGCAGAAAAGAGAAAAGTGCAAATGAATTCAGTCCTAGCTTATTTATGATGGCTTAGCTGTCCTCAACTTTAAGACATAGAATAGTTTAGCAATGACTGAATGTAACACACATGCACATAAGATGCACTGTTCAAATGGGAACAGGGGAAATGTCGCATTTTGCTGAATGTGTCTGATATTGACATCATATCAACAATGATTTGCAGCTGGTTTAAAAAAATAGAAATATTTATGTATATGTATATAATGCTTTTGGTTTCTTCCTGACTTAAAGGAGGCCAAACTGCCTCCTGATTTTTTCATCCCACCATGTCAGCTCCCTTAACAAACTCAAGATCATAAAGGAAGTTTCTTCTTTCCAAACACTGTTGGTTTACAAAAGAAGAATAGAATACTTACATAGTTTTTTGATTTGTTCTTGCAGCTGCTGATGTTAGAGCATCACGGGGTCACTCGCATACATCACAACCACAGCTCAGCATTCCTAAGTAGTTTGGTTGAAAAAGTCCCTGTAAAACTCAGACATTTAAAGACTGTTATGCTCATTTAAAGACTATTAATGAGCATTTTCAAACCCACAGAGGTGGAGTGAGCAAAAACAAGCTGGCTTTTCCTTTCTTCCTCCCTTCTTTAGCTTACTCTCTCTGTGGATTCTGCAGTTTTTTAGAGACACAGAGGTGTGAAAAAAGACTTAAAGAAAACATGTTTGATGACAACGGTAGATAAAAGTATAAAGGGTAGAGGAGATGGGACAGATTTATAGGTCAGTATTGAAAAGGGGGAACAGAGAGCAAAATCTGAGATGTGTGAGAAGCAGAGGAGTGAACTAGAAGTGAGTCAACCATCCCAGAGCAATATCTTCATCTGTTATCATTAGTCCTCCACAGACCTGACCCAGCTCATTTCAACTACAGTGTCGGCTTTTTTCCCACCGCCTGTCTCCCAAACATTCAGTATTTAATTATCCACCATAGCCTGACTTTCTTTTTAAGCTGACTCAGCTCCTTAATTTGAAGTATTAAATACACATTATGTTCAGAGATACACGCAATGGCTGAGAAGTGTTAACCCTTTACTTTACTTAATTATGAACTTTAAAAGGATTGTAAAGCAGGTGTTTATATATATATATATATATATTTTATTTCTTTTGTTTTGTTTTTTTTCCAGAAATGTGCCACCCCGTACCCTGTCTCCTGCACTCACAAAGTAAAAATGTACGACACAGACGAGGTTGTTTTTTGTTATGTTTTTACACACACTCAAGCTAATGTGCATGATGAACTTCATTTCTCAGCTGCTTTGCTTGTCCTCCTAAGATTCGAGACAACTCCCTTCCGATGAAAACGTGACTTGTACCTTGTGTGATTTATGCACTAAATGTAGAAGAAAAGTTGAGCTTGCATGGGAACTGACTGCATTCTTTGTTGAAGTCCAGCCAGGGGAACCCAGCCTGGGCCCAAAGGAGCAGCTGGGGAAAGTACCGAACTACAATCGGCACATATTAGACAGAGTTATCTCCTGCTGCGTTCCAGACCCTCTGGCTGGACTGGTTGATTTTTTATGAACAGTGATGTCCAGCAAAAACAAAATTGTTACATTGACCCAAACTGGTGTCCTCAGCAGGAGGACAACACAGCCAGGAGCATCTGCAGGAGGAGCCGCAACCGGACCTCCCGGATCAGAGGAAGTTGATGGCACAAAGGGTGAAGGATGAGAATGATGGATGGATGGACATTTGCTGGGCTGTTCAAATGCACCAGCAATATCACAACTGCTGCAGACCCTCTTGCCCCAGATGCAACGTGAGCTGAAAGATTTGGCCTGAGAATGTGTTTACAGATAAAAAAAAAATTAAACATTTATGTATGTTATATTCTTTGCACACTCCCACTCTGTGTCTGAGGCCAATGTTTGTGTCTGTCTGCTGTTAATGATGGAGGGGCTTTCCTCTGGCTAGTTCCACTCCAACACAAATATTTATACCATGTTTCCATTAAATGCTGCTTCCTCTGATCAAATCACTCATTTTAACCAAGTTTAGAAAAATATTGTCTTTGTAACTGACTTAATTGCTTAATATCCAGTTAACAGAGCTTGCAGGGGGTCCAAACATGAGCAAGAAAATAAATATTAAAGTAACTGAACTACCTTCTTCATGGGTTTTAGTTAGGCATGTTTAAGACTCTGTAAAGCAGCCAAAATCAGTAGGAAAACATACTTCCAACGTCTGTTTTTACATCAGTTAGCAATGATAATTTGAAAAAACTGTCGTGAAAGGGCTTGAGCCTGTTTATCTGTTCAGCTCTGTATATGTGCAAGTTTGTTGGCCTGCACTGCGCAATCAAATATTATCATGGACATGCTCTGTGATAATATTTGGTGGGTTTTAATCAGTCGTTGCTGTAAATGTTTATGCTTTTCTGCAACTGCAGAGTCAAAATGGTTGCAAGGATCCAGTTTCTGGTCAAATGTGAAACTGCATGCTGGACAAAGGTCATTTTATACTTTTATAATGGGCCAATGTTTTAAGTCTAGCATTGCTTTATGAAGTCCATGTTGCTGCCAACATCATGTACAGTATATAGACAAATATTTTTAAGGTATATGTCTACATACTGTACATATGACTAAATGTATGTCTTTTGAAAGCGTTCCATGTGAATGTGTACCATTATATACATTTTCTGTGTCATCTTCTCATCACACACTTCATTCGTGCTGCCTGCTTTCACTCCACCCTTCTGTTTACTCGTGTTTTCTTTCTCTAATCAGTGGGACACAGATTTCTTAAGACGGTCTTCGTGCATGGTCTCTCTGCTTATTTTCTTTTTTTAATAAGAAGAAATGGATGCTGGACTGCTCAAAGTCATTTGGATAAAATTATTTTATTAGTGAAAAGGAGAACATCTCCCTGAAGGTATTGGCTGAGTATTGATTTTGGATGTTTGCACGTAATCTGACATTTTGAAACTAAATCAAAAAATAATATTAATATTAATATATAGCTGTAAACTTGATTGTATCTTTTTTGTTTCTTCTTTGCTACGGCGATTTTTAGTTAGCATGCAAAAAGCGTGATTTTTTTTTTTAAAGGTGCATAAATGTTTGTACATCACATCAGATTTATAATATATACGTTCATTTTAATTGAAGAGATAACATCTCTCTTTTAGTAAACTTTTAAATGCACATAAAATAAAATAATCAGCTGATATTTTTATACGTAATTGTATGAATGAGCTACCAATTTATGACGCCAGCCTGAAATTGTGCATGTTTGCCCCCTGCTGGCCAGATGGAATTAGTGCAGTCTGTCTGTCTCTTCAGGAGGATGGCGCTCTGTCAGGTCTTCTGTCTGTTGATCTGTACTGCATCGCTGACATTTTCTGGAGCTTTGGGTCAACATGAGAGCAGAGACATGGACCAGTGGACTAGGCAAAGCCTTCCGGTGCTGTTGGACACACACACTGAGTATTTAAAACCTGCATTGTTTGGAGGGCAAGAGGAGAATGAGGAGCAAGCAGGGACAGAGACATTCTGTGGGATAGAGTGTCAAAGCAGCAGACCACCGATGGACCGGGAAGAACAAGAGAGGACTCTGGGATATGAGACAATGTATGAGAACGGCACTCGCACACGTACGAACGTCAGTTTAGGCAATTTTAACAGGATGTTTGCAGGGCGACCCGGTCCCTCACCAACTCATACCCGAAGAAAACGACAGGTTTATGGAGAAGATGGACGCTTTGTAATCACTGACTCACATTACATCACTAATTACCCTTTTTCCTCTGCTGTCCGTGTCTCCAGACGCTGCTCTGGAATCCTGATATCCCCAAAACATGTTCTAACTGCAGCACACTGCGTCCACAATGGGAGGGAATACCTCGCACAGGCCCAAAGGGTCAGAGTGGGGGTGTTACAACTCAAGAGTAAGAAAAGAGTAGATGGTGAGAGGACAGGAAGGGGGAACAAGGATGACAAAGGTGAGAAGCAGGTAGTGGAAGAAGGTGTGGTGCAGAACACTGTAACTGGAGATGAAGAAGTGGGGAGGCAAGGGGTCAAAACCAAGAGGCGCAGAGGTCAAACAGGGATGGGCGGTACAGCTGGACGTGGAGGAAAACGAAATAGGCTCAAACGTAGTGCTGAATCCAAGAGACAGCCTGTCTTCCACTGGGCACGGGTCAAACATATCCGAATTCCTCAAGGATGGACCCAATACAAGAGCTCCACCAACTCTCTGTCAGCTGACTACGATTATGCCGTTCTGGAGCTGAGACACCCCGTCAGACAAAAGTACATGGAGCTGGGGGTCGCACCTTCTGATGCCCCCATGACAAGGATCCACTTTTCTGGTTACGATGCAGACAAAAGCCTGCATGATGGAGGAGGAAAAGAGAAGGTGGTGTATCGGTTTTGCTCGGTGGTCAAGGAATCTGACGATTTGCTGTACCAGCACTGTGACGCACAGTCAGGCGCCACCGGTGCTGGCGTCTACGTTCGCTTGAGGCAGGAAGCAGGGGACACAGACAGGAAGGGGAAGTGGCAGCGGAGGGTGATAGGTGTGTTTTCAGGCCATCAGCGGGTGGAGACTGAGGGAGGTGAGCAGAGGGACTATAACGTCGCTGTGAGGATTACACCACTCAAATATGCCCAGATCTGTCATTGGATCCACACCGATCCAAGTTTCTGCAAGGAGATTTAACAGTCAATGTGATGGATCTATGATCATTTAGATTTTTTTATTATTATTATTATTATTATTATTATTATTATTATTATTATTATTAGTTTGGCTTTCAAATAAATCATATTCTGCAGATATCAAAATATTTTTGTTTGTTATTGCTTTAATAGACTGTATTGATACTTAACATCTGGCACTAATGGAAACTTTGCCTTATTTATCCCAAACTACAATTTTTAGTGATATTTAGTACAAATAATTGTCTGCCATTTGGTGCACATGTGATATGAGTTCAAAAAATGAATAGAAAAAAAAAGATGAATATTCAAATAAAAAGCTGACAAGTTGTGAGTGTAGTTTATTTGTGTATTTCTCTTTTATTGCATCTCATTTGAACTCACATGCAGGTGGGGGTGAGGGAGTTGAGATGGTGCCATCCTTAAAAAAAAAATAGTCACAGCCTTCATATGGATACTCAGCAAACATTAATCACCCCCATTGTTGTATTTAATGGGCTGTATTCATCTTTATTTTTCTTCCAACACTTTTGTTAATGCCACAATGGATTAAGATACAGTCATGTTTGGAAATAAACAACATACAGAACATCCAGTGTATACTTGAGTGCTTTACAGTGAGAGTCCTCACGTCCTTCAGTGGGAGTACAGGAAGCAACGACCCAGAGAAGAGAGACTCCCACATTCCAACAAGTGCTTCCTGCCTTTTGGTTTTCACCAGCCACCCTGACATTAAAGTCATCTCATGTGGATACAAAGTCGAGGAGAGGAGCTCTGAGGGAATTTGAATGCATACCAGACTGAACTGTCACATGCAGTTAGTACTCTACATCAGCAGAGGGCGCAACAGCAAACACTTGAAAATACTTTCCATTTTGATCTGCCTCTGGTTACAGGTTGAATGTTATGTACAAAGAAGGCAGGTGTTTATTATTTTATGATGTCTTATAACTAAAATATAGGATATACTCAGTCTTAAAATAAATAAATAAATATTTATAATGTGTAATTCAATCGTCTGAATGCATATGTCAAACTGAACAGTTCACAAATGTTTGCACGTTTCTTACAGTCAAAAGGTAACTTAAATGGAAATGAACAAAAGTGGCAAGTCCCGATTTGCAGAGCGAGTGCTTAGAATTCTTACAGAAGGATGGATGGCCAAACAGATTTGTGGGGTACAATGAAGTTTTTAGTGACAGCAGGTGTAGAGGAACAGGGGGTGTAGGCTGGTCAGTGAAAATATGCACACCGAACACAATCCACAATTAACAACACAGTCCCAGAATGATTTTTTTTTTCATTTTTTGATAGTATATTAAGTAAAGGTTAACACTGAATTATACACACACCCACACACAAACAGAATTTAGTTTTTTTTTTTTTTTTTTTTTTTTTTTTCTGTAACTAGGCTTCACATTCACATTTGTGCTACAACATTAGATAATGTTGGGATGACTGGGGAGTATTACAGGTTGGTAGGAGGTCAGAGGGCAAAGACCCAAGATGTAATGGCTGACTGGCTTGAAGGGGCTGCAGGATAAGGGAGGGGGAGGCAGTAAGGAAGAGCAGACATCCACATCCACAGAGCTCCAGAAACAATGACAAACCTACACAGGAGAGAGAAAGAAAGATGTTCATTCAAACCTAATTTCACTAACTATTTGGGTGATTTGCTGTTGTACCTTCAACCAATCATCAACAGGTAGAGAGAAAATAAACAGAATTTTTTAAAGGCCTCTGAAGCTGCATGAATTCATTAAATAGCATCATGATGTGGTGTCTCACCTTAAATAAATCTATTTTTGTTACTACAACCTTCCACTATTACATCTGTAACCATGTTGGCTATTTCAATGTGTTTATATTTTTATGTATCTTTTAATCACTGTATTTTGCTCTATTTTGAACACTGACATAATTCCAAAGCCTGTGTGTGTGCTCGTGTACCTCAGCAGATAGCAAACAAAAGAATCTGAGGCGACATGGTGGTCCATGTTTACCTTCAGGAGTCAGTCGATCTACATGAAGTCTTTAATGTTGAGGTCATCCAGCGCGTTCCTTGGTGGTGGAGGCTTTCTTGGGCTCTGGGCCACACCTGGGGACATCTGCAGACACTTTTGTCAGTGTGGTAAATAAAAAAAAAAAGAAAAACATGATTGTGCATGTAGAAAAAATACATTACCGGTGCTCCTGGGGTTGCACCTGCCGCGGGAAAGCCTGGCCTCATGGGAGCTCCTGGCGCCCCAGGCTTCAGCAGACAGACAAACAGAGTGAAGAAGACAACATTAGAGACATTATCACCCGCCTGACTGCATTAAGGGTCACCTGAGGGCCTTTGTGTCCATTAGAACCTAATAATGTCCACAGACTGCGTTAAGGACATCATTAGACTGGACTGGTGGTCTTACCATGCTGAAGCTGGGGTGAGTCCCCATAAAAGGAGGGACACCCATGTGCATGGTCTAAAGGTGTGGAGGGGAGGGAGGAGTTGGCATGTTACTACATATACGACAGATGCAGACACACATTTAACACGTTCTGTTAATTAAACGTGTATGAAATTGTTCCAGCAGCAGAGGTGAAAAGCATGACAAGGACAAACAAAGCAGCAACACACACACATGAACACACAAGAAAACAAACAAACAAAAAAAAACAGGAAGTCTACAGGTTAATGGTAATCTTTGCATGTAATTTTGAAAAACACAAATTTAAGAGAAACTGAGAGATGTTTCCAGGCAACGCCTTTAAAATTTGTCTTCGTCCACTTCATCACTCTCCAGGAGGTGATCACATGGGGGATAAAAAAAAAACCAAAAAAAAAAAAAAACAGGCTGGGGTATTTAATCCCCTGTTGTTGACTCTTGACATTTTCTCCCAGTGGACACTGCACCGTTGGAGCGTCTAGGAGGTGCCTTTTAATCAAAATCCAGCAGCAGCATATTTGCTGAAAATCATATTTCCTCTCAGATTCCATTTCTGGAAGGACCCGGAGCCTGGAGAGTCAGATGAAGGCCAGCGCGTGCAGCTGCTCATATTTCTGTGTTTTTACTACCATGCTGCTTCACTCCATGCTAAAGACACAGACAACATTTACCATGGGTGCACCCCAACAGGGGGGAGCTACCTGAGGGGCTGCGGTGGTTCCCATTGTGAGATCTACAACAAAGAGAGAGAAAAAGAAGACTCAAATATTTCCCACTGACAAGTTTATGTGACATCTTATGCTTCAGTTTAGCTACATGACTACTTACTACTCGCCATGTTTGCCATGGAAGTGTCAACATCACCGGCCTGAGGGGTCACAGTGGGCTTCATTACATCTCCTAGTCCATCAAATACTACAGAAGGGAGGGAGGGAGGGAAGGAGGAAGGCAAAGGGGAGGGAAGGAGCAAGCATTCTTCAATGCAAGTGATGCCCACACTCTCAGTACAAGTCCTTACCGTTCTCCATGGCAACAGAGAATAGAAATGAGCTTGAGATCAATTTCATAATATAGAAAAATTCAGTGTTTAGCTCCCTAAATGGCCAGATGAGCCATAATGTTTATGACGGCTGTGTATTAGAATTTTAATAACATCCTCAGTTTGTGTGACTGAAGAGTCTGCAGCTACACTGTTTAAGATGCTAAATGCTAAAGAAGTGTTCAAATGTTAACTCATAAGCTGCTTTTGCGCATCAACCCTCTGCTAGTGGTGGAGGAGAGAGGGAGAGAGAGCTGCTGCAGCTTTCCACTGCAATGCAGAATTGCACTGTGGGAAATTAGCATGGTAAATTGCGAGGGGACTCACCCAATCAAATTGCAGGAAGCAAGCAATAAGCCACGCCAAGAGCAGCATGGAAAGAGAATAAGTGCGTAGAGGAGAAAAAGGCAAAAAAAGAACAGATGCCAGAGAAAGATGAAAAATGCAATGAGGCTTCAGAGGAGAAGTGATATTATTAGACGTTATTGTATGAAAGAGAGAGAAGGAAGCATTAAAGCTGTAGTCTTGCAGATCGATTGATTTTTAATGGGACTGGACATTTACTGAAGAATACAAATCATCTGAAGAGAAGATGATGTTAAGTAGCTTTTAGCAGTATTCTGGATCCATGAGACATCAACAGTGATGATAAACAAAAATAACAAGGTAACAGCAAATTATTTCTTTAACAATCACCACATTGATTAGAAACAGTGATACCAACCATGAAGCATGTCAAAAACGGATGTCAGGAAAGCTTCAGAAATAAAGTTAATGCACGGTAAAACTACAAGAAAGCTGCAGTTTTTAAGATTTTAAAACAACTGCTGTCATGGATGGAGTTCATGGCACACGCCATTCAAACTGTCTTTCTATAGATTATAGAATGAATATGTAATCTAGTGTGTCTTGGTGATATACAGTACTGAAGTGTTGCTGTAGCAACAGGAGGGCTCCCACTCATTCCTGACTCAATCTATCCATGACCAAAGCACAATGGTTAAACACATTTGTAAAATGTTTGCACGTTTGATGTGTTGTACAGATGATGCACGAAAGGGTTTTACCTGACATGAGCTCAGCACCAGGGGCGCCAGGAGCGGCAGGGGCAGCCGCTGCTGCTGCGGCATCTCCTCCTGTGGATTCTGGCAGGTCAAAGAAGGTTCAACCGTTCCGATCGCAGCGTGAGGGCAAAGAAGGGGTAAACAGTCAACCTCGGGCTTCGTGCTGCTGATGCCAAGCAAAGTCATCAATTAGACAGGAAAGGTGAAATTCATATTCAATTACTGTACATGTAAGCCTTAAGTGGGAAACGTGTTTTTATCAGTAAAAATCCTACACACGCGTGCCTTTTAAAACAGGTGTTACCCTGTTCTTTCCTACTGGAAACCAATCAGGAAGCTTCATTCTGCTATTTTTTTGAATACAGCCATTAAAACCAGTGAAAAACTAAACAAAACAAGAAAAACCTTAAAAAGAGCAGCAGGGGCGAAGTTCTGACAAAATTACTATAGCAACAACATAGGGAATTAGCAGACAAGAATGTTAAAGAAGCAGGTGATAAGACTTGCAAAAAGAGGGGCAACAAGCTGCAGGAGGATTTAGTTACCCACCACCAAACAGGTTCATAACAGTTCCCGTGTCAGTTTTGGTTAGGGGTGTGGATGAGAGGAAGGGGGCGGGGGAGCTGAAGACATCTGCTGAGGAGGCCAAAGTGGACAACACATAAACCGCCGACTGTGAATCATTATAGTGCACATTTGTCGGCTGCTAATGCAGCCAGTGCAGTTCATGCAGGATGGGGAGGGGAGGCATCACAAAGCTCAGGAGGATTTAGAGGAATTAAAATGAAGCAATTTCTTTTTCTCTTTATCATTGCCTGAAGGGAGTGAAGAACAAAGTGGAACAACAGACAGAGCAATCGGAGACACAGGGCCACCCACAAGAATGCCTGTCTCTCATGAAACCCTCCCCCATCTCATAGCCATGCTGTCTGTACATCCACTGACAGTCACTCCTAAAGTAACTTTCATTTCAATTTTAATATGAAGTAGTATAGTTTTACAGCGTGAACCTAACTTACACCCTCAGTTGACTCCCAATAATTCTTTAAAGATCGGCCCAGCTATTTCCATCCGTTACTCATACATCTTCCAGTTTCATCAGATACATTTCAATAAAGAACCAGCAAATCACAAAATTGTTCAGGGCATTTCCTGAATCAAACTCCCATTTTGAGACAGGCTGAACACCAACTAAAAGAAGATGGATAGTGGGATTTAAATGTGTATGTGTTAAATGTATGGATGACCCTGTCTTATGGGCGGCACTGACAAGGTACGAAACCCAAAGCACACAAGAGACAGAGGACAAGGGTGCCTGTAAACAGTCCATCACACGGTGTAGGGCCTTGTTTTGCAAAGCTGGTGTCTGGCATAGTGCCAAAGAGGCCTACAAACACATGCACCCTCACAGGCAGCAGTATAAGCTCAAACATGAAAAAACATGCGAGGATGCTCACAAGTGGAAGCCAATTTCAGAAAAAAGAGTGAATTTGGTGAATTCTGGTTAAACCAGTGGTGTCAGAAAGGAAGACTGAAAATACGGTTATTAATATAAGATACATATAAGAGCAACCACACACACTGTGTTTCATTAATTACCACCGAAAAGGTCAGTCACGGGATTGGTGTTGCTGGAGACTGTGACGATTGCGGTGGTGTTGATGGTGCAGGAAGTAGAGGTGATGAGTGGTGATGGGGAGGAGGTGGGGGGAGGACTAAAGCAGAGATCCAGTGAACTACAAGGATTACTATTCTCCACTGCTGTTAAGTCCAAAAGGTCTAGGCCAGAAGAAGCTGTTGCAGTGGTACCGCTTTCAGAGGGCGCAAAGGGGTCTTAAGGGAAAAAAGAAATGGAGAGTGATAGGAGAAACATGACATTACTACACAACATTGAATGTGAGGATGAATTAACAAAAGAGGCAAGAATGATGCGGTGATTCCAACACCTCCATGATGGAAAGATAAAAATGGCATCAATGGTAGAACAGAGAAGCCAGAATCATTCAGAACAAGAAACCCAGGCAGCGTCTCCCTGACACGTATCACCAAAAGATAAGCAGGAGCATTGTCTTTCATCACCATAGCAACAACAATAGCACCATCCTAAGACCATTAGAAATGTCGTGCATAACTGTCCACCTCCTCCCTGTGCACATGCACCATGCTCTGATTAAAGCCTCAACACATTTTTAAACACAGATTCACTTTTCTTGAACGCAACTCGCTTTTAGTTCAATAGCAATAACTGTTCAATAGCAGCCACCTATGTTCCGGTGCCCAACTTAGTGAGCAGAACAACAAAACAGGCTTTCAGTCACCCACCAGCTCCTGCGTTGGCGGCTGGGGCCAACGTGGCGGTGGCGCCACTTTCGGCTGCAGGTGCAGAGGCTTCAGGAGCAGGTGTTGCAAAGGCATCTGAGGTTTGCACACCCAGCAGAGTGGTAGAGGTGGAGGTAGAGGAAGAGGAAGAGAAAAAAGATGAAAAGTAAATAAGTCAGGAAATAAGACAGAGACCAGCAGGGATGTTAAAAGACAAGTCACTTCATAAGTCCCCTCTAAAGAGCACTGATATTAAACATTT
The DNA here is from genome assembly GCA_015343265.1 of Pao palembangensis. Lineage (NCBI taxonomy): Eukaryota > Metazoa > Chordata > Actinopteri > Tetraodontiformes > Tetraodontidae > Pao > Pao palembangensis. The sequence continues at coordinate 6,288,361 of CM027097.1, read as the reverse complement.
TTAATGACTGACAGGTGAAAGGACAGATGGGAAAGCAGATATGGCAAAGATCAATAACAAAAGCAGCAGAAGAGGCCTCACAAGTGTCACAGCTGCCATCTACAGCTGTATTCGTCTGACAGGATTTGATAGATCTGCTTTTCAGTCCACTCAAAGAAAAGCACGTCTGCCTATCAAACAACACACGTGGAGAATGAGAGCAGCAGTTTACGTGCAAGCCACAGGTGAGTGTGAGGTAATACGTGACTGCAAAATGCAAAATGACTGTGCATCTGTGTGTTACAATAAATAACCCCACGAATAAATTGCTTCTGTTAAGAAATTAGCGGTCATAATGACGTCCTACTTTAAAATGAATAATTTAGCAATTAGAGTTAGCATATAAGCTATTGTGTTAATAGCAGTGGCTATTATGAAAGTGTCTCTTCATCTTCATCTCAAACTGGGTGGTAATAATAGAAATTACCACAATTATTTAAACTTGCATAATCCAGACTTTTTTTTAATTTTTAAATAATAAAATGTTTGCAAATTTTACAAATTTACATGCATGTTTTTTAAGCAATTTATTCAGGTGATTTTTTATTTCACTTCACTGTTTGTTCGCTTAATTTAAGAACATATTTCTTGGCATTGATAGTTTTACAAAATGACAGTGTGTGCATGAATGTATCATTTGCTGACTTTGTTGCCAAAAAAGAATCAATGCCATATATCAACTTTTTTTCCCCCTTTAGTTTTTTAGCATGCAGTCAGTATTGTGTTATTAGTAGTGTGTGTGATGGTTTTAGGGTTGAGCTTCCCAGAGTGTTTCTTTCAGACAGAATTTTCTGGAAGCCCACTGACCTCCCAACAGATCCATATTGGCAGCGCCGGGGGAGGTAGCAGGTGCAGCACTAGTGGGAGGAGCTAGAGAGACTCCAGGTTCTGCTGCTGCAGGAGTAGGCGTGGCTGCTGCAGGGGAGGGGGCAGGCTCTGCTGCAAGGGTTGGTTCGGATAGCAAGGAATCGCCCATTTCTGGGTGCCAAAATAAATCCCCAAAAAGAGCAAGCAAAAACACCCAGATGCCATTGCAAGAACGAACAAAACCAAGCCAAAAACAAAAGTCCGGATTCAAAAAAAGCCAAATTAATATATTTTGAATTTTACCGACCAAAGCAAAATCCAAATTTTATTAAAATTAAGGTGGCAAAATTATTTAATACCATCCAGGAATAACATTAAAATAATAATTAATAATAATAAATTTAAAAAACAACCAAAATAAGCCCCCGTTGTAAACATAAACAGACAATGGAGTATGTTGAGGGAAGGGAGAGAGAAGGTGGAGAGAAACAAAGACTGAGAGCAGTTTGAGGAGACAAACAGGAAGGTAACGTGACATTTACTGCACATCACTGTTTTTATACTTCAGACTAATACACTGACATTGCCAGGTTGCCTTAATCCCAGATTTGCTCAAAAAAGTTTGCGACATCCTGGAATATCCTGGAAGGTGATGGTAGCATAAACTAAACTAGACTACAGGAATATGAGACATGAAAGGGTGGAGCTGCACTCACCTGATCCAAGAAGGTCTACGGAAGCAGAAATCAAGGAGGAAGGGAGGAGTCGTGTTAATTCAAACTACAACAATGTCCTAAAACTGAAAGGTTTTGGATCTGAAGGTAATATGGTGCTTACCTCCCCAAGATGTAGGTGCAGCTGATGGTGCTGAAGGACCTGAAGACGACAGGGGATCTAGGTCCAACAATGAACTGGAGAAAATGAGGCAGTGACATTTCATTTCAATGTGAACCAAACTGCCTGTTGTCATTGACAGCGTTGCAATGATTCATCAACAACAGAGTTATTATAGAACCATGGAAACAGCAACATACTTCTAGAAATAAGAGTTGACAGTTGACTAGAGGGCAAAGTAGCCTCTGAAAACAATGTCTGGAAAGAACATGACAGATACATAAATAAAGCAGACATTCTGCAGACACGTACTCTTCAGCCGGCTCAGAAGCACCCGGGGCGGCGGCGGCACCGTCCCCAGCAGCACCAGCAGCAGGAGGAGGCTGCAAGGTGGGAACGGCGTTTGAAGATTTGGCTGGGGTAGAAGTCGGAGACACGTTGTTTGTGGGAGAGCCCTGGAAGAAAAAGCAAACAAAAAAAACATTTTTTAACACTGTTTCACATTTGAAAAGTCGCTAAAAATGTAAATATGCATTTGAAAGTCTGCCTCACCTTTGTTGGAGACCTGAAACAGTCAATGAGCAGGAGGAATTGTTAGTACTATTGAAAAAGACAAATCTGCTGAACACAGATAGGCAAGACAGATTTAATCATATGTGATCATATGAGGAGTTTCATTCCAAACCAGGAAAAAAAATGCTGAATCCAATTGTAGCAATTCCAAATATAGTGTTTAATTTTCTTCTGATTTAAATTTGGATTATAAACTCATCATATTCTGATGCATATTGCATGAGATAATGCACACAAGGTGAGCTGCTGCCGCTCAAATACATGTTTCTCTCATCTTTCACAGATGTCATCACACCACATTTCCACAAACGTGTCTCTATTCACATGGAGATTACCTACAAGCTGTAACTCATGTGAATAATGTGTAAGTTTACCTGACAGGTGGGTAAACTTACACGGGCTTCTAAGGAGTTATTAAACTGCAAACAAAGTGTTCAGTATATGCTCACCCTTCACTGGGGATTCCAAATGAACACAAAGGGAGTAAAAGAGAGGAGCATTTGAAGGAGAATAGACACACAACACCTATTTAGACCCTTTTCAGCAACACGGTTCATCATTTTATTCTTTTTAGTCTGGTGTCAACAAACACCTAAAGAAAAAAGTAAAAGATGAAACATATTCTTACCCCTTCTTTCCACCTTTTGCATCCTCCAGACCATTCATGTGTGTTTCCAGACTCTCCAGGATACTGCTAGGAGCCTGGCAAAATAGTAATTTATCAATGAACTTAACAATGCCTTCCTCAAAGCTGCGTAGTTTACATCCTTGATTTTAGAAACCGATGTTAGAAAGTCTTAAAAGAACACCCTCAATCACAGAAACACACGCAAGCAGGTGAGTGGAAAGTTGGGTTAAATTCAACATGCACCCTGAAAGCAGGCACTCAGCCACAGAACCCTACGTTACTATGGTTACCGAGTTCTCGAGAGGTTGGAAAGGTGAGTCCTGATCATCTGAATCGACTAGATCCACCACCACCCCTGGGTGGAGACACTGGGTGAGGAGATGATGGCGGGTGAGTCACGGGTGTGTTTGTGTGTGTGTTGGGGGGGATTGGTGGTGTTCGTGTTCACTATATCCTCTCATGGAAGAGATTAAAACTAAAATAAGGACTGCAAGACGTGTTGACTCACATAGTTGATGTCGGGGATGTCGTTTTTGTCAACTCCAACTGTCTGCGATAGGAAAAAAAGAGTTTGGTGGACCTTAAATCTTCTTTCATGACAAGGTGATAGTAGACTTGTCTCTTACCTCTGCAAGCTTCATGAATTCCCCAATCTTTGTCACCCTGGTCAAGAACCTCTTGTAGATCTCCAGGGCCTCCTTGCAGTCACTCTTCTTCATCTTGAAGTATTTCTCTGCAGTATAAAGTTGCACGTTCGGTGCCATGCTAATGCTGACGTCCTTGAGCCGCAGGTGTACAACTACTAACCTAATAGGTTGATGATGCCGTCGTTGTAGGAGGCAAACAGTTTGACCAGGTCCTTGAAGAGCAGCAGAAATGCAGCATTGATGATGCCGTTGTTCAGCTCCTTGGGATGAACCTGAGAACAGGAAGAGAACAGCACAATGCCTGTGGCGTGACGCCGTAGCGTTCCGTCAGACAGATGCTGTTTTCTGACGTACGTCAAACTCCAGGAGTGTGTCGATCTGAGTTTGCAGGACAGGCATGCCCTTCAGCAGCTTTTCAGTGGTCATGGTCCTCATCACGCCCTCAGCGCTGGAAGAACGTAACGCGGTCTCACGTGACTTGGCGGTACGATGGTAATAATAAGTGTAATAAATAATACTAATCAACAAACATACCCCTTCTTGACTCTGGTGAAATCAAAAGCCATCTGACGGTAAGCAAAGGCTTTCTCGTTCAGGTATCGTCCATACCGTCTGATAAACGTGGACATGTCGTAGCCTAAACAGAAGCACCCAGGGTTCAGCAGTTTAACTCAATGTGGAAATGTTGGTATTTTTTAAGTCATAATCTCAGACAAAGAGCTCATTGCCTCTTGATTTTTGTTTGGACTGTAATCTTGGTGAAATGAATCTAGTTGTCACCCTGGCTGCTGATAATTTCTGCTCTGTAGACAATGGAACCAGGCCTGATTTAGACTGGATCCATTTCCATAAGTAGCTTTGTGGCTACATGCTGCATGTTTTTGCTATCAGATCCAACACACTTTCAGTACACTTTATCTTAAAATTATGCAGCTTTAGCGTGTGCGACAACCACATTTATACTTTCTGTCTTACTGAATGTCATCATCACAGACTTGGAAAAAGCACAAGAACATAACAACGAGCTCAGATTGCCAGCTTTTCTATGTAAATGAGCACAGAAATGCACAGAAATGAGTGTGTGTCTGCAATTACGCGTGTCATTCCATGTCCATTCCCTCCTATTTGCCAGATGGCTCAGTCTAAGCCATCTCATTGTGTTTCCCATAACCACTGCCAGCAACTGTGTGCTTGTTCTTACCATGAGAGCCTGTTTTGTCGATAAAATTGCTGAGGTTGAACAGGGAGGTCCTGGAAGCCAAGTACTGAATGAACCTCTGAGAGGGAGAGAGAGAGAGAGAGAGAGAGAGAGAGAGGAAGAAAAGCAGATGAACAACATTTTATTAGCACCAATAACAACAATAAACTCTTTAACATGTGCAGTTGAGCTCCACACACAGATTTGAATCTTTTACTGAGCGAAAACAAAGGAACACTGGCCAATATTGTTAAATTTGACTGTGATAATACACAACTGCTGCAGCACCCAGTATAATAAATAAATAAATAGCACAGAGAGCAATCAAACTGACCTATGTTACTGACTAACTGGAGCTCAGAATGAATTGCACTACGCCTGACTCCTCCGCCTCAGCATCAGTCACTAACCTCGTTGCCATGGACACACATGTGATGAGTGGTGACGAGAGCCTTGAAAACGACCACCCAGCTTGCATTGGTGGCCCGCTCAAACAGCGTGTCAGCCATCTGAGGGATGTTCACGTTGGTGGTGTTGGTGGCTGACACCAGATCTGCAACACAGCCGCAGAGAGTCCATCATTCACACAAGTCCAATTTTCTGTCAGAACTCCAAAGGTTGAATTTAGAAGAGAGGAGGTAAACCAACCAAAATGAACTGCTCTGATTAAACTTTGATTAAGTAAGCTGAGCTGTTCTGCTCAAAGAAGCTCTCGATCCCCACAAGAACTTCTAAATGGCAATCAAACTTTGTCAGCTCTTTTCTGTCTTTTTCTTTTTTTCAGCTCTTTGTCCAGACGCTTGGTATGCAGACGGTTGCATCAGCACCTCGGTGCTGCACGAGATGCACAGAGGAGCACTGCGACACCTTTAACTATTTATGACCTAAAGTCTACATTTCTGAAAAGAAGAAGTGCAGGGCAGAGTGTGCAGCACAGCACGCCAGAGAGCAACGCAGCCGATGTCTGTAGTAACGGACAGAGAGGAAGATGTAAAGCTAAGACCAGCAGCGGTGATGATCAACAGAATACCGCAGCAGAGAGGTAGAATTTGAAATAAAAGCAATTAGAGCACTGCTGAGGTGGCAGGGAGGGGTTGGTGGTGATTGTGGGTTATGGTTGTAAACAGATTATTACTAATCACTGGCTGTGGTCTTTCTGTGTTAGCCGCCTCATTGCTGCCCATCCCCCATGACTCACAAGCAACCGGTGATAACCCCATTTGTTTAACGACGTCACCGACATGTTTCCACGAGAAGCTTTTTGTTAGCAATGCCATTTTCGAGAGTCACTCTTATTTTGGGGGTTTTTAGTACTGATTGCCTCCCAGCTCTTACAGAAAACAGATCAGAGGAAATTGGTTGCCTGTGTCATGAGGGGCGAAATATGAAATGGTCTCAAATTCAGTGTTCAGCGTCTGAGCTCCTCCTAATTATTGATGCCTGAGTCTAATCTGAACAGCGCGGACAGATGGTAACGGCTCCACTGAAATGCCTCAAGATGTCTGGTAATGTGGGAGAAGAACCATTTTTGCCAATCAGAAGTCAGTCCTATGGTTTCAACCCTGTTATATCATTTTCAGTCTATTTCCTTTACTTCCTCATTTAGTCTCATTATTTAACAAAGAGATGGAGAAAGAAGACAGTTGTGACCCTTTCAGCTGTCACAGCATCAAACAGATGGAGAGACAGTCCACCACAGATGTAACATGGTTAGGATCTTTGACGATATAGACCACCTTAACAGAATACTGTTTTGTCATCATATGTAATCCATGATTTCTGTTGTTGCTATCATTGCCTGATGCAAAACACACTCTGGTGTATGTCTCTAATGAGGATTGGCTGAGCTAAATAAAGACTCTTACAATAATCCACGGCACAGTTACAATAAAGGATGCCAACGCCTCGTGCTCTGTATGAGTGCATTTCTCTGTCTGTCTGTAGCCCAATCATTACTGGAATATAAGAAGCAGATCTGGTAGAATATTCCAACTCTGCTTTTTTATTTTTTTAACATTATAATAAATGGCTGTATCTTTAGACATGTTTTCTCAAACAGAAACCCATTTATGGTACCTGTGCACATTAATGCTAATCTTTGAAATAACTGGACATTACATGTGATTTATTGCAAGCTTGACGTCTCCATTTTAGGTTCCAGCCATGGGCGTGCATGCTGAGTCTGACCTTGTATGTGAATGCTTTCAACAGATGTACAACATGTTCCCACCAGCGTGGTTGGTCTGCAGCAGGTGCTGTAAACCACTACCCTTGAATATTAAAATCAGACAGATGTTTTCAAGTGTTTCCAGTCTAGGTCACAATGTGTATTATTAATCCAGAAAATGCAGTGTTTGACGATACGGACCATGTTAAATAACTGCTTACTTTTGTCATCGCTTTGTTGAGCAATTGTTAATTGTCCAGGTCCTCATCGTGTTGCCTCTCTGTGCTTATAGTGAGTTTTTAAGCTTCCTCAATGCGAGAGGAGCACACTGGCCTACATACAGTATGCCCTAGAAAGCAACAATGCTCCGATATAAAAACTCTGTGAAAGACCATGTATCTCACCATCACAGGAAGGCAGTCACAGGGCTTTTGTCTGGCGTGCTTATGCTAGCTAAAGCTGAATTTAGTAAAAGAAGCCATCAAAGCATCAAAGCATCAATTTAATTATCAATTCACCTTCGAAAAGCACAGAAAAGCCCTTGGAGAAAGCAGACAGTGAGGGAACCATCGTCTCTGATGCATTCTGGCACTGTCACTCACCTTTGGTTGTGTAAATAATGTAAGCTGGCCATTGGCTGATTATTAAATTATTCAGCAGGGGAGCAGATTGCAAGATATAAGGTCATAGCCCAAGATGGGGCAGCCACACACACCCACACAGACATCAAACTTGCAGACTCAAACACAGCACTCATCCTGTTTATACTGCGTCATGTATTTGCTTTGGTTTGACTCAGGCTGTGTGGTAGATGATATGGTGACAAACCACTTGTCATACGGTCTCCCATACTGTTAAATATAAATGTGTCTGTAAAACTGCAAGAGTGGATCATTTCAAACCAGCTGTGGCTTGGAGATTATGGGCCTCGCACTGCATGCTGTTATGATCCTAGCTTGTTATTGGCATTCTGAATATGCTCCTGGATACTTCTCTTTCTTCATTTCTTTAATGGTACAGTGGAAAGTGGCTTTTAAGGGACAAAAGAAAAGGCAAATCAAACTACTTTTCTCTGAGACTGATTGTTGTAAAATATGGCCAATTCTCACCTAACCTCATATGGGTCATCTTTATGATAGGCTGACTCCAGGGTCACCAGAGGGGTCAGCAAATCAATTCTTATGGCCACCACATCTTTAAGGATATTACAAAATTAGCGGTTGTGAGATTGCTGTGAATGCTGGTCTGACGCAATGAAAGCTCCGCAGTGTCACCCCATGTGCAAAGGAGGAAAAAGGACAGCACTTACACTCCAGGTGCTTCTTCTTGGGCGCCATCACTTCATGAGTGGTGGCTTTGCAGACTGCACGGGCCATATCTGATCCCGTTAGCTGGTACTGCGCAGCGGCAATGCGATCCGTGAGCGTTTGCCCCGACATTTTCTCTCCTTTTGTGTCGACCAGCTCAGGAAATTATTTCACCAGAGGACGAGAGAATCATATATCTATACTCTTAACTAGAACCCAGCGGGCTGCGGGTGTTTCCGTGAGTTTCCCCTTACCAGGTGGATAGGCCTGTGACCTTCTGTGTGGGCGGAAAAGGGAGCAGAAAGGCTCATGTTAGTAAATAAATAATTATATACCAAATCGCTGTGGAATTTATTGCATAAATAGACTTACGCAGGGTTGTAATTTCCCTTTGGCTGTTCCCGTTTCTTATTCCTCCGACCGCTCGGTTCAGCACCCTGGACAGCTAATGCCAGTGCCGGTTATGTAACATTCAACTGGCAATGAAATCGCCTTTATCGGCCTGCAGCAGTTATGCTACAGAAACAGACAAGGTGCACACTCTAATTATCCCAGAATTATTCACGAACGATAACGATAATCACTCCACTGGTCGGTCAAATGTTCCGTTTAGAGGAGACATCCGTTTTCTTTCCTTTCCTTCCAAAATGAGAATGAACCGCAACGTCCCCCTTGCGGTCGTCAGATTGCGGCGTTTCTTTCCCGGTTGCCTGTTTGGCGTTAGAGATTCAGATGCAGTCTTGTCCTTTTAAGATCGACAGAAAAACAAATTATTGACACAGCCTGACGCACCGCTTCCCGGTGATCGCCAACGCTGCACAGCGCAGGATGCTTTAGTAAAGAAAAAGGCAAAAGGCAATTTCCTCTCCTGCTCCCCCCTTGTCGTTTGTTGATTTATTTCGCCTACCTATACGTCCATCTGGAATCTCCTCCCCCTGCTGTTTGGATGGGATTGGGTGAATGAAGATCACACGTCGCAATCAACTTCTTCTTAAATGGGAGGGGACATGGGTATTGTGTGCAAAAATTGTTGCCGCTTTGCGCAAGACGCTTAAAATGTTAGCGTGACGATGGTTTATGTGCTGCTGCAAATAGGTTATGCATCACACCAGTTTTTACCACATACTAAAAGCACTGGCCGCCTACAGCTTGCAGGTTCTCTGCCGAAGGATTCTTTCTGCTCAAATATAGCTTTTATAAAAATATAGTTCTAAATCGAATGGAAATGTTCAAACCTGATTAAGATATGCGTTTAAGAGAAATTCACATTTAATGTATATAATAAGAAACATGCTTATTTATTTATATGATGTATATTTATATATATTCTATGCTTTAATTGTTCATATTTATCCATTATTGTTTGATTTAAACGGTGGTGAATTAGTTTTATATATTGCCAGTAGAGGGCGGTGTGCCCACAGCGACAACGAGTTGGAAGGCCCTTTCCTATTGGATACTACGGATGAATCACATGACGTAATGGCGTAATTTTTATTGGTCCACTAAAATAATTTCGAAGAGAGTCAGCATCATATTAGCCTTCTGTAGTTCTTAATACAAACAAGAATGGTAGCAAACAGAAAAAAATAAACTTTATACTACAGCATTTTTATGACATAAATCGCCAGATCAAGGCGACCAATGCAGCGGGGCGTTTCCGGTACCGCCCTACCCGGAACTGAGCCACGTCGCCGCTGAGTGTAGGAACTTGAACAGACAAAACAATTTAAAGCGAAAAGTCACACAGCAAACATAACCGTAAGTGAATTTTGAACATCTTTTAGACGTTGTGGTGGTTTCTTTAGGATTGTCTTATATGTTAACAACAGAAACGCTTTTATGCTGTGGCTGCAGTGAGATCTACTTTTAAAAATCATAATTATTAGTGATGACGAAGGCAGTTTGGAACATGGAATTTCCTTAAAATTACATTTTAGCGCAGGTTCTGTAACTGTTTGTTTGTCTTTTCAGTGATGGCTCACTTTGAGGGTGTGTCCAAACAATCCAATTTTCACCCTAAACCTGAAGGGTTACTCTTGCAGTATGGCACCGCTGGGTTTAGGGCCAATGCCAAACACCTCGACCACGTCATGTTCAGAACTGGGTTGTTTGCTGTTCTTCGCTCTAAAAATACTAATGCCACCATTGGAGTCATGGTTACTGCTTCACACAACCCAGAGGCGAGTGAAAGAATCTGTTGAAATAAAAAAAAAATTACACTGACAGTTTTCCCCCCAGACAATCCCTGTATTATACATCGCCATCATTCACTTCACCTTGCTTATATCTTTATCTTTTTGCACATCTCAAGGAGGACAATGGGGTCAAGGTGATTGACCCCACAGGGGAGATGGTGACTGCAGCATGGGAAGACTATGCTACCCAGCTTGCCAATGCAGAGCAGGAAGATTTACTCAATGCTTTGAAGGACATTATTGAGAAGGAGGCCATAAATATGAGCCAGGAGGCAAATGTATTTGTGGGAAAAGACACCAGGTATGATTTCACATATCTTCAGGTTTGGGATTTTATATGCCATGACGATGCATGCATATGAGCTGAGATTTGTTAGTTTGACAGTAACTCTGTGATAATATCTAACTAAAATCTGGAACACACATGTCTTATACCTGTAGAAGCAGCAGTGCCAGACTGTCACAGGCTGTAATGGATGGAGTGTCAGCACTTGGTGGTCACAGCAAAGGTAGAGTGAATTTGGTCTATCCTCATATTTATTGCTAAACTATATCTTCTTGTTTAACATGTCACTCTGCCTCATCAGATTTTGGTTTGGTGACTACCCCACAGCTCCACTACATAGTTTGTTGTCAGAACACTCGGGGTAATTATGGTGAACCAACAGTGGAAGGATACTATAGGAAACTCTCTGAAGCTTTTATTCAGCTTACAAAGAATGTAAGAATACACATGTGATTTATGAACATTTAAAAACTCTAATCTTTTTCTGTCTTACCAGTGAGCACTTCTTTTTCTTCCTTTTTTTCCCCTGTTTCTTTTCCCCTGTTATAGGCATTCAATTGCACAGATGACCAGAAGCACCTCTCTGTCGATGGTGCTAACGGCATTGGGGCTTTAAAGTTGCGTGAAATGGAGAGTCACCTGAAGAAGTCATTGCATATAACGCTGTTCAATGATGGCAGTAAAGGAAAACTCAACCACCAGTGTGGTGCTGACTTTGTCAAAGTGCAGCAAAAGGCTCCAACAGGTGAGTGTGTTTGTTGCACAGGAGCTTTTACATTTCATAATATGAATAATCATAGAAACAGATAAATCTTACATGAACATGAATTTAAAAAATGTAAACTTATTGGGAAGTGTCATCATAAGACACCACATTATTATACATACATACTGACCAATATGAATGATAAAAATAAATGTGCATCTCTGTATAAATCAACATTGTGATATAGTAAGCCCTCTTTTCATTTATTTAAAAGTTATAGTACATCTTGTATATGTCTTCTCTCCTCTAAGGCATTGAAATTAACCCTGGTGAGCGTGGATGCTCTTTTGATGGTGATGCTGACAGAATCGTTTACTACTACACCGACTCCCAAGGACAGTTCCACCTACTGGATGGAGACAAAATTGCTACTCTCATCAGCACTTTCCTCAAAGAGCAGCTCACACAGGTGTCCTCTTAAATACAAACGTTAAATAAAGTGCACACATCCATGCGTGTTCTTCATACTTTATTATTATCACCCAGGCCGGTTTAGACTTAAAGATGGCTGTGGTGCAAACTGCGTATGCTAATGGAAGCTCAACAAACTATCTGGAAGACACTATGAAAGTGAGAAAGCACATCTTTTTTAATATATTGAGATGTTTTGTTGACACTCATGTGTTTTCATACTATTTAGGTAATAGTGCAATGTACCAAAACTGGGGTGAAACACCTGCATCATGCAGCCCAGGAGTTTGATATTGGTGTGTACTTTGAGGCTAATGGTCATGGAACTGTGAGTAGAACAGACGTACATAAATTGCCTATCACATAATCATGTGAAGTGAATCTATTCGTGGTGTTATACAGTGTGTTTGTGTCATGGACAGGTTTTGTTCAGTAAGTCAGCCAGAGATAAGATTCATCAGCTGGTGGACAACCTGAGCACCAATGATGAAGCAAAGAGAGCTGCTCTCCTGCTGCAGAACTCTGTGAATGTCATCAATCAGGTGGGGGATGCAGAATTTTAGAGAAACCACCATTATAATGGGAGCTGGCTACACACGTTGTGTGCTTTTTCTTCTGAAGACTGTAGGTGATGCCATTTCTGACATGCTGTTGATAGAAGCCATTTTAGCCATAAAGGGTATGACCATTCAGCAGTGGGACGCCATCTACACTGACCTGCCAAACAGGCAGCTCAAAGTCAAGGTGCTCATTTATTTTTGTTCTAATGGTTCTAGCCTTAGAAATTTAGATTTTAAAATCATTCTACTGATGGATATTATTTTTAGCCATGTAACAATTTCTTTATATGTACACCACAATAAGGTGTAAATAAGGCCTAGCCATCTATTTTCTTCCACTTATCTGGGGTCGGGTAGCGGAGGCAGCAGTCTAAGCAGGGAAAATAAGACCTTATCCTGAAATTCCTCATTGAGGGGCCTTGTATTTCGAAGTACTACAAAGGTAGATTTGAGGTCTTGCTTGTGATTGCCTTAAGAGATTTAAAGAAAGCTGAGCTGAACCACCTCCTGTTAAATATTCCTTGCTTATATAACTATTTTCATGATCCTCTAGGTTGCAGACCGCAGGGTTATAGACACAACAGATGCAGAGAGACGGGCAGTGAATCCAGCGGGACTGCAGGAGGCCATCGATAGCTTAGTAAAGAAGCACCCAAAGGCCCGCTCTTTTGTAAGACCTTCTGGCACTGAGGATGTGGTTAGGGTTTATGCAGAGGCAGAAACACAGGTGAGTGTGTCTCACAGTATTTACTGAATTCTATTGCTTTTTTTCTGATACCTAAAGATGTGTTATATTTTCTGTAGGAGAGCGCAGATGTCCTGGCACATGAAGTCAGCCTTGCAGTTTATCGGCTGGCTGGGGGAGTGGGAGACAAACCAAAACCATTGCACTAGAAACACAACATCACACACATCAACTGATCAGTGAAATACTTGACCATCTTAATTGAAAAATGTCTTAATGTGTAATTTATTTTATAACCTCTTTCTGGTGAAGTGCATTATTAAACTGTATTGTAGCAATGCATATTAGGATGGAGGTAATATAATTTTCGATTTTTTTTTTTTAACCGATATTGATCATTACTAATGAAAAAATTAAATCCTTACTATCCAAATGACGTTTAATTATCATGGTAATAAACAACTTTTGTTAGGTTACAGAAAGCTGCCAGATTTTATACGAACTATTTGTGTCATAACACACATCAGCTGTGTATAAACAGGTCATAAATATAAATAGGAATTATTTAAATATCTAACTCAGAACTTTTCTGTTATCTTATGCAATGCTTTTTGATTGATATCAAGTGTACATAAAGGAAATTGTATTGCACATGTCTTGAATCTGTCGTTACAGTTTTGCTTTGGGATAAATAAAGAATGTGAAAAAAAATTGTGGTTTTGTTTCATGCTGGTAAAATTTTTCCATTAAATGAAAACCCCAAGTACTTTTTCATGCGTTTTTATTTAGTGTCCAGGGTGCTGCTCACCCACATATGAGCAGGCATTTCAAAGCATAACTGTTAAAGCTGTATTGATTATGCAACAAGTTTGCTTGTCTGTTCTTCATCGGTATCGTCAGCGGCTCCAGAAATAGTGATGGTGCGCTCCTGTGTGTTGCTTTCAAAAGTACCCTCATCGGTCATAATTGTTCTGGGATTGAAGGGCAACAGGTCGAGAAACTACACTTAGATTTATTTACCAGGTGATACCAGTGAGACATTTAAATACCAGGCACTTGTACCATCCTTTACCTGATGAGGACAGTCTTTCTCTCGGATGTCTTAGTTCCCTGCACCTCTGAGTCCGACATCTTTGAGCCATTGGGTGGTTTGTCTTGTTTTGAGGTGGCTGTAGGTGCAGAGGTATCAGAATCTGAACTCGCACCTGCGCACATGCTGACACCAGCAACGAGATGCGCGTCTCCAGTTATAGCAAGGTTTTGGACCATGCTGCTCAGACGACTGTCCTCCCCTTCGATCAGCTTCCTGACAAACAAAGAGATGTTTGAAATTGAATAAATTGTAATGTAATAAACATTTAGTTCCTCGTTGATATTCTATTGAAGCAAGTCACATGCTGTGAAAATGGCACATTTCCTATTTACCTGTAGGTGGTGATCTCAATCTCTAGAGCCATCTTGACATTTAGCAGGTCCTGGTACTCCCGCAGCAGCAGAGCAATCTTCTCCTTGGTTACCTTCAGATCCAGTGTAATTGCCTCGATGCGATCCTGTTAGTGGCATAGTTTTATTTGGGTAGTTTTGGCCCAGGTGAATAAAAAATTCTGTGTCTATTCTGTGGATGTGAATCCATTTAATTGTTCAGTTACCTGTAAAGCCTCTTCCTCCTTCTTGTATTTCTCCACTGTGTCTCTAATCTGAGTCTCCAAATATTCGTTCCTCGTTTTCAGTGAATCTAATTCCTGTTCTTTGCTTAGAATCTGTGCACATGCACCAAACAAGAGCTAAGAAAAGTGTCGTACTGATGATGACTAGTAGAGAATCGTACTCACATCCCTCTTATGGCCTGTGATTTCATCCCTCACACTTTGCATGCTTTGAATGTGCTTGGTGGAGGCGTTGCTCAGGTCCTGAAACTTTGATCTGTACCATGTGTCCATATCCTGGGCAAAAATTGAATCAATTCAACCTTAAGATGAGATAGCTGGTATCCAAAATAGATCTCTCTGTGTCAACTGGACTGAAAGGTTTCTTTGAAAACGTTTCGCCCTCTCTCCAGTTGACACAGAGAGATCTATTTTGGATAACTATGACCTGGATGAGAGAGAATCTACACAGACAGATAGCTGGTATGTTTTTGTAAGAAAAGCAGTATGGATTAAGTGTCATGAACACCATGACATGACATCCCACCTGAAGGTTTTTGGCTGCAATGCTGGCATACTGAGACTGGATCTGTCTCAGTGCAGTGGAGAGGTCTGGGAGCTCATATGTTGCCTCTACCTTGCAAGCTGCTAAGTAGATCTGCTGCATCAACTCCTCGATTTCCTTTCAATAGGCAACAAACAAGTTAAATGTAATGAATTATAGTCATTAATTGCTGTATAATTTCTGTAATTTGAAGCTACTTGATTTTTGTTATGTTGATTTTCAACATGAAAACTTTGCACCACAGGTTCCTCCCAGCTTTTTTTGACACTTTGATTGATTGTCATGTTTAGCCTTCCTCATTCCATCCATCACTGACAGCTGAATATTAAATCTAACTTGTCATAAAATCCCAAACCCATCAATCTGTTGTTAAAAACTAAATGAAAAGTAGCTGAAAGATGCATCACCTCCTTATGAATTTTCTGCATGAAGGCCAGCTTGGCTTCTAGCTGTTCCAGGTGTTTCTCCAGTGCAATCTGTGCTGAGGTTGCTCTGTCCACATCCTGGCAGATTGACATAAATGACGGTTTACGCCTTTGACAGAATTAAAGCTCATTCCGCTTGCATTAACTTCTCTCTTACCGGGCAAACAGTCTCAATGTCTTGCTCGATCTTCTTTCTGGCCTCCACAGCCTCATCATATTTGGCCTTTAATGCACCCAGCTGACCCAGCACTGCCTCCTTGGCTTCCACAGACATGTCCTGGTACGTGGATAGAAAAGATCACAAAGACAATTTTAGTTTGGTCCTTTTGCAGTCATTAGCTCTGAGCTTCCTGACCCTCTGAACTCTCATTTGCTCCACAGCCCTGATGAGATCCTTCAACTGTGCCTCGTACAGTTGCCTGAGACCTGATGGTTTTGTATAGCGGTTTTTCAATGCCTCAATCTCAGCCTCCAGCAGTTTGTTCTTTGACTCCAGGGTTCGTACCTATTACAAAACATACAGGAATTTATCTTAAAACACATTAATCAAAGTTAGTACATAATCATTTGAACCTCCAAAGCTGAAAATATAACCAGTTTAATTTGTGTTTTGTATCTTGCCTCTTCGATGTACGCGGCCAGGCGGTCATTAAGGTTGATCATCTCCTGCCTCTCACTAGTTCGAGTCTTAATGAATGCCTGGTTCTCTGCTGCCACAGCATCAAGGTCCAGTTTTGGCCCAAGACCCACAGACATTCCAAAGCATAGATTTCCCATACTTACACTGCTGTCAATGGATGATTGCAATGTACAATTTATTTAAACATGAAATGATGTTAAATGTTTCAGAGTGTAGGCATGTGACTTACGTGCCCATTCCTGCCCTACTAGAATCTGCTTTGTGGCCCGTCATCCCTTCACTCTGGTTACAGCTGGTAGATCGTCGATGGGTCTCGCTGCGGGTTGGAGAGGGGCTAAACATGCGAGGGCGGTAGGTAGAAGGGGTGGCAAATGTCCCCTCAAAATGCCGACGGTAAGAAGACATCCTCTCTGGACTGCAGCTCATGTTGATGTTCCGGTTACTGACATCATTCAGTCTATATGTGGGTTTTATACACTCACACTGTCCCCGTAGCACTTTATGGAATGTTACACCTTCCCAACCCTGGAGGATGAATGTCCCTGTAAACATCTATCATGTTCATGCAAATTAACTTATTACAGTTTGATGACGGTTGTCTAATATTACATCATTAATAACACCACAATCCTCACCTATTATTGTGTTAAAAGTACTAATATAGGGACACTGGATAGAAATGTTGTGTAGTCAGTGTTTCTTGAGTTGAAAAATATAAATGACTGTCAGCGCTGTCCTGTGCAAGTTGTCTCAGTACAGTCAGTTGTTTCAAATAACAACTTTATATGTGCATGAATTCTGATCGAAAATATTAGAAATAATATTTTTCAAGCATTTGACATCTTTATTATTATTGTTATTACATGTCCACCCGCTAGGGGAGGTGTGGTGTCACATAAAATTACTTCCGGTGGTCACAGAAGCGCGTCCTCGCCCATCTTACGTCATAACATGGCCAGCGTTTATGAAACAGTATCGTAGCTTTGTGACTGACCGCATGCATCTGTAGAAAAACTCTTAAAATAATACTTGTCAGAAATGTCATTTTACAGGAATACCGTTTGGTTTGTGAAAGGACTGCAGGAGTACACGAAGTAAGTATACTATCCTGTTGATTAAGGTACAGTACTTGATCATAATACTAGCAGATTTTCGTCTGGGTTGGAATGTAACTTCTTATCTAACATGGACAGTGCTCAATAATGTCTATTAATTCAGATAAATTAGGCGTTTTCTGTTTTGGCTTTGACAAATAATTTTAAAATATTTCACTTTTTTTTTAGAACCTAATCCTGTAATTTCTACAATTTTCTGCATTGAATTTCACCTCCTGAAAAAGTAGATGATTCAGTAAAATCATGTTGTAAATAATCAGTATTTAACATATTGGCGTTCTGTGGGTATGTGGAATTCCATTTTAACTCTGTCCAAGTGCAAAACATGGCTTGGTGATGGACATGTGGATTTACTGTGGTGTTCTTTGAACCTGCCAGGAGTGGATATGAAGCTGCAGCAAAGCATTTCTGTCCAGCAGACCTAGACGTCAGTGTTAGTGGGAGGTCCTTCCTGATAACAGGCTGTAACAGTGGGATTGGAAAAGCTGCAGCTCAGGAAATAGCCAACAGAGGTAGGTGTCTGAAACTTAATGTCACTTGATTTGTCTTCTCAATTGATTACTCCATTTGTCTCATTTATTGCAAATGTCTAGTCTTTATCTCAACATATGATTTGACATTTAATGTAAATCACATGGTTTGTTAATCTTTAGGAGGAACTGTTCACATGGTCTGTCGAAACAAGGAGCGAGCAGAGGCAGCTAGAGACGAAATTGTAGAACGGAGTAAAAATCAGGTAAAGCTAGTTGCCTCTTAAGTCATTAAAACAAATCTGACCTACCAACAGATGAACATGTATTGCTTTTATTTTTAAATATGTGCAGTACATGTAGTATGTTGTAATATTCAACAGCTGCAACATTTATACTCCCTGCTTGTGTTTTCAGAATGTTTATGTCCACATCCTTGACCTGTCTAGCGCAAGGCAAGTGTGGGAGTTTGCAAACAACTTCTCAATTAACAATACTGTACATGTACTGGTAGGTGCTACATAGATACCGTATATCCCTTTTTATCGTGATTTCTGTTCAGTTATTTTATAGCGTAATAACTTGTACGCCAGGTAAACAATGCCGGCTGTATGGTGAACCAGAGAGAATTAACTGAAGAAGGCTTGGAGAAGAACTTTGCTACAAATACCCTTGGTACACGAAATTATATTGCATTTTTTTTTTTTAAACAAATGCATATAGTTACATTGCCGCCAGAAACAATTTGAATGGGCAGTATATAATCACACTGTGTGTGTCAAAGCTAAAAATAAATGTCATAAACATGTCATTTTCAGGCACCTACATCCTCACCATGGCATTAATACCTGCATTAAAGAAGGCTGAAGACCCAAGAGTGGTAGGTTAGAGTTCAGCACAAGTATGATTAGTTTAAATTTGTTAGTAGTTGTTTTTTTTTAACTTGATTGAAAGTTGAAAATACATGTATGGTGCTGTCTCCTCCCAGGTCACTGTGTCATCAGGAGGCATGCTTACACAAAAGCTGAACGTGGATGACGTGCAGTTTGAGAAGAGGACATTTGACGGGACCATGGCCTATGCTCAGAACAAAGTAAGGCAGATCTAACTGCAACAGTTGCTTTTATTTGGAAAGATTATGCCATGTATCTAATTCTTGTTGTGCTGTTTGTGGGTTTTTTGTGTTGACAGAGACAGCAGGTGATTCTGACTGAGGCATGGGGCTCTCAGCACAAAGAGATACATTTTTCATGCATGCACCCTGGCTGGGCAGACACACCAGGTATGTTGTCAACTAGGGTTTTTTTCTGTACACTTATGGAATTTTCCAAAACTGGCTAAAACTGTTATAATTTGATTTTCTTCCCATTAGCGGTTAAAACGTCCATGCCATCATTTCATGAAAAGATGCAGACCAAACTGAGGACCGAGGCCATGGGGGCTGACACCATTGTATGGCTTGCTGTGTCTGCTGCTGCTATAAAACAGCCCAGTGGACTCTTTTTCCAGGGTTAGGAACATTCAGCATTTAGGACTTTTGAAAAAAGTGTTTAGTCTTTTTTTTTTTTTTCCAAATCTATTTACAAGTTTCAACACCATTTAAATGTAATTTTTAAAAGTCTTTATATCTTTAACCTGACAAATGTGTTTGTGTTTCCCCCTATTCTCCTATTCTCAAGTCTCCATTAATTTTTTTTCAGATCGCAAAGCTGTGTCAACACACTTGCCCCTGGCCTCCACCAGGTCCACAACACAGGAGAAGGAAAAGCTTCTGTCTATGCTTGAAGAATTTGCCGTCAAGTTTAAACCTTAATAGTTGCATAAATGTAATCAAATCTCGAATTACGCACTCCTTTAATGCAGTTTTTATGAATATTTTTTTGCATTCACATTGAAATAATGACAAGTAAAGTAAATAACATTATGTACATTTTTCTCTTTATATTTTATCAAAGGTCTCTGTTTTTAACACTGATGTAACTAATTGTTGAAACCTGATTTGTTTAATCCATATTCAATTCATAATTTTATATTAATCTTACCCTATTATTCCAAAATGCATTTAAGTTTTCTACAATACTATGAAGAAACTGTAAATAAAGTAACAAGTGTATATTCAACAGCAAAGAATGTAAAAAATGTGAAATCCCAGTCACGGAACTAACGTTGCGACGGAACAAATGTGATGTGCAGTCATTCTCCAGCAGAATTTCCATGTTACTCTTGGAGAGCTTGATGCACATAAATACTTTACCTGCGCTAAGTATATTTTTGTGAAGCAAAGTAAAACATTTAAGTTGTGCCTTTGTCTACCTCACCTCCGACATGGCTGGAAACTTTTGGCAAAGTTCTCATTAGTAAGTATATATTATACCTGTGACGTCTTTATTTTGTGGTCTTTGTCAGGCCTAGATAATCGAGCGCTGTAGCTAGCAGTTTATATCGAACGGTTTTTTCTGTGTTAAAAACTTGCACAATTAATCGCAAGATTTTTATTATTGTAGTAGAGTCAATTATTGGAGCTTGAAACATTGTCTTCACAGATTTAAAGCTTTTCTTTTAATACTATGGCCTGCTAATACAATTGTTTATATGCTAGTTGCCCGCTAGCTTGTACTACAATGAGACCAGTGTTGTTCAGTGTTGAGTAAATGTATGTTTACTACTTTTAAAGTTTGCAGTGGGTACTGGACAAACAAGACTTAATGAAAGAGCGTCAAAAGGATCTGAAATATCTTTCGGAAGAGGAATACTGGAAGCTGCAGATTTTCTTCGCTAATGGTAATTGTTTACTTCTGTAAAATGATTTCATCGTCGGTGCCTGATTTTTTTTTTTTTTTTAAACATTTATATTTTTGTGCATTGTATTAATTTAACACAGTACAGTTGCAGCATTTTTCACACATTCTACCTTAATGCCTTTATTTCATATTTTTACGTAAGCAGGTTTGCGTTTCAGAAGATAAATTCACAGTATAATATTCAGTCCTACAGGAAGCTTAAATCTATCTCTTTTAGTGATCCAGGCTTTGGGGGAACATTTGAAACTGCGACAGCAGGTCATTGCCACGGCTACTGTTTACTTCAAACGGTTCTATGCCAGGTAAAAATGCAGTCGTGTATATTGTGTACAGTATATCCATTATATTGTCACTACACAAAATGTGCTCATTTTACAAAATGCTTTCACTGGTGAATACTTTTGAATCAAAAGGACAATGCCTAAACCAGTTCACTGTTTAATAATTCTAATTAGGGACTTTTTTTGTTAATTGTTAACATTGTAAATCCTTAAACCTTTTTTTTTTTTTTAACTTGTAGGTATTCCCTGAAAAGTATAGATCCAGTGCTCATGGCCCCTACCTGTGTTTTTCTAGCATCAAAAGTAGAGGTATGCAAATTTTTGTGGTGCAAAAGAAGAATTTATATTATATCTGTTATATCCATATTAAAATGTTCTTTTAATGCTACTATCTAAACTAACTATTATGGGTTTTCCAGGAATTTGGAGTAGTGTCTAACACTAGGCTAATTTCTGCAGCAACATCTGTCTGTAAGTCACCACACTGAATGAAGGCATTTTAAAAGTCTCCCATTAAAAAAAAAAAAAAAAATCTGTATTATTATTATTTACTGCAATTATTTTTTTTTTCAGTGAAAACACGATTTTCCCATGCCTTTCCAAAGGAATTTCCTTATAGAATGAATCATGTAAGTAAAATAAATATAGTCACAGCTTTAGACTTTATGTTTTTGCTTTCAATACAATAAATGAAAAATGTGCTCTGGAAATCTATTTAAAATATAGCTTATTTCTTTCATTTTAGAGCAATAACAGAAAAAGTAAAAAGCCTTAAACCTTTTAAATAACCAATTAGTATGGATAATCAGCCATATAATTGTTATTCTCCTCTGCAAAGTTATTTATGTGTGGGTGAGCAACATCTCCACATGCCAGGACCTCCTTAGAGTCTTAGCTCATTGTCGTTTATACCAGTGGGCGAGATTCTACAAGTAACTGTTGCAGGCATGTGATGAATAATGTTGTTGTTCAGTTAAAACATGGCTACAACTGCCATTAAAGGTCTAACCTGAATGCATTGTAAATATGATTCGTATTCTGTCTCATAACAGCATTGATGAACTGGGTACAAATAAGTACAGAATTACATATAACTAACTAGAAATAATATAAAATGTAGGTTTTTGGTTACAGTTAATCAAATTTGATTGTGTCTTGACAGATCCTGGAATGTGAGTTCTACCTTCTTGAATTAATGGTGAGTAGAGAGATTACTAATATGCCCTCTTTGGTTTGATTTGTTTAATGGCTCATTCTTATTTCCAGGACTGTTGCCTGATAGTGTACCACCCATACAGACCACTCTTACAGTATGTGCAAGATATGGGTCAGGAGGACATGCTGCTACCCCTGGCTTGGTTAGATGCTGCCCATTTATCTCATAATTATGAATAAATATTACCAATGCTCTGATTCACACCAGTATACTGTAAGACAGACTGACTCATATTCTTCTGTTTATACTAGGAGAATAGTTAATGACACATATAGGACAGACCTGTGTCTTCTCTACCCTCCATTCATGATTGCCCTGGGTGAGATTCGTCCACATTCTTTTTTGTTATCTAAGCTTTTTAATGTTGTTATTGGCTATATTTGGTTTAGCGGCCTTCGTGTGACTGGATGATGTTTTTTCTTTCTAAAGCCTGTCTACATGTTGCCTGTGTGGTACAGCAGAAAGATGCCAGGCAGTGGTTTGCAGAGCTCTCTGTGGACATGGACAAAGTAAGAGTCACCCTGTGGTAGAAGATAAACCATCCCACTCCTGAAGCACATGTTATTATGAGATATTTTTTGGTAAAGTTAGCTTAAAAAAAAAAAGAGGAGGAGGAAATGACAAAATTGCATGGTTAAAATCTGGGGCAATCACAATATGTCATGATGCCTTTTATTATGAATTTGCAGAAGGAAATCTCACATTTGAAAGCAGTTTTGCAGTCAAAAGGACAGAATGCTGTAGATGAAATAAAGAAACACTATAAACCCAATAAGATACGAAATCAATTAAAATTTACAGCTTCTTTTTAAGGTATAATGAGCAGGTTCATTGATGGGCTCAAGTTTTTATTTTTTTTAATCATCTATAAGTTAAAGAATAATTTAAGATTCTGAGATTTTACCTTTTCAATATATTTATTAAATCTACAGATTCTGGAGATTATCCGTGTCATCCTTAAACTCTATGACCAGTGGAAAAACTTTGATGACCGGAAGGAGATAGCAGCCATGCTGAATAAGATGCCAAAACCTAAACCTCCTCCAAACAGGTACGTTGAGAATTGTGTTTTCCGTGCTGTGTGCGACTGTCCGTTTCTCTTGGTGACTCACAAAACTGAATCTTGTGTTGACAGTGAAGGTGATCAGAGCACCAATGGGAACCAAAGCAACTCCTACAGCCAGTCTTAGTATCGTTATATCCACCAGAATCCACAATGTTGATGCACGGCCTGTGTGGTGTCAGCTGGGGGAGCAGCAAATCATAAAACCCCTTAAAGCCTCGTCTTTACATTCCCCCTCATGTCTGATCATTATCGATTTTTAAATGGAACGGAAGGCGGCTGACACGCGCAGGGACAAACTGGCATCTCCATGAGACTCTCCACTCTTCAGACTTGAAATGAACTGAAACTGAGGAACATTTTTGGTGGGTGGGGTTGTAAAAGGGGGGAATATAACAAAAGCAGTTTACTGTCATTGTAATGATCCTGACATCCTTGAACAGCCCAGAGGAGCGAGTCTCTTCATGCGGAGCTCCGTGGGATTTGAGAAAGCTTAATCACAGAGTTGTGTTTTATGTGTGTGTGAGGAAGAGTGGTCACTCTGGGTTTTCTTTCCTCAGGGGTGCAGTAGTCTTGTCTGTAAAACCATGTGACCCTGTGCTGTAAGAGTGAATATGATTGGATAACATGCTGTGCAACTGTGATGTGAGGCCTGTGACTGTTGAATACTAAACTTCACAAGAAAAATAGATCACAGTACAGGCTTTTGATTTCAAAACTAGCAAGCATTTATTTTATTTGTTTTCTTCTTCCCTTTTGTAAATAATTTTGAAGTTTTGTTTTTTTTTCTTCATGGTTTTGTTTTTTAAAGTGGAAACCATGTGCAGTGCTTTCCCCCACTATCCTGATTGCAGTCCATAAGGGTTTGTCATTCATTCTTCTGCTTTAGTTGTACAGCACTTTCGTGTGGAACTTTATAAGAGTAAAATGAATTACTCTCAATCTATGATTTGTCTGCAAAGTTCTGGTTGTACATTATTTTTCATCTACTTTTCTTATCTAATCTGATTATGGCAGTGTGTGTGTATACACTTGTCTGATGTCTACATTTTTGTGACATAATGCCATGAGAGCTGTGTGTTTGTATCTGCTCAAAAACAAGGTGCTTACAAGCCTTAAGAAATAAAAGCTGCTGGATCCAGAGGAATTTTCTTCGTGATAGCACATTTTCCTGTTTAGGCTAACTGTAAATGTATTGGAATGGTAGGATTGTGTTCTTAAGATATTTTTACCCCACTTCCACTTCCAAAAAAAACATGTTTAAAAACCGTTTTGTTTTAAAATGTAAGAAAAACCGAGACAAACCTCTGAGGTGTGTTTAAATCCTTTCTGACGTTTGGTGTTTTCCAGGCTTCTATTACAGGACACTTTATTGGACTTTATTTATTGGACTGAAAATAAAGACTTCAACCTACCTGAATGCATGCTGTATGTCGATCACTGAAGGTAAGAATGTTATTTATTTGCTTCTTTGCATATTATTATTTATATGTATGTATGTATATATATATGTTATTTATTTGCTTCTTTGCTTCTTTGCATATTAATTTACAGTCCACAAGTACTTTGGTAGGGCCCCAAGCGGGAGTAACTGGTCATGTTTAATATGTAACGCCAGATTTAGATCGGTAAACTCCTTAAAGCCGTTACTCATTCAGCAAAAACACATTTTTATGTAGTGTTCTCCATACAAACATGCACAGCATTAATGTTTTTGAAAGATTGGTTTATTCTGAGTTTGTCTCGTTACGCCAGTTCAGTTCAAAGAATAGGAAATAAACAGGATGCAGATTCTTTCCTTCAAAATAAAATCTGACTCTTTACAAGAAAACGAAAATTGACATTGAATTGAAACAAAGGATGGGATTGCCTTATCATTATGCTGTGGTATGTTAATACAGATCACAGGTGTTTATTATATATTATTAGTGTGTATGCTGTTTTACTGGTTTAATCAGTTAATGTAGGTTACTTGATTGAAGACAAAACATTGTTTCAGTGTTCATCTAGTTTTTACTGAGATCAGAGTCTTAAAACAAATAGGATTATTGAAAGCACAATGAGCCATATGAATGCTGCTCAGCAAACAAAGTGAACTTGCTAGTTTATTTTGAAAGACACAAGCGGAGGTTGATTTCTTAATATGTCGGACTCTGTCTGATTTGACATTGTGCAGACGGCTGTGGGGCGCAGCCTCCCTGCATCCAGCCCCATCGGAGGCTGTCCATCCCGTTATGGGGACAAGATCCGGGCGGGATGCTTGTGTGTAGTCGAAGGTTCCTCCACCCGGCCGGTTCCCGCAGCACTCCGTACCCATGAAGCCCCCGCTGATGAAGCGCCCAGCTGCCAAAGTGAGGCGGAAAGCGGCCGGAGACAGAGAGCATGTACTGGCGCGTCGGCATCGCCTGGACGCGGTCGTTTGTGGTTGACTTTGGCCAGAACCTGAGCGTCTCCTCCGGGCTGCTGGGCTCCGATGAGCAGCTCGCGTTTTACGGGGACGTTGTCGCCTGTCCACTGCGGGACTGCGGTGGGATAATGTCATCTTTGGGCTCGGATTCGTGGTGGCGGAAAACGCTGTATTTGACCGGAGGGGCTCTGCTCGCTGCTGCTGCTTATTTGCTGTACGAACTGCTGTCTATCAGGTAACAACAACACGGACACATTCTGCAGAGAATATAATCCAGATAATATCAGCCCAACACAACCAGACTCGCTGCGTTTTCCCCGAGGTTTGATATTATTTAATCTCGCCAGGTTGGGCGGGGTGAGAGATTAAGAAATCGTGAGTGGCTGGATTGTGATGTAACGCCCCCCCCCCCACTGTAAACACAAATGAATCTATTTCCGCTTTAACTGGCTGTTGTTGCTGACTTTCACTGCTGTGCGTTAACCAGAGCATCGCAGTTTCTATTGAGCTCCGACCATTCATGTAAAATAAACATTTACTTCAGGGGTTCTGCACAGTTAATTACAGCTTCCTCGTTATTCTGACTTCACAAGGATGGATTCACATTCATTCGTCTGTCCTCCAAGGACAAAGTGACATGATGCATAAGGTAGCTTTATTTAGCTTTTTTTTTTAATGTTGGTGTTTTTACAGCCAACTCCCATGAACACTGAACGGGAAAGTGTACGTTACCAGTGTGTTTGTGTGAATTTTGCTTTGTACATTGACTAATGAGTTTAGTAGATCATGGCCTGAAAGCATATCTGATTACAGCAGTCCAGACCCGTCACAACAGAGTCAACATAATAAAAATCACATTATGTACTCTCACGAATTTCAGAGATATTCAGCTCTATTGTGCTCTCGTTCTTGAGGCTGTGGCCCAACGGTTGATTTTACCAAAACACGCAGTGAAGGATTTATATCTCAAAGCTGAAGATGCCTTTACCAATCTCTATCTATCTATCTATCTATCTATCTATCTATCTATCTATCTATCTATCTATCTAGGGACAGAAAAATGACTTTTTTCAGCCAACTTTTTGAGATACCGACTGAGAAAATGGCGATTGACAGAATAAAACTGACCCAGCTGCTCTACAGTTGATGTGTCCATGTTTTCCACACAGAAAGAAGGAAGAGCTGGACTCTCAAGATGCCATCATACTCCACCAGTTCTCCAGGCCCAAAACTGGTGCCCCGTCCCTGTCCCCTTTCTGCCTTAAGCTGGAGACCTACCTCCGCATGCTTGACCTGCCCTATCAGGTGCTTAATCAACAAATGCTTAATCAGTTCTTCTGTTCTAATTCATGGTCTTTTCTGGTCATTTTCTTATCTTTGTCTTTCTTGCAGAACTACTTTGATGGCAAACTTTCGCCGCAGGGAAAGATGCCGTGGATCGAGTACAACCAGGAGCAGGTGTGTGGCACCGAATTCATCATCGACTTCCTGGAGGAGAGGCTGGGTGTGAGTCTCAACAACAGCCTGACACCACAGGAGAAAGCGGTGTCTCACGCCATCACCAAAATGGTTGAGGAGCATTTCTACTGGTGAGGAGTTTTATTATTTAGTTGCATCAGTCAGTGACCGACCTATCCTGAGGTGTGTGTTTGCGCTGCAGGACCATAGCGTACTGTCAGTGGGTGGACAACCTGGAGGAAACCCAGAAGATGCTGTCAGTGAGCGGACCGCTGAGCGACGTGCTCAAGTGGATTCTGAGTCACCTGACCGGCGGGATCGTCAAGAGAGAGATGTATGGGCACGGGATCGGACGCTTTTCACGGGAGGAGGTTTATGAGCTGATGGAGAAGGACATGCGCACCCTGGCCACTCTATTAGGTAAGGAAAATGAATTTTTCAGTTCATAAAGAACAAAAGTGGGTGAACTCAAAGAAAGTTACCAGTGCCTTAATGTTCACTCAGTAACAGTTCTCGAAGTAATTTAAGGACATATTGATGAAAGGTGAAAAGTGCCGTGGCTACATGATTTATATCAGAGCCGTAACCAGTGACAAGACGTTGGGCTTTAAACAGGGAATAACGTCACCAGCCTGACCCCCAGTGGCCACAGATGGTACTGAGAGCTATAGTGCTATAAAATGCAGTTAAACATTGTACATGATCCAATAGTTTGTTTATTTTTTTCTGTCCAGAAGGATTTGCTGTGTAATTGGCTTGAAACAAGTGTTGGGTAAAACAAAGGACAAAAAAGTCAAATGAACAGAATTTTAACCAGCAGACCACTAATATGTGAAGTTATTTTCATGACTTAGTTTAAATAAGAACCCAGACCCATTTATCCTTAAAAACTTAATGATTTAAGTTCAGACATAAAGCCTTATAAGGAAGAGTCGGGGGCATTCAAAGTTCATGTTACACCGGTGTCACTGTGGGTCCTTAGGTGTTAAGATCAATAGTGGAAATAAATACATTAATTAAGCAGTTGTTAAGTTGTGTGATGACATAGCTCTCTGTTTCAGGTGATAAGAAATATCTCATGGGCTCTAAGGTCACAACGGTAGACGCTGCAGTGTTCAGCCATTTGGCGCCCGCTATGTGGACGCTACCTGGAACACGGCCAGAGCAGCTGATCAAAGGTGCCTTTAAGAATTCCATGTAGTGTCAAAGAGAAAGTACTTTAATACAATTTTGGAACCTTTTCAGATTTGATATGATTGTCTATAAATGATCAGTTATCAGTTTTTTTTTTTTTTTTTTTGTTAAGTGTGTTTCACCAACTCCATGTCTCTTTGTGTCCTCCAGGCGAGCTCATCAACCTGGCCTTGTACTGCGAGCGTATCCGCCGGCGATTCTGGCCCGAGTGGTTTGTAGACCCGGAGGACTTCTGCTACAAGGACATCGCCGAGGAAAGCGATTCAGCATCCAGACTACCAGATCTGGGACTTTACTCCCGCACGGACACTTTCCAGGACAACACGCAACACCCCTCGCGCGCTGACACGCCGCGGGACCTGCTGTCGCCCGAGAGCGACCCCACAGGCCACTCGCTGTATGACTCTGACATGGACACGGAGTGCTCTGAAATTGACCAGCTCAAGTGTTGACACACACACACACACACACACACACACACATTGTACATACAGCACACACCACACGTAGGCACACCACAGGAGGGCGCTGCGAGCCGCCTCTACACAACACGCCCCCTACCTCCTCGACAGCGTTTGTGTCAGCTAAGCAGTTTAACTCGCACAATGCCGCTGCCAAGGCAACCGTGCACATGTGATGCCTTTGTATCTCATGTCACCTCTGTGTCACTCCATTTCATGTCTTTTATCATCTTGAACTGAAGGAAAGACACTTATTTATTTGAATGAATGCGTGTAGATATATAACTGGACCAGGTTAGATATCATGGAGATATAATATTTAAATACACTGTACATAAGTATAAATACTATAGTATAGCCTGCAAACTCTAGAATCATCCCCTCTGTCATATAGTGTAAATTTATACATTGTTTCTAATGTGAAATCCCTTTTTATGTTTTTATTTTATGGAACACAGTATCCAAATCTTAAATAATGGCTCCCTTAATGGCAGTGACACCTATTTCAGTGATTCCGATTTTGGATCGGTCTGCAACAAGCACTTTGAAATGTTTTTTTGGCCTTATTAACCCAGAGAAATGATTTTATCCTTTATTATCAGCATTGTATGGTGCCCCTTGTTTGGAGTGTCAGACAGTAGCTTTTGAATAGTAACACAGTCAAGCATCAAAAGTGAACTAAACAATCAGGTTATGGACTAAATAGATGTACCATGTGTCAGTACATGGCTGGTACATGCCAGTGCAGGCCTCCCTTTACATTTCCCACCACAGTTTCATTGTGGGCCTGCTCCATAGGAGTACCTGTTTCTCAGGATTGGTGATGTTTGCGAGGTGCAGCATTTATATCCATACAAAACCCCATAAGCTTGCTATAACAGATGCATAAGAATAGATGAATTGTGTTAAGATGAAAAGGTGACATTCCCAACACTGATAGTCAGCTTTCAAACTCCGGAGATCGTGTTGCAGTACTCTAATACGGTGCTTCTATGCATCCCCTACTCCTGGATTTGACAATTTTTTTGTCAGTCTGCGCTGAAATAAGCTCTCTTCATCTTTCTAGTTTGACGCCACTCTTCCTCTTCCTCCTTGGTAATTTGTATTCTTCACTCCTCCTCTCGCCTGTATTCAGGTATGAGGCTCTGATGCAGCAGTATGGCGCCTGGTCAGAGCATTCAGGTGTTTGTGTGTTATCAGGATAATAATGCATGTGCGAAAGGAATCCAACATCACAGAAATAAGCTGAAGGTTCCCTCCACACTAAATTCCATACTGCGATCCTGATTCATGCAGACATCCACGATGAGTGAAAATATGTAGCATCAATATGTAGCTGTATGTTGTAGTTGGAAGAAAGAAATCAGCAGTAAAAAAAAAAAAAAAAAAACAGCAGCTAAAATCACGAGTTTTCCCTTCAGGGAAACTTTGAGGGCTGCAGATTAATTTAAATCCTTCATATTGTCTGAGAAAAGGAAGATTTATTTCTGTGTCTTAAATCCCTGAAACTTTTCTTGCCTTCTCTCATCATTAATCAGACTCAGCCTTATAGAAACGGACTCCTTAAGCTGTTTACGTTCAGCCGGTGCCAGCGTGCCGTTTACCTCCCCACGTGTCTTATTTAAGATTTGCTTATTAAATCTCGATACTCTTGAGTTTTGACAGTGGCTTGAACTGAAAAGACAACGGATGTTAATTTGCACTTTTCCCCCTCTTTTGTTTACATGTTGATGTTTTATTCTTTTATTACAATCAAACATATTGAGCTGTGCAGTACTGTAGACTTCAGCGTGCATATTGCAGAGACCGCATGTGGACTTTGTTCATATTTGAGGTTGCAGAGCAAAATATTGGAAAATCTTCAGCCCCTTTTCTGCTGCAGATTCTGCTGAAAAAAAAGTCCAAGTGTGCATTTTTGTGTTCCAGCAAAAACAGCTTCAAGCACGAATGGTTGATTCCCAGCTCCATTTTATCTTCTTCTGTCTGTTAGAGTCAAAAGGTCAGAGGTCAGGAAGGGGAGTCAGGGCTTTCAGCTCCATCGTGTGTGTGTTGAGACTGCTGTTTGTGTACTGTAGAATCCATACTGCGTTGTCTTGTCTTGTACCTGTGCTGAAGCTTTCGTGAAATCTCATCAGACTGTAAATAAGACAACAAACAAAACAAGGAAAATGCCACAACCATGATCCGTTCTGTGTGAAATTGCTGTGTAACATTACAAGACTATTACGAATGTACCTATCTTATCTAGAGATAAAGCTGTATGACAGTGGATAACTCGTGATATTTCATTAAATGTAGCTGTGTTATTTTCCTTTTGTTTTCAGTCACGTCCTGAGCAGTTTGATGCTGGAACGTGCAGAACAAGTCAGAGAAAACTGTGATTACTTTGGCTGCAAATGCTGCCACATATCATCAGTTTTTATACGAGGATATAACTGGCATATAGCCTATCTGTCTGGTAATCCCTCTCCCTCTGTGCTCGCTATCATACGACAGGACTAAGCCCCCCCAACAATACCAGAGAATTAACTTTCTGCCCCCTTCTTTGTGCTTGCGATGAAGCTCAGGAGAAACAGAAGAAGACGAAGGCAGAGCGCAGACAAAGCGTGGGGTGGGCGAGAAAAAGAGAGACAGCAGCGAGCAGATGAATAATATCTGATGACTTTGGCTGGTGGCGTCGCTGTGGCCATTGTGCAGAAACCCTGGATGATCCTTCACACACAAGGATGCAGCGACGTTTCAAGGCTGACAATGATACCGACTATCTCTGGTGAGTCAGAGGTGGTTCTGTGTGTGTGTGTGTGTGTGTGTGTGTGTGCGCGCAAACAAAAAATATGAATAATACAGAGACTGTGAGTGGAGAAGGAGGAGGGCAGAGGGTGGCAGGCCGATAGCTCAGACTCCAGGGTATGAGCTCCTCTGGAGGCCTGGGTTGAGACCTCGTGCAAATGTTCACACACCTCCTTCTCTCAAATCAACCTCCTAAATTTGATATATACATTTAAGTTTGGAAATATCAGCATGAAAAATATAACAATTACTTGAAATGAATTATTTTTGCTCGATATCTTCCAGTTGTTCAATGGAAAACATATTTTTATTTATTCATTTATTTTTCTCTCAACTAAACCTCTTGTTCCCCATATTTCTTTAATAATGTGTTATAATATATGCACATTAGATGTTGTGCTTAAGGACGTGCCTTTGGTTCATTCACATTTTAACCAATTAAAAAGAATATACAACTCAGCAAAAATTCGATATACAACAAACAGAACCTACTTAATTGTTTCTCTGGCTTGAAAATCACATTTGCCCTTCAGCCAATATTAGACATAAAAGTCATTCTTGTCAGATTGAGAAATTACAATTTTATAAAATAAAGCTATTCTTGTAAATCCTTTAAGAGGGCAAGAATTTAATTTTACCATATGAATCATTTCCTTTATACAGTACTACCACTATGCCGCTAGTATTTTTAGCCACAAGGGGGCAGCAGCAGACTGTCTGAATTGTTCATATAACTGATAAAAGAAGACAAAAACAGGCTCATATAGTGTGTGGTGTGTATATATACACCGCCGGTACACTCTTGTAATGCATCTTTAAAAAAAAAATACTAATATATATATATATATATATAGAAGCGTTAGTTGTGTTATCTTAAAATAATTTCCTCACAATTATCCAAATGTACACGTGCGTGAACACATAGGAAAATGTCTCTATAAATTGTTTAAATAAAAAAAAATCACAATACGGATAATGATTACGTATTGTAAATTCAGTAGGCCAGATTATGCATGTTATGATATGATAAACAATGTATCACCTTTGTTCTGCACCTGCAGTTATTGTTATGTAACCATCGTGGGCCGAGCTCTTTTAATTACTGTATTATTAGTATTATTTTAAAATTCAAAATTACATGTGGCCATAATTGTAAATTGGTTTCTATATATACTGATTAAATTAGTAATTAGAGTCATAGACCTATAATTTCGTTTTCAGCGGCCACACTGCTTATTCAGACACGGATTCACGCACATCAGCAGCAGTAAACACGTCGGAGCTTCAAACAAGCGAAACTGATTGATAAAATCCAAAATTACGATGCAGGAACTGGCGCAAAGCTTACTGCAGATTAGCGACGTTTCCCCCCAGAGAGCCTGA
Source organism: Pao palembangensis (assembly GCA_015343265.1). NCBI lineage: Eukaryota > Metazoa > Chordata > Actinopteri > Tetraodontiformes > Tetraodontidae > Pao > Pao palembangensis. The sequence goes on along the minus strand of CM027097.1, from coordinate 6,255,340 downwards.
AGAAACGTTTACAGACTACAGATTCATAGAAAACAAATACAATTTAATGACAAAAAAAGCATATAGAAATTGTGCAATTGTTGATTTCTTTTTTTTTCCTTTATACGTTTAATCACAGATTTCAGGTCAGTAATTTTGTTTTGGTTTTGTTGGTTTTTGCTTCCACCTCACACTTAAATCCATCTGAAGGATTTCATTTTTGAATTAAAAACAACTGGTCATTTAAATCATGAAAAGTTGATTTATCAGCAAATTATATATTAATATGTTATATAATTTCCATTTTTGCGTATTGAATTATTAAAACCGTTTTTTAATTCGTTGTTACGCTTCACCTATAATCCTCATTTGGAGAAGTTTCTCAGAAATAATTTCAAATCAATATTAATATATTCGGATTTCCCCTTCAGTCATTTACATCCTTCAGCTTGATTTCAGTTCCTGATTTCAGTGGTGGATTCCCCTTAAAAACCTTGCACCATCACATTATGTCACAGGATTTAAGTGGCACAAAAGCGCGTCTGTGTTTGTGCTTTGGCACAGACTGACAGAGAAAACTGAACGAACATACAAACAAAGGAGGACATTACAAAAATTCGGAATACATCCCACAAATAAGTCAGTGAGTCAATCAGTTTACACAGTATACAAGAGCGTCACTGCGGCCAGAGCTGGTACCAGGGACTTTTTTATCTCAAATTTTTTCTTAAATTCGTCTTATTTTTCCCATGAGAGCGGAAGGCAAAATGAGCTGGAGGTCACTCATCACAGCATTTTGGAAAACTGGAGAAATAACAAACAGCAAAAACACACTGTAAACAGGCGCACATAAATGTCAGCACAGAAAGAAAGCAAACGGAACATCCTTTATTATTATTATTATTATTATTATTATTATTATTATTATTGATGTGGTTGATGATAACGTATTACCAAGTAAATTCTGAATAAATTTTTTAAAGAATATATTTTACAAATTTAATATAATAATAATAATAATAATAATAATAGGGTTGGGGTTAAAATAATAATTTGCCATACAGAAGACATCTTTCTATTCTTCCTCTTCCTGTTGCTTTTATTAAAATGGAAAGATGGCGTTTATTTAACCACAGTAACTATGACTTCTCGTCGAACCCCCAGCTTGTTTTTATGTTTTCCCCTCTCCACCCCCTGCAGACCTCTCATGTCCACACCCCACTCTGCCTTTCTTAAATGACACATTACATCATGACATAACGGCGCCTTGGCAGAAGCATTTCAGTGACGCATTTTTTAAATTATTATTTCATGGTTTTGTTTTTTGTTGGGTTTTTTTTTTGTTTTGTTTTGTTTTTTGTTTTTTTGGTTAGCACAAACCAGCCATGTTTCTAAAAAATGCTCGGCAGTTCCGCGGTATGACATCGCTCCATGCAGCCCTCCATTCTGCGTATTTTCAGTGCTTGAATGCCGCTTTATATTCCCAACCATGTGCGTCCAACATCTCAGCTGGCTGGCTCGGATCTCGGCTCCGAGTGGTCCAGTCCAGGTAATAATAATAAAAAAAAAAACATAGAGAGGCTTTATTTTTCCCTCCGTCAGGGGTCCATGTTTTGACAAGGGGTCACTGAACTGGAGTTTGTCCTCCGTGGTGAGGAGGGGTGTCCCCGTACATGTCCTCTCCTCCGGGTATCTGTCCTCCAACGGGTGTCATCCTCTTCTCCTTCTGCCGCCTGTTACAAAACCAAACTCTAACCACCTCCTTCTCCAACTGCAAGCTGTCCGCTAGGGAGTTGATCTCCGCTGCTCCTGGTTTTGGACATTTGAGAAAATGGCTCTCTAGAGCTCCTTTGACGCCAACCTCAATTGAGGTCCTCTTTTTCCTTTTCCTTCCCTGTGCGGCGATTTTATCCAGGCTGGTTGGGCTCCCCGAGGTGGAGTCCGCCTCCTCCAGCCACTTGTTCAACAAGGGCTTGAGTTTACACATGTTTTTGAAGCTGAGCTGGAGCGCCTCGAACCTGCAAATGGTTGTCTGGGAAAACACGTTTCCATACAGGGTCCCAAGAGCCAGTCCCACATCCGCCTGGGTGAAACCCAGCTTGATGCGTCGCTGCTTAAACTGCTTGGCAAACTGCTCCAACTCGTCAGAGGTCGGCGTGTCCTCGTCTGATTGATCGTGGTGTCCACCGTGCTGGTGATGATGCGAGAGGGACTGCTGGTGTGCCACAGGGCCGCCTCCATGCTCACTGAGGTGCGGACTGTGGCTGTGGTGGTCCTCGTCCCGAAGGGGGTGATGATGCATCCCGCCTTGCTCTCCACCCGGCATCAGACCGAAGCCGGACTGGGAATACACAAGACTCTGTCCCTCAGATGTCGTCATGCCGGGGATGTGCGTGCTGGCTGTGCTGGTTCGCCATGCTCTGGCGTCGTGATGAGGCTGCTGGTGAGCTGGATGAGGGTGTCGCTGTTGCTGCTCCTGCTGCTGCTGCTGCTGCTGCTGCTGCTGTTGCTGCAGACTGCTGGAGTTCTGCAGCTCCTCTCGGTCACTGTCGTGCAGCACGGGCTTCACATCCTGTTCACCGAGGGGACTGGACGGCCAGGGTGCTCCGGCGTCACCGTGAGACAGCGCCGTTATCCACTGGTGCGCGTGGCTGAGGGGATGTCCGCCGCCCGGTAACGTGCTATAGTCGTTCTGGAGCAGGGTGTGCGCGTCCCTGTACGCTGCCGCCTGCTGCATGCTCCCGGACTCCGAGTGCGGCGGCGGCGCGCTACTGGGGGTAGTGAGGACGCTGTAGTGATTAGACGCTGCGGTCGCCATAACTATCGGAGCCAGAGTGATAACTGTAGTTAAAAGGAGACCGCCTTTGACTGTAACACTTTTGCGCCACGGGGCAGCTAGGCGTCTCTCTCTAGCATCTCCCGGGCGCTGTGCCAAGGGGACGCAGAGGCGCGCACCTGTGGTCCGCCTCGCTTCGCTCTTTATTGGCCAAGAACGGTTGACAGATGTGGTTACCCCTGACAGCACCCCGCTCATTGGTCACGGGAGATTGTACAGAAACCCCAATCGCTCTGCCAACAATCCTAGTAGCAGTCCTGCAGCATGCTGAGGTACAAAGTGAAGGGATACACGCAGAAACGAATCAAGAAGCAATTTCATTTATACAACAGGGCAGTTTTGTTTATGAGAAAACATTTTATAAAACATTTGTGTCAGTAGGTCACATTTATATGTGTCGTGCGTCAACACGCTGCGTAAAAGTTGCGCACGCACAGCGCATTAATCTATGTAGTGCCCACGAGAATTGTTTGTTTGAGTCCAATTACCACATGTTATAACCTTCATATGAGGCACGTTTCCGTGGATTTAAGTGATATTTTGCTACACGAAACTTCCAACGGCCTCTCATGCCTCCAGGACGCAGTCCAGAGAGAGGGGCTGCGTGCTTCCAGGGTCTCTGCCCCGTTGCTATGGCGAACGCGGTGAATGGAACAACGCCCACGTCACAGCTGCAATTCGCTCCCTCTTTTCGTCCCGTTCCAAAGAACCCATTGGGGTCTGCGCACTCTGCCGCCGGGACAAATAATGGGGGGTGAGCGGAGAGGGCAGCTAGGGGCCAAAAAGAGGAGACTAAAGAATGGTCCCTTCAGCCTTTACACCCCCTCTGTGCAGCCTCCCACCTGCTTGTTGGGTAAACTTTGAGATGGATGCGCCCACACTGGCGTGAGGCTCGGCTTCTCCCCTCTACAGTTCAGTCTCAAGACAGTATTTTTTCCAGAGGAAGATACCAGTAATTTTACATATAAAGGATTTAATTCCACGAATTCCTCTCATGTTGATTAAAAAACAAACAAAAAACCAGGCAAACAAAATCAAAACTCAGCCTTTAGCAAGGGGATTAGGGTTAATGTCTGCAGACCCTTTGGAGGTCCTTGGCAAGCATTTATTTAAATTTTATGAGGTAAAACTTCAACCAGGAAGAAACCTTTAAGGAAAAAATGTTTTACCTTCATATAAATATGCTACAGGATCATTGGCTCAGTGCAAATCTCTGTCATTTCAAATTCAGTTCACACAAGGTCGATAACTGATATTGGCTATTAATTAGACCTAATTGCACAAAAGTGATAACTGGCTAATTTTTTTTAATATACTCAAGCTTAGGATGCAGCGATGTAAATTAAACCACAGTGAACTGTACACATATTTATGATTGCGGTGTAATTCTGAGAATTGCCAAATGTGTCGCCAGGGGCTCTGGTTAGCCGTGTGTTGAGACAGGCAAAACATATTACCTTAATAGACTAATATGCAAACTACTGGCTGCCCAATTACGAGACCTAATAACGCATAAACGATGCGAGTCCTGTTCTTACAAGATGAAGAGGTTGCTGTTAATTCAGTCTGAGGGCCGGGTTTGCTGTCAACACATGTTGTGCTCTGACGCCCGTACTGTCTATGTTTCCGTGCAGCTTATTTTGCATTCGAGTGGGAGTTAATGATGGAGAATCTGAGTGTTAAATTAACAGTAATTATATTGCCCCGTGTTGTAAAGATTCAATTTCTTCACAAGCCTAATGGGTCCATGAGTCCCCCGTGGACAGGCAGAACACTGAGATGTTAAAGACAACAGAAGAAATAAGCACAACACAAACACACAACGAAACTCCCGCTTTGGAGCAGATTTATGATGTACAAATATTGTCAGCGTCTTCATTTAGTTTAAGAAGTGTGAGGCGAAGTAAGCTCGCTTGCAAGTTAACCACCAATACTGCGTTCATTTTTTTAAGGCCAGTCTGTGACCAGCACATGTCCCTCCCCCTGTGGGAACTCTTAACACGGGGGCAACTGGGGCAGGGGGTTTCTTTATGCTGCCGGACACAGGGAGATAATGGCCATTCCTCCACAGCTGGCCCATACAATCAAAGGCATAGGGGGCTCGAAGGATTCCAGCTTTAACCAGACCATTGTCTGGGCTAATTACATCTGAATGAAAGACCCCAAGAACCCACCTCCCCCCTCAGCAAAACCTGCACAGAAAACCCTCAAACAACCCTTCAGGGATGAGGAGAGCACACGCACGCATACACACACATGCGCGCACACACTCGTTGGATTCGTTGATTACTGATCCACACTCACATCCCAGCAGGCTCTCATCAAAGTGTTGTGTCTCTCTCCCAAACACACACATGTGGCACTCGGCATTAGATCAGATCTCAGCTTGCTGCTCTCAGAAGAGATGAGGAGGTCTTAGAGGACTTAGGTTGAATGGAAAACACTCACAAGAGCCTTTCCCCAACGCACCCCCCATAATCCCAATCCATACTCTGCTCCTGCCCCCTCCAACTGCTGAATCTGGGCTTCATCCGTGCAGCTCGACTCAGTACAGAGCAGCCCGAGTCAGTGAGAACTGCTCAGTGATGTCAGGACAGAAAAATCCCACAATGGGTAGTTATTTGTCAAAATATCAAACGTCAGAAAAAACAAAACCGGGTGTAATTTAAGGGCCAATTCTGGAAAAAGATAAATGGCTGAGTCAGCCTTAGTGCGTGTGAGTAGCTGAAATGTTTCTTAAAGATAAAGAAGGTGAAAAAGGTGTCGTCCAAATCATTAAAGAAGAAGAAAAAGAAGGCCGAAACTCAGCTGTGCCAACACCATTTAAATGCAATGCAACCGTTGTTCTGAAGTTTTAACTGATATTGTAAATGCCTAAATGCAGCTGACATGCTCACGCTTAGAGGCATCTTAAGACCAGATGTTGATGGGGGCTGTTAAAAAAAAAAAATCATCAAAAGCAAATTTAAACTGTCACAAAGAGAGGGTGATAATGTCATCCAATAAAGCTTCAACAGATTAAAGGTATGTATGCAGGGGCACCGACAGGGATTTTGGGCCCCATCACCTAAGACCGCATGAAGCCTGTCCAGCTGCTGTGACCACGTGTCCGGGATCCAATCCAGCCAGTCAAAAATTAACATAACTCTACCTTTTCAGCTGTCTTGCCTCTGCTAGATATAAAATGAAGGATTCACTGCACACAAGGTGACTGATTTGCCTCTTTCTTATAAATAAAATCCAAAGTCAGTTAGGATACATAAAATATTATTTTAAATTTTAATTTTGCCATTTTACAATTAGCACTGGCCCTTGCTTAGCCTGATTCACCAAGAGCCCAGTGACGAGCCTTCCTGCTTCATTGATCAAGTCTTTGAAGTCCAGATTTCTAGCCAGCTGCAAAGTCTACCCTGTGACGTGTGTAACAGTCGACCTAAGGTAATTGTGCCTTTAAGACCGCCTCTAAGTTTATACGTCCTTGACATGTGCTCACCTTTTTTCCTCTTTTTTTGTTCGTTTTCCTGATGAGGCGGGACATGCATTTTTTTGGTTAGACTCCCTTTTATTTCTTACTGGGTATTTTTTGTGATAGTGAGGGTCCTGATTCAAATAAATGGCTGTCTGGATAATCTTTTTACGCCATTTTTCCCCTCCTCCATAACCTGCCGTTGACACAGACCTGAACCATTACACATGATGGACCTTAAATAGTTTTTCTTTTTTGTTTTTTGTTTTAACCAGTTTTTGTTTTAGTAAGTTTTAGCTTACTGAAAGCTCTCTCCACTCCAGAAACAGTAACAGGCAATGTGCAAAAAATATACACACCTCTCCTAATATGCTCTGCAGTTGCATTAATTGTTTTGGATTTTAAAAGCTACCTCAACAAACAGCCCCTTGTAGGACCGCCAAAATTCAGTAAGCAACAAAATATCTGATTTCAAGGTATTATTTGAGTAGTCTCTGTGAAATTAACACAGACTCAATCACTCAATGCTTCAACATGCCCAGTATCCCAAAAAGACTAGGCTATAGCCTGCTTTTGATTCAGATACCGAATCAAGTGTTTGACAGGAAAAAAAAAGCCTAGTTATCTTGAATTAGTACAGATAGAGAGAGAAAAAAAAGAGACAAAAACATCATTCACATAGGCCCCCCTTCAATAAAGCTAACTGACATTCCACGTTGCTCACCTGCTGGTGCTGGTTCATGTGGTTGGAGGGAGTTGTGGGGAGATGTTGCACCAGGTGACATAGTTGCTGAGTCTGGTGGGGAGGGTGGGGAAACCCATTTAGTTTAATTAGCTAAACATCTCATTGTGGACATCAAACTAGCAAACAGCTTGATTTCAATCACTCAAAAACAATACCAACCTTTCCTTGAGGAAAAACTGGGTGACATATTGTCGCTTATGGAACCCAGACTTTGCTTTACCATACATCGCAGCAGCCTCCCTGCGCTCTGTGTGCACAACTGGGACTATAGCAGGCAGCCTAGCGCGACTCGGGCTATACCAAGTCAAAATCTCTGACATACATGCTATGAAAATATAAGTAAATGTGTTTACCTTATTTTTTAACCAAATATTAATAATTATTTTTATTTTAGGGTTGGGATCAGTCATGGGCCCTTAGAATCTTCCTAACTTTCCCCCCTTTACGGTGCCCATGTATGTACTGTATGAGAGCAGGCATAGATATAATTTATAGAATGTCTAATGTTTCATGTTACATGTGTTTCTCTCTACACGCTCCACATTGTGTGTGTGTGTGTGTGTGTGTGTGAGACAGTTTCAGGGTTAGGAGGTCTCACTGCTGCTCAGTTTAGCATTGATTTATTCTCTTTCTCCAATTTATTTCCCCTTCGCCTGATCTACCTCTGGGAGGACGAATGGAGGAGAAATGCTATGCAAGCACAGCCCTTCTCTCTCCCCCTCTCTCTCTCATACACACACATACAGACACACACACACACTCACACACACTCCCTGCACACACCTACGCACACTGACAAATGTCTCAACAAGCACTAATGTACTTAAATTTGTATTTCGGAGGCACTGGCAACCAGACGCACACGTACACACAAAACATTTTAAGGCTCCGGCTCCTCTTCACCAGCATTACTGTGCTGGACCAGTCAGATGATTCTATAGAACTATAAATTCACCACACTCCCTAAGTCCCTGGGCACCAGGGCTCCTATAAGACTTCCAATGTTGTCTCTTATAAATGTCTTCAGGGAACCCATAAAGACATAAAGTGACCCTCCTTCCCTTAGGTGAGTGGTCGTAACTCACCAGCAGGTATTTTTACTGTCCTGCCGTGTGGATTCATCTTTACTCGGCTTTCTAATGTCCGGCACAAACTCCAGAAGGGGAAAATGTGAGTGCAGTCATATTTTATGAGCAACTTACTCTTACATCCTGCTGTAATGTTTTGTCATTGAAGGGGAGTCACGGGCTGAACATGTCGTGTCACTTCTGCTTTGGGATGCGATAACGAACCTCTGCTTTCACTTCGCGAGTAGAAAAGGGGAACTGGAGGAGGGGCAGGCAGGTCGTTAAACCCACTTGAAAGCTCAGCACCCTGATCGATAGTCTTGGGCCAAGCAGGGATTAAAATCAGGCTAAGTCTGTTGCAATCAATACTGATGGCTAACCCCGGGGTTAAAACATGAGTAAATCTCCATACGAGTCCAAATCTGCACTTTGACCTACAGTACGGATAAATCTACAGCTATCTATGTAAATGGACACACAATGAGTTAGAGTGTAAGTGTGGTCGATATGTACGTATGCCTATACAGGCATTCAGCTGCAACATACGGACCTGCATCGATGCAGAGGTGCGCCCCTTCTGGGTACGGCTGCACATTTGGGCCCATCGACGGGGATGAACTCTAAAAAAATGTGCCCCAGGAGGCGCGGCACGCGTCGGGAAACAAACAGCAATAACGGCAAGAAAAAATTTTATAGACAGTGTTGATATGCATGATTGACTGTTTCATCAGTGCTAAGATTGATCTTACAAGCGGCGGGTCTGTGGATCAATTATCGATGCTAATCAATGTCACTACGGCAGACATCTGTTGCACATCTATACTCTGATCATCTTGACCAGTACTAAAGTTTATGTTTGTTTTTTTTTAACCGTGATTAAATATAATTTGAGTTAGAGGAAAAGTTTGCTATATATGCTATCAAATCTAGCTAAATTGGTAAAAATAAAGACAACAAAATAAAGCTGAAAGACAACAATAAACATCCCAGTCTTCAAGAGGTGAAAACATGGCTCCAGGACGCGACTGCTTTCCATTCAGCTGCCAACTCTAAATCGTGCTTTTTAAAAACCTGCTGTGCATAATTCCTGACATTTGGCACAGTCTCCATAACTGCGCCCTGTTGTTCTCACGACAGCAGTTTTGCACTTCACAGCGCCAACGTGAAACGATCAATTGTACGCACTCACGACTCACAGGTGCAAACACTACTGACTAAATTGGTCAATTACGCATCACAGTGGAGGGCCGAAGGTGAGCTCTCCTGTTTTGGAGATGGATGGATGCCAAAAATGTAGTAAGAAATGCAGGAATAGTGAAAAGGAGAGCTGCATGACGTTTTTTAGTGGGTATAAACATTGTATTTTAGTTTATGGGTGTTGAGGCCTCATAGTTGGATTTATTATAAGGACAAATCATGAAATATCTACATGAGAAAACCTCTCAATGTGACAAAATATCATTTTAGATTTTCATTTCAGATAAGCAGATCAAAATACAGGAACACACATTCTGTAGCTGCTCGTGGCTCTTTTCATTAGTCGTTCCAGATGTCCCTCAGTCACAGGGCGTCCTCCATCTCTTCTACAAACATTAGGGGGAGGCAGGGGAGAGGCTGGCCCTCTTACACACACACACACACACACACCCTCACTGACTGAAGCATGCAGCATCTATAGCATGAAACAGTGCCTTTTATTAAATAATTTATATCATATTTGCAGCTGAAAACATAAAACCATTAAGTAGCAGTCTTCTCCCCATTTCTGATGTGTGCTACGTTAAAATTATCAGATCCATAATCAATTCGAAACCCTCAGAACCCCTGTCTGAGTGAAATTCCACGTGAATCTTTACACATGGAAAGAACGCTCCCTCATGGCGAAGACTTATCTCTAAACACATTTAAAGATGGTGAACCTGAACCAAGATATATGTCCAGACAGACACAGAAGACACTCTAGGGAGCAATAAAGGCTGCTCTCTGTGTTCTAATCAAACTAATCTTTGTCTTCTCCCTACACACAAGCGCACACGAAGGATCATCTTTCTTCTCACCGTTTCCTTTTTTTTGCTCTTCCTCTGTTCTCTAAATCTAATTCCTTCTGAACTCACATTTCAAGGGACAGACAGGGATAGTATTCCGTGTGTTGTTACCAGTGGCTACAGATTTGCTGAAGTTCATTAGAGTGTCTCTTAGCGTGTGGAATTTGTACACAGAAAGAACATACAGGCAAACTCACCTCCGAATCCAGGCCCAAAGCAGTGCAGCTGGTTTCCATCAAGGGGAAATTTTGTGTGTTCAGAGCTGCTCCCTCATAAGTTATTAACCTAGAGAACAGCTACATATACTGTATAACAACACCTGCCTGACAATGGAGGCCCCTTCTCTCATTATATGACTGGCAGATGCAGACAAGTGAAGAAATGAAAGCAAACATTGCTTTTGTGAAGGGAAACACTGCTTTGCACCATTTCCCTTCCATGCATATCAAATGGCCTTCTGCAATTTTAAAGCATAATTCAGGGTGGAGGGAAAACAGAGGAGCTACTCTTGGAGGCAACCTAGCCAATTAATTTGTAGCTCAGATCTCAGAGCCTCACTGGAGAGGTGCTAGGCTACATACCACTAAGATAATTTGTGTGGCAGGTCCACATTAAATATATGCATGAGGCTAATTCAGTTAGCCCTGTAGCTGTGGTGAGCGCGGCACTAGCTCCCATTAGCGATGTTTCTCCCTCCAGTGGAAATAAACAGAAGTCAAAGTAGACGCCACTTTTTTGTTTTTTTTTTTTTTTTTTGCATAAAGCAAACAAAATTAAATTTAGCCCAGGAAATCAAAGTGTTGTGTCAAAAGTGCCCCTTTCTCTCTATTCCCTGCGATCTCTCCCTCTCTCTGTCCTTGTCTGTCTCTCTGAGGGATAAATTACTCTGGAAACATAAAAGAATTTGAGAAATACATATCACGGGGAAAAATGGAAAAAGACATTCTCAACAAGGGGGATCGACAACGTGCTCCCGAGACATTCATGTCTCTGGTTTGGCATGATGGGGTGTTTCTCTGATTTTGCCATTTTGTCGACATGTGTTTTGCTATGTGTATTTACAGTCTTTGTGTGATCCTCTCACTCTCAGCAAAATCTCACAGTATAGAAGGGAACAGTCACAAAAGGGCTAGATCAAAATGATCTTTATATTTACAATGCAGATACACCCACTGATGCAACCATCCAAAGAAAAACATCCAAAACCATGTAGATGTTTATTTCAGTCACAATATCTGCTGCCGCTGTACCTAATAAAAGCATCACATGGACATTTTAACAATGTCACTGTGGTCATTTTCATTAGGGGACGGATATCAGTCCTGAGTACAACCAAGAGAGTTTTCAAGGTTGTTTAGTGGAGAAAATGATGAAATTTAAGGGTGATGGATGCTTTAGCAGCACCCCAATTCATCTATTATGTGTATTTTTTATTGTCAAATGCAGGTGACAGCTTTTTGTGTGTGGGTGCATGTGTGTGTGTATGTGTGTGTGTGTGTGTGTAGCGGAATGCTAAATGAGCACGAGCTCCTTGCAGTCTGCTTGACATAAAAAGGCCGTTTGGCCATTCCTATTGAACTTGACCTGTGGGCCAGATCAATGTGTGTGTGTGTGTGTGTGTTTGTGTGTGTGTGTATGTGTGTCTGCCCAAGCAGATCAATGTGTCTCCGTGTGCCGTGGAATGAGAGAGCACGCTGATTACCCAGGGGTGGCGTGCTGGGGGAAGAAGAGGAGGGAGCGGGGATGAGAGGATGGAGAAGGAGAAGGAGAATGATACAGAGAGGAATGAGGGAGGGGGTGATGAGACGGAGGAGAGGATGGGGCTAAGACCATGGATCAGGAGGGAAGCTCAGATCATTTCATTTTCATTTTCCCTTCATTTCGCCGTGTATGTCAGGACATTCTGCATGGATGAGGTGCCAAAATTTAGATCTGCAGCCAGATGGCATAGATCAGTTGTGTAATAGTGACACAATCTGGAGGGATTTGCGTGGTGAGGGGGGTTGGGGGGGTCAGTCATCCATTTCCCCACTTTCACCCCTCCTGCTTTCTATTCTATAAAGCGCTGAACATCTATAAAGCACAAGCCCACCTCACCAGAGAGATGTTTTAGTTTACAAGGAAGACATAAAACCCCGGCAGCCTCATGGTCGTTGACAGCGTATATCAAGATGTTTGCCGCTGCACACGTGTCGTATCTTGATCTTCAATGTTTTCATCGATATGGGTCTGAAGGAGTGTGCCACTGGGCTCCTCTCATCTCATTGAAGTCGCCGTCAGGGGCACTTGTAGCTTTTTGTGTATATAAAACTGAGTATTTATTTTCTTTAACCACAGAATAAGCAACACATTTACTTGTGGAAGAAAATTTATTTCAGGGGCGTGCAAGGTGCATAATGAAGTACAGGGAATGGTCACATGACTTTGCATACCAGTCATGTGCAAAATGTTCTCTGCGCTAGATGATACAGTGATTTCACAGGACAGAAATAAATACAAATTGGTTTCTATCCTAATGACACTTGTGTTGTTTTCACAAACTGCCATTAAGTTGGTATTTGAAGTATGAAAATGGTCACGATAACAGTTGATTGGATTCAAAACTGTACATGGAATTTCTGCAGCCATTTGTGAATGTCTCCACTATAATTTTCAAATGAGCAAAGTGACAATCTGGAGAAAAGGACATCAGAAAAGCGTGTTTTACTGTTACTATGGGTACTATGGGTACTAATATCACACCATTTCCCTTCTACATTTATAGAAGTGAAATAACAACACAGTAATATTGATACAAATTAATAATTTCTTGTTGTGATATATGACAAAGATGCAAAGATCATGGTCCTTAAAGAGGAAGAGAGAGCTGCAGCGGATGGAGGCGGAGATGGATGAGCTGCAGAGGAAAACTGTTTTAAAGCGAACGACATAATCAAGGAAGTCCAAGAAGCAACAGAGCAGATCCATCAAAACGAACTCATTGATTGTCTTCATTACAGAGTCTCTTTGTTGGAGAAACATCTCGATGAAGCTGTATTTTCTGACGTTGACATTGAGAAGCAGCTTTATGAGGTTGAGGAGGAACCAAAGAGGAAAGATAAAGAGTTCATTTTCGTCATTTATCGTCAGAGGCTCAGAGAGCTGCAGAGCTCTAACAAGGGCCCAAAAGAAGAGGTCAGACAGGTAAAAGGAAAAGAACGACTACATGACAGAGACCATGAGATCAGCAGGTTCCACAAGAAAACTCTGTACTGTAGCTCAGGCTGAAATCGCTGCGCTGCTGAGCCAGAGTGAAGTTGTCCAGAAAGACATCCAAAAAACGGTGTGTATTTCAGAAAAGAAGGGCGCTTCAGGAAAGAGATCTCTGAAACAAGCAGCAGGATCAGAAATGAGCAGTCTGACCTCTCCGACCACGGGGAGTCAAGAGCTCAACAGGGGCTTCAACAACAGAGCGCGCTGAACGAGACACTCCAGGTAAAATACAACTCCTGGAAACAAGAGGAGAGCAAGAACCAGCAGGAGATCGATGAGGAAATCACTCAGCTTCAGGTAAGACATCTCAAAGGTTCCTGTGATTCTGAGCCCTTTAGATGATCAAAGTGAAATCTAAAATGAGGCTATTTTAGATTTCACTTTATCAAATCATAGCAAGTGGAGGAAATGTTGCAAGTGGAAGCCAAAATGCATCTTTGTGTGTGTTTTTTTTTTTTTAAACAGGAAGAAAAGAATGAGCTCATCGTCTTGCCTGGTGATGTCACACCAATGATAAGAGATTATATTTATATATTTGTAGTGTCACAAACGAGACTGTTGTGTCCCTCTCATAGTTGTCTCCTGAAACACAAGTAAGTACAAACGTATGTTCACACACACACACACACACACACACACACACACACACACACACACCCTTTAACCCCTGTCTGTGCAGCTGTACCTCAGGAAGAAATTGAATTGTAGAGTTGACCCCACCTGACACATAGCAAGCAGCATTGATTTTCATTGAAACATGAGTCATCGATACTGAAATTGCTTTTGATTCACAGTTCATCTCTCTCTGTGTTTATACCCTCTTACAGTTGGAGCTGCCCAGCAGACAAATCCTATTCCAGTTTAAAGTTATTAAGGGACCATTTCATCCTAACATCAGAAATATATATTTTTCTTTAGAAAAAGAATTTGTTCTGAGCCTCATGTTTTTATTTTTTGGTAGTTTTGCAGTGAGTCTGCAGACTCACAAAGTTCCTCCTTCTAAAGAGAAATATCTCACTTTTTTTGTTGTGAGCAGCTGCATGTATAGAATTTCTTTGTCAGTGTCGCCACACAAAAGGAAACCTGCAGCTACAGTACCTCAACTGGAGTTGTGTGGTCTTGACACAAAGATGGACAACATGGCAGCTCCCCAAAGTGCTGCAAAACATCTTTATCATCTGGGCAGCATGAGCGCACCCTTCCAGGCACCGGCGCACTCCAGTGATATTACCCCCTGCAGCAGGAAAACGTGCACAGCCACAGCACCCAAATAACTCTGAGAAAGGTAAGAGAGAGCTTCAACTGTTGAACCGGAATTAAAAGTGTACAGTTCGAGTCAGATTGCACATTTAAAAACACTCCATCAGTCAGCCAGCATAGCTCAAACTGTTATATCCGTGGAAGAAAGCACACACACACACACACACACACACACACACATACACACATACACACTGCACCCAGATGTGAAAGAATCTGGGCTTTGTTCTCCAGTGACAGTGATCTGTGGTCGATTGTGGTCGTGCGCTGAGAGGCAAACACAGACTTGTAAAATGTGTGCATGTCTGCTCTTGCGGGTGGTGAGCGTGTAAAGCCGTCAACAGCAGTTATAGCAGAGACTCTTTACCTCTCTAACACATGCTGATGACACTCATATTTCCTGTGGTAACAGGCGTGAAAATGCTCTCATAAATCCACAGCGGTTTTACAGAGACCGCATCAGCGGCCTGAAGAAGATGTATTATGTAAATAAAACAACACGCCATCAGTAATGCTGGCTTCGCGCCACCACTGGGTCATAATGACTCAGTGGGAGACGTTGAAGGGAGGAAGGCAATAGTTTGATTAGGTGTGTGTATGTGTGTGTGTGTGTGTGTGTGTGTGTGTGTGTGTGTGTGCGTGCATGTGTAGCTGTTTTTTCCACCATACGTTTCTATGGTGCAGCCATGACTCAACGATCCGTCTGCAGAGCAAAGGGAGGGAAGGACACCTCAGGTGTAAAGCACCATCTAACACACACACACACTACACTGTACGGTGATGCAGTGGTGATATGATGCACACAACTGAAACTCTCACACACTCTCACTCTCTCTCTCACGCGCCCCAACGGCTCGCCTTGCTCCGACCCGTGATGGATTGGCTGCACTCCTGCCGTGACAGACGAGCGATGGATGGAGCGCATGAGAAGATGAAGGGAAGAAAGGAACAGAAGGTGCCTGTGTGTGTGTGTGTGTGTGTGTGTGCGCGCGCGTGCGCGTGTGAGGACATGTTGGAGGAGAATGAAAGAGCCAAACACAGTAGTTTCAATCCCAGAGAGGATCTTACATGGGGCCAAGCTGATCATTTCCTCCTCTGCCACATGTGTCATTTCCTCTAAACAAACAACTCTTCTGTGGACAGATGAGAGGCCGGAGACCTGCCTTGTCAATCTCTCTCTTCTCGCCTCTCCCTTGTTCCTCTTTGTGCTCGTGTGCATCTTTGTCTGTGTGTGTGGGGAGGGGGTATCCATAGTTCCCACCAGTGGCCAATATACTAACAGAACAAGTCATGTCATTTCTGATTTCATGTCATTTATGTCAATTATTGAATTAGTTGCATGGGAAAAACACCATTCAGGAAAAACCAAAAAACTTGATAGCCATTTGTTGAGTTTTGATAAACTTGTCATGGATAAACCTTTCAAAATCCCCACATACTGTATCTGTTAGCAATCATTACCTATTTCAAAATGATCTCCTTAAATGCAACAGTAACTCCATTATTGTGAAATGTGATTGTGCATCCTAAATATTGTGCATCGTCATGCTAAAAGATCGCATTGTTTAGATCTTCATTATGTTGCGCTTTACCTCTGGGAAAGCAAATCCACTGGAGACTGTTAGCAAATTACTCTTGTGACATTTAAAAAATGCCTGGAAAAAATAGCAATTAGGTTGTCCTCATGGCTAAAAATGGGCAATGTTCATGCTTTGATTTAAGCTAAAGAGTTTAACGGTTCCTTTTTAACTGCATTTCCTGTTTACAGTCGTTCTGAATATCTCCCCACACGATCAACACATTATCTGACAATGAAATGCACGATGCAGATTTGCATGAATAGGCCACGCAAGTGCCTGTCCCACTTGCCATCGCCGCAGTAAATAGCCGTGTTACTCATTGTCAGAGGTGATTTGTGTTTTCCATCCAGGAGTGTGTCGTGTGTGCAAACCACCAATTACATTTGCTCCTAATTACACACTTAAAGATGTAATTAGGCCTGCCTGTTCCACTGTTACACCAAGAGATATTACACAGTACAGCGAGGCACTCTGTGGAGGGACAAGGTTCACACACGTGTTTTAATTAACATATTAATCGTACACATTTAACATTTATAGAAACCTGAAAGGAAACAATGAAAATCTCTATAAAATCCCAATTTGATAAGTTATATGTCCCATAATGTAGCGATAAGAACCCATAATAAGTTTAAAAAAAAAAAAAAAGACGTGAATTGTTGTTGGCTAATTCAGTTGGACTCTTCCTTAACTTATAATTTTTAGATTGTATGCATATACCATCTGCTTTACTCATCTACCTGTGTGTAATATTAGGCATATATGTATATGACACCTGGAGGTCACCCTAGACTCCATTAACATGCACAGCTGGATTGGATACTCCACAATCGCCCCGAGGTATGAGTGCATGTGTGTGTGTGTGTGTGTGTGTGTGTGCGTGTGCTGTAATAGACAGGTGACCTCTCGAGGGTGTAGTGCGGCCCCTCGTCTGGTGATTGTGGCCCCCTGATAAGCATCAGAAGAAAATAAATGGGTATGTGACTTTGCTGCCCCTGACTGAGCTGTTCTTTAAAATGTGATTATTTCAAATTCTGATTCCTATTTATCATATGGAATAAATTATTGCTTTACCCTGCTGTTTTGCAGAATTTCATGTGAGCTTGGGCGTTTCTTTTTTGTTTCATCTCGTCTTGTAAGTTTGTTTTCACTGTCATGTTCTGTCTTGTCTCTGACTAACGTTTCTTGATGATTGTTTTTTTTAATGTATTGTGTCAGCATCCTCTAAATCTGCTGTAACCATAACCATAGAAGGTTTGAAATAAGATTTCTTTTTGAAAAGAAGAAGAAAGTGGCTGAGAAATTGTGATTTCATACACGGCACATCAACAGCGTGTCATTTTTTTATGGTAATTTAGCATGTGATTTCGCAATCTTTAAGCTCCCTGCATGTCATTTAATGTTATACACTTTCATTTCTCCCCCTCCACATTTTAAAACCCCAAAACACAGGTCGAAGCAGCTTTGAAGCACAGTGGTTTTAGCTCGAGGATATGCTCTGCACATAATCTAGTAAAAACATAACCTCTCAAATAAAAACATATTAATGCAACCAAGATAGTCCGTAATTGTCATCAAACTAATGCCATGACACAAGGAGAAATCAAGCATGCAAACACCTAATACCTCAGCACGCATGCTGGGGCATTAGAGGCACTAGAGGAATGAGGCACGAGCCTTTGCCTGAACCGTGAGATATGAGCGTGTGTGTGTGTGTTCATGTGCGTATGAGTGTTGTGTGTGTAGTTAACAGCCCTCACTCTGGCTGGCTGCTTAAGAATCCAGTCACATCTCTTGCTAGCAGGCAGGCAGTAAGGCGCTTTCACGCTCACAGGTTTGCTTTGGTTGGGTCTAATACCCTTTCTCTCTCTGTATGTATGTATCAAGCGTACTTGTGTGTGTGTGTGAGCGCGTGCACGTGTACACATATGCGTGCATGGTGCACATGAGCGTGTGCCTAAATCTGACTCTACGTGTCTTACTCACTTTGTTTCTTTACTTTCTGTTGCATGTGCCTGTTAATGCACAATGTGTGTGTGTGTGTGTGTGTGTGTGTGTGTGTGTGTGTGTGTCGGTTCTTAGCAGCCCTGATAAACCCACTTAGACTCTCCCCTGATCTGTTCGCTTTGGGCTGGCAGCATCGTATGCACGTGCTAGCACACACTCGCTCCCTCTGTCTTGCTCTCTCTTTCTCTCTCTCTCTCTCTCTCTCTCAGACACACACACACACACACACAGCCTTCTGCTTTAGCTGCTAGCTGATCTGTGACGGCCTGCCACTCAAACGCAGCTCAGTTGAGACACTGCACAAAGGAGGAGGATGCTGAGAGAGGAGGGTGGAAGTGGGGAGGCGGTGGTGGTGGGGTATCAGTGTCTTTCGTTTGCTTCCACTCTCTGGCTGTCTCCTTATCTCTGTACTCCTCACTCTTTTCCACCTGACTGGCTTTGGCAGTTGCTCCTCACTCCAGAGCTCCCCCTCCCCTGTTCCCCATTCTCCTCCCCACCCCCCACCCCATCTCCATTTCCTCCTGTCTTTATTTTCCTACCTGAGTGAATGCCAGATCATCTCGCCCTAATTTACTTCTCAAGATGGGAAGACTTACAAAAGATGAAAAGGGGGAGCTGGCAAAGAGGAAGAAGAGATGCAAACTGTATGGAGACAGTCTGCAAACGGGAGGGAAAAGGCAGAGAGAAGTAGGACTGTCAATATTTGAATACAGCAAGAGCAGAAGACTGAAATCAGGCTGTCCAGGCAGTCTGATGGGGAGGCAGCAAGCATCAGGCATCAGGCCATTTTCTGCAGCTCTTAGTGTTCCTCCATGGCCCCATGCATTACCTGAGAGTAAACACACACATTAGTGGGTTCAGGTAAACGTCAGCCTTTTCATTTTGGATCCACTTTCCCAACCCTCTCGATTTTTTACATTGAAGTGCCTCATTCTATCATGTGAAGAGAAATCATTGTCCTTTTCAGAGCATATTTCAGGAGCTCTTTACGTTGAGCTGTGGCTCAGGTGCTAAAGGCCTCTGTGGAGCTATGGAAGTCAGCGGTTCGATCCAGGCCCCTGTGGTCAACATGTACGTGTCCTGGAACATCTCTGAAAGCTGCACGTGTATGTGTGACTCTACATGATTGCTTATTCCTCTTGATCTGCACAATGCCCTTATCTCACTCCTTAAAATATATACAACTGAAATTTGCTGAAGTTTTCAAGGTCTTTGAACAATAATGCTGCAAGATACAAGATACGTTTAGTATTACATTTTAAAACTAAAGAAAAAACAATGTACCCATCCTGTAATAGCACTAAACCTGCACTTGTGCAACTAGGGTTGGAGCAAAAGATCACCAGGGATGGTAAAGCGATGACATGTTTGTTTACGGTGGAGACTGTGTGAAAGTGAACAGCGTGGTGTGAAAATGGAGCTGTAGCGCTACATTTGCCTCCATGGGACAGATGACAGCATCCACAGTGTGCGATGAGAACGGGGTTAGAGGAACGAGACAAAGAAAAGAGTTGGTGGGAGAAGTAAAAGTGCGCGTTCAGCAGTATGGGGCCATAGCCCTGGGTGAGCAAAGACAGGGGGAAACTCTTCATCAGCACCTCGCCTGCTGCCAATATCGCTGAGTCATCATTGCCTCGTGCGTTGCTGCTGGATTAAAAAAGAAGAGCACCTCTAAAATCTTCACCTTCATTATTATCCATCAGTCTTGATCACAACATGGGGTGAAATCTGTCGCATGCATCGAGAGAGGCAAATAAGGAGATGATCACTTTTACTGACTTTCCTAAGAAACCTGACTGTTGCTTCTGCTTGTCCCTTTAAATATTCTTCCCAAAGCCCCTAGTGGGTGGACGCCGGAAGCTATTGGGCATCTTTCCCAGCACCAGCCTCGCACCTGCCGCTGGCAAAAACAACAGAACTATGCAAAACTCTCTTTCATTCTTGCAGGATCCCCTTTCCTTCAGAATTTGCTCATTTCCTCTTTCAGTTTTTAATTAACTGAAGCAGAAGGCTGCAAAAAAAGGGGGGAAATGCTAATTACACAGCTACTGCCTCTCTCCATCACTCTCTCTCGCTCTCTTTCTCCTCTGTTTGCTCATTCCTCCCTCTGTCTCCTCTCCCTCTCTCTGAGCTGGACTGGAGCTCCGCCAGCAGCCTGTGGAATCATTTACCAGCCATGGCAGCGGGGGGGAGAAAACATCAGCTCCTCATCCTGCACACTCAAATGTAAAACTGCTGCAACACACGCGGAAAAAGCAAACTAGACTTTGTCTTTGCTCATTTTCTACCTTATGGATGAGGCATCGTTACATCAATGCGCATGTCCATTCAGGAACCAAGATGTTTCCATGCAGTCTGACATCAGAAATGATTATTTAAGATGAGACTTAAAAAACAGCAGAAGAAATAGTTTTAAAATGAGACGGGCCTGCTAGCCAGCATAAAATGAAATTTAATCACTTGTTTGTCCGAGGAATGAGTCCTTTACACATCATGACAATTCCAGCACAATACAAATGGAGGGAAAGAGAAAATATCCATAAACAACATGAACACTTCCTCCTCGTGTGCTCAATCAACGCGTTGTGTTGATTTGAAAGTGTTCAATTTATAAAAAGGTTTTTTTATGCTTATTATAGATTATTTTTCTGATATGCTGTAATAAATGCAATATATTAATGCCAGTAACTATATGGCAAATATCGGATATTGCCCAATATTTCTCATATTGCGTGCAAGTTCCATGGGTGAAAGTGGTTACAGCTTCAGTTTTTCTTTCAGCAAAGGTGTTTTTTCCTCTGTCTTCCATTCTAATACATCTTGCTTTTACTTAAGTTTGTCCTGCCAACACAGTAATTTACCAACGGGTTCTCCAATCCATCACACAGACAATCAGCTGCAGGTAAGTCTGTGTGTGTGTGTGTGTGTGTGAGAGAGAGAGAGAGAGAGAGAGAGAGAGAGAGAGGAGCAGAATGGACAGTGGAGGAAATAAAGGAAAAAAAGTTTAATGGACAACAAGTCTGGAGTCACATCCACAGAGAAAAACACAATCCAGGATCTGATCAGGGATGAAACAGGAGATGGATGATATCAGGCAGAGAGGAGCAGATAGAGAGATGTACTGTAGCTGGACAGCAGGAGTGGGCGGGACACAGGAGCCCCCCTCTGCCGCAATCAAGTCTCTGTCACCATCTGGACGCCATTTTAAAACCATCAGCTCCAGCTCCCCATGTAAACAAGGGCACGACCCCAAACATGCTCTCCTCACTAAATGAGCTTTTTCTGGCAGCTGCAGAACCCCAAAATGGCCGACTTTGTGGGGTCACAACTGGAACTAGAATGGCTGGCTGGTATTACAGGGGAGCCATTCTGCGCTCTATCACAGTGGCGTATGCTTCGGTGTAATAAATGACGTTATGCTGATGTTTTTCCAAAATGGGTTCACGGGGGTGAGGTCAGTGCTCCAACACATACAGGGTGGATGAACAAAGGGATGGATTATGCTGAGATTATGAAGGTGGTTTAAAAGCATTTATTGGTTTGTTTGGTTAATCAGTTCCTGTATAACCTAAACATCCGATCAATAATAATTAATGTCATGTCACAATCGTAGCTTCACAAGACAAGACCTGACGTGTAATCGATTCACGTCGACTAAAAGACAGCTGGAAAAACTCATTTTTTCAGTCAGTTATTAATAAAGATGGACTTCAAACATCAGCAAATTAAAATTTACCAAGTTTTTAAAAATGATTATATATACAATCATATATATATATATATATATATATGATTATGTATACAGCAACTAAGAAATAATAGCTTTGAACCAATTTTTCGACAATGGATTGGTCTACAAAATGTTTCCGCTCTAATAACAGGCAGCGGGTAGATTAATCACCGTTACAATGTAAACAGTAGGAATTTTAAAATTACATTTCAACAGAAGCAGACATTCACAGAAATATCATTTCACCGTGTTTCACTTAGATTTGCATGTAAATTAAAACAAACAAATGAGCAATGAACAAACAAAGATTGTGGCTCTGAGAATTATGATGTGCCCACACAAGTTGGGACAGAGAGAGAGAGAAAGAGAGATTGACAGACAGACAGGGAGAGAGAGAGAGAGAGTATATGACAAAACAGAGGGCAGGTCACATGGATGTGTATATTCCTCTGGGTATGTGCGTAAAAAGAAGAGAAACAGTTGAAGATCTGATGCAAAAGTTCAGACGCGTGACGCGTGCACGCGTACACATTGAGAGGAAGCGCGATAATGATATGGAAATGAGATGGTAATGAGATGGTAATCTGGCAACATTATTCTTCTCACCAGAGACTGAGACAAACCCGACACATACACACAGATACAAACACACGCACGCACACACGCACACAGGTAAACTGATATTTATGGACCAACACAGACTGGAAGAAGAGGTGTATCTTTGTCAAAAAGGTTGATGGGAGAAGAATGACCAGTGCAATCACGCTGGTCACCACTGGTCTCTGAGCTCAAGGACACCTCGGTTGTGGATTTGATGGGGGGAAAGTGCATCATGAGCACTTTCTTCGTCAGTAGTTTATAGGATATTTGTAAAAAATAAATAAATAAATATAAAAATGCATGTAAAAAACAGTAAAAAAAAAAAAACAGTCACCACACATGGAACAACAAACCACCCAGCAAACGTCCCCAATCTGAACTTTAAAAGATGTATCTCAGTGTTAATGTGTGAAGTAAAATCAGTTCTGTGAATGAAATGCTGCACTTTGTACTTAAATTAATCAGTACACGGAAGCAAATTTCAAGAGAATGTGTTGCACGTGTGCTAATTTTGATTTTAGTAAAAATAAAGACGTGTTTTACAGTGAGTGCAACACTGCCACCCTCAGGTGAATTTTTCATAATACAGTTTTTAATTGAAAGTGCACAAGGTGAAAATAAATGAAAAGTAATTCAGTGGTAATAAATTAATTTAAGGTTTGATCCAGCGTGGTTATCAATGTCCACAAAGGATGCCTTTTTCTCAGTAATACATCCACTTATCATTCTGATAACTGATTTTGTGATTTTACACATTTTTTGCTAATGTATAGCGACGTAACTCAAAATACAATACAAATACAGCATACTAACAGTTAATTTTTAATATGCCACAATCTTTTCTACATAATTCACAGTATTTATGAGTAATCCGTAAACACAGTCTGAAAATAAAGGGAAAAATCTTGGTAATTGTGAAAAGTTCCATTTATTTTATAATAATAAATACTATCAATACATATTTGTGTAAACGCTTGTATATCTTCAGTGAAAAGAATAAACCTGCTGACAAAGAAAAACACTTTAAGTTCTTATCCCAAAATTAACATCCTGTGTTCCTTTTCCTTTTGATTTTTCATTTTCTCTTTCACTTTCTCATCTCTCTGCTCCACTTTAAGTGGACGTGATTGACAGGTACGCTATATCCATGCAATATCACCCAGCGCACGTTCCTATTCCCTCCTGGAGCCTTCATCCACTGGTCAAATTAACCTTTCGTGCCAATGGGAGGGGGCCCTGCGTGGGCCAATCAGCAGGTGATTAGGCCAGGGGTAGGAGGGGTGAGGGGTCACCGCGATGGGGCCATCGCAAGCCTGATTGGTTTCAATCAGCAGCCAGCCACAAGGACAGCTGGGAGCTGAGCTGCAGTAAGCACTAATCAAGGCGTCCAACAGTGAAGCATGAACAGTCATCACACACACACACACACAAGTAGATTGATGCTTGTGTACACACACACAAACACAACATGCACAGCAAGACATGGGAAGTAGAAATGAACAGTCAAGACCACTAGATAGATAGATAGATAGATAGATAGATAGATAGATAGATAGATAGATAGATAGATAGAGCAAATGCAGAATCTTAAAGCAAATTAAATGACTAATGGCATTGAATTTCTTGATTTGATACAGGCACATCCACCATGACATCGTTTAGCAAAGCTCTGTCCTACAAACCGCAACAACAGCACTTTTGTGATGTCTCAAATTAGGAATAATTCAGAGTCTCCTTGCTCTGGCTTCTGCTCACTCAAATCTCAATATATCATAACTTTGACCGATTAGAGGTTTGCTGAGATGTTGACAGGAATGTCTGCAGTTGTGCAGTGGTGGGCAGTAGAAATCTACTAAATGCCTGGTTTTCTCTGAAAATCTTTTTTTATGTACTGTACAGTTCATCATACATATCATACATATATATATATATATATATATATATATATATATATATATATATATATATATATATATATATGAGGCTGTGTGAAAACATTTCACAGAAACAATAATATTTCATATTTTAATCAGGCGTGGTAATGATTTTAGATATATAGTGGAAATCACTGTGCACATATTATAATCCCAAATAATAATAACAACAAAGACGGGTCTTATCTACGGGCTATATTATAAAACAATATAATATAATAGTTGTGAAATTCAGCTGCAATGTACACAAATACCTGTAAAATTAAAATAAAAAACGTCATAGCCTAATCATACAATACTAACAAATATTAATGGTACCTGTTGTGCTAATAGGTACTAATACTGAAATAACTTAAAATATAATTTAAAAATTAAACATGTATATTGCTACAATATATAACTTAAAATTAATTAATAGTGGACCACGTAGTGGGAGTACCTGGTAGTAAAATAGGCGTATCCTGTGTTTTGCGAATTTGAGATGTATGCTGCGCATGTGCGGAACAAAAGGCAAATTTGGCGGAGGCAGAGTTTTACAGTGCAAGATCTTTTTCTCGACAAATTATATTAACAGCATAAAGGTAGGATAGTCTGGGTACATCCCTCCACATATATAACAACGAAATTCAACTTTTCTTACTTTATAACTAAAGCTGTATTGAAATTTTTGATATATTAGTCTGTATTTTTCTGCGTTGGCAGACCATTTTCGTTTATCTTAAGCCGTCAGACTCGGTATTTTTGCTATAAACTGGGTGTGACGCTGTTTTAATTAAACTCTACCGTCAAACTGACAACATCGTGTGGAACTACACTGTCGAACAGCTGCCAGGAAGAACTTCCATGTTACACAGAAATACTGCTCAAATTAGTAAAATGTCCGGGGTAATATTCATACAAAAGTGTTTTTTTTTATTATTATTATTATTATTATTGTCGAGTTGACAGGAAATAGTGAAAAGTAGTGAGAATACTGTACTTGGGAATTTATATCTGCGCGTGACTGGGAGCGTGATTCGTTTTTCTCGATGACAACAAAACTGCGCTCAAGTTGGAAAAATAACGCCCAAGAAAAACTGTATGGAAACAAAAACGATGAGTTTTTGTAACTGTGGTCAAGCAGACTTTGTGCTGCCGCCTTAGTTTGATAGAAATAAAACGTTGTCCGAGTCGTCAACAGCAGAACCAAAACTACGGAAGCGCGCAGAGTCCAAAACCGCATCAGCTGTTTGCTCCAGGGCTTTTGGTGGTTCGTTGGATTCAGCGTGACGAAGGAGTGTAATTTTGCATTTATTCTTTAACAGTCCTGAAAACCACATATGTAGATGCATTACTGGCAAAGATGTACTCTTCTTACATGTATTTCCATTTAAATATTCTACAATTAAAATATAATTCAAAAGCATAGATATTAAATTTGTGCCTTCCAAATAGCTTCCAAAAAGTTTCACATTGTCAGTTTCTTCAGGCAGAGCATTGATGATGGCTTCCATGTGGTCGGTCCAGTGGCCCTTGACCTCCATGAACGGCACCTCTGACAGCAATAGCTGTTTTAACGATACACAAAGCACCGTACTCAACGGAGACCAGTTCGGAGGAGTGCCACTCGTTCTACTGCTCAATTTCTCCATCTTTCTGGTAAATTTGTCTTCCTGCCACTAAAATAACTTCATCAATTTTCTGTCACGATAAAAAAATAATAAGAATCTTTTTATATTAAGCAATAATTAACTTACTATAGAGGTTTTTTTGGCATTAGGACCTAAATGTTGATTATAGAATATAGACAGAATTGACATTAATTCCAGTCTTCAGATATATAAATTTCCTTCAACATCCAAATAAGCTCCACAATGCTTTACATTAATCTATTTTAAATTTATGATGTTTATTCTTCCTGCCACCTACAGGTGTTGCTGTTTATCTTCTCCATTATCAGGAGAAATTTCTGGGACTATGGACGTCTGGCATTGTTGGCTGACCATGAAGGGTCGGTTCACGAACTCACTCGATTTATAGATCCCTGGAATTTTTTGTGATTTTGTGATCAGATTTGTTCTGTAAGTCTGAATTTTGCCCATCAGGTTCAACGATTCACCACGCCGTCGCTATGGACGCATGTCATCCGCTGATGAGTATGAACTGGTATGTGAAACAGCACCTTAAACATCAGTTTTACCTGCAAACATTTTTTATTTCTGACCATATTTCGTGTGAAGCACCTAAATAGAACATTCATTGATCTCTTTTTTTCAGGGCTGTTGCTCTTGGTTGCCTTTCGTCGTCAGAATGGAGTGAGTGGCTCTGCATTCTGCCTGTTCTTCACAGCTCCACAAACCGTTGCATGCCGACCATTTCTGATGTAACTGTGTGTTTGTGTGTTTCAGTGAAGAAAAAGTGAAATCCAAATGTGGTGTGGATGCTGTTCACTACTTGTCCTTTCAGCGTCACCTGCTCATCCTTCTGATGGTGTTAATGGTTTCCTCACTTGGCATTATATTGCCTGTCAACCTGTCTGGAAACTTGCTGGGTAGGCGTTTCACACTTCTCTGCCTTTAAAAAAAAAATTAAAATACATAGAGATAAAATAAATTATATAGTCTTAAAAATATTCTGATTTAAATTTAGCTTCCACCCAAGTGCTGCTCACACCTCCTGGGGATGTCTTGTGCTCTAACACTTTTTTGCACCAACAGGAAGTACTGTTATTGTAATAGATTATGGCAGATGTTTAGAGTATATGATAAATATCAAATATCAGCAAATATCCAACATCCTGCATATATGTTTTGTACTCTTTTCAGATAATGACTTTGGAAAGACGACTATTGGCAATGTTGAGATTGGGTAACTACCCTAAAAGATATTTGAAAATGAGTTTCTTCTGTGAATCACTTTTTTTGTTTTCTCTCGAAAATGCATTTTTCATCTCATTTCAGAAACAATCTGTTGTGGTTGCATACAGTGTTTGCCGTTGTGTACCTGATTCTGACTGTAATTCTGCTGCGTCGGCATACCTCGAAAATGAAATGCATGCCCAGGGAGACAGTGAGTCACTGCTTACGTAAAGATTTTGATCATTCCACCAATATAGATCTCCTAGATAATATTGACGCCACTCACTTTTCCTGTACCTGACTAATTCGTCATCTTGTTTACAGACAAGAAACACTTTATTTGTGTGTTCAGTTCCTAAAACAGCAACCGAGGAAGATATAAAAACCCATTTCAAGTGAGCAGAAGTATTTCGTACTCAGTAAAGTTAAACTTTTCTGATGTACATGCATGCAGCAGTGTAGTGGCCACCGACTAAAGTGTCACTGTTTTTCCTTTTTGTAGAGAAGCATATCCCACCTGTCAGGTGTGCACTGTCACCCTGGTTTATAATGTGACCAAGCTCATGTACCTTGATAAGGAAAGGTAAGGAGCCAGTTATTTCCAGTAGAGCCAAAGATACTGAAATATATTTCCAGTAGAGGAAAGATAATTAAATCTTTCCTAGTGTTATACTTCAATAATATCATCCTTCAGGACCTCCGCTGGGCATCTTGACTGATGTCATTCATTATTTTCATGAAAAAATAATGTATTGACTCTGGCAACTGACAACTGGCATGTACTTGTACTTTGACAACAGGAGACGAGCTGAAAAAAATCTGCAGTACTATGAAGGCATCTTGAACAGCACAGGAACCCGGAAGATGATTGATCCCCGTGTTTGCGGTCACCTTTGTTGCTGTACTATCACTGAGAAGGTGAGATAGACGAGGTGGATGGACAAGATCCTCTTCAGTTTTATCTCAGTACTGCAGTTCTATATGATGAATCTGAATGTCTGATCAGGTGGATGCCATCGAGTACTACAGTAATAAAGAAAAAGAACTGCAGGAGGATGTGAAGAAGCAGAAGGAAATGGTGCCCCGGCACCCTCTGGGGATGGCCTTTGTCACTTTACAAACTGAAGCCATGGCTAAACAGTGAGTACCAGTTAATGGAATGACTGCCACTCACGCAGAACATCCATCCATCCATCTTCTATACCTGCTTTATCCATGCGGGGGTCTGCTGGAGCCTATCCCAGCTGCCAAGGGGAGAGAGGCGGGGTACACCCTGGATAGGTCGCCAGCCTATCGCAGGGCTAAAACAAAGACAGACAACCATTCACACTCACACCTGTGGTCAATTTAGATGGATCATTTCACTACAAGCATGTCTTTGGACTGTGGGAGGAAACCAGAGAGCCCGGAGAAAACCCACGCATGCACAGGGAGAATATGCTAACTCCGCACAGAAAGGCCAGAACCGAGATTTGAACCCCAAACCTTCTTGCTGTGAGGTGACAGTGCTAACAACTGCACCACTGTGCCGTCCACAGAATATAATTGTGTTTTTCTTTAATCCTTGTTTTTGCAATGAGAATCAAAAGCTTAAAACCCATTGTGTTTCCTTCCCTGCCAACATTGTTAGCCTCTAGCTAGAACATTGAACCCAATGTCAATAGATGACTGTCACTAAAAGTAGGGCTCAGTGCAGTCATTTTTCTGGCAGGCTGGTAAATGTGCATCTGACACAGCTGTCTTTTTCTCACTACAGAATTCTAAAAGACTTTAACGCAGTCGATTGTGGCAGTAAGAAGTGCTGCTGTGGGTGGACGCCCCAGCCTTCATCTAACAGTGATGCTCTGAAAGTAAATAAGTGGATGGTCAACTTTGCATCGCTTCCTGAAAACGTGTATTGGTAAGCTCTAAAACACAAGGACATATATTATTTCTATATCTGCGAGAGGTAGACAATGTGGTATGTATTGTTTTTTATTAGAATGATCTCACAGAAATACTTTGAGCTTGATTATGAAGTTGTACCATCTTGACATCGCTCATGGGACAAATTATTTGTCAGGTGCTCTTTACACGTGTGGCCTTCAAGATCCTGAAAATCTTATTTATCAGAAGCCCTGACACAAAAATATGAAGTTATTTAAATTATTGTCTTCTTATATCATTGATAACTATTAATAAACATTCAAATGTTGCAGCCACAATACAGATATGCAGCTTTTGTTGAAGCTTCTTCAGGAATTCAGCTGTAGCATACGGTTATTTGTTGTTTTGTGTTGACGTTGAAGTGTAACCCCCTATAGTGGTTCTGTCTTTCTCATCTCATAGGGACAATCTCTCTGTGCGAGGATTTTGCTGGTTCTTGCGATACGCGATGATCAACTTCTCCCTCTTCTTACTGCTCACCTTCCTCACGACTCCCACAATTATTATCAATACCATAGACAAGTTCAACGTGACGAGGCCCATCCAGTATCTCAATGTGAGCGCACAGGCTTTCATTCTTTAAACTGTGCACAAAGCTCTGCACCTACAGTGGTTTCACTCTCGCCCGCAGAGCCCAATCATCAGCCAGTTCTTCCCCACCCTCCTGCTGTGGTCCTTCTCTGCTCTGCTGCCCACCATTGTTTACTATTCTACTATAGGAGAGGCCCACTGGAGCAGGTACGTGCCTGCACACACTAAAGCAAAACTTTCTTTAGGCGGTAGGAATTTATTTGATCCACTTACGTCTGCGTCTCAGGTCCAGTGAGCAGCTGAGCCTGATGCGTAAACTCTACTTCTTCCTGCTCTTCATGGTGCTTCTCCTCCCTTCACTGGGACTCACCAGGTAAACTGATGACCACTTGTATAAATAAACATTAGGTTTATATGCTTTTGAACAGATATCTTTGTTATAGGCATCCATTCTTCTCTATTGTTGTTTTAGTCTTGCAGTGTTTTTTCGCTGGCTGTTCGATGAAAGATTTCTCATAGGTGGGAAATTGAGATTTGAGTAAGTATTCCATCTTTTCTGTTTCAATTAATATTGAAATGAGTAATCTGCAGATGATAATATAGAATTTTAGACAGGGAAACCACACATCTGTGAGCTCAATTGTATGAAAATGTTTCCTGCAGCCACATGAGGCTATAATGAGATGTAATTTTTATACCTTCCTTCCTTCCTCTTTTCACCAGATGTGTGTTCTTACCTAACCAAGGAGCTTTTTTTGTCAACTATGTGATTGCTGCAGCCCTGGTGGGTTCTGGGATGGAGCTGCTACGATTGCCAGGGTTATTGCTTTACACCATTCGCATGGCCCTTGCACGCTCTGGTGCTGAAAGGAAATATGTCAAACAGGTTTGTCACTGAAGTCCTAGACAGTCCAAAATGGAAGTATATATATTATTAAGTTTGGTAACCTACAGCTGGCAACAGACAGAATCCATTAGTGGAACAAATTGATTTTTTGCTCATTTACATAATGAAGGATAATTGAATATATTTTCACCATTTAGTGTTTTCTGACTGATGTTTATAATACGCTGTCTTTTCACGCAAACTGAAGTGAGCCAGAAGGTAAAAGGAGAAAATTATTAGGAACAGAATTTAGAAGTGTTGTCCTCAAATTCAATATTTTCCTGACACGTTTTTCTTTTTACAGAACCAAGCGTATGAGTTTGAATATGGAGCCATGTATGCTTGGTCCCTTTGTGTGTTCACAGTGATTATGGCTTACAGCATTATATGTCCCATTATTGTACCTTTTGGTGAGAAGCCTGCTGTTCGTATATATATATATATATATATCACACACTGAGATAAAGTTCAAGTTGCTTCAATATGGTGTGTTTCCTCAGGTTTCCTCTACATGATGCTGAAGCACCTGGTCGACAAACACAACCTGTACTTTGCCTATCTGCCAGCTCGCATTGGAAGCCACGTCCATCTGGGAGCCGTTAATCAAGCTCTGGCCGCACCTATCATCTGCCTGATATGGCTTTACTTCTTCTCTGTCCTCAGAATAGGTGAGAAACCAGCTCACAGTAAAGCTGGGGAACCGTCAGGTCACCTGGGAGGGAATCTAGTAGTCTGCAAGAGGAGATTTGACAGATGTTACATCTCATCACACTCTCTGTGTGATGTTTCAGGTTTCTGGGCTCCTACTTCTCTGTTCACGCTGGTGGTTTTGTGTGTCACCGTCTTCATCGCAGTGAGCTACACTTGCTTTGGCCATTTCAAGTACCTCAGTCCACTCAACTATGAGGTGAGTGTGCTCGGTCTTTGAGCGAATGAACTCTAACAATTTTTATTTTGAAATGTCATGTTGTTTACACTCTGTTCCAGGTAAAGGAGGAGGACAAGGATTCGACAGAGGAGGAAAATACCATGGTACTGCATTTAATATGTGGCGAGCTCAGTGTCAGCTGTAGCTTGGCTAGTTAATGTTAGTTTATCACAGAAAATGTGACCTTTAATGACTAGCTGCTCATCTTCTTTCAGGTCTACCTCCCCAGAGTGCTCATTTCCAGATCACCTGACAGCACCTCTCATGACTCTAAACTCCATCAGACTTATGGGACCACAGAGGAACATCCGATCTGCAGCGCTTCAGAGGAAAACCAGGCTGATTGCTAAATCCCTGTGTTTTATGCATCTGTACTATATCAGTCAGAATTTTGTAACCTTGGATCCCCCAGACTCCTGACCACAAGGTTGCCCTTTGAACAATGTTTTCAACATTCAAATCAGTCAGGGTTCACTTTTGTCTTGACTTCAACCCAGATGGTATGAAGAAAAACGATTAGATTATTATTTTGACTGAGGGAGAGCCCACATTCAGAGGGAATTCATCACAAACCCTACGGCCAAAATACACCGTTTGAAATAATCCATAATTGTTGTGCACATTCCACTGCTAATTGTTCAAGCGTAGCCAGAAGATGATAACCAAAGAGGCAGACAAGGCTAGCATGTGGTTTCTTGTCCAGATTTCTTCAGAGCCTTGTCCATGCCAAAAGACCAAAACCTGCTGAGGGAATAACCTATTGCAGCAGAGGTCTAACTTGGATTTACTGATGATAGTTTTATAGTTTTAGTTTTACAACATACAACAAACTTGTTGGAACTTGTCTTACCAAAACACACACTGTGTATTATTTTCTATGTAATGAATTTTAATACTTGAATGTCTTTTATATTGTGTAATAAATAAATTCCAACATTCCAAAAGTTGAAGCCGAGAATTATTATGATTTGACTCGTTCGCTCATAAATACAGTAATGGGCGTCTCTGGTCAATGGGGGGCAGCGTTGAGCTGCAGTGCCAGTGCTTAAACTCTTAAATATTCACAACGCTGTGACAAGTGAGGAGCGTTTCATTGAGGATTTCTAACTTATTCTGACATTGGTATGAGCCAGTTTACTGTGTGACAAATCCAGTAGCTCCACCTCATCACCTGATCTCTTGCCATTGTATCCCTTTCTGTGCCGCCCCTTTTCTTTTGGCTTGTTCTTGGCCTTTTCCCCTTTCTCACCATGGTACCTGCCTCTGCTGAACAAGACCTTAGTTGAGCATTTTTTTTTGCTTTGTGATAAAAACACTTAAATATTGCTTATGAGGTGGAACTTTGACAATATGTCAACAGGATCATTTGATGAAGTCTCAGTAGTTACAATTGAGTAGTAGTTACAACAAAAGCTCAAAACATTTTTTCTTTTTTTGCATTTTAAAGACGTCTGATTGTATTGTAATAATACAGATTTACACTTTGACAGCTGCTAACAAGTCACATTTTTTTATTTATTCACTTCTTACTAAAACCACCACCTGGAATTTTACAGTTTTACAGTTTTGTTTTTTTTTTTCTTAAGTAAATCAAACATGTTCTGCATGCCTCCTGTGTGCAGAGAGTTGAAGATATTTAAACAGACCTCATAAAAATTACATGAGAATGTTGTGTGAGGTCAAGATGCAGGGTCACTAATTACTTGCAGATTTTCTCATACTGCGCCAAAGGATGAGCCTGGAAAAGGATGAGCGTTTGATACCTGATAAACTATCTGTGAAAGCGATGCGGGTTTATTGTGTTTGCTGCTGGGGAGGGCCGTCTTCAAGTCTTCTGGAGCAGGAATAACGTGGACGTTCCATTTGCCTTGGAACAACACTGTTCAGTTTTCCAGAACCACAAAACTCTGACCCAATATAAAACCCTCTGTAAAAGCATTGGATTAGTTTTGGACCAAGAGCTTCTAGCAATGGGTGTGCGTAAGTCGTTGAGTTTGACCCAGTTATGCAAACTGGGAATGGCTTGTGACGTCTCACTCAGACGTTCACAGGAGTATTGGGCGCCGTGCAAACAATGCACAGCACGAAGAAAAGTGAGGTTGAGTTGCCCTGACCTAAATCAGTGGATTCTAAATTTCCCATGATTTATCCCAATAACCATGAAATTCTCCCTCCATTCTTGTTATACAGCCTTTCTGATGACATCACCGAGGTTGTGTTCTATTAGGAAAATAATATGATAAACATGGGTGACATAAACACAAACATCCAAATATTTTGGCAGGTTTGTATATTTCCCACAAGCTTCCTGATATGTTGCCTAAGACGCAGGCATTAGCCTACATTTGGATACTTTTCTCCTCTCTTGTGGGTGAAAAGATTAGGGCGCAGTCGCTGGAGCCCATGGTGAAGGTGGGCCGAGTATCCACAGTACACGTGTGATCACTTAGTTCTCAGTCAGGGCTCATTTGTGACTAATTTTCTCATACAGAAAAAAGTCAAATCTTAAATAAATTCAATTGTAGCCCTGTTTTCATTCTTTTTATCTGTGTCTAATGAAAATTGAAAAGTAAAGCATCATCACTGAATTTGAGGGGAGGGAATAAAACATAAACAGTTTTTGGCTCACTAAACTTAACTCATGTCCTCACCTGGATCACAGAATTTCCCTGGTGTAACAAGATAAAACCCTTTTATGATGTGTTAAGGTGTGCCTGTGAAGTCAGAGCCCTCAGTGCATTCTTGGTTTTGTTGTTGTCTGTGTTTTTGTATATCAGACACTATTATTTAGTGACTTCACGCCCTCTCACTCAGTATTCACTTAATGGTGCACTCCCAGGCCAGTCAACTGAGAAAAATTTCCCCTCTGTGTTTGTGTGTGTGTGTGTATCAAACAGGAATTAAATCCATTTGGATTTCTGAGGTTTTTGGGGTCAACTTTCCTTCATGTCACCACTAAGATCGATGGATGTGACCTCTGACTGCTCAAATTTGTATATAAACATGGCGCCGGCCAATCAGGGTATCGCGTGGGACAGTGCCCACCAATGAGAGCGTCTGGCAGCGTCGTGTTCCATGGTGCTCCCGTCTATTGTCCTTCAGGATTAGTGCCGTGGTAACGCTGGTCTCCTGGGAGGTGAGTTTCCCAGAGCAGCGGGTTCAGGAGAGAAACAGACTGCTCCATTCCAAGTATTACTTCCTCCCCGGCCAATTGGAAAGCAGAAGTGAAGTGGTGTCTGTGTGTCATTCCATGGCTCCCAACTCTAAAACTTCCACCTCTGCTGCCAGCACTAATGAGGTGCCATCTAGGGGCTACAAGCCTAAAGTGTGTTTGTCTGTGTGTGAGTGGGTGGGTTGGTGAGGGGCTGTTCTTATGTGCTCTATTCTGTGTGGGGTACTCTGTAGAGAAGTCACCCCACTCGCTCTCTCTTTTCTGTTGGTGGACTACATTAGCCAAGAGGGCAGAGGGCCAGACAGCTGAAATCACCACTGCTCCCGAAGCATGTGACTCTAGACCGAGGCCCTTTTGTTTGGACAATTACAACCAACACAGAAAGCCCTGGAAATGAACTGGGTCATGGAAGTGGCCAACCGTGGGAATGATCAGACATTTCAAATTATTATTAGAAACGTCCTTTTTCCCAGATTATGATGTTGAGGGAAACTACTTACAACGGTGGTTAGACAAAAAAAAAAAAAAAAAGATTTTCCTGTCAATATTTCAACCAGGATCAGCTATAGGGTCATATCCCAGCCAACCAGATTTCCCTCTTTCATGTTTAAATCACATTTGGGATCCTGGTCCGAGCTGAAGTTCTGCACAGTTTTTGATAGTGTTTTGTGTTACAGTAAGAACAACATTATTAGCAACATGTTGCCTTCACACGCTAAAGAGAAATGACCCCCACATTTCCTAATTGCTGCTGCTTGACGTTTAATTAGCTGGCTGAATGCACGGCAGTTGGGAATGGCCCGATTTCCATTAGCCGTGACTTTTTAAAGCTCCACAACAACAGCCAGTGACCAGTAAACAGCAGCGCTAATGGTAGCCGGACACACTTCATTTCCCAGTGAATCACCTGTGCGTGTGTGAGCAATTTAAATGATGGGCTCTGCCAATGACGCTGATGAGAATAGATTTCGAATAGGTCTGGTACAGCTTTCTTTTTACAGAAGGTATTTTTTGCACCATGTGCCAGTTCTAATATCTTTTTTTAAATCACTGCTTTTATCCCAAGTCCTTACATACTTAGAGGGCATTTAAGCTTTAATACCAAAAAGGGTCACGAGGCACTGTCCAAAATCATTTGTTGGACAGTATCCGATTGTGTTTGAAGTGTAACTTAAACTAGCCTCACACTGCTTCAACTGGCTAAGACTGCTGGACCCACGCCAGAATAAACCAAACAACCCATGTCAGTTTCATGTCTTTTAAACAGGATTTCCTCCACGCTGCAGCGAGAAGCCAAGGAACTAAACATTACTCTGACTTCTTGTATATACAGAACAAACCATCACATGTCTCATCTTTAAGAAGGTCATATATTTTTACTAAAAGGAAAAGACCAAAAAAAGCTCTTGGCATTTAAGCATCTTAAGCTGATGGAGCGATAATAAATGCTGGAATAAATGCTTCATTTGGAGCAGACAGGGATGCATTTTATGAATAAACTAAACAAGAGAGAGAGAGAGAGAAAAAAACACTTATATACAGAAATGAAGACAGGGAAAAGATAAAGAGATGTGTCACACTCAACATTGCCAGACTTTGCCTGCTGCACGTGGGTCATCCTTAAAAGGCAAGTTGACTTTTGCATGAAAAGCCCAGCTGAAAGATATTTTTCCTTTAAATTTGGACGTAGGTATTGATTAATGGACTTACGTACTGCACCTATCGGTAATGCAGTTTCCATTACCTACCAAAACAAACAAACAAAAAAAAACAATACTCATCTGTGGAGTAATTGCTGGTACAAAAGTGCTCTAAAATTATTTCTCAAAATATTTTCATGTGTCGTTCAGTCATGTTAGAGGGATCTAAGCTTGCATCCTGCCAGCTGTGCAAAGAGCTTAACTGGGTTTGTCATCTAGACACTTTTGGTGCCAGTAAATAGTTGCCAGACTTTGTCAGTGCAAGGAAAGAGAAAGTCATGAGACCAGATGGCTGATTTCCATTCGGTTTCCTAGTAACAGTGGAATGCTGCATTTAGAAAACACCTGTTTTCCTAAGTGCAGTAATAATTACCACCATAACAAAACCATAGAACACGCGCACCTATGTGTCAATCAAAAATAAGCAATACACAAGCATGGGACACTGATATTTCTGATATTAAAAAATAATTTTTCCCTCTTTTACTCTACTGAGACAAAGAAAAATTAAATTTGTGATGAAAAACAATTGACTGCTTCTGTTTGTAACAGCACTGCTGATGTTTTTAATGTTTATGTTTTACTTTCCACTCGTATCAATAAAGTTACTTGAAAATGAAAAAAGCGTTACTATAACAACAGATTCTGTTGACATTAGCGTCTATCTGAAAGTTCGTTGCATGCTAGCTAGCTAACTACGTAAAATAAGGAAGTTTATTTTTGTATTTAAAATATAGTTTTATCTATCAGTAATGGACTCACAGTCGCTGCACTATTCTTTAGAACACGTCGCCGGTGGCGGATACAATTTAAACATTGAACAACGAGCCGCTTTGCAGTCTTCTCTTTTAATCTTGAAGAAAAACTACAAATTCCACCGACTTCTTTTTTGGGGCAAAATATTGGGTGTAAAAGAGGATTATTTTATTGCTCAAGGGAGAGGAGAAGATGAACTGCAAGACAAGAGGAACCTCTACAGGTAGGTTTAGCTGTTTATATGTAAAGAATTAAAAAAAATACATCTATAATTTTATGCATTGTACATCTATTTTGTACTCCGTATTGTGTTACGCAAAAGGAAGGAGGGCAAGGAAATTGTTAGGGACTACAAATTGTTAGTCCCAGTAAGGCTATTATTTTTGATGGCGCAAAGGAAATTTACATTTGTACTATAAGAAGTTAGATGACATTAGAGCTCCACAATAGTAACTTCTGTTTCCCAGTGATTTCCATCTTTATGAACTAAATCACCCAAACTGCTTTTCAGTCGGGGGTCAACTGTTTCAGGCCAATGTCAGTGAAAGTGGGGAGACACCACAAAAAGCTTTAAGGGATTCTGTTCAAGTTCCTGACAACCAGAGCTTTTCATCTAGTCCTCAATAGTATGGATGCCGACGCCTACCTGAAGAATGAATTTCAGAGGAGGAGAACGAGACGATTATTCCAGCAGGGTGCCCACTCTGCAAGAACTGCTTGCTGCCGACAAATAAAGTTCCAGATCAAACCCCCTCAGCATCTCCACACTTTGGTGGTGAGGATGATGGAAATCCTTTCAGTAAAGACGACCATTTCCATCAGTGTTGGGGCCCAATCTGTTCCTAGTTACCTGCGGCCAGTTGGCCCATCAGACATGCTGCCAAGATTCATCCTAGTAAAGAAGATTTCGTTAGGTCTGCTAACATAAACTTTGGGAGGTACATTTACACCTGACCAGTTGCTCAGTTAGTGAATCTTTCAGCTTGAATCTGACAGTGAGTTCGGTGTAAACCCTCCTGTACCTGACTGAGGAGCCTTTCATTTGGAACAAATGTGACCTGCACATTTGGGGGCTGATGTATGAAAGTCATGTTGATTTATCCCCGCCCTCGAAACTGTACCTCATGGCGTGGGGGGTGAGGGATAAATAAGACACAAACGATGAAACAAGTCAAAAGATTAAAGGATCAAATCGGCTTTAACATTTTAATTTTTTAAGGATCAAAGGTCAAAGGAGCTTTTATTTAAAGTAAAGTACAATATTTGGAGTCATGTGAATAAATACGGCTGTCATAATTACCAGCTTGAAGGCCAATGAACTCTATATTGATGTGTCCTGAATGACACGCACTCTGAATCTTGCTAATCTGACGAGTCAGGGAATTCCAGTCCCTACCAACAATTTAGAATATAGTTTTAAATATTCATAATGGACTCAGTGTCACTGCACTATTCTTTAGAACACGTCACCGGTAGCGGATGTAATGTAAACATTGAACAACGAGCCGCTTTGCAGTCTTCTCTTTTAATCCTGAAGAAAAACTACAAATTCCATCGAATCCTGTTTTGGGGCAAAATATTGGGTGTAAAAGAGGATTATTTTATTGCTCAAGGGAGACGAGAAGATGAAATGCAAAATAAAAGGAACCTCTATAGGTAGGTTTTACTTTTACCACTGTGGCTGTTCTTAAAACCATTTTAAATGTTTATATGTAAAGAATAAAACAACTTTTGAAAAACTCTTTTTTAAAGCCATTAAAGGAAATTGGAAACATTGTCCTATTACTGCTCTTATTATTTTTCAAGGTGCTAAAGAATTCAAATTTGAATATACTGTATACTTAAAATTAGAGCTCCTTAATGGTAACTTGTGTTTCCAAATGATGTTCATCTTTATGGACTAAATCACACAAATCTGCACTATGTTTTGAGGGTCCATCCTGTGCAATTTCTTGTATGTGTTGTGGTTGGCCTTCAGCTTCAACTGCGTGGACTGGTTGCTGCTCCCACCTGTCACAGAAGACATGATAATGCAAGTGTCCAAAGCTGCAAAGGGCCGCTTCATGGGAGACCCCTCATACGTGTATGAGCATCTGGAGGTGAGTGGAAAGTTGTGGCACAATCAAGTTTGAATATTTTTCTAAACTGTCCCCATTCAGAGGATTAAACATACACCCATGTAATCATGCATAGCTTTACCATGGTATTATAACTACATTTATGGCGATTTTATTGGACTCTTGGTTTTAGAACAAAGCTAACGAGGAGTATAGACTGGCAGTGGCCATCCATCAGATCGATGAGGAAGTGTCAGTGATACCCAGGGGTGCCTTTATCCAGGACCTACAAGGCCTTGTCCAAGTCAACCGCAGTTTTGGTGGTAAATCAATTTCATTAGGCCATACAGCTACAGTGTATGTGTGTGTGTCTATGTGTGTGAGAGAGAGAAAGATAAAGTTTTGTGATTGTTTGACATCAGGACCATTTCCCATTATTCGTCAGGTCTGTCTCATTCAGAAGCAGCAAGGCTTTCCAACTTCCTTCACTTCAGCAAGCCAAAGATGCTGAAGGAGAAATCCATCCTGGAAATGGCCGATTTGAACCCGCGTATTGATTTCCTGGATGTTGTGAGTGATGACATTCCGAAAGGTGAGTCAACGATGTCCAGTAGTAGTAGAAGTATTTCAGTCTGTTTAAAAAGCAGTATTGTAGGAAATTACCTCATTTATTTTGAACAAGTGCAATTATTAGATGTCCCTCAAATATCACTGGAAGTGAGCAGAGTGAGTCAGGGCTGTATATGATGCTGTAACCAAAAACAAATAAAGCGGCCCTCTAAATGAAAACAAGGAGTGACTGCAAAAATGAAACATTAAAATAAATTTACTACACGTTTGATGTCAGCACATTTGCCAGAAGGAGCAGGTTTTCTGGATACATGTCAGAAGAGTTTCCCAATATCGTGATTTAAGAATGCAATTGTCTCTGCTGGATCAGTTTCTAGGATGTTGGATTCAGATCTAAGAGAAAGACTCTACCTCACATTTATTCTCATTATTTCCATAATCTGAGGGAATATTTTCCGCAGTCAATTATTTAAATATACAAGATGCACACCAGACACTTTCAGGAGACATGAAGAGTTTCAGACTCAAATATGACTTTTAAATAATAAAGTGAATTGACCAATTTACCTCATGTCCAACATCTGCAGTAATTACTCAAAATATTGGTTTTGAAGCACAGAAAACCTGCACAAGCTTGTCCTATTTTTTGTTGGCAGCTGTGTTATTGCAATGTAATGGAGCTTGAAAGACTCGTGTTTGCTCAAATCCTGGTTCCGCCATCTGAGTTTTTCAACAGTTTAAAAAAAAAAAAAAAAAAAACGTGGAGACAAATCAGGGTCAAATGATAGAACACAAGGAAGGAATAAAAATATTCATTCTGCGTAAGGCGAGGCCGATGGTCTTCCAGGCCTTGAGGAATATACGTTAAATTCAACTCTAGACAGACAGTTGTATGTATACACAGTAGGTGGAGGGGGGATGGTCATAAACAAACACTGAACAGATGTGCAGTTAAGGAGTGCTTCCACGTGTGTATATGTTTGTGTGTGTTCTTTGAGTCAGTGTGGATGTCGACAGGGTCATTGCCGCAGCAGATATGACACAGCCGTCTGACCAGCAGTTCCCGTGTTCACTTTTTTTTTTTTTTTTAAAGAGACCTTGGGGAAAACGTGATGTATCTACTCTAAAATACCGGTGTTCTCCTGCTCTCCTCTGAGACCTCGAGTTGGACTCCCCCACTTTTCTACAAAACCCCTGCACCATTTCTCCCTCCTAATTTATGGCTTCTCCTGCTGCAGCAGCAGTAAAAGTATAACCTGGAGAGCACATGTTGTGTATTACATTCTAGTCCTTTTCCCACCTTTGAAAATCAAAGGTGAAAGTTATATGCAACTTTAATTTTAATAGAAACATCTTTCGTGTGAAAGATTTGAATGTTTAAAGAGCAACAATCCATTATTGTACTCAATTCTCTGGTTACTACGGACACGCCCAAACCTATTGAGCAACAGTGCTGCAGACCTCAAGCTCAGAATATTTTTTAAGAATCTTTTGGCTTTTGTGTGTGAACCTAATGACATTGGACTGAACATAAAAAAAAAAAACATTAAGTGCTCCAGGACATGACAAGACTGTTTTTTTTTGTTGCTGATGTTAACTGTTTCTAAAATGTTGTCTCCTTAGGATCGTGGAGTCTTCAGTTCGAAGGTGCAGGCCAAGTGTGCGTACTCCGCAGCCTGCTGTGGCCGGGCCTGATGCTCTACCACGTGCTGATGACGCCACAGCACGGATATATTTATATTGGTAATGGGATAAGGAATTTAGACCTTCCTTTCATGCTTTAAAGTCAGTCAGACCCTCTTTCAACTATAACTTCTTAATTCTGCTGGCTTTAGCCCTTTGGTAATGAGACACAGTAATAGTAAATAGTGGAGAGTTTTCACTCTCATCTTAACGCAAATAAAGCTGCTGATGTCATTGCTGTGCAACAACCGCTGAGCATTTTATTTACACACTTGTCTACAGAGTATACAGCGTTAACAAACCACCTACTTTGAGACTGTAGCATTGACCCCAGATGATGCTCACATTAAGCTGACACAGTTTACCTCAAGGGCTTGTGAAAGATTACCAGAGCCAGAATGGGTGTTTCTAGGTGGGGCTGAGTATGACTTAAGAGTGACGCATTTTAATAAACAGACAGCATAGATACAAAACGAAACAAGCTTTTAGGCCTTTTCCCAGAGCAGCGTGATAAGGCAGTCCTTCAGTTGCACGCAGCCCACCCACTCTCCTCCGGTTGTCACACAGATTAGTCAGGCCACCATCCTTCAGTGTTTTGTATATAAGGGCTTGAAACCATAACGCACATTGTTCCTGAGCGCTGGGTGTCCGACAGCCATGCGTTTCTTACACCACTTCAGTCCGCGCTTGTAGATGGGTTTCACTGAGTTGATGGACCACCGCGTCAGGTATCTGTACAATGAAAAGCAGATGTAGAAGACAAAACAAATCACACGCTCCAGTTGCCAGGGGACAGGTACTGCAAACAGATGGATAATGAAGTGGAACCTAAGCAGACACACATGGAAACATCACCTGTTAAGCTGGGGCTTGGGCCTCTTTGGGACATGGCCCTCTGGAAGTTTCGGTTTGTGGTCGGGCAGCAGACCTTGAACAAAAGAAAAACAGAGGTTATGTTTCGGTGCTTGCAATGTGTAACCAATTATCAGTGAAGCAGGTAGCAAAGGCAGAAGAGAAACAATGTTAATTCCATTCTTATAGTGTAATTCACACACCATCCAAGTGCGGAAAAAATATAATTAGCATTTGTACAAATTACAGAATGACTTACTCAATAGACTTTAAGAGCAAAGCAAAAATATACACAAAAATGTTTAAAATAAACATGATAAATAGCACCAAATTTAATACTTTTAAATCCTAAAGCGTCTTCATAAGGTGCTGAAATAAATAATCATTAAAAAGTTTATTTAGAGAGGATAGGAATAAAAAAATCAAATTTTCCCAGAAAAACACAAACCTGCTCTGTGAGCCATCTGGACACAAATGGTTATTTTACGATGCTCTTCTGGACAGAGACCTGTGATTCTCCTAGGCAACATTCCTCCATCTGACCTAATGAACTGACTCAGCAACAACACATCCTAGAGGTCATTGAAGGAAAAACAAAAGACAAAGTCAGACAACAATGATGCACTTTTTGCAGTCAGTACTTGTCTTCTAAAGAACTTACCGTGTAGTTGTATTTGTGCTGCAGGTTCCATCTATAGATCGGACACTTGGCTGTGGGATTTGGGGGCTGTGGTGCTTCAGCAATATCCACTATCTCTCCTTGAATCTGATCAATAAAATGACTTACCAGTGCAATAAAATTCATTCAGCATTTAGTTTTCACAGGTGACAAAATATAGGCAAAAGAGGGAAGATCGTTGACGTTACTGTCACCGCAAAGTCTAGATATTAGTGTCTGTGATCGTGTTTGTGTATATAAACTGTTGTGTGCTCTCACGTACCGTTGTTGTTTTCCCCTCATGCCTCTCAACCACTGAAAATTATAATAAAATAATGATTATTCACTTTGGGAATAGAGACGTTATCTATTCGACTAATAAGTTAGAACTAGAAATGCAATTTGAGAGCTTAGATCTCTGCCAAGCGGCTTAGTTCCCTACATATTTGATTATACCTGTAGTATAGTATACGGCAGTTTACTGAAATGCTAACGAATGTTTTCCTTTTAATTATCAGCCTTTTCGGCAAATTTTAAAATAAACTTCACTGATAACGTGGGTGGCACGTTAACATGCTATGCCGGCTAGCCGATCTCCGGGGCTAAACACTATATCATTTTCGGAAATACCTCACCTTGGCGGAGTCCTCTGCACTGAATTGCAGCAGCACTTACTCTCGGAACGTTTATCCACTTTTGAGCATTCACGTTGATATTTGTGGCGCCTAAATTTAAGCCAGCGAATGAGTTCAAAACAGTCCTTAACATACAGCGCGTCGCCATGTTTAATGTTGACCTTTTGTCTTTTCCGGTTCTGTGATATCGCGAGATGAAAGTGCACGAACAACTTCAGTGTCTTTGTGTGCGAGGGACTCAATTCAACAGACCGAGTGATTCGCAGCAGGACGTAAGTTGCAATATGTTTAATATATAATGTGTGTATGACATTCTCAAATGTATTTGATGAATGCAAAAATTAAATCATAAATAATATAGGATAAATCCATAGGGTTTGTACCACACTTGGATAAAAGCACAAGAGAGGCCTTGTAGGAACACGCCAAACGTGTACATAAACTGTTGAACTATATTAATCATTGATGCCAAGAGACAACGAATTAGGTTTTTGATAGTGGTATCAAAATGGTGTGCTAGTTTCTACCTTAAATGTTTTTGGTAATTTCTATAACTAATATGGCTCAATTTGTTTTACAAAAATCACACATCCTTGCAAGATTATGATTAAAAAAGAATGTTTTCAGAAACCGTAAAACTAAAGTGTTTGGACCTTTGTGTCTAATTCATCTGATGGCTCCTAATTTGTACTGAAATAAAGATAAGCCTATAAAAAAAATAAACCATATAAATCTACTGTGTAAATATGCTACGTATTCCTGCCAGGAAATTCACAATTTATCATTGTTTCTCAGTGTCTCACACAAGTATCAACATGCAAGTATCATAGCATTGCAACAAAAAAGAAACAAGACAAGACAAATGCAGTACAGAAGGTAAGAGTCCAGCCATTAGCTGAACCTTACATGAAAGAATTGTTATAACAATATTTACAGGCATTTAGATAACTCGGGTTTGTGTAAATAAAAATAAAATGAATGACCTAGATGATTCCAGTTTGGGCTCTGGTTTATTTTTATTTACTGCAGCCCTTTCTCTCCCACTTGGCTATTTGTGGATCTTTACATCCTTTGTTAGGCTCCAGATTTACCCTTTAGCCCAGCACAAAGACAAGTTTTAAATTGAAGTAGTTCACCCTGGAGTTTTTGAA
Source organism: Pao palembangensis (assembly GCA_015343265.1). Lineage (NCBI taxonomy): Eukaryota > Metazoa > Chordata > Actinopteri > Tetraodontiformes > Tetraodontidae > Pao > Pao palembangensis. Next base: position 6,210,497 of record CM027097.1, on the reverse strand, counting down.
ACAGAGTTGGATTCCCAAGAAAACAAGGAAAAGATAGCAGTGTGAAAGTCTAATCTCTTATTTCAACCAGCATTAATCCTCACACGTGCAACTTGTTTGGCTCTGAGGCTAAAAATGTGTCAGATGGTCAGTTAGGTTCACAATGGTTGCATAATAATTACATGTTAACAATGTCAAAAATGTGTTGTTCATGAGCAGCATGTTTATGTGTTAATGAGTCCTTTATTTATTGCATTTAATGTCACTCTTGATTCCCAATTAATTGGCAGCAGCATTTGTTGAGACATAAACATAAATGTGACCCACAAAAGACAAATTGTTCTTCTAACAAATTCGCAAACACTAGGTGCCAGACTGCGACAGTGACTCCTGTGTGCCTCTCGTTATTTGAATGAATACAGCTCAGTAAACATGAGTAGGCATCAGGGGCACGTTCATTGTTGTTTGAATTCAAGACCAAAAATGTGAACAATTTCTCAAATGCCATCCGAACTGAGCAGCCTAAAAGAACTGCGCACTGAGATGCAAATGCGCTGCTGTGTTCGTCTTGTCTTCAGAAATCAGATAAACCTCACCATCACCCTGCCTGCACAGAGCGAGCATTGTCCCAAGGATCAGATTCCTTCATCAAGGACCCTTAAGTAGTCACATTCTTTAAAGAAAGCCCCAAAAATTGAATTCAAAATGTTTGACCACCTCCTCACAGGCTTTGATATTCAAATGAAACACAGCCCTGTGCAAACAGGCCCCTCATCTGAGGAAGAAGAGGAGAGTAAATCAGATAGGATTTCCCCCAGATGAAAAGAACTCATCTGACATTTTCACAGGGAGTGCTAAGGGACACTGAAGTGATCTTGGTTCGATGTCATGGTGGGAAGTTATCGCTTTGTGGAAAAGGCTAGCGCTTTCAACCATGATTCTTCGAAAAAACTGCTAAAACTCAGCGTGGAGCCAGCCGAGGCGCTGACACCGGAGCGGAGATGAGTGGGCACGGTCACATCGCTTGCACACAAATCAAACTCACCCTGCTGCAGCCTTCTTTAATCATCACAGCTTCAGTTTGTTTTGGTGGGAAAACAAAGAACCTGTTGTGAAGAGTCAAACAGTGATGCACAAGAAGATGGGTTTAGGCTGGTTCAAGTAATGAAAACAGTTTCAATGTCAAAAAAACAAACAAAAAAGACATGCTAACTTTAACTCTTCCATTGGTGCATAGCTAAATGTGTTTCTATTGACAGGCATTCTGTAATGATATTATGTTGCTGTGAATTACACAATCTGAATGTAAGAAGATTTCCCAGCAGAGAGGGGTTTTCTGCAGAAGGTCTCCTTCCCATGCAGATGGAATGTGTGGATTTGCTGCCATCCAAATTGATGGGCACAGTCTGGTATGCAATTAAGGCATAGCTGTCACTAAGAGGCTTTCCTGGGTGATTAACTTGTAAGGGCTGTTGCATCCAAGGAAGTCAACTGAACACAATTAGCCTATTTCAAGGGATAGAGTTTGGTTATAGCTCCCCCACCGCTTTCAAAATGAGGTGAGAAGGAAGAAGATTGCCAAAGTAGACAACTGGAAAGTGGAGTGCAGGTTTCCTTGACCTGAGAGTGGAGATCAAGCGACGCCCTGTGTCTTTTTGTAGCTCTGATGTTGGGCAAAGCTTTTTTTTTCATAAATCTCCGTCAATATGCGAGCTATGTATCAACGTTGTAGTGCCCCTCTGCTTCATCTTCTTGGCCTCTCAGCTCAGCCGCTCCTTCCCACACTTATTTGGTGTACGTGCAAAACAGCAGTGACTTCTCCAGCAAATTCACCGCTCTTTGAAGAGGCTCTTATCCTCATTTCTCCTCCGCTTGGCCATCAGACAGTGCCAGCTTCTATCCTCCTCTCTCAGGGACGTACACAAATTAGCATGCCTGTGAATGCACTTTCTTATATGCACATTTATATGAGGATCCTGATGCAGGTTGCACTGCCTGCTGCACAAAAGAGCCTTTGACTGGTCCTCTTTTAATGTTTGAAAACACAAAAAATGGTTTTTGTTTTAGTTAGGAAATGGTGCTGTGCCTCCTGAGGTGCAGTCTCCTTCAGCCAAGTATGTTAGTCTGACCTCTGAAGGGGTCACCTCAGCGACTGAGAATGAGCAAGTGAATTATTGCGTCTTTGGGCATGAAACATCTTTTTCTCATCTTGAGAATCATGTATCACTTGTTGGAATATGAAAAATGTGGCCGGTGATCTATTTACAAAGGGTATTTTGAGGAAAAATAGAAAAACTGAGCTAAAATGATGTCCAGTGTCACGCCACAGCTGACTTCACTTCCTCCTCATGTCTGTTGTCCCTCCCCCCACTTACTTAAAAAGGATGCCTTCATATGGTCCCCTGACCAGCTGGGAAATGTCCCACTGCGACCAAAGGCTACCTGTTGCCATATGGTATTTGGTGCCGGAGGAGTTATGTTGGAGCTCTTTTCTAACAACAAAGAAACAGCCTGTTATGACTGAAAACAACAGCGGTTAGTCTCATGAGAATGAAGCCAAAGCAAAACAGTCAACTGAAGTAGGTAATATAATAATTATCGGTGCGTTCACATGCATGGTAAAATCTTAATGATTAAAATGACTGAGTCCATGTTTGTTGTGTCTGACCTGCTCTGACATGACAGCTTCACCTCACCATTTTCTGAATTGGAACTATTCCTAGTTATGGCACCTTAACCAAAATTCCCTTTCACCAGGCACCACCTTGGTTGGTGTCTTTATTGTTAGTTTAAGTTTTCCCTTTTCAGTCACTTTGTATCACTTCTGATTTCACCGCAGACACACTTATCGCAGAATGGCCCTGATAAAGCCAAACCCTCGTTGTGAAATCTGTCAGTTGACTCTTATGCAACCTTGCTTAACGACATCACAGAACATATTTATTCAATATTTATTTATTAAGCATCACTGGTGTGTGTCTAGTGCACTTTTTTGTGTGTCAGGCATGAAGAGGTTTGAAATGCAGGGATTCTGCAGACAGGTGAAGCCCAGCAGGGGGCAGTGGTGATTATCAGGTGTTGCCTGACTGGCACTGCAGGCTGACCTGGATGTTATCAAGGACACTAGACATGGTTTTTATAAATTACAGGCTAAATAGGTGCAGTTATTATAGCAGAGGTGGCAGAAGAAAGTAAAGTTTGCTAATGTTTTGTGTTGAAACCTCTTACATTTTTGTGACAATGACCCTGACAATGTTCTGAACAACTGTATGTCCTATATTTGAGAAGTATATGAATATTGACTTGTTTCCAAGCATGTTTTATTTGTAATTCCAAAGTCCAATTTTATATATTTTTTTATATATTTTTTATATTTTATATTAGAAGACATATAAACAGTCATATAAGCTCATCAAGGTACCATATAGTCCATCTGGAGGTCAGCGCTCTTTAAAACGCCATGGAGTTAATTTATGGACTGCAAACCTGTATTTATTATCTCGTGACGCTGCCGTATAACACAATTTACAGAGAGCATACACATTTTTTCCCCCCTCTTCTGAGTTTTATATGATAACCATGTTACGTCATTTCCATCTCATCATTTTTATTTTCTAGATTTATACACTGGTTAAATAATTAATGATCCTGTGGCAGAGGACATTAAATAAGAGAACAAAACGGTGGTTTATGCTCTCCAGAGCAACGTGTTCGGAGTAAGAAAACTCTTTTTGGTACCAAGGAGACATGTTATGTGGACTTCCTGATGGGTTACATGATCCTCGACTCTTGTTCTCTTCCTTTCCCAGTTGGGGGTCTTTGAAGGAAACAACTTGAGACAGTGTTTTTTTTTTCCTCTCTCATTTTACTGCCCTCCTTCTTGTATTTTTTTACCACCATGTCTAATATGTTTTATTCCTTGAATGGGAATTTTTAAAATGGTGTGTGCATATGTGTGCAGTGGTGTGTGTGTGTGTGTGTGTGTGTGTGTGTCCGGTTGGCTGTGCCACAGTGAGAACCGGTCGTATAGTCAACCAGTCAAGAGTTTCTCCAGCCTCCATGAGGCAAACCTTAATGAGGAAGCATTGTGTCAACACAAAGACGCATGATGTAACAAAAGGCTGCACGCTGAAAAGAAGCAAGCCTGAAGTCTCTGCATCTTCCATCCTGACTTGTATGTACTGTACAAGGACCAGCCAGTCAAACACAAAGCCGACTCTCCAGTAAAATTCCATTACCAGCAAACACACAGTCAGAAAGGAAGAGCTGATTTTTCCACTGTGGCACCCTCACACATGAAATCTTTCCACATTGACCATAAGATGTATTTGTGGTGATGCCGACTGGTGTCATACTTTAGCTTTTAATATGAATCAGGTTACTGCACTCACTGAGTAAGGAACCAATGTGACATCATGAAAAGTTTGCGAAATATGGTTTCATTTAATTTCCCACAGTTTTTGCATTTAAGCTCGGTTTCGTTCGAGACGAGCTCATGAGACAAAAATGAATCATTGTAAAAATTACGTCACTGTTGAAGCCTAAAGAAAAAAAAACCAGAGGATATTAATCATATGGATAGATAACAGATCAGGGAGAAGGGCTGCTGCATGAGAGACAGAGAGAGCTGGTGCGCAGCTTTTCTTGATTAAAACATGGTGTCATTCAATCTTCTGGTCAAATTTAAATACTGCAGGTTGTCAACTCTCAGATAGCAACACAGAAACAGCCTGGCTGCTTTTTTAAATTTTTTATTGCATTTAAAAGGGTTCCTGTAGTTTATTTCACTTGTTTTGCCTGCAGCTATTCTCCTTAGACCTCAAAGGATGCTGCTGGTAACCTCATTCACCTTTTTTAGTTAAAAAAGTTAAAAAAAAAAAAAAAACAAACATTCATTTTTCTCAGAATTATTCCTGAAAGAAAGAAGCATATGCGGTAAAGCGGTTTTCTTAAACATAACATGCTTCATCTGTGTCACTGTTTTGCTCTTTGGTATCTGCGCAACAAAATCATTTTGCATCATATTTGGCAGAAAATGTAACAGAAATGTGTGTATCTTGGATAGCCTTGGGCTGATTTCTGCCTTTCATGTTTTTTTTTTTAATGTAGATCACTCATTTATGACTTTTAGCTGAAACACCCACAACTTCTTGGGTGTTGTGGATACGATTTGGATGGAGACAATTTTGTCATGTGTTTCAAATTTCTGAAACACAATCGACCATTTTCCCATATGTTTCACTTCTCTTTTTTTGCTCTCGTCAGACTGCCGCTCGGGTACAGACGTGATGGCTTCAACGCTTTATGATTGATTATCTGCTGTCGTCATGCTGACGGTGCCAAAAATGAAAGCCAAGCCAAGGAGGTAAATGTTTTTACTTTTGGTAGGGCTTTTTTGTTGGTCCTAATTCTGAAAGAGTCGAATAAACTGCAAAAGAAAAAACAAGCTAACTGTCCACGGGATGCCTGGAAGAAATACAATTCAATATTGTAATTACCAAAACCTCAACAGCTCAGAGGAATATCACAGAATATCTTTAGGATCTCAGTTAGCACCTCAAAAATGGACTCAGACAGTTTGCACGGAAAAGCTCAAGAAAGTGTCGAAAGAGACATTGTGAAACACCAATTAGATCTGATTTGATAACTTCTCATTCTCAAATCACAGTACTGGCTTCTGAGATTCGTAGAAGATTTCTCTCCCCTTCTTGTTTCCAAAAAAAAAAAAAAAACCCATCCAACTGGCAAGAGCTTAGTTTACATGTGGGACGTTCTCTCTTTGTTGTGGAGAGCACAGACGTCCCCAGCACCGGGCGCTCACAAGAGTCCTTTATGGGCTGTGATGCTGGACAGAAAGAAAAGGATAAAAGAGGAAAGTGGACATAGAGGAAGCACAAAAACACGCCAAAGGAACCAGGAAGCGCAAACAGAACGTCCCCTCAGCTGATTTCACTCTTTTATGTCTGATAAACACCCTGTTGTCTGAGTCGCCCCGGACGCTTGTATGGGGGAAAATAGCCACAAAAGCATCAAAGGCTCCCATTCCTCATGCCCCTTATATTTGATCAATGTCTGTGTGTGTGTGTGTGTGTGTGTGTGTGTGTGTGTGTTTGTGTGTGTGTCTTTCATGGTTGTGACCCCACAGCATTTTGAGAGAAGACTTGCCACTTCCTCCCACAAAAGCGAAGATGTGACCCTCAGCTACGGCTGCTTCCATCTTGAACCGCTGTCATTGTCTGCATATAGAAACGTTTTGCTGCAATTGTATGGCATTTTTGTAAATTATTGATGCTGGGCCAATTTCAGTTTAGTTTAGTGTCCATTTTGAAAACAGAGGAAGGGGTTTGGACTTGATATTCTTGTCCAGAGGAAACTTTATTTGGACAAATTTAACTTTAACTAAGCTTTAACTAAACACTGATATTCCCCAAGTCTAAATATTAGAATGCCATTGCTGTGCAACTGGTTTCCAGCTTCCAGGAGAACATGCCATTGGCTTATATGACTTTTAGCACTGCATGTAATGTATATTTTCATTGCTACTGAATAAGGAAATCTTTAAACACCTGTTTCAAGTTAAGGAGATTTGTCTGTTGTTTTTGTAATTGTTCCACATCAGTGAGTGATCAGCGGAGGAACCTACCACTGATCTTCAGGAAATTTACAGATATTTGATCTGAGGAACATTGTTTTGAAAGCTCAGACATAAATTCTGATAAATGAAATCTGGACAGAATCCAGACAATAATAAGACAGTTGTATGGTATTACATAATAGCATTCATCCCTCTGGTTTGAAACCTGCTGAGGGGGTTTATTTTCTCATGCTTTACAATTGAAAATTATAGAATTGATGGATAACGTGTCTGAGTCTGGTCTGCAACATTTAGGAATGGAAAGATGAAAAACCAAAGAAAAACCTTGAAGTTTTAGTAATTTCCAGTAAGACACGAGGCCTGTTTCTGAGTCCTCCAAAGACGTCTAGTCTGAGTTCAGTCGTCATCGCCTCAGATCAAATCCTGACTCTTTAGAATCTCAGTTTGAGTCTCTCGTGTGGATTCATCATTGATATATCGTTACCCAGATTGACAACCTGCTTTCACTGAATTTGAAGTCAGATGTCAGCTGCGGTAACAGAAATTTGGTACAGAAATGTATGACGTTTAAGTAACACAGGATATCCCAGTTTGGCAGCGCGATCGTTACCTGGATCTCGATCACTGGTTTCCAAACGCATCCCTCGGCTCTGATTATTAGAGCCGTATTGTGACCGAGTTGCAGGGAGGCACAGTAATATGAAACAGACCGTATCTGTAACACAATGGGTCACACAGAGAAGGATGTACCTTTGTAATCGTTCAAAAAATTACATTACACTCGCGCTCTGGGCTGCCAACACCGCTGCTCGGGGTAGTTTCTGCGGACACGGGCAGTATTAGTTGCCTTCTGAATGAGATCCTTTACCTCAAGTAATATCTGCTGGGCCTGAAGCAACAGAGAATTCACTGACAGGAGGTATGAAGTTTGCATGCCACCGGTAACGGCATAGGCCGGTGTAATTAAACTCATCGCTGTCAAAATATCTGAAACACTTTTACAACTAAGTGGTGGCTCCACTGTAACTTTGTTGTTTTTGACTGCATATTTCCGCAGGTTCAGGTCTCAACCCCACTTTAGCTTGTATGAATTGTTATTTTTAACTTTTCAGTCTGTCTGAAAAGCCACCAGCTGTGACATAGCAGAAATTCATACTTTGCATATCAATTATCGTGTTTATATTAATTATATTTAATTTGAAGCGCTAAATAATTCCTGGATTGTTGCGCTGATTAAAACCTTTATGGATTCTTTTGTGTACTTTAATATCGTAAAGCCCACTGGGGCATGGTCATATTGGTCAGTAAAGTAATAACACTTTAGATGACCTGACTTCATCAGCAGTTTGGTCTCCTAATCTACATGAATATGAGCCCAGATGTTAAACATCTGCCTCCAGCCCTTTGTTTTTGGTCACTTTTCAGTCCCGCCACGCAGTCAGCCATATCTGGCTGCCCGTGACCCACCGATGTCTCACAAGATAATATTTTATTTAAAAGTGCTGTATTTCCCCTGGCTATCATAGCCAATATAGAGATACAGGGAAAATGTTTTTACTCATATAGTTTTGTAGATTTTATGAGTCTGATAGAACACAAATGTGAAAACCTGGATCTGCTCTGAGGTCAACGAGATAGTAATCTGTTCTTTGTATGCACAGTGGCCTCATTGGAAGAAGTTTCTGGGTTTAACTGTGGTCTGTTTATGTAGAGTTCAGACAGATTTGTAATTCCAGCATTTGTTGGAACATTTGTTAAAAGAACTTAATTCTTAATAGATAAAGTGTTCATTTCCTTCCTGCAGATGTCTGAGAGATGGATGCATTTTCTGCAGTGTCCATTCTCCCAAGGAAATCCACCACTGAGCAAGATGGTGAGCTGGTATTGTGACCACACACACACACGCACACACACACCCAATTGAAACAAATGACCTGTATATGTAGAACTGTCATAACCTTTTTTTAGGAAACACACCAGATAGCCACACTATTCGTTCAGATGTCTCTTTTCTGCGGAGATTTCAACAAAAGGGTGTCTGTGTAGGTGCAAATTCTCCTGAACAAGACACAGGCGACCTCTAACCCATCCATATAGTTTATGAAAACCGGTCTCTGAACATTGTCTTTGGGGTTTCTGCCAGATTGCAATCACATTGGCTGCCAGTCGCACCAAAGACCCCTGGGTCGCGCCTTTGAAAAGAGTGTTTGTATTATCTTCAAATACATTTTCTTAACACACGGGCAGCATAGCTTATTTTATCAGTTAGGAGTTTTACAATAGCCAAAGTTCTTGCCATGTTTATACAGCTATATGGGCTGTTAAAAGCACAACAGCCGCGGTCATTCGTCCTACATGGGGATAAAATTTTCTTACCTCATTCATGAGATATGACTGAATCCCAGCAGGGAACTCAAGGATAATCAAAAGCACAATTGTGGATATCTCCATTGACTCATTAAGACATGTTTGGAACAATATTTATGTTGCATTTACACTGAATAGGTTTGGGGAGTCGACAAAGTGGCTCCTTAGGTTCAGAGTCCAGTGGCTAACTGATCTTTCAGCATGGGAATTACATGGTGTGCCAGTATTGCAGATACAGTGAGGATTAAAATGTCACGTTTGAACATTGGTTTGTGCTCTTTACGTCCTGGCAGGGGAGCAGCAAGATCCGCTCCGAGCAGAGCACGCCTCCGCGGACTGGGGCCTTGTTGGAAATTGAATTACTGCTTTTTAGTAAGAACACAGTGGTCAGATTTAGAAAAACATACAATGTAATAACACTTTGAGATAGCTGAAGATAATGTCCACCACTGCCGTTAGGGCCTGCAAACACGAGGCGCATTAAGGCACCGAGAGGATATTTTTCTTCTATGATTGAGGATGGAAAACATGTTTTTTTTTTTTTACAGATGTTGTAATCTACACTTGTTGCGCTGTGGCCCGCGGCTTGCGCTTGTTGAGCCATTGACTCCCAGAAGTCACAGACACGTTTCTCCCAGAACACATGTAAAATAAATGTGCGTTCACCCATGGCATGTATATTCTGCATCTTATTTGGCATTGTCAAATTTGATTTTAATCATAACGCTGTGGATTTGGAAGGACTGCCTAGAAAACATTTAACGTTGTGGGTTTTTTTTTTTTTTTTTTTGGAATGTCTTTGGTCATAGCAGCATTGTTTTCCTAAAAATAGAGACATCGTTCATTCTCTTGGTTCACCACTTTGTCCAAACTGAAATGACTCAATAGTTATTGAAAAAATAGTTGTGCTTTTTAGTGCAAATAGAATACGGTCAAACAGGATGATCACCACAGTCTGGTGTTCTTTGTGGTGCAGCCGCCACAACTATGGACTGATTTTACTTGTGACGCTGTGAATATGGCAAACACCAGTAACTATTAGCACCGTCTGATATAAGTTGATGTCTCATTTCCTGTCTGGTTTGGCTTGTTGAAGGATGGTTTCTGTCCTCAGAAGAAGACACAGAAGCAGAGTGGGTTTTTTTTTTATTGTTTTTGGTTTTTTTGATTCTCACTGTACTCAACTGAGCATTTCCAGTCACTGGGGAAATAAAACAAACAAAAAGGGAGCCAGGATGGCCAGGCGACAGAAAAGGAGAGATTATTATGTCCAGCGACCTGTCTCCGCCACAACATCCTGGGTAAAGCTTTGGTGACGCTGCACGCCAAGCCGACAGATCGCAGATCTCCGACAGGACAGAGGTGTAGGCGTGCCCTGCAATTACATCATTGCACGTTTGGTGTTGAGCAGGAATGTAAACTCTGTATTTGAATGGGAGCATCTCTGCAGCCCAAATTCAAATGGAGAAATCCAAGGGCATGTGCTTTAGTAAAAAGAAGCCACATCATTTAACATCCTGATGATGTGAATGAACAGGTTTCCTACAAACTGCCATCCCTGCTGATAGTAGAAGTCACCTCTTATCTGAATAACGTCTCTCGACAACTCATCAAAAACTAAGAACATTGGTTTGAGCTTTAAAGACTGGATAGGAAAGCGGGTTGTCCAGCATTTGTAACTAGATATCCAGGATTACTGCAGAATTTTGTGGAGAATGAGGAAATAAATTGCACTGGCAATGACAAAAGCCACATTTTAGTGAGTGTAGCTGGGCTGGTTTCTTTCCCAGTGGTTTGCTTGTATTTCCAAGTAATTGGACTATAAAATCTACAGGCTTTTTTAACTACTTATGTGGCCTTTTGTTGTACCTAAATAGTAAGTCTGATATTTTATTGTTGCATCTGTCCACCTGATGCCCGTTTTAGCCAGTATTTGCTCCTGCCCAACTAGCCGCAGGGCTAATGGCTTTCAAGGCTGTTGCCATTTTTGTGCTTGTTTTTCCAGAGCCGTAAATGTGATTCTCTGCTCTCATAAACGGCTCTCCGTAAGAACCGCATCTAAACCTCTCTTATTCACTGCAGAAATGGGAGATCTAAGCAGCAATTTAGAGGTCTAGAAGCAGGATAGCCTTGGGATAAACAGTGAAAAATCTGCAATCAAAACAGCAACCCCGCATCCAAGGCCTCTTATTTCAACATCCAATTTTCCTAGAAATTTGGCTTGTAAAGCAAAACAATGGAGGCAGAAGATTCTACTTCAATAAACAGTTAATCCAGCACAATTTGCAGATTATTACTGCTTAAAGGAACGCTCTACGGTTCATTTCTTCTGATTCACTTCTCACACACACAGGTGTTTGAAAGCCTCTGGTGTGTTTTATAGTCAGGAAGTATTACAAACTTTGAGCAATATCCTGATCTCATAAGCCTGAAAACAGTAGTGGAGTTATACGTCTCCATAATTGTTGGAGTCATTTTTGGACATCAAAAACACATTAAAGCAACATTCATCTTAAACGTACAAAAATGATCCAATTTTAAATTGGATAAAATAAATAGATAATATTAGACGTGAGCTGCTGAAAGCTCATTGGTTTATTTTCTGTGATTGTTGGTACCTTTCCATTAACCTCAGTGATTTTTGCACTGGGAATAGCAGGAAATAGAGCCAGCACTGTGTCTGAAAGAGAATCAACCAACTGTAAAGGATGCCATGGGTCATATTTTCAGCAGAATTAGAGTTTTCTTGTTGTCGTCCCTGGAGAGGGTCCCAGCACTGTTCGCAGTGTTTCATCTGCTTGTTTGTGTTGCTTTTGGTTCCTGAGTGCACACCGGCTGACAACCCTTGACAATGACAAATATGAAGAGGATTCTTCAAAGTGGTCACTCCGGTTTTGGCTCAGCGCTCTTCGTGCCTTTCATTCCTTCCTGCTCAAATATCGACAGAGACGATGAATGAGGTTCTGAGGTGTCCCTTTGTCTTTCAAAACCAGACACAACACAACTCGTACTATAACATCCGGAGATTAATTTGCGGTTTTCATTAACAGGTACCTATTTCATAAATCTAATAAAATTAGACACAAACACGCTGGACGATGTTGAGATAATTTTGTTTTTAAGTTTTCGGATGTCTGAATTTAAGATTAAATGCAATAAACAAGGTTATGCTTTTAGTTGAGTATCATTGCGCAACTGTGTTATTACAAAATTGTGTATATCATACCAGGAATTTGATAAAAGTTGCATTTTTTGGTGATCTGTTTGGTGTCCAAAGGAGTGGAGATGTGGTGCAGGAAACGATGAATCTCACAAGCCTGGTTTCCATCCAAATGTGAAGCGAACATCCTGTATTTTGCTTGTTTATCAAAAGGTTGCAATGAAGGCAACACAGGTTACACAATGTAGACGTAGAAGTTGCAATTAGAAAACAAAACACAATTACTGTAGCACTGGCCATGCACAATGTTCATGCATCCAAACTCAAAAAAAGTGTTGTCTATTTTGAATATTAGCTGTTTTTTGCAGGTCACGACCAGCTGAGGTTAACCTAGAAGTAACTCTATTTTTTTTTTCTTCTCCCTTGTCTCTATCTGACAGTTTACATGAGATAAAATCAGATTTAAGCAACCTACATTAACATTTGAAGTGGGAGTATTTGCATGTGCTCTCCAGAGCGGCGCGGTATGACAGGTTTTCGTAACCCTTCCAACACGGTTTATTGTAGTTCTCAACAATGTCTGGCTTGCTGCCTCTTGGCGATCTTGCCCACACTGTATTTATTTCCTGTCAGATGCTCTTCTTGCTCTTCTTAATAATTCTGTCATTCCCTGTGGTCCTACCACCCAGACAGCATAGACCCCCGCGTCTCTTACCTCTGGCCCCCTGCCTCAGCCCTCGGGGCAGTGAAAACCCCATTCCTTTCAAATCACCATATTCTTCTTCTCCCTCTGCTCCGGTCTTTGTTTTGATACTGATTTCCCTCCTCGGTGCTGCACCTACTTTGTTCACACCCGCTGCTCTCTGGTGACTCCCATGTCTGGGAAAGGTTAGAAGGGGAGAAAACGTCAGCATTTTGGTTCCTTTAGTTGAACCGCTTGATGACGTGACGATAAGACCTTTATACTCATCTTTGACAGAGGAAGCTATGTTAACATGGAAAACGTGACCACGAACAAAACACTCCAGAGAAACCACAACTTCCATGTTGATCATAGTTTAGGAGCTGTGGCCAGTTTCTCAAATATTCCCAATATTAGTGGTACAAAATGAACATAGTGTTTTATTGTTTTTATCAATGGCTGATCATTTCATTGGCGTTAACTCCAAATCAAATTAAACATTCACTTGGTATTTTCATATTGCAAAAGTTGTAGGTTAAGTGTTTTTTGTTCTGATAGAAGGGTTTGTAATGCGGAGTGCTCTGCCATGTTTCTTGTGGGTCCAGATCAGACAATCATGGAAAAAAAAGACAGGGGAAAAAAAAAACCCTCTGTGCCAGTTTTTAAAGATATCTACAGTGTTGAAACTCTGGTCTATGAATACTTGTGGAGAGAGAAAAATGTATTTTCTTTTAGACATTTTAGCACTAATAAAATACTACCTCTGACATGAGCTTATTTTTTCAGCTGCTCTTTGCAGGATTATGACAAAACTACTGAATGGATTTAAATGTAGATTGGTGGAGGCATGAGAAATGGTCCAAGGAAAAAATGCCCTGTTACATTTTGGTGCATGTCTGGATCGAATGGCAGTGACAGAACTTTAAACAACTACTGTTGTCTCCCAGTTAAAAGAGCGCATTTAACTGCAGGGTAATCTGTCGCATGAAGTTGGGGATGAGAAATCAGAGGTATTTTAAATGATTGAGATGAGATGATTGAGCTGGATTAGAACGAGATTATCGTATAAGATAAGAACTGTCAGGTGAGGGACCTTTGCTTGGATCATCCCTAAGAAGACCACCAGAGACGTGACAAAGGCAAAGTCATACTTAGCAGTCTATCCTGAGGCTGCTGAGCACATCTGGCTGGAGGAACCTGTTAAACACATTATCATCACAGAGTATCTTAAATTATAGCACTGAACGTGAGAAGAAAAAAAAAAGACGCGAGAGCGATAACGTGTAAGAAAAACCCCACCGATGCACAGTGACAGAAGGCCAGCAGGTTTACGGGATGAGAGATTGACTACCTGTTGTAAAATAAAAGCAGGGAGGGCATGTTATGATGTCAGTTAGAGTGTAATGCAATCCTAATGTCACAAAACATGCAGGGCGAAGTGGGCATTGTCCTTGTGAAGGCCCCCTTTCAGTCTCCGTGGGGTTGTGGTGAAAGCACAAAATCAGCTCCGTATGTCGGAGGATATTGTGTTATTTAACATGTTAGGCTCCTTAAAGAAAATCTGGAAAGAGGAAAAATCTCTGCTCACTTTAAGTTCTCTCCTCTGGGACACGCTTTCAAGGGGAAACCGTGGGGCCAGGCAGGAGGCTAGCGCTTATAGATCGAACTCTTGAGGGGGCCCTTTGGTATTTGAAGGATGGGGTGATGACAGTAGGATGTCGTCTGTGTGCAAAATGGAAACACAAGTGAAACAGTTCTGGACATGTCAGCTTCTCTTTGGTTGTCACTTTAGACAGAAATGCATTTTGACCTGGCACACCTATATGTCTGGTGTGTGTGTGTGAACACATTGCTGATTAGCTCCTTTCAGTCCGCTTTCCCATGTTTTCTTTTTTTGCATAACTTCAAGGATACAGACTAGTCCTAAACTTATTTAATAACGGTACCTGATTGCAGTCTAGTTCCAGGACTCTAATTCCAGGACATCGACACTTTTCACCTCGTCACACAGCAGTCAGTCCCATGACTCATCAGTTGAGTGGTTATTATTAGCATCGTTAATGTGACGGTGTCCCCAACATTTGTCCGAGAAGGTCAAGACATTGTGACCATGCAGGTTTTGGCACATATGCTATAAAAAGAGGCCGAGGCATCGCAATGTCACGATGCCTGAGCAGCACCGGTAATGAATACAGCTTGTGGCATCTTTCGGCCTCCCTTGTCCCTCATGCTTCTCGGGCACACACGCTGCGTGCGCAGATCCATGCATGAGGCGATGCATCATCGGTGGTAGTTGTTCGGTGGATGGCAGGTCACCTCCATGGCAGGGCTGCTGTCCAGGTGGGCCAGACAGCTGACCGCTTCTATTTTAGTTTGATCAAATATTGTGTCCTCATAAAGGCACGAAGATCACCTTTGTTACACAAGGAAATTTTCAATGATAAGTTCTAATATCATTTGTCCAGACATCCTTGAAGCAAACACAACTGCCAGAGGAGCAGAGGAGCTAATCAGGAGATGATGTTACGCTGACATGTGCATGTTAAACTAGTTAATTATCTCTGGGGTTTTCTACATAGATTAAGCCTGCACATGCTGGGGGAAGTCATTTGTCTTTCCATTTAAATGTGATGTTATTTGTCTTTAATTAGATGCGTTTCCATCAAACGGTCGATAAACCAGGCTAGTTAGACAATGAATCGTAGTTTTTCCTGATAAAATATCCTTAGTTTCCTCTTTGTGTCTCGTAATACCACTAAAAATTAATGTCATGATCCAAACCTGCACCAGAACAGGGACCTGAAAACAAAGCAGAAATCTGGATTATTTTAGTCATAGTTTCCATTAAAAACACAGGTTGCATTACCAATCTCTGATTTGCAAGAAAATACTTGCTCTGCACGCCCATGACTCGTGTGACAGACATCTAAACAACTTAGAGGAACGTCAAGAATGACTTTCAACTCCAGCTTGCCCGTCGGGAGTTCTGATCCATCGATAACGAATGAAAACATTGTAGTGATGGTCGCTGGTGATACACTGTGTCCTATAGTTTAGGGGGAGCCCTCTAATTCTTGACATATTTAAGAAATGGGGATACTTCAGTTCTTTGCCCCTGGGCAGACCACTAAAATGAATATCTCGTGCACTCACACGTGCACAGAGGGTGGTCACTGTGCTTTATCTCCCACCTGCCTGGTCATCTGCCTGACAGGCACGGCGGGACCAGGGCTTCCCTGATATTCTCACGCATCACAGCCAAATAGACGGACCTTTTTAGGTGTTATTTTCCAAATGAAGTGCCACTTAGCTGTCTTGGTGCTCGTGGTCTCCCCATCTGCACTGGCGCACGAACACACGCCTCCTCCCTCGACCTCAGTGGGAGACACTGAGGATTCCGAGGTGCATTTCTTTCACTGTAATCCTGCTTATGAGAGAGACAGTTAGCCGGAGCCAGCTTTGATCCCTAACATTACACACTCAAAACCCATCACACTACACAGAAAGACCCCTTTTTACACCTCTCGATCCCGAAAATCCGATGATGGGGTCACCAAGGTTGTGGAAGGCAGCACGCACCATTCGGAATCATTTCTGCTGTCTGAATTGCCAATTTATTAAAAAAAATAAATTAAGAGCAATGCGATCAAACACACGACCCATTCTGGACCTGCAGCAGTAGTCGGATGCTTAATGTGCTAATGTCGTTTGTGTACCCACTGTGACTTTTTTTCAACTAAATGAAGCTTAAAGCTAAACAGAAAACAGCTGTGCCGACAGCAGTGTCAACACGCACATCTGCGTTTCGGGTTCAGTGCCTGCAGAAGTCAGGGCTCCTGTTTCATTCAACTTTGTTTTCCATTGCAAACTGTTATCTTTTGGGAAGTCTGAACGCTGCATCGGCCAAGTCAGACAGATAATTACCAAAAACATGTGACCAGTGCCAGAACCTCCTGACAAGAAAAGTGCCGGTGTGTGTGTGTTTGTTTTCCAATTGCAGTGACATGAAGGACCTTTGCAGCGACCCCTGAGCTCAAAAGTATCCAGAGGCAGACGTCGTAAATGCGCTATTCATAGACCAGGTGTCCACAGTGTAAATATATACATGTACACACAAATGCACACAAAACAGACCGGAGACAAATCAAATCATACACGTTTAACTGTTTAGTACTGATTCAACAGTTTCCCTTCTCACACATTTCAATCTGCAGTCTGACTTTCACACCAACACTCGTTATGTTTGAACCTTAAGGAGTACCTCTGCTCCTCCACACCTCTGTCACTGCAGGTAATCAATCTGTCAGTGTGGTAATTAACCCACAGAGTAAAGTAAGCATGACTACTGAGCTGTTTTACTCCATCGAACATTCCTCTCCTCCTCCCTTCGTCTGCCGCTCACACTCCCCTTCACCCGATGGTAGGTGGGTGAAGGCTGCTCCTTTGCTGATGCGCTGTCTTCGCAGGGTGGGCATGAAGCAAGGCTTCTCTGTAAAACAGGCTCCTGTTGCATTCATACTGCAAGGCTTTTATTTTGAAAAGCAAAAGTTAAAAATGAGGGATCAGAATTGGAAAGTTGCAGATGTCTTACAGGATTTACCTCAGACAAGGTTTGCCATGCTGGTGAGGGAGCGTTTAACAAGAACCGCCACTGAAAGCTCCTGCTGCCTTGTCCTTAAAAACGTTACAAATGAAAATTCACCAATGCACACAGGCATTTATTCAGTTTGTAGAACGGTAGGTAACTTCTGTAGATTAACGAAGGTGAGAAAACTACGAACACGGGCAGCGACAGTCGAGCAGTGGCCCTGTGGAAAATACCGTAGAGAAGCAACACCGGAAAAAGAGTCTGTCTGCGGTCTGGTTATTCTTGGCGCCGTGAATAAAGTCTGAGTCGGATAAAACCCGACCATGAAGTCTTCTGGATTCCAACCCTAGGAGAAAGTAAAAAGAAAAGTAAAGCTACAAGCTGAAAAGTCAGATACAATAAGAAAAGCTGAATTTCAATGTGCACTCAATTGTATAATGACAAATGAAGCATCCTCTCCTCCTTCTGCCGGTTTATGGGTCTTCCTCTGCTTCTCCTGAATTCCTGAGGCAACGCTTCTTAGAAGTGTCACACAGGTACTTGAGAAGAGTGACGACTTACTGTAATACTGGTGTTTCCTGAGGACCTGCCAGTAAGTCCAGCCGTGGCAGCTCTCCACAGCCTACCATGGAAACTGTTATGTTGTTCACAGTCTGATCCTTTCCCTGGTTTAATCATGTTTTGGTATCAAAATAGCAAAATCCTCCTAGCGAGGTTGATTATGGCTGAATGTCGATGCTCTCTTGCTGCCACTGTCTTCATAAAACCAAGTTGTGTTTTTTTAATTGCTGTCATTTGTTAAAGACTCCAGATTATTTCAAGTTTTAAGATCACGGTGCCGCACTGTTGGTCAATACCTTCTGCATGGTTCGCTCGATTCCGTGCTGGGAGCAGCTGCGTTGGTTAGCTGTGTTTAGAGGTGACACTGATGTACACAGATAAAAGCCAGAATCACACATGCACGCAAAGCCCGTGTCTGAGAACAGCTTTTGACACGCTTCCTCTCAGGCTTTTTTGTAGGGCCTCACATCTGCATGTGTGTTTGTTGATAACATAGTGTACACACACATATCTTCACTTTCCTCTCCCACACAAACCGGGCTGCACTTGTGATGTTACTGTACAGCCGTTCACTGTAGCACCAACTTTCCTGGAAAAAAAACAGCTAGTGTGGCAGGATCAGCGCAGGGTTCTCTGTGCCGTCGCCGTGCAACACTCATTTTTAGCTTTAATTCTCAGACTGCTGCAGCAAGGGCCCGTGTAATCACTGCTTGTGTAAACTGTTTTCTTTTGTGTCTTTTATTTAATCTTTGCTTATTTCTGTGACACCGATGATAGTTAGCCTCTTCGCTCATCAGAGTATCAAGGTTTTCATCCTCAGACATGTTGTCTACACGGGGGAAGTGCCCTTGAGCAACACCAAAATGTCCCTGATAGGGTGTCGTCTGACACCATTGCTTGCACTAGCAAATAGAAACCATTTACTACACAATTAATTAAGCACGCAAGGCTATAATATGATCCAACATGGGAAGAGGTCACCTCTCTAAGTGGTCCAGTTATATGGTTGAATATTTATGCTACTCTCTCCACTCACGTTAGTGATTTAATGGCTGCAACAGGTGTCATGACAAGCAGATATGAATGTTGGATATGAATGCAACATGTAGCTGCAGAGATTATTACTGCTTAACATTTACAAAGCACAAACCAGTCAACTTAACTACCTCCTATTGTAAAACGTCCGCTTTCTGTGCTGTAACATTGCGTTATTTACACTGGCCGTTTGTAAAACAATGAGTGCGACATACATGTCTCTGTCAGGGTCAGCTGTCCTGCACTAATGTCCTGCACTCCAGTGTGGGAGTTGGCCTGATTCCAGTGCGGTCCCATATTCCTTACTAACACGAAATGAAGAGACATCCAAGACAAACTCTGAGTTTAGCTTCCATGAAATATAGAGTAAATGTGACAGGCTTTCTGTCTGTAGCACCAACCTTTGGCAGATGACTCGCTGCTGCTTTATTAATTCATTAATTATTTAATTTCAAGGCTTCAAGCCCGGAGGTCATAGATTTCTGTAATGTAACTAGATATTCTTAAATATACAGGTTTGTAGTGGTTGTGCGTATTGACATAATTTTGTCTTGTAAAGTGCTCCCATCCGTGCTGACAGGAGCAATTACAGTACGTTCAGCATTTCAAGGGAGGTGAAGAATTCTTGATATTCTTTAATCTATGAAACCATAAGGTTGACAGTGTGGGAGGTGCAGTGGTGAAGCCGACCACATCTGTAAACTTTCACGGGTAATTTCCTCGTTCACTCCGTTTTAACATATTGTGGTAATTCTGTCATGTCAGTTGAAAAAGAAAGTGTTTTTGTGGTGTAAATGTCACGTATGGCAGAACATTTTTGTCACCTTCTGTACACACCATTACACATCTTTAGGGGAAGTATGTTGCCACAGGCGAGTGTTGCATCTATAGGCAGTAATAATGTAGTTTAATGTCCTGTGACACTGAAGTGTGTATATAAACGTTAACATTTGTCACATTCACGCTCTTTTCTGAGCTTCAACATGAAATTAAAGTTTCCCACAATCTCCATATTTGGTTATTTCTAGTCTTGGAGTTTTCCAAGTCAATTTTCAAGTAAAAATCATTACTTTGCTTTGAGAAAATTGCCACATACCATCTCTATACTATATACTGTATAATAACACAATTCCCTACATTGTTCTTCATGCACGACTGTACATACATTCAGCATGTTGGTGTGTCAGTTTCCATAAAGTCAAATGAACCAAGTAAAACAAGCTGCGGTAAGGAGAGGGAAGGAGCTCCATCCATTCTACCCAGCTTTGATCTCTTTAATGGGATACTGGCCTACCTCCAGATGGGATATATCGTCAGAGGCAGCAGTACGATGGGAGGCCGCTCAGAGATAACATTATTCCACATTGTTCCTAAAGAATGAAATTATTCCAGGTCTGTTTGAGTACAGCTTTCCATGTGTAATATGAAAAGGCTTAGAGAGTTTTGGTTTAAGAACTCCAGCTATCAAGGGCTAACCAGTGATTTGCCACCGGGCGGATAGGAGATTACAAAGGGTTTTATTCTACCGATTTTACACATGAACTCTCTTAACTCCTCTCCAGTCCCTCCTTCTTCCTTTTTCTTTTTCTCTGTCTACCCTTTGAACTCATTTGCCTGTCCCCTGACCTTGTCTCTCTTGTCCGCCCGTGTCTCTTCTGTGGTCACTCCCTCCAGTTCTCCCAGTGGTCCAGACTATCTTTGATATTCTACAGGATTAGCTCTGAGCTGTCTGTCTGCATCTTTAGGTGTGTCTGACATACACGGGCTTTTCGCCTTGAATCTCATCACTACTTGTTCACACATAAACGTCCTCAGTGGAGTCATTGCTCAACTTCTATTTTATTAAAAAACAGCCCCGCTTCCTCGTGAAGGTGGGGGCCCGATCACCATCATTATTTTGTATTATCTTTGTAATAAGTGTCAGCTTTGTGACAAGTTTTCCTGAATTTGGTCTACAGGGCGATAAATGTGAGGTGTGGGGCCACCCAAATCAAAAGGCTGAAGCATCTTGGTCACTCCTTGTGGCGGGCTGCAGCACATATTAGAATACATTAAGCATTTTCCCCTTCAGCTTGTTTTTATTCTCACTTGTTGCCATGGTAGCGATTGCCCATCTCTTTTGAGTGAAATAGACAGGGCGTCATGGAGAACTGGCCACAAATATGCACTATTCCAAGTGCATCGATTAATTTCAGCTTCTTCCAAAGTAGAAAGGTGTGTCAAACTGGACAAAAACTTTTTGGGTATGTGGGTGCGTCCGAAACAACTCGGGAAAGATGACGCTTCTTTAATGTCAAAGTCTATTTTTACGACTGCTGATTGAGTTTATCTTTGCTTTGCCACTTGAAACATTTTGATAATGAAAAAGCAGGTGGAGGCTTTTTATACAGCTAAACCCCTCAGTATGTATGTCTGTGTGTGTGTGTGTGTGTGTGTGTGTGTGTGTGTGTGTGTGTGTCCGATCATTCCTGTTAACACAAATCTAACAGACATTCAAACAGTGCAGTTGTAAAGACGAGTGTTAAGATGCTGGAATCATTAACTCTGGTGCCCTCTCCAGTACTTTTCCGTAGCATATTTACCAAAAGTTTTTCCCTGGTGAATGCTGCTGTTAATGTACCATGATTGTAGCCCATATTCTATGCTTTATATCATTAAAATTTAATCCTATTTAAAGGGTTTTAAAATATTTATTCATCTGCTTGCTGTTTGCATTATTTTACTGCAGCAGTTTTACAGCGCAAAGACATGAAACGACCCTGTTTCCTCGTCACCATAACCACTGTCATCCTCTTAAAATTCCCACTCTCATCCTCCTACGCAGCCAGTGCTGCACATCCCATCGTTTTATTGTTTCTGTCCTCTGCAAAATATTATTTTGTTTCGCACAAAGATTTCACGGAGCGCAGAATAACAACATCGCAGGACATTACGGAGGAGGGTTAATGGGCCGCATACTCATGGGAAACGCATCGCCGTCACACCGGGAGACTTTCCTCACATTGATGGAGAGGGGGATGAGTAGAGTAGAAATGGGGGGGTAGAACAAGGTTCACTGGTTCCCAAACTCCTGCAGAGCTTCAGTGGGCTTCGTTGCCACCCTGAAACTCCTCTCACCCCTCCTGTCTCCCCTCTTTCTTCCCTTTCCACTGCCCCCCCCCCCCACACACCGCACTTAAGCTTTTCGCCTTTCTTTTGTGTGGAAATGTTGTTCTCACCTACTGGCCTTTATCACCTTCCACAGGCCCCTCCATGACTGTTGTGACATGCAGATCCTTTTTTTTTTCATTAATACTGTAATAATTCCACTGGGCTTTATTCCAGCAGGTAACAGGGGTCCCAGCTATGCCAAGGATGGTAACAGATGTATTTTAATGACTCAGGCTGGGATTGGTCCACTTGCTCACTCTGTATTTCCTACTTCCTGCATGTCCTTTAAAAGTCAGCCCAGGAATCAAACCCAGAACCTTCTCTAATCTCCGCCACCAATAATTTAAACTTTTCTTAAGGGGAAACTCTGCACTGGGTGGAGATGTAGAGAAATATCACATTCTTTTCTGATTAAAGTGCTCAATTGGTTTGTGTTTCGTACAGTTTTTTTTTCCCTTCAAACCGAAATTTAATTTTAAGTTTGGCCTCCGCTGAAACAAACCCTGTGTTGCGTTATTCTGCTGCATTCCTCTCCCTCCCCTGACTCACAGCTTTTATGGTAACATCAGCAAGAATCAAAATAATCTGTGCATCCTGATGCATGAGTGTGTTTGAGCACAGGTGCTCGCTCTCTTACATCTCTGGCTTTTATTGATGCAGTAAATTGCATTAGATCTGAGACCTTGCTCCATGGCTGAAGGTCAATATTGACTGTCTGCAACACCAGCGAGCTGGCATGGAGTGACAGAAGGAACCAGAGAGGGTTGTCGGAGTAATTCCCCAGGCTCTGTCTTGATTTTTTTTTGCCCTGTTTTGCCATATTATTGATGCTGGCACAGACTCAAACTCAATATATGTAGCTAGGGACTTTACTCCCTTTAGAAGAAGTGGGTTGCTGCCATCGGTTTATGTACAAAAGAAAAAGATCTGAAACCTAAAAGTACATCATCCATTACAGAAAACACAAAGGCTAAACAAGATACCCCAGTTGGTCCTGGGGTGGCTGCAGGTTCTCCGCTCATCAATCAGCATGTTATCTTTTAGACCTCACAGTCAGCTTGTCTGGATCGTCTGTGGTGACAGAAGCAGCTCTTTGTTTGATGTTTTTATGTGAAAATTGAAACAAATGAGCAAGAATTATCTGGTACTAAGACGCTGATTAGTCAGAAACATGAATAAGGAAGAAGACAAGAACAAATGGGTTCTCCTCTAAAATGTGTTCGGCTTTAAACTGCTGGAGGAGGGGAGCTAGGGCCTGAGAACGCAAACTAATCAAATGGAGAAATCTGTCTCTGGAGGCCCACTGTGCCCTCGACATGCACACAGACAACACACACAGGCACTCACACACACACAGAGCCACATGTTCTCAGCGTTGTCATCCGTCTAAATCACGTACGAGTTTTGGCATGCAGCCTTAGACGGGTGACAAAAAACACAGTCTTTTGTGTGTCGACAACTATTCCACACATCTCATACCTGGCCCCAGCAGGCCTGTTTAGAGGTGCAAGCAAGCAAAACCACACATACACGCACTCGCGCACCCTTGTGAGCATTTTTTTTTGTACATGAACTTCCTTTTCTCCTTGTTAACATTATATGGATTTATTTCTCTTGCTCAGACACATTTAAATAGCCCAGAATTGTAATTGAAAACTTTCCTTCTGTGGAAAAGGCAATGATACCTTTATTTTCTACTATTTGCAGCATTTAGTGGTTTTTATTTGTAATTCAAATGTAATATTTATTTTTTTTAATAACGCAGTCTTTGAATGGTGTGCTTGCGATAGAAGCATCTCAATTCGGAGACAGCGCTGATTTCAGTTTTTGCTATGTTTTTAATTTAATATACTGTATGTTAAGGTAATGGGGTATCGGCAAGAATCTAGTGACCATACAAAGGGGATCATATGATATATTGAGATGAGAAACATATTTATTTATTGTTTTGATTCTGGCTCATTTCATTGTGCGACATTTTCTTTAAGCATCAATAGAAAAATGACTTTGATTATTTATCAATGCTCCATAGTTCAAACTGTCTATCAGGATTCAAGGGTGCGTTCAAGGATGCAAGCGCAGCAAATTCATTCATGCAGTTTTGGTGATCTCATTGTGTTTGTCTGTTTTGTCTTTAAAAAAACAAAACAAAACACATTTACCCACCATTTTACTAAAAGCTGTAGGGTGAAAACACAGTCTGGTATTTCAGACACTTGCTTGGTTCTGCTTGAAGAAGTCCGGATGAGAGAGAAGTTGGTGGCTCACCTCAGATGTTTACCAAGACGGTACAAAATCATGTGGTGTTCTGAGTTTGAGTGCATGCTGTAGCTAGCAGGGTTAACATCGGCTGTTCCACAACAGCTGCACCTCAAGATGAATAACATCCATCAAAACGACCAGACCGCCTGTTGCTTCAGGCTGTGTTGGGGAACTTTCTAAACCATCAATGGTTTCTTAGAATACTTGAGGTCTGAGGTTAAAGTGACTGATGCTTCCATCTGCATTGTTTACCTGCTCACATTTTCAAATAAAGTCAAGGGAAATAGCTGAGCGACAGGATGTTTTGATGGTGCAGTTGCTTCTCTGGGACATCAGGTAGTCACTAATCCAGCAACAGACGGTGTTGTGTGACCCTCACTCTTAATTAAAAACCGTGTCAAATCTGAAACGTGTATGTGCTACCATTGTTTGACACAGCTTTTGTTCGGGGACCACCTTTCAAATGTGAAAGGTCAGTGTTTTGGTCATCGGTGTTCAGTGAAGGGATCCCTTTCTTACTTCAGAGGAGGTTATCCTCAGGTCAGAGTAGCTCTGGGTCAGAAAGTAGTCCCTTCTCCCGCTGTGCCTTCAGCCATGTGTAGAATGTGGGGCATCTTCAAAGAATCTCGAGAATTATCCTTCCACACGAAGCGCCGGCCACTTCCACGGTAGAGCGAGCTGCAGCTTTGATTGGAGGAGAGTCCCATGCGGAGGTGTGGCCAAGAAAAAGGCCATCTACCTTTCCAGTAGCCAGCATCTGAGAATATTTTACTGTCGTTTTCAGGTTGTATGTAGAGGAATACAGAAAATATCTCTATTTCTTCAACGTCCATCCGTCTCAATGATGAAGTTTCAAAATCCAATGAGACAGTGCTTTTGTTCCTCTTAACTTTCAATACTTTTAAGGAAATTATTTTTTTATTGTTTGGTTTGCAGCATAATTATTATATAACTTACAGCTATTTTTTAATACCTCATTCCACTCTGTGAGTCGGCCAGCCTCCGTAAATCCATCACTATAGTAAAATAAATCCCATTTACTTCTTTTTTAACGGTGCATGTTCCTCATAGTGTTCTTTTCTTGCTCCCCAGAGGCTGAAATTATGTTTGTTTGGATGCATGTGGGAACGTCTAAGGTTGTACGCAAGTCAGCGTCACAAAACTGTTATCAACCTTCCCAGCTAGGTGGAGCATAGAATTTATAATGGTGACATTGTTACGTAACGCGCCCCTGACGCGTGGATCGGACCCAATTGCAGACACTTGGCAGCTTTGCAGTTAATTTTAATGGATCCAAGGGTGGTGAACAAACGAAAGGCGCTCCACAGGAGGATAAACAGTTCCACACAAATATACCACAGCAACGTGCTGGGCTCAGCTCGACCGTCCGTTGGCATCTTTGATTCCACGGGACCTCGTTCTCACGTCGGCGGACTGTGGCCCGTCTTCTCGTCTTTTACTCGGCTGTTCCCTCGCCCTTGTTGCCTCCGGCTTCGACAACGTCTCGAAGCCGGCGCGTCCGTGAGCACTCCTGATATAGCTGCGGTGCTGATGAGTCGCAGGTGTGTCTTGTCGGCCGCACCTGTCGCCCGCGCACCTGGAAAGACGTAACACCAACACAGCTTGTTAACCCGGTCCGATTACCTATCGGCTTGGCCGGTTCCTCACAGACATATGTCACATAGTCTGTCTCCATGGCTACAGCTGCAGTACCCACATGGCCTGTTGGGGTTTTACAGAGTGCTGTGTAATATTGTTAAGATTACAGGCAGACCATACAGAGCGAGCGAGGCTGTCTGTATTTTCATTAAGATCCCGCCAGGTCAAAACAGAGACCACTAATATACACAGAAGATAACACACTTAGCATCTCACACAGATTTACAGCTTCAAGCTTCAGGGAGCGAAAAGACAAGAAGCAAGAGGGAGCATGGGTCCCTACATTAGTCATCTGGCAGAGAGGAGTGGTGGACTTGGTCTGCAGATAGGAGCGATTGATTAATAGTTCTGTACAGATAGTAAAATAATAGCTTAAGTTAAGGGTTAAGTTAAGAGTAAACAGTTTATAACTAAGTAGGACGTAAAGTAAAGGTGGATTTAAAATTGAAGATGTTATATTTTATAGATATTATAACCATGCGTAACCTTTTTTTCCATATGCTCACATATAATCTCAAAAGGATGTCATGTGCAAGAAAAAGAATAACTCAGGGGAGCACTCAATGCCATGTTAGTTCAACTCTTAATCATCCAAAAATTCCAGTTTTATGGCAAATGTCAACATTTCTTGTCAACACCAGAAATCAGCTGTCTCATAACCTAAACTCGATCCCTCACCTTGTTCACGTAAACAACCCTCCCTCGTGAACAGGGGTCAGCTTTGTCTGATCCGTTCCCCTTTCTCTCCGCATCTCTTTTCACATTGATTTACATCTACAATATTACAATGTGGACATTCCCTAGAAAACGAGACCAAAAAAAAAAGAAAAAGAGAAAAGTAGGAGGCTTAATTTCTCAAAGGAAATTTCAAGTGGTGTGGGTTTATTTGGCATGTTCAGTGTCAGGTTTAGCAGACTCCCCAGCGTGCAGGCCCACCTAGGGTGACGCTGCACCTCGTAAAGAAATCAAGCCGTAGTTTTGGGAAAAGCCTTTCTACCAGAGAGAGTGTTGGGTTTCACTGGCTCTCTGTGGATTGAGCCACGGTGAAGCAAGCGGTGCTAACAAAGACACGGAAATCTGGCCACCTGAAAGGGGATACACTCACACACACAGTGCAAAGTTCCTCTGCTTTCAATCATCCGCTGTGCAATCTGCAGGCAATTAGTTCCCATCGAATTTCCTTTAGATCAGAATCTGCTTCGCCGGATGTTTGACGTTTTTTGGTCAGGTCCACCAAGTTTGCTCAAAAAGTTTTCATGTGGACATATTTTTCTGGGAAATTGACCAAACAAGGCCTTATAATGCTCACATTGTCTTCTTCTTGGCTCAGTTTCACTCATAAACATACAGTTTTCTTTTAACACATATCTGTTTGAGCGCGCACACACACACACACACACACACACACAATTCCCAGCAAGTTGTTCCAGACCTTTTTTAAGCACCAATACTTGTACTGGAAAAGAAACCACAAATGTCAAAAACATGAACACAGTTCTCGGGAATATCATCTTTATTGCTATTTTTGAATCCTTGAGTAGAAAGAATGTGGGGTTTCTACTGCATATTGTCATGGTGGATAAACAGACAAGGCTAACAAAGCAAAATGTCAAGAAAAGTGCTGATTCTAAAACGATAAGCATACCAGAGGAAATGTAATTTTCACTTTGAAGGGTGTCTTCTTTGGAAACGCAAAAACGACGATATTTCACCAGCGTGACCTGTCTTGAGGGCACCAAAAGAGGTGCGAGTGGTGATCGAGTTTCTCTACTTCCCTCTCTCAGCAGGCATTTTCTCCATGAAAGTTTCTGCTCTGGCGGCACATTTTCTGTCAGCGATGGTGACCTCTGACATGAAGAGGGCCAGAAGAAGCTCTGAGGTTACATCCCTTTTTTCATGCACCTAACAGAAAGGTTAGTTTCCAAAAATGTGTTACGCAACCGCTAACCTCCTGTGCTGAAAACCGAAGCCGGTGCAGAAGTTACAAGAACTGTGGCTTCTCAAAAAAGCAGGAAAATCCCCCCAAATCCCCTTGCACCAAAAGGTCCCAGTGCTAAAGCAGGAATAGACTCATTTCGGCCAACACCACCATCCAGTAAGTCTTCTGTTTTACTTGTATTTCACATAGTGATATGTTAAGCACTAATAAATCAAACATGTAGGCACAGCTGCCCCTTTTCCACTGAGGTGGTTCCAGCTCCTTCTGCTGGTGCCAAAACCTCCAGCCAACCTCAAAATCTTGAGTGGAGTGGATTAGTTCAGGAGCTATTAAATATTAATGATGATGGCTTTAACAACTAGAGAGTAGCTGTAGTTATTTAGATTATGCCTCGTTACAGCAGCAGAGACTCATTTGACCGGGATCAGCTGGAAGTACTGGGATATAATCGTCATCGATCACAGAGAGCCTCCGGTAAATTTTTATGGTTGATCCTGGATGCAGAGGAAGTTTTTACAGCCAGGACTAACATCTGTACAGAGTGAAACTCGTGCCGCATTGTTATTTTATCCTGAAGGTGATGCAATGTCTTAGTTCTCCGGTCTGTGGTCAAACTAAACTGGCTCTTACGAAGTTCTGGGTTGTTCGTGTTTCCTGGAAACGTCGTATTTGTGTTGGAAGGTGGGGCTGCCCCCTCCGTTTCCAGCTCATCTCTCTTCGGCTCTGCTGGTTTACGGCAGTTTTTCCACTGCGGATGCTTGGTACCTGGTGGCAGTGGCCCTTTTTAGAATCACCTCGTCATGATTCTGTGGCACTGGTCTGTGTCTAGTCATCATGAACACAGTGACACTCACTGCAAAGTAATTCCTTTATATCTTTTAACTATATCTTATTCCTTTAACTATAAGGTGTAGTCGTTATGCAAGGCTTGCTGAAGTCCTTTCAGGCTAAATCACTCAGAGATTATTGTTCTTACGTTTTAATGTTATGTAATTTTCTTCCAGGATTTGGACTTTTACTTTCTTTTAGTGCAATTAGTCAATAAATTGCCTTGATCATTCGCTCAGCTCTGGGGAAATCATTTTATTAAATCAACTGTTCCTTAAATTAGATTACCGAACACCATGTCACCAATGAATCTAATGGAAAGGAAGGGTTTGCACGAATTAGCAGAGAGATAAAATAAAAAGGTTTTTAAAGTATTAAAAAAAACTTTAAAGTAATCAAAACTCTGTTGTAAGTGGTCGTTAAAAGCTAAACAAAGGCTAATTTAATAATGTCTCACTGATGGGCCCTCTAAGTGAGGGACTTTGGGAGTTCGTGACAGAAATCAAGGTAACTGGAGGTTAGAAAGAAAGTTGGGAAATAAAATGGCCTCCAACACCAGCCATGCTGCTTCAATTTGAAATAAACACACTGTAGGGTCAGACCTTTGGAGCTTGGCCCAAAATGAACGTTCATCAGGTGATCTCCGAGCTAGCAACCATCAGCTGATTCCTTATGGCTGCTGTAGGCTCCTAAGCACTATTACGGTTTTTATTGTGTGCGAGGAAGCGATCAGTGATGGTATCTTAACTCTGACGTGTAGGAGGAAGCCTTATTTTGTGTCAGCGTGATGGATTACGACAAGTAGCTTGATTCACTCTGGAAGCCAGCAGATTCTGGCAGACTTCAGGCAAACGCTTCCAGTCGACACACTTCGTCACTCAGCGCCGTACTTTCTCTTTACGAATTTACGACTCTTTCCTTGCGATATTCTGTAACTCTACATGCCCACAGGCTCTGCGGTGGAAGCGATGCTGCAGGAGAGAGGACCGTGCTTAGCTGAAAGGTGAAACCTCCCATGACTGAAGAGCCAATGCACCAGTCGGTAAATGTCAGTTCCTTCCTCCCATTGATCAAAATCAAATGCTTTTTTTTTCCCCCCGCAGACCGAATTATATCTTGCAACCAAATGAAAAGGCCACTTATTTCCTTATGTCACTTTCTAAACAGTGTGGGAATGGGCATGCAATGGGCCGATTATGCTGGGATGGCATGTTTACTGTCAATTGCAAGATTCTCTGTGGCTGCAAAATACAGTCCTTTCAGTAGGATGTCTTATGCTGTGATTATGGTTAAGGGCTGAACCTCTTTCCTGACAAAGGAGGAGCGGTAAATCACGGTAGGCCTTTACATCGTGAGCATAAAAGCCGATGGAAGCTCTGTGTGTGACTCTGTAGGTGACTTTGGCCTTTGGATTGCGGTTTTGAACCAGTGCCAGCGTGTGTAAGCACACATGGGCGTGCACGAGCGTGTGGACCTTGTGTTGTATCTACAGGATGTGTTGTTTCCTCCAGGGGGAGGAGCTGGGTGGCACTGAGCTCAACCTGCCTTGTTTACCTCCAGGTTAATTTCCATGCTTGGAATTTGGAAAAGTGAAAACAGGGAAAGGACAGTGCAAGGCAGCGTAAACCTGTCTGAACAACACGCGCGCCTTTGCATCCCCCGAACCGCTTGTGGCGTGACCTGCGGTGTGTACACTGCCAGTTTATGAATCAAGACGTTTATGATGCAACCGCATTGCATTTTTGGCAGGCGCGGCCCTCTTTGATGTTGGCGAGGCGAATACCTGTGGAGTGAGAGGGCCAGGTAAGTGCCAGGTTCCCCATGCGGTTTATGCCGGAAACTATGCGCGGCAGATTCAGATGCGGAGTGTAATTGCAAGTTGAGACAACTTTAATGACAACAGCACATTTTCCCAGGGACAGATCATAACACACACTTGGAAAAATCCAGACTGATCAAGTCTCCATTAATCATTAACTGGCAGGAGAACTGAGAGGCAGCAGGTTATGTGTCAGCAGTAAGACTGTTTTTATGAACTAAAACGGGTCAGTAGTGTTGATATTACAGAAACTGTTGCCATTAGTAATCATTTAGCACAATTCCTAATATTTGCATGTGTATCACTTCACTATTAGTGCATCATTTTGATTTTCTAGTTAAATCTTTACTGGATTTTCAGCTGGGGTGTTAACCTTAGTAGCATAGAGAAGTTCTGATGATTATTAAAAACTTTACACTCTTTTCTTTAAATCAGCCGGTGTTTATCCGAACGGCGAGCCTGAGGTCACGGATCTGCTTGCAGGCGGGGAATGGCGCAATCTAAGAGGCGGCGTGTTTGTGTTTGTGCTTTTTGACTCCTGTGTGGTCACCATCAGGCCCAGGTGGGAGAGCGGGGATGGGCCCAAAATGAAAGGCACACGCAGATAAGACAGCGTGTGCGTCAGAAGACTGTTGACTTCACCGGTGAGTTCCCAAACACACCTGGAGAGATCTTCTAACAAAAGATAAAGGCTGAAACGTTTACAGCAAATACCATTCGTTAAGTGGCTTGACATTTAGGACTGGCCTTTACTGCGTGTTCTCAATAAGGAATTCTACTTCGACTATTTGGTTTAGACAATAGGATTAGCTTTGCAAACTGAGATCAGGGTTTGTGTTCTGCATCCATCTGCTGTCAACAGTGGTTCTCTTTATTCATCAGCAAACTCCCCTCAAAGTTTAAAGCAGCGCATACTGATAGATTGTAAAGAAAGCAAGTAAAAGGGCTTCATGGCTGCACTTTCCAGAGAGAACTCCGGAATCCCACAATTTAAAGTAGGTGTGATTAACAGTTAGAAAGTTGCGCATTGTGGCTCCTCTTTCAATTAGCTGCTAATGCTACTTTACATCTTTTTTAATATATGTAAAAGTGATTAAATCAGCCTCTGAATGGATTTAATTAAGGTATAACCCCAACAGCATTGTGCTTAACAACTACAATACAGACAAAACGATGTAATTTTTGTGTTTTACACCTCACACAGCCCTGAATTTGCGTGGTTCTGCTGTTTGGCTTCCCGATGGTGTCATCCTTCAGGTCCCAACATGATCAGCCTTGACAGTTCTACCCTTTGATCGGGTTAAAGTACAGCGTATTCTCCCCGCTCTGGCTTCTTTCTTTATTTTTTCTTCTTCGCTGACCAAATAGGCCTAATGAACCCTCTGAACCGGAGAGCAGGCTGCACCAGTACACCGCTGTTTTTTCTCTTACTGGAATTGAGTGAAAGGGATGAAGTGATGAGCAGCAAGTGGGAGAAAAATGATGAGGGGGTGGAAAATGGGGGGATAGAAGGAAATCATTTATCTCCCTCACTGTAATTATTGAACTTTAGCTCGTACTTGACCTAAAAGCTTGTGCTTATCTGGGGGCGGTAGAGGTCGAATGAACGTGCATCCCTCTGGGCAGCACGTTCCTCACAGATGCACGGTCACAGCACTGATTGGCTGATGATAAAGATTGGGAGCTATTAGGAGTGAGCGAAGCCGCCTGTGCGGCGTCAAGTCACTGCTTCCTGCTAGGAAAGGAACAGTTTTGGTTAATGGTGGTTAAAACAGAGCGCTGCTTCTATGGTGTCTTTAATATGAGCGAGAGTTTCACTCAAGTAAAAGCCCCTGTGTTGACTCTGTTTTCAAGTTTAGCTCGTGAAGTTGTATCAGGATGACGTTAAGAGAAGAATTAAGAGCTTCTCCTCAGCTGTAGCAGCATGGATGCCAGAGGATTACATAGGTAAAAACGGGAACAAGTAAAACCACAGACGAACAAGCGCAGGCCACAGGAAACCACCATAACTGTCAATGTCAATTAGTGCTGAAGCGTTTTCACAATAAGACGTCGACGGTGTCCACTGGGTGTTTGTTGACGTGCCTGTTTTCAGCAGCTGTCATCACCAGCCTGGCACCATGGTGACGTTCACAAATGTGCATGATTGTGCACTTTGGTCCAGGGGAGTCTGTTTGTTGTGCTTTTTGCTAAATTACTTCATTAGAGTGTGTTTGTGTGTGTGTGTGTGTGTGCGCGCTTGATGACACCGTTAATGAACCCAAGTGTTATTTTTCAATTAAAGTACGGGTACACGAAACTCCTCTCAGGTCTGTTCCAGTCACAGCTGAAGCTTTGACATCCTCAAAGCCCTTTTTCTCCTCCACTCACCCCCACGTCACCTCTCTGTTTTCCTGCTCCATCTTCACCTCAGTTCGCTCTGCTCTGAAGTGTCTCGAATGGCCATATGCGTCACAGCAGTCTTCAGGTAGTCAGACGCACAGCTGACAACTAACTTTTGAGCCCTTTCCACTGTGGGCTGCAGTAATCGTCAGATCCAGCAGAGGGCACCACCACTATGTCGCTGTCACTATGATTATGAGCTTTATGTGGTAATAAAATGCATTTTAAAATCATTTGTTTTAAATTAGAGCGTAGTATTTAATTTTATAGAATCTGAAATTTAGACGAAAAAACTAAGCATTTATTGTACTAAATAATCATTTTTTTTCTTCAATGAGCATTGTATTTCCTTTTTACTTTACAAACGCATGCCCCACATTAAACAGTTGGGTTATGCACTGTTTTCTCCTACTTTATAGTTGATATTTATGCTAAAGATCGCAAATTTAAACATAACTAAAATTCTACATATTGACATGTGGCATGTTTTATTTCTAAAGTTGCGTTATTATCCTACTCAAACCTATTACATTTATGCTGTTTTAAGCCTATCGGAGCGTCCAAATAACAAAATCATCATCGATTGTTATCAATAACGTTGACAACCACGTTTATCCGCTAGGGTTAGGGTTAGGGTCCTGGATCAGACAGCATTTATTTCCTCCTCATCCTCGCCGTGATGTCTCAGCTGTTGCCTGGCTGACAAAAAAAGGAAAGTGAGATGATGCAGGCAGTCACGACGCGCGTTAAGGCAGCGTGGGTGGGTGCTGAGGTGCCATTACGGGTACTGTGAGACGTTAAGTCACGCTGTCTCACGCACAATGACGGCAACGTTTGCCGGAGCACGCACACACCGGTTGGCTACGTGTCCGACCGCACACGCTTTCTCAGAATTCTTATATCGCTGGACCGGCTTTAAATGGAAATGCATGCCCCCTTTACGCATTGACTTTGTCATTCTTTCTATGTGCTGTCAAAAAAGAGAGATGGGGCTCCCCGCATCTGTTTAGTGCGCGCACTATTCTGGGATCGTGCGTTTTCGATTCAAAATGGAACGCTGCGCACGACACGTGGAGGCGATTAAAAGTACTAAAATCGTGGCGCAGGCGGCCGAATTTCTGATCATAATTTAGCTGCGTTCAGTTTTCATTTAGCCAGAAATGAAACCCATAAAAAGGAGTGCGAACTGAGGTCTTCGGGTTTTTAATAGCTTACTGCTGATGTGGTCATCAGTTGACATTGAATGGAGAATTTTTGAATAAGCGCGCAGTGTTGTCTGTGTCACACGATACAGGACACGCCTACCTTATATTTCTCCAATCATCCACGCCGCTGTTAATAGTTTGAAGCGACGGAGACAGAGCTGGACACAGTCTGTCATAACGGAAAGAACCGAGGCGCGTTAGAGATCGAAGGATTAAAAACGCACACGCACACACGCGCAGATGAAGTTTTGCACGACGACTGTCTCAGTGCGGGTTCCCTTTCAGTGAACGTCACCCTGGTTCGGAGGTTCAAGTTGCACATAGGAGTGGGCCACAAGTTTCAAATGGACAGATATTTGGAGACGCCAACAAGCATGGGATTATTTTTGTGATGCGGATCGTTATTTCCCTGCAAGAAAATAAAGATCGGCTGCGGAAAAATGTGACAGGCTGCGCGTCTTGGATTCTCGTGTTTCTGGATATCTTGAAAATCATTGGCAACAGTTGAGAAGGAAGACGTTTATTGCTAAAAGGATTGTATCCAACCCAGGGACCAACATGGATCTGCCACTGAGCCCCCCGGCCCCTTATTTAAAGAAGTTTTAGCCCGTCCACTTGTGCGGTTGTCCTAACAGAACGCCTCGTTTGCCTCTTGGATTTGAAATCATCGCAAGTCTTTGGATTAAATTTCCAACACAATGAACTTTATTGACAGTTTGACATTATTATTTTTGACGCTGTCAGCTGTCAAGGTGAGTTGCAGTCAGAAATCAGGACAGTCACAGGAAAAAAACTCGATCTTTATTTGAGAAGTGTAACCACCGGTCATTAATGTGTAGCTCGTCCTTGCCTTTCGTCCTGCTAGGTCATTGCTCATGATTAAACAGGCTGAAATATTTCGTGGAGATTTTAAACGGCTATTACGCAAAACCCGACACCAGATAACCCAAAAACGCACTCGTGAATGATGCCAGCCAGCGTTGCGTCGCAAATGCGGTACATATGGACGTTTTTAGTTTTTTTTTTTTTTTTTTTGTGGGTTTTTTTTTTTTTTTTTTTTAATAATCTCGTTTAGTATGACGCTGCGCCTTCGCAGGCCTGCTCTTTAACCACCTTGGAGATATTAATACGCTTTAAAGGCACAGTTGCTCCATTCTGAGTTAGCCCGTGTGAACAGGTTCACTCCGGCCATTCAGGGTTCGCTTCTGAGGGAAAGCAACCACGGAAACTTTACTCCCCTTCACAGGTTGAAACTACACATTTTAATGGCTGTATGATAGGGCTCTGTAAAGCCGATATAATCATTAATCAAGTACAGTGCGCACGCTCGGAGCAACTGGGTAAAAATGTGCCGACACTGACGCGCGCTGAGTATTTATTCAGTGAAGTAATCCACCACAGCTAGTTCATCCAATATCTTTCAATTATACTAGGATGCCCCAACTGGTAATAATTAGTGGGTCTATCATCACTAGGGTTAGGGGCCAGTGTTCGCAGCTTGACACTCTACCATTAATAATTGAGTGTACCATGTTCTGGGGTCTCTCAGCCCACAAGGTTGGACCCTCTCACGCCACCAAAAGGGGCGGAGTCCACGGTACCCACACACTCAGACCCCTTTCTGCACTTTTCATTAAGGAGTAGGGGGTGGGGGGGGGGGGGCGTGTGTGCGGCTTTAAGAGAGAAAGATAGTCGTTGCCTCAGGCGCAGGTCTCACGCAATATTGGCGTGATATTGCGCGAGATGCGCGCGCTTTTATACCAAAGAGCACGCGCGCGAGAGAGGGATTGCGTGTGCGTGACGGCGAGGTAGATCTGTGCGTAATGCGCACACGGATGGAAAGTTTTCAGAATGCTTTGTGCTTAGGCTGGTGCGGCGACAGCTGCGCCGGTGTGAGGGAAAGCTGCAGACTGGGACCCAGACTGGGACCCAGACCGACCCAGAACCGCTTTTACTAATCCGTTGCCAAGAAGCCGCGTAGCTGCCCTCAGGAGACTGTATGAACGGCAGGGAAAAGTACAGTTCTTCGTGTGACTCCGACTAAACCCAGGAACACGCAGGCCGAATAATCACGCAGACAGATAATTTGGAATTTAAATTGAAATCATCGTCCTGAGTTTACATTTCGACGTTAATGACCACGTGTTCTGAAAAGCCTCATTGGTGTGCCTTTTGTCAGGTTGCAGTGTTTGACCTCTATCCTGACCTCTGCAGAGCTTTTACCATGATTGTGTGGTTATCGTATGTCAATAAATCTACTTAAGTACAAGGATTTTTTTTTTCTCCACGCAAAACGCACTGATATGTGAATTTGTGTACAATCCTCAGCAACTAACAGACGTTTCCCCTCTTGTTGCAGAATGCCCACATACCGAAAGGAACAGAAAGAGGTCCACACGACGGTAAGTGGGAAGGGCACCGTGGGAATACCGTGAGCGCCGCTCCCCGGCTGGCAGTCAGCCACGTAGTGCTTGTTTGAGGTTCACCTTGATACTCACAGGGGGGTTGTCGCCCCCTGGTGGAGGAGTGTTTAGTTCTTCCAAATTGTCTGACTTGGCCAATCGAGGCATCAAGTTTTTTGTACTTTTTGGGAAATACTTTGTAAAAGGCTCATTTGCAAAATGAGTTTCCTGCCCTCTTGGCCCCCTTATTTTGTGCAGTAACATTGCCCAACATGTAATTTACACAACCAAGAAGTCTGATAATGTTTGGTTTGGCTCCTGAAAGCACTGTCAGGCTGGAAATGCTTCAGGCTGTGATTGATATTTTGGAAATCCAGCCTATCTGTGGTCTAATAACTTTCTCAAAAACAAAACTCCTGCAAAGCCAAGGGGGTGTGGAAGTCTCATACTGATTACGGGAAAACAGCTGTTTTTAGGTGAGCTAAATCGTAGTGGGAAATAAGACGTAAATTGCAGTTGCATGACTGTTACAGAAGGTTGATCTCTATTTAGATAAACTGAGTGCATCCCAGTGGAACAGCAGAAAGCGAAACGTGTGCGTGCATGTGTGTTTCATCCCTTTGTGACTCCCTTGTAAGCCTGCCAGGGTTTTTTTCTCCTTCTTCTTCACGTGTCGTTTAGGATGTTCAGTAAGAGTTGCAGCACTGGATGACTCCAGAGGTAGCGCTTCAGCCTCCAGTCCTGCTGTCACTTTCTAAACCTGCGCTGTGATTCTCATTTCCCCAGTGATCCCTTTCATGGAGGTGTACAACAAGAGCTTCTGTAGGCCTCGGGAGCTGCTGATAGAGATTCTGCAGGAGTATCCCGAAGAGGTGGAACACATCTTTATCCCATCCTGTGTGGTGCTGAGGCGCTGCGCAGGCTGCTGCACCGATGAGATGCTACAATGCACGCCCACAGCCAGCTATAACGTTACAATGGAGGTCGGCATACGTTGTTTATGACTGTGTTTATGTCTTTGCTCTATATTGAGAGTTTAATGTTTTATTTTTGCTCCGATGTCACCCCACAGCTGCCCTTTTGGTCAGCGCAGTAACCTTCTCCAGTCCCGCCAGCAAAATAACAGCAATAATTTTGGCTTTTTTTTTTGTTTGTTTTTTGCCTTTTACCCACCCTAAATCCAATACACAGTCATCTTTTATTAGAACAAATTCAAATTTTGGCCCTTTTATTGAATTTTTCCATGCTTGTTCCAAGTATTTATGGGAGGTTTTTAATAAAAAAAAAAAAAAAACTGAAGCAGAAAATGCAGCTTAATGCACAATTTAATCTGCACTGCTTATGCAAATAGTAGGAATTTGGCCCGTCGAGACTAAGAGTTTGCGGCGATAATTTTCCAGTCAAAGAGGCTCGAACGGAACCAGCCGCAGCCGGTGGAAAATGTGACGGGTCCTGTTTGTGTCGCGTACCACTCTGAGGAACATTACATCTTGTCACTGCTCTTCTGCTCCCGTCATCCAAACCTTTGACTTTGTCTCCATACCTCTCTTCGCAGATAAAAAGAATAAAACCCCAGAGGCAGCAAAACAACGTCTTCATGAGTTTTACAGAACACAGCGCGTGTGAGTGTAGGTAAGAAACCTGCCGAACGCAAAACGTAGACTGTGCAGAAGAGCAGAGGCTGAGCAAACGTGCACTTGCTCCTGGTTGCAGCTGTAAGGACGCCGCCCTCATCCTCCATCAGTTGGTCCCTGCTGACTGATGAAGATGGACGCATCACTTCTGTTCTTTGGAAATGATGCCTTCTTATTGGTCAGACCAGGGGCTGCAGTATTTCTAGAGTTTTCATTGGACACATATTTTAAGCCCATTTAAGGTTCTCTTGTCAGATCTGGTCAGGAGAAGTTATGAGTTATAAATTATGCACCTAATGGATTGTTTTTTCTGCATTTGCTTTGACTCCAAACAAACCAAAAACATTAATATTTCATATTCATATCACTGCCAACAGTGATCTCATCATTTCTTGCAATCATTAATAAATATTTCACCTTTTTTCGAATTTGATATTTTTGAAGATGCAAAACTAGCGATTTGAGCAATACAGCCTGGAATTTTTTAAGTGTGACAAATGAGAGGGCGTGCATTATCCTCCCACCTTTACAGGAAGTAAGAAAAACAAACAAAACATTGCAGGCAAGACAACAATTCAAGCTATTTTTCTCTAGAAAACAAATGTTTGTCTCGTTGCTGTTGTAGGCTTGTCCTGAGCACTTTTTGAATAGTTATTTACCCTCTTTATGTAACGTTGGACCAAATTAAGGGCCCGACCCTGTGGTCTTAATGCAGATGTGCTGCTTTGTCCATGAGGAGCATTATTTCATTAGAAACATCTTTTTTGTGTCCCAGCTCTTCATGATAGCCGTTGCCAGTAAACTTGTTGCTCCACACTCGGTTATCAGCAAGGGTTGTCATCTGGACAAGCAGTGACGGGTGGGGTGTGTGTTTATGCATCTGTGTGTGTGTGCGTGTGTGGACGGTGTATATTTTCCAGAGGAACAGCTTGGGTTCCAATCATCCGTGGATTTGAAAGTGAAAGTCACTTTGATGATAGTTTCTTGTAAAGTGTGATGATGTAATGTGTAATGTGTAACATGCATGCTGGTCATGAGCCTCTGTGCCATCATGGGGAGTATCCTGTTACCTGGTGACAAAGGTGCGCAGCCATTTCATGCCATGTTGTTGTGTTCTTTGTTTTCAGGGGAAAGCCAGAAGTGAAAGAGCAGAAAGAAAAGTGAGTACAGCACTCATTCTGCTTGGAGATTTGGGTTTGTTGGGGGGGGGCGGGGGGGGGACAATGAGGGCATGAGATCTGATCTTTTTTTCTGTTTTCCTTCACAAACAACCTTGATCTCAGTCCCCTCTGAGTCTGTTCCTTTCTGCGGAAGCACCTGCTTGTAAACCTCTTTCTCAAATTCAAGCCGACACACTCAAACACACACGAAACGCTTCACAATGGCATTACTTCGCCCCACAAGCTACCGCGGGAGATTAGCACACAGTTCTCAGGTGATAAATACCAGCTCTGCCTGTTCAGGTGAATGAGTGGCTACACCTTTCCTCCCTCCTCTGTCTGATCTCCACGGTCCTGTTCCGTCCTCGTTAGCATCAGTGTCCCACTCAGCTCTGCTCCTGTTACCCGCTGCTCTGATATAGATAACATTATTTTTGAAGACCGGTTAAACTTTTGTGTTTATGGTTGCTGGTTGTGTGTTTTCCCCATCCTGAGCCACAGAAGCCGACCGGTTAAGGGTCATTAAAGCTCTTTCTTCAAGCACCCCTGAGTGTTTTTCCCCAGATGGGTCATTTGTTGATTATATTTGTGCTTTATGTCATCCGTCATATAGATAAGAGCCCTCCTCTCTGACCTTGTCCGCTCTGACCTTGTCCCAACTGTTTTACGAGTCTAGTTGGAGGCATGCGGCTACAAAGTGACCTTAAGGTCATTCAACTCTGGCTCTCGCCTCTTTCATACTTTCATGTCAGTATTAACATCAGCTGACGACAGGTCGTCAGAGAGGTCTGCTGGGATGACGCTTCCTGTGAACCGTGTTGATTGTTAGCACACAATGAGAGATTACTTTCAGATTACTTTCTGTGTGTGTCTGCAAAAACTAATGACACTTTCATCAGTCTTCGCTGGACGCTGTGTGCAATGCTAATATGCAAGCATTCTAACGCGCTGAACAAAGCTGATGAACACGGCTAGCGCTGTACGCATGAAAACATTATCATCTCAGGAATGTCTGATCCAGGTACAAGAACTTCCATGAACACTCAGTAGAGAGCTGTCACACAGCTGTAGACTCTTTTTTATTTATTATTTGTTATCCAGCAGCTCTAAATCATCATTTAAAGCCCTCAAAGAAGAAAACAAGTAAAAAAAAAAAAAAAAAAAAAAAAAATTAACTCTGCCTTTTTTATAGATGAGACAAGACAGCAAGAATTATGGAGTGGTGCAAAATTCTAACTCATTTAATTATTTGCACTATTACGTAAAGCTAATTGTGGTAAAATGTTTCATTTGAATGTATTTATTTAGCTGAAAAGACCCGCTATGTTGTCGGACTGTGCCGGTGGACCACGTGCCAGCGCTGCGGTCTGGATACCTGACTCATATAGGTTGAGTGATGCCAGTCTCACCATCTTTCTGGAAAAATTCAGAAGTGGCAATAAGTAATTTAGTTCAACCAGAACAGCCCAAACTGGGCCAAACCTCAAACTGCATTTTGGAAGGTTCTTTTTCAGAGGATTTTGAAGCCAAACTCATCAGCAAAATGGGTTTTTCTCAGAACTTGTGGAAACCATCTATAGTAAGCTGGTTTTCTGTGGGTCGCTATTTAATAATCAACACTTTCTCATTGGACACAACACTGGAATAGGTCGATTTTAGAAATAGCTGGAACGGTTAGGTGTTTTCCAATCTTGATTTTTCACCTGTTTGATTTCAAGAGATTAAACGGCCGGCGATCAGTCTTTTTTAAAATTTCATTTCCTAGCTCACTCTCTCAGGCATCTCTCTGCCTTGTTGTCCTCTTTCTCTTGCAGAAAATCCCGGAAAGGCAAGGCTAAAGGCCAAAAGAGAAAACGAAAGAAAAACCGTGAAAAAACATATCACGATGCGTATGTCAGCTCCGCCTTCTCCACTTACCTGCACCTGAGTGTTGCACTTCTTATAATTAAGCTAATATGGGAGGAAATCATTTGTCCATATTAATTTGCACCATTTGCCCTTTAGCCACAATAATTAGCATGTCACCCCCCCAATCACCCTAACTTTGTCATCGGTCCTTTTGCACAGCATACATTTTGTTGTCTCAGCTGCCTTGTTTGCTAACATGTTGCTAATTTGTAATTTGCTAATTTGACATTGCTAAATGTAGCACTGCAGACCTGCTAGCAATATCCATAAGAAATCTCCTCAAAAAGCCATCTAACCCACCAAACCACCCCAGGTAGACCAGTTTGGCGTCTCTCTAGGATTTAAGGATGCAACCGAGTGTCACGAGAAAGAGTAGAAACACGAGGTACAGGTTGTCCACAGTGTCTTTTCAGATAGCGAGTTTTTCTGCCTGATAACGGAAATGTTTAAAGGAGCCGGAGTAAACAGATCGGCTGTTAGCTGTAACCCGAAGCTGCGACTGAAACATGTCAACAGCTTCGCCAGCATGGCTTTGCAGACCACCCTCGTATCTGTGCTGGGATCACCGGGAGTCCAATCACGGTCCTGTGTTCAGTGTTGAGTCTGTGGCGCTTTGCTGTCTCATACCTGTCTCTCTTCTACCCTTTCTTCTTTTCATCTCCACAAACAGGTTTTTGTTATCACGTGCACAGTGCTGGTACTTTTTATGTGATGTAAAGATAGCGACGATGGCTATCTGCTGTCTTTTATGGGGTGTTATCAGAAAACATTGTTCAACAACTACTCTTGTGTGTCTTTTCTCTAAAAGCAACCATTTATGTTCTTTTTTAAAAAAAAGGTTTGTTTGTTTGCTTTTCAGTGACCGTACTGTGAAAAGAAGTGTATCTTTGTGTTCACTTGTAAATTGTTTTTCAAGATGTCATTGGGGCAACTGAGCCACGGCTTAATGTCTCTGTGGCAACCACCAGCGTCCAGTTTTGACTCAATAAAATGAAGCCTTTCTTAACGTTGCACCAAACGGACCCTCGCGTCTTCTTTGTTGAACGTTTTCTGTCTGAGAGGTGTGCCGTCACCAGCCGGCCGGACAATATGCGTCTTTTTATGTTGCATGAACCGAACCGGAGCTTTTCCTTCCTGCATGTTAAGAGCAAAGAGGGCAATTCTGAGCAGAGGTTGATTAAAGAAGGATTCTGCAGGGTTGTTGGGGGGGGGGGGGGTCATTTTACTGCCTGGATGCTTGTCTGCTTGGTGGTCACCTGTGTGCAATACTAGCCCGTCAACAAACTCGTCCTGCTGTGACCAGGAAGAGCAAACAGGAGTACAGGACAGGGCAGCCCGATGGGTGGCCTTTTGATAAAAAGGATGAGACTGTACACTGTAGTAATCTGTCTCTTTCACTCTCTCTCTCCCCACCTCTGTCTCTGTGTCTCCGTGCAGCGTTTGTGAGCCATGTTGTGATCACTGCTCAGACAGGAGAAAGCGTCTGTTCGTGCAGGATCCCGTAACCTGCCGATGCTCCTGCAAACACACGGACGAACACTGTAAAGAACGCCAGCTAGAGCTCAACGAACGGACCTGCAAGTGAGTGTCCACATGCACACATATGTAGTCTACCACACAGTTTGTTGTTTGAGCCGCCTGGACGGCCACGGACTGGTCCCAAGCCCAGTTATAATGCATTTAAACGCTTCAAAAAACTTACTTCAGCCAGTCTCTGTGGGAACTTTGACCTATCATGTTCTCCACCTGTACAAAATATACAATTTATAATGCATTTCAGCAGTAAATCTAATCATTTTAATTCCAAAAATGATGTATAAAATGGTTATTCTAGCTGTGCACAAGCATTAGAGCTACAGTGGAGTCTAGACACTCAATGTGAAGGTTTTATTTTAAGAAAGACTGGATAAAAATAGCCCAAATGATCAATCAAGCTGAAGTGCTGCAGCTAAAGGATAAAAATTGCATAAGTTTGTGTCAAACGTGTGTGGTCATGCATACATAGGGATTAGCACTTAGGCTGTGGTGTAGCCAGTCGCAAGCAAGGCTCAGCTGTCAATCATTTTCAGTTTGGCTAACCCATGTGACGCAGGAGTTTTATACTGCAGCCTGCCACCAGAAGGCGATTGAGATGATTTAGTATCATATAGCCATTCAGTCATTGAGCTAAACCCTGATCTACCAGGTAAGGGAATATGTTCCTGCACTAGTTTGTTAAGGAACAATGGAACCCACAGAATTCGACGCTGCTTTTATTCTATTTCGGCTGCAACCAAACGCGCTCTGGCATCTATTTATTCCTGTCTTCTCTGCCTAGATGTGACAAGCCAAGAAGATGAGAGCGGTGGAAAACCAGTACAAGATGAAGGAATATTCTAGAGATATTTCGCAGCACAGCACTTTGACCTTTGAACCGTCGTTTCTGTGGAAAGCATTCCCCGTGGACTGTCTGAGAGAAAACAAAAGAGAAGGACAGGACTGAAGTTTCCTCCCATTGTACAACAGCATGTATATAGACCATGATAAAAGAGTACAGACTTGTCATGCTGCTACGGAGAGAAAAAACTAAACCCATCATTTGACAAGAGCCATCATGTGGTTTTGCATTTCTAACTGGCTTGTGATGCAGGTGTAGTCATGTCGTCAATCATCATCATGCACTTACTTCACTGGATATGCGTCTACTGTGGTTGTGTGTCAATCCAAAATTGCAAAACCTCTCAATCTGCGATATATTTAACTGCTAAAACAGTGGGTGAGGCCCAAGAGGACACGGGAGCGCTCTCATTTAAGACGCGACGGATGGATCTGCCTCGGCGGTCGGTGCCTGCCTTTTTTTTTTTTTTTTTTTTTTTTTTTGGTTTGAGAGTGTGAGAGCAGGACAACCGGGACAGCCGATGGGACGTTCAAATGCATCCCGACACAGGGTTGATTGCTTTCCCGTGAAGATGCTCGCCGGGCCGCGGAGGACTTGCGCTAACGGCACTTGCGCCTGCGCGGTGGGAGGTGGGGGGGGAGACTCTGGAGCACCGTACGCTTTTAA
This sequence comes from Pao palembangensis, assembly GCA_015343265.1. Taxonomy (NCBI): domain Eukaryota; kingdom Metazoa; phylum Chordata; class Actinopteri; order Tetraodontiformes; family Tetraodontidae; genus Pao; species Pao palembangensis. The sequence goes on along the minus strand of CM027097.1, from coordinate 6,166,139 downwards.
AGGGATACTGGTTGTCAACATACTGCAGCTTCTCCTGTTGTGCTATGCCTGACTTTGAAAACCACTGAAAACATCCTATACTGTAGTTTGATTCCATTTGGCAAACTGTGCCTCACGAAATGTACTGAGAAATATTTGAGTGCTTTTTAAATTATTTTTTTTTTCCCTTTTTTTTTTGTTTTGTTTGTTTTTGTCCTGGTTTTGAGGACTGGGCGGCGGTGGGGGTGGGGTTGAAAGTAGTTTTATTAGTTATTGAACTTAATACAGATTTCACTGATTACATTTCTTCTTCTCTGAAGCAGTACATACTCAATATGCCTTTATGCCATAGTTCATTCTTGATAATTTATATTATAAATTATAGTAATTATAATTATAGTATTATAGTATTTTTCAGTATCCACTCTTCTACCCATATTTAATTTGGTCTATTTATATAAGCAGTGTTATGTATCTGTAGCTGTTCTGTCTCCCCCATGTGTAAGGTCAATGGTGGCTACTCTCAGCAAATAATAAGAATAGTAATAATAATTTAACATTCCCTAGGTGGATAATTTGTACCGGTGAGCTGATGGCATCTCAACTTTATCCACCCCACTTGTCGGGTGATTCGTAGAGCTTAAACATGCATCTGTGTGTTTGTGTCTGTGTTTGTACATGTGAGTGTGTCGTCACATGCCTTCGCTGATGCACACACCTGTGGGTAGGTGTTAGTAAGTTGTATTTAAGTATTTAAGTTGTGGGCTTTTTGGTCCTTTTGTCTGCAAGACGAAATACAAATGGCATGCCAGCAGCTCGGTGTGCAAAACCACAAACTTGCCACTGTTTTTTAATTTGGATAACAACCTGCAGCATTTTAGAGCCCCTTTATTAGGTCTCATTGTCTCTCCTTCACTATTAACTTGTTTATTTGTGTCTATGTAAAGCAGTAAAAGCATATTTATTTTCAAAATTTTATTGTTTTTTTTTTTATATATATATATATAAAATAAGGAAACGGTTGCTGTGTTGTGAATGCTGTGTTTTCGGGGAGGTTGCTTTAGACATCGTGAGGTTTTTTTTGTGCCTCCTCCCAGAGGAGCAGTTTTTGTGCTCGCGCGTCTCGGTGAGAATTTCTGTACAACCTGAACGCAAATGGATCGGAGGAATATGAAAATTCCTGCACACTGTTCATGGCCGACAGATATTCAGCCGTATGAATAAAATGACACTTTGAAGCAGTGTGAACTAACTTCATCTCTTAAAGGGAACCGTAGAGAGACAGGTGGGAGCGCTGGAGGAACAATTTTAGCCGGGGAAAAAACCTCTCAATTGTCAGAAGGTGTGACGGACTATTTTTGAGTAATGGGCCGAGAGGAAACGGCAGGACTGTCCAGCTGAAGCAACTTTAATAATAATCTCTATGGTTTGCGTTTGCACTGCACCTCAAAGTTTCAAAGAAAACAGAAAACTGATGACGTTTGAAAGGTCGGGAGCGGCGGTCGGACCCATCAGTCAGCTGTTGTTGTCCTTGGGCTTGGCTAGATTCCCTCCTTTAATTTCACTCAAAAGAGCCCATCCACTTCTTGTAGCTTCTTTTGTTGGAAGTCAAGGCTGTAAGCGTGTTCCACCAATCAACGTTCTTCAGCCTGGCAACTCAAGAATTCTGGGGAAAGTGATGAAAAGGAAAATGGGTATAGACGGATTTCTGATTCACTCATCAGAAGCTTCTCTCTCCAGACCCCATGCTGAGATCTCCTTCCACGTTACTATAGCAACTCCTCACCTAAATCTCCAGCTAGGTGGTCAAATGCAGTCACGCTAACTGCCCTGTCTGAATTTGAATGAATACTTATATAACTTGGCAGGCCAACCGCCGGCATTATCTGTGCAGATTTGTCTGTACAGCCAACAGATAAAAGGCAGGAAAAATAAGCAGGTGACTCTCCCCTGTGAGAAGTTTGTACAGTATGTATGATGCGTCACGCTAAAATATGATTAATATGATGAAACAGTTCGATTCACCACTCAGAAAACCAGCGATTAACTCTCTTTCACTATTATTTCTAAACTCATTATTTACCTGTATCAGCATTAATCTTTCTTTGTGGGAAAGGTGAGTCACTAAAGGTGAAAGTTCAGTTCACCCTGACAGAAAAAACGAGTGAGTCAACACTGGGTTTTGCACTCGTCTGCTCTGCATCACCAGAGACTCTGAGATTCTGAAATAATCAAGATTAATCGATTAAAAGGTGGGCAAAGAAGGAGATAACTTTTTTTTTTTTTTTGACGAGTTCACACACACTGTTCTCTGGTGCTTACTGATGTATTTACATGTGCGGCTTACAAGAACTCATCATTTGGGAAAAAAAGAACAGTTTTAGCTGCTGGAAAATGGGATTAGCAATTTGCTCAGTGACACCAAAGAAGAAGCTCATCCAGCCCCCCAAACCAAATCTAACCCGTATGACTGTAGATTAAGTGGAGGTTTTTCAGTCTTTGGCCTTTTTTGTTTTAAAACTCCCCTCACTTATCCCCATGGCTTGCTGTTTAAGATTAGCTCCTAACCCATGCACCTTTATGTGCATACCTAAATATAAAGAACACCATATAATCCCTGAAAAATGGTAGTTCCTGCACCCCCCCTCTCCACTAGTTAAAACACCCAAAGAATGTTATAAACCATCTAATCTGCAATTTACTAGCAACCCAGAACCCAGTGAGAAGAGCCAGGTCTGGCTCAGCTGGGAGAGTTTAGGTCATTTTAGGATATTTTATTGTGACAAGAACATTTTTCTCAATGAGATAATTTATCAGTCACAATTTCATGAGCACATGTGTGTGTGAGTGCATTTCCCATAAATTGGTATTTATGAGGTATTTATGACTGTTATCACCTGTCCGCTCTCATTTGAATGCTGGAGAGTTGCCCGTCACGTGTGACGGCCCGTGAAAAACAACGCGGCAGGAAAATGGGACAGATTTTATCAGAACTTCAATTGTTATCTGACAGAAAAAGGAAATGAAAAGAAGTGAATGTGTCATGGTTTGCTGATGAATTAAAAAGGGCTGGAGAAGCCATGAGATAATAGGTGGTTTTGTAGTCACAGGACGCGTCATAGTTTATTTAGATATGTTCTGTGACAAATTGACAATCAGATTGACCTATTGTTAAACTCTATAATCTCAACCAGGATAACATATTGTTTTTATTAACAAAACCTTTTCGAGGTAGCTAAAATCCACTCATCTGTTCAATCACAGCGTCAGAAACCCGCAACTATACATTATGGGAGTTTATAACTAAGACTGCCCTGTGGCTATAGATGAGGGCAAAGAGGTGGGGGGGTTAAAATAGACCCTCACATACTAAATGAGGCAAAGGTGTACGGTTACATTCACACCATCTCACAAAAGCTGGGATGAGAAACCAGGTATCACCAGAAAGAGTAAGCTGACAATGCAAAGTCATCAGAAAAGCAAGGAAAAACCCTAACCCTAAAAAAAAAGTAAGCAAATAAGGAGCATATTAAAGAAAAATCCCTTTCTTAAGGGAATATTTCGCAAATGTTAGCAGCAACCTTCACCAAACAATCCAGTACAGGTGTATTTTCTTGTATGTGTTTTATAGTTTGGTTCAAACTATTGTAAAAATTGAAAAAGTAGCCATTTTTATGTCTGTATTATAATATGTACATGACCCACCCGTGGAGATTCACCACATTCCAACACTTCCTGTCAGGTCGTACTGGCTGCCTGCAAACACCATAAAGATTGGAGATGAAAAATCATTAAAATTACCTCATGAGCTGCAATGTGCTATACTGGAGGCACAGTTAAAGGTCTAGGATGAGTATAGGACTTTTGCAGCGTAAGGCAGACGACGTGCTTCCAGGCAGGTAAACAGTGAAACCATTGCCTTGCCAGAGCCCCTCCCTAATAGGTGTCGCATGTGTGTGCTCACTCACACGTACTGAGTCTTTAAGGCTTCTGATCTATATTTACCCGAGTTTCCAACTGATTGTGATACTGAAAATTATCCCTTGTGAGTCATGAGGCTGGGAACCAGAGAGGCAGAGAGAGGGCAGGAAAAGACTGAAATCAGTTTAAAGAGGGATCAGTGGAGCCTCGTGGAAAAGAGACTAATTGAGCGGAGGAAGGGGGCAGAAAAGAGGATAAAAGTGGGGTAGCATGATTTATGATTAAGGAGGCAGAGGGAGGCACTAGACGTTGCGTTTTGCTCTTTCTCTGCGTGCCTTGTGCAAATCCAAGAACCTGACATGCACAGCTGCTCTTTCTCCTGTCTGGCACCAAGCAACTGCATCAGGTTTGCACGAGCATCCTGCAGATGTGCAGCAGTTCTCCTGCACATAAAGCAGACTGGACGCACCCGTTCACCCATCACATGGGTGTAGTCCAGATTACACACATTACTGCAGCATTATCAGGCTGAGCTTGTGGATCTGTGTGTGCTCACTTGAACTACTTGGCAACGGTTTATTGATCGGTTATTCAACTTTCCGCTTCATATCTGATCCTGTTTATCAGTTTAAATTGTATAAATCAAAGAATGCCATTTTATACATATCCAAAATTTAAATTTAAAGTTGAATAATATGAAAATAAAATACAAGTTAAGACTCTCAGAGGAGAACTAACCAGGAACCAGGAACTAATGCAATACAGGAATTAACTTTGGTAATGACTAGTCAAACACATGACTGAATTGACAGTTTCTTGGCAAAACTGTACAGTAAAAAAGGAAAATGATCTATGTTTCTTGGTTGCCAAGAGCCACCAGTCTTCTGAAAAATGACGCACCAATGAAATTAAAATAAGTGCTATAAGGAGTGGTAACATCTATTTGTTTTACTAAATTACCAAGTTTTTAATCATTATCTTAGTGATACTGTAACAAAATATTAGCAAATACTGGATTTTGGTTAAAGAATGTCAATTAAAAATCAGAAAATGGTTGCGATAAACTGAGGAAATTACATTTTACTGTAATCCATCTTTAATAGCAGTAAATTGTTAACAATATGTTGACATTAGGAAATGTAATCCAACATATCCTGGTGCCATAAAAGCTATTAAACACACAGACACACACATAATTAGTTAGCAGAGAAGAGTGTGAACATGGAGCAACTGGGAAAAATGGGAAAAACTTTGATCAGGTTTTGGATCAGGAACAGAGGTGAAGGTATCAGTTCCGCATGATCCATTATTGGATTCAATCCTTTGGAACCTACTTTTCAGCCGTTTTGTAATGTGGTTTCTGTTTGCTTTGCAGTTCTGTGGTGTCAAACACTCTACAAGTGCTGGTATTGGAAGTGCGGAAGTGATGCTGGAGGAAGAAATCCTGCATATCAGGCAGAAAGGAGCTGGATTTGTGTTGTGTTGTTGCAACAGACAGGCCCGGCCTTGTTAGACAAACCACAAGGGCTCAGTGTTCAAATTTGGCAGAACTATCCAACTCCTAAATCGGCCACAAATCACCGAGAAAACAGGCCCAGGAGCCTACTTGGGAAGGCATGAAATTTCAGGATTAAGATAAGGAACAACACTAATTTACTCTTTTTATTCACCCAAAAGAAAAGCAGCAAAGGGGCAAAGATGTTGGCTGCTGCTGTGGGAGGTGGAAGAAGGAATGCTCTCAACGTGAAACCTGATTCTTGTAATCCCAAAGTCTAATATTTAGTCGAGGCTGCATCACTTAAGGGAATTTTTTTTTTCACTTCTTTTCATGGAGAAGCCCAATGAGCCCATCCCCCAGTATGATCCAATTCATCTGAGGCATTTTTTGCCTCCTTTTAAAACACAAAAGTATATAATTTCCCATTACATTTGTATTTATACCCATTGAAACATTTACTCTCTGTGTTTCTTCTCATATAAATATGTATAAAGATAACAGGGCTATAAATAACACTTTGCTTGACTTTGTTTTAAATAAGAAAATAACAGACCTGCGTAAATACAGCCTTTTTCTTTACTGCAGGAGTCCACTCAATCTAAACATTTCCCCCTTTTCTTCCACACACACTGTAAATCTTCCATCTCCAAGTGTGACCTGTAAGTCAGCTTCTGGACCAGGTGCTTCTTGGAAACACACAAATGAAATATGATGTGATTTGTATCTTTAGCATACATTACCTTCATTCTCATTAAGGGTTTGTATATGTTAAAGGCTGCTGCCACGTCACAGCAAAAGTGACTTGTCAGAGCCTCTGGTGGTGAACCTCTGCCTCGTTTCAAATGCTTTTCGCTGCGGTATTCCACTCGCTGCTCGGTGACTCAGCTCTCTGCTCGGATCCCCCTCCCTAAGGACAGGCACGAAATCAGATTTTCTCCTCTGAATGACCACAACCCTGCCCCAGAATACTTTACTGGCATCAGCCACGCCAAAACAATAAACATGTAATGCAGTGTTTCCTTGACTCTTACCATAAGGAGCAAAACTCCACTTCCCTCTGGCTCTGCCTGGATAATGTTTCAGCCGTGATTCACTGACTCTGCTGGTATGTGCCTCTCTGCTGGGGGAAAGCAGTGATTCCTGACCAGGTATTTAAATATATGGAAGGACAGTAGAAGAATCCAGCAACGGCACCTCAGTGGAGCCACTGTTTGGTTTTTTCTCCTCTGGGTTAATGCAGAAACATGTTTGTGCAAAGTGATACCTTTCCTGGAGGAATACCTGCGTCTGTTAACATATTATTTTATTTCTGGATGCAGTCTGTGCCTCCAAAATTAGCCACGAGTGCCTTAGCAATGTTATTCAAAGTTAGATCTCTCTGTGTGCAACTGGACTGTAAGGTTTCCTTGAAGACATTTCACCCTCTCCCCAGAAGGCGTCTGGATGCAATGTTATTGTTAAATGTTATTGTTAAAAAAAAAAAAAAAAAAAAAAAAAAAAAGGCCAGCCTTGCTGATAAAATCTTTTATTGCAAGAATATGGAGAAAATAGAATGAAAGACACACCAAACTACAAAGGAAGTTATTTTCAAGCATTTAAGGGTTGGCTTATTTTGTCCACTAAACTTTTCTTTTTGTAAAATTTGACAGCATGACAAACTGATGACAGCATTTTTTAAAAAGTTCGCAGTGACGGGGGGTTTTAATCTTAATAAAAACTTTAGTAAATATCTCTGAGCCTTTTTTTTTCATGATGAAGGTGAAAGGATGACTAAAGCAAAAATCGTATGCTTGATTAAATTGTACTGAGATTGACTAAATTTACTGGATGAAAAATTTCTCCGCTTGACACTTGTGACTCATTATTTCATTTAGCCCATACATGCTGACCGGTAGTGCGGGCTAATTAGCCATGGCTAATTGTTGGTAACGTGCGGTACCTAGACGCAGCGTCCAGGAGCAGCAGCTTTTTCTGACAGATTAGGGGGCATTAAAGAGTGAGATTAAGACATTCCCCACATTTTCCCCGTAAAATCCTCCTATTCCGGAGCACTTAAATCATTTACATGTGATTAGTTTTGCTCCACTGAGGCTTGTCTGTGGTGAAAATGCATAAAGAGGCAAATGAAACAGGGAGTTCAGTCTGAGGAGTCAAGTGTGGTTGTAAGGAAAGATGGAAGCATCATAATCAAGTCTAGGGTTTTAGTTACAATAGCCCTACACTCAGGTTGTCTGCATTGTTCAATCTTCTGTTCTTCATTCCTCTTCTTCTACGCTTCTTAATCAAGCTGAAGTTTTTTGAAAAGCATAAACGGCCTGTATTTTTTTTTTTTTTAATTTGACTGACTTAATGTGTGACCTTGTCGCATTAGTTGTCATGTTGTGACCAGGCAGTATATTTCCTATACATTAGGACAATAATCTAAAACCCTAAGTGGATTAGGTGTAATCTCTTTAGGCATTTTCACATACATGGATTGATAGCTACTGCCAAATCCGTTCAGGAAAGTCTGGCCCCTCGATTGTGCTTTATTGTATGGCTCCAAACTGCTGGACAAAATGCCCGCGCGTCCTCACACCCGGCCCAAATCTGCCAGAGAGCTGTTTGAATTCCTCCATTAGATCTGTTACACATGGGAGATCTAACATGACACCTGAAGCACTCAGACAAAGATTTGTTCCTGCGGACACAACTCACTGCCAAGCAGCCAATAAAAACACATTTTAATCTCCAGGATCTCTGGAAATAATTTTTAGGAGCACCATCAGATAATCCACCAAAGGTCAAATGGCGCCCCCTTGTATGGTCTGAAAACCTTTGACGTCTCATTCCTGTTTTTCATTAAAAAATGTTTTAATTCTGCAGTGACTCATCTAGTATGTGGAAATCTATGAATCCTCCTCATCATTAATCAGCCCTCTTTCCCTTGTCTGACCTTTTCAAGACTCTTTTTAAGTTTAAAAACATGGTTTTGAGGTGGTCTTAACATTCCTTTCCAAGCCGCCGAGCACAAAAATATAGCAGGATTCTCATGAATGAAAAGCTGGAAAAGAAGAAAGAGTTGTGTAATATGGGCTTTTATTTTTAGAACTTGTTCATTTCCATTGTGCCGTGTTATCACACGTGTTTCGGCACTCTGAAAGTCGTTCTGGTGCCTCCGCGGCACAAATGAGGGACTGCCAAGAATGTCCACCCAAGAAAAAGAACTAAAACATCACTTTTTGCAACAAATGCCTAAAAACACGTTTAACTTCATGTGACAATGCTGCTGGGGAGCCATGGTAATTACCGCCATGGCTCCGGTATATCTGGAGTGAAGGACAGCTTGCTGTGACATTGTCGGAGAACCACAATATCAACACGGGGACAGGCTGCCTGGGTGGTCGGATGGGTCAACCAAACAGCGAAAACAGCCTCCGATGTCCTTGTTCCTAGCAGCACTGAGCATTAGCTCCTTTTAACCATCACCACGACAATGATGGTTGTGGTTGTACTGAAGTAAATTTAGCCCAAAGCAGCGATTTTTCCCTTCGACCAAGTTGTTTTTGTAACCAAACCTTAAAACGTACATCAGAAAAAGACAGTGATTCAAGCCAATAACCTCTTATTGCTGACCTTCTGGGCTCACAGTGGAACAGTTTATTCCAGGATGTGACTTCACCTGAACATGCGACAACGCAGAATTATAAAGACATGAGGGCTGCAGCTTTGGAAAAAGTGGTTTTCTGTGTTTGCAGGTTTACCTGGGTTCATGTAGCAAGCTCAAGGCCAGATAGATAAGTGGATACACACACACACACACACACACACATACACACACTCCAACACACACTGTACTACAAAATTAAACATTTATCAAGTTCAGAGAAAAAGAAGAAAGGAACAAGAGACTGCCTTTAATATAAACTGTGCGGTATTCATAAAAGCAAATGTTCCCAGTGCGTATGGACGTACTTTGCGTCTTCTGTGCCTTTTAAAGCAACAGGTTCCCATTAAGAATACATGTCAGCTTCTGTGAACGTAACCGACCTGTCGACAATCTGGTCAGCCCTAATGGGATTTCACTTCCCGCAGTGTCTACATAGACTGTATAAACAAAGTTAAATCAAGTGGAGATGGAGACCGCCGGCCTCAATATTAACTCTTCCCTTGCTCGAGAGATGGCACAGAAAAAGTTGACAGTCATGCTTCTTTTATGGATCAGCATGAACTCATGAGCTGTCCAAGCTCCACATTCCCCTGCTTTTTCTCCCCCATACCTCCCATTCCTCTGACACCGTCTAGCCCTCCCCTCCTCCACTGGCCAGGTCCAAGGAGTACCTCGTTTTAGCACCGACCATCTGTAAGTCAAGAGCCACTGTCACCAGATCCCCCCTGGTCCCACAGAGTTCTGAGGAATGGCATGTGTTCCCAATTGGCAGCTTAATGGTCGCTGACCACACAACTACAAACCAAGGTCTTTCCAGAGGCCGGGGCGAGTGGGCCACAGGTTGTGACTTACCACCCCGCCACCAAGCAAAAGTTACGGACACCCCGGGAGGCGCTGACCTGGAATTAGCAACAGCACAAAAAGCTACATGTGGAAAGCAGGAGGACGTGGGCTTGTGTACAGGGAGACAGGTGTTTGGGTTTTTCAGGATCATTCTTTTCTGATGCTGCTTTGCATTGATCTCTCAGTGCTGCTTCTCAGGTTTCTCAGCTCTCTCCACCACTGCAGCTGCCAACAGCCTCCAATTATTCTGGATACTCAAGCAAAGCGTGCCTTCAGCACAGCCAGGCGCTTCATTTACTTTGCAAATGCGCCCATTTACATTCGTGCCCTTGCACCCAGCAGCACCATTTAGAGCAAAGAGAAGGTGAACTGGGAGTGGCAACCGTGGGACAGCATATTCAGCGGGAGGTGAAGGTGAATAAGCACAATTTGAAACATGTCTTTTGGGTTTGCCAGGACAAATTTGTTTTTGATTTAACATTGTCCCCCATTTTATTGCTCCTTCGTCCTCTTATTGTCTGCCATTGTGATCTTTATCAATCGCTTAGCTGCGTAATGTTCTGCTGCCTGGAACAGTAATTCAATTTCTTCATCCTTCCAATGCCCTCTGCCTTTACTCCCTCCATCTTTCACTGCGCAAGCTGCAACCTTTTATTCTGAGTGATGAAACTGCACTTAAGGAAAACCATGCATCTGCTCACAAACTAGATAATTTTTAAAACTGATATATATAGCTCTAACTATAGCTGTTTTAGATACAGTGTTGCTCCCTTTGGCAATTGAAATATCTGAATTGAGATTTAGCAAAACAGAAACCTTTGTGTAACTTGATCTTTTGAATACTTTTGTGCACAAGCACCACTGTGAATGGTAAAATGATCTGTTAGCATGCTGGTTTTAGCATGTAGCTCAAACTGTTGCTGCTGCAAATGCAGGCCTAAACACACCATAAGGTGGATATGATCAGGGCTCTAGAAGCGTGTAGCAGTGATTCAGGCTGCAGTCAGCTGGTGAACAGCTTTAAGCTGTTGTCAGCATTTCAGACTTCCTCACCTTGAATTGATTTGAGTATTTTAATCCATCCACCATGCAAATGTGACATAACACACTTGAGACAGTCTAGATGTACATTTTATAAATTAAGGCACAATCATCATGAATTCAGCTGTGAGATTCCCCCTCCACCCTCAGATTCCCTTCATATCTTGCAGATCCCGCCAACACCAATATGCACGCTCACAAATGTATACATGGAGCTGACACGGCAATTAGGGCTACTGAAATTGAGACTTGGCATTGTTAGCTGGTGCAGCAATGTTTCCAGGGAAGGTTTGTTGACTGTAGGATTATGACAGGGGAACTTAAATGACATGTGTTTATCTACATTCTGCAGTGGTGAGAGCTGCAAGTTTAAAATATCCCTCAGTTCTCAGAAAAGGAGTTGACTCAGGCTTTAAAGTTCAGTGGTTTTCATCATCACATCAACTTAAACACCTTTACTGACACACGAGCACCTCGCTGTCAGGATGCTTGGGATTATCATATATGCACATGCGCGAGGGGAGCTACCTTCGGTTTAGATTTGCCTGTCGTGTTGGCAGCCTCCGTTTTTTTTTGTTACAGTAATGACAGGTTATATTTGGAAAAGTGAAAAATCTCATAAGGCCGAACCACAAAGCAAATGGCGACGTGACATGTTAAGACAACATTTTGAGCGCTTGGCTTCGTTTGAAGAGAAAACAGCAGTTTCCTGCAGGGAACACCGCAAGATGTTGGGGATTTTGTAGCCTTGGTGATGGCCTAAGGCAAAAAGGAGTTTTAACAAGTGGCAATTATGCCTTCATGTAAGACAGCATGCAGGAAAGTCAGTGTTACTAAGGCAATGTAATGAACAGAGACATAGTTCAACTATTAGCTTCTGGCTTAGCTGCTTGTATCTACTGCCTTGTGAGGACATTCATACTCATTAATGTTAATTCTAATAATATATTAACTGAATGCTACTGAAGCAGGAATTTCTGCTTGTGTGTGTGTGTGTGTTAGCAACAGGTGGTTAGTCAAATATTTGACACAGGCTAATTACAACAGTAGTCTTGTGACGTTTCACAACCATATTTTAAAAGGGTGTTGAAAGGCGTTGAAAGCACAGGTCTGTCCAGACATATGGGGTCTTTGTACTGTAAATGTATTGTTTGTGTGTGTGTGTGTGAGTGTGAGTGTGAGTGAGAGAGAGAGAGAGAGAGAGAGAGAGAGAGAGCATCTGATAAAAATTAAACCCATGAAACTATAAAGCTGGAATTAAATTTCCAGAGTCCTGGAGGAGGTGATGAAGGGTTTACAGATTGTATAAGACATCAAGGTTTGGATTTCATTTAAAAAACAAAACGGCCCATGTCGTCCTCTGCTCCTGGTGAATCTTTCTTTTTCCTTTTGACACAAGGTCAGCTAAAAGAGGTGACATTCATTCATGAAGTTCTTGGGCCCCTCAGCTAGCAGACATGTGGGTCTGTTGGCGCCCAGGCAGGGGAAGCACCTGAGTTATTGGGGAGATCACATGTCTGGTGGCAGGACAGACATTACCCTACTGCCCCCCTGTGGCAAATGGAAGTGACCTTGGAGATTGACATTGGAACCTGGCGAATGCGTCTGGTTAGCTCGATGCTAACTTAATTAACTGTGAGTAATGTCTAATTTCTAGTTAGGTTTTAACACCTTTCTTCTATGGCCTGTGAAGCACAGTGAGGCAGCAGATAAAGTAAATGTGACAGCCTACCTACGTGTAACCGTGACTCATTTACAATGCTGTACGTGACAGAATTCACACATAACTTAGAACTGCCCGTCCCCCCCCAACAAAAAACCCTCCAACAATGGCATACAGAGCGCTTTTGCGTCATAGTTTTGACAAGCAGATCTTTTCTTTGCTGCGCACAAAGCCTTAACTGTGCTCATAATGGACTGAAAGAATAGCTGCTCACATGTCAGCTCCAAGTTCGTGTTTGGTGGAAAAGAAAAAAAAACAAAAAATGCGCTGCAGGAGGTCACAAGTTGAAGTCTCGGAAGTGAGGTCTCGGGCGCAGGTGGGTCGGCCTATACTCGTGTCAGCAGGACTCTGCTCGGCTTTTGCCAGGGAGGCAGGTGCTGAGCTGCACTCTGAACTCAGTGCTGCAACTACGAGATTACGTCACAGATCTTAGATTTCAGGCAGCAACGTCTTCATTCATGCATCAAATGTGGAGATATCTCTCTCACGGATTTACTCTGTAAGACACAGGAGGCGTATAAAAGAGCTGGTGATTTAGCACACACACAGTCCTGCACACTTTTGGAGCAGGTCCATTAGACTAAAGTGTGCCCCGTTCCTGAGAGTTAATGTTTGCCTCAGATACCCGCGGTAGCAACACTAGGCTGAAGGTCAGTCCCACATGTGCCATATCTTTTCCATCCAATAAGCCAATGCGTGGGTGGGGGTGGAGGGGGTGTTGACTGGCCCACAAAGACATTTTAGCAAAAAAAAAGAAAAATGGGATGCGTAAAAGGTAGGTTGATGACAGGAACAGCAGAGATGTCTTAAAGAAGCAGATATTCGGAGCACTGGAACGAGTCAACTGTTATTCAGTAGCGTCTTTCCAGTCCGATTCATACGTTCCACTGTTTGGAATACTGTGGCTACCTTTTCTGTACAGGCCATCATTTTATTGACTGATGCTGCCATCCAACATTTTTCACTTTGGCCTGATCCTTTTAGCATCTTCTTCTGCAGAGACGAGGAAAACAAAACCTGTTTTGTGCGTGTGATTGTGATGTTGTTGGTCTTATAATCAAACTATGGCCTTCTCTACGCAGACGGAATTAATCGTGCTGAAGGGATAACAGATGGATGGCCACACCAATGAAAGTTGAGGATGACAGAAGAAAATGGAAAGATCTGCTGATGACACAAACCAAAATAGCACAGAAAGAAAAATCATGCACATGTGCATTCAGAGCCAAGACTAAAGGTTATGAGAGGCATTGTTGACCGATCACATGTCTATTTTTGTTAACACCCCCCCCCCCCACACACACACACACACACACACACACACAAAACCTAGTCAGCTAATCTTGTCAGTCAAGACAACACTGTTAGAGGGACGCATCACCAACAGCAGATCAAATGGAATCACGTTACCAAATTGCTGACATTGGAACTCTATCAAAGTTCTATTAGGGTGACCCCCAAACACACACACACAGAACTCCACCTGCTCTGTCCAGTCTTTTCCAAGCATTGTCCTCCTGGCCAGTCCTGCTGCTGGGCTGGCCGTGTCCTGCAGCTGTGAGTGAAAGATGGGGTTTTGTTCTGCTGCCCAGAAAAGCTTCAGGATGTGACACAGAAACCTCAGACAGGGAACATGGTGGAACAGCTAGGGAATAGAGTGACCACACACACACACGCTCTCAGTCTCTCTTTCTCTCTCTCTCTCTCTCTTGCAGAGCGTGGTGTTGAGGGTATTCAGCAGGATTCAGGTTTTTCTGTACCAGAGGGCAAAGAACAGGGAGACCGAGTTGAGTGGGAGTGAATGAGTGTGCAGCACCAAAGGGAAAGAGTGTGGAGCTGAAATATCTGGGAGTGTGTGTGTGTGTGTGTGTGTGTGGGGGGGGGGTTCTTGTAAAGGCTATATTGTGAGGACACCAGCAACATGAGGACCCGAGGACTAGCTAGTTTTCAGGTTAAGGTCTGCATTAGGTTTAGGTTAAGGTTGGAATTACACACTGAGTGTGATGGTTAGGGGCCTGATGAATGCTTTATGTCAAGAAGAGTCCTCACAAAGTTAGAAATACAAATGTGTGTGTGTGTGTGTGTGTGTGTGTGAGGGGGGAGGGGGAGAGAGAGAAAAAGAGAGAGAGAAAGAGAGAGAGAGTTTATTCAAGCTCTGACTTTGACCCACACACAGGCTGGCAGTTAGCAGGGAGTTCAGAGTCTGGCCTCCTGCCATGTGAACACAGTGCCTCGGCAACGTGCAGACTGCCTCGTACGCAGCGGCATCATGGAAACAGTCACCGGGCGCGCCTGTTTGAGGCAACAGCAACCACTGGTGGACGAATGGAGACATTCATTCACAAAAATATGACAGTCAGTGCTGGAAAAAAAGCTCAATGCTGGAGTTTAGCGTTAATTATGTAGCTGAAATGTGTTTTTCCTTTTATTTAAATTGAGGGGAATAAACATCCAAGTTTGAGAACGATCTTGGCTCCGACACAGCATCAGGATTACGTCAAACTCAAACCATGAAATGTAAAGATACCTAAATAAATGCACGGGTGACGTGCAGATGTCTAACCTGACTCGTAAAGTGCTTCAGCATGTTACGTAATGTGTGATAAAATATCAGTGATAACACTTTTTTCTGCCATCGTGTGCATATACTGTAATGTGATTTCACCCACTGGCATCCACTCATCCTCCCTCCAGCTGAAACAACAGCGTTTCCATACAGTCAGCAGGATATCCCCTGCTGAAACAGCCTGTTGAGCAGGACATCCTCCAGAGTCCAAACCCAGAGTCAGACTAATGCCCCACTTCTTTTGGATTAAAAAAGAATCTGGGGGAGAACAGGTAAACCCAAGGGTCCAAAAAACGAAAGAGTAGAGGAAATCATGGCTGCACAACAGTTTAGTGGGGCTGATGCAAACTCTCCTGTTTGTTTTTGGGAGGTGAATATCTACATGTGTAAACTGGCTATGAGCTCAAATCAGATTATAATTGCATGCGGATTATTTTATTAAGTTGTTCTTAAAGAGATCAGAGACTTCACAGATCCCTGGAAAACACCCTGATTTATAATTAGTTCCATATTTTATCAGTCAGATGAAAATAAAATGATCTTGCAAGCTGCAGCTGAATTGCCACTCTTTAGCGTCCTTGCTAACATCTGAACTGGGTTTGTTTTTATCGGCTGCTGTGAAGGTTTTGCTCCAAATATGCTTTGACTATTACACGGTCGTTGTTATGGTTCTGTTTTCCAGTGATGGTCTGTGTCTGGTTGATCATGAGAGGATACCAAATGATGTTTACTGGCACGGAAAAGGGAAGATACACAGTGGGAGTGATTAAAGGTGCAGGGTTCCTGTTGTGTTTTGGATCAAACGTCGTTTGGGTGACGAATCGTGAATCGGAGAAACAGCCATGCAGACATCACTTGTAAAAAAGAGGATCATCAGGTTAGGCTAAAGAGCTCGGTGTTTGGGGGGGGCTGGGGCTGGTTACAGTAGACACACAAGAAGAGAGAGATTGAAACTGGACTCTACATCTCCTAGGGTTTCGATAAATCATCTGTGTTGAATCTAAGAAGCATGAAGGAAAGGATGACTAAGAGCCTCGCCGCAGACACGTGTCTGGCGAAGAGACTCAAGCTGATGAACCACTGATTTGATTCAGGGCTGTCATTATTGGTATGCAGACCAAAGTGGCAACTACTTCTCCCTACAGCTGTAGGCCTACGTGAGCATCGGCAGGAACACACTTGCTCCTCGTCTCAGCCCCCTCCCACACTCGCTCTCGCGCTCCGCTTTTATTGCGGCTTCCACTACATTTTTTGACAGCACTGCCCCTCCCCTCCCCTTGCTCAGATCCTTCCGACATTGCCCTGCTTTTTCTGTCCTCTCTCCATTCTTTCCCACATCATGTTACCAAACAGCCAGGTCCTAGACAGGGCACCGTTGTGCTGTGGTCGTCACGCCAACGGATATCTGAGATGAAACAATCAGCAAGGCAAGGATCCTCTTTCCCATTTCACATGACCTAGAAACTTTACTTATGTCATATGCACACACATGTGGTGGCGCGCGTGCCTACAATCATGTGATTACTACAGTATCTTTCGACAAACACAGACGAGGCATTGAGGCCAAGGTCAGAGGTGAGAGAAGGCACAAAATTTAACAGAATGAGACAAAAGAGGCAAAAAGAAGGAATGATAACACAAATGCAAAGATGATTACAAAGAATATTTAGCTGATGACGGAAGAGGGAGAGGAGGTGTCGGGGCATAGAAAATGGAATACTTCTTTCAAAACAAAGTAACTTATTGTCATGCATAAGTGGGAAAAGGGGCTGAATCATAACAGAGCTGATAGAGCATTGAGAGAATGGGCAGAGTGTCCTTGTGCTGTTTAGCAGGTGCATTTGTTGACCTTGGATGGGACTGAGGGGCCTGTGTTGGCACCTCCACACGGCTTGAAGCGCATCAGCGATCTCTGCTGGCTGAACATGTGCATAACATTACATCTAAAATGGTCTGAGTTTAGATGTCCGATTCTGAAAGTCACTCCAAGTTTTAGTTTGGGGTGAAAGGAAAAATTGTTCAGTTATATTTATTAAAAACCAGGAATGAACCAATTGGCTTACTCAGTGTGGAGCTTTGCCCTGGGAGCTGTTTCTCTTTTTTTGAACGTGTAAAGTGTCTTGAGATAACTTTGTTATGAACTGGCACTTTAAATAAAACTGAATTTAATTGAATTGAAATAGAACCAAACTGCTCGTTTTTTTTTATTCTTAGTAGATAAAGCTTGGAATATTTAAAGTTCCAACCTTTCAGCTTCAAACACGTGGTACTCTGGCCAAATCACTGTAGTTTAAACCTAGTAGAACAAGCACAGTTCTATTTTATTATTTTTAAAAAATGGAAGAAAGCAATGGAAGAAAAATGTCCTTCCCAAGCAATAGTTGTCTGGTTGTTAAGAGATTTTCAGTCAGTTAGAGATACTGGTCAAATAAAAGCGTAAACTCAAATAAGTTCTGTAGCAGAAGCAAAGACATAAATTATTTATAACTTCACTAAAAATGTTACAAACAAATCACTCCCTTTATTAACTGAAACATTAAGAGAAAACATTTAATTTCTTATAAAAACGTTCATTAAATCTGCCATCTTTTAATTAAAAAACCTGAACCTTACAAATTGTGAAAAGGGTTCTTGCTCCTCCAGACTGACTCAAAGTGTCCAAGTTTGGTTTGATCAAATGTTGCTCAATGTTGTCATTTCTACCCGTTGCACAAAACAAGATCCCTGAGATGTCAGATTTTCATTGGTGAAAAATCATATTCCCATGACGATTAATTACCCAATAAAGAGGAGAGTAAAATCCTTTAAAACTTGATGTTTTTATGAGGATTTAAACTGTGTGAGATCTCTCAGAGTAACACCCGACGAATGCCATGTTTATCGCTATGGAAAGCAGGTCCTTTCAGTTTGCCGTCATTGTGGAACTGGTTCGGGTCCACTTTGGCAGGTGCAGAGACGGACCACATGACCACTCCAGCTGGGTTGACCGACACCACAAAGTCAGCGGAGTCTTTCAAGGAGCTTCCCTTCTGAGTGAAGACATCAACGATCTAGGAGAGAAAACAGCACTATGATCATAAGATGGATCTGCTTATTTACTATCACTAATGGACCTAGAACAGACCTCTCAATATCAGCTAGTTTGGACTTGGGACAGGCATAACCGACGGTCTGAAACATACCTTGTAGTATCCAGATGGGTAGCTGAGTTTGCTGAGGGAAGTCTTGTAGCGGTACGGCATGTCCGTCCTGCGACTGAAGAATACCAGAGCACTGGCATCATCTGACAGTTGGCGCCAAAACACTTCAATGCCACTCTTCTCCTGAAAGAAGAAACCACAAAGAGATTTAAATCAAGACAGAATGTTGAGATTTATAATGATTAAGCGGGTACTTCAAGTTCGAGTCACCTTAACGAGGCGTCTTCCTTGGAATCCCAGGGGATCTTGGTTGATACTGATGGCTATTTTGTTCTGCAGGATGCTGCGGGCTTCATCGCTGATGGCACGCAGGTCATTGGACATGAACAGAGGAGCAGCCATAATCGCCCACAGAGCCATCTGAGTGCGAGATTGCTCCGTGCTGAGGCCGAAGTCGCCGACAATCAGCTGTGAAGGTTAAAGAGGAACAATGACACAATTAAACTGCAGTAAAGCAAAACCAGAACGTGAATAAAAAACTAAACTGCTGTTTAAACTGACCATGTCAGGATCGTTCCATCTTCCAGGTCCAGCTGCAGGTCCTAGGATGTCCTGGTTATCAAAGAACCAGTCAATAATGTTCAGGACACTGTCCCAGGAGTCCTGGATATCGCCATAGTTACGCCACAAGTTACAGATCTCCCCAAGCTGAGTGTAATTCACCTGAAAATGTAGATCAAGTATTACAAAAAAATGGCATTATGGACTTTTAGTTTAAATTACATTAAATGAATTATTACAAAAAAAAGACCTTGGGTGGCAGACCACCCTGGTAGGCTGGCCAACTGCAGGAATAAGCAATGGGACGGCCTGTAGCATTCAGAGCCTTGGACATTAAAGGGTAACCTGCAACCAGTACCATCAAGTCAGCAAGAGCAGAGCAATCAACGTTTTTAAAAGCGTCACTCGTCGTGCTCGTACCCTGCTGCTGCTCGACTTCGTTAGAATAACAGCCATCAAACTTCAACATGTCCACCTCCCACTCTGCAAATGTCTTTGCATCTATCTCGATCTTTTCCAGTGGCGTGCCGGGGTAACCCCCGCACGTCAGCGTGCCCATGTCTCCATAGATGCCCAGTTTAAGGCCCCTGTCGTGCATGTAGCGTGCCAGTTTAGGGATGCCTCCAGGAAATCTGAAGAAGAGTGTAGAACTCGGTGAACATTGATTCCTGTATGCACGCTCATCTTACATTTAGTGTCACATGCAACATAGATACAGCATACATAGATACAAAGATACAGCATACATTCTCTCGTGCAGCAACTCATTTATCAGTCACATGACTGTCATATGAAAGTCACTGACCAGCTTGTTTCTACATTTATTGTCTCACAACACTAGAGGGAGTAGATGTGAGTTTGTCGTGCATGTGTGTGGTTTCTGGGCCTTCCGAACACAGTGTGCTTCTACCTTTTAGGGTCAGGCTGCAGCCGTCCCTTTTCGTCTCTCTCTTTTGAGGACCAACAGTCATCTATGTTCACATACACGTAACCAAGATCCTTCCAGCCATCCTGTGAGAGTCTGTCAGCCATGTCGGTGAAGAGATTCTCACTGGGAAACAACAAAAACCTCAGGATATCACTCCCAATTTTAGACCACATTTAATAAATGAATCAAATCTCTCTTTTTTTTTTACCCTGTTTTTAACATCATACTAGTTTAAATGCTAAACACTCAGCTATTTTATCCACGTAGTAGCTAATACAGTGTTTGTGCATTTAATCTAAAAATAGTGTACCTACAACATTAGTCGACTGTTTCTTCTCATCTACTAGTCCAATTCTGTCAGGACTTGAAGTGGCCTGTTGTGCTTATTCATTTATTTTTTAAATAGTTTGAGACGTTGTTATTGTTGCTGTATTAATTGTTTTCCTGGCATCTTTACTTACAAAATCCACTCCAAAACTAGATTTAAGATACAGTAGTCTGGAGCACTAGCAATAACTAATAAGATTGCACAATAGTTGTCATATCATCTTACCTAATGCAATTCCTGGGATCTTGATCACAGTCAATGTCACAGCGAAATCTCTCCCATGCCAACCATCCCATTGGAGGTGTCCTCATCAGTCCATTGTCCAGGGCGAGTGTGCCCAAAGAAAGCACAAACGCTAACAGAAGCAGTGCTAAATGCATTCCTGCAAAAAGCAAACAATGGCAGGTCATGCAGATGCCAGTGCAGTGCTCTGGAAGGCAAATATAAAGTGTTAAAGAGTACTCCCATGTGCAGTGTTGATTGACCGACATCCCTCACATATAAACATATAGGAAGTGTTTCCTTGCCACTGTGCTTACCTGGGGGTTCAGGCTCTGGGTTTCTACCTCTGTAAAGAACCTAGAGATAACTTTTTTTGTAAAAGGTGCTATATAAATAAAACTGAATTGAAAATTGAATAAACACCTCCTCAAACTCACCTGACTGAGTGTGACTGGCCTGTTCTCGACAGGTGATAATGCACAATGTCAGATAACTATATACAAGAAGTAGTATTGCAAAAAATAAAATACAATAACACCGATTTAACCCCCTCACATTGCTCAAACTGTGCACTATATTTGTGATGCCGTGCGTCTGGAGAGTTTACAGTCTACAAACATTACTTCCGTGAACTCGGAAGGACTTGGTAATGGAGACAAAAAAAAGGAATAACGAATCTCTTTTACTCTGAATCTTACCTAGTTTTTGGACTCGATCTTGACTCCTTTTAACCGACAATTTAAGAAAAATGTCTGACTTGTGAATACTGCGTAAAATAAGCAAGTTAAGGGAAAGCAGAGAGCGCTACTTGCCGTCACGTCACATGACATAGCAGGATAGTCACATGACTAGAAGAACGGAAACATTTTAGCAGCGTTCTATTTTTATGCTGCTGTTTTTCTTTTTTCAAGAAATCAAAAGAAGGTTCGCCCGAAATACTAATTTATCTACCCTTCTTGATTCTTTCAGGTTTAGTTAAGCAACTGTTGCATTTTCCCTAGACGCACGAATAGCGTGATGAATACGCAACGAACACAAAAAAAACAACACATTATTGCCAACTCTGGTGAACTCAATGATTTGTTCTGTTCTTCCCTCGTCGACAGTTTTTCCGCTTATTTTTATTTGAATCCTACATGTCTAACTTTTTTATCAGTGTTTTATATCCATAACACAACAAACATTTTATCTGCAGAAACTTATTCAATTATATTTATTAATTTAGAAGTCCTTAACTGTCCATCAGGGGTCGCACTAAGACAAGATTCCAGGCAGTAAAAATTCTTCATTCAATTTTTGTAAACGAGGTAATTTTTGAATTACAGTGTTAATTCACTGTGTTAAACTAGCACTAACCTCTGTCAAACAATACCGGATTAACTTTTCTTTGAGTGGCGCTTAATGATCCATTTTCTTTACATCATCATCATCATCATCATCATCACCATCATTTCCCAAGACATGACAGTGAGCTGCAGTTGGTTTCATCTTAGCAACAGTAACAGAGGACGGGCTGTTTAGCTGAACAGAGAGAACCTGTGGGAGGAGAGAACAGCCAAAGACTGAAGTGCATAATGTAATCGACTCTTTTCTCTGGATCTGTTTGGAATTAACTATATGTGATGCATTTTTGGGTCTTATACAGTTGTTGTACATGTCTCAAAAGACATGCAGATGGATGCAGGTCTGTGGCTTGAAATTTTCTCAGTTTACCAACCCAGTAAACATTTCTTCAACAACAAGGAAAAGGGGGGTGCAAGAAGTTTTTTTCCACTGAAAGCGCCTAGAGACCAAGCTGAGAAGCTCTAAGCCTGCTGCATCTTTCAGGAATACAATGCAACCATAAAATACGGAGGCATGGATGTGATCATTTTAAAAAGGTGAGGCTGAGATGGAGCTGCTCATCCACAACACTGAGATGGAGGTTTTAATTTGTGTGGTCATCTATTCTTCAATTTATCTTTTCACAGTATGACAGGTTCATTTCAAGATGGATTCATGCTCTTCTGGGCAATAGTTATGTTTCATGACAGTATTCATTTAAAAAAAAGGACTAAACTAGCATGGCTGTGAACCGGGTCCACACAGATAACACAGAGACCTCAGTGGAATGCTCTGCCCCAGTTCCCAGTGACTCCAGTCATGGAGCAGCTCGGGCCAGTGAGGTGACCACCTACAAGGTGAGCTGCTGCCGCTGCCTGCCGTGTGCCGTTCACCTCGTTTTTAAGCTGGACACACTGGAGAGGCTTTACCAGACCTACTTCCGCCAGCAGAGGCAGGAGAACCTGCTGGTTCTGGCGCTGTTTGCCGCGTTTTTTAACGGCTTTGTCATCATCATGTGCGCTGTGGTCTACACAGAAGACAAAGTGGCGATGGTGGTGGTGGCAGCTGTGGGGCTGGCTGCAGACGTTGTGCTCTACATGCTCTGCCTTCTGCAAAAGCTCCCAGCATCCCCGGTCTGGCGAGGTGCAGTGCCGTACATACTGTGGTTGATGATGGCCATCCACGTTTTGTGTTACATGGCTCTGAATTACAAGCGCTTCCCCCACGCCAGTGATTCTGTGGGCTGGCAGGCCTTTTTCACTTTCTCCAGCTTCCTGACACTCCCGCTAAACCTGGTGCCCCTGCTGCTGCTCACGGCTCTCTCCTGTGGGATACACACCCTTGTGCTGGGGGTGACAGTGACTCAAAGTTTTGAGGATAACCTGCAAGGGTCCATGTTTGTGAGACAGGTAAACTATATTTCACATACTGAGGCTAAAAACACGTTAAAATGCATTCAAACATGTCCTCTGACACCCAACCTCAGCTCCTAGCCAGTGTGATGCTGTACCTGTGCGCAGCCATGGTGGGAGTGATGTCATACTACATGGCAGACAGGAAGTACAGAATGGCGTTCTTGGAAGCTCGTCGGTCACTGGAGGTCAAACTCACACTGGAGGAACAGAGCACCCAGCAGGTGAATTCAACACACACACACACACGTAATGGTGAGTTGTAACAACTTGTACCGTCTAATTACAGTGTGTTTTGTTCACAGGATAATTAAACACAATGGTGTTTTCACCAGGGAAGCCTTTAACATCCATGACAACCTAATGTTTATGCGACTTATAAAATTTTCTCTCATTTCATGCTGTACTGTCCTTCCTGTGGTGATATTTGGATCTGCTTTTAGCCTTGCTGTGTTGTATTGTGTTGTTCAGTGGATTTGTTATAAGTATAATCAATTATTGAAGTTAAATGATCCAAGGTCATGATCTGCAACTGTTATAATACTGAATAAATGTATAAATAAATTTACTTCAAGTAATTTTAAATTTTAGACTGGTCTTTAACATCTTAAAGTTTGAACAAAGAGGGAGAAAAAAAAAACAACAAAGAAACATACAATTCCCAGAATGCCTTTTCACTGGTGGATGGGATGACAAGACAGCCTAAAGCTAGACAACCAGAAAATGAAATGACATGCGTACAAGTGCATCCACGCCAGAGCAGTTCATGCCGTTGCTTTCTGCTGTCACGTGGCTACAGACCTTAACAACAATTCACTTTCTACAAATGTGTCCCCACGCAGGAAGAGCTTTTACTGTCCATCCTCCCCAAGCACATTGCTGATGAGATGCTGCAGGGCATGAAAGACCAGGCCCAACAGCAGGAGGTGCAACAGCAGCAGTTTAACACCATGTACATGTACCGCCATGAAAATGTCAGGTCAGAATATTTTATTTTAATTCCAGAGACTTGATAAATATTTCCAGGAAGGTCTTGGATAAGTGACATCCTACCCTTCTGTTCCAGTATCCTGTTTGCTGACATTGTGGGCTTCACCCAGCTGTCCTCTGCCTGCAGTGCACAGGAACTTGTAAAGCTGCTGAATGAACTTTTTGCCCGGTTTGATAAACTTGCAGCAGTGAGTCACTGTTGCCATATTCTTTATTTTATATTTAAAAGTTAGCTACCGCTATTGGTCTGTAATACTACCCTCATAAACATATACAGCTCGTCCTGTATTGGCTTTGTTTTTCAGAAATATCACCAGCTGAGGATTAAAATTCTCGGCGACTGTTACTACTGCATCTGCGGCCTCCCTGACTTCAGAGAGGATCACGCTGCTTGCTCTATCATGATGGGTCTTGCAATGGTAGACGCCATTTCGTAAGTTGTGGTATTACTCAAAATGCCAACAGGTGGCAAATCCCGATGTCTAATACTGATGCTATACTATTCAATTGTAGTAAATAATCTCTTAAAAATGTACCATTAATCTGGTGTGGATAGAAATAGTGTCACCTAGTGGCTAATATTGGGATTAATCCAATTTACATGATTAAAAAAAGCTGAATTTAATCCTTTTGCTCCAGCTATGTTAGGGAGAAGACTAAAACAGAGGTGGACATGCGCGTGGGTGTTCACACTGGCACAGTGCTGGGAGGAGTGCTCGGACAGAAGAGGTGGCAGTTTGATGTTTGGTCCACCGATGTGACTGTAGCCAATAAGATGGAGTCTGGAGGAATACCTGGGTATAACACCCAATACAGTGATCAGCACTGAAATTATTTAATAGGTGTTAAGAGGTTTTATGGCCTATCCAGGAGAGTCCATATTTCTCAAACTACCAAGGACAGCCTGCATGGGGAGTTTGAACTGGAGCCAGGCAACGGTGGGGAGAGATGTGAATACCTGCTGGAGAAAGGCATCAATACATACTTAGTGTTAGCACCCAAACATATGACAAATGGAGTTAACGGAAATGTAAGTGGCCTTGAAATGTATACTTCCTTTAGTGTTTCCACATTTTCCGAAGTTTTGGACTCTGTCCCTCAGAGACCTGGAATGTTGACTAATAGAAATTCCAACCAGCTGATCAGCACGACAGCAAGCAGCAGCAACACAGCCTCGCCTCGGTCCATGTCTGCTGAGGGTAAACAAGAGGCAAGCTATGAATTCTATCTTTGGTCATGTGCAAAGAAAAGCTGGACAGCTTTTTCATGTCACAACAATATGTGTTATTTCTGTTGCCAGGGGGTTGAGGCACAGGTGATCAACCAACGGCTGCAGCTGGAACTGCTTGAGAGAGAAACTCAGCAGATGTATGACTTAAAAAACTCAAAATGAAATGTTACTGTGTCCATTATATACATTTCAATGACAGATGGTTTAATTCTACTTTTAGATTTTTTTTGTATTAATACTGAATACTGCTGCAATTGTTTTTATCTATACATACAACTCAACTCAAAAGCCTGTTTTCCAATTTGTGTTCCTCAGAATGAAGACTCATCAAATCAACTCGGTGTCGCTGCGTTTTGTGGACGCCGAGTTGGAGAAACATTACTCCACCGAGAAGGAGAAGCGGAGCGGAGCGGCCTTCTGCTGCTGCATGATAGTGCTCTTCTTCATCACAGCGATGGAGGTGTTCATAGACCCGACGTGAGTTCATTCAGAACCCACTGACAGCAAAGGTGGACCGGGTGTGAATGTCTCAGTGTTTCTTTCTTGATCTAGGTTGGTTGTGAACTACGTGACTCTGGCAGTGGGCGAGGTCTTGTTGCTCATTCTCACAGTGTGCTCCCTGGCTGCCATCTTCCCCAGGGTGAGACAACAAAAATAGTATCTGTCTGTAAATCAGAGAGCCATGAATGAAATCATTGTTTCAAAACTGTAATCCCTATAAATCTAACAACTTGAAATACCAGTATATTTATAGAAAGAATAATCAGTCACTATAATTTTCTGAAATTATTGCACAAAGCATAAAGCAACTGGGTAAATAGATAATTAAATGTCTTTTTTAAATAGTCTTTTATTTATGTTTGTATATTTCAGATGTTCTCCAAGAAGTTGGTGGCTTTCTCGCTGTGGATTGACCACGCTCGATGGGCCAGAAACACGTGGGCCATGGCAGCAATATTTGTTCTCACTATGGCTGTGATTGCTGACATGGTATGGGTGCGACAGGTTACCCCTGACTCTGGCACATTTGATTGATTGATTTTGTTGAACAAATGTCACTTTTAAACTGCCATGCAGTGTTTGTGCATTTCAACTTTGTTTTCATCTAACAATCGCAGCCTCTTACGTGTCTGACTGTGCGCTCCCAGTGGGGTCCATTAGTTGACTGTCTTAACTCCATCTAGCTCATTGGTCACAGTCCCACTGGGAGACCCTGTTATGCACATCCTGCTGCCTTCAGGGTCTGTCAGGAATAAAGGACACAAAAGTCAACATTTTCTTCTGCTTTAGCTGTCAGGTGGAAATGACAGTCTGTTCGACAAAGAAGCTCATTTACATATTCATATTTGATGTATCGATAGTCCTAAACTGGCTGGTGCTGTGTCTCTTGGTATTGCAGCTCAGCTGTGTCCCGCCATCCATTCAGATCTCAAATGGCACCGTCAGACCGTTGTATGGTGACCAAGGATGTGCCAGAAACCCCAAGCACTACAGTTTCATGGCTGTGATGTCACTCATCACCACCACCATGCTGGTACAGGTCAGCCACCTGATTAAACTGGCACTCATGGTCCTGGTGGTCACAGCAGAGGGAGCCGTGAACATCTACAGCTGGAGGGACATTTATGACATGTATGACTACATGCAGTTTGGCTCATACAGGTAAGAAATAGGAAAAACTGACAATTTAATTAATAGATTTTTATTCAGTATAGAGAGATTAATTATAGGCTTTCATCTATGTCGACTGTTTTACAGCATAATCAGTATTTTGTGATTTCAGAACATATATAGTGCCGTCCAAATACCTGATGACCTTGATGATCATAGTCATGATGATTTGCTTCTATATTTTTGCCCGCCATGTAAGTCACTTTCCCCCTGCACACTCACGCCATGTCATACTTTACAGAGCCCAACATGTCTCCTGGCTCCTTTAAATTGGGATTAAACAAAATCCAAAATAACTGACAAGAAATCTGTAAATGCAAATCAAGAAAGAGTGAAAATAAGCAAATAAAAGAAACCAATGGTAATACCACTCTTGTCAATAGCAATACCATGATCAGTATAAGCAGACATACCTCGCTCAATTATGATTCAAAATATATCCTGTGTTGTGTATTTCTGTGGTGTAAAATAATGTATCATCAATTTAGAAATATTAAAATGAAGCATTTGGTGTTTGATATCTTGATTTTTTTTTTTTTTTTTTTGGGGGGGGGGGGTGTCAATGTGATGTTTGCAGCTTGAAGTCCAGTCCAGAAAACTCTTCCTGTGGAAAATCGGTGTGCACGACCAGAAAGAGAAGGTGTTTGAGATGAGGCGGTGTAACGAAGCGCTGGTCACCAACATGTTGCCTGAACATGTGGCCAAACACTTCCTTGGCACTAAGAAGAGAGATGAGGTCAATTTCACTGTTTCTGTTAGATATATTAATATTCAGACTCTATAAATGGTGTAAAAATAACTCTGTGATACCTGTGACAGTGTCGTTATTTGCACTAGTGCCACCGTGTGGTTGCATCAACTCTAACCTGAAATATGTTTTTCGGTGTAATGTAAGAAACCCCTTTTAAATGCAAAACTAACACAATGTCATTGTTATTTATAGGAACTCTACAGCCAGTCTTATAATGAAATAGGTGTGATGTTTGCCTCCATCCCGAATTTTTCTGATTTCTACACTGAAGAGAGCATTAACAACGGTGGCATTGAGTGTCTTAGAATTCTCAATGAGATCATTTCGGACTTTGACAGTGTAGGTCCAGTAATCCCAGTATACACTTCTTGTTCATAATGAGAATTAAGTTTTTTATGCATCATTGCTACCTATGTTTTATATGCATTGGGTTTCTCTTGCTTAGCTCTTTTCTGCCTTTTCCACCAGTTACTAGACAGAGATGAGTTCCGTTCAATTACCAAGATCAAAACAATAGGAAGCACATATATGGCTGCCTCGGGACTCACACCAGAGTGTCACACAAATGGATATGATAAGGTGTGTTTAAAGGAGCTATAAATATAGCTTGTAATCTGCTGTAAGTCTTAAAATGTCTTGTATATGAAGATTATATTAACAGTAAAAGCTACACTGCTGTTCCTTAGCCTCAGGACCAGCCACTAATTGAGCACTGGCAGCACCTTTCTGACCTGGCAGATTTTGCTTTGTCAATGAAAGTCACCCTCAACAACCTCAACAAGCAGTCCTTCAACAACTTTATGCTCCGAATCGGTTTGTATATGCCTGTATTCCTGAACATGCACACCTGTACATGCATTTAAAAAAAAAAAAAAAAAATTCCATTGATATGTCACAGGTATCAATAAAGGAGGAGTTTTAGCTGGAGTGATTGGAGCTCGTAAGCCTCACTACGACATCTGGGGCAACACAGTGAATGTAGCCAGCAGGATGGAATCCACTGGAGTAATGGGAAACATCCAGGTAGCACAAACTGCATTATTATAATTATTAGTAGTGGTAGTGGTGGTGGTGGTGGTGTGTTAATCTTATTAAATGTTTATACTACTGTTGGCACAGGTGGTGGAAGACTGCTATAACATTCTGAAGGAATATGGTTTTCGCTTCGTTCGAAGAGGCCCCATATTTGTCAAAGGAAAAGGAGAGTTGCTCACTTTCTTTATGAAAGGAAAAAACACACCCAAAGTCAATGGTCATTCAGTGATGACCGCTCTGCCACACCAAGTTGGAGACCAATCTTGATCGCTTAGGTTTTGCAAAATATCACAAAAAAAATATTATCTTATATATACTGGGTGCTTACCAAGACATTCATAACCACTAGTTTTACAGAATATGTGACATCAACAGAATGTATTATGTCTTCGATGCATTTTATGCCTTGTTTATTGTTGATTTTGAATTAAAATTTTCTTCAAATATTTCTCAAATAATGTAAAGCCAAAAATCGTATATCGTATATATCTGCTGTAAATAAACCATACCGTCTCAAAATATAGACCCTATTTTGTTAATAATTTACTTTCAAATTTGGGTTATGTTAAAAAGTCGAATTATAACATTAGCGTTTTAATTGTAAAAGATGTTCATTTTAAATACAATCTAACGCCTCTAATTTCAAAGATTTATTATTTTTAAAAGTCAATTATTACGTTAAGTAGGGGCCCATGCGCCACCCCCGGATTTTAATTCTACCCGGAAGCCTGCTAGTGTAGGAATTTCCGGTTACGTCAGAGCGTCAGGACTCCATTAGGGCTGCAGCTGTTTTGAGAGAAACAACAACAAAAACGGCTAACTGACAGCGCCTCAATAGTGACAGTTCTTTCTGAGTCCGACAACGAGACCTAAATCCTGGAAACTTAACCTTCGTTTCCCACCCGGAGCTCCGCCGGCTTCTAACCACGGCCGCTCTCGGTGAGGAAACTCTGGCCTCCGCTTCCTCCTCCTCCGACTCGGACACCGGCGGAGCGTCGCCGCCCCCGCGGAAGAAGCACCGAGCCTCGGCGGCGGAGGGAGCAGGAGAGCCCGGGGCTTCAGCGGTTATAACAGGCCTGTCAGGAGTTGTCCTAGGACTTGCTACACACTCTCCACATTCTCAGGCCACATCTACAATTCACTTTAACCGAAGTGTAGTCAACAACTTAAGCAGCAACATGCAGTCAAACGGGGCAGGACAAGGACAAGAATCCTCAGAGCTTTCCTGTCTTAATAGTGCCCAGAATGGGGAGTCATCTTCGGCCGACGGAACCCATTCCAATGGTCTTCTCTCTAGCACAGACAACGGAACTAGTGTCGGTACTAGTAACGGATCATCAATCGGTCCCGGTTCAGGGACTTCGGCTTCGGCCTCAGGTTCGGAGATCGGGTCGTTGAAAAAGAAAAAACGACTGTCACAGGCGGAAGAAGATGTGATACGATTAATAGGGCAACATCTCCACGGACTTGGGCTAAAGTAAGTTTATTAAAAGTCGAAGTCAAACGACATAATGCATGTGACATAAGCATTAAACATAGGGAATATAAACCATGTCATCATTGTTCCACAAGCAAAAAAAAAGCGAAATAACAGGTGCTAAAAGCATTATTTGTGCGTTGACAGACACAAACATGGGGGGATGGGGTAGTTAGCTTCTAAGCTCGGCAGTTGCTGTAAAGAAGGGGTCCATCTTGCACAATAACGGCTAGCTTAAAGCTAACAGCACTAGCCTGCGCTGAAGCAGTGTTTTGATATGAATTTTAATACTGGTTGTGTTCAAAGCCTGTATAATGTAGTTCCTTTACAAATAGCTGCGTGGCGAGCTTTACCGTGCTGTATGTGTCAGTTGTGCCACGATGCTTTGACTAGGTTTGATATTTAGCATAGAATAAAAGCCTTCAACGTTACATCACTTAACGCTTGAAAGGGCTGTACAGAGCTAAGGCGATCCCTAGAATTGTTATAATACTCTGTGACATCAAAATAGAGACAGTTTGTTTTTAGAATCAACCACAAAAGGAGTCATTGAGTTTATGTTCCAACGCTTTGTGGGGGAAAAAAAATGCAGAGGAAAGATTGGCTGCGTCGTGTGGGATGAACATGACTGGGTCGAACCACGATCATGGTTATGAAAACTGCCCTGGTTATTTTAGTATTCTGAGTCCATCCTTTGAGCATCTGGAGCTTTCTTTTCGAGCTGCTCTTGTAATTGTCAAGTGAATCGCACTCTCCTGGAGTCATTTATTAATATTAACGAAACTGTGCATCATTATCTGCCCTGTGGGTGTCAGGAATCCTTCAGTAGTCTGACAAAGCGTGCACTTGGACGTGCTTGTATGTGAAGACGGCAGTCAGTACCGTGTGCGACAGCCCATAATTGTGCTTGTGCACAATCGTTAGGTTTTGTGGCGGCAGAAGAATGCGATTTCGCTCAGCTGTTTCAAAGAAAGGCCTGTTTGTTTCTAATAATAGCACCATGGGATTTTCAAGAAATTCCTGGCTATACCCTTCATTTAAATTGACAGACACTTGGACAGTTAACTACCAGCTTAAAAAGTGGAGCTTCATTGACAATCTATTATAAAAGGCAGGTTCGTGGTGCAGTGTTTACAGAAGAGGTGTATTCAAGGGGATGCATGCTTCTGGCTGGTATAAAACACAGCCTCTACATTTTAGCTGGGGAAATGTACTGGATGTGTGTTGCAGCCAGCTGGGAGACTCGACACTGAGCTGCTGCGCCACTACGTTGATACCTGATGATGTCACCAGACTGAAGGTGTCAGCTACCTTCATCACTGACCCATTCCCATTAGCGCAGTCACAGCAGACCTGTTTGTATTGGTTTAGTGTGTAGCAGAGGTCATGTTTAGACAGATGGTTATAGCTGAATGGAAGATATCAACTGCAGTAGAATCTCAAGCAGTGTGTAAATAAATGCTCTGGTAACACATTTATTCCAGACTGTGGCCATTTGTGAATCAACAATTAGAATGTATTTGCTTGTAATGACACTATTTTTTATAGGCTGTTTAATCTGTGGTGTCATGAATGATCGTATCTCTGTTTAGAAGAAAATCCAGGCATATTATAATAAGGAAGGTGTTATTTTATTGAAATCAATCCTTGTGTAAATATCTCAGACTGATTTTGGTTCTCTGTCTCCGTAGTCAGACAGTGGACCTGCTTATGCAGGAGTCAGGTTGCAGACTGGAACACCCTTCAGCTACCAAGTTCCGCAACCATGTTATGGAAGGGGAATGGGACAAGGTAGGTTTGTGGTTACCGTGGATGCATAGTATTAAACATTTTTAGAAATGTGTTTTGGTGACCTTTCTATTTTATTTTTTTGTTGCCAATAATGTATGGTGAGATAAAAAAAAAAGACAGGAAAGAAAAGTGGTTACTTACATTTCAAATGTAAGTATTTTCTAAATTTATTTTACCAGTTGTGTACATGTGAGCGCTCGGGAAACTGATCTTTTTGAAAAGGATATTTGTAGTAAATTGTATTAAATTAAAAGAACCTTCTTGAGTAATAACTCAATGAGCCAAAACATTGAGCCAAAAAGTGGTAGTAATTTGGATAGATCATAAGCTCGCCACACTTTTGTGGTGATCCTGTGGTTTCAGAAATTAGACTGTCTCTGTTAATAGCAGACAAGACTAATATTGTAAGATTTTTTTTTTTTTTTTAACCGGGTGTATTTATTCTTATTCTGGTAACAACACCTGGGATTGAAATGATAAAGGCCTCACTTTGTTTAAATAAAAACAGTGACAATTATTTTTTCCTGTATGCATGGAAACTGCTGAGGTACCATTTGTTTTTCTGTCCCTCCTCTCTATCACACTCTCTTTGTTTTGTTCCAGGCTGAGAATGATCTCAATGAGCTGAGAGCATTGATGCATTCTCCCAACGCTATTGTGGTAAGCTTCCCTCACTCAACACAAATTGGACTGCATGGCTATCTTTCGCTTTTCAGGCACCACTGGAGCTTCTAGAACGGTTCCTGTTGTGAAACTGACAAGACTAAAATGTCCTGTACAGAATTGTGTTAGCTTTCCCTTTATATTCATTTGGGAAATGATTCTTCTCTAGCTAATTAGCCCAAGTAGTTTGCTAATTAGCAGATGTGGTTAGCTTCAAAACTGGTTCCCCATGTCTCTGTGAAATGACTCTGGGTTAGACGTCAGCATCCACCATTTGGACGAATGAGATAACAGCTGTAGCTGCTGATTTTCATCTGTGTGTTTAGTGTAGGTCGCCATTTTAGATCATCTGTTTTCATCAGGTCTGTGTCATTAATGTCAGCTCAGTTTTTGCTGAAGCTCGCAGGCAGTGTTAACCTACACAACGCCACAGGCCTAATCACAGATTTAATGATTCAATACATGAGAATACACAGGATCATCAGATGAATTTGGTGAGCTTTGCAAATATTACATCTGTTTCTCATGGCCAGCAGTATTCCAATAAATTTGAAGATTTTAATTCCCTTGAAGCTATAAAATCTAGACTTGTAGTGTCGGTGGTTAAAATCACTTGTCATACATTTAAATTCATATCATAAAACATTAAATTCAGCTTATTTTTCATCGTTATTTATTCACATCTTTGTCTTTTCTCTTACACTCAGCGCATGAAGTTTCTGCTGCTTCAGCAGAAGTATTTAGAATATCTGGAGGATGGCAAAGTTCTGGAGGCTCTGCAGGTGCTCCGGGGCGAGCTGACACCACTCAAGTACAACACAGACCGCATCCACGTTCTTAGCGGGTACTGTGAATAGTTGATATTATATTCTTGCTGTCATAGTCATCAGGCAGCTTTTGGGTTGTTCTCCAATCACTAATTATAAAGGGGGCTTTTGACTTTGAAATAAAAAAAAAAAAAATTGTTTTTTTTAAATTATTTATTCACTTCTCAGTTCACTTATGTTTCCATCTTATACCATGTAAAGAAACTGATTTAGAGTGATGTTTGGTAATCCCTCAACAAACACTCCAGTGCATAATGTGATCAGTTCAGATGCATTGATCACACATTTCTTCACAGGTCTGAATAGTCTGTCAATCATCAGAATAATTAAATTACTTGCCTCTGCTTAATGAATGAACAGTAAACACATATTGGCTTCTGATTTGTCCTTTAAACAAAAGATGTGTTAAGCCTCTCAGAAATTTGGCCAGACGGCCATGGTGCAGAATTTGATAATGTGCATTTTTGTTTTTAAGCTGTAATCATATAAAAACATGACATTACATGCATTGCCTTATCTGGTTGTGTATCTGGCACAGTAATAGACGTGCCTGCATTTATCAATCCAGTTTTCTGCATGTAACACCATTCTTGTCTCTGCCTCTGTCTCGACACAGGTATCTAATGTGTAGCCATGCTGAGGATCTGAGAGCCAAGGCAGAGTGGGAAGGCAAGGGCGCCACGTCACGCTGCCGGCTGCTCGACAAGTTGCAAAGTGAGGAGATATGTCCAAAGTCCAAACTTGGACTTGGAGTACCCGCATGAGCAGAGGATGGTTTAGAATATGGAACTAAATGAAGCCGCTCCTGTCTGTCCTTGTAGCGTACCTGCCACCCTCTGTGATGCTGCCGCCTCGAAGGTTACAGAACCTGCTGAGGCAAGCAGTGGAGCTGCAGAGGGACCGTTGCCTCTATCACAACACCAAGCTGGACAGTAACCTGGACTCAGTCTCTCTTCTGCTGGATCACGTCTGCAGCAGGTTGATAGAGTACAGCTAAAATACTGCTTTGTCACATTATCTTCAGCCAGTATCTTTTTTTTTGATTTGTCGTAGGTGGCTTCCTGTTTTTAATAAGCTTCTATGGAGATCTGGGCTGAAAATGTGTTTCTGTTTAACAATTCTCTTTTTCTGTGTGACAGGAAGCAGTTCCCCTGTTACACCCAACAGATCCTGACAGAGCACTGTAATGAAGTGTGGTTCTGCAAGTTCTCAAACGATGGCACCAAACTAGCTACTGGCTCCAAAGACACAACTGTCATTATTTGGCAAGTGGAACCTGTGAGTGTTTGTCACTTTCCACTTTTTCTAAACAAACATAGACTTTACTGGTCGGAGGAGAATCGTTGCATCTATGTGTCTAAAGTAAGTAAGTTGATCATTACCTCTCCACCCCACCATGGTGTAGGAGAGCCATCAGTTGAAGCTGCTGCGAACCCTGGAAGGTCATGCATATGGGGTGTCCTACTTAGCCTGGAGTCCCGATGACGTCTACCTGATTGCCTGTGGACCCGATGACTGCTCCGAGCTGTGGCTCTGGAATGTTCCGGTAAAATTTAACACCACTTAACTTGCCAGTTTAGGATAAATGCATCCCGTAATGGTGATACCTGTTAAATACCAGCTTTTACTTTTCAAGTGTTTGTGTCATAGAAAGTATGTACAAAAGCATGACACCCACGATATCCAAGATGCTCAATATTATGTTCAGATTCAGTGACAGTCTAAAAAGCCACATTAAATTTCCAATAGTTATTATATAGGCAGTATGTACCTAATGACCTCTCCTTTGCTCTCATCTCTTCCCCTCCCCTTTGTTTTTCTCCTACTCTACCCTCCCCCACCATTACTTAACGTTCATTCCTGCTGTCTCCCTTCCCCCTCTATTTTTCTCTGTGCATATTAAAAACGTCTTTGCAAATCACCTTTTGGACCAGACGGGGGAGCTGCGGACTAAAATGTCACAGTCCCATGAAGACAGCCTTACCAGTGTAGCCTGGAATCCAGACGGCAAGCGCTTCGTTACTGGTGGACAGAGAGGACAGTTTTATCAGTGTGTAAGTAAACCTTTTTTTTTTTTTTTAGTTTTTGAGTGTAGGTGCTTTTTTGTTGCTTTAAAGTAACATGAACTGGATGATTAATAGAGACAGAAGTCATTGTATATTAGTCATGATTATTAGGTTTATAAACCTGATCAGACTTGAGCTTTTTTCTGGGCAGAAACCCATATAAATGTGTCTTTAAAACAGCCTGTCCATTGGTGTGCTTTACCATGCACCAGCACTTAGAGGGAGAAAAGCAGTCTGACCTTTATTACTGAACAAATTCTGATGTTTTGCCTCTTAATCATGTCTGCCTCTTGGGTGAGGAAATAACCCCAGTTCGACACAGTTGTTGTTCCAGATGAAATGAAGGATTTGCTGTCTGTGTTGCCAGGATCTGGATGGTAATTTGTTAGACTCTTGGGAGGGTGTGAGAGTGCAGTGCCTGTGGTGCCTGAGTGATGGCAGAACAGTGTTGGCCTCAGACACCCACCAGAGGATCCGGGGGTACAACTTTGAGGACCTGACAGACAGAAACATGTATGTACTGTGTCTTGTGATCTTTGTGGTGTAGTTTAAAGACTTGGCCAGCAGGTGGCTCTCCATTTAGTAGTCATAGCGGTTCATTCTGCTAAATTACAGTGATAAAAATCTAAATTAATCCAGTTGTGTTTGGACTGCTAACTGATATTCACTCTTATTTAAATATTTGCTTTAATTACCCATAGTTTTTTAAAGGTTGATAATGTCTTATTACTTGACTGTGTATGTTGTTTTTTCTTCAGAGTTCAGGAGGACCACCCCATCATGTCTTTTACTGTTTCAAAAAATGGGAGATTAGCTTTGTTAAATGTAGCAACTCAGGTAATCTGTTTTCCTGTCAACTAAATACTTCTAAAGCTCTGTGCCACCATGTTTTGAGACAAATCATGCAACACATTTCAGTCATTATGGAGTCATCTTCTTTTTAGGGAGTGCACCTCTGGGACCTGCAAGACCGGGTGCTGGTGAGAAAGTACCAAGGTGTTACCCAGGGCTTCTACACAATCCACTCCTGTTTTGGAGGGCACAATGAAGATTTCATTGCCAGTGGCAGTGAAGGTAAACCAAAAAGCAGAAATGATAATACAATACATTCCAGGGAGCTGTAGAACTCAGTGTTCCTTTAATTTGTTCGTTACATTGATTAGTGGCTGTTAAGTAGATACAAAACTGCCGCTAAATTGGGTTCTGATTCTTATTATTATTGGGTATTGTTGAAAGCATTGAAAAAAACTCATGAAGATGCAAGCTGGCATGTAAAACTCTTTAAATCCAGCAGAGAGCGCTCTTGGCTTATAAAACCGCATAAAATTTACTATTTCACATTACTAAGTTCCACTTAGTAAGTTCCACTTGTTTTTTTTATTTCTTCAACCCCAGACCACAAAGTATACATCTGGCACAGACGTGGTGAACTTCCCATTGCTGAGCTAACAGGTCACACGCGCACAGTTAATTGCGTGAGCTGGAATCCAACAATCCCAGGACTAATGGCTTCTGCCTCAGATGACGGCACAGTGCGCGTTTGGGGTCCTGCACCCTTTATTGATTCACCAGAGGCAGACGGACTTAACGGTAAGTGTAAAAGTGTGAGAACTGCTCAGAAATATTACCATGGATTTGATTTTCTTTCCATATTTATTCATTTTCTGTTATGTTCTCAGAAAATTGCAGTAACATGGACAGTTGATGGTCGTTTTCTGGATCAGATGACGTCTAACAACAATCCAAGAATCAACAAGACAAATGGAAAATCTGAACATGGCAAAAGAAATTGAACAACGACTTAAAGCATGTCGAGAATAACAACCGAACCCCACTGAGACAAAAGAGAAAACAACAAGTGCAAAAGATTTGTCTTCTGACCGATTGAGACTAAATGATGGAGTTGATGACGGATACTGATCCTGACCAAGAGGAAAGCCAGTCAGTACCCAGTGGGACATGACCGCCCTGTACTGGTGAGCTGTAATGGCTGTTCTCCTACTTCAACCAGTGCTTTCCCCCCCACTCGTCCCACCGCATGGTCACCAGCCATGCCAGCCCCTTGGAAACCCATCTCCACTTTGAGCTCAGAGCGTTCCCTTTGATGCCGCAGACATCACGCAGACTCGCTGTTGGACTACATCTGTCTGCCTGACTGTTGCACAGTTCCCGTGTGTCTCAGTGGAAATGGGTGGGATGCTGTCGGGGACGGAAGCTGCATAGTGGGAAACAGAAAAACTTCTACACGTGTGTATTTTCCCCACCCTATTGCTTCTGTTGTTGGTCAAGGGCCAGCAAACCCACCGACAACAGGCTAATTGACCAGCTGGCAAGGAACACAAAAAAGCTATGCTAAATGTTGGAATTTTTTTATAATAGTCATTGCGGAATTCTCATTTATGAGGTGAATCTTAGCATAAGTAGTGCCCATGGAAAGCTTTAGTGTGAAGATTCCATTTTTCTGTTTCTTGACATTAGGGAGATAAAAAATTTTATTCCGTAATTTAAGTTCTAACACGGAGAGATGCTGTAATGTTAAAACATGCAGCCAAGCCCCTCTGTTGTACTAGCAACCGCACAACTCCATCACATCTGCCTAAGAGGATAAGGACAGGGATTCACACGTCGGCACTGCTGGCGGGGGTCAGACGTTGTCGGCGTGGTGGGTTCTCCTCTGTTGGGACATTTTTAAAAACACACGAACCGCTTCAATCGACTGCTGTCCCTCTGTGTGCGTGCGATTGTGAGAGAGGTTATGCATGCACACATTAGCGAGAGTTGACTTTTGTGATTGCAGGTTTATTTGGATGTGTGCTCAATTCACACCAGCAGAAATATCCACCGCCCCCTCCCTGCTCCACACCCCATCTCTTTTCCTTAAACTCCTAATCCGTTAGTAAAATTGTAAGAGGATTTTAAAACAATTCTAAGTTTTCCAAAGCCCTGTAAGGACCTCTGTCTGTTTAACAAAGATTACTTGAGAGCCATTTTGTAAAAGAAAAACTTTTCTTTAATCTGGGGCTTTAATTTTTACATTGAAATTTGTTTCTATTTACTACATGGCATTCAAACAGCACTGAATTACTGGCAGCACAACATTCTTCCAGGGTAAACCAATAGCTTAAAAAGCAAATCTGAATTAGCCTTGTATCACAATCCTCTAAAAGTGTTGTCTTATTAGCATGGTGAGTCATTCTATAAGGAAAGATAACATTGTATTTATTGGATAAGCAGTTATAAGTGACAGCATTGACCAGAAAACACTCTATAAGCAGTGTTAGGAGAGTCGTTGCAGTCCTGAAAACACAGACTGCCTTCACATTCATACAGCTGCACACAACCCTCTGGTTTGTAGGACATCCAACCCTCATTGCACTTTTAGTAATCTTTCTGCTCTCTTGCACCTAGTGGTATCCATAAGGGTTCTTACAGGCTCACGGTCGCCACACTTGCTGTCCTGGCGCCTGAAAAGGTCGCAAAGGCTACAAAACCTGGTGCAATTTGCTAAAGGCACTCCTTCATTATGCCTCTATGCATCCAAAAGCAGTGACTGATTATCTTGTTGATATGAAACAAACTGAGCCTCACACTGAGGGTACCACTCCCAGAGTTTAGAGAGACTTTCTCATTAAATATATCCCACTGTGCTCTCCAGCCATGTTATTCAGCGGAAAGCGCACCATTCAAAGCTTTCCTCCTCCCTTTTCAGGGTATGTAATGGCTATTTGCTACAGACTGCTATACAGTGAAACTTGTTTAAAACCAGTGCTTTTCTGTTTTTATTGGATTTTTTGTTACTTTTTTTTGACATTATATCATTTTTTGTTTGACCTATCCCTGAATGATCATATTAAAATATAACCAGACATTTGGAGTCCTCTTTTTTGTCATCTTTATTAACCCAGTTATCTTTCTTTTATATATATGTTTGTGTTTCTTTCTGTTCAGTTGTATTTTAATCTAAAATCACTGAGGCGCAATGAATATGCACAGTAACACCCATGCCAGTTGAAACAGGAAGAGTTTAGGAAGTGTGTTACCTACAATCAGGTCTTTCAATCTACCCACCCCTCGCCTTTAATAGTTCCCTTCACGTGAAAGACTTGCTCGCATGTCTGTGTATTTGACAGAAATCTCCCTCTTGGTGTTCAAGCTGTTGATGGATTTGACCCCCTTTCCGGGCCAAATCCCCCGAGTGAGGTCTGTATTTTCTGTAGGACCCCGTGCCACACTATGGAAACCTCCTCAACTGCAGATTGAGTTCACACATCTCACTGTTTTACTGGACTTTCAAGGCAACACTCACTAAAAAAAAATATAGTTTCTGTAAAACAGTTTACATGCTGGTGGTAAACGCTATGTCTGTATGCAAACTGGTGTCTGCTCTTTGTCTTGAGTTTACCCAGGAGTTGCAAGTGATTATTAATGTCTTACTTTTCTCAGAGGTGATAATGGTGGTGGGTAGGGGGCACCGGGGAAGGGCTTACCGTAGCGTCTCTAAAGCGTTTTGGGCTGAGGGTGGGAAGTGGGTAATGTGTGGCTTTGCATTCATTGTGTTATTTACAAAAGTAATTGTACTGTTTTGTATTGTTGTGTAGGGAAAAATGTATGCATATTTTCAATAAAACATTCAGGGTTTTGAGGAAAAAAAAAAAAAGCCCAGGGAATCATGGGGCAAGAGATTGTGGACAGTTGCAAAAGTTGGCTTCCCTCCCACCTTGGAAGGAAAAACAGGGATCCAGGTTGGCTCAGATTCACTGCTTTTGCCAAAGCATGTGTCAAAGGGCATCTCGTGGATTTTTCTTGTGTCTTCATTCTTTGTATTTTGTCTTTTTTTTTTTTTTTTTCTTGAGAGCAATGTCTGAGGCCAAACAAGTGGTAAAAGGCTATCTTCAATGCCATTAGGAATAATGAACAATTGCCAATAAAGTGACATTATTTTGAGTAAAGTGTTGTTGTCCACCTCCTGTTTTGAGGTTTTAAGATATAAATAAATCTAAATAAATCGATAGTACGCATCCATATTGACATTTAATATGATAATATTTAATACGTCAATCATGGTGTATTACACTTTCTGGGTATTTTCTTAATAACCACTGTAGCTTTAATATACAACGTTATTACACTACCTGATGTTGCATGTAAGCAATACGATTTCATTTTAGGACAAATTCTGCAAGACGCTATAAAAAAACTGAGATTTCCAATAGAAATACCGGCCATGTTCCATTCACAGCAGGGTCCAGGTTTGTTTATACCCCTTGGACGTGGGAGGGGCGTGTGGTGACGTCCCCACGCCCCGCCCCTATCCACTCCCCTGCCTGACTCTAGTCTTCACCGCCCACTAGCGACTCTGGAAGCCAAAGCAGGAGCTCGTTCAGGGGCGAAGTTAGTCTCAAACCAGCCTTCACGGCGGTCATGGCGGCGCCGTTGGCCCAGTTCGACGAGGATTGGCAGGATTTTAACGAGTTCAAGCCGTCCTCGGCGTCGGCTGACCAATTGGACCAGCTGAACTCAAATGTTGTCGACTCGGCGTCAGGCCTCGACGATTTCTCAGACCTGGATAACAGTTTCTCCGGGGAAATATGCAGCTTCAAATCAATGGAGGACCTCGTCCACGACTTCGACGAGAAGCTGACAGTGTGTTTCCGAAATTACAACACCACAACGGAGGACATAGCCCCCATTAAACCCATCACAGAGGATAATTACCTGAAAGACGACGAGTGAGTCCGAATTGTTAAATTATTCCACGATGTAGTCTCCTCGTTACCTTTAGCAACCTAGCTTCAGTTGGCTAGGCTAATGTTGATGTTACACAGTAAGTTAGCTTAGCTGCAATCACTTTTGTTCAGTTTGAAAGTTTTGCTGTGTAGCGCATGTTTTTAAGACGAAATATGCTCTCTGTCCTCCGAAATTTTGAGTTATGTCATAATTTAACATATTTCAAATGGTCAATATAAATGATCACATAAAGTTGGTTACACATACACTATAACTTATTTTGTCAAGGATGGAAACTGTGTGTCTGTACGTTTAAAGTGCCACGTTTACAGTATCGGATTTCTCACTTGACCGACTGTTTTCAATTTTTAAACTAGTCATCCATGAACGGTATAGTCAGAGTAACTTTGTGTCTGTTGACTTTTGTAGACAGGCTTTACGCATCTGACTCAAGTCACTATGGTTTCACTTATAGAAACCCTGCTCTTCCTTCTTGCAGCAAAATTCCATAAAAAGAATTCCCATCATACTAACAGCATTGTTCTTGCCCAGGGTGCAGCACCCTTGGGACCTCTCTGCTGCTGTTGTCAGGGACTGTTAACAATGTTAATTACACAGAGACATAAATGATGTCTAATCATAGAATTAACTCTTCCTAGATGTCCCAATTAGAATTAATCATCCCTGCTTTTACACAAAAGCCCCAATTTCTTTGTTGTGACTGTGGTATGACCGAAATAGTTAAAATCTGTTAATTTTGTTGCACAATTCTGAATTGCAACAGCATTTGTGTCGACCTTGTGGAACCAAAAAGCAAACATTTCTTAGTGGATCATCTAGCAGAATACGTTAAATGTATTTATCTGGAATGCTTTTTAATGGCATTTACAGTCATAATTCAACTAGGATAGCAATAATGTCATGAAAGTAGTCAGACAAAGAAACATCCACGGTTATTCCAGTATAAAGAAACAAGAAGGAAAGGAGAATAATTGGACGGCAGCCCAGTGAAGCCCAAAGAACAGCGCCAGGATCAGTGGAAGTCTTTTCTGGGTGACTGCACCCTGGAAGACGTGTCCAGGCTCTTAATGAGTCCTCCAGTAACACAGAGACCAACAACAGGGTTAACAGGGAAGATGTGTGCACACGTATATGTTGCAGTTTTGGGTGCAAATGGAGAAAGATGACTGTGTTGGAGCAAAATTTCCCATGCAAGCTATGCATCAACAGTTGCACATTTGCGTTACATTAAATCAGAAACTTTTTTTTTTTTAAAAATACATGTGCTCACGCTAAATCAGCTTGGCTATGCAATCACATGTCCTCGCCTGGAGGAAAAAAAATATATCCTGCCAGCCCCTGCCCTATTTAGGACCACGCAGCCCCTGATACCCCGTGCTGTGCACTTGAGGGAGAAACGTGCATGTGGTTACATAAACATTTGTCTGCAAATGTGTGTGTGTGTGAGAAAAAGAGTTATGGTGATGCAGAGCGAGTGTGACACATGGGTTCACAGCACCCTTCCTTGCTGTGCCCTCAGCGCTCCGATACAGCAAGAAAAAAACAGTCACTTGCGAAATCACTGTGTTGTTACGCAGCTGTACGAATGCATCTTAAGTGACCACGCAGAGAAGTTTTATTCAGCCTTTAAATGAAGTTGAAGAAAACTGTTGGGTATTATTTAGAGCCCGTCTAAAATTAAATGCATATGTGCATGTTGGTGCAGTAGCTCCTTGCTACCATCTGTTTTGATGCCCCCTCCAGCCCTAATGATGTCACTGCTGTCAGTGAAGAGCCACATACAGGCAGAACAACAGGTTTCTGTTTGTAGGTTGTAATGACATAAATGTGTCAGTGTTGTTGCCATGGAAATGGCACGTGATTGTGAAGGGGTGCGGGGGTGGTCAGACAGAAGGATGCTTTATAAAGTACTGGTCTCATATTGTCCTCTGCTTTGTTCCAGAGTGTGGAACACTCTGACGGATAATTACGGCAACGTGATGGCCGTGGACTGGAAGACGTCACACACTCGCAGCCTGCACCTGCCCATCCTCAACCTCACCGAGCACGAGGTATATCTGAGCTACAAACCACACTGTCCGCAGCAGTGTGATCGGGTTTCACACCACGTCTTTTTCTGAATAAACAGAAACTGGACAATCAGTCTCTGGATCTGTCTGACGACGAGGAGCTGAGGGAGCAGATGGATATGCACTCCATCATCGTTTCGTCAATCAGTGACGAGCCGCTCTTCACAGCTGAACAGGTACGTCGGGTGTCACCAGTGTTTTACTGCACAGGAATTCACTCTAATCCTGATCTTAATCCCGACTGTAATAAAACAAGTGAGTGAAATGTCACTCAGTGTGTAAAAATATCCACGCCCATTTTGTCGTTAAGGTGATCGAGGAGATCGAAGAGATGATGCAGGAGTCTCCAGACCCTGAAGACGACGAGAGTCCCTCGCAGTCCGACCTGTCCTTGCTGTCCCAGGACCTCCATGCCCTGAAACGCTCCGGCTCCAACAGCAGCTATGAGGACCGTGAGTTTCTCCCAGGATTGGTGTCTTTTGAGACAAACAGTCAGACATTATTGATGGCTGACTAAATAGGTCAAACAGCACTGCACACGAATAAACACCAGACGCTCACATGCAGCAGCCTTCTTATGTAATGTGTGACAAATGCAAACCAACAGCGGTTGCCTTTTTTTTTTCTTTTTTTTTTTTTTTTTACACGTTATATAATCACCAGCCAGACTTTGTATGATTTCTCACATCACAAATCTACATGATTTCTCTTGGGGATACATCTGACGAGAACAAAGAACACATTATTGTTGCATTTAGCTGGCTGTCAAATATTGAGCCTCTATTTATTTTTGATGTTTACATTCCAGGGCTGCGCCAGCTGTCTGTGTCCGAACTGACAGAGACGCTGGAGGAAGTGGAGACGGCCATCCGGCGTTACAGCGAAGAGCTGATCCAGGCTTTGGCTCTGCGAGACGAACTGGACTATGAAAAGGAGGTACTTTAATCTGAAATTTAGAAAGAAAAAGTTCACTTATTCATGTCTTCACCATCATATTTCATCAGATTTCTTCAGCATCTGCACACGTCAGTTTAATCCTTAAGTGTGTCTAAATCCAGGTGAAGAACAGCTTCATCTCGCTGCTGATCGACGTGCAGAACAGGCAGAAGGAGCACCGGGAGCTGCTGCGGAAAAAGAAGAAAATCAGAAGCACCACGACAACCGGACTCAACGGCCAGAGAACGACGAGCACGCACATCCCGGGAACGGTGAGTCACGTATTCCTTCGGCATGTGATGATAACGCCGTGCGAGCGCGATGACCGGACAGATCGCTGGCTTTTCTCCTCCATGGAAGCTCTGCGGTGAACCTTCTTCCTCTCCACTAAAACTAGAAACCT
Source organism: Pao palembangensis (assembly GCA_015343265.1). Lineage (NCBI taxonomy): Eukaryota > Metazoa > Chordata > Actinopteri > Tetraodontiformes > Tetraodontidae > Pao > Pao palembangensis. The sequence continues at coordinate 6,121,347 of CM027097.1, read as the reverse complement.
CCTCATCAGTCTGCTCTCTTTTTCCCTCCTTCCTCTGCTCCTGTAGCTCCTCACTCTGGAGGGACTCTCCAATGTCATTCACAATGGCCTCCGTCAAACCTTTGGCAGCACAGGAGGGGACAAACAGGTGCCCCTGCTCTTTCTTCCAACCTGCTTCTTTTTTGTCTGTTTCCTTCTCAGCTGCTGACCCGTGACCTTCGGCTTCTGTTGAGTCATTGGTTTACATTTGATTGTTCACAGCCTTTATTTGGGGGGAATTTTCATCAGTACTTTATTATTTGTTCTCTTGTTTTCTGTCATGTTGCCATTTTCTTGTTTTTATCAGCTGTCATCTTTAAAATGTGTTCCCATCCAACTTTTATTGTATTGTGTGTCCTTATGTTTCTTTTTTTTATTATTAATTAAAAAGATATTGCCAGTGTAAATATTTCCTCTTTGGTCTGACTTGCTCATCTTTTCTTTCAGTACCTGACCACAGTAATCCCGTATGAGAAGAAGGCTGGAACGCCATCAGTGGAAGACCTCCAGATCCTCACAAAGAGTGAGCCTTTCTCTGCAGTTTTAGATTTTGGTTTTTACCTCCACGTCCTTTAACACCATTTCCTCCACCTGCTAGTCCTGCATGCCATGAGGGATGACAGTGAGAAGGTGCCTGCGCTGCTGACAGACTACATCCTCAAAGGTAAAACAGCAGCCATCACCTTTTTGTGATCAGTCAGGGATCAGTCACATGACTAAAGTAGCGCCGAAGGGGCTTGATGTTGATACACTTTCTAATCGCGTGTTGAAGACGATCTGGAGGTAAGCAGTTGTGCTTTGGCAGCTACGTAAGCAGGAACATTATGGCGGAGTTTAGTTTAATGCTCCTTCCCAGACTGCAGTCTGAAACTGCCAAACCTGAACTGTTCAGATCAGATTTGAGAAAGAAGTGTGAGTTTTTGGAGCCTCTTCTGTGTTGACCTTTGCCTTCCTTGTCTTTGGCCTGTGCTGCACTGCCCCCGGGCAGCTCTGGTGTGAGAGCGGTGGAAGCACGAGGTTTGTGTGGCACATTAACACGGATTCTTCCTCACCTCCAGCTTTCTAATCCATCCCTTTCTCTTTTTTTCCTCCCCTCACCGGCTCTGCTGTAGCATCTCTCACGCCGCGCTTGTGTCCGCGCTAGCCCCCCCGCCCCCCTGCAAACAGCAGCTAAAACACATTTTATTCCGCCTTCACAGCAAAGCTTGTGGTAGCAGCTTTCCACCTGTCTGCCTCTGCTCTCACTCCCACACGTCGTCGCTATCCATAATTCCCTCCTGCATATTGTGCAGCGGCGTTCTGCAGAGCTCTTCATCACTGGCACCTCTGCTCTTGTCTCCGCAGTTCTCTGTCCCACGTAGAGCCCGCAGCGAGTTTTTTCAGAACCAGCCGTCTCATCTACTGACGAGGGCTCCGGTAATCTGGAAGAAGCCAGGAAATGGGATAAAAAAAAAATCTAGATCCTTCCTTCATGTTTTTTAACATTCTTTCCTTGGATTTTTTTTTTTTTTTACTTTTCCTTTGTTACTCTTAATATTTCAATTTTCTATTGGTCTGTAGATTGATTTTTATTATGCTGTTCTAATTTTTTAATCACCCTGTTTAATCTGACTGATGTTTTGTCTATTGGAGCCTAATAATCAGTATTATTCTGAGAATCCCTCAGTTCTTGAATAGAAGGCATGTCAGGGCATTGCAGTTCAGTCTGTTTTTAAAGAGAATTCACAAGCATTTATATTCCTTCACTGACATAACTGTAGATTGCTTTCAGTGTTTTGGGATTGAAAATTTTCGCTTGCTGCAGATTGAAGAGCAAACCCTTTAATGTAAAGATCCCGGATCATCAGTGTCCGCCCCTCTTTGCATGTGGATTTGTGCTTTGTGCTCACCTGTAGCTGTTGGGTGAATGTTTAAATGAGATATTTTGTATACAACTAAGAGAAATTGCACAGTTTTGAGAACTTTGTACATTTTGAAAAAAGGGAAAAAGAAAGTCGGAGCTGGATGAACAAATGCAGAGAATATTTTTGAAGAAGGGACTCGTTTTGTAGGGAGATCAACATTTCCGTAGCTGCTTTTGTGACCAGATTTGCAATATTACTATGTAAATAATGACCTAATGTTGTGACCTCCATTTTCCACAACGTCATCATTGCCCCTGCAGTCCTCATTACATGAGTCAGATAACCTTGAATGACATTTTTGCATTAGCAGAAACTGCCCAAATGCATCTTAGCATTAGCGTTGCTTTGTGAAGCTTCTGTTTAAATATGTAAGGGTTTGTTCTTAACCTGTTAACCTCTCAGCTGTGTAGATTTTGTGGTAGCACTTCAGCCTGTCAGTGATCTGGTGACGTAGAAGTGGAACATGTAGCCGTAGGCCTCATTAGGTAAGCATAAGAACAAGATGCCAGACTTGTCATCGTGGACCCTGTTCCATTCCTTTACCTTACTCATTACCAAGAGGGAATTCAAACTAGCTTATTTTTTACACGTTGTACCTAGATTTGCTCTCAAGTCACAAGGTGGTACTATTTTATGTCATTACTGTTGTTAGAAGTCGTCGTGTTGTAGCTGATAAGGCAGACTTTAATACATTTTAGCCCAAATATGGAAGCAGACAAGCTCCACAGTAACGCTGCTGATAGTAGGCATTATGGGAAATGCTAGATGTGTCATGTCTCCCATGTTTATGGTACCGAGCAACTGGTGTGCCCTTTTAAAGACAGCGCAGGTTTTATGCACTCGCACTCGTATCACCAGCGACTAAAGGTGCACTGCACACCGCCAGATCAGGTTGAGTCGAGCTCTCAGGTACAGCGATCAGTGTTGGTGTTTTTTAAAATCTGGTACAGATTTTAGCTTGCTGCACTCTTAAACTTTTATTTCTCATCACAACCGAACAAACAGGTGGAGTTGATCAGAGGAGCATGACTGATGTTTGTTATTTAAATGCATTTTAATATTAGTCACTGCAGGTTACTGATGCTGGTCTAGATGCAGTTCCAAGGGTCAGATTTAGCTCATAAAAACAGTAGACAAGTTTATAAATTGTGCTGTTGCTGGTTATTTAACATAAGCAGGTCCGTCAAGCTCATGATTAGCAGGAAGGACAAAAAGGAATGTGATGAGGCCCAGCTGGAAGGTCGAACAGAGGGGTCATGGAAGGAAGGACAGCAGAGCATGTATATTAAGATCTCTTAAGTTTGTAATATTGCAGGCTTTGAAAAGGATACCCTAGCATGTGCTACATGCACTTTTATCTTGCTTTTTTGTTTACAGAAATAATAATCTCAAAGGAAAGGGAGAGATGCACAATTTAAACCGTTTATAATTTGTTGGCTTAATAGAAGCTTCAGAAGTTCAATAAAAGTGGGTTTGGTTTTTAGCAATGGTGCACAAATGAAGTTAGTACTCATCAGTAGTACACATATCAGTGCAACTACCATTTAGAGATCTGTCTATATACAAAACAAGCAATGGAGGAATAGTCTGCCTTGTAAATGCCTGAACCTTTGGTACATTAAACTCCTTTTTCTGTTTAAAGATGGCGAGCTTCCCCTGGTCTCGGGGTTTGTGTTTACTGTCACATGGTACTGCAGTATATTAATTTATTATGTAAATGTTTTGTAACCATATGATTTCCTGTCATGTACAAGTGTTCTGTTGCACTGCAACTTATTTCAAATAAATTAATATGTGAAGAATTTAGCCACAACCTGTCCGAGTGTGTTGTATTCAGTTTCAGTGGTGATAGAAAAGTGACATTTAGTAGGAAAACGTGCAAAACTAAGCAGATATAATGTGAAGATATTTATTTAGATAAGTGGAAAACACCAAACAGGATTCAGAATCTATGTTTTTCAGTAGCTGACTGGATGGATGTCCAACAGAATAACTACTCAAAGATCTGTAATATTGGTGAGTTTTTGTGCACTACTACTGTGTGTCCAGGGTGTGGCGCTGTAGGTAAAAAATACAACTAAGGGGAGATGTCTAGATTCTCACTCAACCAGGTCATAGTTATCCAAAGTTAGATCTCTCTGTGTCAACTGGACTGAAAGGTTTCCTTCAAGGAAACCTTTGGATAACTAAGGGGAGAATGGATGCTTGAATTGTTAACAAAAACCTGAACCCGAAGCCTTTTTTTTTTTTTTACTTAGAACTTCTCGTGGTGTCCCATGGTATCAGGTGGACCAGGCACCAGCAACAAACGCCCTTGTTTGCCCTCATGCTCCCAGGTGTGCACCGGTACACAGAAAGTACACGTCGACCAAGAGTAAGACTGGACGCCCGTGTGAGTATTAAAGGAAAATCTCAGTTACGGACGGACTTGATGGCACTGGTGAGCTGCATCCAGATGTTTCCAAATGTGGGATTAAAAATATTCTATCTGCAAAATCTGAAAGTAAAGAGGAAGCTGAATGTTGCATCACTGTCCAGCATCTTTATTCATTTATTTCCTTCTCTAAATGCTTCTGGCCTTGTTGGCATTTCCAGTCTGTCTGGACCATTCCCATGTGACCGCCCCCCCTACAGCTGCATCAGATGTTCCACTGATCTGCTCATGGGTTGCATGGGCCAGGTTCAAAGGTCACGGTGGTGTCAGAGGTTGGTGTCGGTGAACATGGTGTGCTCCTTCCTCACCGTGCTGAAGCCTTTGACAGTGTCCACAAATTCCTCGTCGTCCATGAACTGTAAGAGCAGATCTGGGTTCAGATCTGGGTTCAGGTCTGGGTTCAGGTCTGAGCCGGTTCAGACTCTGGTGTCAGAACGGGCTCAGCATACATTTTTGGGGTCTCTCACCATCCCGCTGTCGTGACGTGATGTGCTTGGGTCCCACACGTCCTCGTCTCCCACCGACTTCACGTCCATCAGCTGGCTGACGCTGCGTCTCAGGGTGCTCACGCTGAGGACCCCCAGCTCTCCCTGAGGGGGGACGTCCCCGACGGGCTCACATTTGGCCTCCAGCACATCCTGGCGAGAGGAGGAGGACATGGACATGGATGCCACGTACACACACAGAGGTGTTTCTTTTTGTGGGGACTGGATTTACCTCCATCCTCATGCTGAAGCCTTTGAGGGTCACACTGCCAGCCAAGCCCGTTGTGTCAGGTAGAGTGTCAAACTGGGGGGGTAGTAAAGTCATAAAGTCATTCTCGAACAAACAAGACCTGATTCTGAACTGAACCTGTGAGTGACCTTACCAGGACAGAGTTGCTGGCTGGGTAAACAGCCATGGGGTTCCTCTTCTGCATGGGTAGGCCCACCAGCGGGGGTCTCTCTCTGGTGTAAGGGGGGGGGTTATTTAGGACCTAAAGCACACAAAACACTTCTAGCAAAGTTTGTTCCTTGGCGACGCACTTTTCTGTTTTCTCACCTTGTGAAGCACGGCGCCCAGGATGACGGCCAGCAGCAGCAGGGCGACCGCCGTCATCACCACGATGAACCACAGCTCTCGCACCAGCAGCTGACCCCCCTGACCTCCCTCCGCCCGCTCTCCGAGCCCTTCAGCCCCTCCAGGAGGAGAAGGACTCAATGAATCTGCAGATTAAAGGATGGAAATGAGATTCAGACATCAGAATGTTAAGAAACACAACAGGTAAAACCAGTACAACAATTTGGAGTCACTGGAACAGCCCGTCCTAACGAGAAAACGACCTCATGGGTCGTTAATTCAGTGCTGCAAATACTACCAATATGGACGTTTTCAAAAGGACCTCCAGCAGCTGACTAAAGAAACGACACCCGAGCGATCGTTCCGACCGGGTTATGTATTCACCAGAAAAACATCATGATGTGTTAGTTTTATGATTTTCAATGTTAACTCCGCACATGGCTCTCAATTAAAGCCAATACGAATCCCCTCTATTTATGGCTGTGTAGCGGAGGTCACAGCACGCCTCCTGCTCCAACGCTCCACAAATCAGGACAGCAACGCTTCAAGATGCAAGTCGCCACACTTGCCACCTTTGTAACAAACCTGCTTCAGACACAACGCCTCTGTGGCCTAGAGGGAAAAGAACATGACTACGGGGAGCTGCCGGTGGTGCCGTGTCAGGTTCAAATTTCAGGAAGAACAGTTTATCAGTTAGCTGCGATCAGCTAACATTTGTGATGCATTAATGCATCGCTGCCACCCTGATGGGGAGGATGATGATGTTATTTATATGGGCGTATCATTTACAAAGCAAAGCTAAAACGCTTGTAGCATCACAAAATCTTAATCTATTTCTACATAGCAAGTACTATCTACTTAAAATAAAAAGTAAATGAAGTTGATGGTTGGTTGTCTCTCCTGTGTTTTTTTTTTTTTTCTCCACTGTTTTTTCACCTTTAATAGATTGAGCATCTGACCCTTCACCTTCCTGGGTAAAAACAGTCATGGAAAATATCTCTATTTTAAAATATGCCATGTTTGGATTCCTCTGTTGGGATTCTTTGAGAGGTGAAAGATGATCACAGTGCTGTAAAGGAGATCACAGCGTAACAGGAGACACCCTTCAGCTCCCGGCCTGGTTTCTAGCTCACCAACAGTTGTAAACTCTTCGTAGCGGAGACATCATCGCTGCGGCGGAAAGAAGGAAGAGGAGGAGGAAAAGTGTCGATCCACGGATGGACTCACCAGCGCTGAGGTCCGTGGTTCAGCCTGTGGATGGGGAGCGGGCAGCCCCCCTCACAGCGCGGCGCATCGATCAGAAGGCCCTGCTGCGGCGTGGAGGGTCGCACCTGTCAGCCCATCCATATTTCACAGCTGATACCTTCACTGGCTCGAACCCTGAAGAAAAGTGTTGGATATTTTCTTTTGATGGTTCCTCAGAAGCTCCCAGGGCGCAGCGCGCAACGTGCATGTGTGTCGCTCTGATGCTACCCTCAACCTTTGGGTGCCACGGTAACAGTGAGGTGTTAGGTTACCTGAAGAGTCACGAGAGCAGCCGAAAACCCGCACGTTTTGTGTACATTAAACACATTAAGTAAACACACATGCCTGTATAAAAATGTGTTTAAAGTACAGTAAGTGTAGCCCGTAATTAACATTGCCTGAAAAATTATTTTAATCAAATCTTTCTAATTTTAGTTAAATGTATTGATAATTATGAATTAAATGCATTTGTGTGCATTTGTTTTGCTAAATTTTTCTTTAGCTATACCATTTTCTAAATATAATACAAATATCAGCTATAACCTATTAAAGTTTAATTGTGAACACTTTAAGTTTATTTGTTTTTATTTTAGGTTAAAATGTAGATTTTTAACATCCGAATTGTCGATACCCTTGCCATAAACGCTTTGGCCACACGAGGGCAATAAACACTCGCAGAAAAGGAAGGTTTTTTTATTTATTTTTTTTTTTAATTTACACTATTGACTCAAAGTTTTGTTTGAGCTGAGTGGGAAAATCGCTGATGAATTAAAATAATACTAAAACAAATATTTATTTTTTGAGTGTTGTCCTGAGGTGACTGTCTCTCCACATGCACAGCCGTCAGTCTGCTGTGGGTGAATAAGTGAGAATGACAGGCGGGGCCATGGCAGCAAATTTAGTAGCTGTTTTTACGTACGTTCATGGCGATGCTGCGGGGAGTGAGCATCAAATTTTTAAACATGAGCGCAGCATCCAGAGATGATTTGATGGAGAAGTCAGGGTGTGTTCGACTGCTGTTTTCTCATTTTCTCCTTCCTCTTCTGGAGTTCTAAATTTAACATGATTCCCAAAAGTGCAAAATGAGGCCAAAAAAGTGCATTTTACACTTTTGCATTTATAAGATCAACACTGAAGCTCAATCTAAATGCAAATAACACACACAAACACACACAAAAACTCATCCAGATATTTAATGGCACCTGTAACTACTTTCAGACAAACACTCTCAGGTAATCACATTCTGTTGTTTGATTTCTTTTTTTTACATTGGAGCTCTCCCTCTAATGCTCTAATCAGCATTCATACCTTGCCGCGATGATTCGGGACAATGCATTTTTATTGAGGAAGTGATCTCACCCTTGAGTGCCAGAATCAGCCTCTTTCACAGCCCCTCTCCTCGGGGCCTCATCCATCACCACGGTGTCTGGACGACACGGCCTCCAGACACAGGCTAACTCATTTAAGGCCAGGGACGTGCTGGGATGTTTCACTCAAAGGCTCCTAACTCACTTACTGACAGCTGATGTGGTGAAACATCTCCAGCTCGCTCCAAATCTCCTCAGAGCATCCTGGGAGTTTTAAACCGCAAGTAAATGAGGAGATTATTTAGGCCTGGCATGACAGATGAGGGCTGGTAAAGGACAAATGGATTCCCTTTGATTTTTTAATTTGTCTTTGTATCTGTTCATGCATCTTCAGTCTGCCATGTTGTGAGTGATGGCCACTGAGAGCTGAACACCTCTTCGGTCAATAAATAAAACTGTGCACGTAATCCTGCAACGCATCAGAGCAGTCCATTTGGGCAACACTTTATTTAATATATATATTTAGTGATGTTCTAATGTTATAACGTTAAAACAACGTCTGTATCATGATTAATTGTTGTTCTTTCCTGCGATGCGTGAGCTTAATGTGATTGCCCCCTTGTGGTAGACCGAGGTAAAGACGTTGCAGCCGGGTTTAAGGGACATTTGTTTATTCACCTCAGCATATTTTATACATTTAATGTGAACAAATAAATAAATAAATGTTATACGTTTCTGGGTGATGCTCGTATGACGAAGAGACGTTTCCGCTTCAGCTGGCACTCGTGATGAGCAGCACTCCCCAGAGCCACTGCGAGACTTCATTACAGCCATTAATGAGAAGCCTCCCTCAAACTGAGCCCCACTGGCCTAAAGGTGCCAGGCGGCTGATGAACAGTAGACCGCAACCATCAAATAGCTCCTGATGCATTTGTCTCTCAGCTGAGAAAAATCATAAGCCTGATGACATTTCTGCATTAAAAGGATGCTCTTTTATTGCCCAAGAATCCACCTGAGAATGACCTAAAGCACGGCACAGCTCATCCAAACAAATCTTATCTGCATTATTATTATTATTATTATTATTAATAAACACATTTGTTGGCATTAGACAGTATATACAGCTGAGAGTACAGGTTGTACCCAAACCAGCACGCCGTTGCTATGTACCTCAAAAATATGCACACTTATAGTGTCACAGTACCATCTGTTAACTACTACTAAAAAAAGCATGATTTAGTTGTTTTATTCGCAGTTCTACTGAGTTTAATCCCTTAATTCATTAAGAAAAACACATCCTCCAGATTTGACAAATCTCCACACAGAACACACTGATTAACTGAAGCACTATTACCTGTTTCCCCAAAACATTTATGGCTAAAAGAAAAAAATAGTGCACAAATTTGTTCCTACACATTGATTTCTACCATAGAAAGGGCAGCACAAGTCCCCTTAATCCAGATTATACAGCATTGTGGCCAGTTTACATGGTTAAAGCTACATCTATGGCTCTACGACAACGATACATCATTATGATCTCCAAGTACATACTGCTTAGAATCATGGTTTGGACTTCATGATATGGAACCAGTGCCACAGCAGAGGAGCTAGTAAAAAAAAATCATTTAAAAAATCTTTAAAAAAAAAAAACAAAACACATGATGCACTGCTGTTATGTTAGTCTATTCTCCAGTAATGTCACATTAGTAAATAAAACAGCAAACAGAGACAGAAAATAAATATATGTACCTTCACATTACATTCTCTTTCCCTGAAAATGATCTCTCCAAAGCAGGACGCTGGTTATTTTTCACCATTCGGACCTCGTAATAACTTTCCGTTCATTGTCTCTGTGGGGGGGGGCGGTGGTGGTTTTCTGGTGCAGAACACGTGTGAAGGTCTCGTGGGCCACGCTGCAGCGGCGCAGATGTTTGCTGGTATACTCTGGGAGTTTCAGTCTTTACTCTTTGGCGAGGATGACCTCGGTGAACCTCTTCTATACAAAAGGACAGGTGAAATCATTAAAAGGCTCTCTAAATGCAGGAGAAAGCAGGGTGGATGAAATAATCCAAAAGGATCTTCAAGTACCAGGTGGTATTTTGATGAAAGAAGAAGCTCTACTTTTGGCATTATCTGTGTTTATCTCTAAAAGGCATTTTTTTTCTTCTTTCATGCTTTCATTTGTCCTTCAAAGCAAAGATGACGTCCCATCTTCACAGACTCTAGATGTGTCTCTTTTACTTCAGTTTAACCTTTTATTGGGGTTAGGGAGCATATTTCTCTGAACGTCTCCCAGTTACTCCCAGTGTGAGTACTGGTGGAGCCGAGCCGAACCGTGCCGTCACCCGCGCCTGTGTGCCGGTCAGACTTTGGCCTCCAGCAGTTCGAGGAACAGTTTGTGCATAGGCACCCGTCCGTCCTGTTTGATGCTGCAGAAGTGCTGGACAGCCCGCGCCGCCGTCTGACGGAGAAGCGGGAGGGTCATGATCAGCTTGCCGGCCCTCCGGGGGTCCTCAGGGTGCTGGGCGGTTTCGTAGTCTTGTAGGGCCCCGTGAAGAACATCCTGGAGTCTCTGAACTGCCTCTGCGTCCTCAATCTGCATGGAGTCTGTGTGGAGAGGTGGAAATGAGTGGAGGAGAAGAAGAACTTTGGAAGGAAGTAATGTTAACGTCAGTGTGAGGGTTCATACCGGAGTTAGCCAGCGCAATGGCCTTGAGGAGCACAAACTCCTCCTTCTCCAGCCCCATGAGTTTATACTTCTTCACCAGCTGGAGGATGGTGTTGTTGAGGTCGAGCAGCCCGGCCAGCCTGGACTGCTCCTCGTCCATGACATAGTCCTCAGCGTAGACCAGCTTGTCCTCCAGGCCCAGCGAGCGGAATACGACTCGGAGGATCAGGATCTCCATCCAGGCGCTCTGCAAAAGGCTCATCTGGTCGGCCAGAGAGAGGGAGGGGAAGCCTGCGAGGAGGAGAGGAGAAAAACTGAACACAGGGCCCTCGGCAGCAAATATGCTTCAGCCTTAGCATCGACTGTGAAGTAAGACGCGTGTGTTTCTTTCTGTCCTCTTCTTTGCACTGTTGAATGAAAATCTGCAGCAATCTCAACTGTAAATAAACAAAACTAAATTGAATTACAGTGCAGGTCTAAGAACCCTTGGCAGGAAATTCAGCAGTGATACTCTCCAAAAATTATTCCTATTATGAATTTACGTTCAGATAGTGTCCGACGTTCAGCACAACGATAATTTGTAGATGGAGCGATAACAGAAGCCGCGTCGGTGAAGGTCCTGGCAGTAGAACGACAGACTGCAAAGGGCACGACAAAGGACAGAGGGATTGAAGATGGTGGATTTAATTACGCTTCCCTGGACACACCCACTCTGATTGACAATTACACCCCACAGGAGCGCGATTAAACCGAAACCTGCCCCCCCACCCCCACCCCACATAACCCTGCACACACGCCCTCGCCCACATTTACTGTAATGAAATAGGTGATTTTACGGGGGTGGGGGGGGGGGTGGGTTTGTAATTTCTGACACCATCAGTGATTGTTATCAGGAGCCATTGCTCTTTACAATCACCGCAAGGACGTCAGCGGCGCCCTCTCTCCACTATCGCCTACTGATTGATTGGAAACGCTGTCTGTGCACAATTTCATTGGTCGATAGGGATCAGTATTCTGCCACTAAGCTATTGATCGGGGGCCCGGGCGAGTGAGCGTGATGAAATCTCCGGCACTATGTTGATTTTTGGGGAAAAGGTCCAAGAAGGCACTTCGATAAATATAGAATGTTGTGTTTTTATGGAAGGCTGCTGAAGGGGGTTAGTGGGTGTTCCGTTTCAACACACACGTTTGACAGCCAACTCGCGGCGCGGCCTCAAAAAGGCCAAAAGCAGCGAGGGCAGTTGGTCTTTAGCCAGCTCATCTGCCAGTCTGGCCCTCAGACTTCAGACCGCGTCACTGTCAGTCCCCATGATGAGAGTGGGCAGAGACGAGGGGGGGGGAGCCGCTACTCGGAGCCCCGTCTCACTCACCTCCCCACAGGCTGGGAACTCAGATGGCCCAGGCCTGTCTGCCCTGGAGCCTGGCTCTGGCGGCGATGGGGGCCGTGTGTCCTGTCACTCATCTGGAGCTGATGTGACACGGTGGTTATGCTGCCAGCGGAGGGGCTTGTTTTTAAATATCCGCTCTTTCTTTATGACTCCTTCATCTATTGTTCTCCGAGGTGGAGAGGCTCTTCTGCTCTTTTTAAGCTCTTCAGCCTGTTTGCTGAATAACTCCACTGCCACGCTTTCTTACTTTTTCCCCCACAGACCAACATAAATCTTTGTAAAAATATCTTCTTTTCAAACATCTGACGTGATCCACGTGAGCAGCCTCTTCGTCCACCTCCAGTGGTGATGAAAGTGTGTAGGTGCCACGTATTCCACAGTTGGACGACTGCGTGGCTTCCTGTTTGCCTCTCCCCTCGGGTGGGTCTCTGATGTCTCTCAGCCCACCTCCTCAGGCAAACGGGCCACAAATACACCCAGCAGTCGGGCTGCGTCTGTCTCGCTCGCTGACAATAAAGATCCAAAACCGGTAGAAACGAGGTAGATGCGACAAGCTCCAGGAGGCTAACGAGGAGGAGGGGGAAGGGTAGAGGACCTTCTTCCTTTTTTATCAGTACAATGGAAATGCTGATGAGGGACACCAAAATCCAACACACACACACACACACACACAGAAATGGTTGATTCCTATCCGCTGTGTAAGTAGAAATGAGAACAGAATACCATACACACACACACCCAAACACACACACACACACACACACACACACACACAGACGCCTTCAGTGTTTGTTTTGTAAGCATTCTGGGGACAGGACATCAACAAAAAGTCCAGGTGTTTCCTTGGTTATGTTTTGGGTGTGAACACGCAGCTGATAAAGCAGTCGGGGCAGATCTACTCCAGCCAGAACACACCTCAAACACACCCTGTTGGGCATCGGGCTAATTTGTGATTAAAAACAAGCGCTTTTCACTTTTCAAGGCACAGCTTTGAGATCAAGTTGCACCCCACTTGCTCTAGCAAAACTGTGTGTGTGTGTTTATACGGAAACATCCAGAACACGGAGTCATGTGTGTATAGAAAAACACACACGAGTAGATGTGTCAAAGTCTAAATGCAAGTATGTTTTTATGTTTGGATGGTGTGTTTGTGTGTTTTAATCATCAGAAATGTATTTGTGGATTCAGATGACACGTGGGACGCTGCTTTCCATTTGGCAAAGTCACACATACAAATCACAACTGCCGGCGTGCTGGAGCTGCACAACCGCGTTTTAATACCGCTAATCTGTGAAAATGCACTTCCCCTCTCATTTCCTCCGTCTCATCCAGTGGAAAAAAAAAAAAATAACAACACCCTGAGAGACTGAGCGAGTTCCAAGTAGCAGCAGGATTTCCGTAACTCAGACACATCCTCATCCCAGGAAATGAATTACAACTTCCAGGTGGCCTGTGGTCATCTTGTTGATGTATCAGGAGCTCACACACACACACACACACACACACACACACACACACTGATGTCAGAATGACTGACAGATAACACACAAGCCTGGCACGTTGCCCTGCTTTGAGCTTCCAGCAAGCATCTTGGCGAGCGTAAGTCACACCAATCTCCTCCTCTGATCTGATTATGAACTTAATGAGAGTTAATGTGCGGGGCAGGTTGTGTGAGCACATGGCCGACTTGACAGCGGGGGGGGGGGGGGCGGGTGTGTGATTTTTTTTTTTGGACTGAAGGCTACCTGGGATGTGCTTGGCCCAGCCAATGTTGACCACCAGCTCCCTGTCAGCCAGGTCACACAGCGTGGTCAGAGCCTTGATGTCACTCTCAGGCACGGTGGGGTCCGGCATGGCAAAAATGCCCTCCGGCTCGGCCACCAGCAGCACCGACACCACTTTGTTTTCCACCGCGTCACCGACGGTGACTGAGAGACACAAAAGGAGTAAAATTATAGGCACAAACAGTGGTTTGAAATATGGATTCCTGCACAGTTGCAGTCAGATTTCGCCTTCATTTGCAACACCTTCAGCATGCAAAAGTGCAACTGTAACACACTATCAATACAGGGATTTACTGTAAACACTGCCACACAGACGCCCTTGCACGTACGTGTTTTTTTCTGAGGCAGAGTGTTCTGTGGGTGGAGGTATGGGCTGTTTTCAGCATCGATCCTCCTTTTGTACTTCTGTCTTCCGCCACGAACCCGGTCCAGGCGGACACCTGGAGAGGCACAAACACAGGACATTCAACAAAACCTCCCTCACGGAGGTAAAGATGCATCTAACATAAACAGGCACGCTAAATATAGCCCAAAGACGGGTGTGTTTTCTGTGTGTTTAAGGTTAAACACCAGTGTGGGGTGTTTGAAAAATTAAAAATATTCAGTCATGGGAGAACCAAGACCATCAGGTTTAATTTGGACTTTGACCATCCAATTTATCTGAAAAGGGTCGAGCTAGCAGCGCAGAGGTTCAGGTTTTCCACCCATCCTCCCTCGTCTTAACAAACCCAAGGAGACCAAGCGGGACGTGTCTAATTCCGGTGCAGCAGGACGCATCCTGAAACATGACGCCCGGCGAGTTTAGAGCAGCTGATGACAACTGCTCATCTTAATGAGCATTGTGGTAACCTTGTCAGAATGCCATGTCAGTGTGTGTGTGTGTGTGTGTGTGTGTGTGTGTGAGAGGAAGCCTTAGATGCTGCAAGTCTGCAAGGAGGTGAGCCTTCATCCCCTTGAGCCTGCTGTACTTGTTCTTACTTCTGCACATATTTATGGAGATCATCCACTAGATCCCCTCATGAAACGTAGCAAACGTGCTGGATCACTTTATAGAAATGTCCTTAGTTTTTAGCATCATTGGCTTGTGAAGCTCTTAAAGACATTTATGATGAAGCTATTACCATTACATCACTTCTGCTTTATTGATTAATGTGGCGTGAAAAGAGAGCAGAAAAAACCTATAGGCTTTTTATAAAAGCAGTATGCATTTAAAAAAGAGCATTAAACCTTTAAGGAGGTTTTAAACACTAAAGTAAAGCATAATTCTCATTTTCATTAACATACTTGTGTGATTAATTTTTCCTTCTTTCTTTCTTTCAACTGATTTAAAGCTTGAAACCAAAGAAATGCAGCAAATTCTATCATTTATTTACCTACAACTGGTATTTATTGTTTTTTAATAGTTAAAAATGAACATATACTCCATTAGTCAAACAGATAATTTACTCATGATCATTTTTAATACTAAATAAATGCTAAAAGCGTAAAGTGGACTGAGTGTGGGGGGTTGATGGTAGGTAAATGTACAGAGTTGATCTGACGCTGGAGGTGTCACGAGGGGCAAATAGCAAGTGTGGATTAACCTCCGAACCTGGCAGGTGCCTCTCAGAGGCATGACATGAGGGATGAACGTGCTTACATGCCTGTCGGCAAACACCAGATTCAGGTGGCATAACATGAAACACGCTCGTTTATGGCAGGAAAGGTGAGTTTGGTGTCACACATTTGACTCTTCACAGCCGAACGTGCTGACAACTTAAAGGCCGAGAATAACTTTGGTGGATAACGCTGAATGCGCGCGCGCACACGCGCACACACACACACACACACACACACACACACACACACACACACACAGTCACTTCTCAGGCTCTTGTAAAGCCCATCAGTGTTCGATAAACACTGACTACTTAGACATTGATCCATTTCCTGCTGCAGCCTTCCTTTGGGAGGGTCTCCATCTTCACGCGGGTGGATTTACAGGTTCCCACAGCGCGCAGGCAGCAGCACTGACCCATCGAGTTCTACTAGACGCGCTGGCTTTTGCCTCCATCACCACAGACATGTGTTCACTATAAACAATCCCACGCTTCTCAGATGCTGTCACGAATATGCACCAGACTGATCCTGAATTTGAATTCTTGAATTAAAAGGCAAATATTAGCACGATAAAAAAAAAATTCAAAAGTTCATACTTTATTTTCAGTACAACTGCACAAAACTGCCAGTTTTGTTCATTTGCAGTTGAAATACGTTGACTTGAGGCTTTTAAAGCAACTTTTTTCATGAGACTAGCTTTGTTATTTTAACAAGTTTCAAGAGAATCACTGTTTTTAGGTCATTAGACTAATTTAATTTAATTCTATTAAATTAAAACGGATCTGAAAATGGTCTTAAACAGAAACCCTCTTTGGAGAGAAATATATTTAAGTAGACCTCGTTTGATGGAGGCGGGGCTTATTCCTTTATTGTAGTTTCAGTAAGACCATTGGCCCACTGGCTGCTCTCATGTTGTTCATACTTAGATTAGGTCTCCAAGTTAACGCATAGTTCATGTAATTCATTTTTTTGTCTGATTAAACCTCTCTTTTTTCATTTGCACATATTTGCTTCTATGACTATGTTTTTACTGAGACTGCCACACTGAAAATGAGCACTAAACACAGCTTAATCAAAAGCTGCCTGGGGTCTATACGTCTTTTAGCTGTGTGTTTAATGTGCCTCTGACTCTGGTCATTAAAGCCCCCAGCTCTTCTGTCTTAGCCTTTACTGCTTTCTCTCCAGGGGAAAGAAAAGGGCGGGGGGGGGCATTACGAGACACAGTGGAGCACGTTACGAGGGTGCTTACGACAGGAGTTACGAGGGGCAGTTTGCATTTCACGGAGGTCCAGGAATCCCACAAGGCATCTGCAGGAATTTACGAGGGGGGAGGGACAGGCAGCAGGGGTGGAGGTGAGGGATGGTGTTGATAGCTGTGCAGTATTAAAAACAGCTAATTTAGAAAACCGAAGACAAAGAAGTGAGTTCACGGATGCGTTTTTTAAATGGAAAAAAAAATCTTTGTATTTATGCATTTAGGGGTATGAATGAATTTTTCTGCTGCTAGCTGACAGCTAATTCCAAATACAAATGCTCTCCACTCTTACTATCAATCTTTACCCAGCAAGCAGCCAGTGGCCAGTACAGTAAGAGGCTGCTAATGTTTTCCTTTTTGAGTCACTTCTAAATCTGGATGGCAGTATGTCACCAGGCAGGCACACAGTTGGGATAAAGGAGCACCTGACCACTGTCACAGGCTCTCCCTGTGGTATGTTTACATGACACGACTCTTTGTCCACAAGTAGAACCCACAGTCCCTCAAAAATGTCATGTGAGAGCAACCCTCTGATAAAAAAAAAATGAACATCCCAGTTTAAATCCATTTCCAGAACTGGTTTGCCTACTTATCTTTGCAGGGCCTTTTGTAAAGACTCTCCAAAAACCTAAATCAAGGTAGGCTTCCATCCTGAAACTAGCTAATTTAAATAACATGATTAAGTCATTTAATTAGACTACTGTCTTTGCTCCAGCATACAAACAGGAAAGGGACATTGCTTTGCTAAATGAAGACCAGAACATCCTGACAAAAGTAAGGATATGTCCTCTTTCCGCTTGTTAGTATTAGTATTGGATGTTTGCCTGGTTAAATCACAGATCAAATAAAATACGCCTAAAAGTTTACCAGCTGAAAACTAAGAATGCAGGATAATCTGTATGAAATATATAGACTCAATGTCCTCCCTCACATCATTTTGACTTCATTTAAATTTGGTTTAGTAGAATTACAGTCAGACAAAAGTGTTTCATTACTTTTTTAAAGTTGTTTTTCAGTCAGACCAACACAATAAATCAAGCTTTGCTACCAAGTCGAGTTCCAGAAGAACTCTGGTCAAGGAAAGACTGAAACAATTGAAGTTAGTAGCTCTCTCCTCCCCTTCAAAGACATTGTTCAGCAGCGTTTACCACCACACACACACACACACACACACACGCTGGCACTAAGGGGCTGAGGTTTAACTGTCAAAAGTTTTAGGTTTCACTGCAGTCTTCAGAGCCCCAGCTCATGCCACCACCAGTTTATCAGGTGAGTCGTTGAAAGAAGCTGTTATTGTCTCCAGGAATGCACAACAGAGCAGCCGGGCGACTGCGCCGGGCGTCAATCCCTGTGTGCTCTTTTCACCATCCCAACCGTCTCAAGAGCGAGGTTTCAACTGACCTTCTCTCAACATGCCCACGGCCAGGCACTTCACGAAGCGGCAGGCCTGGCAGGACTTCCTCCTCCTCTTGGTGATCTCACATTCATTGGTTGCAGGGCAGCTGTATTCAATATTGCCTGGTGGTGACAAACGATAACAAACATTTGTTTTTTAATAATCATCATGGCGTCAAGGGGCTTCCAGCGGCATTAAAATCTCCTTTTGCCACGCCATGAAACCCATCGCTTGACAAATAACCTAAACTTTGTGTTTGAAAGTCTGTGGGTTTCACCTCTAAATGACTCTAATTACAGTTGGCTTTACTGTGCACGACCGCACCTATCCAGCAGCCGCTGGCCGGTAATATCCGTGGCAGCCGAATGTGCATGTTAAGCAGTTGCACTCTCAGCTGCCACGCTCAATCAGAAACAGGAAGTGTCTGATGTGTCAGACATCAGATGTCCCAGTTTAATCCACCAGCCTCCAATCCAATTTGCTCCTTGAACCCGGCTACAGTGGCCAAGTTGTGCAGCAACCTCAACGCAACACATCTTTCTCAGCATTTGAGTCCAGAAATTTGTTTAAAGGCACCCTTCCACAACTCTGTGGAGAATCTAAAGCCAAATCTCAACCTTGCTGACTAAATACAGCATGAGCTGCAAGTTTAACTGCATATCAGCTGTTTGCAAACATGCCTTAACTCAAAGCCTTCCTGCATTACTGCTCGAGCTTTGTTTATACCACAACAAACGCTCAGGGAATTATTGCATCTACACAAAACATTATCAACCATGTAGAATAAACTCGGTTACTAAATATAGAGTTTGATGGTTCCGGTGCATTCGTGCGTATCGGTGTCTCCTACCTTGGATGGTCCTCTTGAAGAAGGCCTTGCAGGCCTCACAGGACGCCACGCCATAGTGGTATCCAGAGGCGACGTCGCCACATACCAGGCACAACCGCTTGGCCACAGTTCCCAGCATGAACTCACACTTCACTGGGCTTTCTTCTTCCCCAAACCTTCTCCATAAAGGCACAAAGGAGAGAATTTATTTCAACTTTTAATTTGCAGATGACTTGAATTTGTTGTTGGGAGAACAAACCAACCTGGTTGCTCCGAGGCTGCCAGCCAACCCTGCCGAGTGGCTGTAGGGGCTCTGCGAGTCCAGGCCATTGCTGTGGTTGTGGCTTTTGATCAGGGGCCCGTAGCTGGAGTTTGTGTCTGAAGAAGAGCTTCCGGGGCTGGGCTGGGCTGGGCTGGCGTCGCCCTGAGAGCTGGGGCTTGGGCTGGAGGGTTCACACTTTATGGTGGAAGGACAGGTGGGGTCTAAGCCCCTCACCGACATCCTGCCAAAGTCTCTGCAGGAAAGACATGGAAAATTTAATCGCCCACAAGTCTGCAGGTTTGAGTTAGACAACATGCTTCTGCCAACATCATCATCTCCGCCCATCTCCATCCGTGCATCCATCCGTCCCAGCCCTATCTAAACCAGCCGTTTGTGATTTCCCACACATGCAAATCTGACGTCTATTGCACTGCTTTGTTTTCAAAGGAGGAGGTGACTTAAGCAAACTTAGGGAAATAGCCAAACCACCAACCATCCTCATCAGAATGGACTATTTCAAGTCTCTGATGGAGTCTTGCTGTTCATCTGTTACTCCATTACAGAAATAGTCAAAAAGTTGATAGTTGGCAGGTTCATTTAGCAAACACAATGTACTTTGTGTCTTTACTGGCATTGACAAATATATTTAGAAACCCGTTCTTTCATTAGAAACACTTGAAATAAATACTTCTGCCAGTCCTGCATGATAAAATGTGCATCATTGCTTTATTATTGGGTTGCAATGTGACCACAACAGACTCTCTGTCACCACACTGAGAAGAAAAAAAGCATCCCAACCAGCTGAGTTGTACAGTGGGCTTCCAGGCATGTGATCTGAACACACACACGCATACATACACACACACACACGCATACATACACACACACACACACACACACAGACCCTGCAAACACACACGGCATGGTGTCAAGTGTTCATGTATGGATGTAAAAATAAAAATTGTAGACGGGCTCCTGCTCCTCTGTTCACACTCCTTGCACACACACATACGCACATACTTAAAGTCACATTTGAAAGCAAGTGTCTTCATAAACACATACAGTATTTGCAGGCATCTGCTTGTCGCCAAACCAACTTTAAAAAGCCCTCTGCTGTCTCACTCTCCAAGAGACACACACACGCAGCCTATACGTCTCTCCCACTCTCCTCTTGGCCTGTTGCGGTGAAGTCACTCGGTTTCCTGTCATGTAAATCAATGTTTTTTGAGCCACAATATATTTGGTAGGCAAAAAGACAGGCTGCTTTTAACCAGCCCCAGGGTAAACCATGGGCACGCGCTATTGACCCCTCTACAGACCCACAAACACAGTCATAGACAGTAATAGACGGACTGACATCAAGTAAAGATAACAATAGCAGACGCCGAGCAACTGAAGCAACGTAACCACAACACTGCTGCAAAGCTCCGGCTGGGTATTAGTGAACTGAACTACTGGTTTTCTGCAAAGATGCCATCTGAAATTATTTATTTGTCCTCTTCTGTCGTCTACATAAATTGTAAATTCTTTTTTTTTTTGCAGGTGACAACTGCATGTGGAACCAGGAGACACAAATTTGATTTTTTTTTTTTTTTTTTTTTGGCATGTCCACTTTTCAAAGTCACAGCGCCTCTCTTTCATTCAGCTGCAGGGTCGTGTCAGCCTGAAATAATTGCCTGGAGTGATGACAAATTAGCTTTTAAAAGGCGTGACTCACCTGGAATGAGTTTTTATTACCTGAAAGGTTTCTCTTATTCATGCACAGATTAAAACAATATTCTACATGATCTAAAACTATAATTCAATCTGCTGTTATTTTGCTGGGAATTTTAAATGAAATACTGCTTCTTAATGTGGTTATTCTTATTCTAGCATCAATTCTTAGGTTAAAAACAAGAACTCAGATGCCAAATAATTGCATTAAAAAGAGCAGTGATAAAAATCACAAAGAAAAAGTTGTAAAATAAGGCTATTACTTGGGCAGGGGGGACATGCGTTCAGTTCTTTTTTTTCCTGTTTTAGCCTGCTAAACCTTTAAATATTTAAATAAAGAGAAGCAATTTTGCAGGAAAAATTTCCTGCGTAAGCACTCTAGAACCGTGCTGAATTTCAAGCATGATGCATTCTGTATTAAATGGGAATTTTCAGTCTTAATCTTGTGCTTCCTTCATCTACTGTAGTATCCCACTGTATAATCTCACCTCTCAACTGTAAAATTCAAGTCTAATGTCTCCTAAAGCCACAAGCAAAGCGGGATTTCTTTTTCCTTTCAAAGTGTCACATCGGTTGACTTATCGGCTACCCATCGCTACTGTGATGGCTACCGATGGTGGTAATCTTAATACCTTCCAGTGTGTGTGTGCTTGAGTGTGTGATCGTGTGTGTCTCTGTGTATCCTCGCCCTTCTGTGTCCAAAACAACTCTAATTGCACCTTGGCAACAAAGGCCGAAACATGGCTTGAAACGATGAGGAAAGGGGTGGAAAGGTGGAGAAGAAGAAGAAGTGAGGCAGGCATAGATAGAGGGAGCCTGCAAAGGATGGACAGGAGTAGAAGGAAAGGGGCAGTCCAGAGTTTTTTAACCTGCAAGTGTTGAGAGAAAAGAGGGAGGGCAACACTCGCCGCAATGAGCCGCGTAGGGGGGAGGTATAGAGACGATAAGATGTAAATACAGCAGGAAAATACGTTTGAGGAACTTGACTTTAGCTTAACCTGAACCATGAGGAGAACTTATTTAGGTCAGTGGGGTCTCAGTAGTGTTTTGCTACTAATGAGCCAGTAGGAGATGAGCAGGGATCAGCAGCACCCCCAGCCAGCTGTAAGAGCCTTAGTCAAGCTTTGGACGAAGCGGTTAGCTGCAGTGAGAAACGGCGCCTGTGGCTGGAGCTTGAACCCAGGGGCCCTGGAAGCATGGCTAGCGCGCCACGCAGGGGGATCATCTGCAGCCACCGGCATGTTTTACCCCCCGACGACACTAGTATGCCCCAGCAGCGACGCTAATGAACCTTTTCTATTTAATGTGATTTTTCATTCACAGGGATTCTGTTTCTGTTGGGGAGGACCTTTCCCAATAACACCACGCTGGTCCCACCTCGCTGCCATCACATGACAACTGTGAGACAAGATGTTGGACATATATATAAGCAAATCAAATGAAAGGTAGCCAAATGAACCTGGTAATAAAAAGAGTATTAATACAGCAAAATATGAGTCACGAGATACACACCTAACATCCCATAGATCAAACAGAATACAGACTCTGAGTGAAACTTACTCGGTGTCAGAGTGGAAAGTGAAGCACTCTGGGAGGTAGAGGTCGACTAGATCCATGTGCACCTTGCAACCATGCTGTGAAGAGGAGAAAAAAAGTGTCCGGAGACCTTTGGTCGCCTTTCCTTTAAATTTTTATCTGTGGCTTTTATAACTCGTATTAATTGTCCCTTTCTTTGCTTCCAGACTTTGTCTCCACCTACTGCCCCTGTACGACGCTTCGGTCCCGTCTCATTGCCCCCTTCACTCCCACGTCTCACTCGCGGCCCCTGGCTGCCTCTGAGCTCCTGTCTGTTGCGGCTGCAGCTTCCTCGCTGTGACAAGGGTCTCCGAGCTAGACAACCCCTCATGATTACTCAGCCATAGCATTTGAATGGCCCTCCCCGGGAACACCCTGTTAACAGCTGATTGGCTGTTTTCTGGACCAATGAGGACCCAGCTTTTACCCAGACAGGTGATAGTAACAGGGGATGTTTGCGTACTATACTGGATACGCCGGTCGGTGCACAGGCCCAAATCTATCAATGTTTTATAGTTATATTATCCTACTCAATTAAAATTAGAATTCCTTCACATTCCAGCTCCATTTTGATTCAAAATGAGACAAAAGGATGTTTGTTGTGAATAAGTTTACATTGTCATTAAATTTCCATAAGTGCTTTTCCATTCCAGCATTTTTAATGATTCAGAGTTGCCTCTGCTTCTCTTTTCAAATTCAGTGAAAAATTTAAGGCGGCCCATCCCGTAGTCAAAATTAAAAATAGGATTACCGCCCCGTAGTTGCACGCACGCTCAAGGCACTAAGTCAATATTTGTTAGTGATTTAGGTGTATGTTTTTAAAATAAACTCTGGATTACAGAGCTGGTTAATGAAAAAAAGCAATCCCTCAGAGATCACATTCAAGACACATGAGGCTGCCCTGACCATTGACTTCCACGTTTGTATCCGTACATCATTGAGTCCCTTTTTTGTATTTTCCCTGAATAAATTGTGCATTTTTTTTTCTTGCTGCGAATCCAACCAGAAATAGAAACATTTGCTCCCAGCGCTGACGAATACAGATGTTTCATGTTAGCACATTAAACGGCCCTCTCCTCTCTGCTAATCAGCTGTGGCTTTCTGCCTAATGCGATGCCTTTCACCTTTCACTGACACCGGACTCATGCACGCACAGTGAGAGGTTTAGAAAGTTAAGAAGTGCTTGGTACTCCCAGGAAGGTTAATAGGTGCTGCGATGTACCGGACGATGGCCAAATACTGGGAAGACGATGTGAATGGATTAAAAAAAAAAAGAAAAGACTTTATTTTCCTCTATATGATCTCTGCTACATTAACTCTTGGTTGCATTTGTGTGGAACAACAGGCGATGTACTCTGCCAGGTCCACAGTGAGACTGCGGCTACAGTGAGCAGCCAAGGTCCCGCCGGGCCTTACGCAACCCGTTGTCACTAATCCATTTCAAAGACAGCACGAGACCATGTCCACCAAGATCCCTCTCTGAGCACAAACAGTAGTTTAAAAGTACACAGAAAAGGACACTGTACGCTTTTCTTCAAGCATGCATGTTTAATGCAAAAATGGCGCCTTTTTTTAGACGCTCCGGGCTGGCCTCATCCCCCGACTGTGTTTGTCGACTCGCTGAAAACCAATCTCCACAGGAACGAAATCACCTGCACTAATCTGTTGCTCCAATAAAAGCCAGACTGAAGACTTGCCGGAGCGGGCATGATCTCATTATGCACCGCATGAAACAGCTCGCCAGCAGAATGACACGCCAAGTTAATGCAGCCACACGCAGAAATATGCACGAGTGTAGAACCGGTGAGGGATTAGGATTTTCAGATGGTTAAATAACGTTAAATGGAGAAACTGGATTTCAGTTTGGCTGAGGAGCACATAAACAGCTGAGGAAGCCAAAACTGTGTCAAGTGACCCACTGGGTGGGGCTCCTCTATATTCATTTTTCTGTGCTTTCCAAGGAGAAGTATTGGTATAAAAGGTACAAATAAAGATGGGAAATGAATAATCTCCATTTTTTTGGTAATGGATGCACCTCGATTGGGGTTAAAATTTGATTAAACTGATCCTAAAAGGCAAATTAAAATGTTTACTGGTCAGAGGGAAGTCTTGTTTCCTCTTAAGACTGAGATATCTGAATAGAATTAAATCTGCAACAATCAGACTGTGGTCTGGAAATCCTTGGAGATCATCAATAATCAGCCTATACAGACCCAAATGTCGTAAGAATTGTAGATGAATGAAATCTGCGACAGATCTTCATGGGGCTCCAAGGAAGAACCTGTCTCTGGTGATCTCTGCATCACCCCTTCCACTTCGAAACACAAGGGCATTACTTCCGCAGCTCGTCAGATTGTTGACAGAAGATTTGCTTTGAAAGCAACGGTTTCCGTCTTTGGCTCAGCGGAATCACAGAATTGTCCCGCAATGAGGAAGAAGTGAAATGCAGCCAAAGTGACGCGCGCAGCAGGCCGGGCCAAGCGAGGAAGCTCGGTGGCTGCTCCAGAGGGTCGGCTGCCTGTAACCAAGCACCCAGCTGCCAGCTATTGACCCCACACACCGCCAGATGCAGCCCGTTTCACACTGAAGAAAAGCACAAGTGAAACACACCCCCACCCCCACCTCCAGCACGTGTTTGTGCGAGCGCGAGTGGACTGTTTTTTTCTCCCCTCTCCATCCTCTCCAAACTCACAGCCACCAAATCTCAGCCTCTGGGGACGCCTGTCGGATTGATTTCCAAAACTGGACAGTCACTGTATACCAACCCCCAACCACACACATTAGCATTAGCCCTGAGATGTGGTGAGTGTAATCTGCTTAGTTTATGCCTGACTCACAACCATCCATCAATTACTGATACAGAGGGAGCAACTATTGACACTGTGTGCAAACACTATTGTCTTGCTGCAGCAACACTGAAATGGCCACCTAAAGGCGAGACGGAGAAAGACGGAGTAAAAACATATATGGAGGAAAAGCAGAAAAAGTCTTTTATCTATAATGCATTAAGTAAAGGGAGAGGAGGAAAATTTCACATAAAAAGACAGACAAAGCTGGCAGCAGATCACTTTCACTGTATTGATCTCCTGTGCATTGTACAGAGATCAGAGATCCCGCACACACACACACACGTACACACACGCAGCTATGCCAGAAACGGTAGAAAGCCTCTGGGAGAAACTTTAAGCAATGTAACCAAAGAAATGTCAGAGCTGCCGGGACCTACTGCTGCTATCCTCAGAGGGTCAATGGTCTTCAAATGGTTTTCACTTATCTGCGGATCCTGTGATCCCACCGGGGAGGAAGTGAGTCAGTGCTGGGAAACAAGTACCCACGTGGTGGCAGGTAGGGTTTCATTAGGACCCACGTAGGTCCGTTTTCATGAATATTTGAGACTGACTGCAGGGAGGAATGTCTGCGGGCCCTTATTGGTTGTGAATAATTAAGGACAGAAGTGGATTTCTCTGACATTTTTACATTGCAAACATCACAGTGAAGCACAGAGATTAAAGTTCCCTGAGTGCTATAATTAAGAGAATTTCACTCTGGTTGTTTTCCCTGGCAGGTGTCCATCTGGAGCTTTTTGATGATTATGTAATTGAGCCTCTCTGAACAACATAATGTGGATTACCACACTATCATATTCTCACCAGCAGTGCTGGATTAAGTGGACGGCTTCTGCGTTTCACCGCAATATCTCCAGTTAGTGAAGTATTGTACTGGAAATTCACCTTGTGTTTTTAATATTAGAATGTGTAATTTATTGACTGTTTAGGATTTTTATGTTAAAACATTCAAAACTTTAATTTAAAAACTTTTAAATGCAGTAAATGCAATTGTACTTCAAATACGTCTACTAGTGGTGCTTTTGTTGTTAACATACATACATACAGTAGAAATGATTTGACTTGAACAGATGTGGAAGACACACACACACGTGTGCATGCACACATACACACAGTGAGCTGGTTCCCAGATCTGTAATAAGTGTGAGCCTGTGGTTCACTTATTACAGGTCCAACACACACACACACACACACACACACACACACACACAGATGGTGTGCAGTGTGCTGTCCAGCTCATCATATCGCTCTTATCTCTACAGGTGACATGTTCAGACCAGTCCTCAGAAGTGTCATTAACACACAGACAGACAGACACAGACAGACAGACACAGACACACAGACACACAGACACACACACAAACACAAAGCTGAAAAAAAATAGCCAGTTGGGTGCGACTACCTTGTTTTCATGTCTATCGACCATCAGGAGTCACCTGACCTGACAATGACATCAGCAGCTCCACAAGTGAGTTCGTCCCGCATCTCTCACACTCACACTTTTCCGCAATGTGATTGGCCGTCACGCAGACACTTTCTGCCTCTGACCAGATGGTGGGGGTCCTCCCGGAGCGACCTCGCCTAGCCACCACCTGCTCGGCACAGTCCAGCCTGCCACAACTCAGTACCCAAATCAAAATGTCATTTTCTGCAAGATTACACAAGGAAGCAGCTCTGAAGGGTCACCATAAAAGATGATGTCACATTACAGACGCTGAACAGATTTAAAGATGATCTCTTTATGATGCCCCTTATTAAAAGCACACAGTGAACCCTGCAGACACAGAGAATAAACTACTTCTAAAGTCCCACATCTGCTAAAAAAGCAAGTATTCATGGAGCTGGGAGAGCACTTTCACCTGGCTCTCACACACACACGCACACACACAGACACACACCTCTGTTTCTAAACAGACCATAAAAACCACATTCAAAAGCATTTAAAGAACCCTCTAATCCTTTTCTTTGTTGCATTGCCTCTCCTCTGTACTCACTGTCAGGTTCATCCAAGAACTGGACGGCTGGTCATCCACAGCTGCAGCCAGTCAGTCGGTCTCAAGGACAAATGCTCCAGCTCTCCTCGCCTCCGGTCTCTGTAGCTCAGCGATGCAGCAGGCGCGCGCACATACACAAACACACACACACACACACAAATAAACACCCGCTCCCTCTCTTCCCTCATCCAGTGCTGAGTTCACCTACCTACCTGCCTGCTCGAGGAAGAGTCCCAAGGGAGCACGTGTGAGACAGAAAGTGTGCCTAACATAAGAGAGGGAGGAGGAGGGGGAGATGGTGATGGGGTGAGGTGAGGAGCGGGCACAGCCAGCATTCTCTTATATGCAGGCGAGTAGAAGGGAGGGTAGAGGACATGAGGCACTCCTGTATTCCCATAGATACAGAGGAGGGATTTCTGTTGCAACCTCGCAGAGATGGGAGAGAGGGAGCGGGAGGCAGAGCATCGTATTTCAGCGATGTCGAGTCAGCATGTGAATGTGATGTGTGTGTTGATGGAGTCGGACGGGCGCGTTCTCCTCGGGACGGGACTTTCGAGCAGTTTAAGGGGTGTCAAGGACAGAAAGTTTTGTGTTTTTTTTTTTTTTTGTCAGTTTGACGTCAGCTGAGGTTACAAATCAGAGCCTTGAAGACATTTCATGCATTTTAAATTTAAGTGTGTGTGTGTGGGGGGGGGGATTTAAAATGACAGCGACGCTAAAGAGTTTTATTTAACTGCTAAACTGAAGGAAGTAGCTCCAAATTATGTTAAAAAAAAATCTAAATCTAGTGCTCAGCTGTCACAACAAATCAGAGGAGACAAAGGCTGATACGTTGTATCATTTTTATTCACTGAAATCTGAATCTCCCTACCTGCACGGAAATCACATCTGTTATTTAGGACAACCTAGGGATTGCAGATAAACTATATCAATCTGAATAAAAATGTGAATTAACCACCATCTATATTTCCATTCAGGCCGGGCAAACGTGAACCAATAGATGTTTATCAAAACAGCAACACGGCCTCATTTTTCTAATTCTAAAAACATTAAAATGGGCTAAATCTAGTCATTTCACTGGGATATCTTATCTTTGGAAGCAATATAAACATTCTGAATGACATAACTTTGTTCAATAACTGGAAAGTAAAATGATTCATCCATCCATAACCTAAGTGAAACGAGTTAAACTAAAGCAAAAAGGAATAATCGTGGAATCATCTTCTTGTGCAATATAAGATAAAACATTTTCAATGACCAGCCAATACTGCTGACTAAAATCAAAATGCTGCTATGGTCATCTCCAGAGTTCCAGCACATTTTGCGTCTCTTGACTGGTTTTGAGGTAACAGGGCTGAGGCAGCAGGCCGGCTTCATGTTTCACTCATTCATCGTCTCCATTCGTATGTGGGTATCCTGGCCTTCTCCAGTTTTCCCAATATGGGAAAGTTTCTCCATCGTAGACTCAGCTGCTGGGTTAACTTTCAGTCCTTCGCCTGACTCACATTCCTGGTTTATTTTAAATCTTTTTTTGAAAATCATGCTGAGCAGTAAAGTATTCCTGCCACTACTTGTAAAGGTTTGGGGCACCGACTGTGATCCAGAAACTACGTTGGGTGATCAGTTGAAACCCAACCCTGCGCCTTTGGGCCTCTGCGCTGCCCGGATTGGCTCAGTGATGCCCCTGCCCTCCGGACCCAGGCCCATGCCTGGGCTCCAGCCCATGCTTTGCAGCATCCGGCTTCCCATGTTAGTGTCAGGGATGGGGGGTGCGCTCTCCCCAACCAATCCTGAAAGAAAGGTCGAGGGTTAGAAAGCGGGGATGTTTTATAGTTCCCTTTTTTGCTCCACTCATCAAAACCAGTCAAATGTCCTCTTTAGCATTTGATGGATATTTTTTTCATATTTGTACTGATGAAGATGAAACATTGACAAGCCTAGCACATTTTTAAGCTATTTGAGCTGCGGGTATTGTACTAAAGCCCATGACATCATTACCCCATTAAAACAATTGACCTCCATCTAAGTAATGTAATCATGTAATCAACTTTCCAGCCGTGTAGCATGGCCGTGTCTGTCTGGCTTAGACAGCAGCCATTTCGGCCTCGTCCTTCCTGGAAGTCCATCACCTCGGAACCCACCGACCTTTCCCTCTTCCTAGTCCCGTCTTTACTTGTATCAAGCACAGAGTGCCTGGTGAATTTGGCAGCAAATGTTGCCAACAGCCATCTCTGCTCTCATTTAAAATCTTCCAATGTGCCTCATATTTTTACAAAATATACCCCCTGCTAGAGTGGTTGAGTAATTAATGGCTAATAATAGTAATGCTCCTTTAAAAAGCACAATTTTAGAAGCTGGAATATGAGCTTTTCAAGCTATAAATCTGAAGAATGTAGATGAAAAAGATTTATTTAAAATAAGACAGGGCTTTAGATTGAATTGGTTATAATAGGCATTTTTCTGAACAGCAGCTGTCCTCTTTTTCCAAAAGCATCAACTTCCCTAGAGGTAAAGAGAGTGGTTCGAGAGTGGTGGTGGTGGGGGGTTTACAAGTGTTAATGGCTAAGAGCTAATCCAGTATCTCTGCTCTGACAGCATGACTATCCAGTCTTGTCCAAAAAAGCTTAGAAGGAAAAGGGGGTTAAGAGCTAAAGCAGGAGCTTAATAATGAGAGAGAGAGGAGGAGAGGAAGAGGGGGATGAAGGATGAGGGACTCCCTTCTCTCAATTAATTTTTTCTGAAAAATGTAGTGAAATGCTTATTTTTAACTTGGTCCCTGGAGCATGCACAAGAGAGGGAGAAATCAGGCTGCTGAACACACAGTTTAGGTGAGAGAGTAAAGCCAGAGCCAAAAACAGAAAAAAAGAGCAGTTGGCAAAAAGTGCCAGATGGTGTGACGGGTGTGACTAGGTGTTCGTCCAATACCTGAGGGGGCTGTGGAACCAAGGGGTGCTGCTTTTCTCCTCCGCTTGACATCTCCTGTGCATAAAGAGCCGAGGTGCCCGCTGGTCTGTCTGCAAAATCAGTCAGGCAAGACAACAAACAGTGGCGCCATTAGTTTTGTTTTTAGATATCCATCCAGCGCTGCTACTGCTTTGAAAAAGATAATTAAACTACTTTAAGTACTGGAGAAATTTTTCTCACCGACTGGCTGTTTTAACAGAGCAGCTCCTCCGATGGCCTCTCTCTGAACGAGGGTCCCAGTGCAACTGAAGTGGATGCGAATGAAAAAAAAGGGATCCATAACAACACAGCATTAATAACACTGGATCATGGTAAGAGATCAAAACCTACACAATTTATTACATTTAAAAA
Organism: Pao palembangensis; assembly: GCA_015343265.1. Taxonomy (NCBI): domain Eukaryota; kingdom Metazoa; phylum Chordata; class Actinopteri; order Tetraodontiformes; family Tetraodontidae; genus Pao; species Pao palembangensis. Next base: position 6,090,756 of record CM027097.1, on the reverse strand, counting down.
GTAATTAAATGTATGAGAAAAGCATGACTCACCTGACTGTGTTCCCTCCTTGACCCTGAACTAAACCAAGGCCTGTTGGAGATACAATAATGTGATTCATGCTTTCAAAAACTCATCAAGGCAGAAGTTCAAAGACTGAGGTCTAACTGCTATTCATCATCGTTGTTGTTAAAGTAGCGTTTTGGCTCCTGTCCTATTTAAACTTCTATAAAGGGCCCAAGAGCCCTAATAATCTTAATGACTAGCACGCTCAACATGTTAAAGATTTTTCTACAAGAAACGTAAAGCAAAGGCAGAGTGATAACAATCAATTGAGAAAAGGTAAGATGTTTTTGAGCTACAAACTATTCTTAAGATGTGGCCTCACTCATGCGAGTCCTGGCTTTGTCTCCCCAGTCTATCACTGAATCCTTGGCTGCCACTGCCCTGCAGTCCTGCCTCAGACGCTTCCTGGTTTCCATGAAGACGACTCAGTCGGGCCTGGAACCCTGTCAGACACAGTGTGGGTTCACCAGCAACAGAAACCAGGACACTGATTCCTAGGATTCTAGAAATATTCATTCATTTTTCAAGTTTCCTGGCACAAAACAGAGCACGTGTCAAATACAATGGGCTGGTATAATTGATTAGGTGTGCATAAATTATGCCCTTATCTGATTAAATCAGACATTTTTTTTCGTACTGATATTAAGACTTCCATCCATACAATTTTGCTGTGTTTTGTGTCTGCCACCTAGTGGTCACGGGTGAAACGACAACAACGTACAAAACTATGCCATCCTGTACATTTCTTATTGATATTCTGAAATATTACACAAAGAAAAATATCATTAAACATTAGACACTTTAGAATACAAGTAATCAGTTTACCTCTCTGAGCTCCAGGGCTCATGAGTGGAAAGGATCCAGTAAGAATGCTGTTGAAGACAGGGTCCACTAGGTCCAGCTCCCCAGAACTTGTCTCCCTCTCCCACCAGGGAACCACTCCGGCTATCCCACATGCACCCCCAGGAGCTGACCCAGGACCAGGCTCACCCTCATAAAACCAGTCACTTTGTTCATCATCTCCTGAAATGAGAAAAAAAAACAACATGCAATCAAAGCATGAAGATGTAGGAGGGTTCATATTATATTTCTCCTTTGTAACCACACAAAATAGAAAAAAATGCTAATGGGTCAAGTTCTATAATGAGTCAAACCAGTGATTTTAGTGATATACCTTGCCTCCCCTCATCATTGGTATAAAGGCCTCCATCACTGCTGTTGCTAACACTGCTGGTCTCACTACAGCAGATGAAAGTTGAAATCATTTAACAGACTTTTCAAGATCAGGGTGTCATCAATACCAAAACTGTGCCATTTTAACATATATTTACCTTACAATTGAGAGGACAGGAATTATTTCAATTTTACAAGCAGGACTTAAAAATATGGTTAAGAAACACTTTAAAACACTAACCACCTGTCACTCATTTCCTCATCTGAACCCTTCTGCTCCTCCAATTCCATCTTGTCTTTAGATCCCTCAGTTGGGGAGGAGATGGTGTCCTCACTCTCTACTACCACACCTTCATCTGCAGCCTCAATTCCCAGCTTATGCGTAGCCAGTTTCCTCTTCTTCACCCTGTTCTTCCCTCCCACTGGCCCCGCGACCAGTCCAATACCATAAAGCTCCATGGCGCCCCTGCCTTCATCAGCACTCAGTCTATGTTGCCTTCCACCAAGGCGTGCTTTGGGGACCGGTGGGGGGCCTAACGTGGTGGCTGTGGGAGGTTCTGGTTCCACCGGAGGGTCTACAGCCATACGTTTGACCTTGCGTCTTCGTCTGAGGCTGCGAGTTCCCTCTGCAGATCCTAGCATTCCCAAGTCATCTGGCCAAAGCGGCCGCTTGCTGCGTCCTACGTCTGCTGTTAAGAGGCTTCGCCGCTTGGGTCCGAGCTGTTCATCTGAGTCGCTGTTGTCACGAGCATGGCTATTGGCAGTAGACATTCCCCCTGCATTAGCACGGTAGTCCTGCAACAGTTTGGTAGAATACTATAGTAAATTAGGATTTCACATCCGTTTGGTGAGACTATAATATTCTAGACTGGAATTGCTGCAGCGCATTCACCTTGTGATCTTCCACGCTGGACTCTGAACCCTCACTCAGATGGCCTGTCTCCCAGGGTGGATGGGGGTTGTCCGAGCGTCGTTTTCTACCTCTGCGTTTCCGAGCTTGCCTCTTCAGCAGACATCCCACGGCCAATGCATGGTCTCCCCCATCACCAAAACCACCACGGGCGGCTTGCTCAGAACTTTCCTCCAATGCTGACACCAGGTCATGGACCAACTCGTCCATCGTCCGGCGAAAGTGCCTGTGTTAGGGACAACAGAGCCTGTATTTACATGCCAGTTTCGCATTTTAATCGAACAAAACATGGAGTAAGATGTATTAAATGCCAAAACAATCCCGAAGCTAACCCACACATGGCTATCTTTATTTGGACCATTGCTTTGGCAGTCAAGTTGTCTCACGACCAGCTACAAAACTCAAGGTATTTAGATTTAAAAATAAACGTCACTACATAAATTTTTATTACCAAAAAAACTACTCTTGGAAGGCGTTGACAACAACCTCCCTACATTAAGCTTGCTGCTTTGAGGCGATATTAGCTTCCACGGCTTGCTATAAATATTTTTAGCTGACGTTACGGAGCATTAACCTCATTCAAATGTCACCCAAACTCTCTTTTAACCATCTTTTCTATGGAGTCTGACAACTGCTGCCGAGTGATTATAATCGTTATAACTATCGGTATAATACAGTAATCAGATTAGCATTGATGCTACTTGAGTGCTAGTTCAGCAGCTGTCCAATTCATGAAAGTGGAGTTGAACAATATATTCGCTCTAATTGGTTTAAAAGAGCACTTACCAGCCGGTTCCTGCGTTACCGATGCTTTTTAAATTTGCTGCACGGAACATTAACCCGCAAAATACCAAATAATTTCAGCCAGAAACAACAGACAAACACTGGCACAACACAGACATCATCTTGACACAAAAGCTAACGAACAGCTAGCAAGCCACCCGACAGGACCGTGAAAGCCCGTGGCGACAAGAGGACAGTCATGGTAGCGCCTTCCAGACTTTTTTTCCCCAAGATTTATGTGATTTACACTATTTTACTCACAAATATGCTCCACAATCGCAATTAATAAGTTTTAATGTTCGTACATTAAGTATATCGTCTCCTGCTGTTAAGGGTGTCCGATGAAAAGGGACCCATTTATCGGAGTTTCGTGATATTAGGTGTCACTGTAATCATGCAAATATGTGCAAATGCGTACTTTAATATGTGTTACACTTTAGCTGTGTCGCAGTGAATGAATACAAAACGATTCTGTGCTATATTAACCAAATTTTAGACTGAAAAGCCCATACGGAAGTCAGGAACAGGAAATAGAATTAGCTTGTCTTCAAAGTAAAACTTGTATGTTTGTTTGTCATGAATCGAGCTGATAAAATATATATGTATTTTCTTGCAACCTTGAGGTTGGTATTATTTTCGACTGCTCATTTGTCAACTTTTATCACCAAATAGATTATAGCGACTAGCCATGTTGCCACGCAACAAATGCAAAATGCAAAAGATTAGCATTTGCATCTGGCTATGTGGCCAACTGAAATGTCAGCAATTATACAGGTTAAACGTAAAAGAAAGTTTCCTTGACATATTTACACCTTTCTTTTTCATGTGATATGTGCTGCAGAGCAATAATTTCCCCCTCCATGTTCTTAAATTTTAAATAATAAATCCTTGTGTATTTCATGATTTAGCCACTAGGGGTCAGCTTATCCTTTCTATTGAAAAATCTTTTCCCACACTCTTTCTGTCAAAAGCGTGATTCAACAAAAGGTCACACATTCAAAATTATCAGTGTAACTAGTGCCATATCATATAGTGTTGGAAGTCACCCCAGGAAGTCACCCCATGCAACAGGTGTACTTCAGCTACGTGGGTCAGGGTCAACAACAGGTGCCAAAGTGTCTGTGCAATGAGACATTTACACATTGAAAAACCATCAGGCATGCTGCCTGCATGAGTAGGAGCATTTAATAAAGATGATTCATAATTATATTTGTGAGGAAATTTACTTAAAATTCTTAGAAACAATCCCAACAAACACACTCTATTTCTCAAGACGTCAGATGATACTCAGAACATCTCAGGTTTCTGACCAGTAGGGCCCAGGTAAATTTAGTAAGACACTGTGTACTTGGACTCAGCATTCAGGCACTTGACACACTTGCAGAGAGGACACAAGTTCAAGACCAGACATGGTTGGTGGAGGTTGTGGTTAGACCAGCAGAGACAGAGAACATTATGGAATCATGACATCAACAGAAGAGGAAGAAGAATTAGACGAGGCTGTTGAGCAGTATGACAACACTTGGAGCTGGGTAAGAAGAAAATCGAGCTGATCATCTTTCTTGTGTTGTAAAAATAATTTTCTTTTCTTTTAGAATTTGTTTCGTTTAACAGTTTTTATTTCTTATAAAGGACAAAGAAAGTGAATCTTTCATATTTTAAAATCCTTTAATCCAGAGAAGCTTTTCACTGAGAAATCCTCATACACTCTTTGATTGATGACAGAGCTTTTCTTTGAAATTTGGGTTTTATACTTCAGAAATCTCATGACTCTCAGGCCATAGTAACCTGAGCCAATCAGAGACCCCAGTGACGTGAAAAGGTTGTGCAATGAGTCTGTGAATGTGCCAGTGAGTGAAACACAAGTGAGCTGCAGCCAGCTATGGAAGTGTGTCATGTTTGTGGTGAAAATGTGTGAGATTTAACCTAAATGTGTTAAGATAAGGCTGGTCAGACAGGTGTAACTGTGCTCAATGTCAATGTCAAATGATTCTGCAGAAGGAAAACAAAATGCATGTAGAGTCTCCAAAGTACTTGTTAACTAAAACAGCAAGAACAGTTTGCAATTAGAAGAAATAAAAAAGTAAAACAAGTAGCTCATTATTTGGGAGTGTAATATTGCACCAAATCTTACAAAAAAGATTGTCAACCCTCTGTTCTTCACTACAACACAATACATGTAATTAATTGGTATAGCCTAACAGACGCCACTCCGAAACTCCATGTTAACCCGACCCTGTCGCCCTCCGGCCAGGCGTTTCTTCCAAGCAAAGCAGCTCATTCTTGGAAACAAGCCTCAGGTCCCAGTGCAGCTCAGCGGCTCATGTGTCTGAAGAATCCAGAGCTGCTGATGTGAATTTGATACGTCTGATAGGTCAGCCTGCCCTCCTCAAGTGACCATCAATGGCATTGAGATATGTGTCAAGTTTGGATTTTGCAGGATTACTGTATGACTGAAGGTTTCATGGAGGTTTTTTTAAACAGTTTTATTATCTGTTAAAGGGGTAGACATAAATGAAGACTGAGGTCACCTTTCTGACATGTCTCTGCTGCATTTTATGATTAAAAGAACCCTTCTGTCCTTTTGAAGACACAGCTCTGTTAAACAGAATGGAAAAACAATTAGGCCTCCCCCACTATACCCTCCACCCACACACACACACACACACAAACATACTCATTATGAAAAACAGTAGCTGCATTAGGAAGAACCTCCATGGACATAGTTTGCTGTGAAAACTTCCACTAGAAACTGATTAACCACTATTTGGTAATAACGTATGTGGACACTCATGGGAATTAAAATTCCGATTTACAGTCAGATGCTGTGAATCGAATTTAAAAATGTGACCTAACAGGCCATCCAGAGCAGCTAAAGTCAGTCTGGTTTTCTGCAGAGCACTGCCGTTCAGCCACATCCTGCAGACGTGCTCACGCGGCCCAGGTTGAACAGCTGACGTCGCCTGTGCTCCAATGCTGTGCTGTGATTGGCTGGAAAAATCACCTCACTGTTAACGCAGATGACTAAATGACTTTGACTCAACATGAAACCACATCGTCAAAATATTATGAATTCCCCATTAGTCAGTGTTGTCAAACGGTCTAAACGCTAATTTAGTTAATGGATCGCTGCTACAGTGACTTCGTCGACATTGTTGCAGCTGAATCGATGAGTTTCGCAACTCCTCACCGCGACGCTGATTGGTCCGTGCGCTGCGCATAACGTCATCCACTTGACAAGAGCCCCCGAGAGACAGAAAGAGTCGACGGAGGAGTGAATCAAAACAGTTATTGTTTAAACTGCTGGAGTTTTGTCTCTGATAGCTTCATCAAACACAGAATCGTTCAATTCAGCGGTAAATGTCGCTTCAGTAATGTCTGGCCGTGCTGTCATCCGCCGCTGAGGAAAAGAACCAGGCTCCGAGTAACGTCCCCCAGCCTAGTTATTTAAGGTCTGTGCCTGTTTATTGGAATTGTTTGCGCTTGTTCTTTCCTCACATTTCTGATGTGTTATCATCGATTTTTTTTTTTGCCATGTTATGAGCTATGAGTCTGCATTGCATGCACGCCGTAGTTCATTTGGAAATTAAAATAACTGATGCTTTGTGACATTGGGATCTACAATTTTTGGAATATTAGGTGTAGTAAGTGAAGGTCATAAATATCTTGTTTGTTGTGTGGGTTATACTTCTGTATATGGTAACATTGGTAAATATATCTGTAGCCCGCAGCATCTCTTGAGAGACCCTTCACAGATGAATTCTGCAGCTTGCAGAGTCATGAAATCAAAGAGCACTTCTTCAAACAAATGACGGGGTGGCATTCTTGTTTAGTGTTCTCTCATCTGCAAAATGGGGAATCTATTTTTGGATCTAGGTGAACAGAGCTGACAGCAAAAAGGGCTCTTTGAATGAGATTGCTGTCAGCTCTGTAACTGGATGCCTCAGTGAAAACAAAATGATTAATTTACAAGATGGTGAAGGTCATCTATAGGCAGCCTCAAAAATATTTCTGGAGTTCATCTGCTGCTGGGGCTCATGTTTGGGGGGCCTCCTCGACACATGCTCAGTGAGACGGATTTATTTTTATTTTTTTCTTTTCAGTTCTGGAGTCTTCAAAACCTGCATAAATGCGGTCTATTGTGCTTGGCCAGTATGTGCATTTTTTGTATAGTGTTGATAATTCTTCCTCTAAACTAGTGAAAAGTATAAACTCATTGACATGAATATCTCAGGTTTTATCCATCTGTTCTACATTTGTTAAAAATGCCCGGATAAAAAATAATTTGATTTTAAAGCATAGCTTCTCTAACTCTTGCAACGTTGTGCAAGAGCCATGATTGCACACAGATGAGTGTGTGGCTGTCAGTCTTGAGGAGCTTTAAACCTTTTTTTATTTGTTCAGATCTGCTGTCAAAGCTCCTCTGTGAAGCGCAGTTCGTGTCATTAACATATGTCCGAATATGTTCCCAGATTTTAATTTGTTCTCTTATGTAAGTTTGTCGTAACTTATTAAAACAATATCCTGATTTCAAATTCAGCTCTTCTGTATTATTATGTTTTTAATGCTGTTTTCCAAACTAATTACATACTGTGTTGTGAGATAGGCATTTGTTTTGCTCTCTGTTGTGAACTCTGCTCTCATTTATAGCTCATATTTATTTTTTATATTTCATTAAGGTTAAAAGTTTGAGCTTTGACTTGTAAACAACTTTGGCAAGTGGACTTCGTCCACTCTCAGAGGCTTATATTACACATCTGTTGTTTTCATGGGCTTTAAGGACAGTGATGCATACAGAGATGAAATCAACAAATGTATCTAATCATGTTACAGTCTTGTTCTTATATAAGTGTCTGTTACCTAAAAGACATTTAAGGACATCGCACCGTGCTCCTCACAAGTCTTGGAAAAACACCATTGCAGTGTTCTGCTCTAGTTCCTGTGAGGCCCTGTTAAAGCTTAGCCAATCAACCCCACAACTCGTTATGATGACACCCTGCAACACAAAAGCTAACTGTTTGTGCACTCTTTCAGGCATTTGTACCTTATAGACCATGACGAGGTGATTAATTCAAGCAAATTCACATTTGTATTTATTCTGTGTACCTTCAACAGGCATGCAAAAAAGTGAAAGACATCAGATTCTTGTTTAATAACATTATTTTTTCACCTCTTTTTTACTAACTAGACCCGTCAGACCATGAACTACGTGGGTCAGTTGGCCGGTCAGGTGTTTGTCCAGGTGAAGGAGCTGTATCGCGGCCTCAACCCTGCCACCCTTTCTGGCTGCATCGACGTCATCGTGGTGAGACAGCCTGATGGCTCCCTGCAGTGTTCTCCTTTCCACGTCCGCTTTGGCAAGATGGGTGTCCTCCGGTCGCGAGAGAAAGTGGTAGGAAAACCTAAGAAATATGAATGGAAACCAAATGTGGTAACCCCTTCATACTTCAATCATTTCTCGGTCCTCCAGGTGGATATGGAGATCAACGGAGAACCAGTGGATCTACATATGAAGCTTGGGGACAATGGGGAAGCATTCTTTGTGCAAGAGACTGAAAATGATCAGGTTTGCATGGTTTTGTTTTAACTTTGTGGTAACACTATTTACTCACATTTCAATTCAATAAGACATAATTCCCAAACGTTGTAGACACACCCGTTAGGTTACAGTCAAGAAACCTTATGCAGAGTATAGTAGATGGAACAGGGTGGTACACTGTGCAGAGTTGCCACCCGGGCCAGGAATTTTTTCTCTCCCTCTTGCCTGAAAACATATTTCAGGGAGTCCTGAATGCAGCATTTACTACCTCAGTCTCTCTGACCTAAATCAGCTTGTGGTCTCATGCCAAGAGATATACCAGTTGCAGTTAAGTATGACGTGTCTGAATGAATTTGTCAGCGTTATAGAATTTGTAAATTAATAAGACATTTAACAGAGGAGGAACCTTTTTTCAACTCTAAGCTCGAAACTACAAAAAGCAGAAGCTTTTAATTTGTTCCTGGAAAAGATTTTTTTTGCAGGTTGCAGCAGCCAAGTCACGTTTATGGAAATATGTTTTTAATATTGCTTGTAGCCTCGAACGTTACTACTTAACTACTTAACTACTGACTCCTTGGAAGCATGCAACAAAGGGTCAGGGGAGCTTTATTTTTCCCATACCATTGTCAGATTCCCATTCCTGGAAAAATGAAGAGGGAAGGAGGATTCTCTCTCTTTCTCTCTCACTCTCTCTCTCTCTTTAGCACTAAACCAAACATGAGCAAGTACATCCAGACCACACATCATGTGATCATACTTCAGTGCTTCTTCCTTCTCTGGTTTTATATGTACACGCACACACACTACATATTTATAGTATCATATGTGGTCAGAATAAGAGGCCCCTGGAAAGCATTTTCCTTTCATGGAAATGGGTAAAAATGCCAGAACACATTATCTCCTGGATTGGCTGTTTGCAGAGTGTTTTTTTTTTTTTTTGCAACTTGTTTTTTTTTTTTGTCAACAGGAAGTGGTTCCCTCCTACCTGGCCACCTCTCCCATCCTGTCTGATGGAGTCATACTAAAGACCTCATCTCTGATCGGAAGGAAGAGCTCTGTAGGTCAGACCATACAAACCTTGGGCTCCACAGGGAGCACTGGAGAGGCTAGTGGTGCGAAAAAGAGGAGGAAGAGGAGGAGAAAGGTTCGAGCAGGCAGCTTATGGAGGGAGGAGAGTGGAGAATATTCCGGGGATGAAGACATGTTCACCATAGACATCAGCTCGGACGAAGGGACGGAGATGCAGAGCAGCAGGTGGGACATACAGAATGTAGAAAAAAATAAAAACAGAGAATAATGAAAGCAGAACAGTGGAAATACTGCGGAAGTAATGAGATGCATGTGAGCTGTGAGCATAGCTTTGAAAGCTGCTGGAAGTGGAAAAGAAAAAGTAGAGGGCTCTGCGCTCAAGAAACAGTCAAAAACACGTGCACAACACTCCCCTGTTTTCACTGGGTATCAAAGGAAAAGCTTTGCTCGTGAAAAGGGAAAAGTGTTTGCAATCTGTCGCTGGTTCAGTGATGTGATCTACTGACTAGTGGCAAAGCAGGCAGGCAGCTCTAGGAGCCGTGGCCTAAATTCCATGTGTCATGAACGATTGCAGCTGTAGCTGGAAAGAGCAACTGCTTGACAGACTTTTTTACGTCTCTGCACTTGGGTCGGGGCCGACTCACAAAACAACACCCGGACCAGTCAATTCATCACCACTGAGCATGTTTATTGGCCTCTAGCAAAGACCGCTCTTATATATATTGTTTGCACATGAATAAGTCTGGGTAGACAGGGATCTTTCTTGGTAACTTAAATATCGTTTGCAGCACTTTGTGACAACATTCGCTGCAGGTCATGTTTTAAGTGCAGGTGGAGTCCAACGGGTTTGGGCCCGAACTCTGAGGGACTTTAGAGACATGTCAGAGGAAAGCAAAAAATTCTGTTTAATGTATTTGTACTTGTTTAAGGGGAACGTCACGTGACATCTTAAGAGATGATGCAGCCAGCGGCTCTTTCCAGCAGAGCAGAATCCACGCTCGCTCTGATGGAGAGTGGAGCCCCCTGCAGAGGTATGTGATTGGCTGACATGGTGACTAATTTGCTATCCGTAACAGCTGTGGCGTCTCTAATTGTTGTTTATGCGCTTTCTCTGAAAGTCCTGGAAACTCGCGTCCCACCTCTCCCAAGAGTGACTCGGAACTGATGATCAAGCCATCAGAAGCAGACAGTCAGAATCCCACCATGCACTGGGCGTGGGGAGAACTGCCACAGGCTGCAACTGTAAGGAAAAAAAAAAAACACGATAAAATGCGATAAAAACAAATCTTTCCTTCATTGTCAGTGGTAATGTTTTCTCCCTTTCCAGCCATTCTTCCTGACAGCGAGATCTGACCCAGCACCACTGTGCCCGGAATCCATCCCTATGTCTGAAAACACACACTTCCGCGTGATAACTCCCGAAATGTCTTCCGAGCGGTGCAAACCGTGTGCAGACATATCAGAACTCAGAGTGTTAATGACCCAGGAGGCTACAGATGAGACGGCTGTCACAGTCCGGGTGGAGTCAGACAGAGCGATGATGGAGGCAGAAACCATCAAAGCTGGTGTAGTGGAGGCTCGTATGGCCTGTGACATGGAGGAGACTGTAACCCTTCCACCAGGCAAAACAGAGTCTCCATCTAAGAGAAAAGGTAACATTACAATAGAGATTACACACAATGTACCTGAATTTATTTAGTAAAAATGTTTCTCTGGTGCAGACAAAAGAAGCCGACATCTTGGCTCTGATGGTGTTTACCTGGATGACATCACAGAGTTGGAACCTGAAGTCGCAGCTCTTTATTTTCCCAAGAGGTTTGTGGCTTTGTGGACCTCTGCGTTGTTGGTTTTGCACGTACACCTGCCAGTCTCTCAATCTTCTGTGCCCTACAGTGATGCTGGCACAGCGGTTAGGAGCCTCTCAGATCCGGGCCTCCACAGCAGCAGTCTGTCCCCGCAGACAGTCAGCTCAGGCGGGGACAGCGGCGTGGACAGCTACTGCGACCACATGGCTGACCTGCCGTCTATTACCATCTCTTTGTGCGGAGGACTCGCAGACAACAGAGAGATCACAAAAGGTAGAGTTCTCACTGAAGAAACACCAACACTGTGTTGTTGGTGCTGAACATAAGCTAAAACGCTGTGTGTGCGTTATTACAGAGCAGTTTCACAAGAAGATCATCTCTTACCAGCAGTTTGCAGAAAACCCTTCCATCATCGACGACCCCAACTTAGTCGTGAGGATTGGCTCTAAGTGAGATAATCTCACAGCAGTTTTATCTTACTCATACTTCACAGGTTCACCTGTAATTACAGACAGGTTTTTACTATATGCACAGTATTTGTAGCATTACAGTTTATGTTTTTATTTTCAGGTACTACAACTGGAGCACTGCATCCCCACTTATGCTGGCCATGCAAGCCTTTCAGAAACCACTGCCAAAGGTAAGAAACTAAAAAGCAGCAAAGATTTTTACGTTAAATTTTTGCCCAGCTCTATGCCTTCCCCTTCCGTCTGAAACCGGTACTGTCGTAACTAGAATTAGAGCCCTGTAAAACTATTATATCTACATAGAGCTTTGAAATGATCTGAATCCTTATTTCATTCTATACGTTTTGTGAACTTACAGTCCAAAAGTTCTGTTAATGCAGCCTTGTGAACATTATGTTATGTGATGCTCAAGTTAAACTTTATCTTTCCTTCTGTTCCTCTCTATCTTTTTAATGAACCTTTTTCTCCTCCATCACTTCATTTAGTCATTTTACCTCAGTTACCTTCAGTCAGCATTAGAGTTTTTTGTCTGTTGTCTCACTGGGGTACTGTGCTACAGCTCTGTACGTCTGAGATGCCATCTTATGTCTGTTTCTTCTCCTTTTTTTCTTTACCTGCTTTACTTGTTCTAAGGATATACTTAATTTACACCATTTACACCTTCAGACACGTTTTTGTGTTGATTTCAAGTCTTGTATGGGTTCAGTTTTTCAGTGTTTTTTACTGTGTTGTGTTGTGTTTGTTTGGGTCCTGTTTGCTCTCTGCTCCAGGCCGCGGTGGAGAAGATCATGAAGGAGAAGATGCCCAAGAAAGGAGGGAGGTGGTGGTTCTCCTGGCGAGGCAGAAACAGCAGCACCAAATCTGTAAATTCGCTTATTCTCGTAACACTTCTTATCTCAGCTATTGAGGAATCTGATTAAGGATAAAGGCTTTTTCTCTTGTAGAATTCTGTTTCTGATGGCGGAGCGTGCGGCTCTCTAGAGCAGGCTGGGAAAATGACAAACAGGTGAGGAATCAGCATCAGGAAACATTTTACATGTTTTCCAGTATATGATCATTCAGGAAAACACTGTTTACCTGTATGCCAGGCATAAAGAGGAGTCATCCTCTAGTGATGAAGACCTCAGGGCAGCCAAACAGGGTTCTTCTGCCACCCAATCAGATCCTTTGGTCGGATCAGGAGGCGTTTCTTACAAGAAAACACTCCGGCTGACCTCAGACCAGCTGGTAAGGAGTTATTTGCGCATAATGTGGTGGTTATATGTGCATATCTTTGTGTGATAAATCTCACTCCTTCTTTTCTGTCACACCCAGATGTCTCTCCAGCTGCAGGACGGTCCCAATGATGTCATCTTTAGCGTGACCACCCAGTACCAGGGAACCTGTCGCTGTCAGGGCACCATCTACCTCTGGAACTGGGATGACAAAATCATCATCTCAGACATTGATGGAACCATCACCAGGTGTGCAAAACATTTATAGCTTTACTGTGATATTGAATTATACATTCATGTTTACGTAATACAGAAAAGTCTGAAATCACATGGCTTATTCTTTTCCCCAGGTCAGACACATTGGGTCACATCCTGCCCACACTGGGGAAAGACTGGACCCACCAGGGCATCGCACACCTGTATCACAAAGTCAGCCAGTAAGCAATTAATATTTTCATTTTAACAATCACTCTAATGATTATGGACTTTTAAAAGCAGACGTTTGGAAATAAAACCCAGTGATATTGTTATTTTTATCTCTCTTTGCCAGGAATGGCTACAAGTTCTTGTACTGCTCAGCTCGAGCTATCGGCATGGCTGACATGACCCGAGGTTACCTCCACTGGGTCAATGAGAGGGGCACCATGCTCCCCATGGGCCCAGTTCTTCTCAGCCCGAGCAGTCTCTTTTCAGCTCTGCACAGGTTTCTCATAAGCCCAAAAACATTAAAGATGCAGGAACAGCTGTGAGCATTGCTGCTCTGAACTGATTATCAGCTTTTTTCATATTTCTGTGTTGCTCTTGTGTGTTTGATAGGGAGGTGATTGAGAAGAAACCAGAGATATTTAAGGTGGAGTGCCTCAATGACATCAAGAATCTCTTCTACCCCAACCAGCAGCCATTTTATGCAGCATTTGGAAACAGGCCCACGGTATGCACTCATTACGTACAGTACTTATGATATTATTTCACTTTATTCATTAAAATGGATTGCTATGGGTTCTTACATGAATGTGGGACTCTTTCTGACAATCTAACATCCCTTTGTGCAGGATGTATTTTCCTACAAGGAAGTTGGAGTGCCACTGAACAGGATTTTCACCGTCAACCCTAAAGGTGAACTAGTGCAGGAGCACGCCAAGACCAACGTCTCATCGTAAGTAACCAATTTACAATGATGATATAGTTCATATTCTTATTAATATTCTTAGATTGCCTTCATCGTCTTGCTTCAGTTATGTCCGTCTGGGTGAAGTGGTAGACCACGTGTTCCCTCTGAAGACGCGAAGGTCCTCCTCAGACTTCCCATGTTCGGACACCTTCAGTCACTTCACCTACTGGAGGCAGCAGCTTCCTCTGGTGGAGCATCGGGGAACTACACTTCCACAGACTCAGTCCCAGTAGCTGACTTGTGAGCTGTGAACACTATTCGAATGTAGTGTTTGTGATGTAGCAGACATTTTTACAGTGAGTGGGTGTGTGTGCGCACGAGAGAGAGAGACTGATATTAGAAGAAATATGTACATTTTTGTTAGGCACTTCGGCACTTAGACAGCAGTAACCAAGGGAAACAAATAGTCTTATGTCTCACTCATGGCTGGATACAAACACGACTTTTTCTTTCTTTGTAGCCTTCTGATGTAAAAATGTGACAAATTATAGTCATTTATTTAGGCAGCTTATTACATGTACCAAATTGAATGATTTTATATAAGTAGCAAGACTTCATAGTTTGTTAGAAGTTTTCTGCACACTATACTGAAGAGAAGAGACGCCATCATGCAGAACATACTGTGCAGATATCGGAGGGCAAGTTACTAAACTTGTGTCAGATACTGAAATACTGTAGATTTGGCTCTTACTCATTTTTAATGACTGATAAACTTGCAATCAGTATAAAATAGTTTCGTAGATACCAAGCATACAGGTTCACTTTATATTATAGCAATGTGTGTACGTTAGCTGTTATTTTCTTCAGTATTATAATGTTAAACTCTATGATAGAGTACAAGAATGAACAGCTATGCAGCTTGAAGGTCCATTGTTTGAAAGGAGTAATTGTCTTTAATAAGAGAAGCAAAGCACAACATTTTAATGGTCAAAATATTTCCTTTAAAAATCAAAGATAATTATGAGGCAGGTGGTTAAACCATTTTTATTTTTCTAATGATAAACAGTTGTGGTTACGTGGAATTTCTCAAGGTACTACAATCCAAAAGAGGCACAGTTGACACTTTAGTTGACACTAAATCGCCTTTTGGCGTGAGTGTGTGAGTGAATGGTGTGTGTGTGTGTCATGTGATGGACTGGTGACCTGTCCAGGATGTATTCCTGCCTCTCACCTGGTGACTCCAGCGCCATTTGTGACCCTGATTGGGAATAAGAGACTGCTAGCAGAGGATGGATGGGTGAGATTACAGATTGCTTCATGTTGTTATCAGAATGTTTTTGGGGTGCCTTCATGTAATTATAGAACAAGATCACAGTGTCAGTCTACGCTGTACTCTTAATACTGCGTATTTCCATGTTAATTATTTATCAGACAGACACCAACTAGTTTACATTTGTGTAACGTGTCATGTCAAGCATGCAAGACCCATCTGGAAATATTCATTTCAGACAATCTAACACAATTTGTGTATGTCTTCAAACCCAACACTGCAGTTAAATGAGCAGGATCTTAACTGTACAATGTATCAGCATGGCTGTGATTGAAAGTGGGTAGGTTATTTTAATCCTTCAACATTGTCATTATTCTTTCTGTGAAAGAGAAAAAATATTGTAAAAAAAGGAATACTTGCCACAGCTGTGGACAACACCATTTGTTCATTTACTCCCTCCAATTAAAATCGAGATGAAATGTAATAAAAATGCCTTGTGTCAGATTATTTACTTCAATTGCTCACCCTCTGAAATAAAGACCACTGTCAGTGCTTGTCCCACACTGCTACTTACACTGCTAACAAGAATTCATGATAACTTGATTTCTTATTCAAGTCATGCAACAGGTGAAAAGCATGCTGTCTCCTAGCACAATGTTAAGATACCAAGAGACAGCCCAGTACTCCAGGAGAGGTAAAGAGACCTGTAGGTGTGCAAAGAGGAACTGGTGGAGCACTGCAAAAAAACTTAACATTCTTTTGATTCTTGAAAAAACAGTAAGTTATGGCAGTACTTGTTTTGACCAATGGATTTTGGTATAGTAAGTATTTTACTAGATGAACTAATAGAGCAAAAGAAAAAAAAGTTGATCAGCCATGCCAATTATAATCCCATTAGGACGGAGAGGAAGTGTTGCTGTTATTTATGTTGTAGGCTCTAATTTGCATTCCTAATTCCACGCGCCTTGACCTGCGATAATAACAATATGGCGGCCGTAGAGACGCTTCATTGTTTTGACCCTCCAGCTCCATTGTAGCACGGGGGGTATTATCGGACACAAGGCTCTACAATAAACGGGAGGAGTTTCTAAAATCCTCCCCGTCCATTGGCCTGAACCCGGGGTTGTTGTACGCACTGCGAAAGAGGGCTGAGGAACCTTCGGCTGGAGAGGAACCTTCACTGCGAAAAAGCGAAAGTCGACGAAGCACTTGCAGCGGCTGTTTGCTCCGGTAACACTATGGAGGACACGGTAAAACCACCGAGCCTTCTGTGAAGAACTTGTTTCGTCCTTTCGGATTTACTTTGGCCTTTCTTTTTTTGCGGTGTAAAGTTTATACTGGACAACTTTAAGTGTCCAGTATAAACTTCACGGTTTCGAAACTGTAAAACTTTAGTTTCGAAACATTTGACGTCTTTTCTGATTTATTTATTCTCTTAACTTTGTGTTTAGCCTGTTATTGAATAGCAGTTAATTCTTTGACAGAGTAGTGCTGTTTTAAAAGTGCTTAAGTGGATTGTTTTTTACAGTTTTAGTTTCTTTAAATGGACTGATTTGAACGTGTCTTTTCTTCCAGTACAGAGATCCTGAAAGGGCAGAACTGGAGGATGAGCATGAGTTTGTGGATATATTGGAGGAGAGGAGGTGCAGCACTGATCTTGGCTTTGCTCTCAGGACCTTCAGCCCGCAGCCGTACAGGGACATCTCATCCTGCTCCTCTTCTGACCTCAGCAGGGCAGTGATGGAGTCCCAGTTCCTGCGTTACGTAGTTAAAGAGGTTGAGCAACTTGATCGCAGGGGATGCTAACAGAGGTTTGTTGTTGGTTGTGCCATTTAAATTAACCCTTCGTTCCTGTATTTTGTCCTCAGATAGCCACAGAGACAGGACTAACGGTGAAGGAGGTGAGAGAGGACGCTCGCACCATTCTGGAGGAAATGTCTCAAAACCTGCAGCTAGGTTTTATTCGGCTGATGGCCTACACCCTCAGCAAAGTGTTCAAGAGACTCTTCAGCAACATCTTTGTCAACATGGATGGGCTTAACTTGGTGAGAAATGTTAAAAGATGAGATGTTTAAAACGGACTTTATTATTTAGTCTTTTCTTTTCTGTGTCATTTGTCATCCCGAAGCTCCAACAAGCCATACAGGAGAACCCAGTAGTCCTGATGCCCAATCACAGGAGTTACGTGGACTTCTTAGCTATCTCCTTCATCTTATTTTGCTACGACATTCCTGTTCCTGTTATAGCTGCTGGAATTCGCAAGTATCTATTTGAATCCAAAAAACAGGATATGATACAGTAAATGCCGTTGGATTAAATATTTTCTCCTTTCCCTTTAACCTACTTCTGTTTATCCTCATCCTGCAGCTCTCGCAGGGATGAAGATGGTCGGAGAGATACTTCGTCGTTCTGGAGCTTTCTTTATTCGTCGCTCCATTGGCTCTGACAAACTCTACTGGGCGGTGCTGTCAGAGTACATCAAAACAATTGTCAGGGTAAGATGCAGTATTGTATTTTTTTTTTTTATTTGTTATTCCATGCAGTATTTGGACTTTTCTGTTCTCTGTAGAAAGGATTTGCTCCTGTGGAGTTTTATGTTGAAGGTCTGAGGAGTCGCACACTCAAGTCTCTGGTACCCAGGTTAGGTCAGTGTTGGTGTTAAATTATTAGAGTTGTGTTTCACCTTCATGCAGTTCTTTTATAGAAACAACATCCATGGGTTGTTTTATGGGTTTGCAGGTATGATGCACATAGTGCTGGAGCCTTTCTTCAAAGGAGAGGTGTTTGACATCACCTTGGTTCCTGTCAGTATCAGCTACGACCGCGTTCTAGAGGAATCACTGCTTGCACAAGAGTTACTGGGCATCCCCAAGCCCAAAGAAAGCACTGAAGTACGTCTAAGGCACAATACTCTCTCTTACGCCAGCACCTGTTTCTCATTTCGTCCAGTTGAAAAGGGTTCATTTTAGTCTTTTCCTCGTTAGTCCACTGCAGCAGTAATTCTTTCTTGTTTGCATGCAGATTATTTCTGGCTTCATTCTCAGCTTTGCTTAATCGCCACAGGGTCTACTGAAGGCTAGCAAAGTCCTCCAGGACACTTATGGCAGCATGCATGTGACCTTCGACCGCCCCCTCTCAGTCCGGCGACTGTGTCAGAACAAGATAAACCGCTGCCAGTACAATCTCATGCCAAGGTTAATAAATATGAAATCCTATTCGAGATAAGATGGTTTAGAACAGGAAGTATAGATTTTCTTAAAGTAACGTAACCTTAAACTAAATAATTTATAATGTACATCAACTTTTGTTAGCATCTCCTGTTTTTTTTTAGTAGCTACAGCTTTCATTCGTCCATTTTAAGATCTGTGACAGCCCATGTGGTCTCTTTTGCTTCAGAGATCTTCCTCAGAAGCCCAGCACAGACATTCAGGTCTGCGTGACCTGGCTGGCTCATCTGATGGTACGATTTCAAGAGGGTGGCTCTGTGATCAGCCCCTGGTCTCTGATGGCCTGCCTGCTACTCCAAACTCCTGTCACGGTCTTGTTAAAAGAGGGTGTGTTGTGGCATTGGCTCACATTAAAAACCCTTTGGCTCAGGAAGTTGGCGCAGGAGTTTGGAGGTCGTCTGAATTGGCCTGGTGGGTGAGATGATACATTTCTGCAAGTTTCATTTCCCACCAGCAGGTGGCGCATGGCTGTTACATATTTGAGGGCAGCACAAAATGCTGAAGTTATGTGATAATGAGTTATATTTTGGAGGATGAAATTGTCTTTAAGATGTTTTGAATGATTTTGTGAACAGTGTAGCATCTGATGAATTTTAAATCATATTTTGAAACCGCAGCCTTGAAATCCTGATCACTCTGCTAGAACCTTGAATAATTGCTGCATATGCTGCTATCTTAAACCAACTCAGACTGTTGACACCTCACCTGCCAACACTGCTGTTACCTGTCAATTCTATCTGTGGCAGATCAGACAGATTAGATGAATGTGTTGTCACAAGTGCTCAGATTCACTTAGATGTTCAGTGGATTATTGCACTGTAAGCAACTTATCCTAATAGGACCCCCTCTGAACTGTCTTTCACAGGTGTGAGAAGTGTGCATATACCCACAGGTCAATAATCAGCACTGACTGAAGTTCAGAGGTTGACTCTGTCCTCTCGACTGTTTTGTCCAGATGGAGCCCCTCATTCAGATGTGATGTCATCTGCGGTGGACATCCATCGTTCCGTAGTTTGCTGTAGAGCAGGACGTGTTCACCTGGTTCAGGAGGAAAAGGCTGAGAGGAAACATCCCGCCGGCCCGGAGGACGACTTGATTAGAACAGCAGCAACCGTTCTGATGCTGGCTTCCTACAGGAATCAGTGCATGTATGTTTTTGTACGTCCCGCAATCCTGGCAGCAGCCATCCACACCACCCGAGCCACACTGAGAGGTGGGGATTACAACCCACGGATGTGTTTCTCTAAGCAGGGTGGATTTATAGGAATAGACATGTCTTTTTTTCTCCGTTTCACAGAAGAGCTGTTCAACTACTTCTGCTTTCTGCAGGACATCTTCTCCAACGAGTTCATCTTCGTCCCTGGAAAGTCATTTCAGGTTATTGTCTCACCTTTCTTCTCAGGACAGACAGAGGTCATAAAGAGGATTGGAGCCGTCAGAGGTTTGGGTGAACTACTGTTTTTTTTTTTTTTTTATAAACAGGACTTTAAGGAGGCGTGCTTCCTTCTGAAGAAATGTGGCGCAGTTCACATCACACAGCAGGAAGTCAACGTTTCAGATACGGGCCGAGAGGTGTTAGACTTCCTGCGAACTCTTCTACAGCCCTTCATCAGCTCTTATCAGGTCATTTTAACTAATCATATAACAAAACACCACTGATTCATATGAATTGGCTGTCAATTAGGGGTTTGGTGATCTGTATGTCCAGGTGGTGTTCAGGTACCTCTGTGAAGATGGCCATCAGATGTTCTCTGAGAGACAGTTCTTACCTTCTGTGAGAAAACTGGCCACAAAGCTGATCCTGTCAGGTAGTCTGGAAAGTGTTAAATAACCCCTGACCTTTAAAAATCACCCCTGGCTTTAACTCCCTTTCATCTTCGTGTTCCAGGGGAGCTTGACACGTATGAAACTCTTTCGTCTGACATGCAGAAGAATGTCCTGTCTGCTCTGCGGCGGCTGAAGGTTGTAACGAAGATGAGGCTGTGAGTAGCCTGATTAGCTTCTGCGAATCTGTTTGGATTTCTGCTCATTTCCTGTAGCATTTGAGAGGCCGTCTGATGTTCCTCAATCTGTTTCCTGACCACAGGTCAGAGCAGAATGAATACAGAGTGAGCAAGGAAGGTGTCAGAAGAATTCAGGACACACTCTGTAAGTTTCCATCACGCTGACATAGTTTTAAATGTCCATTTTTATTCTACCAATTGGTGAGGTTTGATTTCCTCCTCCTGTCACTGTAGCTGGGAAAATCCCCACTCGGATGCTTCAGACTACACCTGACGCAAAGCTTTAGTCTTTGTTGGAACAGGTTCACGTTCCCTGCCGGCATTAACTCCTGTTTGACCTTTCCCAGCCTGGTTCTCCTTCCGTTACCGCCACAGGACCAACGACTGCACCTTAATTCTGCTCTCAGACAAAACACCAGAGGCTGCTGATCAGACTTACAGCAACCCTTTAAACCCTTTTATGTGTCCTCGCTGTCAGATACAGCTGTAAAAAAAAAAAAATCTAAGCAGATGCCTGTTCAACACTTCTGAGAATGCTGCTGGACCACTGCAATTTCCCCATTGTGGGATAGTAAACAAATTCAAATGTGATAAATCATCCTTAACTTTTCCAATGTTCTGTCTCTTTATAACATTTTGACTAATCAGGTACAGGACCGGTTATCCAAGGAGCAGCACAGGGGAAGATAACTAAAATTTAGGGCTCCTCAATCCAGCCTTACAAGGTCCAGCAGGGTTTTCTGTCCTACTGTGTAAAAAAAAAACTGCTTCCACCTGGGATCCCAGCCGGGGTAGGGCAGAAGCAGAAGACCCTGCTGGATTTGGTAGGACTGGACTGACGAACCCTACCCTAGATTATAGAATTAGCCACCTAGGAACATGACTGCACCTGCCAAACTAGAAAGCACAACACTGTTTATGTGTTATGATTGTTTCCATATGTTTAGGTAATTTCTGATTTTAACACCCTACCTTGTCTGCAATAATATTTCAACTTAAATACCAAATGAATGTTTGCGTTGGCCTGCACAAATGTAACATTGTTGGTATTTATTTTTTAACTTCTTACAGTAAAATATGTAACAAAACGCACCATATTTTATGTAATTTTACTTGATTGTTTCCTGGCGCTAACAAGCAGGGCAAAGTTCAACCTCCAGCTGTGAGAACAAGGCCTCTTATGCGCCTATTAATTGGTCTACCTTCATCTATACACCGGTGGCACGTCGACTTTGATGCGCAACGCGCTGACGGGGTCTTGACAAAACACCGAGATGTATTCCAGAACTTTGGAATTGAGCCTTTTCTCACATTCTTTGGCTCTGTGGCGCTCTCTGTCCCACCGGTCCTTCTCTCCGTTCATTTGGGAGAAGAGGTTGAGCTGGATGGTGCGCAGCGTGGCCGCCAGCACGTAGAAGGCTCCCTGCATCATGTGGCTGAAGGCTGAGCCCAGGCTGAGCGCCGCGCCCATCAGGTTGGGCACCGTCTCGCACACCACGCACACGCCCTCCAGAAAGTGCAGCGTGCCTTTCTTCACCATGGTCTGGTTTTGGTGCTGGAAGCCTTCAGGGGAAGGGGGCTGCTGGACATGATTGATCAGGAACCTCGCGCAGTCCGCGAAGTGGGTGGCGGCGCGGCGCAGCGGGAGGAGGGCCAGGTACAGGTGACAAGAGGCTTTGGTCAGAGCATGGAAGAGCAGCCGCAGCTCCAGCACGGCATTGCCTGGAGTTAAGAGGGTAACGGGGTTAGCCGGAGGCCGATTTAACACCCTGGTTAATGTCAGCAAGCATTACAAACAGCGTCTGCCACTGGATTAAAGCGTGTGCTCCAGCCGTGTGGGTGGAGAGCGCCACCTGACCCGCACGCACAGCGGGGGGCGCGACGCGTCTGCTTGTACCAGCACACGGCACAAAAATGACCTACATCACACCTTCTACAGTTTTTGCTCCTTCCTGGGTATTTTTAGTGTTTATTTAAAAAGTTAAATCGTCAGTTTGATCACCTACAGTATATATAAAATACCAACTTCATTTCTACTCAGCACCTGTAGAGCAAATGCGATAATGAAAGGAAATATCTTCAACTTAACGCAATATGAAAGGTTTGCCAATTTATATTTCCCTTGAATGGCTGAAAATAGAGACAGTGTCTACCGAAAAAGCACTAAATGTGGTTCAAGTAGCCTACTTACTGTATGTTATTTCTACTCAGATGGGGAAGTAGTGGATAATCAATATATAACATTACAAACTGCATTATATTTAATTGACACAACATAAATCCTGAAGTGCTTTGCCAATACAAACACTTCAGAGGTTAATGATATACTGGAATTTCAATTAAAGCAGGAGAAACCGTAACGCATTTCCTGAGTTTGTTTTTCTCACCGTCTATGAAGCAGAAAATCCACAGAAGGGAAATAATCGCTGCCAACCAAGTCCACCAATCCATGTAGTCTCGCCCCTGCAGGACCCGGCAAGGAAAAGAAAGACAGCCGTGACGGTCCCGGGTTAGACGGTGCCAAGCCCTGCCCCGCCTTTACGCAGTGGATGCGTAAACATTAAGACATGTCATTATTCTACAAAGGTGAAGGTACATTTCCACTTTGATTTGACTTGAGATTCTCATGAGGTCAGCAGACTCAAAAAAATATAAGAATTGAAGAACTTATTTTATAGAAACATTAAATAGTGAAAATGTACAACTTTAGGGCGCATTTGTGCCAGCGTGATCCTTTCTGGTCTCTTTCATAGTTATTGGGCGCCGTTAATCCTGTGTAATATTTAAATGTGAAATAAGACCTGAAAGATTAATACAAAGCTTGCACGACGGATGAAAGAGCGTTCACAGCCACAGCAGTGGAGAAACACACAGGGTCAGTTTGTTTTGTGGGACTTCAAATTTATGAACGAAATCTTTTAGAGCTCACATGAAAGTAAATATATGTTCCTTCGTTGAGTTTTTACTTTCTTCTCTCAGAAAGCCTATGTAAAAGCACAGCAGAGTAATATCAAAGTCAGCATTAAAGCCAGTAAATACACTCTGAAGAGTAGGCCTGTATTATTATAGTGCAGGATACGTTTAATCAGCCACACAAGAAAAAGAAACCCGAAGTATTCAAATAAACGTAAGCATTGTTTACTTTTCTACAAGTTAACAGTTATAATTTAGTCTATGAACTCTGTGTAATGTTAAATATGGAAAATTATATTTTTCCAGATATATGAAATAAACTAATATTAATGATCGCTATAATACATATTTCTAGGGTGATATTGATATTTTTATTGTCCTTTATTCCCTATTCCTAGTCAGTAAATGTTGTCATTCACAAACAGCACACTTTCTGTCTTGTATGTGACAGTACAAGCATGCAGAAGGTTGCAGGTATTAGACGGAGCCAGTCGGAGCCAAGCGACAGAAGGGCAAAACAGAATGAGCTCGTTGGCGCCCCCTTCAGGCGAATTCGGTCTTTGCACGCAAACGAGCGACTTGAGAAACTTGATTTGACCTCTTCTTCCTCTTCTCTGCGGGCAAAGTTGAAAGCTGAAGAGGAGGAGGTGGAAGAAATGACCCGGTCATTACAGGAAGTACACAAATATTTAAAGGTAAGCCTTCCGTTGTTGATTCTCTCAGGCTGTTGAGGCACAATGTTGACCGTCCTTGTCTGTGTACCGGCTGCATCCAGGAACTGGAGACCTTTCTGGATCGGCACGACGAGGCACAGCTGCAGAAGAGGAAATGGCAGCACCTGAACTGGACTTACAATGTGTGGCTTCCTCTGCAGAAGAGGGTAAAACGACACCTGTCCAGGTGCAGATATATGAGGGAGCGCCAGAGAGCATACAGGGTAAAGCTGCTGTTACTGACACTCTTCATCCACTGACAAGATGTTTCTTTTATGTTTGCTTGCTGACTTGCTTTCAGTTGTGCATTTTGCTTGATATATATATTTACCAAACAGATGTGAGGGACTGATGTGTAATCACTGCTGTCTCTAGGCCTGTGCGGAGGACTCAGAGAACAGAAGATTTTACAGACGATGTTGTGTAGCAGGTATGGAAACCTACACGTCATATTCAAACTGAGCAGTAGACGCTTTCTCCAACATTCCTCCTGTTCATAAAGCAAGTTTGCACCACGCTTCTCCCTCAGGATGCAAATACAACCCATCTCAGAGCAATCATCCTGTAAACAAGCCAGCAGTAAGCGACACCAGCAGCTCAAGGCCACGTCTGGGCCCCCGCAGTGGGAGACGCTTCTTCAGCTGTTTGGAAAATCAGACATTCAGGAACACTCATTAAAATGATGACAAAACAGACAAACATGCAAGCACACCAGTTCCTTTTTTACTATATTTACATTTTATTAGAGCTGTACAGTTTCAGCTGGAACTCCATCTTTAGTTAGAGGGTTAACCTGGCACCTTTATGGTCCAGTAGTGGACCAATCTGGACAGTTGATGCCAGTTGGAGGGTGTGTTCATTCTCAACCTTGTGTTTAAGTGTGAGGGAATATCAACCATTTAGCAAGTTTAATTTGAAATGCTGGTAACAATGATGTCGTGTAAAAGGTCTCACTCTATCTTTTGGCAATAACTTATTTTTGTATCAGAGGTCACTTGGAAAGTAGCTGGTGACTCAGCAAAATGAAGGTGCTGACGGGAGAAACACGGTGCCTGACGCTGGCTGCTGAGAGTGGCGTCAGTGCCCCCCGAGTTATTTGACTGGCTCATAAAGCTGGAGGTCCAGCTTGACCCAAACCTCTCCCGTGGCGACTTCGTGCAGCAGCAGTCTGCGGTTTGCGGCGCCTTTGCTCTCCATCTCTTTCTTTATGGTTGCCACGGGAACCTCAGTACGACCGAGGAAATCTTAAAGGGGCAGAAAACAGTTAGCATAGCAACCGACAAATACAGAGAAGGCTGGTGCTGTGCTGTCCCACACTCACCGTCTGGTGAGAACTGGTCTTTCTCAAACACGGTGATGCACAGAACGTCCTGGTAGAGGTCTCTGATGAAGAACTGGCAGTTGAAGTTCCACTTTGGGTTCAGGGTGTCACTGATGGAGCGAGAGGTGTAACACTGCGCTCCCATGGTCAGCTCGCAGTACGGGTTGCTTTTACCTGGAAAAGCAAGTATTCACTGAGGAGAGAGCAGACGAGAGGAGCGGTGGTTCTCCTCAGAGGTCTTACCGTTGGGTTTGCAGGCTTTGAGCTCCTGGGCCTCGATGACTGTTACCAACAGGCGGCCGATACCGCTACTCTTTAGAGAGCGGGCTGACAGAGACACACTGGTTAGACAGGAGTTACACACACACACCCAAACACAGGCTGTCCTTACCTTGGTAAGCCTTCTCTCTTTTCTTCTTCTCCGTCTCTATGAAATGTTCAGACGCAGCTTTGATTTTTTGGACCCACATTGTCCTTTAATGACAGCAGAATTGACTTTTCATTATCTCCATTGGTTTATCGGTGGGAAGTGCAGATGTTGATCACGGACCTCTCGTTCAAAGTCTCCGTTTTGAGTGTGTAGACGCGGTCGATGTGCGAGACGTGAAAGAGGGGCTCGTCGCTGGATGGGTCAGGGGGCATCTTCACCAAAACCTCATTCAGAAACAGAGGCTGGAGACAGAAAGTTTCACTGTTTACATCTGATAATGGCAACATGTCTGCCAGAGAAATTGGTCCCTGGCCTACCGTTTTGTACATCTTCAGCTGTACGTTGGACTTGAGGCTGAAGAGTTTGTCCGACCCGGAGGAGGAGAACTGCTTGGCGCTGTGTGTGAGGAGGAGGAAATCGCTGAAGAGGAAAGCCCACAGCTCCCTGCTGCTTTTAGTTTTGTACAGACGGCCGCTGTGCAGCAGCTTGCGAGGCCCGAGGCAGTTAGTCAGCGAGTTGAAGACCAAGTGCTGGAAGAGAACGCGAGTTCGACGCTGAGTTTGGTTCTTATAGAAAGGTTCCACAGCCTCTGTGGGCAGCAGATTGAACTGTACTGCAGCAGCTCCATGTTGGCGCTGCGTTTACCTCGATGGGCCCCTCACACTGGACGTGCGTCTGTATCCACTCCAGCCTGTCTGAGTTCTCCTTCTCTCGGACCCCCTCGTTGACCTGGGAGCACAGCTCCTCAGCTCGCTCCAGAGCTTCTCTCAGAGGGCCTCGGTCTGCGTGACCATCCGGAGTGTGCTCCAGGATCTGACCCAAGCAAACACGTGTTGTAAAAAGGGTTTAACTTGACCACTGTTATAACCACATCACGACTTTATCACTTACATTCTTTATGAGCAGGGGGTAGCGCGTGATCCTCTGCATGGGCTTCAGCAGGAAGCTGGACAGGGGCATCCCCTTACAGCGGTAGTTAGTGGCAATCTTCTGCTCGAGAGGAGGCAGACGGACATCGTTTTAAATCCCAAAACGTTCACCTGTGTTACTGTTGGCCGCAGTTCCGACCTTGAGGAAGTCTTTGAAGTCAGGATGGTCGTGGGTTTTGCTCTGCAGCAGGGCAGCTGCGTTGAGCTGACAGGAGCAGAAACGGATGTAAGGCTGCATGTGGGCCAGCTCCGCCGCCAGCAGGTCTCCAATCAGCTGGACCGGCATGTTCTCACCTCCTGTCTTTTTACGCACACGCACAGCTCTGGAAAAAGGGTTTTGGGCAGAAAATACATCTATTAATCTATGACTTTACTACATTAATGAAACCCATCCGATGTGTGTTACCTACTTGAGTAACTTGGTGTTGCACATAATTAGCTCCCTCCAGTTGACGAAGATCACTCCCATCTCCTCCTCTGTCAGGCGGCCTGCCTCAGACATCGGCTTATAGAAGACCTGGTTGACAAGTGGAGGGAAAAGTTTAACTGAACCTGGCGTCCTCCTGGATTTCCTGTCCATGTCAGTTCTCACCTCCAGAACCAGCTCCAGGTCTTCCACGTAGGTCTCCTCGGTGCGGATTAGCTCGTGGATGTAACCCTGCCGCTTCCTCTCCTGAGGGGTCATCGTGTCCAGTGTCATCAGGTCGGCACACCCTACACACACGAGCAAACGTGTGCACGTGCGCACACACAAGCATGGGCGACAAAGACTTTGCTGTCAGCTGCAGGGTCGGTGTTGAAGGAAACGCCACACACGCATACGAATCTTAAAATCGTCCCTTTATTATAACTTCTGTGATACTTTATTTACAGCTGAATGCAGAGGCCAGAATGAGGCACGTTGTTGTTACAAAACGTGGGCAAAGCAGGCAATGCTAATGCTAATGCTAATGCTAAAGCACGCTTGCCAAAGATGCTGGATGAAATAAAGCATCTTTTGTCATAGAAGCTCATTTTAAATGGTTGCATAGGTGTTTGAATGGTAAAGTAGTTGAGGTTTATGGGATAGGGTGGTGGAAGACTTGGTGGGTAGTTCAAGTCTGAGATAAAAAAAATTCCTCATCACTGAATTTATGTTCGATCACAGCACTGATTTGCGTGTTTCGTATTGCTGGTGGTGAAATCAGTGGTTAGTACAGGACGAGTTGCTCGGAAACATTAACAAATAGAAGGGGGGATCTGATGACAACATTTAGCACGCGCAATCCAATAGCAGTTAGCAATCAAGGTTAGCGGTGATTCACGCGACGAGACCCCTTCCGTTTTGACCAGTTGGGTTAATGTTGTTAATGCAAGAGTGGGTGGCCCTGTTATGAAATCACTCTCTCTTGTAGCCTTAATTTATAAAACTAAACTGTTAGAATCCATAATTAACTTTAGCAAAACTACATGTCACGCCTTATTGTTGGATGGACAGTAATACAAGTCTAGCAGCTGCCGCCTCACTTCCTTGGTTTATTAGTTAAAGGAACATCACAGGGAAACACAGCAAGGGAGAGAAAGTAAGAAATAAAGGCCTCAGAGAAAAAAAGACAGCGTTTCAAAAGGAAAACAAGATAAAGAAGCAAAACTGGTGATAAAAACACAAAGCACCACAGTGCTAAATGAGTAAGGTTCAAAACGAAGAGCAGGGTTGTTCTCGCTGGCGACTGGGCGTCAGTTCAGACTGGCTCAGACAGAAGGGGTGAGGGAGAGGAGGAAGAGGAGGAGGAGGAGGAGAGAATAGCCAGCATTACTGTCCTACATAGGAAACAGAAAAAAAATGAGGTGGAGGAGGGGGAGGTGAGTGAGATGAAGGAGAGACAGCAGACATTAATAAAGCTTTAATATGAATGCAGCTCTCATACAAACGTGCATTAATAATGTACGGCTGGAAATGTAAATGTTGTTACTAACAGGCTAGAGCAGGTTGCTAATATTCCTCCGAAGAAGTAAAGATTGTGTGTTTCATTCCAAACATGGTGATGAGTTAGAACTGTCTCCCTGTGCTGCTTCTCTGAGTTCACCCAGTGCGTTCACCCTCATTAACACCAGATCCACTGCTCTGAGACCAGCTCTGAATGCTAATGAAATACGCACCGCCCTTATTGGAACAGCCATTGAAATCACCACACCAGATTTAACATGAATGAGCAGTAATCAGATCACACAATTCCCAACAGCAGTGATCAGAGGGGGAGCTGGAAACACAAAAGTGCAAAAATAACTCCTGCCTGATTATTTGTAAAAAGTGCTTGTTAACCAGTGGCTGCTCAATTGTGCCTTGAGGCTAATTTATTGGCAAAAATCTTTTTTTTTCTTGAAAATATGCTTATGTACGTGACTGCTGAGCATTGAATCATTCATGGTAGAAGCTGCAGGGAATTGCTTTGTATAAGAAAAGATGAGGCAAAAGCTAGCTTAGGTTTACTGCAGTTTTGCTGAGGTTTGTCCAAGCGCTTGTCCCATTCTTGATCTGTCTCAGACATGGAACTCTTGTAATGAAACGAGTCTGTTCATAAGCACATCTCCCATGATTTGAGTTATAATGTAATAATCATTCCATGGAATCGAGTTTTTGAGCAAAGTGGGCTCGTGTTCACCGGTGATCGCCCGGTGATGGATAGAAAGCAACCCTTCAAAGCTTACCTTCGGCGTCTCCATGCTCTGACATGGACAGTAAGACACCTGCAGTGGGTCAAGGCAACCACATCAGACAACAGTCGGTGCTGTCAGTCGACCTTTGCGGCCACAGTCGTGTCTTATCACCATCATTGCAGCTACGCGTGTGGCTGTTTCAATCAAACCAAAGGAGGAACGAAATAAAAACTCACACTGTTGGCTGGGGTCCGAGTCCGTCGTCATCTTCACGTAATTGGTGGGCAGCAGGCCCGTGACCCCTTTGACCTCCCCTTTCCACCAGTCCGGGTTGGTCTTGTCCAAGATGTTGATCAGCTGACCTTTGGAGAAGCTCAGCTCGTCCTGATTGGCGGCGGCGTAGTCGTACATGGCGATCACCTGGCACACTGCAGAGTCAGAGGAGCACGCCTGGTTGAGTTTTCAGGGGTGGTCACAAATGAAATACTCATGTTCAGAGTGTTCTGACAGTACCTGGCAGCGGGGAGGTGGAAGACTTGATGCAAGTGGGACTGAGGAGCTTGACATGAGAGGAGTGAAACCAGCCTCTCTGTCGCTTTTTGCCTCGAGCCTAAATGAGGAAAAACAGATTAAATACAAGAAAAGCCATCTCCTGCTGGTGAATTCTCCGTTCTGTACTGAAAGAAGATGAGGCAGTCATGTTACTGATCAGAGATCAGAATATATAACTGATTACTCACGTATTTCAGCAGCATAAACAGCAATCCTGAGTCTGAATCTGCTGTCTGAAGCTACTGAATCCTGTGAGTATCAGCCACAAAAACACTAGAGCCAAAGCTCACTTTTGTTGCTTTGGAGAGTTTTGTTAACTGTCTCCTCCCATTGGAAGAGCTGCCAAAGTTAGTGCCACACCACTTACATCACTTTGGTTTTTAGACAGCAATGTCCCCACTCAAATACTGTATATATATGTATATGTAGTCCAACTATTTTGACTGTTTTTACAGTTTTAGTTTATCAGAGTTGTTAAGCAACTGAATCAGTTAAGTGATAGACAAAAAAAGGATGGTTATAAAAATGTATTTACTAAATGTATTAAAATATTTACTTATTTTTAGTTGTTTGTACACCATGAAGACAAAAATTGTTTATGTTTTGAATGATTTCAAAAAATCTCTCCTTAATTGGGCATGGACGGCTCACCTGCAGTTCCCCGAGCCACCAGCCGGTGGAGTTCTTTGCCAAGACCACAATCAGTTGCCCTGGAGACAAACTCAGCTGATTCACAGTTGGAGCTGCGGTGTTGGTGTTGGTGACTGCTTGGGCTATTTCTGTTGATCAAACACAAACAGCTGACTGATACCATCGAGAGAATCTGCAGACATGTTGATTGACTGGGCACAATCTCACCAGGTTTCTGAGCTCCAGATCTGCTCACCTAAATAAAAAAAAATTGTGTCGCCATTAATGAGACACACTCATTTCTGCATTTGTAATTTATGACAGGCATGAATAATTATTTAACTATCATTTTTGACCAGTTACTAACCTCCAGTTCAACAGGTTGGACATAGTTGGAAGGAAACACTCCTGTTTGATCCCCGATGCAGCCTCGCCACCACTCTCCGTCTCGCTCCGTCACAATGACAACATCCCCCTCGACAAACGTCAGGTCTCCCGCTTCTGGGCTCTCATATGTGTACAGGGCCACATACTCTGTTGAGGGTAAAAAAAAATAATGGCACACATTTGCATTAAAATGACACCACAATAGAGAACAAACTTACCCTCTAGATAAGCTGAGTCACCCGAGTCTAAACCATCCACACTGGAATGAGAAAATAGGTTAAAAGGTTATCTTCAGCGCTGTGTGTGTGTGTGTGTGTTCATACTGAATATGGCTGTTGGTCAGTAAGGTGACGCGGTCTTTCGGGAACCACCCCTGTGTCCCCTTCAGCTGTCCCAAACACCAGTCCTCCCTCTGCTGCAGCACGCTCACGATGTCGCCCTGCGAGAGGCTCAGCAGCGCAGTGACAGTGTCAGCTGAACTGGGAGAGCGCTCTGGGTGCCCGTCCGACGTGGCCGACCACGATGTGACGGCTCGAGCCAGCACCGGAACCGAGGACTGAAACAGCGGAAGAGAAGAGGGACTCATCAACAAAACTACCATCTCTGACAGAACTGCTAACAGAACAGAAATTAGAGTATATATATATAAAAAAGTAGCCGTTCTTAGTAATAACTAGTTTTCCGTCTCACCTGCAAGGTATCAGATGGCGCCGAGGAAGAGCTGTCACTCACCACCTCCACATCTGGGACTCTGGGTAAAGCAGGAGTGACAGTGGTGGCGAAGCCAGAACCAAAAAAACCCAGAGTGCAGGTGAAGACTGGTCCTCATCACGCAGAAACTGTCTCGGTGACAGACGGTTGGTTACCTGGTGTCGGCTGCTGGTGGCAGACAGGGCGTTTTTCCAGGTAAAGACGGTACGCTAACCGCGGCGTCCAGGCTCGTGTGCTTCTCGGCGTAACTCTGGGGGAACCAGCCCTGGTTTCCACGATAAGTACCACAAAGCCAGCCTGGCTCTCCTATGGTCTGCTCATCCACCTGCATCAAGCAGAACAGCTCCACCTTATAACCACGGTATGTCACAGACACTTAATACATAACATACCTTTAACCAAGTATTGATGTTTAGCAGTATGATAGAATAAAAGCTGCAGCAGTGATGAATGTTTTCGAGGAGGATAATGAGGGTGCGGTTTGTTTGTACCTCTATAAGACAGTTTGCGTCGATACTCAGCTCGTCTGAGTTCCGAGCTTGAAAGGAGTACAGAGCTCGATACACGGCCAGCTTTGGGGCTTTCTGCAGAGGTCTTCCTCTGTCCAATTTCTTCCTCCTCTCCTTTACCTCTTCATCTTTCCTCTTCCTTTCCTCCTCTTTCCTCACCCTCTCCTCCTCTTCCAGCCTCCTCTCCTCCTCCTCCCGTCTCCTCCTCTCCTCTTCCTCCTCCAGTCTCCTCCTCCTCTCCTCTTCCTGAGCTTTCTCCTGTGCTGCCCTCAGTCGAGCCTGCGCCTCCCTCTCCTCCTCCTCCCTCTGTCTGGCCCTCTGCTCCTCTAAGAGCCTCCTCTGTCGGGCCTCTTCTTCCTCCTTTTCTCGCTGCTGCCGTCTCTCTTCTTCTAGCTTTGCTTGTCTGGGGAAAGTAAACGTATAAACCATCAGAAACAGAAACAACACAATCATGAACTCCTCTAAGCACAAATGTCTCCTGGCGCTCACCTGGCAGCCTCCTCTTCCTCTCTCCTCCTCCTCTCTTCCTCCTCTACCCTGCGTCTTTGCAGCTCTCTCTGCTTCTCCTCTTTGACTCTGTAGAGGTCGTCCAGGACAGCCTGCTGCCTCGCCTGCTTTTCCCTCAGCTCCTGATGCAGTGGCAGGAATTGTCAGAGAGAAAGAAAAGTCAACCAGTCAGCACAGAAGTCATCCAGAAGGTAAGATGCTGTTTAAAAATGGAGCCCAAAACCCCTCAAAAAAAACCAACAACAAATCAGACATTAGAACATTTTTTTTTTTATTTTCTCAATTAAAATGTAGCGATGATGTCAGATGTAAAGAACTTTCTCTTCATTTTTGGTTGGTTTGAAATTAAGGGATTTTCAGTTTTGCACACTATAAAATACAAAGAATGTCACTTTGATTTGGGAAAAAAATGCAAATGACTTCCACAGGAAATGCAGATGTGAATAAAAATGCAGATGAATACATATGGCTTCTATTTTCCGTATAGGTACAGCAGAATGTGTGTGTTTCCCCTCCGGGAGCAGCCATTTATACACCTGAAGCAAAGCAACAAAAACAGGACTGCAGAGTTCCAGCATGCTGGTTTAATAATGAGCCACAAGACGCGAGTGAACAAGGTGAGATGAAGCTACCTTGAAGCTAATAAATAACAAAGGAGTGAGGAGAAAATAAGTGGAAAGTAGAGAGAGGAAAGAAGAGAACCTTGATGAGAAAGAAAAGCTGGCTGAGGCAGGCCAGCAGAGACAGAAGGCCCCGCAGGACACAGTCATCCATGTCACCCAACTATGGCGGGAACGATGACGATGGAGGGAGAAACACGAGGGAGTGGGCAGCAGGAAGGAGCCCAAGAATATCAGAGGAAAACATGAAAGGATAGAAATTAGTGAGAAAAATCCAAGACGTGGAAGCAGGGGAGAAAGAGAAAAAAAGGTGTTACACACTTTCAAACATAAGCTCAGAAATAGAAAACAAAGAAACAGAGTGTAAATATCAGTTAAGAAAAGTGGGCTATCCTGATCAGAACACACCCCAGGTCCTGATGAATGTGGCATTCACTGACCTTAAGCTCCTTGTTGTACTGGTCCATCTGGGCCAGTTTGTCTGTGGTCTCCCTCTCCAGCGTGTCCAGCTGGTCCTTCAGCCTCCGACAGTTCACTCCTTTGTCGGTCACAGACCCGGTCAGAGAGGTCAAAGTTCCCCCTGCAAAGTGAAGACAGGAGCTCAGAAGTGAGGAAGTGACTTTGGTGACCGCTGCTACGACCGCCTCCTTCACTTACGTGAGATTTGGCTCAGGCTGACGCTTCGCAGCTTCTCCGTCAGCCTTTGCTGTTCTGGGACCAGCTGGGAGAGCTGCTCCTGCCAGTGCTGTAGCAAACAAACACAACAGGAAATGAAAGATGCCTCAAAGGCGGACAAAAAAGAAAAAAAAAAAACAAAACATTAAACCAGCCTCGAACTGGAGCTGCAGAGTGTTGATCTCTGAGATGCGGGCGTCCCTCTTCTGGTTGATGAGATCCACCTCGGCCTTGAGAATCCACCTCTTACTCTGAGCGTCGCGGAGGCGGTTTGAGATCTGCTTGTGCTTGTTGCCCTGTGACAGAGGGAGGCTGATCTTAGTGTGGCCATTCTTTGGATTGGAAACACATCCGTGAGCAGTGCAGCCCCACCACAGCCTCCAGCTCCAACTCCAGACTTTTCTTCCTGGCTCTGAGTCGGGAAATCTCTTCCTGCTCCCCCGTTCTCCTCCTGGACAGCTCCTCTTTCTTCCCTCGCTCCCACTCCTCCCTTCTCTGGCGCTCCATCTCCTGCCTTGCTGCCTGCTCACCACACCAACATACATGTCATTTTCATTTGTTCAAAAAAAGAAAAAACAAAAATTCAAATACATCCACTCGTGTTTGTGACTGTTGCCACTCACCTCCTTCCTCTCTAACTCCCTCACTCTTTCCTCCTCCCTCTGCCTCTCCATCTCTCTCATCCTCTCCAGGCGCCTCTCCTCCTCCAGCCTCCTCCGGTTCTCCAGCTCCCTGGCCTCCCTCTCCCTCCGTTCCTGAGCTTCCCTCTCCTCCCTCTCTCTCCTCTCCCTCTCCTTCCTCTGAGCATCTTCTAAAGCCTGCCTTCGTTTCTCCAGCTCAGCGCTGCCGCGTGCAAAGTTCTCCTTCAGCTTGTCCTCAAAGGACACTGAAGAGAGGAAGAAGAAAGGAAACATTCCACGGGCGAGTTAAAGAACTTCTATCACAATTTCCATCATGCAAAAATAACAAAATCTCAGTCATCTTATCACTCGTACCATTGCTCTTGTTCTTTTGTGGAGGTTCTGTCTCAATTGTGTCAATTAAACAAGAACCTATGGGGGGCCCTGTTCCATTAACAAGCTCGCTGGGCTTCATCCCTCCTCTGGAGTAGAAAAAGAAAACAGATACAGCTCAAACAAACCAGAAAAAGTCCAGTGAGAGTGTGTGTGTGTGTGTGTGTGTGTTTGTGTTACCTGAGAGAGGGAGGAACCAGGTCTTGAGGCAGTGCGAGAGGGAGAGGTCGGCCGCTCTTGGCCATGTCCACCAGATGCATGGCCAGAATGAACTCGTCTCCCTGAAGACGACCATCTCTGTCCACATCCGCCAATGTCCTATGATCATAAACACAGCGATAAAGCTGCATCTTCAGGCACGAGCGCAGTTCTGACAGAAAGTCCCCCTTTCTGCTCATTTAGGCGGGTTTAACTGATGTTGGCGTTTAGAGTTTGCGGTAACTGGTGTGGCGTGCACATTTAGAGTACACAGACTGCACTCACCAGATGGTAGCCAGCTGGGTTTGGGTGAGGTTGGACGCTATGAGCGCGTTTCTCACCTGAGGACCTGCAAAGTTAAACACCAGAGTGATTCTGATGACTCTGGTTGTAAACGCACGACTGCTGGGTTGTGGTACGAGCAGTCATCTGTGTAAGAACTTATCATACGTGACCAAAAGGACCGTGTGACATTTGTTCTGGTTGTGAGTGCTTGTGTGACCTGCCTGATAAGTATCCACTCATGAGTTTGTCAAGCGTGTTGAACTGCTGGCGGTACTTGAGCCTGGAGGCCTGTGGAATGGCCCAATCACTTATGCCCATCTTTGGAGAGTTACTGGCCAATGATGTCGTGGAGGAAGAATTTGAGCTACAAAAAGAGAGACGCTGAGCAGAAACATGGCTGAAATGACAAAGTCTTACCGCGTGGTCAGACTCCCTGCTGTTCTCCCCTATTTTTCTATCTGCACAGGAAGCTACTGCAGGCGTTCACACAGACCATAATCCCCTCGAAGCAGACAGAACTGCAGAAGTGACCCTAATCTGCCGGTCTGTTTTTATTGCAAACAATGCCACTGCAGCACAGCGCAAGGATGGGCTGGGTCGCTGATGTTTATTTGAGAAGAATGGATTTTTTTTCAGCCATTGTGGGACGACGATGAGGTTTTGCTGGGACAATAGGAGAAGCTGAGAAGGGCCGTCCCTCTGCCCGAAGGCCTCTTCAACCACAATATCTCTATGAACTAATGCAACTGCACATTTGTGTAAAAGTCTCATGTTTAGACTAGAAATGAAATGAGTCCAAAACGCCACATGAAGACGCCACACAGTGACTGTAGGCGTCATATAATGTGATGTAGCTGTGCTGTGATCGGTCAGAAAGCAGATACTCCTGTTCTGTGTCCCAAAGCGTACAAAAGCACAGAATGCTCCAGAACGCAGCATTTCGGTAGCTTCTTGAATCGGGTCACTGCTGTCGCTGCAGAAAATGTTGCAGGCTAAGGTTAACAAATGTGCACCCTCACAAACATCACACTAAAATATATATCCACTCTGAAATGTCGTATTTGAAAGAAATAGCACATTTTTTAATGACTTAAACTAGACAAAACGTTGAGGTAAACGTCAGCTCCTCAAACAGGAATTCTAATCCCATTCCGGCAGCGTTTAAATGTGCTGAAGCACAAACAAACACGTTTCCTTTTGATGCCATCTAGACCATCTGAATTCTTGCCGCTGTTATCTCATCTCTGCGTGCCCTCTGATCCTGGACCCTTCCTTGCCTTCCTTTAGACTGTGGGGCTGCACTGACCGATTAAGCTCCGCTGCTCTCTCTTTCTGGCTGCTTTAAATGTAGCCTTCATCCGGCCATTCCCTCTGCACCCGATCAGCAATGACAGACTTTAGATTCTTCCCATTTGAATATTGTGCGTTTAATTCCAATTATTTCACCTGCTGGAGCCCAGGTCCAGGAGAGAATTTGCCTTCGACATGCCGCTGGGCGGGGAGAACGTCATGGGAGAAGAGAAGCCGGAGATCGGGAGCCCTGCGGAAGACGTTGGAAGATTCAGAGTTTTCACTAATTCAAGAAAACATGACATGAGACAACAAATTCCTTCAGAGGTTTCCTGGCAGGTTTTATTACACAGTCAAACCTACAGCATTACTGCAGGGTGTAGCTGCCCTTGAACTGCGTGTACGTCTAATCTTATCTCAGATTTTACAGTGGCAGCACACCGAGCTCCAGCGGCAGGCTTATAGACATCAGGCTGAAATCAGCGTGCTCGTGGCTGTCTGCACCTCTGCTGAAGAGGGCACTGGTTTTCCAGCCTAAATCAGATATATGAAGGCATAAAGATTAACGGTAGATGAGACGGTTAAGTTTGCCGGAGGAGCAGCTGTAGGGAACAGAATAAACTCCCTTTTCCCTGAGTGACCAGCAAAGCAGGTTTATACACCAGCAAACCCTTGTTTGCTGCTTAATTGTGGCTGCCAAGTGAATTTCTGGGAATTTCTGTGGTCTGGAGGCCGGCACGGCTGTTTAATATCCTTTATTATGCTACAGTTCCACATTTGCTGGATCAGGATGACAAATGAGTACTTATACAAAAAATGAGTCGTGTCCATCAAGGAAATTAGAATGGTCCCTGGGCAGAACCGACCTGTGCTGTTGTGAACGAGAGGTGGGGGGAGGAGGCTGACGGTGCCATTGGGGAGTCCAGAATTTCCCTGGCAGCCGATGAGGGGCAGAGTCATGGGCACGGGAACCAGGGGTCGCAAAGGGGCGATGGGGATGGGGGTTAGGATGGGCATGGCTGGTATGGATGACAGACCAACGGACAGGTTGGGCATAGAACCCATTCCTGTTAGGAGGAAACACAAAAGGTGAATGTGAGGAACAACAACAGGGGTTTAGAACACGCGATATGTTCTGCAGTCTGGTGAAACAACACAGGGACGAGGGTCAGGGGGAGGACAGCTCTGGTTACCAAATCGTGCAGCTGCGGTTGGAGCGGAACTGGGAGACTGCTTCATGATGATTGGCAGGGAAGAGGGTAAGCTCCGCCCCTGGAGTCTGAGCTTGATGAGTTTCATGGCGATAGAGAACTCCAGTCTGTCCATCTTGCCATCGCTATCCGTGTCAGCAAGGTGCCTACATGAGGAGGAGGAGGGGAAAACTGAGAGTGACCATTTTCACACAAGATTTCAGCAAAAATCAGAACACACACCGACTGTCCCAATTCAACAACACACACTCTTTCCCCTTCAATGTTCACTGATTACTGTAGGGTGGGACGAGCCTTGAAGGAAGTTAGTTTTAAACAGGAAGCACAAAGCAGGCAGCACAAAATATGACCTCTTTCTGGTCGTGTTATCAGGCTGAGGAATCACTAACCAGATTTCAGCCAGGACAGAAGGAGGCAGGCCGGACTGGAGGAAGAACTTCCGGGCTTGTTCTCCTAAAGAACAACAGAAACCGCTCATGTTCATGCAGAATGTCACACACGCTGTTTTGTTTTTTTTTTTTTTTTTTTTAAATGCTGCGTTTTTGTTGTGAAAGCAGTCTACCTGAGACGTAGCCGAGGAGGGGGGCCAGGCTGTCGAACTGCTTGTCGTGCTTCCCCCTCTCCTCTGGAGTGATGGCCCACACACTGGTTCCACCTAAACACCAGGAGAACGGGA
This sequence comes from Pao palembangensis, assembly GCA_015343265.1. NCBI lineage: Eukaryota > Metazoa > Chordata > Actinopteri > Tetraodontiformes > Tetraodontidae > Pao > Pao palembangensis. The sequence goes on along the minus strand of CM027097.1, from coordinate 6,051,973 downwards.
AGTAATCAAACCTAATCCTTTTCTACGACAATTTATAGCATTAGCAGTGCTTATCCCAGCATGCTAACCACACTGCATCAAATATTAATATAAATATCTAAAGCATGTACATCACTGCTGAGATCCTGCACTTAATGGATAAGTTTAACTAAACATGAAGTTAGATGTGTTTTTTGAGGAATCTGAAGCCCAGTTCTGCTTCATTAGACGTATTTAAAGACTATGGACTATGAGCTGATAATTGAAGGTGTTAATGAAAAGCAAACAGTTTAATGAGCTCTGACAGCACTGTAGTAGAAGGCTTGTCTGTACGGCCATGAGACCCAGATTAGTAATTAATGAGATATTGAGTGATGAAGCTTTAGATAAGGCAATAATGACAGACGCTGTGTCACAAACAAGTGGTCATTGAACTGTTTCATACGACGGAGTAAGAATTGTTCAATGGACAGTTCTAATTGGACAGACGGGGAACAGTGAGACTAAACAGCTCACAGTTGACTCTCAACCCGCCGCTGAGAAGAAAAGCTGCAACCCTCCATCAGTTATAGTCACATCGAATGAAACACTGTATGTAAACCTCAGGTTTGACGTCAACATTACCAGGAGAAACAAGCAGAAATGAGCATAAATACAACCTCAGACAACCCTGAGACAGTGAAGCGCAGTCTATCTAAAGGAGGATACGTGCACGCTAAAGCTTCAGTGCACACAATGCCTGGGCAGTCTTTAAACAAACAGCTTCTGATCTGCGTGGGTTCCCTTCATCAGCCTGCGCGCTGTTGACTGGCTGCTGTGACATCTGCATCAAAACCTCCAGACAGCCAGCAGTCGTCAGGTGGGAATCACGTCGCTGATTTTCCTGTATTTACACATCAGACACGACACCTGGGGAGGTCACAGAGAAGTCGCCAGCTGCCGGGTTCCCCTCTGTGTGTAATCGGGTCAGACACCCCAGACTGGGAGCAGCTCCACTGCTGCAAACTGGTGTTGTTCTACAACATTCACGCACGCCAGCAGATTCAGGACGAGCCATTTTTACCATTCATGTCTGCAGGTAATGAGCACAGGCAGAGGGGGGGAGGTCCTCAGCTGCTGGGCTTCCAGTCAGGCATCTGCTGGAGATGGAGAGAGAATGATGGAGAGCGGGTCACAGATGGAACTTAGCATGCAACGTTGCAGCGTTCAGGTAAGAAATGAAGAGAAACAAGCAGAAAGTCTAAAGGTCAGAGCTTGCACTTTATGACTGAAAAATAAATGTAACATCAAAGGGGACCACAATGTCAATTGACTTTAAGGTTGTGATGGAGTGTAGGCCGCGTCCATGGTTACCGCTGCTGCCGCTGACGGTCCTCTGAGGGATCTCGGCCCAGTCCCGTGAGACAAAGGATGACAACAAAGGAGACAGTGAAAAGGTGAGTTGCCCTGTTTTGCGTATCGGTTCCGTTCCTGCTCGCCTGAGGTCACCTCCTCATCTAAACCGAGCTTCTCTTTTCTGTCTTTCATCCGTCCATCATTCTGGCAGCAGCAGCGCATGTTTCCATCTTGCTGGTCAGACTCTGTGAACAAACGTCTACGAAACAGATGCTTCCTAGTCAAATCTCCCTCTCTGCCCTCGTCCTTTACACGTTTTAGCTCACTTCACTCCTTCTTTTCCTTCTCAGCTCCCCTATTTCATATTTGTCCCTCACTCCAGCGTGCATCCGACTGCTTTCATTCCTTCCCTTCCTGATCTTGTTTATTAATCCTCCGTCACTTTCCCCTGTGGATTGTCGGAGGGGAAGCTGTGGCTGATGTGGTATAAATCATCTCCTCTGCACCAAAGAGTGATGAGCTGCTGGCTGTTGTGCATTCCTCTGCATGCACTATGTGTGCTCGAAAAACAACACAAACCAACAACTTAAGCACAAGCAAATAAAACAGCTTTTTATACGTTTATCAGTCCAAACATACGAGCAGCGGGGAGAAGAGTCACATTCTAGGTTGTCAATCATGATATTTCAGCCTGGTTTTATGGAAACTAACAGCATGATTACAAAATCCAGCCCCTAAACATCAGCGTGATGTTCAAATGATGGGAATTAACATTAGTTGAAGTTAAATCCAGGACAAATTTATGCTCAGTTTGACTCAAGCAGTGTTTAAAACAGTGGAGTGAGACAGGCCTGTTCACTCACTACAAACAACTGTGGGGGGAGTTCTCGTCAAATCGATCTGTACTACAGACATAAGTTATGTTATCCATCTATCTATTCCAATGATGCACTAAACCGGTGCCACAATGAGCAACATTGGCAAGTTAACGCAGGAAATGAGGCAACTATGCCTTTTTTAAAAATTCTGCCTTTCCACCAACATTTTCAACAAGGGGCCTGTTTCCATCACTTTAAGATAATAATATCTTGAATATCTAGATAGATAATATCTAGAATAGATACAGTTACATCTAAATTGTTTTCAACGATGTTTTAAGTAACAAGAATTGACAAATTACAGGTCTATTTAGCCAATGCTAAGCGATGTACATGTGTTATATTTCCTTAATCAAACACTGAAGGCGGCTATCAAACGCCCTCATATGCAAATATTTCATGTGGCTTCAAATAGAGATACTAACTGGCTGTGCAGGACGGCCTTGTTTAAACATGAACACATCCTGGATGAAAAACAACAGTCTCAACGCTTGTGCTGACAAATGCTTCCCTAGATGAATTTGTGATTCCTAAATTCTCCTAGGGAATTTGGAAAAGTCATTCGGTAACTTCTGAGGCACTTTTTTTTTTTTTTGTTTTGGCTGCTAAAGAAATGTTGATTTTACAATTCTTCAGAGATACTGGAAGTCGTTCTCATGCTCATATAAAAGCTGACGTGCTAAACGCCCACGCGGGGGGTTCCAGAAGTCTGCTCTTCCAGATTTAGTGATGTTGCACGGCTTAATCTCTGCTCAGAAGTTTTTGCAAATGTTCTGTAAACTGAACTGAACGTCCACAAATAACTTAATCCCATTTGCATAATGGCTATTCCTGTAGCTCTGCTCTCAGGTGCCTGTGACAGCCTGGCAATACAGGTGGAGTTTAAACAGATGGAACTGTTCACACCGTGTGAAACATACGGAGAATGATGGCCGATGGCGTTACAACGCCATGTTTGCCCTGAGCTTCCAGCAGGTTAATCCTGCCTTTTAGGTAAATAGAAAAGCAGGTAAACATTAAATTAAGACTATTTTGTCAACAGACTAAAAGCCAACAGTGAGCTTCCTCGGTTGTTTAGAATAGTGATATGTGGAAGCCGCCTTTTTTTTGGCTTTGTGGACATTTCTGACGTTTTGGTGCTTTGCGGACCTGCTGGAGGGATGCAGAAAAAGAATGAATGAGCCTTTGACTGACACCTGCGTGTGCTGCCCCGGCCCGTTCGGACGTGCGTGTCAATGCTCCTGCCTGTGTGTGGGAGTGCGTCTGACACACATTCCTCACATAGAGGGGGACCCTGTTCCAGCAGGAAGCTTTGCCGAGCCCGCAGAAGAAAGGAGCCTCTGTGTGCGCTTGTGAGAGCGTGCTTTGCACAGAAACACACAGGTACGGGGCGATCCACACGTCGTTTGCAGCAGGTAGAAGAAGGAACGGGGATGCGTGGTCCAGGGGAGCACGGGCCCTTTCGATGGCAGCGATCATACACCAAAGAAGCAAGCAGTGTCTCTGATCTGCACACCTTCTCACTGTCAGCATCACCTTCCACCTTCAGGACAGCAGCAGATGCAGGCTGGTATGTTTATGCGCGTGCATGTGTACTATGCAATGCTTTCTTGGCAGGTAGATGATAAGGTTTAGTCCCTTGATGCCAGTTGGACTTTGCCACTTCTGGAAGATGACCTCTGCTCCCCTTTTCTCACACACACTCTTAGATTTAGCAACTGCTGTGAGTTAACAACACAGGTGGAAACCACACATGACCAACATTCTGGAGCACCCAGGATAAACAGGAACCAACTGATTAGGCGATAGCTATAACAGCTCAAAATAAACAGAACTTTTAGGTCACATCATATTTTGTAATTCCAAGAAATCATTTCAGAATCACGACAGCAAATTCCTTTGCTCAAGATATGATGCTGTGAGACAAATGATTAGTTTAAATACAAACTAACACTTCAAGAGTAAAATCAAGGGTAATATGAAGCCATTTTAGAACAGAAAAACATAAAACAGAACACCTATTTATACGCACACACACACACACGATTACTTTCACACTGCCTTTGTGAAAAATCTGCATTTAACAAAACTGACATTAACAAAATTTAACATTGAGGAAAAAAATTTAATTAAATAAATAACCGTATTTTAAATAAATACACAATCTGGCGAAACCATATGGTGCACATTCCACGCTAAAGATAGACAAAACGCTACCACTGGTGACAGGTGTCAGAAATGTAGCGTTAAAAAATCGATAATAATCCTTCTGCGCCAACCAGAAATCTTGCTGTCACACGCACGCTGCTCACCGTCCCGTATGCTCGAATTAGGGTTTTAATAAAGCGGGACCTTTTTCTTTACAAGAAACGTAGATGGAAGGAAAACCATGATCGTTGACAAAGTCCAGTTAGCTGATATTAATGTTTTAATAGATGCTTTCTGGCTGCTTTACCTGTTGCAGTGGGACTGCGGCGGTGAACCGATGTATCCAGGCTGGAAATTAAGCTGCTGTAGAGGGAGGAACCGCTCCAGCTGCCGGGGAGGGTGTGGACTACAAATGGGCGTTTCCATAGAGACACTGTGCAGGACTTCCGGACAGCGTTTTGGTTTTCAAAATAAATCTCTCGTTTTTACCTCCGCCAAGTGAGTACGTTAGTGAGTGAGTGTTCGTCTGTCTATCTGTCCGTCTACCCGTTTGGTTGTTAGCAAAATAATTCGAAAATTTATGAACAGAATTTGATGAAATTCTGAGCAAATGTTGAAAATGGAAAACTTATAGGAAACTGTGAATACTACACTTTTAGCTGCCTTAAAAAGTACTACACATATTTATACAGGAAATGACCAGACGATTCATATGTGGTTATTTAGTGATTTTTTTTTTTTTTATATGCTGCGAGATAAATAGTTATTATTCCGTCTGCCTGCAGCCTCATGCACGCATCAGTGACGCGCGCCTATTAATTTGTGGTCTTTGCTGCCCTCAACAGGAAACCATCCTCTGACTGACTGCTGTCATTTTTTTGACCCCAGGACGTCATTTTGCATATTTCTAAAAGTTCTCATTTTGAAGGAGTAAACTTAAAAAAAAAAATCCCTTTGATAAAGGCTTTACATTTATTTATTTCTTTTAAGAGACTTTCAGAATAAGAGTTGTCCAAGATTAATTGATCAACCATCCCCATTTAAATTGTCACACCTTTATAGACACAGAAATCTGAAAATGAAGAAGCAAACAAAGCCATCCACTACAGTTTATTTCAGGAAAACTACATTATAGAGAAGAATATTTCAAATCATGTCAGAAAGGAAAATCCCTCACATTTAAGGTGTCAGAAAGGAAAATCCCTCACATTTAAGGGTTTTTAATGTTCAGATATTTTGTTTTTTTCCAAAGAATTCTATAACTAAATGAAAACAAATCTTAAGCCACTAAATCAAAGATTTTTTTTTTTTTTTTTTTTTTTGCTGAATGCTCAATACCGGCATATTCAGATAGATACTGACATCTAATTTTTGTCACATAATTATAACTTTAGATTCAGGTAATGAATCATGAAGTGCGTGCACAACTCCTCAGTGTCCTGTTTCAAAAAGCTCTAAAAAGCTGGTTTTTCAAGTATCCCAAATGGAGGAAGGAACTCTGGGCTTCTCGCTCAAGGCCTGCAAGTTCCTGGACTGTCGGGGCCAGAACATCCACGTGACCCTTGTAGTTCCCCCCTAAAAAGAGCAAAAGCAACAGTATATTTATCTCTGTATGATTTAAATATGTCATCTTTGCTTTATCGTTACAGAAATCAACTGTACATATTTTGCTGCCTGGGTTGAGTGTTTGGTGGACATGAACAGACACACACCTCCCAACGCTCTGCGCTGACCATACGAGACCTTCCCGTCAAACTCATCAACGGGTACTTTAATGTCTGGTTCACACTGGGTGATGGTGCACTTCAGGTGCTCCTCAATGTCAGATAGGAGCTGCAGTTCCAGGGATACAGCAGAGTATATATAATAAATGTTTACATTTCAAGAACAAAACCATAATTCTGTTTGAAATTGTCTTTGCTGGTGGGGTGAGCTGATCTCTGTTCACCTCTTTCTCGTTGTACCAGATGGTGCAGCCTCCATCTTCCTTCAGCCGGGTGTTGTAACAGCCTCGGCCTCGGTTCGGGCAAACGTGGTACCATACCTACGCAGATGAAAGATTTTTCTTTGAGCACACCTATTTCTATAATTTATTCATCACTGCATTCCAAAGGTCCGCCTCACCTTCTCCTTCTCCATAGCAACCAAAGAGATGGCCAGCCCCATCCTGCAAAGTACAAGAAGCATTTTATTGCAGATCAGAAAATGTTAATGTTTTAGATGCTAATTCAGAATTCAGACCTCTCAGCTCTTCCAACTCTGCCAATACGATGCACGTAGTTCTGCTTCTCATCCGGCAGGGTGACGTTAATCACTGGAGAGAAACAAATGATGAAAAGAATGATACTCAAGGTAAGCATTTAGGAAGTAAGTAACTTTACTTCTCTTTACCATAAGGGACTCCGTGGATGTCTATTCCTCTGGCTGCTACATCTGTGCAGATCAGCAGCCTCACCTCTTTCCTCTGAAAACACAAGAAGACCTTTAAATACTGAGAGAGGCTGCCCTAAAAAAGGTGTCACTAATTTATTTGTACCTTGAAACACTCCAAGTTATTTTTCCTTTCATTAGGTTTACGATCACCATGGAGACAGACGCAGGAAAACTGGTGGCTTTTACTGTTAGGACCTAGAAACAACAGAGGGATTATTATGAATTAGGATTATGGGTCTACTTTCAAAATCAAAGGATTATCTCATAATTCTGCTTTTTCAGTTTTTTTTTTTTTTTTTTTTAAATAGTTTTTCCCTCTGACTCCTCCCACCTCCTCCTTGCTGGATGAAATACTGTTCCATGTTGTCACAGTCGATCTTAGTGCGACAGAAGATTATGGCCTGGTCCATCTTGTGCTCTTTGATGGCCCTCACTGTGTACTCGCCCTTCAGGATCTTAATAGCTTCAGACCACATTTCTAAAACGAATACACACTCTTTTGTTAACAAAAGCCAAAACCCAACATCTGCTGGTGTTTGTGACGCTAAGGAGAGCCTGGTCAGATGGTCCAACCTAGACTTTCTCTGTCTTACCAGCAGAATTAGCTCCAGGTCTGGTGTTATCTTTAGCGTGGACCTCATCAGTCTAGCAAACATTAGATGAAGAAAATGCTTTATAATTTTGCATTTATGAAGTTGACAACTCATAAACCACAAAGCCAATGCCTCTTTTCTACAAACCCGAATGTGATTCTTGCCCAGACGCTCCCAGAGGCGATCCATTTTGGGATTTACAGGTACGACCACATGGTGGACGGTCTCAGGGACAGAGTCCTCTCCCTTCAGATCCACCCATGTTGGGAAGTGCATGATGCGCTCCGACAACTTCTTAACATCAAAGGAATGCAGAGTTGCTGAACAAACGATCACCTGGGAGAGAAAATACCAGCACATCACAATCTCTCTCTATCTGAAAATATACTCCTGGTGTGTTGAAATTATGTCAGTACCTGCAGCCTTTTGCCATCAGAGGTGACCTGTGGGATTTGATTGTGGATCCTGTTGATAAAATCTGTGTAACCTGCAGATAGTAGACCATCCTTAGGGACAAAAGAACACAGAATAATGTTAATTTTCTCTGAGATCTTATAAAAATACTCTCCATGCTCTGTACTTACACACTCATCCAGAACTAGAAAGCGGATTTGGGACAGACTAAGTTTACCGGTAGATATGAGATCATCCAGTCTGCCAGGTGTTCCCACAATGATATCAACCTAGTTTTGAAGAGGCCACACAAAAAGGGCAGGGTGAATGGTGATAAAGAGAGTTCAGTTTTCCAGTTATTTCCAAGCATTCAGTGTAATAAGTTCACATACCCCTTGTTCAAGAGCACTCAGCTGCTCTTTAGCTGCCACACCACCAATTACCAGAAGTTCCCTGCAGATAGACAGTTACAGTTACATTAGCAATGCAAGTCTCCACCTGCTGGTACAGACTAGAATTGCAGGCTATTATATATGTGTACGTTTATGCTTTCTAGAGTTGACTCACACCTGAGTTTGGGGTTATCCACATATTTCTTAAATTGCTTAACATTGTTGAGGGTTTGTTCAGCCAGTTCTTTAGAGGGCTCAATGATCAGCGCTTTGGGTTCATTGGTTGATGTTTTCACCTGGCTCACTTTGGCACTGCCTGAACAAACCGGGCAGAGGAAGCTTTTAAACAAATATTGATGTACTGACATGACAATAAAGAGTGTAGTAATACAGTCCAGATTCCTACAAAAAATAGATATTTTGAGTTATTTTCTCTCACTTTAACACTGGATAAACAAACCTGTCTGAGAGGACTTAGCTGTGTGGCCCTCTGGTGCCTTGTCCAGGGCAAGGAACCCATTCTTAGGTGTGTGTTTAAAGTCTTCTCCTCCAAAATTGAACCTCAGCTCAGCATTCTGTTAGACAAAGGAAATTATCAATTTGCATAAACATGGAAGCCTAGGGTTGGGTTCTGCAACTGGTGTCATACCTTCAGCACACAGGAGGCAAAGAAGGGCTGATCTTTTAAATGTTGAGGTATCTCAAATGCCAACCCCAGATCATTACCTTGAAGATGCAGTACAGGCAAGGAATATCAGGATTATCAAAAGGCAAAATAACTAGCATTAAAACAAAATCAAACTAGAAAAAGTACCATTTTTTGAGAAGGAGATTTGGGCTTTCTCAAGGTCCAGGTAACAACCAATGGTGTCATGCATCGTAAATTCCTGGGTAGTCAAGACAGAAAAAACAAATATATATATAAAAAAAAACAAAAAAAACAATGGCTATAAACAAAAAAAAGTTAAGGAATGAAATTGTCACCTCTCCATAGCTGTCAAACTGTTTGTTATTAGATTTCTTTCCAGTTCCTCCAAAACCAAAACCATATTTATCAGTTCCTGCAAACAAATGAAGAGATTGAAGCACTGTGTTACTTTGAGCGTTTTAGACTGGCTAATGTGCATTGAGCAGTGTCAAGATTACCCAAGTCAAGGGCTGCCTGACTGGTGGACCAGCCAATGCGACAGAGACCCTGGTCATGACATGTCACCTCGTAGTAATACTTCCCTGGAATTATTTAAAATGAAAGAATAAATATTCATATCAAATGTGACAGATGATTCTGTCACCACTAGAAACACACCTTTGGTGACTCCTTTGGTAGACCGGCAGCCATGCCACTCTTTGAACTCCCTGCTCTGGCAACACAATCCATCTGGACCAATAGCTGAAGTGGAACCAAACCACAAATAAGGCAAAGCTGAAATACATTCTAAACTTAAAGAAACTTAAGGACTGATGTCACACTGATGGAAAGTGTTGGATAATGATATAAAAATCTTTGTATTCCTCTTACCAAATGCTGTACTGCGGTCATAAGGATTCATCTGCCAATTATTGAAAACTGACAAAGGAATGATATTTGTTAAACAGCAGCAGATTGCTTCATAAATAACAGAACATGTAACCAAATAAGTGTTATAATAGACTCACTAGCTCCTCCAGTTTTAAAAGAGGCTCTGCCCTTCTTGCCTTCCTGCTGATCCTTCAAGGTTTCATACACAATCTGAATGACAGGGATACTGAAGGCCTGCAGATAACAAGGATCACCATTATATCTGTGTGCAACTAATTACAAGTGTATCATTTACGCGTTTTACAGTACGTACCCCTGTTTTGCCACTACCAGTTTCTGCTGCCTGAAAAATGAAAATAATGTAACGCTCGTATTGCAATGCATGTCAGAGAATGTCAGAGAATGTCACGGCGGTGGGCTTAATTTACCATGAGCACATCTCCTCCCCCAAGAATAAGAGGAATAGATTCTGCCTGGATGTCAGTTGGAAGCCTAGAAATCCAATCATAAAACAATTAATACTGCGTCAAAACAAGCAACCAGCGAAAACAACAGCATGGTTACTATATAATAATGCCTTAGAAAAATTAATATCTTTGTCAAGATATATATATATATATAAGATATATTTACTTATTTTAAAAACACTTACAGCCAATCTAGTTCTTCCACAGCCTGTGCGATTTCGGGCATAACGCCCATCTCTGATAAAGAATAAAGACATTTAATGGTTCAGTAAATTTCCGTAGCTTCCGAAAACATCTATAATAATATTAACATATGAAAATTAAAGAAAAATGCCTACCAGAAAACGCTGCCATTATTTTTACTGCGAGTGCAACTCAAACGGATATAACGTGTTCAAAGAGTTACTGCCGAGTGCAACGCGGTTAGCTGACCGGTCTTATATAATGGTTCCGGGTAGTCAAGTAATTTATAAAATGGTTAATTCGACTCATTGAATTAGCACATGCTCATGTCAAAAGAATATAACGTCTTTTTTTTATTATAAACTACAGTTTAAAGCATTTTATGGTGTTATTAAATAAAATTTTCTCAGACAGTTTTCATACACCGTTTTATGATATATACAGGACATATTTTGTCCTCTGTGATTCGCCGTAGACATATGATAACTAGTTAAAGTAAATATGGCTGAAGAAAGTCTGATAGAAGGCGAAGATGAAAACATTTTGTACGATTTGCTTGTTATTACCGAGTGGCCACCAGAGACAGATACTCAGGTTAGTTCGACTCACCTGGGGCTTAGTATTTGCCTTTTTTTAGAGCGTGTATTTATGTACAGCACTACTGGAAAGTCACTCAGATGACTTGCTAGCTCCGCTCAAAGCCACGTAGCAGAAACAGGTTGATAGCGAAACCCACACATTCCACCAGTGCAATGCGGTTGTTTATTAGGATGTCACTGTCATAATCAAAATCTTAATCTTTGATTCTATTTTGGCTAAAAATTTATGGGATTTCATGCTAGTAACACTAACTAGCATGATATATTTGTTCATCTGTCACTTAATATTGCAGGTGCGAGGAAACAAGGAGCCTAGCACCTCACTTATTGCAAAAGCAGTGACAGGCAAGTCTTGTTTTTATTAGTTTGTTTGGGCTCTATCACACACCATCTATCAAACATCAGTATCATTAGTGAGCAAAAGACAGGAAATCGGCTAAATTTGGTGTAATATTCATTGTTATTACAGTGTTTTTGTTGTTGCTTTAAGGCGCCTTACCACCTATTAATTGTAACACCTTTCCTACAGGCCCATTTAGATTAATCCTGCACTACCTATGGTACAGGTAAGTCCCTCTGGAATCCGGGACATCACCGGATAACCAGAGTTATTTTAGAGTTATTTTTAGAGTTAACTAATTATTTCAAAGTTGTTAAAATGAAAAATGTGATTTTAAACGTTTTAGATTACATCCAAGTAGATTTAGTTTTTTTTTATTTATTTATTTTTTTGTTTTATTTTGTATTATCGGGTCCATCAAGCAAGAGCTACTTGACATTTCAGAAGTTGTCAGTCAGCAGAGTGAACATCAACCATAAAAGATGCTTTTCATAAATTTATGGACATTTTCTAAATGTGTTTTAAAATTCAGCCCCACCAGCTCATCTCTGCCTCTTGGTCTTGTCCGACTGGCAAACAAGCAGATCAACTGGCACCTGGTGCTTGCAAGGTCACTCTCTCTCTCACTCTCTCTCTCTCACTCTCTCTCTCTCTCTCTCTCTCTCTCTCTTTCTCTCTCTCTCTCTCTCTCTCACACACACACACAATTTAAAATTAATTTTATTGAAATGTGCAAAAAAGTAGCCACCTCACAAACAATCTCCCGTTCTGCCACTTTATCATAACATCATCAGGACATCACACAACTCTGATGACATCATAGTGTAGAGGAAAAGTCTGCTTTAAATGTGCAAATGGTCGGACTGCCTTTTAAAGAGCTTTAAGTTTTTCAAAAAGGCTTTAGCTTTGTGAACTTTATGAAAGGAGAGACACACCAAGTATCAAGATGAAGCAAGAACCAAATGATAAACCTAAGGTGTGAAGAGAAAACATTTGAGACTCAACTCAATCGAAGAAATAGAGCTCAGTCTTGCCATCGATCCTCAGACAGAAATCACACTGGAGTTCTAGAAACTTCAGGGAGAAGCTGATAATCTGAGGACAACAAAAGCTGTGGAACCAAAGATATGTATTTTAGAGGGAAAAGAATGGACACATGAGAACTAATCAGATGTTAAACAGGTGTTAAGAAGACAAAATATTAGACAACCCTTGTTTATGGCGTTTAATAAAATTTTGGGACCTAAACACATTTCTCTGTCAGTATTTATATAAAATTTTCCAACATCTCACACACACGAACACACACACAGAGACAGCATTCATTAAACCAGTCATGTAATTGTATGCTTTTATGAAAGAGAAACCAGGCAGAAAGGAAGACTTTAATTGGCTATCGATTCAGCTGTGAAACAATGTGAGACCACGTCTTCATCTGATTTTCTTCTTGTGGGAATATTCCTCTTTCATTTCATTTCCTCTGTATTTATCTTTGCTCTTTTAATGTTGTACAATCGTGATTATTTCCTCCCAGCGTTAAGTCAGCTCTTGTTCCGATCTTTATCTCTTTCCATTAAAAAGGGCCTGTCTGAAGAACACAGTCAAACACACTTTTATTGACACCTTTATTCAATCATGACTAAGACTTCTCATTTTTGTCTTTAATTACCAAAGAAAACCAAATCTCTCATAAAGACGCCACCATCTCGCGTTCTCTCATCTCTGTCGTATCATTTCTCCCGTTTTCTCCACAGTAATGGCAAACTGTTGGCTGTGGTCCTGGACCAGTGTGTGGAGATTAGGTAAATATTGAAGGCTCCAGCTGCTGTTGGATACCTTCCTTCTGTGTGTGCACATGGTAGAGAGTATTTAGTTTAATGGGCTGATTTATCACAAATGCACAAATATAGCTGCATCCTGGCCTTTTGTCTAAAACAGTTATATCTTTTTTTTTTTTTTTAACCCAATATCAATAGAATCAGAAATAATGCAATAAGTCTGGCCTGTAACCTGCTTTTCCTTCTATTGTCAATGTAAAATTAGTTCATATTTTCACAAGTTTCTGGTACTGGCAGCACTATCGGTGTCTCTGAACTCTCCTCTCATCACTATCCACACGTTGTTTTATAGGCTTGCTGCATGGCATCAGTAGGTTTGGGTGGCTGTTAAATCAGCCCAAGGTCTTATCCATTGAGCTTTGTTAGGAGTCTGTCTAAACACTGCCTGCTCTCAAGGCCCCGTCTCTCTGATCCAGTGCGCTGCTTAATCTTGTCAGGCTATCAGTTACTCACATAAACCATTTTATATCAGGTCATAGAAGGCTTCAGCACACAGTATGTCATCATTTCTGTCTTTTTTCACCTTTCTGTGAACCTTTTCTTCCTCAGGTCTGTAAGGGATGACTTCAGCTCAGTAATTGGGAAGTGCCAAGGTAAGACCCCTCCTCCTCGTTGCGTTTAACAGCTGATACCACAATATTAATCATGGTTTTCTATTTCTACCAGTAACATATGGAATATTGTGATTTTCGACTTGGACACTGTCAATGCCTAACGTGCAGCTGGAACCTGATTTGTGCACGCTTTAAAACTTTATGGTGTGAACGAAACACTTTTCCCCCACTTTATATTACCAAGATATCATGTTTGGTCTTTATGATTACAATAAGTACAAAGGTAATGTTAGTGCATGTGCACAACTCATATGATGCAGATCAGGTTTCGGCTGCAGATCAGTCACTCATGGACCCATCTCTGCCCACTGTGTTTGTTGTGTTTGGATCCCTTATTGTGCTGACGTCATCAGAAAAGCGACACTTAGCACCACCTTGTGGACTGTCCTACATTGAACGCTGATAATAAAAATGTATTATAGCCAAATCCCTAAAATGAATCAGCTGTAACAGAAGTAAACACCATGCATCAGATCGAGGTCGTTGAGATGTAAATCGACCGAGGGGGCTAATTGGAATATATGTGAGAGCTCATGAGCAGAAACATGAATAACCACCCCCATCCGCTATACTGCAAGTAAATGGACTATTGAACACCATAATAGCTGCTAAAAATAAATGGCCTTGATTGTCTGTCTGTTATGACAGTGACCTGCTGTGGTAATTTTCCTAAGCAATGTTGGCCAGAACTTCGAAAACAACATTTTTCTAAATCTTTTGTTTTATTTTTTTTCCATGACTTCACTAATCGGACCCCTAGGTGGAACAATAACAATGTCACTTGTTATAATGAACCCACTTGGGGTTATTATTATTATAGATCTCTGCAGGTTTCCACCACACCTGAGGAGAATTTAAGCATATCTGAAGCTATTTTTTTACACTTATTTACTGGAATATTCGTATTTGGTTGATTCAGCAGCAGGCAGCCCGACAATGAAAGATATTTAGATTTATCAAGTTCTTCAAAGTTCACTATTAGCTTTAGATATTAGTCACTACGGTGAAGTTTTTGGTTTAATGGAGGCAGTTTTAATTTGAATTGTGGTTACAGTGAATCCACCCCAGAGAATAACTTAATACCTTTTGCATTTGTTTTATTCTAACCTTTAGAGTTCATCTCCTTTCTAGTCAAGTTTAATTGAGCCAGTTCCAGTTAACGTCTCCCTATTTCTGTATGTGTTAGCTTCCATTGCAGCTGGTTAAGATAGTTCCCAGGTTAACAGCGACCTCTGGGCTCGTGTAAGCCTTGGCCTCCCTCCAGCTTTTCATTCCATTTCTGCTCTTCTTTACATTTGACTTCATTTCATTTCATGGAGATTTGTCCTAATGGATTTTGCTGTGATCCTTCCTTGAATGGCGGCGGCTTTTAACGGAGGATCGTGCGCGTGTCCGCGTTATGCTTTCACACCTGCGTGTCACTCTCTTCCCCCCTCCTCAGGTGCTTCCATTATAGTCGTCTGCCACCTCCGTACATAATTCATAACCGAGCTCTGACAAATGTGTCTGCAAGGCTTTAGATCGGAGGGTTCTTTAGGTCCTCTGGATTTAATTCTCTGCCCACAATATTGCCAAAAAAAAAAAAAAAAAAAATCAGGACAGTAGCATCCAATTTTCCAGCTTCCTAAAAGCCATCTATGTGGAAATGGAGAACTCTAGGCTGCGGAACAACACTCTGTATGCAATTCATAATGCTGTTGACAGATAAGGGGGGAGAATGTAGGAGTTAAGATTGAAATAGGAAGCAAGAAAAAGAAAACAGGTCCAAAGGAGACACTTGGCACCTATAGCTCTGATAGCAGCTCTGTTCTTGCATTTTTCTTTTTAGTAGCGCTGGTTTAGATCACCTGCTTCCTGAGGTGCTCCCTGACTTTGCTCCTAAAACGTTTTTTCTCTCAGTGGCCGCCAGATTCATTGTTTCATTCTCTTATATCAACGCGCTGCCCCGGTTCTACATTTGAAATTCCTATCATACAAGTGAAGTCAAGTCATCTTTATTTGTCAGCTATGCTATACATTCATGACATACGGCATAACTGAAATTCCAGTCCTCTTGGACCCACGGTGCAGCAAGAAATAAATAAAACTACTCTAAGTCAATTGAAATACTCTAACTAAACTAAATACAGAAAATTACAGTTAACAGTATACATTGTACACAGCTGTAAACAGTTGTGGGGTATATGGACAATATAAAAGAGCAGGGAGGGAGCTGAGCATCCTGACTGCCTGGTGGAAGAAGCTGTCTTTGAGTCTGCTGGTTTTGGCCTGGAGACTCTGCAGTCTCCTTCCCGACGGCAGCGGGCTGAAGAGGCTGTGGGGTGGGTGGGGTCACTGCAATCCTGGTGGCTTTGCGGGTGAGGCGGGTGTTGTAAATGTCCAGTAGGGAGGGACGAGAGACACCGATGATCTTCTCAGCTGCTCTTACAGTGCAGGGTCTTGCGGCAGGAGGTGGTGACGGTGATGGTGATACAATATGCGACGCTTTTATCTGTTTGTGGTATTGGTCCACTGGGGGTTGCAGGAGCGTGTTGCTCATCCAAGAAATTCAATGGAGTAAATGCCAATAGTGCCATTATGTGATATCAAAACTTCCTTTTGTCCTCATCAACGGAATCATAACTTCCTATTCTATTGCTCTGCCAATGCGGCACCCGTGGTGCTGGATTATGTTGCACGCTGTTCTCTGGTTTAGCAATCTAAGGCTTTTATTAAAGGCTTTTTTTAAGAATTGCAAAAGCTGCTCAGCGTCCCATCCAGACAGAACTACAGCCTGAGAACGTTAATGGGTGTAATGGCTGCCGGACAGCCCCGGCTCCTCCTTCAGGGCCAAGCGTGACAGCCCGAACCTTGAGAATGAGCCAGCAGGCGGAGATGCGCTTTATATCAGCGATATGGTCAATGTCTCAGCACTGCTGAGTCAGCGTGTTGCCTATACTTCAATAAAAGCTGGATTTATGCCCCCCACACTGCCACCGCTCTGCCTCTGTCTCTACGCTTCTTCTTTTAGCCGTTCCAACTTTTCTCTTCTCATCGCGGGCGTGAAAGCACGCACTTCTTTGAGGGACAGTTATTGAAATGTATTGCTGCTGCCATCCTTCACAGTTGAATTACAAAGATCTTCAGGCGCGTCCCTCTCTCTCCCGTCAGTATTCATCAACTGCACAGCACAGAACACCAGGGTTAATTCAGGACGTTCCCGTGTTCTTCAACAGCTCCTCAGCACCATGATTGCTTTGCTGCCTGTTTTATGTACAAGTCTCCTTTTCCTCCACAGTCCCGAAGGACCCGAACCCTCAATGGCGAAGGGTTGCATGGAGTCACGACTGCACTCTGCTAGCTTTTGCAGACAGCACGGGCACCGTGCGCCTTTTCGACCTCATGGGCAGCGAACTGTTTGTCATCCCACCGGTAACACCCCCTCTTCAGAAGCTCTCTTTAGTGTTTGTTGTTTGTGCATGAATCAGGTGGAAGTAAGGATGCTTCTGCAGCTTCAGCTTCTGTGCACATTAAGGGAAACACCTGGTTGATCATATTTGGAAGAACGTTCTCTCTGTCTCCTTTTGTCCTCTCATTCTTCTCGCTAGTGTCCCATTCTTTTTCTCATTAATTTTTCACACGTCTGCCTCTTTCCTCACTGCCATTTCAAGCCCGTCTCCTCTCTCTTTAATGCCCCTCTGTGTGCAGCTGATCACACACCCTCCCCGGCCGTATCTGCCAGATCCCTTTATTCAACTGCAGTCTGTTATGTATCTGTGGTACAGTGTCTGCTGCACTGGCTGCTGCTCTTGTCTAGCACACATGCTGCTGTTTCTAGTGCAGAAGTTCGATAAATGGCAACAAGTCTGCACAGATTTAAAAACAAATCCCAAACCACTCCCACCCCACACATCTATCCCACTTGATCAGTTGTTCCCTGCCTGTCTTATCCTGTTATTCTGAGATCTTTTTTTTTTTTGACCGATCCAGGCTGTGAGTTTTCTTGGGGACTTCAGCTGCGCAGTGGCAGGCCTGATCTTCCTGGAATACACGGCCAGCGCCCAGTGGTCTGCTGAGCTTCTCGTTATCACATTCGGTGGTGGGCTGAAGAGTTACCTCGTCAGGTAAGAGATGCATTCACTAACCCTTCGTTAATGATCACTCTGTGTAAGGGCACTGTTACACCGGAGCTGTTTGGCCACCTTTAAAGGGACCAGAGTTTGATTCCTCAGATGTTCTCCTTTATTTCAGTAGGTGTGAGAATTCATTTGAACTCTGGTCCGTCTGGAAAGGTGGCTCTCGGTTTGCTTGCAAGTGAAGTCGGGTGCAGTTGGCTGTATAAATGAGAACTAGAAATACAGTAGTTGGAAAATGTCGTGTTGGCAGACGTGGAGGAGTGAGGAGGTGCAGGTGCTACTAGTCCGCTTTCAGGAATGTAAAAGTGACAGACCAAATGCGGGTGTGAAAAGCCTCTTAACTCTTCGATCTCTGTATCATCTTTTGCAGAGACTTTTGCTAAAACCCTCACTCTCACACAGACTCTTTGGTTGCCTGCAGCGATCTTCAGTTCAGTTTTCTGTCTTTTTTTTTTTTAACCATTTTATCCAGTATTTAAATGTTGACTTCCACTTGAGCTCCCACAGTTTAGTGTTGAAACATTTTAAATAATTTAACAGCAAATATGTTTTTCTCATCTGATTTACATGTATGTACTTTAAAATTCAAACCTCTGGGGGACTTATTTGTGACATGAATTCATGCTGCAGGGTTGTTTATATGTAAATATTCGATGACTGTTAAACTTCTTTTTGATTTAAATCTGTTTCAATGCTTGCAATTCCCAATAAATGTATTGAATATTTGATTAATGACGGCATCTGTGCAGGAGAACATGCGCTCTCTCACAGCTGCCCACACCTTACCTTTTAATTTAGCATTGTTTAATATGCCATTACGCCACAGATTCGCCAATTTGGGTCTGTGTAATTGCCGCCGACCCGCCCATCTTTTGCGAGCTGACATTCTATGAGGTGGGATGAGATTGCGCCTGTGCGTCTGAATCTTGATCGGGAGGCGTTCTGTGCCACGTGACTTCAGCCCCTCATGTGCAGAGCGATTTCTGAGAACGGGGCGAAAACTGATGATTTTTTTTTTCTATTACAGGCAGATTAAAACGGTGTCAGTTGCTATGAAGGTGCGGGACTGTGAGCGCATGTGTGCGGCAGAGGGCATAATTAAGATGGAGACATTTGCACCAAATTTACTGTGAAAAGTGGCGGCGTCTTTGTAAAAGGTCGTTTTCAGCGCGGGGCTCATAGTCCGCCTTTACATATGACTGCATCCTAATATTCCAGTTTGAATTAGAATTTCAGAATTAGAGCTCAGCCTTGAAATTAAAGCATCGCTTGCTCAGGCTGTGCCACCACCCCTTGTGTCTGTGTGTACTGTAGCCCTTAGACCCCTGGAGGAAGTTGTAAATTCCTAGAGCTGTTACTTTTCTTCTTCTATTTCCATACCTGGAGTCATTTCCCAGCTCAAATTACACAGCTTCTTCTCCCATATTAAACTTTTCTTCCACATTTCTCATTTTAATTGCAGCTGGGCTTTAAAGAGGCCCCTCCGAACAGCTTTGCCGCACTAACGTTCACGTTGTGATTTGATTTTAGGGATTGGTTTTGGTGCGTGAGCTTGGCTGTAGGTGACTTGTTGCCTCTTTCTCTCTCTCAGTGTGGGAACCAATCAGAATTTCCAGGAGAACCACAGCTTCAGCTTCTCTTCCCATTACTCCCATGGCATCACCTCGGCGATTTACCATACCGGTCACAGGTAAGGAAGTTATCACCTACATTTTAAAACAACAACCTGTGCATTTAATAGCTGTAGCATGTAGTGGACACAGCTACTGATCATTTTAAACCAGTTGGATTATAGAATTTTCTGCAGTAGCATCAATGAGTGTGCGTATTCCACCCCAGCAGAAGAGAACTGCATTACAGATGTGCTGTTAATGAGGACATTCCAGAAAGGTAAAACCTGGAAAAAAGAGACAGAATCCAAACATTATGAAGTGAACAGAACTGACCACCGCAGTCTGAAACTTGCCGGGACTCCTCGCTGAGTAGCGTTGGAGGGTTTTGACTCATTAATTATTATTTCATAATCATTAAAGCTCACACCTGTGACCTTACAGCCTCCACTGTGCTTTTCTACTTCACACAACCAGATTTAGTTTATCCTGCAAAGTTTGCTTTGGCAGCTTAATGAATCTTGGCAGCTACCGTTGGGTGTTTGCTGTAACCGATAGAGTTGATATGAAAGTTTAACGACATATGCGTGAAAACTGGGTCATCAGTGGAGAGATAACAATGGTGTGGAGTTTAAAGAGTTAAAAAAAAAAACAGTGTGAAAAGCTTAATTGGAAAGAATACACCAACATCTGTTCAGATATATGGAAGTAAAGCAGTGATATACAATTTCATTGGTATATAAATGGAGCTAGAACACAGTCTGTGGAAGTGATGACTTTCAAATGATGTGGAGGACAGATGGGGTGATAAATGAACTAAAATGTTTCCAGATGTGCAATTACATGTTGTGTTCTTTTTATTGTATGAATTAGTAGCAGAACTCATAAACTGTATTTTAGGAATGTTTTGATATACATCAGGGAAACTATTGCTCATAAAGTTTATTTAATAGGTTCTAATAAAACTATTTAGCACCATAAACAGAGGTAATAGCTTCAGTCAGATGTTGCTGGCCTCCAGCTCTGGACTGTTCTCTACACCAGGGGGCAGTGTTGAACTGGGAAGATCCTGTTGTCGCGTTTGTCTAACAGCAGAGACTCCCAAATCGCTGTGCTGTAGTGGTATTGTTCCTGCCTTATTACTGATAATTCCCACCAGAGCTCTGATAAATAACGGTTTTGAGCTAATATGCTGCTAAATAGCACCTCAGCAGTACACACAGTACTGTTATATCAGTGTTCACCATCCGTGCACCTTTCAGATTGCTGCTGGTGGGGGGCTGTGAGTCAAGTGATGACAGCACATCCAAGGCCTCCAGCTGTGGGATTACAGCCTGGAGGACGCTGTCCGGCTCGCCACACTACAAGCAGGTCACTTCCTACGAGGATGATGTCAGTCTGGTGAGGAGTCGTTTGTACTTTATTAATGACAGTATCTTGGACACACAGACATTCACCGTTATCTGTCCTGTCTGGTAGTGTCAGAAAAGAAGCTTCCTCAGGTTGCCCAGCTTCAGGTTGTTTTCCAGGCACACAGATGAAAAGGTGAGAGGCCGCTTTTACACAACATCCCCTCAGTTGATGGGACAGACATACTGTATGCATATATTATGAAACCGTGCGTCTGGATTTGTCATGTCCAGGACGGTGTGTTCCGCATGAGCCTGAGTCCTGACGGCGCACTGTTGGCTGTCATCCACTTTTCCGGGCGTCTGTCTGTCTGGGATGTCCCCTCTCTGAAGCAGAGAACCACCTGGGGCCAAGACCAACAGGTAAGGCTGCCGGCGTTTGGGGATTTGGTGTGCGCTGTGCACTTACGTGTGTGCTGCATTAGATGCCTGACCGACTGTATTAATGCAGCCTCTCTGAGTGTGCAGCTTCTGCATGTGCGTGTGTGCGTTCAATTTGCATGTATCAGGGCGTTCATATGCGTTTGCAGAATATAACAGGCAGCATCTGTGTGCATGTTCACTGCTGGTGTGAGCTCCCAGAGCTGAACTGTGTGTGCATGACGCAAGTGTAAACAGGGTTAGCAGATTAATTTCTGCGCCCCTCCCACCTCATTTTTTTTTCTCTCTCTCCCCCTCCGTCCCTCGGTCCTGCCCGCAGCCAGGATTTGACGAGATCAACCCAGAGTGGAAGACATCGCTGGAGAGAAGGAAGAAAATAAAAGGTACTTTGGCCTGAAGGGCTAAAGAGAGCCGACTTTGCTGCTGACACAGCGGCGCGTGCTGGATACAATTTAATGATCTTATTCGCTGAATGATACAGCCGGCGAGACGCACCGCCGTGTATGTCTCTTCTGTGGGCATGCTTGTGAACGTTCATCCCCACGTGTATGGTTTTTGACAGTTTTGGACCACAGTGATGACAGCTTGTGTAGGCTGTGATCAGTGTGAATCCTCTTAACTCTGAGAACCATCCTCACTTGAATGTATTCCCTCCCCCCAAAAAATGAATGGGGATAAGATATATGATCCCAAAAATTGAAACTACATAGTTTCAAACATGGCATAAATCATGTCTTAAATCTTTTGTGCTCATATGCATATGAATGTCAACACTGATCAGGCAGAACAATGTGACCACCTGATATTGTGCTGGTCCACTGGCCGGCAAGGCCTGGACTCCACTAGACCCCTGAAGGTGTGCTGCGGTATCAGGCACCAAGATGTCAGCAGCAGATCCTTTAAGGTCTCCGCGAATCGGTCTTGTTTGTCCAGCAAGTCCCACAGATGCTGGAGTGGACTGAGATCTGGGGGAATTGGAAACTCCTCAAAGTTTCTGAAGTTTTGCTTTGAGGCAGGACCCATTGTCCTGCTGAAAGAGGCCATGGCTGTCGGGGAGCATCGTCACAGTAGCTCTGCAAACCCCACATGGATGTCAGAACCTCAGAACCCAAGGTTTTCCAGCACAACATTGCCCAAACCTTCACACCACCTCCACCGACCTCATTCCCACGACCCTGCAGACTGGGACCACTGCAGTTGCCTCATGCATCCCTGGCTCCAGGATGAAGAGATAATCAGTGTCATAATGTTGTGCCTGATCGGTGTATGGTCATAAATGTTTGATGTTTTGCTGAGAATCTGACACATTTCCTGCGTCTCTGCTCTAAAATATTGCGATCTGTATCTCCGTATTGTTTCATCCTGCCCCTGTGACCCGCCCCAGATAAGGAGCAGTACCACCCACTGGTGGACGTGAGCTGGTGGAGCGACAGCGTGTTGATCCTCGCCCGCTGCTCCGGCTCCGTCACCGTCTCCTCCGTCAGGACGTTACGCAACCTGTTGGGGAAGTCGTGCGAGTGGTTCGAGCCGTCGCCCCGAGTCACCGCAGCTCACGACGGGGGTTTCCTCAGCCTGGAGGTAAATGTCAACATACATTTTAAGAAGTAAACAGTCAGCAGGAAGATGCCAGTCAGAGATTGACTCATGAGGTTTGTACATTATTGATGCTGACCTTCACAGCTTCAGAGGGAATGTTTTAGAATAGCAGTCATTCATCTGAGGTTTGAATTTGGGACTGATATGTTCCGAAGTCCTGGAAAATCTGCTCTTTTTGTTTTTTATTGTATTGGGGATGGAGAACAGTCTGTCATAACATGAATACTGATTTGTCCCGGACATTTGTGTGACAAAAAAGGAATTTTAATCAGAATCACATTCAGTTTTTATCCAAATGATGACATACCCTGTACTCCCGCTCCTGCAATTCGCCCTTTTATTTCAGTCCTCCACCTCTTTTCTTCTTTTTAATCAGATCGCAGTAAAAGAAAAGGGCTTTTTTTTTTTTTTTTTTTTTTTTTTAATACCACCGAGCTGCTGAAACCTTGTACAGATTTCATCAGGCTGCTTTAACGTGGAGCGGGGGATGGGAGCGTGTGTAGCTACACCTTCACCTGGTCTCCGTTTCTAATTCTTCTGAGAGCTGAATAGAGCTGGTTTGATTCGTATGTACATACGAAGGACGTACGTACCTCCGCACATGTTTCTCTGTGTGAATACTTCTAATTTATTACATGCTTAAAATTTTTACATCTTTTAAACCCTGTTTTTGTGAAAAATCCCAGAAGAGCACCTTTATAAAATACGAAGGCCTTCTGCAGACAATGGGAAATAGTGCTCTCAGTGAATAGAGAGCAGGATAAACAAATGAATAAAACTACTTTGGACTCATTGCCAAACTGCTTGACCTTGCTCATCTGTGTTTTTGACAGCCTGTTGGTCTGACGTGAGGCTGTGAGCGTGGCAGTATCTGAACCGCTGTGCTCCCTGTTAAAGCTGTTGTGTTGCATTTAATGTTTAATATCGCTGTGGGGGAAAGTGTATCCTAGCTCAGTGTCACCAAAGCATTCTGAGAACAAGACTAGTGGAGGTGGGGGGGTTGGATTTAAAGCCACATGTTAAACTAAAGCTGGTCAATTTTTTTCTTTCAAAAGTCCTGGTTTTCCCCTGTATGCAGTGTGAGGTGAAACTGGCTCAGAAGCGTGGGCGCCTGGAAAGCAACCTGAGCAGCATGGCCAGCGACGACGAAGAGGGGGACGATGGCGGGGACTCCGACTCCGACGACGAGTCCTCGGCCAAAGCGCGCTACTTCGGCTACGTCAAGCAGGGCCTGTATTACGTGACGGAGATGGAGCGGTTCGCGCCACCCCGCAAGCGCCCCCGCACGGTTACCAAGAACTACCGACTGGTCAGCCTGAGGTCCACGACGCCAGAGGAGCTCTACCAGAGGAAGGTAGGTAGTCACCGATGCCTCCACAGCCTCCGAGAAACTCAAATTGTGACCTCGTTTGTTAAAAAACGTGATTTCCTTAGTTACAACACTGTGACTACACAGCAGCGCAGCGGGATGCTGGCAGAGCGTTATTCTCCGAGCTTTCAGTGGCTAACTGCTCTTTTGGTTTCTGTTACTTTGAAGAGAATCCACATCACAGCGCCTGTTTGAAAACAACATTTTCAGAAATAGCGAGACCTTACAAGCGCATTTAGTCGCCTTTTTTGCTGCTGCATTTTGTACAAACCGGTGTGATGCCTCCGAACGAGGCGGCGTACCCATAACAGTGGAAAAATGAAGAGTCATATTTCTAATCCTATTTACTTATTCATTGCAGAATGCGCCACAAAAGAGTAATGTGCTCGGAGCTAAAATCTTTTATCTGCGTTCATGCTGGAATGCCTTTCGTGTGTTCATGGGACTCTTCTTCTCACTCAGCAGCTGAAACAACGGATCCCAACCTGACGTGCTCTGCGCTCAAGCTGTTATAAATTCCTTTTAGAGGAGAGACGGATGTTATCTATTTAATATTTCAAAGATACTTCGCTCCCAATTATAACGCTCCCCCTGCAATGCTTTTGTTTTGCATAAACCGATCTGTGAGTCAGTACCTGGCTCTAATGGCAGTTATCATTTTAAAGAGCAACTGCATTTGGTGGGTTGTCCCACGTTTACAGCTATGCTCTTCATTTCTTGCTCTTCTTTAATTTCACAGCAAAATGAAGGATATCTTATAAAGCAGCCTGGCCGCCGACTGGATTAGAAATGGCTGATCTGAAAAATTGGTTTCTGACTAAATAACTCCTGTGTCAGCTCGCTCAAGTGCTTTTGTGTGGTTGGAGCCGTTCCAGAGTGATGTCGAGGAGAAATGAAAACCAAACAAGATGTTCAGTTAGGTTTATTGCTACTTCTTGGTCCCCGCGGGCTTCTCTGAAAGACTAATTGCTGCATTAGAAATATGGCTTCTCTTGCTACTTTCTACATATTTCAGCAAAGACAACAGCATGCTGTAGCTTGAGGCTGAGCTCCAGGTCCCACTGGTCCCTACCTTTAAACCGAGTTCATCTTTCATTTTTATTACCCGTCACCTGCTTCCTTCTTCATCGTCGTCATTATCATGAGTTGCCATTAGACATTACCATCAGTCATAACAGTGCTGAGCTACAAAGTGATGCTTCATTACTATCTCTTGCTAACGCTCGGCACCTGCAGACGGTTCCAAACTGCTGCTGTCCTGCAGAACCGACTTTCCTACACACGTCTGATGTAAAGAAAATAACAGTCCGATGCTGGAAAAGCTGGGTCTCTGCTACACTGTGATTCGTCCGAAAGGTGCAAAGGAAATGCTGAAATAAACAGTTTTGCCATGTTGTAATCATCTGCTGATTGCATGGCATGTGGCTAATGCTAGCCTGTGAGAGAGGATAATCACTTCCTCCATAACTGAAAACTAGAAAAGCACTCGAGAGTGGAGACTTCGGCCAAGGTCAGAGTACAGTACTCGGAAAATTAGAAAATTGTGTAAAAGTTGTTTTATTCAGGCAATCCAACATAAAAGGTGAAACTAATACATTTTATAGACTCATTACATATGCAAGATTTTACTTTCAGAGGCCTGTTGTATTTAAAATTCATTTTTTTATTGATTTCAAGCAATATTCTAATTTTCTGAGTTTTTGAATTTGAGGTTTTCTGAAGCTGCAAGTCGTAATCAGCAAAATCAAAACAAATAAATCTTGAAATATATTGATTTGCATACTATTTGTCTATATAATATATACATTTCACCTTTAAAGTTAAAGAAATGCATTTACTTTTTCAGGATATTCTAATTTTCCGAGTAGTACTGTATATGGGCTGCGGTAAAACGGGGTTACGAAACATAACGGGTTGCTTTATGATCAAAACCCTTTTGCCTTTTCTAGATCAAAGATTCCAGAACATTGCCAAAATGTAGTTATCTGTTCCTCGGATCATTTTCAACAGTTCCTGAAAATTCCATTAAGTTTATAACTTTTCAAGTTGTTTTGCCTTGTATTTAACCTTTACAGCTAATTTTCGTAATCACAGCCTATGACGATTTTAGCACCATCTTCAAAGCCATTTAGTGGCATGACCTTTATGAAACCTCTTACATGTGATTTTCATACATTTCTTCTAACATTTTAAATTCTCAATCACTCTAAATCAGATCCGTGTTAACACTTACACCAGTGAACTTTACTCTGCGGTCAGTTGAGAACAAGAAAATAACCTTTGTTTCCAGCCTTTGGCCTGCTTTGCTTTGCTTTGCTTTGGTGACGCGTTCAGCGGTGTAACGCTGCCACTGTTAGCGGCGGACTGGCGGGACCGCTAACAGCATTATTATCAGAATCCAGAGAGAGAAGGGAGCTCTATTTGATATCCTCCTACGTGAGCTTTAGCTGCGCGGGGTTCTCAAGGAAGTGCAGTATGGCTAATGTGTTCCTTTGTACTCCCACACACAGACGGAGATGGAAACGCGGTGTTGTCAGTCAGCACACATGCACCCATCCACTTTTACACACATCGAGTGGGCCTGTTCGAATTAATCATTTTCTAAAACCTGAAATGACACCCAACCCCTATTAGCATCGTTGAAATCATGCAGACATGCGTGCATTAGTAATGCCAGATATTTACTATTTGCCTGTCTGCAGCACAAAAAGATGCTAATACTAAATGCTAACATATCAGACACATTTAGTATTTCTGGAGTGGTCTATTGCATGTCGATTCCATTGACGCCACAGTGAAAGTGTATTACCTCAGCTGCAGCGTTTTGGCAGTTGCTCTTCTCGCAGGTTGAAAGGAAACATTTGCCAGCGTGATTGCGGGAAGAAAACAACCATTGACCGCGACCACATAAAGCAGCTAACTGCTGTATTGGAAGTTATGATTTATTTTAGCGAGCAGAAGCGCAGACGCTGCTTATTCATCTGCCTCGTGATCCCCCACCCACCCACCTCTGTGTTTCAATCCCATTCTTCTTTGATTCCTTTCTTTAAATATCCCCCAAATCTTCCATTCCCCTTCAGCGATAATCCCTATTCCGCTGTAGCACACCCAACCCAGACTGTGTCAGCATGCAGATTTCAATCTGCATGCTGGTGCCTCTCCTGTTTAGTCTTAGTGCATACAGAGTATGTACTCAGGATTTCCTAAGGCCTAAAGCTGGGTTTGCATAGGTTTATCCAAAGCTCTACCACTTTGTCCTTCATTGTATTGAATTATTGGAGTAAGTACTTATTCAATTTGTAATAAAGTAGTATAAATGACATTGCACTCTCAGCTTTGTTCTTGTGGAATATTAGGTGTTTTTTTTTTCTGCGTATCACTGCTCGCTGGATCGATCATACCTTTGTAACCTGCCGTGTGGATGTTTATTTATCCTGCAGATCGACAGTGAAGAATACGGGGAGGCTCTGTCTCTTGCCCAGGCGTATAATTTGGATTCTGACCTTGTCTACCAGAGACAGTGGAGGAAAAGCCCCGTCAGCATCGCCTCAATACAGGATTATCTGGTAAGAGAAGGGAGATAGATGCAGGACCAGAGGGAAGGAGGAGTGGGAGAGACACAGAGCTGTGTCGGTCTCGCTGTTCACCCCTCTGTATTCCTGTAGATGTCGGCATGTGTGTGGGTGAGAAGGGATGCTGCACAGTCCCCTGACTCTATTTCATGCATCATTTTTGCCAATTTGTAGCACATTTTCACACCTTACCCTCCTAATGCGCCTTCATTTTTTCCAAACCCGTTTCTCCCCACCGCTTTGCTCCCAAGAGCAAGATCCGCAAGCGCTCGTGGGTGCTGCACGAGTGCGTGGAGCGCGTCCCAGAGAACGTCGACGCCGCAAAGGAGTTGCTGCAGTATGGCCTGAAGGGAACAGACCTGGAGGCCCTTATCGCCATAGGAAACGGTCAAGACGGGGGCAGGTGCGGCATACTGAATCAGTGCACCATCATGCATATTACATAAATCAGGGCCGGGTTTTTTTGAGGCCGGATCACATTTTCTCAGCTACGTCTCATTTCTGTGCAACCACCAAGGTTCATCATTCCAGGCGACATCGACCACGACGAGGCGCCCTATGAGGATTTCCTCTCACATGACGAGGAGCTGGAGAGGAAGAAGGAGAGGGAGAGCAGGAGGAGAGGAGAGCTGCTGGCCAAGGTCGACTTTAGCAGGTACACGAGCAGCCAGAGCCTCGGTGCTTTTATTCCCTGTGACGCCGGATGAAGACAAGAGTCTCAGCGATGTCCAGAAGCACAGCAGAGATTTTTATTAAAATCTCCAGCTGTTTTTAATATTTAAAGAATCCCAGCGGCATGTTGGCTGAGCCCATGAAGGATCCCAGGCCTGATATGCAGATACACCGTACCAGAAGAGCTACGCTGTGATATATTGAAACGATGACCTCGGTTGTCTGTGTGCTCATTCAAGGAAGCGGTTGCCAGACTTGCTCATTTCTGTACGGAGTAAGATGTATGTTCTACAGTACTGAAGCTTTTCAGCATTTCACCATGAATCTCTCAGGACTGCGGTATATTTGGTTCTTTTGTCCGATTTAGTTTGACATTTCTTTTTCATGCCATGACAGAAACCGCGAGCTCTTGAAACCCCTGAGGTGAGCGGTTAATGTCCTGACCCAGACTCCGCCGGCAGGTGGCCGTCGGCCAGAGGCTTAATGGAGTCATTGTTATTCCTAGTGTCAGCTATGATGGCACGTAGCTGCACTTACCTGAGTGCTTGATTTGCTCAATTTCCAGAAAAGGAGATGCAAATTTAGAAACTGAGCTCGTGGTGGAGAGGACAGCAGCAGTAACGCTGCTGTGGTCTGATGAGGTGGGACATCATAGAGGGGAATTATAAACGCAGGGATATTAATAAGCGTGAGGAAGCGCTGATGGAGATTACTGGGTAATCTGCTGGAGGTAATTTATGCTTTTGTTGTAGAGTACCCGGGGAAAGATTAATGAAAAACCCTTCAGTGATCACTAATCACCTCTCAGGCACCCACGTCCACAAACCCACCCACTCATGCAAATACACCCACCCATTCATCAGAAAACAATTTTCAGCCTCTTGTGAGTGTGTCAGCAGTCACATTCACGGAGGGAGAGGAGGACGGCTGCCTAAACTGTGGATCGCCAGCCTGAGCGACTTTTTGTGCCGTGTTTTGTGCCGTGTGATACTCACCTCACAACCAGTTACCAATACCAGCAGAGGTATTATGGGATGCATTATTCTGTTTCTTAGCTTCGCATGGAACCCGTGTCCCCATATGTATTCAGATATTGATATATGTGTGTGTGATTGGGGGCAGCGGAGCCTCTGATTAATGGATCCAGCCACGTCGCCTGGAGGCCTGTGAGATGGATAATAATTCTCTTAATTTCTTTTTAACTACGCCGCCATTACAGAAACTGCTTGGTATCGATCAGATCTCCTTCACGTATGTCGTGTGTGTGCGCTTTTTATTCACGAGCAAAGCCTCTGTTTCCATAGATAAGGACCCCAGCTCCTGAGGGTCACGTTTTGCCCCTCCCCGTATGGTCACGTGTTTTTCCGGCTTGTTTTCATCAGGCTGGTGTATTTTTATCCCCACACTTATCAGCCTGCATAATGCATCATAAAAAGCAGCTCAGTATCAACAAAGGACCGTTATAGCTGCAGCCCTGACACGCTGAGTATAATAAGATGGACAATACTGCAGCTTTGCTGGTGCCTTGTGTGTGTCTGTGTGTGTGTGTGGGAGGGAAATAGAGGACAAAGTGTGAATATAAGTACAGCTAGCGCTGAAAGATGTTCTTATCTGATCACACTCAGACCTCAATCTGAAGTCTTATTTTCTCATTTACTCCACTTCAGTGTGTATATATATGTGTGTGTGGGTTTGTGTGTGTGTGTGTGTGTGAGAGAGAGTGAGAGGCGATAGACTGTTTTGTTATCACATACGTGTGAAGACATGAGCGTGTTTATGCAGTCTGCTTCTTGGCCCTCACACTGTGTGATAATCTCCTCTTTTCTTTTTCTTCCGCTTGTTGTCTGTGATTCAGTCACTTCCAATATGTGGGTGCCAAGATGGGAGAGGCAGGGCCACGTTATAATAACCTGGCAGAATTGAAACACACAGGCCCCAACAACACATTAGTCCTTTTCTGCCTCGTCTAAAAGACCAGCTTTCATTTCTGCTCATGAGTCATCATGTGGAGGACTGTTCCGGAAAGTTGATGTGACCCTTTATTCAAGTGCTGCACTCGTTTGTTTTCTGTAGCATCAGTCTGTACATTTGCTTGTGTAACACTGTTTCCCTTTTCAGTTATTGATGGAAAGATTAAATTCATTATGTGACATTAACTGGCCAAAGAAAAGGAGGAAGAAGACAAGGCAATATGATAGATCATTTAATGAAACTGTGTCAGTATTTTCAATTGTTGACACAAGGACAGCATTTCAAATATTCATTTTTTATTATTTTCTGTTACTTTATTTTGTCTTATTCGAGGAAATCATGCTACATCTTCTGTCTTGCCTAAACAGATGTTTCCAACAGTTTGGCATCATCTTTTTAGGTATTACATCAGCGAATTAACATTAAAGCACGGAGATGAATGGAAAACATGACATTTTGATTTGATTGAAGTGCTAGATGGAAATTTAAGAGATTACCAAAGTAATTACAAAGCGTCCTCAGGCGAGCGTAGAAGTCGGTTCCAAAGTTCAGGGTAATCCATTGGATCAATCCATAATTTATAAACAGTGCCACATTGCATTAAAAGGCAAAAATGCAAAACCTGATTATGCTGCTGGAGGTGAAGTGTGTTGTTATTAATGAAGTTGGTGCGGCACAGATTCGATGTTCCTCCACTAAACTGATGCACTGAATGAGACGGTATTCCAACGTTTCATCCTGTCTGCTTCTCCTCTTCCCCCACGTCCACTCTCCTTGTTGTCTCTGAAGAGGCAGAGCAAAGCAATAATTACCACGAGCACGAGCGCTAAGCCGCGGCTCTTTTGATGCGGCAGAGACTGCGGTGAGCCACTGTTAATCTCTCTTAGCCTGTGTAGAGGAACCTCGATAAGGCCTGATAGTGCACGCTGTAATGAGGGATTAGGGATTAAGGCAACGATGGAGAGGTCAGCTCCCCTGTGGTCACACTGCGGTTGATCCCCACTTTTTTGGGAGTTGGGCACTGGCTCGATGACGTCGCTGCACCAGAGCGCGGCGGGAAAATTTGTTTCACTGCTCGCTGGCCTCGCCTTCGTCGCCACTCGCGGGATTGAGTTGTGGCCCTCGTGCCGTGGTGTTTGAGGGTCACGCAGTTGTTTATGGTTATGATTAAATGACACTGGAAATGGATTTGAATCTCCAAGGGCACTTAGTCACCTGCTTGACAGCTAGCATCTCATACATAAGAACTGAAAAGGCTTTTGTGGCCGCATGGAATTGATTTGTTGCCCTTAGAAAGTGATTACATCTAGAGGGCAGCATGTGGAAATGTAGTCACCTGTACCACGCTTTGTTATATGGTTCCCCACGGGTGGAACTCGTAGGGTGAATTTATGATGAATTAAAGGAAAAATGGGTGTCAGTGCATCACATGGATGTTTACATTGACGGTGTAGAAGGGCTCGCTCTTCACGCCTTGTTTTTTTTTTTTTTTTTAAGAGTTCAACATTTTCTGCTGCTTGTCTGTGGTTTTTCCTGTGTGTGATCAGGCTGACGCTGGAGCAGAAGGAGCTGTGTCGGAGTCGTCTGAAGCTGCTGTCATACCTGGACCGACTGGCGACATACGAGGTAACAGTCGTCAGGAAAATGAAAAAGTGAATTTCCTTTTAGGTGTTTCTGATTCAGTCACGTCAGAAACATAATTCTAGTCTAGCTCCCATTGTCCCACCATCTTTTATTGACATCCATATTTTGCATAATTGGCTAGTTAGCAAAACAACCAAGAGGGATTTGAATGATAGCTTTTATTTGCGTATTACTTTTTAATTAGACAAACTTTAAGATTTTTACATTCTGGATCCACCTTTCCTCCTATAAAAATAGGAGCCTTAAAAAAAAATAGCTAAAATAGCCTTAAGACATTTGCTATAATTACAGATATGCTCGTGGCTGTAGTTGTTTTTTCATCCTGGTTTCTTTTGTTATGAAGAAACTTAATATTTCTTCGTCCAAACATTCTTTGAAAATTTACTTTTTGCATTAAAAAACTATTCCTAAAACCTTCCTGTTTACTTTAGTACCTTCTCCTCTCCATAAAAACAACTTTTCTCCCGTCTTATCAAAACTCTCATGATGGGTTGCAGAAACACTGACATTGTAGTGGATACTTGAGTGTCTGAATGACAGCTGAAAATACGGTTTTTATAGCTAGACAAATGCCTGCCGTAAAGTCTGTGTCACTGCAGACTTCAAAACTCTGGATTTCCAGATTTAAGATGACTAATATTCACAGGCACCCCCCTAGTCTTCAATAAATTGCAGACAGACAGCAGTACTTGCTTCCGTGCTGCAGAGGGGAGATGAGATTTTGCTTTTGCGAGATATTCAACTCAGACAGAATCTTGATTCGGACATTGTCATGGTAACTGCAGCGCTCGTCGGATTTATTTTGCCCCGATCCATTTTCTGTGGCTGTCTATGAATATCATATTAGGGTTTTTATCATCCCGACTTGGGCTGTTTCTGTCTGCATACGGCCCATTGAAAGGCTATACATCACACACGCACACACACACACAGAGGATGCTACAGAGATTTTTACAGAGAAACAAATGGATCACTCCAACCCAAAGGCCAGGCCTGCGAATGTTTCCTCTTGACAAATGTGGTTGCACGTTACGTTCCCACCTGACTGAAAGTATGTTGGCCAGTCAAGTATCACCTCTGTTGACTTGTTCCCTTGAATTTACCCTCTCTTTCTTTCTTTAAGGAGATTCTCGGCGGTTCTCATGCAGCAGAGCAGAAATACGATGCGGAGTTCTTCAAGAAGTTCCGCAGCCAAAATATCATTGTGTCGGCCACCAACTATGCCAGGGTAACACCTTTTTACCTCAACTGTCATATTCATTTTGTGTCTCGCTGAACATGTGATGGATCTTCATCCAGGAGAGCAACGTGCAGGCACTGGACATTTTGTTCACGTACCACGGAGCAGAACTTCTGCAGCACCGGCTCGCCATCCTCTGCAACTTTCCAGAAACCACGTCTCCACACGAGTACACCATCCTACTGCCCGAAGCCTGGTGAGTCCGGTTCTGTTACCCTTTTCTCTCCTTGAAGCCTCCATATTCTCTGATCAGGCTATTTGTTGGACACATATGAGTTTGCAACAAGGTCAGGCAGCTTTGGGACTGTGGGGAGCATCCATCATAGCTCTCCCGCAGTGGGGCAGCCCTCCCCCCCCCACCAGCCTGCGAGGATCCGACCACTCCTTGGCTGCGGCAGACCAGGTTGGTTCGAGCCATCTGTTCAGAGCTCGCCAGCTTCCCGTTCTGCTTCAGCACAGAGAGGAAATGTCCTGTTAAAATCAGCTCTCTGGGGAGGACCTTAATAGGCCTGGGAGAAGGCAGAAAAGTGGCTTTATGACGCTTCAAACACCACAGCTGAAGTTTCACCGTGGCTAAAGTGAAAGCTACTACGCTGTCTCGCAGCTCTGACTTCTCAGAGACTGATGGGAAGTAGATTAGGGGAGTGTGGAATCATTCACTCCACCTGTCAATACCTGAGCTCTCATGGCAGCATTTACCCACAATTCAAATACCCAGCTGAAATACAATTGGAGGAGATGGTCCGTCTCTGGGAATGCTGCGATGTGCCCTTGTGACGTGCGTATGGAAACAGCTGCGGGTGCACTTTGCCTTTAGAGAGTCTCCATTGGCACCGCAGGTGATTTGCTGTCTGGGGTATCTTTGACTTTTACAGCCTCCACTTTAATTTTCTCCCAGTCTACAGACAAATAGAATCATCTCAGAAACAATTTGTATCCACACATGTACGCAGGCGCTTGTGCGCTGCTCTGATTGTGCCTTTGTCTGCCCGGGCCTCGTCAGCGCAGACATGCCAGTTTCCAGAGTCATCCTTCACTTTGGGTTTTTTTTTTTCGCGTTCTCCATTTATCTTCCTCAGACCTGTCTCGTTCAAGGAGACAGAGGTGATGCATAGAACCAAGGAATTCGAAAATAAAAGTCAGCTGTATTTACAGCCATGGCGCAACCCAGACACTTTTCAGCTGTATATTCTTCCCTCTGCTTTATTTCCTGATCCGCTCCAGCCACGTAAACGTCTGCGCAGCTTTATCTGATGCCACTGAAAGTGGCAGTAAACATCCCCCGTCATCCTCTCATTTTGTGCCCTTCTGCTCATATGTTTTAACTTTGTTTCTCCATTCGTCAGCCTGGATGACGGCGGCGAGTTGGTGCTGATTTCATGGGACGAGCAGAAGCACCGAGAGACGGACTGGTGTGAAACACAGGAGTGCAGGTAAAAACAGAGGACGGGAGCATCATCATTTATTATCGTTAATTCTGGTGCCTCGTGAAAGCCAGATGCTCGCTCTGGCTGAACAATTGTCAGACGTTAAACACATCCATAACTATTACGGGCTCTTGTTGTACTGCCAGTTTGTGCTGTTTTCTCGCCTCTGCTGGGTGTCCAGCTTCATTTCCAGATTTAATTTGCAAGCCAGCGTATGCTCTTTGTTGTAGTGGGATGCACAGTATACTTCTGTAAAACATTTTAACACCTTGCACTGTCACTGCCAGTTTTGTCTGTCTTTTTGTTCGCTTTCTTGTCCTGAGTAATTTTAATCCTGCTCAATAATCCTCTTTCTGAGTGTATAACAGTGATATTTTCCTATATTTTGCATTTGCGCCACAAATCAGACTTGAGTCTGGTTGACTTAAATCAACCTGACTTTTCTCAATGTTTCCTTATCTCCCTGAGCAATTACCTTTAAACCTTTAAACATGGAGCTCGTTTATAATAATCATGAGTGTGCCGTTATTAATTTTGAAAATTTCTTTTTACCCTCAGAGCTGCGCTGGACCAGAATCTGTTGAACGATGATGCCTTTCTGTATGAGGAGTCACCTGAGTTGCTGAGGTTCCGTACGGCCGCCCCGTCCATCGAGCTTCTGACGGATTGGTACCAGAGCAGGGCGGAGGATATCGAGCACTACTCCAGACAGGTATTTACTGCAGACCACAGGGAAATTAGGATAACCTCCTGCTCTGAGGCTGCAGCGATGGGAATTTGATGTGTCTTTAATTGTCAGTATCCAGTCGAGGGTTCTTCCAAGGTCCTTCAAGGGTCTTTGTGCCAGATGGGAACAGCAGCAGAAAGGAGTAAACCTACATCTGGCCACTGCAGAGCTAATTGCCATCGTACAGTTGGAGATAATTGTAGACAAACGGATGAGCTGCCTCTCAGATTGAAGGAGGCCTGTTGCCAACCTCCATCAGCGAGGGTCACTTTGATTCTGTCTGTGATGGGCATTATCATAGTTGCCATATGGTCCCCTAATGAAGAGTAACCAAAGCTGCTGTCATTTGTGTTCAGCCACTGTAGGTGAAAAATCGAGCATGATCAGGTTTGTTTGGGGGAGTAATGGGATGTAACTGACAGAAAGGGCCCACTCTGTCCACCCACGTCATCTACAGCTCCTCCACAGCGGTGGATCAAGGTTGTCACGATCCCGCTCCTTGTCTTTGCACGGAGCTAACGTGGTTCTAGTATTGTCTTTCCCCTTCATTTCTCTCTCTGATCCTGTTTGCTGGATGGAAGGAGGATGGAGGAGGAGACATTTGGGGGTCAATTGGTCATTTTTAAAGACAGCTGGGAAACAGGGACTTTTGTTATCTACTCAGAGAATCTTAGTTTCAGAATTTCCATTGGCACTTCCTGTCAATTTTAATTTGACCTCATCTCCTTCTTCCTCTCACGTGCATCTCCACAAACCATCCTGATTTTTCTTCTCCCCCTCACACCCACTCAGAGCAGTGCAGCGAATAAGAACCACTTGAGCGACTCTCCTGTAATTTTCCTTTCCGTCTTGCCCTCTTTACTTTTTCATCTCATTGTTTTACCTCATTTGCGCTCTCTTTCCTTCCCTCGCCTAGCTCTGTTTATGCATGGGAGAGTGTTTTAATGGAGGAAAATGGGGTTTGATTAAAAGGAGGCACATCACAGGAGGGCCGAGCACTATAAACCAGGCAGGGAGCTGCAGGAAGCGCTGTGCCGAATTGGAAGATTGACAAGATGACTCACAGTGGGAGACAGATATGAAAAAGCGGAGAATGGCAGTGGAAAGATGCTAGGAGGTAAATACAGGGCCGGTGCAACATTCTGAGTTTGATTAGGTTGCTCACACAAGAGAACGACGGGGCCAACAGATGTTGATTTAAAACGAGAAGTAATCTGGTGGAAAAAGCTGTTAGAGGAGAAGAAAATTACAGGTAATAACAGGGTAAAAGGGGAGACATGGATACTGGAAGGAAATATTGTTTTGAACCAAAAAAAAAAAAAACACCCAAATGAAAGGGTGTAATATAAAAAAAAAATGGGGGAGACATTAGCGCCGCTCAGATACCAATAACAATTTCGGATCTCGGCCTGATACTGACGCCTTTAACCAGATTGGATATTGGTGTCAGCGGCTGCTTCTTCTTCTTATGGGACTACACTTATAACAAGTGGCCACCTGGGAAATTCACTGAAAACAATTTTCCTGATGGGAAAACCATTTATTTGCATTCACACCACCAGGAGGAAGTGTGAAGAGAACTCAGCGACACACGTCAGAAACTGGCCTGCTCCTACGTCTGCCATGCTAACTGTTACAATAATCGCTAACTTTTGTCCGCAGTTGTGTGGCACTCTGGAACTGGTTCCTTTGCTGAAGGGACATATTTTTTTTTCTACTTTTGTTCCCGTTGTACTGCTTCATTTTAGAAGTCCTCACAAAAGCTTTTGAAGTAAAAGATTGGACTGTGACTCATTTGGACTGTTGCTAAGCCAGATACCAATAGTCCTGTAAAAACAGTCAGAAAGATGGAAAGAAGATTGATCTTGGATGTGTTTATATGAGAACAAGGGGTGGGGTTGTGTGTGTGAGGAAACAAGATCGTTATTAAGGAGTGAGTTTAGCGGGGGAAGTTTTTCCCCAGGGAGCGGGAGTGAGTGGGCAGGAAGGGAGGATTGTCCAGGGGTGTTTTACTACCATTTAAATTAATACATTTCACTCCCTTGTTTTTAATTGCTCAGTATCTTGACTCCTGCTGATCCAGGTTTACGCTCGTTTCTTTTCTGTGTCCGTGCATTTTATAAATGAAAGCATGTGATTGTTTGAACAGCGAGACCTGCTGCAATCATTTAAAAATTACAAACTTGCATACATTTGTGTGTGTGTGTGTGTGTGTGTGTGTGTGTGTGTGTGTGTGTGTGTGTGTGTGTGTGTGTGTGTGTGTGTGTGTGTGTGTGTGTGTGTGTGTGTGTGTGTGTGTTGTGTGTGTGTGTGTGTGTGTGTGTGTGTGTGTGTGTGTGTGTGTGTGTGTGCTACAGATGTCTTTTCTTAAGCTGGACAGAAAATAATCATCATGACAGGGCCCGGCAGCATCTGCCTTTGATCGGTTAGGGTCCGCATGTGGCTGAGCATCGATCCGCTGGGTATGCTGCCAGCGTATAGGTGGTCAGCCATCGATTGGTTCTCTTCTAGATGGAATTTTATAGATCAGAGACACAGGAGGCCCAAATCTTTACTGTCCGTGGCACAGTGATAATGACCGACTGGTCTCATTCAGTTTTTTTTTTTTTTTTTTTTTTTTTTTTTTTGTTGGTGTTTGTTCACATCCCAGTTTCACTGACCTCAGCAACAGTTTTCAATGATGGCACGCTGCTGTAAACGGCTCATTGGACTGAGCTGAATGAGTGGCTTTGACTCGTTAACTGGATTGTAATAAAGCTGAAATGTGATTCACTGACGTTTCCCTCCTG
This sequence comes from Pao palembangensis, assembly GCA_015343265.1. Classification (NCBI taxonomy): domain Eukaryota; kingdom Metazoa; phylum Chordata; class Actinopteri; order Tetraodontiformes; family Tetraodontidae; genus Pao; species Pao palembangensis. The sequence goes on along the minus strand of CM027097.1, from coordinate 6,013,740 downwards.
CAACTACAGCAACTGCGTCGCATTTCAGTTTGTTAGGTAAGCAGCCAGCCAAGCCACGGTTCAAGAGGTCAAAGTTCAATTTGGGGAGCTTTTCACAAAGCTCCACCCACAAAGACGAAACGAGGCCCATGTCAAAAGCAGTTCCATAATATCACTCAGAGATGTGCACTTGCATCTATTTCTATCACTTACTACACAGTTATGTTCGAATCCTGCCAGCATTTGTTGCTTGGTGCTGTCATTTGTGTGTGGCCTTCAGGTGGACTGCGCCCTCTCCCTGGTACGCCTGGCAAAGGAGCGGAAGATCCCGGGGTTGCAGCAGCTGGGCGACAACTTGGTCACCATGGAAACCCTGGTGTACGAGACGTCGTGCGAACTGAGCCTGACGCTAAAAGATTTGCAGCAGCTAAGTGACATCGAGAAGCTGCAGCTGCTAATGAACAATGTGAGTGGAGCATGAACCCAACAGGTTTCAGTCACTGAAAGATGACGTTTCCTGAAACAAAATGCCGTTTTCTCAGCATTCACCTTTTCTATAGCAACTATCCAGCGCTAGCACGAGATTCCTTCTATCCAGTAGCAACAAGAGATGTGGGAAAGCTCGTACACAGCCAGCACTACAGTTACACATCCCCTCAGAGTACAAAAAATAAGATGTCCTCTAAATTTGAGCTAATAACTGCCAGCCTCGTCTCGAGGACCACTGCCACACAGGCAGCCAGCCAGCAAATGTTGTTGACTGTACTAACACATGCTGTTTGACTGGTGCTCCCTTTGAGCGTGCGTGTGAATATTTACCAAAACTCGCTGAGATTAAGTCTCTCTCCTTTGCATGGGTCTGATGTCTTCTTTTATCGGAGAGCCAGCAAATAAAAATGTTGGTGTGTGGGTGTGCAAGCTTCCATTTTGCATCTGAATATATCTTTTTGTTTTTGTTTTTTTTTGCATCTCTCTTCACTGGATGGGCTCTCTCGTGTGTATCCTGAGTCACGGCGGCTGCGAGGTGGTTGCAGAGCCCCCAAACGGTTTTGACAAGCATCGGCACAAATTGCCGCGCCTCCCACATACTGTAGCTATTACAGTTCAAGTTAAGGTTTAATTGCCTTGCACAATTTCATGCAGATTGAGGTTATTAAAGTGCTTTTCTCTGACATAGGAAACGAAACAAAAAAGTCTCAATTATATATGAAAAAAAGATGTGTTCCCATTATGGTGTGTATCTGAGCTTATAAAAAGGTACATTCTCTAAAACACAGTTCACCTCTGGAGACTGTCAGGAAGTTCCGCACTGCCTCGTTTTAGATGACTTGAGTAGAAACTTTCTAGGCTAACGCGACTAGCATGTCATTATGTAACACTGGCTTTAATATATGAACAATAATCAACAAATTATCATAATTTTAAGTCGTTTAACATGTTGTGGATGGTTTTTAGGAACTCTTTTTGATCCAGACAACCCAACAGTGTCAGGGCTGAAGTTTTCTCCCGACTGTTAACGGCCATTTCCAGAGCTCAAGATGGAAATGACGTCAGACAAATTACGCTGTGATGTATCTGGTGGTTTTACTCATTCTTTTCTCGGAAAAGTGTGTCTGCTTCTGACATGTCTGGCTGAACAACTCCAAAGTTAGTAATTAGCTTTCTGCACCCTGAGTGTGGAGGAAGCTAATTTAAAATTGTGATTAGAGGCAAAGATACAAGTCAGTTTAGGGCAATGAAAGAAAATGCAATTTAAACATATAACTTAAAGGCAATTTCCAAGCTCTGGAGGTGTAAATGCAGTGATGAATGCTTGTTTCTCATCAGTCCAGGACCGAGCGCTACGTGAAGGACGCCTTCCAGTGGATGGTTCCATTCTTGCACAGGTGTGAGGGTCAGAGAGAAGGTGCAGCCAAATCTCTGCTCAAAGAGTATCTGGTCAGCCTGGCCCAGCACGACCTCACACTGCCGCTCCTCGTCTTCCAGCACTCCAAGCCTGACGTAAGCATCCAAACACAGAGGCGAGGTCACACTCGGGGGACCAACGTACGCGCGGCAGTCGTCTGTCTGGCTGTTTGCGCCGTGTCAAGGCCGGTGCTGCATCCCTGAGCCATAGATGTTATATTTATGACCCCGCTTGGACGGCGCCAAGGACAGGTTGCCGCGGCTGCTCCAAAACACACACACACTACACACATGGAAGAAAAATGCAGCATCGCTGCACAAATGTACTAAAAGTGTCAGCCGTGCTTTGATGCACGTACTTGTGAACACGCAGACATTAGTCTTCCCCTGTGTTGCAGTGCCAGCAGAAGATCATCGGGGACCCAGACCAGCTGATGGGGGTCGCTCTGGAGTGCATCTACAGCTGTGAGAGAGATGACCAGCTCAGCCTCTGTTATGATATCCTGGAATGTCTGCCGCAGAGGGGCTATGGGTGAGATCACCCACACGAACACGGACCACAGTGGCCACAATGTATACATTTCATCACATTATTGAAGAAGCACAATAAAGGATTTCTCTTTTTAAATCGTGGAAATAGACTATCATCTCCTCTCACTCACACATCAATGTATCTGTTAACACCCTTCCCACACTTTCCCTTTAATTCCACTCCTCCACCTCTTTCTCTCCAAGGACCTATCAATAAACCTAACCACCACCTCTGCTTCTGTCGCCTTCCCTTTGCCACCTTCCTTTCCCACCTCCTCATCCTCTCTTTCTTTCTTTCACACTTAACTCTCAGGATTCTCAGGATATGTGCATCTACAGGGCACACTCCGCCTCCTACTACTTCCTGCCGCTGCCGTTTTTCTCACCTGTTCGCGAACACATTTTTATTACATACGTCCTTGAAATCTCCCATGAGGCCGTGTGGCTTTGCACTATGTCTGACAGAGAAGCAAAAGGGAGGAGAATCAAAGTAAAACTGTTGTTATAGTGGGCCTGTAGATTCTCTGTAGATAATTAGAATTGCTCATTTATTTTCCTGTGTTATTTTGAGGCTACTGCTATAAAGGTTGCAGATTTACGTAATTTACCTGGCATAGCTAAGGAACCGCTGGGGTTTTAAGAAAACTGTTTTAATCCATCTAGGATTGTCTCTCTGGTGGCATTTGCAACGCCAGTAGGACCTTCAACGCTGTTGTTTGGCACCTTGATTTAGGCATAGCGGCAGTGCTAAAGTTCATCTCTTGCTACAGACCAGAAATTGCAGCCCTCCTCGCTGCTTCAGGCCAAATCTGGAATGTCACATCACTTATACTGCAACCTGATCTGATTATTGTGGTCTTTAAGACTTTTATACTCTTTTCCTCTAATATATTTATGAATACCTAGAATTTGAGCCTTTCTGGGCTCAACTTAGCATAAACTGTGTGTTAAAAATGGTTCCTGTTGTAAAAGTTCAGACAAGTGGAGTCAAAATCAATCTTTGTCAGTCATTCCTACTTGATGGTTTGAACAGGAAATGGTCCTTTTTGCTACGTCACTTTTCACAGTTCAGCAAAACACATGGCCTATGAAAATATTTAGCATTAAAATACCTCATACATGTGGATTTTCAAATTGGTATCCTACTTCAGTGCAATATTTTGATGAGCATTACTGCAAATTCAATGCCCCTAATGACACACCTCTCCTGGGACTGGTTTCTCTGACTTGCAGTGCTCCAAAATTGCTATCCCATTGTAGGATATTACAGACTGAATGGAGGGAAATATGATTGCCAGCCCAATTTCTAGGTTTTTTTCTTGTCTGTGACAGCCTAATTAGGTCTAAATCTGCTCAGCAGAATGTAGTTTGCATTCAGTTAGAGGAAAAGGCAGAAATGGATGGGGATTAAGAGAGAGAGAGAAAAGACGGTTTCGAGCTGCAGGTGGAGGAACTTGCAGAGAAAGTGGTTGTTCAAGAGTTGGCGAGTTTATAGGAGGGTTCCCGCAGGGTCAGTCCTCCAGCGGGGGACGGGCCAGTGTGACCCAGAATAATTCGCCTCAAGACGAGGTGTCATGGCGTCAGTTTTATTTTTAGTGGGGAATCGGTGCAATCTCACAGCGGTGAGCCAAGCACACACACACACACACACACACACACACACACACTGTATAAGTATGCACCCCCCTGCAGGGTTTCACTTTCCCGCTGTTGTGTTTTTTTCCGTTTACAGACCTGACACAGACGTCACCTCTTCCCTACACGACCGGGTGGACAAGCTGGAGAAGCACCTCAGGTTCGTGCTTCCACGCGTTGGCCTCGTTGGCCTCTCTTCCCCTGCACTCACCTGAACGGGAGCTGATCTGTCAGAGACAAAGCACCAATGAGCGCGCCTCATCGCTTTGGTGATTAAGGTGGCATTACGAGGGAAATGCTCACTTTGTATTGGTGCTCATTACTCTCCCGCCCCATTACGAGTCTGACGTAACACACGAAGAGCGCACACACACACACACACACGCACACGCATGCAGCACTGATATCAAAGGACCGCTGCCTGTTCCATGATATTCAAAGAACCTCAGGCATTTTCTGTATTACACCCCCTCTCCCCTTAACTCCCTCCCTCTCTCTCTCACACACACACACACAAACAGACACACACTCATCCCCTCCCCTCAGGATTAACCTCCAAACAAAGAGAAGTGATGAGGAGGAAGGATGAAAGAGCAAACATGGGGATGCTGAAGGGAATGTGAATGTAGATAATGATGATGGTGCTGCTGAGGAGGAAGAGGCGACAGGAAAGCCTGTGCCGCGGCTCATTGTGTGTCTTTATGTTAACGTCGTCGCTGCTTGTCCCTGCGCCCTCACCCAGATGAATGCCACAGTAGATGCAAACAGTCTGCCCTTTGAGTGCCTGCAGATATTAGCTGTGTGCAGCTGCTGCCACGGCAATATATGCACAGGAAACATGCAGACATGCCTCTGCACATATTCACACTTTAGAAAACACACACGGCTGTAAATACCAGGACTTGTCGCATTTGCACGTATATACGGTCACAAGGGCACCTGGTAATTATGATAATGAATGGCACTAGAGACTGAACATTGTAGGAGCACGGTCCTGTTCAGACCGGCGGGTTAATCCCACACACCCACACATGTCTGCACACACACACACACACACACACACACACACACACACACACTCTTCATATTGCAGTAAGAGCAGTAGGTAAACAACATCTGACTTAGGATCCGCCTCCCAGTGGAGCATCTGCACATCAAAATGCATCACAATCTGCTTTGAAAATGGTTGAAAAAACAGTACAAGTATCACTTCCAGGTTCTTGGAAACATTGCTGTCGCAATTTTCTTCTTCATCTCACCTTTATTAATTTCTGTTGAGTGTGTGCGCGTGTGCAAGCGTATGGTCATAGCATGCTAATGTCCATTTCATGCATATGCATATACTATATCTGGGCTCAACAGCGTGGCTGAGGTTCTGGAGAAGCATGGCCTACAGAAGCCCATCTCGTATGTGAAAAACAGCCAGAACAGCGAGGAAGAAGCCCACCAGCTGATGGTGAAACTGTGCCGCCACACCGGTCGCAGGTATGGGCACAAACGTGCAGTTACGTAAAAGGAAATGTGTTTTTTATGTTTAAGTAAAGAGAGAGTCAACTGTCTGCCCAGAGATCCTCCTGTCAGTGAGACTGTGTGGAGGGGTTTGCTTCAGGATCTGCTCGACATGCAGCAGAACGTGTACACCTGTCTGAAGGCAGACACCTGTCACCAGGTATGAAACCATGGCAACGCAAAACAATCATATTTGAGCCATAGTACGGAGCTGGTCCTGCGCCCTCCGCAGCGCAGTTTTAAACTGGGTTCAACACTCACCAGGTCTTTGTGGAGTCCCTGCTGTGTTCCAGCCGTGTGGAGAACATACGCCTGGCAGGGCAGCTCATGCATTGCTCCAAGGTACATCAAAAATCCTTCTGCGCCTACTTCAGAGCGAAACACACACGCTAACTCGTGTTACACAAGCCCACGAGAGGTCAGAAGGTGGTTGAAATTTTACATTTGTGTTTCCAGGTCAGCGAGGATGTCCCCGTCAGTCTGTCCTTCCGGGGTAAAGGCTACGCTCTGAAGGTGGCCTACGGCAAAAGTGTAGAATTGGTGTTGGCAGCCGCCAGAGAGTATTTCAACTCGTCCACAACACTGAAAGACCCGTGCATGGGCCTTGCCAGGTGAGAAACGCATAAATGTATTAATGGCAGTCTCACTTGGCTTATGGGTTAGTTTAGAGTCTGATCTTGTGCAAATGTTGCTGATGTGTTTAAAAGCTGTTGTGTGTCCTCTTAAAGCACATCACAACTTTTCATATGGAGCAGAATATCAAGTATTTATTGTACAGCTGCTGGTTTCAGAGCGCTGTCTAACCTTGCTCTCCGTTCTTGTGGTGAATTGGGACACTAATTGGGTCGTCAGTCATTTATAGCAACTGATACACACCCCTCCTTCACACACACGTTTGGACAGCATCGTTCATTGTAATGCTCACACTCTGTGTGTGTACGTGTGTGTGTGTGCAAATTGCAGATAGGAAGGGAACAAGTGACGTGAACATGTGCATGTCACTTAAAATGGATAGTCCGCACAGACTGGCAGCCTGTGTGCTGGAGATTAAAATAACTGCTCTACAGACACAGTTTCAATGTGGACTAAATATCACACACACATGCACACACACCCCCAACACACACACACACGCACACGCTCTGCACCTGCACCTGTCGTGAATGGCTGCAGCCGTTGGCGTTAGCCAATAAGCCTAAAAAAAACCACAAAGAAATCAGGGTGTTTCCCAGTCGCCAGCCCAGTGACTACTGGGAAGACTCCTAGTACTCCCAGTACTCCCATTCAAAGCAAATTAGGACACTACACACAACTGAACAGTTAAAAAGTTTTCAACTAGCTGAGCAAGGCGGAGCATTAAGTAGCAAAGAATTACATAAATATAAACTCAAGAGGGAGAGCCCTCAGCTGAGCTCATTCTGCCTCAGATGAATGCAGAGGTAGACTTTTCTGCTCTTCTACTCAGCAAAGTCAGTGAACTCTACATTTGCGGCTTTAAATCCAGGAATTTGTGCTATTGTCATGAGGAATTTGCTTAAACGACTTGCAAATCATGAATAAAATTTCAGAGGGTCAATTTTCATCTTTTCTTGTTCTCAGATTTCAATATTCCATTCCAAAATTTATTGATCCAAAGGGGAAATTCAGGGGAAGTTGGTGAATGCAGCGATGCAGAGCTGCAAAACAACAAAGCCAATGGATAAAAATCATCACAAAAACTAAACTAAAAAAAAATTAAATAGAAATATTCTTTTCTCTGCGATGTCCTTATTCTGGTCTGAGCTCTACAGATCTGTTTCAGATCTCTCCTTGTTTATGTGAGAAGGACTGTTCAGCTGAAAGCTTTTACTGACAGTGGGTTTTGTAAAACAGTGGAATTGTGGGCCCGCAGACCCTCCACAGCACAAGTATCATCAGCATGCCCTCGCGCAGCCCTTCCCTCTCTTCTCTTTTGCCAGGGCGAACCTCTTGTTCCTGGCAGCGGGCGCGCTCACGGTGGGAGGCTGTGTGCTGTTTTGCCACCTGCGTTCCATCTGATCTGTTCTACGCTGATACGTAGACTTCAAGTTCACTCCCTTTAAATGTTCTGCACTGTTCTTCATGAAAAAGAGTCATGCTTTTCTCTCACATCCCAAGGACAATTTCCTCCAATTAGCCGACATCAGACTTCCCCTTTAAGCTGTTGTTTTATAAAGAATTTATTTATTTGTGTATTAATCATCCCTCTCTTCCCTTGTCTCTATCCTCCACCCACTGTTTTGTTTAAGCTTCGCAGTGCAATAGTGTGATGAAAAGCCAAGAAAATTAGCACAGACTCGCCTCTGAAGGAGGCACAAGCACATCCAGAGTCCTGTTACATATGCAGAGAGATGCACTGCGTAATCCTATTAAGGCTAATGAGCGTGGATCGTGTTGCAAGAGAAAACTTTGCTGTTGTAGATCTGTCAAATTAGTCTAGTCTCTCCAAATGAATCCATTTACAGTCTGTTTGGAATAATGGTGTTGATATTTCACAGGCTTCGTTCTTAAACATTTATTTGGTGCTACAGAATCCAACAGTGTGGATTTGTTGTTTTATTTGCTCTATAATGGAGCCACGAAAGCAGCAGGAATGTTGCACATCAGCTCACCTGGCTGATTTGTCAGTCTTCATTTTGGCTGGGAGATTTCATGCCAGGTGAAGTATGAAAGAGGGTTTTAAGTGGAGCCAGTTGGAAACGCACTTTTCATTCACTCTGTGAAACGTTAAAGCTACCTTACAGCTAGTTCATCTTATAAATGACTGATGATGATAATAAAAAAGCCTCAGCTGGAGCCACAAAGGCAGTAGAAAATGATTTGGTGAATAACAGTGATAAATATAATCATAACTACCCACATTTAGCCTTTATGCTAAGCTAATCATCAGTCGGAGGGAGCAGGTTTAATGTTTGTTTTGTTTGCAGCTGAAAGTCCAAATTTTAGGTTGCATCTGAGTGTTGCCCCCTAGAGTCAAGACACTTACCACATTCCCTTGTTTTTTTTTTTCTCCAGGGCATGTCTCCAGCTGATCACAGACTGTCCTCAGGCCATCCAAGATGAACTGGACCTCATCAGCGCCCTCAGCCAGCTGGAAGACTTTAACGTTAGCATCCTGCCACTGCAAGGTACCGCAAGATCTTCCCATCCATGTGTCTGATTTCTGCTGTCTTGATACAAGCTCAAACCATTTAGGGATGGGAAGAGGACAAGCCCCGCTCACCTCACCTGTCAGTCCCTAAATTCTTCCATATGACATCCCTTTTCAACCACTATATCAAAATGATTATTATTTGGATCAACTGTTACTCAAGCAACATCTGCTTGATCACCTAATTGGGATCGACGTGTTTGCTCTCTGCACGTGTGTACACTCCCTGCACACACACACGCCAAAAGACGGCATTTGAATATTTCTGTGCCATCTGAATTCCTGATTGATCTCTATTTTTCCACCACATCTGCACCATGGCAGTTTCCAGACACCAGTATGAACCAGCATCACCTCCCAGCTGCTTGTTTGCCCCGGAGGCCTTTTCTTTTTTTGTTCCCTTCTCGCTCTCTTCAAACCGAGTCGCCAGCATGAAACGACTGTGACAGAGAGAGGCATAAACTGTCATTCCTCTCTTTGCATCACTTATCTCTGTTTTTTTTTCAACTTGCCTTTGCCCCCCTCCTCTTGCTGTGGTTTACCTTCCCACCGTGGGTCAATGCATTGTTGTTTTTGTTTTTTTTTTCCCCCCCTTTTCCCACTTAGTCATACCCAGGAGGCAATTCAGAACAGAATAGTCTCGAGGAAGAAAATACAACAAAGGAACTAAGTAAAAAGAGACACAGGAAAGAAGACTTTTGCATTTTTTTTTGACACGACTCATGCTTTTTATTCATTTTTATATATTCTCCTCCAACACATGAATGATAATTTTAGGAGAAATGCTTTATAAATAAAGTTATTATTATTTATTACGAGTGCAGGCGTTTTGGCATATGTAATCCATCTGCCTGCTGCCGTCCACCTTAACAGCCCCAGGCAACACTTCACACCCCCCCACAATTTTCCCCAGGCCTGGTCCACAGCAGACTGTGTGGAGAGAGCCACTAAACTGCAGTCTGAACATATAAATGGATTGCAGCCATTTGTTTTTTTACATTGTGTGGTGCGTCACTCCTTCATAAAGCAAACTCTGGTTCAGAGACCAACAGTTGTTGCATTAATGTTTAATCTCTCTCGTCCTCCGGCGATTTATCAGTAAATTGCCAGCTAACGGTAAAGAACGGCCATCTTTATGTCTCTTCCGCTGTTGCGGGAGGCTTTTGTGAGCAGACTGACATTCACTTTATGGCAATATAAAAAAAGGATGGGAAATAAAGGTAGTGGGTTTTTATTGCTAGTTGGAAATGATCCATCTCTCCATTATTGTACTGTATATATACAGCTTGTACTTAAACACAAATTTATATGATTACATTAGCATTCACACATGTGATTATCAGATTATAATGACATTTACTCCTGCATGTGCTGTGCTTAGGTGTATGCAGTATAGGATGTGGGGAATCATCTGCCTCAGATTATTTGTACAACAGCTCTTCAGTAATGAGCAGGACATGTCTGACCGCCCCCCCCCCCGTGTCTCCCAGTCCGCCTGTGCTCAGACCGCCTGTCTCTCATAGAGGAGTGCATCGCCCACTGTTCCACAGCCTACAAGCAGTCCACGACCCTGCTCAGCCTGGCCTCGCTCCTCAGAGTCGCAGGTATCGCCGCTTCCTCCCAGCACAGCTGTATTTTCCTGTTGCGGTTTGGATGAGAGAGACCCGTCTGCAAGCGCCTCTTGCTGGGGTGGCTGCGGCAAGGAGGGGGGGAAAAGGCAGAGAGATGAAGCGGAGTAAACAGATTTTTTAAATAAATAAATGCGGTTAGGGTGAGGAGATCTTTGAAGGGTGCGTAGCTGTGGGGCTCTGTTCTGAATATTTAATGCAGGTATCACCAGCACACCGGGTGCAAACCCGGAGGAATCGGCTGGTGCTTTGTTGTAGCTAAGCCTGATGGTGACGAGGAATTAAAACTTAATATAATTAAATAATAATTAATCAATAACTATTCAATACTAAGTAATATTGACCTGAGAGAGGATCCTTGTGAGGAGCCCAACAGTGTGTATGCTGGAGTCAGGCTTTATTATCTTGAAGCATCTTCTATTTGCTGTTTTTCTGACAATGTTTCACCTTTTCATCACATTCTGTAATTGACTCTATCAAACTGAATAAATGTCCGGGATTGAATTGATGCTGGAGAAGGTCGTCATGACCACAGAGCGTGAATGATGTTTGAACACACCCACGCGTGCGCTGACCACTGCCGTTTGATCCTCTGTGCTCACGTTTGTTCAGAACTCCCGCTTCCACGGCCCCGTCTTTTCCTGTTGGTTTATTTAGCCCAGCTGGAGACCAGAGATTGCACTGATTGCGTTGCCATTTGAACGGACACCAAAACTAATCACTCTCAGACGTCAAACGGAGATCCACCAGACAGCCAGACTCCCTGAGATGGGATGGTAGCCTTGTTTACGGCAAATTAGTGCGTCGTGGAGGCTCGGTCTGTGGTGAATCTAATACATTATTATGTCCTTGCATTCCAACCTTGAGGCCGTGTGTGTGAGAGCTCTGACATGTTGACATTTCTCAAGATTAATAATATAAAGATTAAAAAATCTGATTTCTGTGTGTGTGTGCGTGCATGCAGGAAATGACAAGGTCACACGAAAAGGGCAGGTGCTGACTCTCCTAGCTGAGCAGGCTCTCCAGTGTCTGGACTTCAAGACCTCATACATCCACTGTCAAGATCTCATGGCTGCAGGTATGTCTGACACAGATTAATATAGATTTTTATCATGGTTACCGTGGTGCATATCATGGCTTTCCCACGTGTGGCGTTTTCACACTCATTTAGTGTAGCTACAATGTTGGGTATTTAGCCAGGGGTGAAAAGGCACAGATGGTGTATTGACTGTGGAAAGATGGGATTCCCAGACAGAAGATGAGACCCTGCAGTCTTTCCTGTATTGACTTCAACTTTAAATCTGCATCCTCAGACAGCATGTTCTCCTGGTTTGTGTGGGATATCTCTCAGGAAACACTTCCTCCCACAGTCCACTGATACACTCATTAGGTCCACTGGAGATTCTAAATCGCCACTTGGGTTTGTGTGTGTGTGTGTGTGTGTATGTGTGTGTGTGTGCGTGCCCTGCTAAAGACTGGCAACACATCCAGGGTGTATTTTTTTGCCAAAAGAACACGAGGTTGTGCTCCAGCACGCCTCACAGCTCTAATTAGGTATAAGCAGCTTTTACAGAACATGAATAAATGAATTGCAGCTTCTGTGTATTAAAACAAATCTGATAAAAACTTTTGTTGTTACCCCTAATTAGACTTGTTGCAGCTAAAAAAAACTGCTATTTATAAGGGTTGATAAAGAAAATCTAATTATAATGCACCATTTTAATGACTCTTATCAGCACCACATTTCCTAGAGTTAGTGACTTAGCGTTGCTTGGTACTTTGGAGACGGCCATGAATGAGTTTGGCCTCAGAAGAAAGTCACAAATGACAAGCCACCATATCAGCTCGTCATCCATCACATTACAGCTGGATCCGATGAAACCGCTGTAGTGTGTCACTGTTACAGCTGACCATGGCAGGAAACAGTCAGTAAATGCTGGTTGCAGTGAACGTTCATGGTCCATCTTTCCTTGAACCCTCAGTTGGTCACCCTGCGTTGGTTGTCGTTGTTTATTGCAAGAAGAGAACCTGAGATCAGACTCAGTTGTGGAGTGAAGGTCGCACCCATTGTATCCATATTATATCACCTTCTCTGCATTTTTAAGTTTAAACTTTAGCTACTAGAAAAATTGATGCACGCTTCTGTTACTGCCTCTCTGACCTCATGTGGCTCTGCCCCCGCCTTCTCCTTCCTCCAGGCTACAGTCTGGCCTGGGATGTGTGCAGTCTGCTTGGTCAGTGCGAAGGATACGGAAACCTGGAGGCCCGGCAGGAGCTGTTGGCGTTCTCCCTGACTCACTGTCCTCCTGACAACATCCACGGCCTGCTGGCTGCCTCCAGTGACCTTCAGAGTCAGGTCATTTTCCTCTACATTCACTACGGTGGTAAACAGAATGACAATGAGCCACAGACAGTGAGCCAATTTACATAACCATAAAAATCTGATTATTATCAGATTTTAGGAGGTTATTCAAGGGATCACAGATGTGATGTGGTTAATCAGGTGAAACTCCTACAGTTCTTCCCTTTACTCTATCTTTGTGCAAATCTGATTTATATTCTTACATGACTGAGTACGTATGTTCCAAAAGAATCCGATAAATGGACTAAAACAATGTTCACCGGGTGCCAACACCTGGGATACAATTATTAACATTATCAGATTAATCCAAATATCTGATTATTATGGTCATGTGAACAGGCTCAGTGATGCAGCTCAGACTCATTGAGGGCTCGTTAAGCTCAGTCATTACATTTTAATCTTAAAATAGTATTTCCTTATCTCTGTTGAAGACGTTATACTTTTTATATCTTCGTGTGTAACAAGTACTAAAACGTAACAAAGTGTAAAGGGACCTTGACTTGTTAAAATACGACTTCTGCTCCATAAACAGGTGAATAAAGAGATGAAATAATAATAAAAAACCAGACTTTCTGTGCTACAGGTGTTGTACCGGGTTGTTAACTATCAAATGGAGCCTGTTCAATCGGAGGGTGAATCAGACGAGACGGACTCGTCTGTGAAGGTTTGTACCTTGTCTGAAATGTTTCTTTGACCGCTCTTGTGTTGATGGGCGTGTCTCCTCCGCTTTGTTCCATCTGTGTGTTTTCCTGTTGCTCCATATTTCATGAAGTGTAAACCCAGTGTTGTGGCTGCTCGTCTGCTCTGATTTATTTATGCCTCTCCTTCTCCTCCCCCCTGAATGCCACCACTTTATGGTACCTCGAGTGGGTGTTAATGTTTGATGACTTGAATCACGTCCCCTCTGCGCGTGGATGGATACTCATTTGAAGCTGTCTCTTGTCATTCCATTGTCCTATTGATGTCTCTACTCCCCTTCTGTGTATATTTAAGCTCATTTATTTGTCTCTTGTGTGTGTGCATGCGTGCGTGTTCTTTACACACACCCACTACTTATGTGTGCTGAGGGCCATTTCATTCCCTGACCCACAATCTCCTGCCATCCCCTGCCAAATGAAGTATTGATGAAAGGAATAAACGCTTTGGCCCCTGCCCGCTGGCCCTCCGTATTTGGTTTTGATGTCGTTTTCAGCTGAGCTGTAACAAAACACCACAGAAACAGAGTTCTTCAGACTCCAGAGTTGAAATTCTCACACCCTCCACAGTTCACCATTTAATTTTTTTCCCCAATTGGTTATTGGTTAGAATCTTAGATTGTTGTACAGATTTATTCACCATCATTCTGCTGCTGTTCAGTGTTGCTGTTGCTGATATTGGAACCGCCTGGACGAGCCCCTTTACATGACCATAATCTGGGATGAATCCAGTAATTGTAACTATTAACAATTACTGGATTTCTTTAGGAATACGTATATCTAGTGATGTTGGCCTACACATGGACACATGAACTGTAAGTGATCTAAATATATCAGATAGTTAGATATTTTTTAAAAATCACACAGCCCGCTACAACTCTGGCCAAAAGTTCTCTGTCGTTTGAAGCGTTGATCCTCCAGCAGCCTCATCTCAGACAGCTCTGTCAGTCTAGTAAAACAGTAGCTGTAATCATACGTTTGCTCTGATCCCCTCTCATCTCCCTGAGCTCTTGCCTCTGCCAAATCCAAATCTATCAAAATCATCAAAGGTTCCTGCAAGCAGCGGAGGGCTATTTTAGGGACTTCGGGTCGCTCTGACTCTTATCAGACAACCCATACTGACGCTCCAGAGTAACCTGACCATATTTGTCATGTCCTGTTTCAGACCCTCGGTGCTTCTGCAAGCTCGTCTGTAGGCCCGGCTGGCGACCTTCTGCACAGGACTACGGCGAAGACCATGAAGGTTCTGACCACCACGGGGGAGACGACTAAGGCTGTGCTGACAGCAGTGAGCGACCATGGCTGGTGGAAGGAATCCCTGAATTACCTGCGCCCTCTGCAAGTAAGGCACTGACTTCGTATATCATAGGATGTCTTTTTAAGTAACATAATACTCCCTTTTGTCTATAATAAGGTCTTTTTAATGAAAGTGCTGATTAAGCAAAAACAGAATTGTGGCGCAGTGATGTTGGCGGTTAACGTTCAGGAATAGCTATAAATCAGTTCTTTAGCTGCTTTGGCTCTAACACCCAGTTTCACTTCTTGCTTGGCTCCCAATATCTCAAACAATCACATCCATGGCTTTCCAGACAGGAGGACTCTCCTTAAAACAACCAATCAGGAGCTCGGCTCTTGCAAAATTAATCGGCCTAGAAGTTAAATATTTAAAAATCTGACTGTTTGCCGATGGCTGGGCTGATTCACTGGTCACGGGGGCAGAAGTGAGTGGCGCCACCCGTCCTCTTGAACGCCGGTGGGCCATGAGCTGTAGGAAGGAGAGATGACAGTGCTGTGGGCATGCTGTGAAAGTTTAATGATGTTTTGATGGCTCCTCAGGGTCACAACGTGGGAGCCACCAGTCGGGAAGGGGTGTGTGAGAACTCCAACCTGGAGCGCCAAGGCTGTAGCCCCTTTTATCAAGACGTCACTGATGATCCCTACGTGGATACGGTGAGTGCCTCATTACTGTATATTTTGTTCCTTTGACTTCCCGTCGTCCTCATTTCTGCATTTATTCAAACCCTAGGACATTTTAAATGACTACAAAATGCCTGAGTAAGTTTCTGGCTTACGGCGTTTGATTATATATTTTTTTAGTATAGCGACAAAATGAATATTGATTTCAGTCCAAGGCATTTTGAATTTAGAGTAAGGGTTAAATTCATGATGGAATAAACAGTGTAACCCATCCGAAAATGGCTTATATAATATATTGATTAATATAAACCGCACCCTTGCCTGAGGTGAGCTCTTCTCTAGTACAATGCGTGGAAGACTGACTGTTTTGAGACGCTCAGAAGGATACCTGAAGGGTTTTCCATTGCCATGGAAGTGTGACGAGCAGCCAGCATGATGATGATGGTCTTAAGATGATGATTATGTGACGACATGCAGTGTCAGCACATCATCCTTTTGCTCAGGGTGTCACCCTGTTGTGTTGGTGCATCCGTCTCATTCACCACACGCTGCGAGTCATCCTTTCACTCAGAGGCACAAATCATGCAGATTGCTGAAAGAGTGGACATGAGAGGAAACAGAGGAGGACGATATATCTCCTCTCCTGGCATTTTTATGGGCCTCTCCAAATCCCTTCCTCCGCTCCCTCCCCATCATCTGTCTTCCACCATTCGCGCACCTATAACGGCCCGTCCGCATCAATCCCTCTATGAACCGGCTGATCAATAGGATCGGTTTTTACCTCAGCTGGGGTGGATGGAGAAGAGGCGCGATTGGGAGGGAAGGGGAGAGAGGAAGATGGATGGCGCAAGAGCAGCTGAGGCTGTGTTAAAGTGCCAAGGCCGACGTGAGAGGTTCACTTTTCAGACACCTGAGGAGTAACTTGGCACAGATCTCACTAAATAATTATTAGCCGAACTCCTGTTAAACGTGTGTATGACTCAGAGGTTCTGTTTACTTCATTACCCATCTGTCTCCGCTCGAACTGGGACACCCTGTCACCTGAAATACATCTTTTGTGATTTGCTTTTCCTTTTCTGGGGCTCCCTGAATGCCGCAAATGTGCATATTGTCTTCATTGCTCTTCCTCCTCTAAATTGTGTCTTTCAGAGTCAAGATGTGTATTCGTCCTACAGAGACGTGACTCCAGAAAGCTTTGCAGAGGTTCTGCTGAGGACGGGAAAACTAGCTGAGGCTAAAACCGAAGGCCAAACGCCATTTCCGGCTACAGAGGGTAAGCACTGCTGAAACTGCACCCCCAAAACCTTGTCTACGTAGGGAGAGGAGCCTCTGCTAGTGAATGAATGCATACCCCACTGCAACAATAAATGACACGTCACTATGGCAATACCAGAGAGAGAGCGCAAAGACAAAGCATCAGTCTGATCAGTGATGGATTGGAGCTAACCAAAATCAATTCCACTTCCAAGACCACAACCACGCGTGTGTGAGTACATGCATGTGTTTTTGAATGCTAACAACGTGACCCCCAAATAATACACATTGGGCTTTTAACCATTGCGTGCTAATGTGAACAGAAACACGTGGAACTCCCTTTGCTACCAAATCAGGGTTTCTTTTCCTGGTAGAAAGCACGGCAGCGTGCACAGCGTCCGATAGCAGCGCTCGATTGATGACTCCTGGTCAGGCGGACAACGCAGGCCATCCTCAAAAACAAAGAGGGGGTTGGCCTTTAAGAAAATAAATATATCGACGTCTCACCTGGTTCATGTAACGCTGCAGAATAATTAATGATGACATGGGTGTAGCAGCTCATTGGGACTGAGTTAGCTGAGGTGAGAACAAACCAAAGGATACACCAACACGCACACACACACCTGTGTGTTGGACTTGGATTTTGCCATTATACTGATACCAATTTCCCAGTTTTAGCTGACACAGAGAGCAAGGGTGTGTGTACATGTGGATGCACACACAGGCTCCCGCAGCGTTACTTTATCTCCCGCTCTCTCACACACACAAGCAGAAATACTTTATGCTTTTAAGTCAGGGTTATCTATTCTGTCTGTGTGTGTGTGTGTTTACCCCTCTGGTAATTCCTGTCCCGATGGTATCAGTAGCTTTAGAGAGGCGTGTAATCAGCTCATTCTGAGGTGTAGCTCATTGAGACCCGGGAGGGGTTCAGAGAAGAGGGGAGAGGAAAATGAGAAAGGAGGGAGAGCTGCTAGAGCTCTTTAGAGCGGCGCATCCATGCACCTCTCCTCAGAACTCCTGGCTACATGTGTCAGACGTTCCTAT
Organism: Pao palembangensis; assembly: GCA_015343265.1. Lineage (NCBI taxonomy): Eukaryota > Metazoa > Chordata > Actinopteri > Tetraodontiformes > Tetraodontidae > Pao > Pao palembangensis. The sequence continues at coordinate 5,996,112 of CM027097.1, read as the reverse complement.
GCTTTTGTTGAATATGTAACCCTGCCCCTTCCTCTGGCTCTCCGCCATTGTCCATGCTCTACTTTTCTCTGTCTGTTCCATTTTGTCTCAGACTCTTATCACCAGCCCCGGCTTTTGTTCTCCTCGGGTTAGAGACTACAAAGTGATGCTGTCTGCCTCTGCTCCTCTCTGCTCGCTCTCGTTGCTGCTTCAGAACGCAGTGATTAACTGAGGGAGTCTGTGTGTTCACAACACTTAGTGTTCATCTGCTGAATAAGAGGCGTTTGTGTACATGTGCATTGTTTTGGCCTTGAGGGTAGCATTTAGAATAAAAGGGAAAAATATTTGTCTAGACTTCATATCCCAGCATCCTCAGGGAGGCTGAAAAAATGAGCTGTGTCCTGATTTTGCACATATGTAATACATATTGGAACATAAGTGTCTCCGTAGGAGGTAGTAGAACATTTTCAGTCACATTTGTGTTGTTTCCTGTAACTACGAGGCCTTTACCAGGCACATAGAAGTATGCTTTTGGATAATTTATAATGCATCCTCCTTCTTTATATCCCATTGTTAAATGTTGTTTAAATTAGGTTCTGATGTTTTTTGTTTTTTTTTTAACCATCACTTGAAGCTCCAATCAGACCCCCAGTGTGCTGATTCACACTATTGTCCCGCCATTCAATACAAAGAGCGAATGGAAGGGAGGTACACGGTAGCAGATCATTAAAACTCACTGGCCCTCATTTATGGATCAGAAACGTGTGCAGATCTGCGTGCAGGGGTCGTGGTACGAAAAAACGCACGTGCGATTCACGGAAATTCCATATATGGCCATTCCTGGCGGATGACTCAGCGGGTCTTGATAAATGCAGCGGCTGAAACCGATCGTCATTAACATGTTCCACCCTTAAATATTCATGTTTTAGAGGCTTCGCCCACTGAAGTCAAATGTTGAGAGGAGAAACCTGAGAAAGAAACGAAACTTTTTCGAGCTGGAAGTTGTTCCCCTCGAGTCTGAGGCGGAGGTTAAACAAGGATGCACTGTTTGGAAGCATGAAAACTGGTGTTAAAGGAGCCCAGAAAAATGCTGTGTGGAGAACAATGACAGCGGCGGGAGCAGCGCCGCCGTGGATGAGCAGACGTGTCGCTGCCCTGACACAGTCACGCGTGTGCGCTCACTGAAACGACGCTGCTGCGCTGTATTACCACGAAAAACAGAAAACATTTACTTCGACAAAAAGGACAAGATTGCTTAACAAACAAACAAACAAAAAGAAAGAAATTAAGTCATAAAAACAGAAATAATTACACCGAAAAACAAACCAAATATGAATTTCTCAGGAACAAAACGGGTTATGTTTTATCAGGAGAAGCAAAACGCTTCCATAAAAAAACAGATATATTTATGGTTTCCAGTGCTTAATTACCAGTTTGCGGTCTGTTATCATTATTTTTACATTTATATATGTTTTGCTGCGCTGCGTCACGAATCCACACCAACTCTAACTTGTGTACACGATGTCAGACCTGACGTGAGATCTGAGCGGCTCGTACGCTCACGTCCAGATTGTTAAATGCCGAGTCTTGCGTGAAAACGGCCGTGCGCACAGTTTTCTGCCGTACCTATGGTTGATAAATGAGGGCCATCGTGTTTTGACACAGCTCGTGGAAATGTCTGAAGGTCTGTAAGAGCAGCACGCTGCTGTCTTTGTGAGGGTTAATCATGCATTCATGTGTTGATGACAGACATGCAAAAGTGTACAAAAAAAAAAAATTCATTCTGATTGGAGCCAAAATTGAAATCTAAGTCTAAAGAGGTCCTTTTGTACTGGCCACTGTTTCACGTAGCTTATTAACAATTAGGCTAATCGACCAAACTGCGTGTTAGGATATTTTGTTTGAATTTAATTTAACTTTCCTGGAGCTTATTTGAACAAGAGGGAGATATGTGATGTGAGTTGTAGCTTATTAAAAAAATTGAAACAAAAATGAGTTATATTTGGACATTTTCAATATTGGCTAACCTACAGAGCATTTAATTCCTTTTGTCTTAATTACATTTTTGCAGTAATCATTTTAAAATTTAAAAAAAAAAAAAAAACCCACATGTATTGAGTTTGAATTTCTGCCCAAAAGTTAAAATTAATGGCAGTATTTCAGTCAAATGCGCTGTTATTTGCCCTGAAGAACCTTGAACCGGACACGGCTAATTCACTTATGTTGGGTTAGCGGAGTGAACAGGACTTAAAAAGCAAGCAGACGCCTCACTTTGGAGTCTTATAAGCAGCCTCGGCCTGTGTGCGTGGGCTAATTTGTCATTCTTTGGATTCAGCTTTAAAGTGCACTTAAATTAGACTCAACTGGAGAGCACTCATAAAAAGTGGGCATGTACTTACTCTGAGTAATGAATGCCAACTATGCAAGGCATCAACACACACACGCACACTAACACCCAAGCAGTATTTGTCCAGGATGCATGTAAACATGCGCAGACAACCACACAAAAGCGCGATGAGTAGATGGACAGAGTCCCGGAATACGCGAGAGAATTTTAATTATGCTTCCCGACTTCCTTCTCTATTTTTACCTCCCGTCTTCTTCCACCGGGCCCGCTGAGGGGTGCTTCTGACATTCAACAAATGTGGGATGAGACTCATCCAAGAAGGGATGCTTTAATCCTCTGTGCTTTCGTTAAAGCGTCTTCTCCCTCTTCCTCCGTGCCTCGCAGTGCTGCTGCAGCTGGCCAATGATGCGTTTCCCAGGGACATGATGCTGGCTCTGTCCTACTTACTGGCCCTGCCTCAGGTAGATGGACACACACACACACACACATACACACAGCTTTATTTTAGCCAGACTCACACTCCCACAGTTATGCAAATTCCATAATGATGATGTGTGAAATGAACAACCAAGCCAAACTAAAGCAGTGTTCCACATAAAAGGCCTCCTAGTGTCCGAATAACTGCAGCAGATCATTAGGAGCCCGACAGTCTGAAGTCTCATTTTTCGTGCGCCACGCACATCACTGATGTTTCACACCTCCTTCGACTCCATTAACAGTCAGTTTAACAAACAGACCCATAGTGGCTCCTGATTGCCTTTTTCCAGCTGTCAGAGTCTGTCCGTATGGATAATAAAACAAGAAGAAAACCAAGTGCACCAAGTTTTTGTGCAAGTGAGAAAGTAAAAAACCCCTCATTAGGCTTAATGCTCAGTTTTATGCGTGTTGAATGATTCACCTGCTGGAGTAAATATCACGTAGATGGAGCCAACAGAGCCTGTTAACCCAACAGTTTGATCAGATACAGACACAAATACAGACAGTATTTATGTGAATATTTCAATAAATATTAGAAATAGTTTTGATTGTTTTCTACTTTTTGCTCCCATCATGTCCTCCTCCTTTACTTTCATTCGTGCAGGTGCTGGATGCCAACAAGTGCTTCGAGAAACAGTGTCATTCCGCCTTGTCGCTCCAGCTGGCGGCATACTACTATTCCCTGCAGATCTACGCCCTCCTCAGGCCCTGTTTCAAGAACAAGAACCACGCCCTCTACCAGGTTTGATGTTACTGAGTTTGAACACAGTGGCTACTCTGGTTGTGTTATAGAAAACAAGCAGGGGAAAAAAATAATCTGCAAAAAGCGAGTTTCAAAAAAAAAAAAAACTATTTGGAAAGTCGCATCAAAGATTTGGAGGTTCTGATCTCAGCCAGCACTGATATTTTAAATAACATTTGCAGGCAGATTCAGGTTCACTGGCGTGTGAACATGGAACGTAAGCGTCATAATACATTTTACGGATCAAAGTTTCCAACTATTCCATCAACATCAATCGATGGAAAAAGGCCTGTTCCATGTAGGGCGCAGAGGATGGGGAAAAAATGGCGTTGATTTGAAATTTAAATCTCTACTGAAGCTAGAAGAGTAGTCCTGGATGTTTATCAGGAAGGATGTTGTTTAGTTAATGGATGATCAAGGACAAATCAGAAACCATATTTCTGCTTTCAGACTAATTATAGGCTGTTCAGGGTTTGATGTCTTTCAGAGACCGAGCAGTCGTGTCTGCAGGAAGAACATTTCCTCATCTGCATAATGTTGTACTGTGACCCAGCAAACATGCAACATACAGGGAATACTACTCACATAAATGTCCGACATCCTCAGAAACCAGTGTGACGTGAAGAGTGAAGGCTGTAAATGGAAGTTCAGGGAACAGAGATTCGGCTGCTAAAGACGGCTGGCTGCAGCACAGTGGGCTCCACCTATATCAGCTTTACCATCCTGAGATGCTGGTTTGCAGGCTTATGTCGCCTCACAGGACCTGCTGTTAAGCAGATAAGTGATCTGTGGGAATACGGTTCTTAGAGGAGCTCCTGAGGTAGCAACTTCCCCCCAAACACCATCCCCATACAATGGAATTAGCCTCGGCGTGCTTGGTTTCACGCTAGCTAAACGCTTGCAAGTTTAGTATATTTGTCAGGCTTCCAATAATGCCATTTATTCTCTGAAGCAATAAAAACCACAAGTACCTGCAGGGTTGTCAGGTTGTGATGCTGGGAATAAGAAGAAATACCTCTGACCTTTTCCTTGAGTGGACCGCGGCTCTCATGAGGATTCACTTAGACAAACGGAGGGAAGGCAAGATGTGGGGATAAAAGAACGGAGCAGAGAAAAAGGCCAATTGAAGTGGATCAGCTTGTCCCCGGTTAAGATTCAAGGGCAGGGCCGTGCACAAAATAAATAAAATGAAAATGCAGGACCCTTCCACTTGCACAAGTACTACAAGTTGTCCTCAATACACTGACACTCTCATCCTCCCGGCATCCTAATGGTGGTAATCACTCCTCCACCTCCTGCCTCGAGTGAAGTTCAAGTCCATTAACTTAAAATATATACAGCCTTTCCTCCTCTGTGATACACTGGGCAGCAGCATATGTACCTTCATTCTTTGCTCATTTCTTCTTTTTTATGTTTTTCCCTTTTAAGTTTTTTTCCTTTGCTGTTTTCTGCCAGAGTGGTTGTTATATTACATTTCTAGGTTTCATCCAGTACTTCTAGTAAAAAGAAAAACGATTGCAGCCTGAATTTTTGTAGTGAAAAAGAAGATCCTGCTGATTTCCAGGACATAAATGTATTCATCAACTACTTTTATTGCATCATGCAAGTGAAGAGACCGTGCATCAATGTCAGAGTCTCCCTCCGGTTGTGTAAACCATATGAAATAGCTTCAGTCCGTTTCGCAATGAAGCTGTCGGGCCTGATCAGAGGGCCCTGGCGGAGGTCGATTAAAACAGGCCAGCACTGAGAGGGCAGATTGACTCGGCGGAGCAGTAAAGTATTTTGAACCCTCCGTAGCTCGCATCGTCATCAGAGTTGTGAATGCATTTCTTTATTTCCTCGAGTGACGCTGCGGTCTTTCTGCGCACTTTTAAGTTATTGAGTTTTTTTGCTTTGTCAGCGCTGAAAGCAGAGACGGAACATCAGTTTCACTTGAATGATTCACCACTTTCTTCTGTATTTGGCCACATTGCTGCAAACTTTTCAATTTAAAAGAAAAAAAGCAATTTGCAACAGGCAGGTTGACCAGTCAACATTTATCAGTTCTGATTGAAGCACTCGCACTCTCCACGGCTCCTCATCCATACTTCTGTCTTGACAGTGCACACTTTATCTGTTTCTTTCATTATTTTTATCATCTAAGAGCTCATATTTTCCAGTATGTAAAGTCTTGCGGCGCATGTATCAAAATTTGATGCTTCACATTGCTGATGGGGAACATGATGTACAGACTGATTGTAGATTCCTTTAGATTTAGCGTGCGTGCATGTAATTGCCATAGCGCGCTGTTTTTTTTTTTTTGGGTGCTTTAGAGTCAAAATGAGCTATAAAAAGACCTTTTTAAATACAAGAGTATAGCAAGAGAAGAGATGGGGAAAGCGTGGTCAGGTATTAAATAGATTATGCTAATTCTGCAATATCCACACTGGTGGATGTGGACAGACCCTGATGACAGGAGCGCACCACTTATCTACATTTCAGTCGGTGCTCTTCTTTTCGTGTTCTTCACGCATGTAACCGCTAGCAAACTGATGGATTGTGACAGGGGGTTGTGTGCGCGTGTGTGACGGCGTTTCAGACTGTCTCAGAGTGTTTCCTGCTTGTCACCTAAACAGGAGTCACTCTGTCTTAATCACTCTCCCACTCCTTCAGTCCTCTTGTCACTGCTGCACCATTTATTTCTTTATTTATAACAATACAAGTTCAACACAGAAGACTGTTGTCAGTTTTCATTTACGGGAGTTTGTCTCCATTTTACTATATATCAATGTGTGTAACTCTTCTCGTAATAAGTGGCTGTTTTTCTCTGGAAACTTTGCCCTCTGCTTCAAGGTTTTCATGTATTCTTTACCACCTGTTTCCAGCTCCCATGCATGCCAGTGCAGCTCTGGCTCAAGGACACGCAGGCGGGGTCTCCATTATTCCTTAAGGAACAATGAGGCCATTTCCACTCAAAGGTTTCATTATGCAGACTAAATGGGTTGTTTGCAAAGTAGCAGCAGTTTCCAGTCTCTAATTGTTGTGTTAAAACGGCACCAGAATAGTTCTGTTTACCCGTGTTAGTCTCTCCTCTCGAACTCATCCCCCAGTCCCTGTGTTAACTGTAAATGTGCAGCTACTGGAAAGCAGGGCGATTGAGACTGTTGATTCAAAGATTTAGCTTTTCCCACCGCGAGCATTCTCTCACTCAGTATTGATCGTTCACGCTCGCATCACACGCGCTGTGTTTAAGCGATTGAGTTCATACTGATTTGTTTTAGATACACAAGCCCAGATTGACTTTGAAATTAAATAATGCTAAGGAACTGCTTAGCATTTAATAAAATCCCCTACTTTATTTGGAGTTAAAATAAAATGCCACAGCCTTTGCACTGCTTGCAGTCCCTCTGCCAGTCCATGACTCCTCGGGGCCGTACAACGTTCCAGTCATGGACGCACTGAACTGCACCACCAAATCCATGTTGTTAATGAAAATAAAAGAATGACTGAGGCTTTATCGTTTCTTCATCGTAGAAAAGAACAGCAAATCCAGTGACTTCATATTCCTGTTGTTTTTTTTTTTCCCCTTTTGTAAAACTTGTGCGCTCGAACAAATTGCGCTCTTGTAGCACAATCATTAGCAGCCTACATTTTACCCACGGGAGCCCTGATGATCAGAGTAGCTGCAGAAGCGTTCTATTAGACAAATACACGCTCAGATGTGCTGTTGCAGCTCAACGAGTCCTTCAGCCTTTGCTTCGATGCACTGTGTGGACTGTGCAGTGCACTGTTCCACTTTGCCCTGCCTTTGCTGTCGTCTTGGCTCCATCTCCTTTCGCCGTACTTTGACCTGCAATGCGTCTGAGGCGGTTTTCTGGTGGCTGTTTTCCCCTCCATGCAAATCTCCTAATTAGTTTCACATATTGTATACAACATTGCTGGAATGAGTTCTAATGAGGCCTCTGACTCTATTGCCAGGCATTAGCATGACATAAACACAGCTCATTAAAATTATTACTAGCATTCTCCCTTGAGATGGAAGGCTTGTCTGACTCAGAGGGAGACGAAGTGTTGCAAGCCTTTGTTAGCAGGTGTGCATGCGTGTGCGCGGCCTTCGTAACCCAAACACACAACATGACATCATCGTTTTTTTCTAGTTCTGCATGAAGTTACCCTTCGAAGAAACATTCTATATGCTGGAAAAAGTGCCCTATTATAATTCATATTTGAAGAAATAAAAGTCTACTTTTTGTGGTGAAGTGATGGCATTTTATATCTAAAGGTCAGCTTCACTGCAGCATCATGTTATAATGATGTAAGGACAATAACTTGGGAACAGCTGTGGACATGGTGACCATAACGTTAATCCAGGCTTATTCTTCTTATTTCCTTTTTTCCCCACTGTTCCCTAAAGCAGCATCACATGAATGCTTAGAGGACAGCAACTCTGGCAGTCTCTGTCATGAGTTAAAATATGTTTAGATATGTAATAGACTTTATGGAGATCACTTTGAGCAATTAAACACATCTACATAACATTTAAGGATTCCTCAGAGGAGAGTCCTTTATTAGAGAGTTTAAAATAAAGCAGAGATGTGCTTAAACTGGAATTCAGCCAGCCACGCCAATCCTTGTTTTATTTGAAGACTAATTGCAAGGAAGGCTTAATAGAAAGGGAAAAAAAGAGTGCAGAGATTCATTAGTCATGAATAAGAGAGATGAAGAATTAAAACGATGTTTGAAAATCTGCTGGTTAAAAAGGCAGCAAGGATATTATAGTCCGATAACCAAAAGGAGAGAGACTGTGTATGATTTAGAGCAGGAGGAAGAGAGAGTTTCATCATGAAAGCTGTGTTTCAGTAACGCTCTCTTTCTCTCTCTTCCCATCTCTCTTTGGTGTCACTCTCTCTTGCCTAAAAACTGTCGCAAAATGCCTCCAACGTTAACAAACTCCTCTCTCCCTCTGCACTATTAATAAGCTCCCCTCTTTCTGCCTCCTCTCCTCACCTGTCTTGTCGTGCCTTTGAACCTTGAGTCACGCTGATGCCCGGGCTGCCTCTCACAGAGACGTGCACGCCGAGAGCGGGGAGAGATAAAGATGCTCAGTCACACCTCTGTTTTGAAGCGCGCACACTTCCAGGGGCCATCATTACCTTGTGCAAATAAGATCAACAAATAACCCGTCTCCTCCTGCACGATGACAGTGTGTAAGATGCCAAAAACCAAATTCATTTAATTGGAACAGAGGAGATGGGAGAGCTGAGACTTGACACTGAATCAGAAAGTGTTATCCCATTGGCCTAAATCACCGCAGCAAATACAGGATGTGTTTACACGGTGAAAAACACCCATACCGGTGTAGCTGGGTGTCGAAAAAATGCCAGCGCAGGGGCCAGGATAATTAATCTGTTTCTGCATTTTTCAAACCTTTTTGGATATTAAAGCCATTTTTGGGGAAAATAGCCTCATTAGTGCCTCCCAGCAAAGCAGCGTAAGACCTGTGAGGTCGTGGATATCAAGCAGTGCCGCATGTCTGGAACTCGCATCCTTTAATGATGAGCCTGGAGGGAAGTCTGAATTTGGTTTAACCTGCATCTCTCAGTGAGTGCAGAAAAGAAGGAAGCAACAACATCCAGTCATGATTAATATTTTGTCGACTTGGGTTGAACTTTGACAGCTGAAAATTACAGCAAGGTTGCCCTCTCTATTTTTAAATGTTGAAAAAAAAATGGACAAAGGTGACTTCAGAAGTGGTAAAGATCAGTTATAATGGTAAAAAAAAAACAAAAAACACCACCGACAAGCAAGTTTGTGTGATAAATTCCTACAAATGCAGTTTGTATTTTTATTCAGAGAGCGTTATCGAAATAATCCTCATGGTTATTAATTTTGTCTTGCGGCGCATTCCTGGGAAAAGCTGCAGCATCAGCACCTGTTCGTGCGTGACAACCTGCAATCATTCTGTTTGTTCCCAGGCTGACCCGAAGGAGCTGATTCGCTTGGTCACGCAGCACGTGTCGGCGTATTCAGGCTGGCCGGAGGAGCTCCAGAGGCTGATCAACCAGCTGCACGTGTACAACGGGCGTCTGACAGACTTCACCCAGGCGCAGGTGCTGCAGGGGCTGGGCCGCGGCGTGGACGTCCACAGGTTCAGCTCAGACTCCGACTACAAGAAGGAGACCATCCTGGGCCTCACCGAGTGAGCAGGACGTGTCCACGTTACGCATGCTATTTTTCTTCTTCAGAGCAACGAGGCTGATTTTTTTTTCGTGTCTGTTTCCGCAGGACACTGGATGACAGCGTGTACAAAATAGCTCTGTCTCTGGCAAAGCGCTACAGCGTTCCTCTGTGGGAGGTCTACATGACTCATCTGGAGTTCCTCTTCACTGATAGCGGGTACATGCACAAACACATGGTTTGTGTGATAAATACCATAATCATTTATCCTTCCGCTGCCATCCTACCACTCTACACTGTTGTCACGACAACCACTGAACACAGCTAATCAACCTTCCGAGACATTTATGTATGTGAAAAGGAACGTTTCTTGTGCGTGTTTTCTTCCTGTCTTGGCTCAAATCTTCCTGAAATAACACAGATGGGACACAAGCACATGAGACAGTGAGCCAGCTTGGCTCTCTGGCTCCCAGTCAGGCCAGTTAACCAAGCTAAAAGCCTTAAAACACACCAGTGTAAACGACACATGCTGTGATTCTTATTCTAAGTGAGGGAGATGCCATCAGCCTGTCAATTTCTGTAATATATTTTCTGTGTAACCTGGTAGCTGGGTTACACAGGTAGCTGGGGATTGGTAACACCATTCCATTTTTTAATAGAATGCCTTTTCAGCAAGGTTGAGCTCCGTGTGTGTGTGTGTGTGTGTGTGTGTGTGTGTGTGTGTGTGTGTGTGTGAGTGAGTGAGTGAGTGTGAGCATGTGGTTGCGCACCACAAACACGCGTGTGCCTGTAATAAATATCCCTCTGTTGCTTTCTGATATAAGGAAATGCTTTATGGACTCCGCCAAACCATAAATTACAAACCTCCACACCCTTCAAACCCGACCACAGCTGCAGGTTTATGCTCAGATTCTCAGGATCTTGACAAAAACGCAGAAAAGAAACCGAGACTATTCATACTATAATCTCGACAAGAAGCATCTGCAATGCGGGTATCGATTTAATGGATGAATAAACTCGGAGATTGATATAAGCGGAGCAGACACGGCAAAATCCTGAAATAAATGACCGTGCGCCCAGGTATGAACGGGACTTTAGAGTTTTATTGATCCCAGCTGGAAAATGCAATTTGAATGCAACTCTTTATCTTAGTTTTACTTAGGATGACACATGTGTGCGTTTGCCAAGCAGTTTTGCACTTCTGTGTTTCACAAGTCCGTACTCGCGTACTTAGTATTGAGAAACTGTTGCGATACCTCTGCCTGGGAAGAGGAAGGGGCGGCCGTCCCTGGTGGGTGTGATGAGCTCAGGTCGCTTTTTATATGCCCTCGTTTTTGCAGATGTTCTGGTTAGAAAGCACAACATCTCCCTTATTTTCAGGCCAAATGCCCAGATATAGAGCCCAAAATCAGGTGACTGTTGTTGCACCGCCATTAAGCAGGTTCGCCTCCGACCCTCAACGGAGTTGCACCGATGTCCAGCCACGGATCACGGAAGGAGGAGAGGCGCCGTCAGGTGGAGCACCCCTGCGAATCAGTTTGAGAGGGAGCGGTTGGCTTGGGAGGAGGTCAGACCAGATAGAGGAGAAAAAGATGGATGATAATTAAGCCAGAGTCCCTGAGACAAGTCCTATTAACACAGAATGAACGATTTAGAGGAATCAATGAAGTGCTAAACACAGTCGCCATCGAGTCTCCCTGCTGTATTCAGCAGCCTGTTAGGGACACGAATGTCAGCCAGTGGGAGATTTTAATAACGGCCATTAAACGACCTGTTCACAAACACAACTGGTATTGATGGGCTGCGCGGGAATCAGCTGCTAATGGACTGCCCCACTGTCTTCCAACTATTTCACACAGGCGGGCTGTTAAAGTCTGGCCGTTACTGATTGGTAGTTTTGATTGCGATGATTAGTTTTGGTAATGGAGGAGGGCGAGCCTGGGACCTGTGCTTTTAATTACGTGCTTGCAGGCGAAGGAAGAGTTAAATCTGCTGTATGAGTGTATTACATTAATATTGACATGGCAGAAAAATTGATTTGTCACATCCCAGTCCTCCCATCAGCCGGCAGATCCTCAGCTGTGCTGAGCCTAGCACACACAGCTTCTGTTGAGAGAAAGACGCTCCTTTGTGGCTCCTATTTTAGCCCGCTCCATCCATTCATGTGCATTTAGTTGGGAGCCTAATGAGGAGCCATCTGAAGCACAGCTATGAATTCTGTACCATCTCCCTCCAAACCCTCCAACGACCGTGGCAGGTAAATAGGCAAGACTCAAAATCATATCAAACTAATCTACATTGCACGCAGAGCCCCACTTGATTTTTCCTGCCTCTACGATTAGAAAAATTTGCGAGGCTGTATGCAGGGAGTCCAAATAATATTTATGAAGACAGTTCAAATGAAATCCACATCATTTGAACTTACTTTGCTGGCTTGAGGCACCTGCCTTGTGGTATGCAAATGACATAAACTCCCAAAGCGTTATCGTCTGCTCCGCAGCAAAATTCCTTCACTTTTCTGACTCCTTTGCCTTGACTACTTTGCCTTGTTTATTCCTCTTTATATGTTTACTGTTTTAAAATAATTGCTCACTGTGGATTTTGGTGTGGCAGGTCATTTGTAAGACATCCATGTTTCTGTCATTGTATCCAAAATGTTATTTGCATTGGAGATAATCTGAAACATTGATTTTTATTTATTGTAGGAATCATATTTGCAGTGGACATGCAGGTTATGCTATTGCTGCCTGGCTATAAATGCTGAAAAATACAGTATTTAGTGGTTTTTGATTTCCAGTGTACAGGAAATCTTTGAGGATGGAGTCTGGAGCGTGACCTTAACCTGTGGCATGACAGTAAACATGCAGAGACAAAGCTAAGCTAGGCTAAGCAGTTGTGCAACACGTGCTGTGAAAGACCCTTTCAGACACGATTCACAACACCATATTTTGGTGGTATTGACCAAATGTTGGGAATTGTACGTCTGTCATTTGGACACAGTGTTGGAGAGACTAGAGAGGACTGAGGACGTGTGCTATACTGGATTAAATCAGCTCCCTGTTCCCAATTTGAAATAAACAAAGGAGGATAAGAAACCACTGATACTGCAGCCACGTCGACACTACAGGGAGTTGTTGTTCTGAGATTTTGTGAAAATACCACTGAGCAAGCAGAAGCAGGGCTCTCCTAACGCTGAGTAACAGAGGAGCCAAACACCTTTTGTCACCAGGTAAAGTAGACAGAGGTGCTCTGACAACTTTGCTTTGAAGGACTTCAGTAACACCCTGCCGGCATAAATAGTGGGTACCGTTCACTAGTCGAGAGTGTTTATGCCAAGTAAACTCCCAAAACTGTCCAAAAGTCCAACTGGGACAAGTTATTGTTCCACTTTCAGTTGTTTTCTGCGATCCTCGTCGTCGTGGTGCTAACGTGATTTAACAGTGGAACGTTGGGCCACGGTGTTGAATGGAGATGAGAGAAAATGGGATTGTTCATCCACATCGACATTGTTCTGTTGACTGCAGTCACGTCGGAGCCTGATATTTACATTACTGAGCTGCTGCGCTGCCGTGCATGCCTATATTTTTTTCATTAGCTAAACACTGGACCAGCTGTGACGGAGCGCCCAGAGGATGAACAGATAAACTGTCACATCAGCACTCTCAGATTGCTCTGGAGTCTCCAGCCTCTTCTTTCATGAGTTCCCTCGTTTAACCTCTACAGTCGTGGGAAGGTTGTTTGTGTTTTGCATGCTCTTTGTCACATTTCATCGGCCGAGTGTGTTTCTGCACATATTTGTCCACATGTTTTTTTTTTTCTATAATTCATCCATATTTTGCATGTTCTACTGTCAGCATTCACCAAGTTCTTGAAAGTATTCTCAGCAGTGTGTGAAATCCTCATCATTCTTCTGGAAAACTGTGTCTTTGGTGATAAGCCTGCAGATCTTTTGTGCTGCCGTTGCACTGCAGTTGAAATACTGATTTGCCAGTCCCCAGTCAGCCTTCCATTTTTTGACTTTTTTCTTCTCCGGCCCCCCCCCCCCCAGTTTTTGTTCAGTTTTGCAGTTGTCTGTCAGTATTGCAGAGACTGTTGGACTATTGGAGACTACTGGTCTTCTAGGTACTACACCAGCTAATGTAAAAGCTATGCTTGTTTGTGTGTGTGTGTATGTGTATATGTGTATATATATATATATATATATATATATATATATAAATATATAAATTTAAATGAAAAACATCAGAAATAATTACTTTCTCTTCCCTTTGTTCCCTTTCTTCCTTTTCCAGTCTTTCCACCAAGGAAATTGAGTCCCGCAGCGACTCCCTCTGTCTGTTTGGCACTTTGAAGTGTGACCCTCAGGCGTTTTACAGCCACATGACCAAGTACGTCCTACCCAGCGTGGAGGGGACCGACCACAGCCGCCTGCTTTACTACTACACCTTGCTGGAGGCTGCAGGGTGCGAGCCTTACGTCACCACCGCCATAAAACCAGAGTCGCATGTCAAGCTGCTGAAAAAACTCCGAGCTGTTGCCAGCGGTAAGATGGAAACTTCTCCTTTCTAGCAGCTCTGTGGCTGGGTTCTCTCTCCAAGAAAGCCTTGTCGAGGTTATAACATGTCGCTGGTGCAGCCGTGGTGTCGCCTCTCCTAAATTTGCTCAAGGTTAGCGTGTCAGTGCTGTTTTTACGGTTCACTTCCTCCCTGTGTCCCCGATCAAAACACTAAATCAGAAATATAATGTTAAATTAGACTCATATTTCCACTGCAGTATTTCATTTTTTATACCATAGTTTAAAAAAAATCATGAAAGAACTGTTTTGGTTTCATCCAGAGGAGTAAAAAAAAAAGTTACCAGCTTTACAGAGTACAGGTCAGCCGTTGCCTGCTTCTTTCATCAACTTCAATTTTTAGTAAATGAGTCTGTGAGAATTCTCTGAAAACACTTTTGCCTCACATATACAACATCATTCATTTGGTAAAAGAATTGATTATGAGGCGAGCACGTTGACACCACTGTGTAATCATCGTAAAATTACAGGCTGTTTGTCGCCTGATGGTGAGTTTTTTGCAGCTACAGTGCTGTGATTTATTTCAGTTATTTGGCCTTTTAAAGTCCTGATTCTGATTCACGTTCATCAATTAATCCCTTAAGTGCTCCTAGGACTAACAGATTGTTTTTGACCGTAAATTTGACTGCGTCCAGGGCTGTAATCTCAGCTCTTTCTGAATCTTCTAATCCAGCCTCTGAAGTGTTGTTAAAACCAATCAGAGATGACTGATAGTGACTCTGTGCCTCTTTGACAGCCCTGTTTGCTTAAAAAAAAAAAAAAAAAAACTGAAATGCTTTTGTTGGGAGATGCTATAATTCCTTAATACCGTATTAACTCACCGTGATGCTGAAAATGATCCATAATAGGAAAAATTCTTCCATTTCTGCTTTTTCTAAAGCTTTTTTTTGTCTTGTTTCACTGGTGCGATAAGACCTGAAATGAACGTGACACATCCAGGCTGGAATGCTGGCTTCCAAAACAAAATCCCTCTTTCTTTCATCAGGACAGACATCTGGTTGTGGAAAAGTGACAATAACACGATTCCTCACAGGATGCTGGATAGAGAGTAAATAAAGGGGGAGGGGCTCGCACGCACACACAAAGAATGACCTACACGCAGGCATGAAGAGACGCTGTGGAGGCAGGTGGTGGGTGTCCAATATTCAGCCCCGCTTAGACGGCAGCAGAATGTCTGAGTGGGCTCTCCCGAGGACACGGAGAAATGCTTCTTATCAAGGGACGAGACAGGAAACAGGAGTGGGTGGAGCAGAGCCCAGCACAGAGCGTACATGTGTAAATGCATGTAACTCTTATCTGCAGTTGAAGTGTCTGCCTGGGCCTATCTCTGCGTATTGTGTGTGTGTGTGTGTGGGGGGGGGGGTTGTGTGTGTGAGAGGACTTCCAAGCAGTGCGGACAGTGGCAGACCAGAGTTAAATATTAAAGCCTCGACAGGCTTATAATAATGTATCTGTCTGTGCAGGAGACAGACTGGACTGTACATCTTTCGAATGCACGCAGACAAAAGGAGCAGTATGATTCTTGCTGAATAGGCGTTTTGTGTTTGGAGTTTGGCATGTTTGTAACAGGACAGTGACAATGTGCCAAATATCCTTCTGTCTAGTCCAAAACCAGACAAAAAAAAGTGGCGTTATGCGAAAGATTAGCATCCAATACCTTGGACAGGGATGAGAGTCGGACGTTAGTTTTTTATATTTTTATCCCATTTTAGGCTCTTTCCCTCTCACTAATTAAATGACTGCAGTTACAAGAAATGATCGCCCTGGGAACTCCACCAAAAAGTCATTTTCCTGTGCTTTGCTGTGTGATATATATACAGTCCTACTCGGAAAATTAGAATATCCTGAAAAAGTGCATGCATTTCTGCAACTTAACTTTAAAGGTGAAATGTACATATTATATAGACAAATAGTATGCAAATCAATATATTGATTTTTTTTTTTGTTTTTGAGCTTGTTTTTGAGCTTCAGAAAACCTCAAGTTCAAAAACTCATAATCAGCAAAATTACAACAAAAAATGCTTGAGATATCTCACTTTACATGTAATGAGTCTATAAAATGTATAAATTATAAATTAGCACTCATCTAGGACAGCTGTTCCTGCAGTGTAAACACTCAATGGAGGATTTATGAGCTTAACTGAGTAGCATCTTAAAGGTGGTTGTACAGAATGATAACACACTGTTAAAGGCTAACAGGAGTCATGGTTGTTGCAGGATTGGACTACCGGAAACTGACAGATGAATCTTTAGACCCGCTCACAACCCTTCAACCGGTTTTGACCAGTCAGAACGTGCTTTCCATCTCTAAGCTGGCCAATCGCCTCCCTGTGCCTGGTGGCGGGGACGCGACTGTGTCGGCTAGCGCCGTCCACGCAGCCTGGCTGCGGAAGCTGTTTTGGAAAGGAGACCCCCAGCTGCTGAAAAGAGCTCCACAGAGCGACCATGACTACCTGCACGCGTACGACACCTGCGCCAAGTACCTGGACAGGCTGGCACCCACTGACGCTGTCCGATTCTTGGACGACATCACTTTTTCTCCCGATGCAGCCAAACACGTAAGCCTGATTTTGAGCAGTTGTGTCTTTATTTTTCAAAATCTTTACCCTTGAAACTGTATCTTATAACTCAGCTAAAGGAGTCGCCATTTTTGGAATGAAAAGGAGAATAACCTTATCTCACTATATTGTCTGATCCATGCAACAGTGCTTCTCTCTTTCTCTTTTTTGTCTCATGCATCCTCTCTGTTCACTGTAATGAGGCTAATTGATCCCTCTATACTTCAAAGGTAATTAAACTCCAATTCCCAGCAGGCATTTCTCCTCCCACTGTGCATGCAAATGAATTCTCAGAAACCGTTGTCTGCGCTGCCCCTAACCCTCTTTCCCCTTTTCTGTGAAATCTCGTATTAAACTCTCTTCTTTTTTATGAAGGAATTACATTTCACGCACACACTGTCCCTGTAATTTGTTGATCCATTTACCACAAAAGCCTCTTACCTGCTTAATGGAACAAAAGGGGCAACACACACATGTTCCGCATGTAAGTGGTGCTTATATGATGCATGTTTTATGGTAGCAGAAGTCAAACAAAAGCCAGCAAATGATGAAACCGATCCAGAGCGCAGCTAATATGCTAAATCAGCAAACAGTGAAGGACATCTGTCTCATCTAATATTTAATACACCGAATTCAAAAATATTGATGCCACAGCTCCATAACCACAATTTAATTCAAAGCAAAAAAGTATTTTGCTGGGATTCAGTAATGGCTTTGTAGTGGGGTTACCTTTTACAAATAATTAATTATAGATAGAAAACAGGTAAACAGGAGAGTGAAAGCTGGCACAGCCAAAGGCTCTTCTTCCCCTCTGTTGAATTGAATCAATTACCTCAAGCTTCCAGAAATGATCTCTCACTTGCACTCAGATGCACAGGGAGAGGCCAAACACATGCTGCTTTGGCTTGTCAGATAGGATTCTTTCGGGTTACACCTGAATAAAAATAAATCTTAATGTGAAATAATCTGAAAGCCTGAATCTCTCAGCCTGTTCTCATGATTCGATTTGCTTTTTCACTCCTCCCTGCCAACTCACCTCCCTATGTCCTCTCTGTGCGGTCTCCAGTTGAGCACTCAGGCGAGGTCGGAGGTAATAAAGAGAGCCACCAGAGCCCTCCGTCAGCTTTCTGAGAAGAGCAAAAAGAGAGGCGACGGCAGCGGCGAGCAGGAAAGGACAGACCCAGCGGGGAGGACTTTTGATGAGGCCGTCGCACATCTGCAGCAATCACAGGCCCACCTGGACACCCTGAGCCATTCCTTTATTCAATCCCTCAAAGACGTCCAGCAGGTACAGCCAATCTGCTAGACTCTGGAGCCGTCGTTTGTAAAGGGTGAAAACTTCTTTGGGCAAAGGTGCCGTAAATGATCAGCGCACATGAAGCTGTGCAGCTTTTTCTGACATTCTGGGACTGCACTTTTTCTTTTCAAATGTGTTTTATCCACCGTTTTTACCAACATTTTAGACCAACCTGGGATTGACAATCCTTTTATTACCCACTGCAGAAGCTTTAGCCAAAATAGCATCTTTATTTGGCAGACAAAGATTACGTGATGATACAATCATGTAAATGCAGCAGGAAGTCCCCATATCTGTCTTTACTCATTCGTGTCTGCACCACCAGAACAGTCCAAAGCACCGATTACACGCGCCTCTCTCTGTCTTTTTCACACACACACACACACACACACACACACACACACACACACACACACACACACACACACTCTCTCTGATGCTTCGATATACCTGCAGGAAGCAATGATCTCCTTGGAGATAGATAAAAAGGATATAAGGAGCAGGTAAGGGCAGATCAGTACAGAAAGATAGATGGAAGGAGCCACTCAGGCTCTCTCTGGTTATACTGCGGTCGTTCATCAACTGCACAGGACTAGCTGCAGGAAATAAGAGCCGATCGCAGAGGACTCCTCCACAGGCGTGTTTACCTGTCAGGGAGCAGCAAATTAAACACTGCAGATATTGCGCGTAATACAACGGTGCCGTGCTTTTGAGCGCATGTTTCACAGAGAGTAGTTGTGACAGATGTAGGTATTGAAACTCCACATGTGCTTTTGTTACAGTGAACAATGACCCCAATAGTGTGAATCAATTCCTATGGAATTAAATCTGCAGAAATAAAAATAAGAGAGAGGTTAGTCAGGATAGATCTGACACTCAAACTTCTTATGTAGGAAGAGCATCACATGAAACCACCTGAAATGGAAAAAAAGATCCAGTCTGACCAGTATGGGGTCTCCCCCTGAACCCAGTCCTGTGTTGTAATCAGCTTCATCTGGTGTTTTCAGATTTACGGTGACCTTTATGATCTGTCCCGATCGGAGCGGCCCAAAGTGCACGAGTTGGCAGTCACCATGGCTACCGACGGACAGCCTCTGGAGCGCATCAGAGGGCTTCTAGGCGTGGCCGTCGGACCCCTGGACCTGTCTGTGAAAACAGTGTTTGGTGACGCTGTGGAGGAGGTGGTGGCTGCACTCAGGTATCGTTCCAGTCCGCTTTATTCCCTAATTCCATCAAATTGCTTTTCTAATCACATCTTTAATGCTAAATTCAATGTTCTAGATTCAGGGTTCAGAAATGAGCCATCTGAGAGTCAGTATAGCCATTTTTATGCACTCTTGACAGTATTTCCTGTCTGTCTTCTTTGATATTTTCCCGTCAACGAATCCTCTTATCTGCTTTTGAACTTTTCAAAATGTCTTGCAAACCCAGCAGGAGCAGCAGTGTTCGGCCACCGGGTGGCATTTGTACACTAATTAGTTCTTTACATGAGTCATGCATTCATTATTTGGAAAAATTGGGTTTTATTTCTCTTTTTTTTAAGCATTACATAAACCAGGACGATTCATATTCTGTGGAGTTTTTAAAAGCGTTGACTCCAGTCTGCACTTTGGTCTGTGATATTCGCTGTTGTGTGGGGGAAATGAAGACAAAATCATGTCTGCAGTGGGGATTTTTAAGAGCATCTCCGATATAGGCTGCAGATCTTCCGACATGATTCATTTTTCAGCGTCTACACCTTTTGTACATCCACCCGAAGAGGAGGTTTTACAGTTTGATTTATTTTAAGAAATACCTCCAAGCTGCGACTGAGCGTCACCTTCTGCTTGATCTCTGCTGGCTGTTACCTGAAAATAAAACTGCACATCGGTCAGTCTAAGCTCAGTGTGTTGGTGGGGAAAAAAACACCCTCCAAACAAAAGACTGGGGTATTGAATTGCATTTCCAGTAACAGCCTGTGGGAGCTGGACTCATTGGTGTTCTAACGCTCCCTCAAAAGGAAGAGAAGTGATTCACCCTGGTGTGTCTGCGGGGCTGCAGAAAAGGCCCCGGGCTCCTTTAATTCCGTCTATATTTTCCAGGCTTATCTTTTACGGCGGCCCGTCCAGAACAGCAGCAGATATCAGCGCACCATCTGACCGGCTTGATGAATTTGAGCTAATTGGATTGATGATATTCCTGCCTCATTTCCCGCCTCTTTATGGCTGTTCAATGGTGCATGGTGCAGATGGATGGAAGCAGCTTCCACACACACACACACACACGTACCTTACCTAACTTTCACAGTCTCCACATCATGCACACACACCAGACTGGGAGGAAGACACACGCAAACTTTTGTGTATTCATTATCTTTCCCGGCTGCTCTCGCACATGAATCTCTATTCAGGTGTTCAAGTGGGAGCACCAACGTGTGCCACTGAGCACTGGCAGGTTACGAACGAGCTGTGTGAGTCTTGTTGCCGGCTGTCTCTGAGCTTTCAGACATTGCACACTAGAGCCTCAGACTAATAGCTATCTTTTGTAACTGTCGCAACCATGTGTGCACGTCTTTGAAAAGCAAATGTACGAGACAGAAGGAAAAGTAAAGGAAATCGTTTTTAGGATAGAGATGTAGGTTGTGTGTGTGTTTGTGTGTGTGTGTGTGTGTTTTCTTGTACTTTCTGCATACCGAGTACCAAAATCTACATTCTACTAGCAAAGTGAGGACATTTTTGTGAAGTGAGGACATTTTGGCTGGTCCTCACATCTTTAAAGGACTGTTTGAGGGTTAAGACGTGGTTTTGGGGTTAGAATTGGGTTTCAGTCGGGGTCAGGGTAAGGAGCTGGGTCATACATTATGTCTATGAAAGTCCTCACACTAACAGAAGTACAAGGATGAGCCTGTGGTGTGTGTGTGTGTGTGTGTCTGACCTGGTTTCAGACCACACTGACTTTGCATCTGGAATTAAAGAGGATGAAATTCCAGTGAATGGCAGCATCTAATTGAATTTCAGTTCCTATTGATGCTGCGGCACTTAAAAATAAAAGCAGCGTCTTGGCTCAGTTAATCAATTCCCGACTTCCGTTTCCCCTGCTGTCATTCATTTGCTGGTATTTCTTCTGTTAGTTTAAATTAACTTACTGGATGTAATGAAGTTTAAATTGTGTTTTTTTTTAATTCCTCTAAATTATTTTCACTTCTCCTTGAGCCTAATCTATATGGCTTCTACTGACAAAGAGGTAATTTGTGTTTAAAAGATGGTATTTGGCTACATAGGCAGCAGATTAAAGTAAAATTCAATCTGTTCATAATTCATAATGGTTTCAATAAGTCAGCGAAAGTGGAGTTTATTTGAATCATCTTCACTTTTAAAGCATCTGTCACAATCAGGACTGTCTCCAGGCTTTACTTTACAGAGCCCCAGACCTCTCTGACCCCTCCTGTTATTTCAGCCTTTTTTCATGCACCCTGTGAAAATTAGACTAGCTAAGTTAATATATAGTCCTTTTGCCCGACAGGACTTAGTGTTGTTTACCCTTTTTGAGCATGCTTTCAAAGTTTGGCAAAAAAAACAACATTCTGGGCAAGAATCAAACTATATTTACTGAAAGAAGTAAAACGGGAGCTCAAGTCAGGGACATTATATGTTTTCATGAAAACTAGCCTCTTACACATTACACACACATGCACACACTGCAGTACACACGGTCCACAGCCACACCACAAAAACACACACTAATGACACTGCACAAAAGATCCTTTAATACCTTGTGAAGCCCATCTGATATTATGCACCATTAAAGCTGTCCAATTTTAACTGATTTGAAGGCGAAGCCTCTTTAATCAATGTTGGATTATTAAATTATTTCTGGTTCTGGTGAGCTCACAGAGATGAGACGCTCATTTTTCCTTGGTTGCATCACGTCTCTGAGACTTAACGACTTCATGTTTGCAGACTTAATAGAGTGATTCGCTTTGTTTCAGGGGACACCAAGATTCTCTGAGAAAATACCCAGAGCCGCTGAAGGTGCTGGAAGGGATGGTCGCCGCCGTGCACAACAGTGGCCAGTTGGGGTCAGTCACACACACACACACACACACACACACACGAAATTACAAATGTACTGGAATCAAATCCGACAGAAGAGAGCAGGTGACCTCTGACATGCCCCCAGTCCGTTGCTCTGGTCATCTCCCCCCACCTTCCCTGAGTGACGTGTGTCTCGCCTTCCTGCAGAGACGGCGCCGTGACCTCGGATGACCTCCTGTCTTGGCTGCATCCTTTCTGCAGCGACACAGCGCTGCCCGTGCGGCCTCGGATCGACGTGCTGCAGATCTTGGAGAGCAATTTCAGGCTGCGTGACAGCGACGTCCGGCTCCTGCTGCGCTTCAGGACTCAGGCGGTGCTCAAAGACAGAGAGGTGAGTTCGCTGGCCGAAGTTACCGCTGGTGGGACTCTCGTTTTATGTGTGAATTACTTGAGGATCAGTTGTCACCACAAAGTCTTAAAGGAGAAAGAGACCGTAGATGTCTTCGTTTGTCTGAAGCCATAAACTTTGACAAGGCTGTTTTGGTTCAAGTTTCAGACTGTGGGTGGTAGATCCAGAAAAGGAGGATCTGTGTTGCTCCCCGAGTAAGTCTGCACAGTGTGTCTTTTTGCGGTGCTTATTAATGCAGGAAGACGGAACTGTGGTATTTCAAGAGGAAGGAATGGTTTGTGGTCTTTTCGTCTGGAGTCTTTTGCGGTCGACAAGTGTGTGCACGTCCTGCACGCAAGAAAAATGGATTTCACTTGAGTTTGTGTGATAGAAGTGAAGACATTTAAATTTCTTCTCTTCTCTCTCTCCCTCTCCCTAATTAGCGGTCCGGGCGGGTTAATTAATGTGTAAATGTATGCGCTGAGCCGTGGGCTATTGTCGGCGTAGCTAGACAGGTGTGGGCTTGGACTCTTTAACTAATTGGGTGCACTCTCGACATTTGGCAGGCTCTGAAGAGACACACACGCGGCCACTCTTAAGCGAGTGTACATCCAAGCAATCAGTTAATTAATCTTGTAAAAGATTGCGACTCATTTGAGATGGACTTCCTTTTCTTCCTCTTGTTTCTTTGAGGACAGTCTATTCAATTAGCCACCCGCAGGCTGAGTCCTACCCATATAATGTTACAAATAACAAAAGATGGTGTATATTATCGAAAACATTTTTATTTTAATTTGAATCTTCTCAGAATTATTTTCAGTGACAGCCCGATTGGTTTTGCTGATTTAAAGGAGAACTCCAAAAAGTTTGGGTGCAGGCAGCTTTGTGTGAATTAGCTCTCACGTTAATCTGCCATTTGTGTTTATTTTCTCGGTCTTTTCTACACTTCTGCGATCTTTTTCCTTTTTTGCCGCCGCACTTCTGGGTAGCGTCATGCATCAGCTACGTCTCTGAAAGCAGCTTTGTAAACATATCTTAGCAACACTGACAGCACTTTCTATTAGTCAAGAGGTCCGCATTTGCAACAGTAACAACAGTGGCGCAGTAAGATATTCTCATTCAAGAAAGTACGTCCCTTATCAGTTTAATAAAGGATGCATTTTACAGTATTCAAATAGGGGATGATTCTGTATTTTAAGGTACAGTTGGCAACCCTACCGAGGAGCGTCACGTGCACACACACGCACACAGACATGAATTCAATGGTGAGGTTTCTTTTGTCTTTTCTTTATCTACTACTGTGTGTTTTGCTCCTCTGACAAAAGCATCAGATTGACAATAACGACTGCAATCAAAGGCAGCTGCAGAGTAACCACACACATACCTGCACACACACACACAATTTGCAGTTGCATTTTGCTGTGCAATCAGTGTATGAAGCATGCTTAGATGTGTACACGCGTACACACTGAGTGGCTTAATTAGAAAAACAACAGTATAAATGTAAAACAAGGTTGTTTGATCATGGAAATGATCCATGGTTTCGCTCTCGTGGTGCGAGTGCCAGTCTCTGATGTATGGATGATATCATGCTGCCTGGACTTCCTGCTCCTCTCACTTTATTTAATATCAATCATTAAAGACACCACTGAGTGAAGAATGCCTGTCTGTACGGTATTGATTAAATATTGGTATTATTGTCCTGTTTGGATCAACATAGATCACAGATAACAATATAACCCATAATTCAATCTACCAGAATTCCAGTCAAATTAGGCCCCACACTGATTCATCCCAAAGGTCACTCATCTGTGTCCTATTCATTTGGCTGGTTTTGCTTTGCTCTCTTGTGTGCTTGCGACTCTCAGATGATGGAGCTGTGCTTGTCTCACTGACGCGTGCACGTGTGCCGTCAGTCATCGGGATATGAAAACTCTTTAGCTGAGCGTCCCCCTGCCTTCTGCCTGCAGATTTCTGCATATGTTCTCGTCAGCATGCAGCAGTTTTTAAAATATATTAAATCCTGTGTCCCACTTAAAACTGATTTTCTGGCAGAAAAAGCCTTGCTTGTGCGTCTTGACACTTTTTATTGACAGTAGCCTTGTAGCAAAAACCGGACTAGCTTCCCCTCTCTTTCTTGGTTACCAGGGTAACAGAGTGGTTACCTGAAGCTTGAATCAAGTTGGAGTGCTTTTAAAGAAATTCTTACGGAAATAATTGATGAAAACCCCATTAGTGATGCATGTGTGAATGGAGACAAACACCAGGATGTGAGACGACTGGACCCGTGTTATTTCTGCAGACGGCGTTTAACCTTTCGGTGTCCAGAGCAGGTCAGGCCAGGCCACGTCAATGGAAAGGCCACCGCATGATTCAGCGCTGCTGCCCTGCGCTTGCTCGGCAAAACAAACGGAGTGGGATGGGGGATAATGGATCAGAGGAGGGACAAAGGCTCGGAGATCATATTGATCATATTACCAAAATAGAAAATCTTGTTGTTTTATTTTCCTCTCGTCCTCTGAGCGCGGACGCGGGCCTGAAATGGGAGGGTGCTGACATTTCGGTGAGGGAGAGGGCGGTGTTCTCATGGGAGGGGGAGCGATAGGTGAAGCCGCGGGTAGAGGTTTATGGCTTCACTTTGAATGATTAGTCATAAAAGGAGGGCGTCCAAATGTCACCAGCGTCGAGTCTGGATGCTCTGTTGTGTCTGTGCGTGTGGCCTTTGTGTCACCTTTCCCAACATGTTTGTTAATGCCACTGGGGGGGGGGGGTGTGAGGGCTGTATAAGATGTTGCATTTTAATGCACTGCTGACTGTTCTGTAGCTTTGATGCAGTGAACTCCACTGAGGTGGAGTCTCTTCACACAGAATGCTGCTGAACCTTTTCTTATGTTTTCACGTGAGAAGTCACCAGCCGTGCCTGCGCAACGCCGCGGATCATTTGTCGTGGCACATTGTCTTGGTGTTGCGATGTTTGGCCTCGGAGTCCATCCAATATGGATGACGCGAGCTGAGGCGGCCGGGCTGCACGGCCGTGATGTGTCTGCCTCCGCGCTGCTGCTAACACAGCCTCTGGAGGTCATTTTTATTGCTTCTCATTTCATTTTTCCTGACATGTGAAAAAAAAAACACACCGAAATTATTTCTCACAGGCCTTTTTTTTTTTTCCTCTTTTTTTTCTGTGGCCGTGTTTAAATGCACAGTCAAAACTTTCCTCGGTTCGAACAGCTTCTGTGCATTATTCTGATGGAAGGGAGCAAAAATGAGCTTCTCTGTTAATGAAAACCTCTGCAGTGTGGACAGTGTACTGGAGTCACTGGGGGGATCTTCTAGACTTCATTTGCAGATCGTTTCTGACAGGAAGTCAACATTACAGTATATATAAGACAAGGGCTCACTGTTTACTTTTAATTAACTGGATTAGAAGTTGGGTTAGGCACCGACCGAGGTCACATACAGAAGAAATTGGGTGGCGAAGAGTTGTTTGATGAAAGCAAATGAGTTCGGGAGAGAGAGAAAGAGATTAAAGTAGATGAATAAGAAACCTGATGGGGCGAGCCATCTTGTAGCCACATCCTACTGCTGCAGGTCAGGGTTCACGGCTCAGCTGTTATCCTACTTGTTTTGCCGGGTCTAATCCATCCCCACTGGCTCCTTCAGATGACTTTATTTATTCTCCCTTGTTGAGAGAGGAGCGGAACACTCATCATCTCAACGGCATTGCTGATGATTCAGTCAAAGAAACACCTCAGAGGAGGCTTTGCAATGAAATAAACAAAAGAAGGAGACGGACGCGGAGAAAAGAGCCAAGGACAGTGAGAATAGACGGAGAGCGTGTAGCATGTTCCTGTGACACCAGGTGAAGGCTTTACCTAATCTGCTGTGCAAGTTTGCATCCGGGTTTAAGCAGCGACCCTGTGGTCCGACTCCTGACGCGCATTAATCGCATACAATTGAGTCAATTAAATGATACTCATCTTTAGTAATTACATGTATCCATGTGTCAAACCATCCCTTTTTTGCACGGCAAGTCTTCCCATCTCCTCGGCCTTCGTCGCATCGTGAATATTCATCAGGCGTCACGCGCATGCATGATTTAGGAGAGCAGATGGGTTTAATATTAAAATACACTGTAAAGGTGCACCTGTCACATTGACATCTGCTTGTCAAGATGTTTTTAAGCTACAAGCTTGTTCTTTCCTCCTAACCTTGATCATCTCCTCCTTTCAGATTTGTCGGGGTTTTTTGTTCCTCTCTTATCTTCCTCATCCTCCTCTCTGGAGATGCGTTCCAGTCTGTACTCTCTGTCGCTGTGTTGTATATGGTAGACATACCCCAGACTGCAGGGAGCTGTTGGAAATGCTGGATGTGTTTGTCACACAGCCATCCTGTCATGTCATTTACATTCACCGTGCGTAGGTTTTGTTTGTTCTCTCTGGGTGTGTGTGTCTTAAGCTAATGTTCCCTTTGTGTGTTTAATGTTGTGCGCTTTGAAGCCATGATGAGCTCCACGAACCCCCGGCAGCCACAGAGGCTCTACCCTTCAGGTGAAAGCTTCTCTTTGCTCTCATTTTGCCTGAAACTTCCTCTCTGATCGTCCCCAGCATCGTTCTCTCCCTCCCTCGATCTCCCGGCCTCTCTCCCCTGCTTGTGAAGCGTGTGACCTCTGCAACTTTACTCTGCCGGTCGCTGGGGACACGAGCCGGAGCGGTAGATGAATATTAATGAGCTCATTTGGATTGCGCTTCGTAAAGGCCAGGCACAGATATCTCCAGATCCCTCGGCTTCGACCGATGCGTTGACGCGCCGACACCTGCCGTGATCGCTCCTCTCTCTCCCTCTCAGGTCAAGGACTGAGATAATTGCAGAGTAACAGAGAAGATCATCGGACTTGATTTGTTGATGAGGGCAAAAGTTTACCGGTGCAAATCCGACAGGAGAGATGCAGCTTTGACTCGGTTTAGACAGAAAAACACTTCAGCCTAATTGGATTACCAGGTAAAGAGCTGATTGTGATGTTGTTTCACCACAAACAAACCCCTAATCAAACACAACGGCTACATGATTAGTCTTAATTAATGGCTTTTATTTGTAGGTAGTCATGATTACCTTTCAGCGCTCTGTGTCCTTTCACAGAAACCTATAGCTGTAAACAACAGAGCTGTATATTCAAGTACCGCCTGAGGTGAACTCTGAATTTCTAAACATGGTGATGAGTCATTTTTGCTATCCTAAAATTGTGGGTTAAGCGACGAGCTACCGAGGAACTCCTGATAACATTGTGCCTACATGGCTGTTTCTGGAGCTGGGAAGTGCCTCTAAATTCAGCATGCATCTGACTGTGAAGTATAACATAATCTTCACTAATCTTCATCCATAGCTTTTAGCAGCAAACCATGCCTCCTTCTGAGGGAGGGTGTTTTTGTGTTAGCCTGCGTTCTCCATCTGTGCGCGAAGAGACTAACTACATGTTTTTCTTTTAGACTGCACTTACTACCACCCCCTAGTGCCCTGGAGAGTTATTGCCCGTGCAGACACAGCGTTCACACCTTCGCTTTTCCCTGACGTAGATGTTGATGGGAATTTCCTGGGTCCTTCTAATATAACGTAACAAACCGACACCAGTAATATGTAGACTAATCTATTTTCAGCTGATGATATTTAATAAAAAATTCTGTCCCTTATTCCTCCCATTCATTTGAC
The DNA here is from genome assembly GCA_015343265.1 of Pao palembangensis. Taxonomy (NCBI): domain Eukaryota; kingdom Metazoa; phylum Chordata; class Actinopteri; order Tetraodontiformes; family Tetraodontidae; genus Pao; species Pao palembangensis. The sequence continues at coordinate 5,967,879 of CM027097.1, read as the reverse complement.
TGAAAGGTGGAACTGATTTCAGGCCAGCGTCATAATTGGCGGGACGTGTCAAAACTGAGGCTGATGATTTCCCAGGCTGATCCTGGTGTATTTCAGGTCTTCACAGACTCAACTTTTCCATCAAAACTTGTATTCAAGGCAGGCCGTTGTTGTCAGAAATTCACACACACTCCTCTTTCACACTTGTGACGATGAATTACAAGAATGAGAGAGGCGACACTATTCTCTCTGTGGCGTTGACAGTTTGGGACTGTGGATATGAACAGTCCATATGTGCAGGATTGCAGCTCAGATATGAGTGGTGCTTCGTCATGTTGGGACAAAATGATGTCAACTTTTTGAATTGGTGTTCCTCAATGCCTCATGCTTCCTGTGTAAATGTGGACTTATCTATGTGCATCTGACAGTACTTTTCCGTTTTTTTACATTTTACCATATTTCAGCACTATAACCTTGCGCAGCTTGTTCTGACGCGATCGATACCTCAATCGTTCTGAACGTTCCCACAGGCCTCCAGCTGTCTATATGCTATAGATTCCAACTGCTGCAGTTTAATTGTCTGTTTGTATTTGTTTTGTCCTTACACAGCACATGAGAAATAGACTGTTATTTAGTGTATCGCGACACTAAAAAGGCCTGGGGCTGCGTTAATGTGTTTGTTGGCAGCTCCAAACTGAAATATTTCCTCTGCTGTTGGAAGTTCTGACATAATCGTGTGACATAAATGTCTAGTTGCACAGCTTTGGAAATGTGTAGTTTCTAGACAGTCTGACGGCTTAGAACAGGGGCGTCCAGACCCAGTCCTCGAGTTTTCCGTCCTCACAGGCAGAAAACACTTTCAACAAGGACAGTGGGATCCCAGAAGAAAGCACTGTTTACCAGGTGGGACAGAACACCCGGCTGGATTGGGCTCTCGAGGATGGGGTCTGGAGACCTCTGGCTAAGATCATCTTGAGACTTGTGTCATGTGACTGATATTTGCAGTGTAGCAGTGCATGGCCTTCAAAAAGACCCACATTCACACCTCTCTTGTTTGCGCTGTTGCATTCAAAGCAGAACAGAACATTTTAGCACACGGCAACCAAAATACACCCGATATACTTCTAATATATACTAAGTATACTCCCGATATACTTCAGTGCCTTGTTCAGCCAGCGTGATCTATTGGCAATTACAGCCAAGGGGCATTTGGAGAGAGTCTCTGTTTCCTGTTGAATTTCAAATGAATTTATGAAGAAATTTATCGTCGGCAAAAGTTCAAGTGGTAATAAATACAGAAGTTAAGGCAAACTTCACCCCGCTGTAGTTAATGTTGCTGCGAGATAGTCCTCCCAGCTTATTATGAATAATTGAGCTGTCTCAACAGTCCTGGGCTGGATGCTATATATTTTGTTTTTAATCCGACGTGTTTATTTTGATTGATTGCAGCGCAGCATATGTATGAAATGTAAACCGAAATGATCAATCAGTTTAATCTTTTAAGTCGTGCTTGACGGACGGGCTCTCAGCTCAACGGTAATCCATTAAGTCACTGTGACTACATAAACAATTGCCTCGCACCTTAAATAAATAAATTTGACTGTCTGTAGACGTGTTTTTAAATATTTTAATGACAGTAATTTATGAAATGTAAGGCCGTGTTAATGATTTGATGATGGAACCTCTTGGGCATTCCACATATTTGCTTAAAAAAGAGGGTTTTGTAGTCAATTTTCCGCTTTTGTAATAAATAAATAATTTGACATATATATATATTTTTTAATGTTTCACATCAAGCCGTGTAAAAAAGAATCAAAACTGACCGTTATTTTGCCAGCTGCCACTGCTGGTAATGAAAAGTGAAAACGATTCCCCTTTACCAGTTATTAACTGTCACGTCTAATGTTCGTTAATAAATTCATAATTGTGTTTATTTGTGGTGACACTTAAATATTAGCTCCTGCCAAAGCATGGTTCATCTTACGAATGGGATGGAATATGCAAATGTTGACACTCTAATCCTTGTTTTCTCATCCGGCAGCTTAATGGTATGCTCCAACTGCTTGAGATGTAAATTGGAATATGGATTGAAAATAATGTACACGGAAGCTGATAAATTATTATTATTCCTCCATCTGGGTGTTTTGGGAGGTTAAAGGTCACAGCAGCTTAATGGAATCCCTTTAGATTTAAGCCTAAATAGATTTTAAAAAGATGTATAGTTTTATATTATACAGCAGCTTTTAGAGTTGGTACTGGTCTGTACGACATGGTTCCAGGATGGAGTTTGTGATTCATGCCTCATGTTGGATTTATGTGCACCTATAAACGATCCTGCACACATGCTAACAGCGGTGCCTGCATCCTTTGTGTGACTCCAGTGAGTGTTAATGTAAAGCTGGGCATTTTTCTTTCCTTCTGCGAGTCTAAATTTCTCTGCTGAGTTTCCTTCAACTGTCATCTTTGCCTTGAACGAAGTTCAGACATAAAAGTCTTCAATGGACGCTTTCATGTTTGAATATTCATTTGCAAGGACTTAATTCCTTCAGGAAATGATGGCAACATATGGAGGAAATAGTTTCACAGGTCTTTATTGAAGGTGTTTCAGAGGCATTCACACGAGGCTTCTTTGGGCACTTCTGCATGTCTGCGAGTGGTGTGTGTGTGTGTGTGTGTGTGTCTGTGTGTGTTTTCCTGAGTCCTTCAAATAGTGATTGTCTGATGACTTAACTTTCACCTGTATATCCCTGCCTGCCTGTCTGTCGGCTCTATTAACTGACATTGTCAGATTACATCGCTCTCTCTCATTGTTTTATTTTCAAATACTGACTTCTGGGTCTGAAGGCGTTGTGGCTATTAATCTGCCAAAAAGACATCAGGTGAAGCTGTTTTGCAGCTTCCAGCATGGTCCTCAGTTTTTCCTACAGACGAGGACCCATGACTGTTAATGGCGCAGCTTTGAAAAACAGTAAAAGTGACTTTCTATTCTTCAGTTCAGGTAACTCACCCTCATATTGCTTTCAGATATATTTATGAACAAATCACAGCATTTGGTAAAATGTAATAAACATTTTAATGCATTACTGCTACCCACAATCCCCCACCTCCGCAGAGGTTTTCACTTTATGCCACATTAAAACCTAAAAGCTTGTCAAAGAGCAATAATGTGGCTGCCGCTATCCTGGAGTTGTCATGTTTCATTTACTTCAACCTCCACTTCCTTCCTCTGCTTTCTTCTCGTTTTCTCAGCCGTGTATCATTTCGTTAAGAGTGCTGTTTCCTGCAGTCACAGTGGGCGAGCTTGTAGCGTGTGGTCGGCATAATTTAACATCGGCTTTTGTGCCAGCAGAGTAAAAAAAATGGTTCTGAAGCTTGAAATTACAGCCAGTGTGAGTTAGCAGCTTTTTGCTGTGTGTGTTTGTGTGTGTGTGTGTGTGTGTGTAAAATCTGTTCATACTTTTCTTTAGAACTTTTTCTTTTCTTTTTGTAACAATTACTAAATAAATAAATCTAATATCTATTTGAATTCTACCACAAATTGAGACTCATTAGCAGGGGTAGTTTTAGACTCCTAAGTTCAACAGGAACACTAATACATTTCTAAAATTCTCGAGGCTTTAGCCAACAACAGCATCCACAACAATAATTATATTTAATCTCGCTTAATCGCTGCACTAACCAAAGATCTCGCACAAACCCTTGTTCTAACATCAATATTATTGCACATTTTTCATTTATTTTATTCACATTGAAAAGATTCTTTCTGCACTAACTTATGATAATGGAGGAGGCTGGCTGCAGGAAAAGGCAAAAACCTCAGACCAAATGAATTACCAGGCTATGAACATGTTTTTAGTTCAGGAGTGGAGACAGTCCAAGGCCTGTCAGGCCCTTCTTGTGAGTTCTCCTCAGGGTGAAGTGCAGAACGAGCAGTAGACGCATTCAGGATGTGAAACGATAATAACCTTATTTATAAAGCGCAGTTAACAGCAGGATGGTGCTGCACGCCAGCAGCAGAGCATAACAAAGCCTGATCACGGACGATCACAACAGAAACAAACAAGACAAAAAGACATAACGCAGAGCATGTCTGCAGAAATGTGCTGGGGCATGTACGTATGTCTGCTATACATTAGACTGTTGAAGGCTTTGTTGGGTCCCTCTGCACTTCATTTGTCCTTTGATTGGCTTTCTCCTTCCTCCTGTTTTCCTCTTTCAGCTCTTCTGCGTCTTTGGGCAAAATGTTGATTTGAATCACTCTCACTTGCAGTAATTAATTACCGCCCTCCCTTGTTAAGAAAATAAGAGCCTAGAAGCCCTGTTGTAACTGGCAGATATTTAATTTGGGCTCTAACGCAGGTGAGTTTTGAGCATCAGGTTGCCCTGTGTTTACAACTAAGCATTTATAACACAAGTGAGTCAATAATAAGACAGAACACTTTTTTGTAACTGTTTTTTCCAACAATCGCTTTATGTAATCATTCTAACCTTCATCTGCTCATTTTCTGCTCCACTCCCCCAGAACAGGGGCCGCTCTTCAGTTATTAATACCAGCCGTTATTTCTAAATTACCAGCTCAACGCTTCAAATGTCTCCGATCCAGAAGTACGTGATACTTAATGAAGGAAATGATCTGACGCGGGGGCCCGATCGCTCTGTTGTGATGTAGTTACGGGAGGAGGAGGAGTGACTCGGCGTGTCAGTACTTTAAAATTGTCGGCTCGTTCAATCAACAAACTGTCGATACGGCCGACCTACGAAGAACGCGCCTCATTGAACTTCCAGTCGGCTGATCAAAGGAGAAAACTCAACAGCTAATAAATGAATAGCACTTCAGTGCTAACGACAGTTGCTACACTATTATGCAAATTTAAATAGAGCCTTTAAGTTTCTCAATTTGCCAGCACTACCTATGGATTGTTTACTGATTTTTGATTGAGCCAGAATCAACTGATCGTTGTGTTGTTTTAATGTTGGAAATAAGCGTTTGTTATGCTTTGACGTCTTTCAAAATCTAATATAATGTTGAATTTTCCTAGATTTTTTGCCATTTGTTTTTTAGAGCAATGCGACGACAGGTGCACGTGTGCACCTGACAGCCTCATGTTGGCAGGTTGTAGTTCTCCCCTCAGAAATCAGCCGTGCTATGAACTGTTAAATCACACTAGAAGTCAAGAAAAAAAAATTAATTACTGCCCCCCCACCACCACCTCCTCCTCCTCCTCCTCCTCCTCCTCCAAGGGTCTGTGGACAAAGCCACTTCTGCCATTATTCTTCACTTGAAAGGGATGGGATGGCTGATCTGAGCTTGAACGCTGCTCTTCATCAGCACTAATGTGTGTGGGTCTCTGCAGCTGCTGATTTGTCTCTCCCTCCTTCCTCCCAGGTGCAGATAGAGGATGTAGAGACCGAGGAAAAAAGGCACGCCCTCTTCTTGGAGCTGCTAGAAGCCGCGCGGGTTTGGGACGACTTCCAGCTCCTGGTGTTGCTCCTGCAAGCATGGCCGCCCATGACGCAGGATGATGTGTAAGACCAAGATCTTTGCAGCGCCCCGTCGAGGCTGTTGACAACTGCGCTCGCTGTCTGTGCTCCTGCCAAGAGTTAAATGAGATGATGGACACCGCTTTTTTGTTTGCATTTATAGGGACAGATATGAGGCTGCAATCAGCAGGAGGATCAGGCAGCACAAGAGGGTGTAAATAGAACCTGTTTAATTTGCTAAACAGGCTGTTTTTAGATGGATCATGCTGGTGCTGTGGGTTTGTAGGCCTGCACCGCTTGAGTCCACCGCTCACTGCACACACCTTCCAGTGACGGTACCTGATGATGACTGATGATTAAAGCAGCATCAGGACCAAAGGAAGCGCTTTTCCTCTTCAATCAGCTAAAAAAGACTCACAGATTGTGATCATCACAAGACAGATGTGCTTACATTTGCTCATGTGACTGAGGTTGCCTGGTTTAATTTAGTTTTTCTTTTTAAATTAGCATTCTGTTGCTTCTGTCTTCTTCACAAGTGGGTAAAATCCTGTTTATGCTCTTTATAAAAGACCAGATTGAACCATTTGGGATTGTTAGTGGGAAACTGTTATTTAGAGGACACAACATCAAATGAAATGAGTCTAAATCACAGTCAAAAATCCCCAGGAAACACTGGCTGTAGACCACAGTAGCAGTGAGTGACTTCCTTCCTTTTCCTCTCTCTTTCTTTACTTACGAGTTTACTTGCCTCGGCGTGCCGATACATTCCAGCATCCCGCTGCTGTAATGCACGTCTTTGATGCACAGAAGCCTGAAATGGAGGTCTGGTCTGTGTCCGCCGTGCGTTTTATGTGCCGCGGCTGTTACATGCAGCCTTCATTATTTGGGACACAAACCTCGGAATAACTTAACCTTCAAATGCCTCATTAAGGCCCTTCCGCCTGCGGTTATCTGGAAGCGCAAAACACGCGGCTGACCGTGGCTAGCTCCTGCTCTGACTCAGCGTTTAATCCTGTCAGGTGTGTTTACACTGCGTCTGAGCAGACGTTTGGGTCTACATGCAAGAAAAACTTCCAGGAAGTAAAAAAAAAAATAAGTCCTGTTGTTTGGCAGCCGAGTTTATTTTTGTCTACAATCTTGTCAAGCAAGTTTTGCAGTAAACTAATCCCTTCATGAGGAAAATCTGTCAATTTTTGTCACATGTGTTTCCAGCTAATATTGGATTTGATTTAACCAGCAACAAACGGGGAATTTTTTGAGGGCTGTTTTCTCGCCTACATGGAGAGGATACGCAGACCAAAAGTAGGAAGTGTCTGTTCTGACCTCAGGGCCACCGTGAAGATAAATTGCCATGAAGAAAAAGACCCAAAATTCCCAGAGTTTAATACTTCACTGGCATTGGTGGGTTTGCTCATAAAGAGGAAGCTTCACATGGTTTTGGCTCGCTCCCAGTCGCAATGTTTACGCCAGAAGTCGTATGCACACAAACCGAGTCACAGTTCAAAGTGCTAGGAGGGGCTGGCGATGACTAAGACGACAGCCCGCCACAGATTTGGTGGGCGTGTGGCGTGATGACGGCGGCCTCCAGGGTCCCTCAGTAAAGCAACAGGAAGACTGAACCTCAGCTGCTGCACGGAGGGCTGCGAATAGCTGTTGTTCTTGACCACTTTCCCTCCCATCTTCTCTCCCACTTTCCCTGTGCTCACACACATCTGTTCTCACCTCTAATCTAATCTAATCTAATCAACCTTCATCTTAATCCCATCATATAATTGAGGATTTATCAGCATGATTCCGTCTGCCCTTTAGTGCTCGGTGGATTTGTCTGTTTCCTGTCTTCTACCATGTTGATCTCCATATAAAGACTTATCGTTTCAATTTTTAAAGGCTTGAAAACACTGAACTAGCAACATGAATGTCGCCTACCAGAGAGAGAGGCTGCGATGTAGCATTAACTCAAGCTAGTAAAGTTAATGATTTCAACACGATTCATCCATAAGCCAAGATCCAGTTAGGAGATAACGAAGTATTCTGTGGCTTCCAATCATTCTTTTTCCCCACTCTCCCCATGAGTGATGAATGTTAATAAAGAGCTGTGAAGGTCATGCCGCCACGGCGGCACTGGAATTTGCTGGCCTTGGTAGAAGCTAATCCGTCACTCTGGAGACATTAGTGACAGGAGACAAAGTGACGTGTGTCAAAGCTGATGGGAGTTGCCCCGGTGTTCCCCGCTGAGAGAAAATGCGCTGTTTATTAACTGCAAGAGGATCGCGATCAAACATGCCAGTTCCTTGCTTGCAGCACCAGAATTTATTAGCTTGTTTAGAAGCCCCTAGATAATTCTGCTGGTCTTCTCCTGCCTTCTTTTTTTTTACTTCAGAGGGAGGTTGCTGTAATTTTTAAGGCACACGGGATGTTAATAATAACCGTTTTGGATTTATTGCGCTGTCAGACAGTCAATATTATTGAATCTCTGTATTTTTACTGCAAATATATCCTTTTTTTCCTACAAACAACTACATTTTTTCCCTGATCTTCAGGTCACAATCGGAGCATAACCCCTGGGTGGCACTGACCTCAGCCTTGCTGAACCGCTGCCAGGGATCAGAGGTCAAATTAAAACTGGGTCAAGAGGTCGTCGCCATGGTGAGATCGTTGTACAACACCAAACACAAGATTCCGGCGCCGGTAAGCAACAAACAGTTTGACTATGAGATCCTAAAGCAGCTCATGAGACTGAAAGCTACATGTTAGCATCACCCTGCTGCTAGTCCAGGCACTAGCCAATCTGCAGTGTTCAACGCCCTTAATACTAGTCATGCGCCACTGAGTGTACACAGTACACTGTACACAGTGAACCTAATGCTAATTTGTTTGTTTAGCGCCACCTGACTGTGGTATTAGATTAGCGCTAATGCTATTTAACGTGAATAGGCAAGTGTCTGTCTAATATCAGCGTTCAAAGGAGGGACGGGAGGTTCTCTCCTCTCTGCACAGCTTTAATTTGAATGTGCTGGATTGAACCCAGCGGAGCATGGGGGAGTCAGATTGCTTTGTGATATCCATACATTACCGAATGAGGCTGCGACAGGACTCGCTGCGTGTGCATGTTTGTAGAGGTTTCATGTTCCTGCATAATTAACCTTCACTCTCCCTCTCCCTCCTCTGTCCCCTTCCCTCCTTTGTCCTGCATCCTCTCATCTTCCTTTAGTGTATCAGACACATCACTCGCCTGATGCTCCAGAGTCCACACAGCCTGCAGCAGCCAGCCCTCAAACTGATGGCCGAGAGCGGTGACAAGGAACTCCTGCGGCTGACTCTGGATCAGATAGGCGGCATGACAGCAGTAAGTTTCATGATTCCAGGTGGGGGCGGAGTCCCCCTCCAGGCTGCAGATGTGTCTTGAAATAATGTATTATTGATTTGGGTGAACATTTAAAAGACCCAAGCACATATTCATTAACCATCCAGATTAAAGTGTGTTCAGGGTCTGTCTGTTTCCAAGTGAAATGGCACATAATTTGGGTGCAAATTAGGGCACAAGGCGGAGAGAAGCTGCTTTCAGACCCTTGAGTATTTGGGAGTGTGTTTTGGACGTGACGTGAATTAAATCAGCTCGCCTGCTCTCTTTGAACAGCCAAGTTTTCTACACACGGCGCATTGTTGTTACAGCGACGGAGCCCACTTCACCGAGGCAGCTCCGGAATGATTATTTCACGTTCGCAAACTGTTTATATTTGCCACTTGAGTTACCGCAGGGGGTTTGAGATGAAAATAAAACCTGCTTCAGTCAACTCTGAATGGCGCTGCACATCCCTCAGTTCCCCCAATCCTCTAGAACAACATAAACCTGAACTGAACTGCTCTAAACTTAAGGTCAACCAGCAGTCAAACCACAAATTCACATCGTGTGTGTGTGTGTGTGTGTGTGTGTGTGTGTGTGTGT